>JACSVZ010000007.1:26039874-27289874 GCA_014706295.1 Lycocorax pyrrhopterus obiensis | reverse complement strand
AGTTCAGATGCAGCCACCAGCACTAGAAATCCCAAATCCAGGAGCTTGAGATGCTAGAGAATACGCTGAAGAAGAGATCCCTTCATTCTTCCCTTTTTCTTTTCCATTTAGCACTCTGTTAGAGGTAGGAGGAAGGTCACAGAGCTAGGGGAGACTACAGAGCCTTCTTCTGAGAATGTTGTGCCTCCATTGCAGTTCCTCAATAGCAGTGGGGTAGTGTGTTAGTACCGGACGTGGCCAGGTAGCAAGCACACCCAACACATCCAGCCTGGGCTGAGCTCTGTTCTCAGCCTTAGCACCTGAGCCTGGTGATCCCACAGCCACGGGTGTGTCTTTTTATAAAGGATAAGGTGGAGAGTTAAAGCAATGTTGCCATCTAGTGATGCCACATACAATGCCCTCTTGGATTACTATTAAAATGTACTGTTAGTCACAGCATGATAGTTCAAGGATAAAAGCGAGGTGTGATTTGCAGGGAGACGAAAGGCCTTTTGTAAGAGCAGTGGCTAGAGCTGGAAAGACTGGATGAGCTTATGGGGATACAAGACCCTCATGTTTCCAGAAGAAGTCTGGGGTGCAGGAGTGCTTGTCTGCTCTTTTCAACTCTGTCTGCCTAGTAAAAGACACCATGCCTCTTCACAGTTCTTACTTCAGCCAATATAGGTACAAAGAAAATTCAGTGCAAGAGGTTAGGGCAACATTGCTATGTAATTATAAACAAGTTCTGAGGAGACAACTATGTTTGAAACCCATTAAAATGCAGGAACAGTGTGTAACTCCCAGGGCTGAGGGAACAGGAAGAGTTACAGAGTGAAAAGACACCAAGAGAAGACAGGAGAAACCAGAAGAGTTGCCTTCTCACAGTAGAGTTGGACAGAAGCTTCTCAAGCTGCTGGGAGAGGAGGTTTTCTTGACAGAAACTGGCCAGTAGTTATGTGCAAATGAACTCTGGTTGCCAGCTAAGTGTAGATCCAGAGAGCCCCAATCTGATTTCTTGATTATGCATTTCTAACATTTCTTAAGTGAGTTTATTCTTACAAGGACTTCCTGTGAGGCAGAAGGCCTTTGGCTTTCTGTCCCGCTCTAGAAACATGCCAGGTTTAAAAGGCAACTGTATTTCTGTTAATAATTTATGGGATGAATAATTATTTTATTGTGTAACTCAAATTATTGCATTCTGTACAATGTATGGCTTTTGCAAAGCTTTCACTGGTAGAGATTCTCAAGGCAAAGCACAGCACCGCCTTTTCTGATCGAGTTCCTCTTGGGGCCTGTGACAGAGACATGGAGGAAGAGATAATTTTCAAGGTCCAAGAGACTTTTGCAGATTTCTGCACTGTGGAGACATTTTTAGATGTTCTTTTACCTGGGATGGCAAAAATGCGAGAAGCACTATAGGAATGAGAGAAGGAGAAGAGTCTCCCTCAAAAGACCTTGTGCAAAGTGAAATCTTAGAGGGACAGCAAAGATATCTTGTATTAGAGGACTTTTCTGTAGACTATCCTAAACTGTGCTCTAACCATTTGATTCTTGACTGTCCAGGAGCAGCATCCAAACCTTTAACTGAGTATCCACTTGCATATGACATATTTTGTAGAGCAGACCCTTATTTTATAGGAAATGGCATGGTTTTGCTTACTTGACAGTTCCTTATAGGATGGAAAATGTTGGTTTGTATGTGGCAATGAATTACAGTGGCTGAAGGCCTCACACAATGTTTTAAACTATTTAGGCTTCTCCTTGAGAACAGAATGCTAGTTGCTGTAATGAACTTCTTATAGTTTTTGGTAATAATTTGGAAACCTTGAGGCTTTCCAATATCCCTTGCAAAGCTGAGAAATTATTTTTTTAAAGGGATATTTTCCATTAAAATGTTTCTGAAGAAGTTTCCCTGCTCTCTACCATTGCACAGGCCTATGGAGCAATGTCTTTTCATACAACCTCTTGGATGCCTGGCATTCGTCGGATCCTACACAAAGGCGCTCACTGAGGTGTACCCAACACAGCACTGTTGATATTGGTTAGTTATGTTTCTGTTTTACCTGTTGCCTCATAAATCTAGAGGTTTCATGTTGTCAGCTGTATCTAACTAGGTTTCCCCTCCGAATTTATTCATAGCAATATTATTTCCATTAATCTCTCTTAGACTGAATTTATGCAAATACAAAACTACTGAAGGTTTTAAACAGACTGTCTTTGCCAGGGGCCCTTCAGCAAACCTCCATGTTGTAACAAACACCTCAGTGCCGCGTTCTGTGACTGCCTCAGCAGCTGGTGCTTTTCACACATTGTTATTGAAGACTTGGATATATCAATTACATGCAACTCCATTTCAATTTTCTTTGATCTTGTTGTAAACCCATCTTTTTCTAAGAGGCCTTGGTTGTCCTTCCTATGTTCAAAGTCAGTTAGTGAGTTTGGTTTATGGATTTATATCACTTTCTCCATGGAAGTGTTGCAAAGCCCTAAGCTCAATAAATGCCTGTGATAAAAAGTCATTGGCCCTCTTTGCCAATCTCATGGGGTGCTGTTTAGCACAACCCTTTTTCTCTGCTCTTTTATGGATGTCTAAGACTCCTGACAGCTTCCCCTTTCTCTTTTTTGCAAAGCTGATTTTTATTAATTTTGAAAGGAACAGGTCCAGATTCTGAACCTATCCTGACCTTCACACAGGGAATCAATCTGTGAGTTCTATCAAAGAGTAGATCACTTTTTCCAGCTTTAGCAAGTTTTAGCAAGTTTCTCATGGAATATGCTTTATTGAAGACTGATTTTCTTCTTATTCCTATTTTGACATTGATTTATTTGTATGTTGCAATGTCTTATTAGGATCTTGTTTTCCCTAGCTAATATGAGATGTCTTCTGTTATTTTAGGTATTGCAAAGAATTGTATCAAAACAACAATTTGTTCACCTCCTCTATCTTTCAGGAGAAGAGCCTTCTCCATCAGACAGGAGACATGAGTTGGACACTTACTTGGTCACCCCTGAATGTGGCATCATGGGCATCATTCGGCGGATCCTGACAGAGCGGGTGATGGTTTCAAAGTTCTACAACTTCCTGAAGGGGTTCCAGCTGCACAATGAATACCTTCAGAACAAAAACTTCTGTATATGGAAAGGTAAACATCCTTGAATATAATTTTTTACCTTCTTAGATGGTTGGTGCTTTCATCAGTAAAGAGAAGGCAGATGATGAATGTTTGGAAACGAATATTTTAAGATAACTATTTAAATTTCATATGGTTAAATCAGCTTCAGGAATTCCCTTGACTCCAGAGAGAGAAAATTACTGCTCATTAGGGGTGGAAGAATAGCAACATGAGAAGTGAAGGAACTCTTTCTACATTGAACAGGTCTTTCTTTTATGTGTGAAGGCTGAACTTCTGTAGTGTGTCAGGGTCTTGGAAAGTAATTGTAATGCAAAGCCAAAAGGCATTTTTTTCCAGTTTTTCCTTATTAGTCAAACAACAGATATACTGTTTCTTCAGTGAATCACTCATTGTAACAAATATTTCCTTCTAGATACCGTACTAGAGAATTTCCCCAACCAGCTGACAGAAACAGCGGAGTTCATGTGCCTGGCAGACACGGCAGGATACATCGATATTAGCTATCCACCGCTCATGAGGCCAGAGAGGAAAGTGGATGTTGTCCTGCACTTAAACTATTCTTCTGGATCACAGACCTTGGTGTGAAAAACCCTCTATTTTCTTTGATAAACGACTGCTGCCTTTTAACCCTCCTTAACTCCTAAAGATTCAGAATAACTTATGTAGAATAAACTGATTCTGGGAGAAAAGGATCCTTGGTCTACAGCTCCCTGTGCAGATGGCTAGCTCTTGCAAGTGATGCTGGTAAATCCCCTGAGAACAGAAGTAGTATCAGATTTCTAAATATTTTATTTGAATTAACCCTCTAATAGCTAAATGCTATCTCCTAGACCTGTGTGCTCCTGTGATCTCCATTTGGCTATCCAGATTACACTCATATGGAGTGTTTATCTGGTACTAGTTACCACCACTGATGAACTAATTCTGGTTGCGTTGTGATATTCATATAAAGTTATCTACATGCAGTATAATTAGGAAAAATTTGTCCAGCTGTCTTTAGAACAGTAACTGGATTTTTTTGTCATTGTTCAAAATAGTGGAAAAGAATTGTCCTTTGACAATATCTGCTGTTTCAAATACCAGCTAATAACCTGGTCTATAATTCCTGTTACTAGATATGGATAAGACAGAAATTCTTGAAGAGTAAAATTTTCATACATGCCAACCAGACTCAGGAAGAAAAATCCTATTTTCAAAAATTGCTAACACACCTGCAAGGTTAACATTTCAGTTAAGATGATGTTTGCTCCCAGATCACTGTTTGCTTACATCACTTTTCAGAACCATCCTAAGGCATCTAAGACAGAGGCTTTTAAATACTTAATGCCAAGTCAAAAAATACTTGTAATTTTGCATTTAAAAACTTTACTATTTCAGATTCTTGTCCATTCTACTTGTTTCAGGATTTTCTTCAGAAGAGGCATCTTTCTGTATCCCAAGCTGCTAAGCCATTCTTCTCATAATCACGGACATTTTACCTATCTCGTAGATAAAGGCTAATGAGGAGAAAGAGAAGGTAGAACAACAACCAGGAGTGCAAGTTGGAAACTTGAGTCTTGAATTGTTGTTCTGTTAATAGCTAGTACTTAATATCTCATGTAAGAGACAAGGACAGAAGAAATATTGACAGCGAACCCTGCTCCCCATATCTTTGTGAAGCTTTTTCAACAGATGCATTATGCATTAGGAAAAGTGATGGCGTGTGGCAGAATTTCTGACCTTTTCTTTTCTTCTGTCTGAATTCAGCCTTTGGAAGAAGCCTCCAAATACTTTAAAAAGCAGGGAATCCCATTTCCCAAAATCCACATGAGTGAAGATGAGAAGAAAAATCTAAAGGAGTGCTACCTCTTTGAAGACACAGAGACCCCAGAGGCACCCACTGTGGTATTTTTCCCCCTGGTGAATGACTCCTTCAGAAAATACAAAGAGCCTGGTAAGCCATGGGATGGTCCTCCCACCACCTGGCAGCCCTTTGGCTGTGGGATGGGAGACATGGTGTAGCGTGATCTCCTCCCTCCCCTGCTGTGCCTCCCGTGGGAGAGAAATGCAAATGCCAAGGGAGCAAGGAGTAACGTTGTGCCCCACCTGGAAAGTGGGAGGTGGGACCATATCTATACCCCACTGATGATTTTTCTTTATTTGTCAGGTGTGGAGCGCAGCCCTGCTGAGTTGGCGCAGGGCAATGTGGATGTTTCCACCATTTTTTCCCCCTACTGCTTAAACAGCTTTACCTACACAGGGGAGGAGTTTGACAAGCTGATAGAACTGACCAGCTACAACATTCAGAACAACCAACATCTCATCCTTCAGGCTTTGAATTCAGCCATAGAGCAGAAGCGACAGCGCAAAAAATAAACATTCTCCTGAGTTTCATAAAGATATCTGCATGATTTGTTTTGGTTTCGTTTTTTTTTTTGATTCTTCCCTAGAGAAGAATCAAGACCTGTCTGTAAATGAGCACAGTAGACTTTGGAAAGTACAGACTTGTCTCAGCCTGTGGTTCCTCTCGAACATATGGCAGAGAGATCAAACAATCAAACAAAATAATGATTAGACTTGTGCTTTATTTATGTTGGATTTCACTGCCAGTGAATTTTTTTCATGCGTATACGTGTATATGCAGTAGATTGAAGATCAGGAAAGATAAGGTTTATCAACAAGTTTTTTAAATGCATGAATCTGGGACAGTAGTACAAATTCCTTCAAAATTTGCTATACTACTAGAAGTTGTATATGAAGTAAAGACAAATGAGCTATGGATATTTAATTTATTTCAAATCTAGTGCAACAGGAAAATACATAATAAATGTGGACAATTTCAAAGAACATGAAAACTATATTTTCCTATAATGCGAGCAAGAAATTTTGCTAGAAATAACATGCCAAGCTAAACATAAAAGAAAATCTGAGACTTCACGTGAAAAATACACATTTTCTATACTTCTGAATTTAGATGTTTTATTACACCAGCAGTATGTAGTTTTTGAAAATCTCTTGGAAATTAGTGTTTCAAGCCATATTGTGAGTCAGGATCAGCTCTTGCAGTGCAGGTATAACTATCTAATCCAGGGCCCTACTTTTCAGTGAACATTCCTGGTATTTAGAGGATCCAGCTCAGTATCCATGTCCTGTTAATTTCAGTGGTTTTCATAGTATTTCTTGTTATTATAAGATGGGATGCTGTGAGAATTAAAACATCAAAAACTGAGAGACAGGTTTTGTGGTCAGAAGGCAAGCTAAGTGCTTTACACTGATATCCATGGGTAATCGCATGACTTTGTCAGTCCCTGCCTGTCTAAAAGCAACATATGATATATGCAACTACTATAAATAGCACAAGGTAATTTGTTGAAACTGTTTATTTTTGAGTTGAAGACCAAAATAATTATTTGCTTTAGGAAGGATTTTAATAAGACAAATACTACGTAAACCTGTTTCATTACAACAAAGATTCTAATCTAAAATAAAAAGATATAATGCTTCAGTCAGTATTGGTTGCCCATAATTATTTCAAATTTAAATAAAACAAAGCAGTTTGTGCTGAAGTAACATGTATTGGCAAACACAGAGCTATGAATAATGTATTATAGCCAAAGCAGAAAATTAATTCTTAATTCAAAATGAAATATGAACTTCTAAAAGGCTGAAAAATTCTCTTCCCTCTTGCTATCATGATCTGTCTCTCATCCTTCAATCATTCCTTTATGCCTTGTCTTCCTCTATCCTTTGTTGTCTTCAGTCTCCCATGCTCACCTCGGATGACCTCAGCCCCCTTAGGGGTGCTGTGTCCTTACCCTGGCTGCTTTTCCAGGCCCTCACGCCTTCATCCAATTTGCAGCCTGGGTTCAAACCTCTAGTGTGCTGAAATGGCTGTTTACTTGTTGGCGCTCATCAAGGGCTCCCCTCTTTGTGATTTCCATTGCTGAGTCACCTGGTCCCTCTCGGCATTGCCTCTCCTCTGTCCCAGCTCTAACTCCCTCCCAGGCTTCCCTGGTTATCATTATGACAACCCCATTTGGTGTGACACATGTGTTTGCTACTTCTCCCAACTGCCCATCTTGCAGCTGACGTTTCAGGCAGCTTCAAGAGCTGCAAATGAAGTTCCTACCCCTGCTATCCAAGTCCTTTGATGACACCAGAGTTCAAGAAGCCTGCCTCTCTCTTCCCATCCCTGCCTTTAACTATACCCCTTTGCCTCCCTTGATGTTTTCTTGTTTTCTGGTTTAAGAATGGGAAGCCCCATTTACTTTCAGTGTGCCACTGAGGCGTTCTCTGCTGCACCTGCCAGGGTGCTTGTCCCACCTTCCAGCAGAACACTTGCAGAAGATCCTTGCCCTCTGTTCTTGCAGGCCAGCAGGGAGGTTTTGTGTGGCTTTGTCTGCTGGCATTGTTTCGTTCTGGTTCAGCTTTTAATGGGGTATGTTTCCTATGCTCTGACTCTGGGCTGTACTGAAGCATTACAAGAATGTAGGTAACAGCTGCAGATGTGGGCATTTGAAAGCGCTTTTTGGTTTTGCAGGTTGGGAGTGTCCCTTTTTACAGGAAAAGAGGAGTGACTTCATGGAATTATCCCTTCAAGGAAGGAAACTAACTAGAGGGGAGAGAAGCACTGCAAAAATCTAGGTCCATGCTGTATCATGGTGTTAGCACCAGCAGGAGTTAACCTGATTTTTCCTAAATGTTTTGTGAGATAGAGCACTCGGTAGATGTGGTAATAGGAGCTACAAACACTAACATGCTGACCTCCTTAGTTGTAATTAATATGTTTTGCATCTTTTCTGTGTCTGCCTTTTCCTTCTTACCTATTCATTATCTATAGTAAGCGAAGGGATTAGCATGCAATTGCACCTGTGCCCCAGCCCTTCCGATTATCATGAAGGTGCATGAAGAACTGGGCAGCTCAGTGAGGTGACTCAGACCACATGAACCTAAGAAAAGCAGCAGTGGGATTCTTTAACTCCTCACAAGGTGTATGAGAACTCGGACAGTCCTACTGGGTGAGTGCCACTGAAGACACAGGAGCTAATGGGATGGTTGGCAGCAGCATGTTCTGTAGCGCAAAGAGTGATCAAATGAGATTATTGCAAGCATTCTGAGTGAAGTGAGCTAGTCACTCGTGAGACTACAGGTTGCACCACGTGAGTGATGGGAAAGGTGTTTGCCACAGCAGATACAGGAGAACGTGGGTGGTAGAACAGAACTCCCGTCTTAGAAACCCTGTGCTAAAACCTGCTCACATGTAAAGCTCTGCTGTGTATGTGCAATATCCACTGTCTTACTGGAGTAAGAGTACCGCAGAGGAGGCCATCAGGGCCTTATTTCCTCATACCCTAGCCAACAGTTAAAACAGCTGAGAGTTCTGTGTCATTCATGCCACTGAAGCTTTGTACCTTTGAGTTCCTCCTGAAAGTCTCTCCCTTGTAGGGCTCCCACTGAAGCCCAGCACTCCTGCAGCATTCATGAAGTACTTCTCCAGCACTCCTCCCACACCTCCAGCTCATGATATCAAAACTCTGGGATATGATGTCTTGTCATGTCTCCCGTTTTTTCCTCCTTGGGTCCTGAGGACTTCTTTGCACTCCCTCCAACCCACTATTGCTCATCCCCTTTTCTCCATGCAGCTGGACATCTCATCCAGATGTCATAGCCTGATCCCAGCTGCCCTAATGCTTGCAGTATTCATGCTTGTTCCAAATATGACCAAACCACCATCATTCAAACCTGAAGCTTCTGGAGGTGCAATTACAGTACAGAGGAGATGTGAGACAAAGGGGAAAGATTAAGAATGATTAAGATAGATTAAGATGGTATAAAACTCAAGGAGGGAGAAACAATAGAAGGAAAAAACAAATTACAATACCTGAGAAAAAGTGAAAAATGGAATTTTAGCTATGAGGTATTCAGATGAACAAAGAAAGAAAACACATACTTTGAAATTCAAGAAGTCAACGGTAAAGGAAATATGGCAGGGAATGGAAAGAGGAAAAGAAAGAGGAAATTGAGAACTAAAAGGTGGTGGAGATATATGTTTAAAATGGAGATAAAGGTATATCACTATTTTTTTCAAAGCAGTTTTGATAGGCTGGTCCTTTAAAAAGAATAGCAACTAAAAATCTCTAATCTAGAAAATGTCATGGCACTAAGTCTTACTGCTGAGGTTCTGACCATCTGGGCTTAGAGATATCTGATATGCGCACTGTAAGTACTTCCTAGCTCCCAGCTCTCTCTTCTTTTTTTCTGCCCTTAAACACTGGGAAAAGATGGTTCCTTGGCCCCTAGCAGTCTAACTTTTCCTGCCAACTACTGCTTATTGCAACCTTCTCTCTCTCAGCTAATAATCTGTATATTAGTTTGCTCCCTTCCTGTTTCCTTTCTTCTGCTGAGAAAATGGAGCCTCCTCAGAGACTGATAACTATCAGGTAAGGAGCTGCAAGTTTTTACATACATTAATATGTACTTTTAAATCTTGAGCAAGTTGTTTCTTCAATTTTGCAATTTCTGCTATTCAGCTGGATGACACCCAGTCTTAAAAGCAAGTCATGCTCCAGATTTCTCCTTGAGCTGCATTTCTTTTAACGCAATATCTACTTTGTAAATATATATAACTTGGTTTTGACACTTAATAGATGATATGATAGCCTAGAATTTGTTGAAGATTAAATGCTTTGGTCTCACATACAGAAAATAATTCAGAAAATCCTTCACAGATGCTTAACAAACACGTTTTTTGGTCATTCTTAATCTCTAGTCCATGATCTCTGCTGGTGCAGGAGCTGATGGCCTGTAACACACAGCTGGGTTTGGGCATGGGGAGGAAGGACTGTGCTGGTCATATTGCACTTGTGCTGGTTTTCAGCTCGTGGGGATATGATAAACTTGCATGCAGTCTGCAGAGATGTGGAGAATGAACAGTGATGCAAAAAACTTTGGGAACTGCTCTTGTAGAACTGTAGTCCTGGGAAACTTTCTCCAAGTACACAACAACATCCCATAGTGAGAGAACTCCAGGCACAGAGGACTTTCTCACTGTACAGGTAACCACTGAGGGCTGTACATTTGCAACATGCATAAAATCCGAGAGAGATAAAACAGAGTATAAGTTTACACTTAAATTAGGCAGCTCTAAGAGTGGTATGGTAAGTTCTGGGCTTTATCCAGTGCATGAACTGTAACATGAAAGAAATGCATACAAGTATTTACCTGTGAGTGCAATGATGTACAAAGTCATTAATGATGGTAGCCTCTCTACTGGGACAGGAATACCTCTCAGTATCAGAGGTTTGTTCTAGTTATATGCTAGATGCATACAAATGCTGATGCATCTATACAATGGATATAAAGTGTCATACTTTTCTCAGTATGATCTTAACAAGAATACATTCTAGTACTTTTAAACTTTTCGGTTTAAAATTTATTTCCCAGAAGATTCATGCTTACTTGTTTCAGGGGTAAGATAACAAACAGCAGTAATGCCCCTGTCTCCTGTGAGTTTTCTCTCCTGCTCCACATCTTCCTTCACTAACTGCACAAGTGATGGCCTAAGACACCACTCCTCTCCTGCAGGAGGAGGACATAGCTGAGCCAGAACTCCCATCTGACTTTGCTCTCCAGTGTTAGTTTTTCGTATAGAAGTATTTATATGTCTGAGAGTAGTGAAGTGGTCGCAGCTAGTCCTGGCTGTGCTTCCACCTTGTTAGAATAATCTCAGGCTCACTTTGCCTGGCTTGTTCAAGGCTAGGCAAGCATATATTGTTGCAAGGCATTTAGCAGTATGCTGGTTTTCAGTGGTTTTGGTCCAGTCCAAGACTGGGATTAAAAGGAATCACAAAGCTACATTTGAACTTGTTGAAAATTTTAAGTTTGTAGTGTAGCTCCATTTCTCCACAGCTTGTCTCTGCAGTTGGATGTAATACAGGTGCCTCTGCCAAGTGAGAGATGCTTCCGCAAACTGCGTTGTAAGACGAGTAAGAAACCCAAGCAGTAGAGGAAGTACAAGGTTGTGCTGGTTTTGGCACATTCTGTGTGATAAGCAGATAAGACTGTGATACCACTACACTAAAGGAGTAATGTGCAATTTGCTGCTAGGGCAACTACATTTACATCTTTGAAACAGCTGGGTTATTTTCCTTCACCTATCCTTAAATTATTGAAACATGTAATGTAAAGAAAATATTTCCGCTTGAAGCATCTGCTTTTCATTGTCCAAGTTGAAACCATCCAGCTTCGTACATTGAGATTTTAAATGAGATAGCACTAGTTCAGTTGTTAATGAGAACCTTGCAGTTTTCTTTATGGTGTTCCCTGTGGAGTGACTCAGATGGGAGCAGAGCACCTTGATTTACCTGAAGCCCATACAGATCATTATAGATAGCCAAGTGAGCCTGTAATGGGGAACTCACTCTGCAGACAGGGAAATATACACAGAATTAATCTTTCTTCTCCACAGGCTTCCTTGAGGACAGAGAATCGCAGTTTTCTTAAGGTTCACCAACTTTAGAGGGATTTCTTTCACTTATCATCAGTTATGCCAATGGTTCTCTGAACTAACGAGCCTTGGGAAAGTTGTTCTGCTCTAATGGCAAGTATCCTGGTATTTTTAGTATCCCATGGCAGGTCTTCCAAGGTCAACCAGGTCTTCTTTTCTGACCAGATTAAAAAAAAAAAAAAAAAGAATGATTGTTCTTCTCTAAATTAAGCTGCAAAAGGAGTTCTCCAGGATGTAGCTCAGAGTGTCCGTGACCTGAGGCCAAAAGATGCTCCTGTACTTCCAGTGTGGGCAGAGCTACTTTTCATACTGGGCATGCAGATGCTATGACACAGCCTACTGTTACTGGAGCTTCTAGTTTGTTATTCATTTGTTTTTCTGTGTTTGAAGATGGTAATTTCCACTGGGTAAGCCTGAAGATGTTCATCTGCTCTTTTGTTCATGCTCTTTGGTTGAACAAATCTCTGTAAAATAAAAGTGATAAAACTTTACCACTGGATACTGTATTCCACTCATCCTGACAGGAATTTCCCACAGTTGTCATTTAAAGTTCAACTGCCTTTCTCTGGAAAATGTATAAAAGCATAAAACTCTTATCTGCTTTGCACAGCTATTACATATTTTCTTGTGCCTTTTTTGCCATATTTAAGGTACTGCTGGGTGCAGCAGTAGTCCTGGGTCATGCCTGGAGCCATAGGCACTGACTTCAAGACCTCTGTTACCCCCTCCAAGCATCCACCTCCTTCTCCCCCGCTGTCCTATCACACTCAATCCGGTGCTGCTGCTCCCAGCACATCGATCACCTCCTCTACTTACAGCTCACCTTTGCAAAATGAAGCCGTGGCCCTGTACCCACACCTTGGCCTGCCTCCCCTGGGAAGAAGGAACGGGAGCAGCCCAGGAGGAGCTGGGAGCTGCATGTCCATGCAGTGATCTGTCAGGCGGTGGGGATGGCCCTCTCCAGGGGTTACTCTGTGGCACAGGGCACGGCCCCTCCGCAGGCACTAAGCTCAGGTTCCCCCACCCGTGGGGAGGCTTTCGCCAAAGTGCACAGGGCTGTGCCAGCACACAGGAAAGTCACTGCCAGTTATTTACATGCACAGGCCTTTTTCAGGGTCCAGTTTCCCCCACACAGGCGATGTCCCTGGTCAGGGCAGGGAAGAAGTGGGTTTGAAGGAGCAGGCCTCGGTGGCAGCGCCCTCCATGCTGGGACTCTGCGCACACAGAAAAGGCTGGAAGCAGTGCAGGACCTGTGGGGCAGGCGCAGGCTGGGAGAGGTTCCCAGCCAGAGGAAGGCACCACATTCCTTTTGGCTGTTGTGCTTGAGCTGTAAGGTCCTTCCCTGGAGCAGTCTATCCTTGGTGCTCCACTGTCTTCGGCAGTGGGAGGGGAGTCCTTTACTTAGAGAGATGAGATGGGTGGGGCCTCAGGTCATTTTATAAAATAACAAGTCATTGACTCCCACAGGAGTACATCCTGCAAACATGTCTTGGGAAGTGCTGCCAGTGGAGGTACCAGGAGCAGATACTGAAAATGTGTCTCTAGAACCGCTGCCCGCACAGGTGCCAGGAGTAGATCCTGAAAACATATCTCTTGAATTGCTGCCCATGGAGATGCCAGGAGTAGATCCTGAAAGCATGTCTAAAGGATTCCTGCCTGTGGAAGAGCCAGGAGTATGTCCTGAAAACATGTCTAAAGGATTCCTGCCTGTGGAGGTGCCAGGAGTAGATCCTGAAAACATGTCTAAAGGATTCCTGCCAATGGAGGAGCCAGGAGTATATCCTGAAAACATGTTTAAAGGATTCCTGCCCGTGGAGGTGCCAGGAGTATATCCTGAAAACATGTCTAAAGGATTCCTGCCCATGGAGGAGCTAGGAGTATATCCTGAAAACATGTCTAAAGGATTCCTGCCCATGGAGGAGCCAGAAGTAAATCTTGAAAATATGTCTCAAGAATTGCTGCCCATGGAGGTGCCAGAAACACTCTATTACATGAAATCAGGGAAGACCATGATGCCATCAGATGCACTAGAGGTAAGAAAACAACTTTAACTTTTCGCTTAGGGTCCTCTGCATTTGATAGAAAACAAAATCCTGCTTTGTGGGTGTGTTTGTATTCAAGCTAGTGTACAAATTTGCTGTCTGATGGGACTATACAGCAGTTCCTCTGCCTGAAGGAGTTTAAGGTGAAATTTTCACTAAAAGGCTGTCAGTGGCAAAAGTCCTCCTGAATCCACTGGAGCCAAAGATCTCATCTTCATAGACAAAATGAGAGAAGTCAGAGTAGTATGGGGACAGAAAAAGATAAGAAAGGGGAAAAAATGAACAGGGAGGGAAACTTGCTTTAGGGGACTGAATTATCAGCCTTTTTTCTTCTGCAATTAAATGCTACTTTCATTAAAAACTTCATATTTCTGTATAAATAGCAAGATTTTGACATGTATAAAAATGTGTCAGACCCATTTTTTCTGTTATCCTGAAGGACAGGATAGAGACCAGGAATAGAGAATTGAATTTCACCTACACATTCCCTTTTTGGTTCTGAATTTTTTCATTTTGTTTTGCATGCTCTGTATTGTTTCAAGATTTGCATTTAGTTTTAACTGTAGTACATTATGCATTGTTCTATGTGCTCCCTGACTGGATGAAGGCACATCACTTCAGGAAGTGCTTTGGAAACAGAAACAGAATATTTTCAACATTTTTTTTGCAGAAACTGTTCTTTAATGGTGCTCTACAAAGTGCTTCAAAAAGGGGTGCTCTACAAAGTTCTTCAAAAAGGGGCACCCTACATTGTAGAAGTACTTTGGAACTTCTCTTTCCTGAAAAAGATTGAAACATTAGATCTAAAATTTTGTGGCTGCAATGTTTCACATTCTGTGTTCAAACTCACAGAAGATACTCTGGGGTATTTTAAACTGAGGTTTAATATTGCTAAGAACAGGAGCAGATTGCCAAAAGAGCACATTCAAAACAAAAAGCAAACCTTTTTCACAAAATAAATGTAGAGACACCTTCTGGGTATCTTACAGCTGTGGTGGTCTTCCTTCATTGAAAGGGTACCCCTTGGGTACACGTGGATTTTGTGCCAGTGTGCACCAAAACGTGTGGTGGTTTGTTCATTAATCTGAGTGCGATAACACAGCTGGGTGTAACGAACAGCCCTTCTAATCGAGGTTTCTTCACAAATTGTTGCAAGTAGAAATTAATTATCTATCCTGATAATGCTGCTGCTGTTGTTTTAATGTTACCAATTATTCTTTCTTTCTTTCTTTCTTCAGGATGAAAACTCAGGCCTCGATCCCTTGCGAGATCCCTTGGGTGAATGGCAAAAAAGGAGAGATGACAGCACTGTGCCAGACCAAGGTGATTTCAAGGTATTAAGAACAAGAGAATTTAGAACCAAAGAGTGCTAAGAGTTTTGTTTTTCTCAAAAGGGGAGAAGGCTCAGGTAGATAAAGAATGATGGCAGCGGCTTGAGTGTTACAAGGGAAATGCCCCTAAGTCTATAGGTTGAATAATTTTATTCCTCTTACGTTTATGATTTTCATAGAATCATAGAATGGTTTGGGTTGGAAGGCACCTTTAAAGTTCATCTTGTTCCAAATTCCTGCAATGAGCAGGGACACCTTCAAGTAGACCAGGTGGCTCAGTTTCCCTGATTGCTTGTTTTATTTCTCTGTTACATTTTATTTGGAGCAGGCTGAATATCTAGTATTTTAATCTCTGTCTTACTTGTAAAAGAAATCCACTGGTGAACTTTCTGTTCCACAATACTTTTTGTAACTGAAATGGCCAAAAGTGACAGTGAGGCATGCCCTGCTGCAATGGCTTTGGTAGCGTGATCTCCATCCTCGCAGTTTATGAGGGAGTCCTGCATAATTGAACCCTGATCCTTCACCAATTCTGTGCTCCATCAGGAAAGAAACTGTAGTGGGTTTCTGTAAAAGGAGTGATGCTTGTGATGCCATGATGATTTTTTGCCTTTTCTTTTATACGCCTTTTATACCTTTTTGCAACTTCTGTATTCTTTAGTGCTTCTTGCCTACATTCTTGGACTTGTTTGTTAAGCTAGGAGACTAGACATTCTGGAAGCTTCGTAGTTAGGGATCGGAATACCAAGGTCCTCTCCAGAACACATTTTGTAAACTAAGATAGAACCATCCAGGGGAAGGTTCCTTGGGGAGGGGGGCTCACTCGAGCCTCTCATTGGGGAATCTTTGATAGATATGCTAATTAGTAAGACCTATAATGATATACCTCATCTCTTGTGGGATGTGCACTGCAGTGTGCATTGAGGTGCATTTGACCTGGACATAGTGCACCTAAGGATCTTTAAAATAAATACCAAGGTAAAATCCCTTTTTCCCTTCTAACCGTGTTTGACTCTTGATTTTAAGACCAGGAAAAGGCATCACTTGAATGTGCTAGGGCTATTTCTTGTGCCTGAGTGTCAGTCAAAGATTTTTTTTTTTGTTAGAAATTACTGGTTTGGATGGGAGTTCTCATTCTGCTACTGTGCGGTCAGTCTGGGCTTTATTTCTTATCTGTCAATAGAGAGGTTTAAGAGTGATTCATATAAAAATTTTGTCCCATGAAGTACCTGCTTCTGAGGCAGACAGTTCTGTGAAAATTCGTGTTATAATCCATTCAGACAAGTTCTACTGAAGCAAAATGGAGCTGAAAAGGAACTTTATCTGAAAGTTGAAGCCATATTGTGAACAGTCAGACAGGTGAGCTTTGTGGTAAGCTGCTTACCAGGTAGTTCTGCTGCAATTTGGGTGCTCACAAATTTAAACAAATTTTTATTCATATTCACAATATTTTTTGTTTTTTTTCACATGCACTCTTCAAAGTTTAGCTATTGTGTTTTCCCAGCATTAGGATAATTATAATTTTTTTAAAAAATTAGTGGTTTTAAAAGATTATACTGTATTTTCACAGGATATATTCTATAATAAGTCTAGGATCTTTGTGGCATTTCATCTTGCAAATATGTAGGTTACAATGTCTAGTATCTACAGCCTGGGGAGATACTAAAATTCTGGACCATGTCTAGGATGAAGAATTCTGTAGATAGTAAAAACAGGCTGAAAAACATTATTGATCCATTTTTGGTATAATATCTGTTCCTTACACGGGGTCAGGAACTTAAAAGCATGATGAGAGAAAGAAAAAAGATTTAAGCTTCTGGGTTATAATTACTTATGATAATTACACATATGAGAAGTAACTTCTTGTCTCCATTTCTTAATCCCACACAGTGATGTGTTTGTTTTTCCTTTGTGTGCTCAGGACATAGACTTAGATCAAAGACATGTAAGGGCCTTGAAGTTTCAAGGGGACAGGCATGACAGTAGTGGACCAGAAGAATCATCTGGTATGACCTTCTTCTAAATCACTGTATTGTTCCTGTCTCACAGTGAAGGATTATTTTTTACATTTTAAAATTCCAAAATTCATGACAATGCATTGGTGATAGACTGAGTTGTTCCTGTGTGTGGTTACAGAGGCACTGTTTTTGTCTGTGTTCAAAATACTGCACTCTATCCTAGGCACTTGCATGATCATTACTTGAGTACATCAACAATCATATGTTCATGTGAAGGATGCAGATACATTTTTCTCTCCTCCTAAATGTTTCTCAAATATTAATTTTTCATCACTGAAACCACCAGAAGACTTAAATATGGGGGTGTCTGCCTGCTCAGAGGGATTGTCTATGAGAAAACTATGACAGCATTTGCCAGCAACTGCATGTGTCTTTACACCAACATGCTGATTTTTACCTGCATTAAGAAATCTGTGTTTTTTGGGCCTTGGCTGGTGCTTAGCCCAATGCTAAAGCAACAGGCAGAGCCAGCTCTGGTGTTTCAAACATCAGTGCTTATACCAAAATATTTGAGGATTGCAGCAGGTCTCATATAATAATGTGTGTGAGGGAAGGGGAGGAGAACAATCGGATGCATAGCTCTAAATTCATCATGACCCATGTTTTAATAAGGTTAAGATGCATCACATCTCAGGTCAAGTCATACCTCATTTCCTGGCCAGACATGGGCTCATTGTTCTTTCAGGGTTTGTGCAGCTGGGAGAGCTGCAGACCTTTAACAGAAGAGGTGCAGGTTAAGCTCTCACCCTTGTGCAAAGAGGAAGCTCTGGCTCCTGCTGGGTTTTGGAAGTTGGAAGCAGCTCTTGAGATCATGGAAAGAGTGGGGAGCTGCCACACTGTAGAGCAAGATTAGGAGCAAGTTGTGACATCTGCTTCTGGTGCAGGTCAAGCTCGGTAATGTGAACAGGAGCTGAGGCAGGCAGGAGGGCTGGGTCCCTGCTGGCACCAGGCTCCTTGGCATGGGCTCCTTGACTCCCACAAGGGCAGAGTCTGCTGTCAGGAACAGCTCCAGCCCCAGGCTCAGCAGCAACTGGAAAGGCAGGAGTCAACAGCTCCTGAGCCGCCCCCAGCCCCACAGTGCTTGCAGCAGCATGGCTCCAGCAGCAGCTCTGCTCACCTGCAGAAGCTGTTCTGAGCCCAGGCGCCTCCTCTGCCACCCCAAGTGGTGGTATGGACATGCCTAAAATACAGACTGCTGAAATTACACGTTCCAGCACACCTCCCACTTCAAAAATGAACCTCATAAAATCAAATGAGGCCACTTCATATCAGGTCAAAACTTTGAAATATGGTTTGTCTAATCCATATTTGACATCAAAAATGTAAAACATCTGTACCTGAGATAGACCTATATATGCCCTTGAGAATCAGTAGTCAGAAACAGAGATTTTCAGAGTGTGATGCATGTCCTGTGGTAATGTCTACCTTAGGATGAGAATCCAGAAATGTTCAACAGCTGTCAGATGTAAACACTAATTTTACAGCTATCTGGATTTAGGTGTAAAGAGTCTCAGCCCTCAGATGGTTCATGCTCAGCCTAGTTTCTTTCTGTCATATTTGTTCTGCTTGGAGAGGGCAAAGCACTACAAAAGGACACTGGTTTTTTTCCAGATGTACTATCCTATTGCTCTGGATATAGTTTTGCAGATGGAAATAATTTTGAACATGCAGTTGAACAATTTAAGTTTTCAAATAGACCTATTTTTCAAAATCTGAAGAAGTCCGGTTGTTAAACATCTGCAAACACTAAAAGGTGAAGGTAATGTAAACAGTACTGAAAGGGCTATGCATATAGCCTGAGTTATCAATCAAATAAAACATCTCTGCAGATTTATATAATAAGTAATAGAAATAATAAATAAATAATGCATGTATTTATTTATTAAGTATAATTATACATCTCTGCATTTATGGGATCACTGTGCAGTGAGAGTATCCATGTAGCATTGATCATAATTTGAAGCTTTGCTTTTTGGAAATGTCTGTCAAGCACTGTATAATGTGCATAGTCTCATTTCTCAAAAGTTTTCTGAGTTCCATGATGGATATATGTGTGAGGAAGCAACCATCTGAAGAATACAATTCTTGTGAGCTTGCATATACCTGTCATGCTCCTGTGGACATGGAAAAATTCCCCCTGCTGGAGCCAGGGTTACTGTGGCTGTATGCCTAAAAGGGGCTTTTCCATCTGGATGGGGGCCTTTTTAATTCATCGATATCCAACCAAGGATTCTGCTAATCCTGGTGAAAAGGTGGTCAGATTAGAAGAAGAAGATATGCTAGTAATAAAACCCACAAAACACACAGCCTGTGAAAAGCACCGCTGTGGCAGCAGTGATCACCAGCATCCCCAGCCCACGCACAGCCCCACAGCCCTTGGTTGACGTGGCCAGCCCCAATGCCTGGAGGAGGTGAAGGAAGGAAGCAATTAGAGCATCTTTTCCATCGTGCAGCCTGATTTTGTCAAGAATGAGGAAGCTTCAGAGAGGTGGCCAAGGGCTGCAGGTCTGGGCAGCCTGCAATGGGGGATCCCGGCACATCCCACAGCATCCCATGGCTGTAGCAGGCCGGGGCAGGGATTGGTGAGTGATGTTCACAGCCTGAAGCATCCTGACTGCACCTGTAAAAAACTCACTCACAGTCTTCAAGGAGACCTGACTCTCAGACAGCTCAAGGTAGACTTTCACATACCACCAGCTCTAGATGCACCATCAGCAGGGAATGATTTGGTCCCTGGCTACCATCTAGTTAAATTAGCACCTGGACATGAAGAAAGGAGTGCCCTGCAACATCCTGGGAGTGATTTCATCTCAGCAGAATGCTTCTCTGGGCCAGGAATGCAGGAGTACCTTAGACAAGGCAAGGAAGCTATCTTTGCCAGGAAAGGCTGCTGAGCTAGTAGATGACATAGAAACACAGAGGAATTTTTGGGTGACTGCAGGAAAAATGTGTGGATAGAGAGGAAGTTTTTTTTCATGGGTTACATAGATAAAACACATTTTTTCAGGTTGGTCTGTAGAAATGGCTTTTTCAGCCACTGTAAAAGTAAATTGATTGTCCTAAAAGTATTTTTAAATCTTGTCTGATCTTTGCAGGATGGTGTGTGGAATAGTATGCAGTGCAGTTGCACTGAAATAGGTAATGGTACTAGAGACTGTGGCACATAGTTTTCTTTGCTTCTTCATCCCAGTTTTGCACCCAGCATGACAAAGACCACCTACTCACGAGACCAGATGGAAGACATTCCACATTTCATGTAGAAAAGCAGTAGATGAGTATCTGGTTGGAGGACAGCTGCTTATTAATGATGATACAGTTTTCACACACACAAACTGAATATTATTTTCAGGATCTCTGCATTATTCTTCTGTTAGTTCATAACTGCATTGGAATAAATACCAATCCAAAAAGAGGAACAATCAAGTCTGAGAATGTGTTGACTGCTCCTGAAGGTTCAAGAGTAAATTTTTCTCTCTGGATCAGTGTTGTTGGATGACTGGTCTCTGTTTTGGGAAGGCAGCTACAATATTCTGCTACCTGATGGAGCATCTATGCTAAACCAAGCACCTAACACTGAAAAAAAAAAAAAAAAAGAAAAGCGTTCATCCAGCACACATTTGACTACTCTTGTGGAATTGTGTGACTGAGATAGTCTACAGTAAGTGAAGGGATGAATGTTCATACTATTGATATCACAAACTGGAAAGATGTAGCTAGCAATTGTCCATGCTGGCAGAGTCTGTTAGATGAAGAAGCCTGAAGAAAGAAAGCTACTGAGAGAAAAGCAAGTAAAAAAAAAAGGTAAAGAAGAAGAGTCACCCTCTGGTTTCATGGACTCTTGCTTCATTAAGCAGTCCTGCCATTTTAGAGCCACTTGTGATGTGACAGGATGTATTATACAGCTAAACTAGTGGAGTAATTTACAGCAGTGCTTCTCGAGGTGGATGCATGCCACACATACCTACATCTGAAAATGAGCATGACTTTAAAGAGGGCTGGGATAGACCTGCAGAGGCACAAATGTTCCAGAAATGCAGACAGCCTGCATCACCAGAGTACTCATGACAGAGAAATTTCTGTTTCCCAATTCTTACTTCTCAACTGGGAGAAAGTGAGGATCAGTCACATGACAGAGGAATCCCTTACTTACACCAACATAGTAACTTACTGCAAAGTATCATATCATGTTGTTCTTTTTTATGGGAAGCGCAATAAAATAAGAAGAAGAGACTATAAGGTCTGTTCTACATTAGATGGAGCTGCTGTTTGGAAAATCCCAGTAAAACTTAATTTCCCTGGGACTTCAGAGAAACTAGTACTGTACACCCTGCTCATGCACTGGCATCTCAGAGTGCTGTACCGCATGCAGCTGTGCTACACACACAGGAGCACAAGTTGGGAAGCATCAAATTGAAGACAAGCTGACAAATTGACAGTTTGCTGTGGTGGAAACCTCTCCATATATGGAACATCATTACATACCAGCAGCCTTTTTTTTTTGTTAAAGATCTCATAATAGGTGTTAAGTAAATAGAATAACAGAACCTCCGTCTTTTGTTTTATACATGCATGACTGCTATTTTCTTTGTCTCTATAACTAGACCCTAGTACATCATGTTATGGTTGTCACAGTTGCTATTTAAATACATTTCTTTTGTTTAAGATGTTGCTGGAATTAATTAAAATAGCAAATCCTCCTGGGAGCAGAAGAACTAGCAAGGCCTGATCACCAGGTGAATTCTACTCTCCCAATTGTCTTTGCTACCGCCACCGGCAGGTGCCAGGGCTGCCAGGATAACCGATGCCTGGCTCCTGCCTTTTCCTCGGGTAACTGGCTGGTGGCATCTGCATCCCTAGTGCAAGCACAGGTCCTGATTTCTGTAGCTTCTGTTAAGCCACTGATTTTTTTTTTTTTTTTTTTTTTTGTGAAATTTCAGTAAATCCTTTTGTGAATGCTGCATCTCTGAGAATTGATTTCCCCATGCCATATAGGGAAAATCTGGCTAACATGTTAGAAAGTCATTGCATGGGAACCAGGAAGAAGGTGATCGGATGGCAGAAACCATCTAATACTCCTTAAAAATATCCCAACCCACCTTTTCTCCCATTTAAGAATCTCAAATTCCTTTGTAAATAATGAATTCATTATATATATATATATATATATATCTCACTCAAGCAATGCCACTTTTCAGAGGAAGTGTTGCTGGAGATGATCCAAGAGCTGGCAGCACTTTATGCAATCCCTGGAGATAAATGCCTGCGAGAATTTCCCCCGTGTTTATACAGATCCTAAGGAACAATGAGTTTCTGCCTTCTAGGGCATATGCTGAGGTGCCTAAGCTCATTCCTAGCATGTGAGTGTGGTGATCCACCTTTGCTAATTACCCAGCTGAGAAGAAGGGTAAATTAACAGGGTGTAGAACTGTATTAACATGGTTATACTGTTTCTAAACACTGAACTAGTGTCTTTGCACGGGGTAGCTCTGAGGACATATCCTTCCATCAGTTGTTTGCAATTTTTGCAGCTTCTGTAAGGTTTTTTTCTATTTTGAGAACAATTGAAATAGAAGGTAAATAGATTTCATAGGTTGAATTTCATGAAGAAGCACTAAAAAAAGAAAAAAGCCATAGAATTCTCGAGACACATATAAGAGGGGTGGAAACAGCAATGGTTTTTAAGAACTCTGTAAAAAGATTTTAACATAACATGATATGTTAGAGGAAAGAATAGAGTATTCTAATCACATATTGGAAAAGTAACTTGTTGTGACGAAAGAGGCATAATTATAATTCCATCTGTAAACAAGGCCCTTTTGCTCTGTTCTCTTGAGAAAAAAAAATAGATTTAAGTGAGGTGCTTCCAGCTTCTCTATCTGTCTTAACATCTATTTTGTCTGCTTGTTTATAGTTGTTATAGGAAATCTCTGAAGTGCTATAGAAATAGAAGGATGCTCCTAAATGAGAGGAAACCTGTTGATAAAAATAGTAGTTACGAAAAAGAATGATTTGTGGGGCTCTGCAGTAACCACTTATGCAGGTGGAAATGTTTCTAGGAGTGTGAGGAAATAACTATGTGTCACAGCCACAGGAAATGCTGATTTATTTATTGGCTTGGTCAAAATAGCCTTTTGCAGATAGCTCTGAGCCAGAGACAGATTTATGGAATGAGCCAGCAGGAAATCGTCTTCCTTAGATGAAGGAACTCACATTTATCTTCTAATAATAAATAGGAAGAGGTCCCTGCAGCCACAAAACCTGGAGAGACTTGTTTTATAGAAGATTAAGGCTGAGATATTCAAAGGGAACAAAGGAAGTTAAACACTTTCAATCTTCAGGGTTTTTTTGGAGGAAGGTAGTATGCTTTATTTTTCTCCAACCCATACCTAACTCTTTAGATCCTAAATCCTCTGGAAACAAGTTTCAGCCATTGGCTTATCTCGTAGTTGTGATTTACAAAAGCTCACATTACTGTTACTCATTTCCCCGTACAGTTGTAAATTGCAGGAAATCTATGTTTTTGAAGCAGAAGGCAAAAGCACCTCTTAAGAGTGATACTTCAGGTTTATCCCATGGGGGTCCACAACAACTGATATTCTCTACAGCACTTTTTTCAATGCTATGGGACCTCATGGGTGGTTACTAAGGAGATTGACTGTAACTTTGACTAAGACTGATGGCATTTTGACGACTTCATCCTGGTGCTCACCAGTGCATTTACTTTGTTCAAGAGACTTATTGTAGCTATGTTTTAGACTAGACTCAGCAGTTTCAGAGCAAGTGGTTTTGCAAGCATCTCACAGGCTGTGTAACTTGTCAGGGATTTATCCCTGTCTTTTCTGCTCTGATGAGCAATCTGGAGTCCCAGAGTAACAAAGCAAAAAGACAGTGAAATATATAAAATATTAAGACATTTTTAACAGCAGAAGCTTCATCTGCGGAACAGTGAGATAGTTGACCAAAATTTTACCAACTGTGTTTGTGTTTTGTGGCACCCGGTTAGTTTGCACATTTGAATTTTTTTCCCACCAAAGGCTTATTCAGATCCCTTTTTTACTGTTCTTCTCCAGATAGAATCCTCTCCTTGCTACCTGTTGACTGTAAGGATCATCCGGATGAGAAATCTCCAGCGAGTGGATGCCTGTAAGTATTGCCATTCTTAGTGGTAACTCAGAGAGCAGGCAAATTATATCTTTTATAATTTTATAACAACCTTTTCTTAGTGTTTCTGAAATAACCCAGTGTTTATATAAATTCATTGTTATAAACCAGGTCAGTCCTTGCTGCTTGCTGCTGTTTCATTGTTCTCCCTGTGCTTTCTGACTGGTTTCAAGACTTGAATGTATTTCTGAGGATAAGTACTTTCTCTCAAAGAAAGGAGAGCTTCTGACATAGGTAGATGAAGACAGACTGCATTCTGTATTTTCAAAAATAAGCGATAATTCAGCTGATGGGTTGTAGAAGCTTGGGAAATGTGGCTGGAAGAAACAAACCTTATCAACCACCTCAGTCTTGGTTCTGACAAAGATGAATTGAAAAGGAAAAAGCTTTTTACAATCATTACCACCAGGCTAATGCCATCATTAATTACCCTGAGACGACAGAAAAAAGCCACACTAACTGAGAGCTGGATGCTTGGTCCTTTCTAATGCTCCTGCAGCAGACTTGCAGTTGTGCAAGAGTGTGAGTCACGTGGCAGGAAAGTGGTGGGAAGGGAGTAAGCTGGAAAGGAAAACACCACTGTTTTGTAAAAGAACATGGACTATCCACATGTGCACTGAGGAGAGGTGTTTCACACAAAATAGACAAGTTAACAGTGGTTTTTTTTGAGCAAATAGAGCTACGTGACTACCTGTAAAAGGACGCTGAAATGAGTTTGAGAGTGAGCGTGGAAGGGAAATGATGTAACCCTCATGATTCTCTTGATTCTCCTGTTTCTCTGTAAGCAGCAGCAATTGGCTGTGTAATGTCATGCACAGGAAGAGTCAGGAAAGATTTTCTGAGAGACAAGATCTGGATTTACCATGCAGTACCATTCCCGTCTTACCCTTTGGTTGTCACATGTTTTTCTGGAAGGTGTATCAGAGGACTTCCCCGTGTCACAGCTCTGAGTGAGGGAGACAACAGCTGTATCCTAGGTCATATTACTGGGCTACACACTCTGCACCTCCCTTCTGGTCCATGGCTGTGGCACATGTGTGATGATGCAAGAACACAGAAAGGTCTCATCAGGGACTCATCTCAGATCTTCTGCGTGTCAGGCAACAAGGCAAATAATGAGGCTGTAGAAAGAGATTGTGCAAGCAGAACTGAGGCAATATTTTGCATTAAATACACAGCTGACTAGTTTGGCTTCAACTAGTCATATAATTAAGGATTGCTTGATATGCTTTGTATCTTAAAGTACAGTTAAGATACAAGAATGATGAATCACATCAGTAGAATAAAATACTTGCCAGCCAAACAGCCATCAGTCACTGATCTCCAATGATAAATCCAAAGTCATCCAGTAGTTAAACAAAATCACTTTTAATGCATTTTAAAATCAGTAGCATTACTTCTAGGTTCTCCAAATATATTCAAAGACATATTTTTACAGTTTCAAAATTCTTCAAAGCATTATTGTCTGCCTGGAATTTCCCAGATTGAAAAAAATAAATAAAAACGTTTGAGGAAACAGAATAATGACTGAAAGAACTTTAACATCCAGAGGGACTGAATAGGCTACAGTTCTTAAGAGTGGAAGTGAAATTATTTAGGAGGACATGGAAGCTCTTGCTACAAAAACAAAGAGGCGAAGAAGGTGAATAAGGAGTCATTTTTTCCCTATTTTTCAGAAGGAGGCTAAGAGACAAGAGTGGTAGGAAGGCAGAATTAAAGCAGGTGATATGATTCTAGACAAGAACAGTGAAATTGCTGTCAGAACCTTATTTTTCAATCCAAACTAAGATATGAAATGTAAAATAGAATAGGAAATGAAGAAGGCTAGGGCCTACTGAATATTTTCCAAAAAGCTTTTCTATCACAGGAATTATCTTTTAAGCCAGTAGGAATATGTTGATTTCTCCACAACTTTTTTTTAGAAAAAAAATTGACCGAATTAAACTTTTTTGTTGTTGTTTCCACATTATAATGTTAAAAAGTAGAAAACCAATAATTAAGGTGTCTTTTGACCTATCACAATTCATATATCATTTTTCAAGCAGTTCTGAATTTCAGTTTTTCCCCCTCACTTGGACAGAAAAGCAGCAAGGCTTCTTGAACACTTTCAACAGCATAAAATGCAGCCTCCAACCACTTTGAGACTGTTAGTAGCTGTAGGGTGACACTGGGAAAAGCCTGGTGGAGAAGGTAAGAAAAGGAGAAGAAGAGAAAAAGGTCCTGTTGCAGACAGGAAAGATTTTGCTTTTCCCCACAGGTCAATGTACAAGCTCTTGTTCTCTGCTCTGCCCGCAGACTCCTTATCTGCTGCTGAAGGATCATCTCCATTCACTGCTGTCATCACTTGTCTCTCTCAAAAGCCTCCCACCACAGGACATCCATTCTCAAAGCTAGTTACCTTTTGCATTACATAATATTTGATAATTTTATTGTTGAGAACTGTGTCAGAGAGGTTTTCAGGGTGCTGAAGAACCTTGCATAACCTTCAAGAAGAAACACAGAAAATGCCATTTTTGTCTGTAGCTGTTTGAGATACACCTTAATTTAGGCACCTATGAGAAAGGGGATGTAAAATCCTTCACTAACTTTCTCCTGGTGCTTTTTGGGAGAGAGACTTGGTCCCTCTCTTCCTGGAGGTGGCAATTGGTTAAATTCCAATGTCTAACTCAATGAGCTCCTTCTGGAGGAAGCCTCTGCCATCTCATACAGTGGGGGTAGTTCTGCAGCTCCTTTCTCAAACCCTCACAAAGAAAATCACTGAGGGCAAGGCAGAGATGGAGACCTTTTGCAGTTGTTCTCAAAAAGTGGAGGAGGATCTCTAATCAGACAGCAGTTCAGGATTAGTGTGTGTGTGCATGCACACGTGAGCACAGGAAAGCTTGTTGGCTGAGAAACTGAAGTGCCTGACTAGAAGAAAAAATGCTCACCTTTTTTTTTTAATACACAATATCAGTGTTGTCTGTAACTCATGCAAGGAAGAACAGAAACGGCCTTCCCTTCCAGGTCATCTTGTGGTCTGCGCTTTTTCCCTCTCCGAAGGGAATCTTGAGAAGAGTTACATTGCATCAGATATATCTATTTTTAAATAACTTATGCTTATTGCTGGTACCAGTTGTTGCAGTAACCTTTCCAGTGTCCTGCAGCACTGCTGCCTTTGCCACGTTAGCAATTGGTTTGCCTCTCCCCCCACAGTAAGTCAGGCTGATTGCTACGTGTCCTTGTGGCTGCCGACTGCGACGTGTGAAAGGTCACGCACTAAAACTGTGAGAAACTCCGACAATCCAGTGTGGAACGAAACCTTCTACTTCAGAATCCAGAGTCAGGTCAAGGTAAGGAGCCAAAGCTGTCTGCTTGAAACAGTCTGAAGATTTTTGTGTGTGTATCTCCTGAACTGTGCCCAGGAATTGTTTAAGAGATGGCACACGATAAAGGACTGCTCAAAGCATTTAATAGCAGAGATGACAGAGTTCCTATGTCTGTTTAATGGTGCTGTGTAGGAGGCCAGAAAATGAGCTCAGTTTTGAAGTTTTAGGGAAACGAGACTCTTATGAGTCAGTGCAAGAGGGATATAGAATCTGGGAGTTACCTAAGCTGTTGTATAGGTATAGCCAGTGTATTTTGTTACAGCAATTAAAATGAACTAGGCAAGAATGAATATGCAGTTCAAGTATGTTTTTCTGAAGGGGGATGATATTTAATTTCTCAGCTTTTCTTCTCAAGCACATCCTCAGCAATACTTTTTGCCTGGAGCTAATGGTGTCTAGCCTGAGTAAATATAAAAAACTCTTCTCCCTCTTTTTACAGAATGTGCTGGAGCTCACAGTGTATGATGAGGATTTTGCTACTCCAGATGACCATCTCCTCTGTGCACTCTTTGATACTGCTAAACTTCCACTTGAAAGGACAGTGATCCTGTACTTCAAGCCTAGCCCAAATGTGAGAGCAGCTAAGCAACTAAAGCAACTAAGAAACCAGTGGAGAGTTACAGAACACTTTCAAAATCTTTCTGAACCTGCCATGGATTACTTATCCTAACAATATGTACATGAATTGCCATTCAAATTACAAGCACAAAAATGTGGTAAAAAATCTGAATTTGAGAGTCTGAACACCTCTTTCCAATATTTTATAAATTATTAAAGACCATAGTACTGAAACAGTGCAGTATGTAGGGGAGGGCTCTAATCGCAAGCTACCTCTGAACAACACCCGAGTACATACAGCTGTTGTAGGGTGAATAATCTGTACATTTTTCCCCCCGTGTATTTCATAACCTGAATAATTCCCATAGTTCATAATCTCCTACCCCTTTGCTTGTGACTACTTTCTCCCCAGAAGGCAAAGATGAAGTTGTCCCTACATGTATCCCGCTATGAATGGAAGATGATTCACTCTGTTTCTCAGTTTCCCATCTATAAAATGGGAAAAATAGTCTTGATTCCCTTTGAGATCTAAGGATGAGATCAGCAAAATATCTCATATGCAACTTCTTGCTACCAGGGACAGATTCTGGTATCCAGACCAGGTCATTCACAGCCAGCTCGTACAGATCAACACTGCCTTACCCAGGGTTGCATAACACCAATTCTGAATCACTCACTTATACTGTGCTCTGTTTATTACGGTAAAGTAATGGGTGTAAAGTTTGTTTAATTTCCAAGATAATAACCAGTACAGTAAGTCATGGCAGGACAGTGCCAGGAATAGTTGGGATAAAAGGGTGGAATTCAGAGAACAAAAGAAGTTGCAAGTTGTCTTCGTGCAGCAGCTTCACACTAAGAAATAGAAGTATAGGTTGTTTTGATGATATCTTGAAAACAGAAGGAGATGAGGAAGGAATAATTTAATCATCTGGCTGAAATGTTGGTTCAGACCACCCACCCTGAAATATTTATCACAGGCTTCTCATTGCAACCAATAACTTCAATATTGCCTGTCAGGGACTCGGGTTTAGACGAGGGACAAAGTATTACATAGCTACTTCATTTAATATCTTGTTCTTGCTTTCAGGCCAAGGAGGAGCTGGAGGTTGAATTCAAATTGGAGGTCGCGTAAGTGATACAGAGACTATTTTAAAAATGCAAAAATCATTACTGATAAAACAAAGAAACAGTATTAGAAGTCATGATTTGTGATATTTCTGTTAAAAATTGCCAGCCTTCTCCTACATCATTGCTGCAGTCTCCAACACCTGACTGATTAGCTTGTTCTGTAGCTTAGCTGCTCTCGAAGACACACCTACCAGGTACCCAGGGACCTGTGGGTGCCCCATCCCTGGAAGTGTTCAAGGTCATGCTGGATGGAGCTTAGAGCCTGGTCTAGTGGAAGGTGTGCCTGCCCATGGAAGGGGATTGGAACTAGATGATCTTTAAGGTCCCTCCCAACCCCAAATACTCTATGAATCTATGACTTGTCTACCTGGGGACATTTCAGATGGCTTTCTGAGTGTGCAAGCATTCCTGCCTATCAGTTTTTCCTTGCCTACTTCAGGTTGTGTATTGGACACATTTTTAGTGTTGAAACATACTGGTTAGGTTTCCAGTGTATCTCCAATTCCTTCAGCTTTCCCTTACAGTACTGTTTGAATCCTAGTAATTGTGTTTTCTTTCTGCCTGGCACAATCACAACGTGATGGAAACTCTTGTAAGGATGTAAGGCTCTTTCTCCAGCACAGCCATGCTGCCATCCATGAATCACCATTTTTATCTCTGTGTTGCCACAAGGTAACTAAGGCATGGCAGAAATAAAGTGACCAGCCTAAGATCAGCTCTCATACTAGTGGGGAGCCAAGGCCAGAAGTCAAGTCGCTCCACACCATCTCCTGACTTCACCTGAATGATCTGGAAAGCTTTTTTTTTTCCCATGTAATTGGTACCCGTTGCCCTGTGCCACTTTGAAACAGGCTCCTCAGGGAAGTGGTCACAGCCCTAAGCCTGACGGAGTTAAAGAAGCATTTGGACAGTGCTCTCAAGCACATAGTGTGACTCTTGGGGTTGTCCCGTGCAGGGCCAGGAGTTGGACTTGGTGATCCCCATGGGTCCCTTCCAACTCAGGATATTTGCATGCCAACAAATACATATAACTGGCTTCCCAACAAGGATATGCTAGTTTATCAGCATGTTACTGCTGCAATACACTTATTTTATGTGTTACAGTGAGAAGAATTTGACTGCCTAACAGTAGATTCCATTTTAGATGATCGTGAGATTGCACTGTAAAAAAATAGCCATGATACACATTGCTCAGCTTTGGTACAGAGATGAGTCCCCTCAGAGCAGTGCTCACTCCAAGCAAGCAAGGAAAGGAGCTTGTTATGTACCTCCTGGGATCCCTCAGACTGTTGGTTTTTTAAGCAGGAAGAAAGGGCAACATCCTGGGTAAAGATGAGTGGGATTTGTTTAACTTTAAAAAATTCATGTTTTTCATTTTGTTTCCCAGACCTGGTCCTCATGAAACAATTGCTACCAATGGAGTGCTGGTGGTATGTGTCTTTCCCAAGATATTTTCTTTAAGTGATTGCTTAATGTAAAGGGAAAGGGAGGGTGGGTGTTAGAGAAGCCAGTAGGCCAGTTCTTTCTCTTTCTTTCCTCTTTCCTATTTAGATACTTTCAGAATGGGATATTTTATTTACCTGTTCATTGGTGATATCCCATTTGTCCTATACTTCCCTATTTCCCATTTGTCCTATACTTCACCACACACACATACATGCACAATTTTCTTCTGGTACCAGTACTTCAAAAAATGTTGTCAGAACACAATGATAAAAAGGCTGTGAAGCCACTTACTGATAATCTACCTAGCCCTTTCCTCCCCTTGGAGATGAGCCATGCTCTGTGGGTAAGTTCTACATGAAATATTGACTTATGAAAAATACATTATATGGAAGAAGAGTGAGTGCCATAAAATAAAATCCACCCCCAAAATGCTAATAGCAATGCTTCTTCAGAAAACCCTTCCTACTACTGACTCTTCATCTCTCAGTAACATATCTTTATTTATTTATTTCCTAGTTTAACCCTTTGTATTTATGCTACTATCCGGAAAATGACAGGATTGATTTTCTTCCTTTGTATATTCCTCTCACTGTGCCAAATCTTATGTCATTGTCACACATGGGATGCCTACAAGTCCCTCCAGAGCTTTTCATTTTCTTTCGTCAGTGGCTAATGGGAAAAAGCCCAGAGATGCCAGGGAATCCAGAACTCCAAGTGGCTCCAAGCTGAGGGGTCCACAGCTCCCTATAATGAGGATGGGATGTGATGATCTTTCTCACAAATTCCTGCAATCTGTCTTTCACAGTGTCGTGAACTTTGCTGCTTGGAAGTTGAAGTGGCAGAGAAGACGAAGCAAAAATCAAGTAAGGTTACTGCTTTGTTATCTATTTACCAGTAGTTGCATGCTTACTGATGAGAAGATGCCCCTTTCATATAATGTGTTAGTGTAATAAATAGTGCTTACAGTATTCAGTGAAATTAATGTCAGGTAAACACATTAGGTTGTTATAGACTCCAATGACCTCATCTAGATATATGTTAATAAGGCCTATTAAATGCACAATAAAGTTGAAATCCCAGTTCTATGTCACAGCAGGAGTATTCAGAGTCCCTTTTCTATCAAAAGAGCATCCACTTTGCTCCTTTCCCTTCAGTGCCAGCAATTCCCACTGGGCAAAGCTGTGCTACCTGCACCCCACTTTGAATCAAGCCAGCACATTTTTCTGGTTAACCATATTAACATTTCTCACAATCTATATTTTGCTACTTTAGAGAAAGAGCTTTCCCTCACTGTGAAAGGCTCCTTTGAGGGGACACAGGATATTGTGCTGGGCCCCAATGGAGTTGTCAGCCCATCATGTCCCACCGAGTTCCACTACATCAAGTATGCGGAGCCAACGCTGGATGTCATGCTGCCAAAGAAGAGGCGCTACCACCCTGTATGTTGGAGTGGCCTCAGTGATGGAGGGATTTTGAGTGTCTCTCAAGAAAGTGGGAGGAAGGAGAGAGGGTCAACTCCTTACTGGTTTTGTCCTAAAGCATGTTGTTTTCCCAGTGGTCCTGTAGGTACAGTACAGAGACAGGCTCCCCAGTCGTGATGCTGAACTCGCTGCCCATGGGGAGGAAAACAACCATTGCAGAGGTAAGCATCACTTCCAGCTGTTGGGAATAAAAGGTCACTCTAATAGAAACCATTCCTCATAATGTTGTCCCAAATGGCTGCTAAGAGTGTCAGAAATGTTGATTTTTTTGTTAGACTTTGAGAAAACAGGAGCTTTGTTTCTCCAGATGTTTTCTCCACAGAGGCAGATTGTCCCTGTATTACTCTCCATTACATGCCAGTAGTGGAGACAGAGACCTACAAGGATGTAAGAAAATATCTTACTTCCTTCAGTACACCTCTCCCTGTTTACCCAAAGACTCACTGACTCCTCCTTTGCTTAGGGTCCAAACTAAAAGTTGCTCCTTGGGCACAAAATAGGAAAACACCAATAAACCTGCCCTTAGTCAACCATATACTTAAGAGGACACTATATTAAAATATGCTGAAAATATTAGTCACAGAGTATGTATTTTAAATAATATAATGAGAATATTACTTTAAAAAGACCATTAAAACATCCTCTCAGAAAAAAACCACATTTTGTCACTTAATATGAAGATTGAAATAATGTTTTTTAAGAGAGGATAAAGTATTGGCAGAAGCAAATGCAGACTCTGCAGTCTCTTCACTGTGAGAGTATGGCCAGGATGTCAAAGATGTGCTGTGTACTAGAGCATAAAGAATGGAAAACACACAAAAAATGGTAATTCAGGATGCTGCAGAAAGCTTATGAGTAGCACAGGAAATGGGACCTACTGCATGAGTCTCAGAAACCTCCTATACCAGGATGCTTAATGGTTTCTGCAGCCTGGAAGGATTTAGGATCTGTAGATAAGGATGTTCCATTAATAATAAGTGAATGCTTTTGGAAATATATGCCGAGATCTCAGATATTTAAGTTTGTGATTGCCAGACCTTGCTGGGGTATAAATCAAGCTCTGACCCCAAGACAGAAAGGGAAAATAGAAAATTTAAAATTAAAAAATTACACATTCTTGTTTTCCAGGAGAAAAGATTTGACTTGAATGTGACAGCAAAAACTTGGTAAGAGATTTTCTTCTCTTCCTTAAGACTTGGTTCACTGATTTTGCTATTGTTTTAGCCACATGGAAATGACACAAGCAAGCATTCTCAGTCTGAAAACTAGAATGTGCTTATAATAAAACATAAAATACATGCACAATGTATACTACATAATTAGCCTTAGGAAGATTTGGCTTTAATCAGTAAATATTGCTAAAACCTTAAAATAAATGTGTTTATTTCAGCATTATCCCTTTCCTTCTGACTACAGAATTTTTTTTGGTCAATGTCAGTCTCTGAAATTCACAAAAAGAACAAAGCTAGCTGACAACAACAGAAAAAGAATAGTCAGAAGTAAGCTTTTAATTTAATCAGAAATTAAGAATTATTTTTTTCTTTACTGTCAGTATTCAGTGATGGTAAACCTTGTATTCTGTTAAGTCCAGTTGTACTATATATTGAGTAGAAACTAAGATAAACAAGTTGGCTTGTGGTTCGACATCTATAGACAGGCTCATTAATATTCATCAGTAAACATGGAGATACTTCAGGTTATCCGTAGCTGTACAGAACACACAGAACTGGGCAAACTGGTGTTTTTGTGTGTGTGCCTGACTAAGAAAAAAAAGGAAAAAAAAAATTTTGAATTCAAACAGAGTTTTCTGTCATTCATTTCAAAATGGCAAGTGGTCGGTGATAACAGGAAAATCAGTGTTATTCCACAACAGGAAAAACACCTCCTGCTTATTTATTTTACTTTCAGAGCACTTTAGAAACAGTTTGTTTGTATCTTGATTTACAATGGAAACTGGCTTTTGCAGCTCCACCTAACCAATTACCGTTGTGTATCTTCATTTACAAATAAGGTCATAAAAATTTGGCTGATTTTATCCGAATCTGGTTGTGGAGAAACTCATAATTACATTTCTTTACTAGTTTCATTGAAATTATGGACCCAGTAGAAGAGAGAGGTTCTGTCACTGGAAGAAAAAGCAAACCCCTGCCATTTGGCAATGCCTGGCCAGGTAGCTCTGACCTGACCATGCCCATCTCTTGCCTATTGGTGTCTTGTAGGAGCAGGGCAGGAAGAGCCAGGAGGGAGATTAGTGAGCAGAAGAGCACAGATGCCCAGGGAAATAAACTACAACCGTGGGGTCTTAAGGAATGACTTAATTCAATTTCAAAATAGACGCCAATGAAATCTTTCTCTGGGAGAAGTTGTGCCTTACAATTTTTGAGTCAAGGCTGATGTGGAATAGAACTTCCAGCATTGACCCCTGAAATAGCCTGTGCAAGTGTAGACACAACAGAGCAGCAGGGGTGGAATCCTGCCCAGTAATCCATCTCTGGCCATCCAGGAGCTGGATGTCACCGAGGTCTCTCCAGCAAGCTGGGCTCCGCGGCCACCCTCCCCAGCGGTGCTCACCACCAGAGGGGGATGCGTTCCCGCTCCAGTTGCTCAAAAGGAGAATTTTCCTCCACGTTGAAAATGCCACTGTTTGAAAATCGGGTGTTGTTTTAGATTTCGAATGAGAAAATAACCTGTGAAATAGGAATATATACTTTCACTTTTGACCATTTGCACGGATTTTCTAAACTTGGCAGTCTTTTAGTTGTAGAATATTTATTTAAATATTTCATTTGTAAATACTGTACATTGTTTCTTCCAATTAGCAATAATTGGGCATAATGCCACTAGCTAGTCTTACTAATTAACATAATTTTCTTACTTTTAAAACTAGTGAAATTATTTTTTCTTGCTCGTGTCATATTGCCTCATCCTGTTTGAAGGGAAGGGTGCTGTAGATTATCTTTGATCAAAGTCCTAAGACTGATATGGGTGTGTTAATATTTAATATATGTGTCTGTTTTTATCTTAGTAATTGTTCATGCCACCAAGACCTGGACATGCGCTTCGGGTTTAACTTATGTTCTGAAGAGATGGCTTTCCTGGGGAAAAGGAAGAGATATGTAGCAAGTGCTCTCAAAAATGTTTTTCACCTACCACACGATCTGCAGGATCAAGAAGTACGTGTGTGCTGAAGGGATAGAACTTGAATCTCTAGTGCTTTCATGTATTCCTGTAAATGAGTGGTCAGCAAAACAGGCCACACATATCTGCTGTGCAGGTACAAGCTTGTCCATGTGTCTTAAGTACATTTGCTTCTGCTGGCAAGGTTTGTTATTGAAAACACTGGTTGCAGTCAACATGCTTCATTACTATCAATTTGGAATTTGTCACAGTTGAGGTGTGTTCATTCCTGCCATGCTGAGCTAAAACTGGCTTGATTCAGAAATACTGAATACATTACATAGCAAAGATTTTTTTCCCTTGTTCCAATTTCACCACGTTGTGAGAGTTTAGGACAAACATCTCTGAGTGCTTCTTATATCTTCTGTTCCTTGCAGTTTTGAAATTCCTTAAAATATATATAATTTATTTCAAAATAACTTCAAGATACAGAAGAATAACTGAGGGTAGCTTAACAGCAGTGGCTGTGAACTGAGTGTACTTTTTCATGGGCTTGTCGTGCAGATTTTCATACATTAGTAGTCAGTGTGTGAAGTAAGAAGAGTGGTGGAGTGAGAGATGTAGAGAAAATACATCGTTGTTTCCACAGAAGGTTTCTTCTTATTCATCTGTGCCCGTATTTGCCCTAGAGATGGGCAAGAACCCAGGCTTGGCTTAATCTCTGAACCCATGTTTATCCAAAGGGAAATAAGTGGCAGTAGCAGTTGTTGCTTGCTTTTGGAGTCTTTCCTTCTGGAAAGGGACGTGGGCTCTGAGCTCAGGACCTGGGCTGGCTGTGGTGACCAGACCCCAGTGCAGTTTGGGATGCAATGCTGAATGCTGTCAGTGTGTCTGTCCCATCCTCCCTCTGCCCAACAGGTCCCTGTCGTGGCTATCATCACGACAGGCGGAGGACTGAAGTCAATGACAGGATTGTATGGCAGCCTCATGGGGCTCAAGAAGTTAAATCTCCTGGACTGTATAACATACATCAGCGGGCTGTCCGGCACCACATGGTAAGCCAGCTCAAGCAGGAGGCCTGACCAGGCCTTTTGAGGGTCATACTGCTGCAGAGAGTAGCTTCTAAAAGCAGACAAGATTGTGTAAACAAGCTTCTCAGTAACAGGCCATTAAATATTAGCTTGACTTGGTGCACACTTTTTCTATAAGCAATTCTTTACTGTGCCTGTCAATTCCATGTGTGCAGCAGTTAAATGTGCATATGACAATCACACTCATCACGATGCTTTCTAGGTAAGTAGTTACTGTGGATGTAACTGTGGATGCCCATAGCATCCTGCCTCTTCCTTTCTCCACTGATGTCCCAGCTGTTGTGGTTCCCATTAACTTCTGAGACTGGCTGTGATTTCTGACTGGAAAAAACTGCTGGATAGTGCATACTTACCCTTGCAACCTGCCAGTTTTGTGTTTCCCTGGCCAGTGTTATTCCCTGCTCGCAGGACCTATGGCTGCCTAATGTCTGATTGTCCCGTGTAGAGGAGGTTGGTAAAGTAGAGGATGATGTTAAAACAAAGCATGGAGATATCATAAGATTAACACTAAGTTAATCAAAGCCAAGAGACAGCAACTGATACGAATGAATTTATCAAAGAAAATTTATTTTAATTTTCTGCCTAATTTGTGCTTCACAAATGTACCTATGTTCACACCTGGCAGTTTCATCCCTTAAGCTTCTGCCAGTTCTGCTTTAAAAAAAAAAGGTCAAGAACAAAAACCCCACTTCATTCTTCAGGGCAATCTTTAAAAACAGTCATAGAAACTCTGGAGTGTTCATTCTGCTGAATGGAGTAGCTATACCAAAGTATGTGTGAGCAGAAGGAAATGCCTAAATGTAAACCTCTATTCTGAAAGCACAAAATTTCCAGCCTTTTTTTGCTCCTTTTGACTTTTGCTGTCTGTATTGTCTTTCTCCAGGACCATGGCCAACTTATACAGAGATGCCTACTGGTCACAGAAGGACCTGGACTCACATATTGGTGAAGCCCAGAAACAAGCAACAAAATGCAAGATGGGCTGTTTCTCTATGGATCGCATGAAGTACTACAACAAGCAGCTTTGCCAGAGGAAAGAAGAGGGATACAGGACATCATTTATAGATCTTTGGGGTCTAATGATTGAGTACTTACTGAATGATGGGGTATGATGTATATTCCATTTCTTAAGAACCATGTGTTTTTCCCTTAGTGGATGGAGAGGAAACTAGTCCATCATTTCAGAGAATGTACCTCCAAGCAGAGGGGAATTCTCTGTATTAACAAAATACCAGATTTTTAAAACTCCTTTAATAGTTTGCCTAGAGAGAAATGCATCCTATATGCTAATAGATTAGGTTGTGGATGCAGCATTTGAACTCTGGCTGCTATTTAAATGGAAGTGAAGGCAATCTTGGGAAGTGCATCTAAGATGCAAATTACTCATGCAAAACGAGTTCAAAATGCAAAGCAGAGTAATCTCAACAATGTGAAAACAATCTCAAGCAACCCTGAAACAGCTAGAATGTTCAGTGAATTGCATCCTCTGGCAGGTAACTTGATCTGCAAGTACACTGGAGGCAAGTACATATTTTGCTTTTGCTCAAAAGCACTACTCACACGGTTTAAGTGATGCTAATTTTTCTAAGTAATTACAAAATTGCTCTTCTGTTACTTGAAGGGGTTTCTATCCCTACAGTAAAACAGCCCACTTCCTTTTCTCCCCATGTGGATCACAGTTCCAGGATATGTGCTTTGGCACTTGGAAAGTGGGAAAGGGTAAGTGGTTGAGGACTGAGCGGAACTGTCCTCCAGCGGGGGCAGAAATGCTGCAGTCGTTCAACCATTCATTAGGGATTATTTTAATATAAGTACATGTATAGCATTATGTATATGTAAGCAGAACATAAATGCATACAGAGAGGAATACTAGGTGTTAAACAAAGGTGTGAACTAAATAGATGCCTCTCTTTTAATCTCGGATAGATGAGGTCCCCCTCACAATTTAACCAAACATTTTCCCCTTTGAGCAGTGCTGACTATTGCTATGTAACCATTAACTCTCCCTGATTTTCCAGAACTAGCTGCTCTTAAATTTTTCAGTAGTTCATGAGATTTCATGTTTTTTTATAAACCCCTTCAATGACAATATGCTTTTTCAGAAAAGAAAAAGTGGGTGGGGTGGAAATAATTTGCTGCCAAGTTTCAGTCCCCTTGCAAGGCTGGACTGTAATAGCTGTTGTGTGGTAGGAAAGGAAATTAAGTATCAACATGCTCGAAGGCTTCCTTCAGATTCAGGAGAGCAAGGATGGCTCACTACACTCTTCAGCCTACTGAGCAGACCACCCCTCCTCCTACTTGTCAGGGCAGTACTTCCTAGGAAGTATAGATATGTGTGCAGAAATAGTTGTCTCCCTCCTCACCTTTCTGTGAATCCATGCATAAAGCCAGGCTGGAGCCTGAGAGCCTGGTCTGTGCTGGTTGGTGGGGCTACCTGCAGTGCTCCGTGTGATGGAGCTGCCGGGGTATGTCCTGCATGCTGGGGATGGAGCTGCCCGGCTCCTCCAGCACTGGGGCCAGTGAACTCACCATGTGTTGTTTCCGTCTCCTCTCATATAACACTTTTTCTTCATACCAGAAAGACCCCCACAAGCTTTCAGAGCAGCAAGAAGCACTGTGTGATGGCCAGAACCCACTGCCCATCTATGTGTCAGTCTGCGTCCGGGACAGTTACAGCACCAATGATTTCAAAGGTAAGGATGTTGTTTTGGATCCTTTGAGGCTGAAATTGGCAGCTGAATTCCAGTCATCACTCTTTTCTTCTTGGTAGCACTTGGAGAAAACAATCCTGATGTGTTAGTTGCTTTTTGGAGGAATAACCATCACCTCCATGCCTTACAATTTTAATACAAGGGTTTTGAGGAGCAGCATTTCACTGTCTAGATATATGCAGTAGAAATTCTGCCAGAAAGGCCATTTTTGAAGTATTATCACGTCCACCTAGAATGAGAAGTATTGGAATTATCCAAGAACTGCTTTTTTCAATGGCCAGGTAATGTTTCCATATGAAGAATGACCGCATAGCTATGGTACAGTTTGGGAAGGCTTCCAACTTTCCAGTCTCCCAACTGAATCTGTTGTTTTTCTCATTGTTTTTTTGTTTGGGTTTTTTCCCGTGGAGAATCAGATGGAGGAGAAGGGGAAGAGGAGAATTCAGATCAATTTTTTCGTTGTTGAGGCAAGAAAATGAATAATTTCTGAATGAAAACAAAATTACAGTCCATGACATTTCTGTCCCAGTTTTCACTCACACTGCAGTTGTATCAGACAACTGCACTTCACTTGGAGAGGATATCCAAGGAAGTCAAGAACTAGTTCTGTCTCCATTAGTACCACACATAGAGAGTATAATTGATCTTAAGTTATGAGTGAGGCTTTGCAAAGGCAACATATTAAACATAACTCAGACCAATGTATACCTGAGCTTCCCCTCTCCCCACACCCGTCTGGGAACCCTCTGTTGTGGCTGTATTGCAGAGTGGGTGGAGTTCACTCCCTACGAGGTGGGACTTCTGAAGTACGGCGCGTTCATTCGCACGGAGCACTTCGGAAGCGAGTTCTTCATGGGCCGCTTGTTGAAAAAGCTCCCCGAGTCCCGCATCTGCTACCTTCAAGGTGATGTACACCATTGTCCTGGCACAGAGGCACTTTGGAGGGGTGTAATGCTGTTAATCAGGGGGTACATAGTTCTGTCCTAACATACTAAACACTGCCTGCTGGGAAATGGGAGTGGTAGTTTATCCAAAAGAATACAGTAAAAAAACGTGCATATTTTTTCAGTTTCCTGTCACTGTCGGTAGATGAGTTGTCTGTGTCTTAGACATGGAATAGATGAGGCTTCTTAATTCTTTCATTGTAAGTAATAGCTCCCACTTCTTTGGTTATTCTTCTGATTCCTCTCTGAACTCCAACTTAACTCCAATTGTGGTAGTCAGATTTAAATTTACAATGACTGGTGAAATGGTGGCACTCTGTTTTGTCAACAAAGCCACCAGTGGCCCTGTGGGGAGGCAGAGACGGGCAATCCTGGATGGAGAAAAGAGTGCCCAGTGGAGCTGGAGCCCACTGCATGTATAAGCCTTTACAAGCCGTGGTGTGAGATCTTGTCTTACGAACCAAACATCTGAAAAGCAAGTTCATTCCCTTTCGAAACAATTCAGGGTGTTTGAAAGAGTTACTGATCACAATAAGTGCAGAAAAAGATAAGCTGGAGAAAGGAAGATGGGGATGGAAAGGAAGCGTTTGTGATGTATGTTTTATCTGAATTCTTTATTTTGCCTGTTGAGCGAGTGGGTCTTTTTTCTCATTTACTTGTCTCACACTCTTTTCTTTCTTTACCATGTGTTAGAGCCATGTAGTAGGTTAGGCACAAAGTTGATGGTAGCATGACCTGAAACAATGACATAGAAAGTTAAGAGGAATTTAACAGAATGGAAGTTTACAAATATTTGCATTAAGCCAGGAGGTCAGGAGGTCATTAAAAAATTAAGCCAGGAGGTCAAAATAGAAGAAAAATTACATTTTCTTGTTAAAATATGTCCCTGTGTTCACTAATTCCTTTTACAGGTATGTGGAGCAGTATATTTTCTGTGAACCTCTTACAAATATGGGGACTGTCCCACAGTTCAGAGGACTTCTGGAAGAGATGGACACAAGACAGAATAGAAGAAGTTGGTGAGAAATTAATAAGCCTTTCATTTATGGTCATTTATTTTCCTGTATGGCTTTTGGCATCATCTTGTCAACTTTGCTGAAACTGGCATCATAGGATCTTACTAAAAGATAGCGACTTCCCCTCACACTGTGTAGACTAAGAGGAAGAGAGTAATCAGGGAAAGGCTGCTGTAATTACAACACTTACTAAAGCTCTGCTGGTTCCTTCAGAGGACATTTTAGAGGGGTCAGAAACTTCTCAGGAAGTGTTTTCACATTACCATTCTCACTTAGCCTACAGAACCAAGAACCAACAGCAGAGAATATGGTAATTTTTACTACCTATGCAGAGAATAAACCTTAATATCAATTGATTAATCAGTATTTCCTGGGTTTTTATTTTATTATTCAGTATAGTAAGCACTGCATTGGATTCATACTGACACAAAGATAAATGAGGCCCAGAGGGTATTTTCTGAAGCAATATAGAAACCATGATTTTATTGCTAAATCACTTAATATGATTGTAACTATAATTACAGACATCCTGAAAAATGCAGAAATACATCTGTGCAATCGTGGAAACCACCAAGGCTCTCCTGCTGCACTCTCAGCCTCTTGGGCTGGCAAAGCAGATTGTCATTTCTAGAAACCACACCTTGCGCCATTTCTGCTTTTCACCCACATGCCATCTACCCACCTCCTAAACTACCCATAGTTTCTGAATATGAATGTATGCCCCAGGTGCTCCTGGGGTGCTCTCACTCTGCTGATTAAGCATATGCTCATGTAGTGATTATTGGGTAGCAGCTGTCACTGTTGCAATAGACCCTGTGGTTGTTGTTCTTGCCCATCTGACTAAGAAGCAGCATGTTCATCGACCCCCTTTTCTCCATGCTTGCCTCTGTTTCATGCTATCTTCCTGTAAGGATATTTAACTTCTGACTGAACATTTTCTGAATTGCTTGTTTTCCTTAACGTGTCCTTTTTCCAAGACTAAAGATTGCTTCTGATGAACTGTCTTCAGGCCAAAGCTTAAGACCATCAGCAGAGCTTTGTCCAGCAGCCATTCCTTTCCTTCAGAAGAGTTTGTGAGTGTTTAGTGAATCATCCAAGGATAGCCCCTGAGAACTCCTTTGCGCCAGGGCAATCAACAGGGAATATTAGTTAACAAGCAGTTCACCACTTTTTCTGCCCTCCTCTAGATGAAGACCCAGTGTTGCCCACGAGACCCCACGAGCTGAGGACTCGCATGTACACCCCCCCCGGCCCCCTGTCCCGCGCCCTTCGGGGAGCACTGACCGACCGCTTCTCCGTCGCCCAGCACCACAATTTCCTGAAGGGCTACCAGCTGCATAACAGCTACATGGAGAACCAGCACTTCTGTCGGTGGAAAGGTGATGGCCACTAATATTTAACTGGCTTCATTTTCAGGTACTCTTGGGGTGGGGAATTTAGGAAAGAAGCCTGTCGGGCTTGGCAGGGGAAAAAAATCCTCCTGAGAGAACATTTATTTTCTGAATAGAGAGAAGACACTAAGACTTCTGTGTTGCCAGGTATTTAAGACTTAATGTTTGTATTCATTTGCTTCAGCTGAGACCTCTGCAGTCCAGACGGAGAAGGTAGACTTGAAGCTGACAGAACCAAATATAAAGTGGCGGAGAGCAGAGTGAACATGGGAGGCTTAATTTGGCAAGATTATACCTCTAGCTTCAGAGGCATCTGAAATATCCAAGAAAATATCACCTATAAGAGAAAACTGGAAAGGAATGGGGCTTTCTAGTCCAAAGAAGTGGGGACTGAGCGGGAGGCATAAGTCTGAATGTATAAAGGATTAAAAATATTTCGTTCTCCAAATCAATGAGAGAGAAGATGAAACAATGACTGAAATGAAGTAAGGCAGATTTAGGTTAATTACTAGACCTAGCTTACTGGCACTAACAAGCGTGACATCTTAATGGAATATATTGCCTGTAAACTCTACAGATTTTTCAGAACAGGAGCTTAGGTATTTTGCAGTCCTTCTCATGCCTGTTTGACAATCTAGTAATGTGGCAATTAAATTAGACCAGGCCTCTGGAATGGTCAGTTCCACCTTGCACTTCTTTTTCCAGTCAAATTATCCGCAGACCTATTCTTACTCAAAAAATATTTTCCTTTTAGATACTGTGTTAGACTCACGTCCCAACCAGCTAATGCAAAATCCTGATCACCTGGGCATGATAGATGCTGGATTTTTCATCAATACCAGCAGTGCACCCCTTTTAAGGCCACAGAGGGAAGTGGATGTCATCATATATCTAAGTTATACTACTGGATCACATACATCGGTGAGGATGTTTTTGTTACCATGTGTTGTGTCTCCTTTTACTTGTAAATGCCCAACCTGTAGCATCCAGAACTGCTGGTTTTATCAGCATTCTCATTCTCCTACGTTTTTCACTGTAGTGATTAATACTATTCCTATTTCTTCCTGCCATTCCTGGACTCTTTCTTGCTGGTTTATGAACATGTTGAATTATTCAAGGAGGTCTCTTCCAGAATGATGGGAGGAGCCTCTTCTGCTTCATGCTGAATCAAGCAGGCTTCCAGACCCTGCACAGGAATATTCATAAAGATGAGGAAGTGATTTCTTCTGACTCAAGTTAGCATATAAAAAGTGTTAAGTGGATATCAGCAGCAAATGATTTCTGGGCTGGCAAATAAGATGCTACAAGTAAAATTCAGTGATGAGCATCTTCCTGCAGAAACCCCATTTCACAGAGATAGAGTTAATTAGCTGTCCATAAGGGCTGGTAGAAAAGACGTTTGGGTCTTTTTATGTCAGAAACTGAGGTTAGTTGAAAACTCACTATTAAGCATCTTGGCCTGCTTAAGTAGAATTACATTTTCAGAATGAGAACAGCTGTGCTAATGCTAATAAGCTGTATGTTGCATGAGACAGATGTAATGAAGTTTTATTTCAGCCTCATTCATTGTCTAGATAAAACTTACAAAAAAAGGCTGCTACAATTTCAAGTACTTTAGTAGAAGCCTTTTTCTGCTTGGTAGTGTTCACTCTTAGATGGTGCAGAGTAAATAACACAGTGCATATTAGGACATGATATTTTATTATACATTCCAGGGAAAAGATACAGCATAGCCCAGTACTTCAGGCTTTCTCAGTAGAATATCAGTCTCAATTAACACTGTCATAAGGCCTACACATGCAGAGACATAACTGTATGTTCAAACTTAACTTTCTTATCTCCTGGCTTCCAAGCACATAATAAGATACCTTAAATGTTTTCTTGCTGTGGTTTTCTTTTCTGTTTAATTCTATACAATATATTAAACACAGGCTCCTTTATTTGCTGAAACTCATGCTTCACTCTAAATTTCTGCAAATTTTTTGAAATTTTTTGAAAAAAGCAGTGTCCTGTGTGAATTCTTTAATTCTGAAATTGTGTTTACAGCTTGTGATTAGCAATGTGGTTACTATGTGTGGTAATTATGTGTAGAGTAACCCTTGATAAGAAGCAACTCACCCTATGGATTTAAAGTCACTAAACCTTAATAGTAGATGACAATTTGGGGTCTTTAGACAACGAAGTTGATTTCCAATGCTGACCATTTTTGTGATCCTCCAGTCTCTAGATAAGGCATGTAAATACTACTCAGAACAGAAAATCCCATTCCCAACAATTTCCTTGACTGATGAAGATAAGAAAAATCTGAAGGAGTGCTACATCTTCCAAGATTCAGATTTGCCAGGATGTCCGATTGTGATTTTTCTTCCCCTTGTGAATGATACCTTCCAAGAGTACAAAGAACCTGGTAAGTTACAAGTAGTGGCAAAGCATTAAGCAAAAGACACTACTTCTTCCCTGACTCAGACAGAGCTTCTTCTTTGCTGCTGGTCGTCTTTGCTAGCTGGGTTCATGGGGGAGCACTTTAGCTAATTAAACTTGTTTTCCCCATCCCTGCCAAAGCTATTATGTTCACTCATGTCTTCCTTATGGCCCTAAGAGAATGGATACTACCCGTGTCTTTTGGATGGTGTTTACCTTCACCTCTCTCCCATTTTTTACTTGAAGTGTTCCTACCTAATTGAAAAAGCTTTTTTCCTTTGAAAAGTATAGCTCTCTCAGATTATTTCCCCCTGCATATATTGTCTATTGTCTGGGTATTTAATTCTACACTTGAGGAACCATAGCATCACATATGAATGGTGGGGGAGCAAGAACCTGCCTTTCAGGCTGAACTCCTGCAATATTAAGATCAGTGTGTCTCATTTTGGTACAGCATCAGCCCAGCGATCATTTTATTGACTGTGCTGTGTTCAGGGCCTGTCACTCTTTTTCTGCCAGGCCACCTGCTTTGTATTCCTCTTCTTCAGGGCAGGTTAGTAGGATGCATTTGCTCTGCTCCTTGGTAGCAGGGAGGTTAAGTCCAAAATTCTGCTGTTGTGGAATTTGCGTGACACAAACAGAAAGGTAGAGGTGGATCCTGTTGGCAGGTGTCCTGCACCTTATTCAGCATTGCAGGAACTCTCAGTTTCCACATGTTTCTATTGCTCCTTTCTCACTTAAATTCTATTCTCTTACTAGCAATTAATCTTCCTCAGCTGAGGTTCATAGAAATCCCAGCTGCCCAGGGTGAGACCTGCAGTGCATTGACAGTGGCTTTTGGAGTGCCCTTTCAGGCTGACATCCTTGCCTGATCCATGGCTTTAATGAGACAGATGTTTCTGCGTAAGCTGTAGATGAACATTACAATGCCATCCCTCACTTCTCCCTTGTACCCTCCTCACTTCAGACTCACAATGTTCTCTTTACTAGGGTAGTGATACATGACCTGCATTGTGCGTTTAAACCCTGTGAATTTTCTTCAGGAGAAAAGTCCCACTCTTGAGCTTTTGTGGGCAGTTAGACACTAATTGAGAAAAACATCATGTCACAGCAACAACTCTTCCCCTCCAGGTGTCAAGCGCTGTTGCTCAGAGATGGAGGAAGGCCAACTTGATTTGACCAGCTGCTGTTCCCCCTACTGCATGTTCTCAGTCAGATACACCGATGAGAACTACCGCAAGCTGCTGAATCTCAGCGAGTACAACATCCTCAACAACTCTCAGATGATTATGCAGGCCTTGCAGACAGCGATGCAAAGGAGAAGGCAGAAAATGTGCTGATCGCCCGTCCAACTGCCCTTATCTTCTCAGAGGAGTTTTTCATGCTCTAGGACCCAGAAGGGACATAGCTTTTTCGAACACTGGCCATTCTGCACTACAGAAACTACCCCAGCTGGTGCAGCGGTTTGCTGGGGTTTTTCCATTCCCAAGAAGTGGTCTCTGTAAGCAAAGACATTGTGTGGGAAATTTTTACATATGTTTTGTTCCGTAAATTAAGATTGTCTGTAGAACACTCTTTGCCTAAAATACTTGTTAGATTTTTTAAATAGCATGATTTTAAGCCTAACTTACTATAATACATGACATAAAGGAAAATATTTTTTTACCACCACAGTGCTACAGTTATACAACCCAGCCAGCACACCTACAGGCCATAAGAAGGGAGTATAAACTTCTGCTCCCACAATTCTGCTTTGTGGAACACAAGGTGCAACCAGCCCTGGAAAACAAAGAGAACCTGAGACACAACTGGAAGCTGGTATTGGATCCCTGGGTCAACTCTGTTTTGCTAGTGTCCCGAGGAGCAGCCACAGAGGCTGGAAATGTAAGAGGGACAAGTGTGTGCACACAACCAGCCTCATGATTTGTATCCACATCCTGGGCTCTCTTGGGCTGTGAATGAATCATATGTGATGGGAAGGAGCAACTTAGGAGGAAGTGGCGTAAGACTTTTCACATAATTTTTTTTTTAGAGCAAAGGGTGTAATTTGGGCAAATCAAAATTCCCCGTTAATTTATGTCAGTTTTAATTGGCTTGTACTGAGACAGTATATAAAACCTCAACACTTTAATTTGAAGCTTTCAAAATAAAACACCCTGGATCTTTTTTTCCCTGTTATTTCTCATAATCAAATACCGTTCTTAAATTTAAAAAAAAAAAGTACTTGAAAATATTTTACTTCCAATAGACAATGAAAACTTTGCTGTCTTACTCCATGAAAACAGTTTAGGCCATATGCCTAGCAACAAAACTTCTTATTTGTTTAGTTCTGCCTGTACAAACTGAGCAGAAGTGAGTCAGTAGTCTGCAACAACTAAGACCATCTTAAAGCAATCCAAAGACCATTCATGGGATCTAGCACAAAGCCACCAATTACATTTATTTGGGCTTGCATTTTTAAACTTCCTTCATTTTCCATTTTATTGAAAGTGCCTTTTTTTAAACTGTTCGGAACTGTGCTGAGGGTGAGCTGTAAAAATTATAAAGCCATAACGACTTTTGCATTCCAGGAGCAAGTCAAGTTGAAAACACACTTATTAATAAGTTTTACATCCTTAAGACAACTGGGAAAATTTTGAACAAAGTGTCTATTCAGTCAGAAAAAAATCTGTCAACTAGATATTATAATGTGGGACTAAAATAAACCAGGGAAAATGCTTGGGTAAGTTGAAACATTTCATGTTAATATTTTACAAAACATCTTTGTTTTGAAACATAACTTCTTTTTAATAGACTGCCTACCTCGTCAGCCCAGGGAACCCAACCTGAAAATAACAGGTTTCATTCACAGCCAAATAACATGTTTGGCCTGTTACAGAATGATGCTCTGAGGATGTTCATTTTAGCAAGGAAAGATGACAAATCATCTTTACAAATTGGTTCACAATGACTTTTCCAACACTTCAGTCATTTATTATATCAAAACAAAACTGCATTTTTGTGCAACTGTAGCCTAATGTTGCAAGCCTAAAGATCACAGCATAAATATTAATGTTTGAAACTCTTTAGGTTTTGAACAACTATGCACTTCTGCTGATGTTTGTTTGTTTGTTTATTCTGTGGTAGTTTCACTAGTCATGATCAGAAATATGATGCTATGTGCTCTGCACATAATCCTGGGAATTGCCTCCATTTTTACCTGAAAACCCTGTTGTGAAAAAACCCATAGTTTTTAGCCATAAACTCATGCCGCCTCCAGTTCTGAAGAAATATTATTTACATGTAAAACTTTTGTGTATACACTACCAGACAATAAAGGCTTGTTTGCAAAATGAACATTCTGCCTTGCTCCACATATTCAGGCATTTCAGCAATATGCTTCAGGTTCACAGTGTGTTCCTTGTTCCTGGAAAACAAAACTGTTTTTATCTCTGCAAAGAGCCTACCAAATACTTGCTGTGGGTATCATGGATAAAGGAATGTCTCAGAGACAGATTGCAAGAGTACAGAGTGAGCCGTGGTCCCTCCCTCCTGCAAGGGTTGTCTCTGATATAGATTGCAAATGCTGTTCATGAAAATGAGATTTTTTTGGCCCCTGGCACTGTGGGAGTGAAAGCCTCGGAGGCCCCATCCTGGTGGACAGTCTGGTTTATAGCTTTGCCCTCCAAGGAGTTGTCATAGTAAAGCACTGTCTTTAAACATGACTGACAGATGCCAATGCTGCCAATTTTCTGTGACCTAATGAAAAATGCATTTCATCAAGCTACATCATTGCAGCTGGCACACAGATGAAACATGCCATGAGTGTAGACACAACCCTTCATGGCGTTATGAAATACTGTGGCCTATGGCAAAAAGTTATTCTACCAAGTTGGCTGCGATGACTGTTGATATTATTTCGCATGGGAATGTGCAGAGGGGACCTGTGCTGGCTGGTGGCAATGTTTGACTGGTAGGCTCAAGAATGCTCAGGGAATGAGCACTTTTTTGCTCATAGACAATGTACTGGGGAAGCAGGAAAGCCAAAAGAATCTCTTTCCCCAGAAAGTTTGATCTGTTATGATCTGTGGATGATGCAACACTCTTTGGCTGACTTTTCTAATCCTCTTCCCGTGAGCTGTGAGCTGTGCCAGTTCCGATGGCACAGGGGTCAGCTGTGCGTGGGCAGGGGCGGGTGTCCTGCCCCAGCAGTGGTGTCACAGTTGTGCCGAGGACTTTGGGGAGGGCAGCGTGAGGTCAGGGCTGAGTTTTGCATCTGGCTGGCAGGTTTCATTGGGTCAGACAGGGGCACTTAAATGCAGCTCGTTTGCAGCCGGAGTCAGTCTGAGCTGGAAAACTGTACAGAAGTATTCATGGGGGTGGAGCTAAGCTAAGAAAAGTCATTGCTTCAGGACTCCACATCTAAACACAAAAATAATAATAACAAGCCATAGGAAAGAAGAGGGAAGGAATACAATGACTTGAGGAGATACCCAGCCCTGCTGGACCTTGGCTGAGTAGATATAAACCACCAAATGAGTGTGCTGCTCTGCATGCCTAGACCTGGGATTGTAGGGGCATGTGGTCCATAAAGCCTCAAACTATTTTTTGCAATAACCAGGTTAGTCTGAGAGCAATAGTGTTGTGTCTCTCTTGTTTGGTTTTTTTTCTCATTAGCTGTTTTATTGTATCTGCTTACTGTCACAGTTAACCTAAATTCAATTTATATACTGTTGCTGTATCTTATTATAGAGTATGTATTTCTGTGGGCTTTGAGGGCTTGCTAAGTTGAAAGTTCAGTGCTCAGGTAAGAGGGCACCCTTCTCTAATGTTTAGTTATAAACCTGCCATTGGCCAGTGTAGAGCAATGTGACTCAAACACAATACTTCCACCTGCTATATAGGCAAAGGTATTTTTTCCTATTTATTTGACCACAGGATTCAGCTTCCTACCATAAGAAAATGGGAGGGGAGTAACTGGTTTTAAGAAACCAGTCAGAGGTGGGGCTCTGAGTCAGTTTATAAAATGCTTGCTCACCTGCATATGAGACACTTTGAACTATTGGTGTCTGTGGAAGCTGGGAGATGTGAGATTGCATTGCCACAGATAACACTGGACGTGTGTGTGAACGCGACCATAATGGACCAAGGTGGCATTTTGTCTCAGGTAAGAAGGGTGCAGAGCAAAGCAAGGCATCTGGGATCCTAAATGGTTCTGCTGCATGTAGTGCAAAGATGATACTACTTTCTTGACCTACCATTGACTATAATGACTCTACACAGGATGAAGAAAGTCAAGGCTTCAAGACCTCAATATCAAAACTTCAAAAATTATAGTAAACCACAGGAAGAAAATGCAAACTCCTTGAGGAGCAAGAGCTTATTTACAAGAGGAACATTTTGAATATTTAGAGGGTTTACTAATTTCAGAGACACGATATACGCAACTTTAGAATAAGTATTAAATAACATGGAGGTGTACTTCAAGGCGAAAGATTAATGACAGGGTGTGTTTATGAGAGACAGGTTTGCTGTTCCTTTAACAGCCAGGGCCAGGACCTGCTTCCCCTCCCCGTGTGTCATGAAGGGTGGACCTTACCTGGCTGCTACACCTCTGCTCAGGCTTACTGGGGCAAGCGCAGCCCAGGCAATGGCACCGGGCACCGCAGGAAACCCCAGTTCCTGCCAAGGCTCTACAGCCAGCACTGACCATGGGCTCCCTGTCCCTGTGGCTCTGAAGTTCTTAATTCCCAATGAGGATTGCCTTTAAGAGACATGATGGTATTTCCAGGGATAAGGTTGGCCCTTCTTGTTCCAGGACCTGATCTCTCAAACCTCTCAACAAGGAGACGGAACTATGCAGCTGAATCCTGATGGGAAACAAAGGACTTCTCTTACAAAGGTACCGCAGAGGAATATTTCAAATGGAAACTGTAAAGGGGACTTTCCTGCTGGGTGGCGGCTGGGTGAAAACAGATAGGGTTCAGCATCTGCCAAACAATGTAATTAGCTACTGTAACCCATCCAGCTCCCTCCATGAAACACTGCCCCACTTATCATTTTGATCATCCCACTTATATAGTCTTGCTTCATGTTAAATTCCTAGTGTGGTTTCCTGTCCTTGGCACATGGGGAACAACCTCTGTTTAAACAAGACTAATGTCTTTAAAAGGATGAGTTTCAATAGGCTTTCTCTACATATGTCTTGCTAAAGCACAAGGACAAGTTTACTGTCAGTGTAGATAGCAAGAACTGGGAAATCATACCATTTATTCTCACAATAGCATGGCAGAATCTTAAAGCTGATTTTCAACACCTGATTTCCTGAATTAATCCCTCTTCTGGCCTCTAGTTAAAACTAGTAGATTCCCAGGAGACTTCAGACATGGAATCTTTCCTCTAGGAAATGAAAGGACTAGATGTGCTAGAAAAGTTTTTTACCCTTTGTCTCTCTAGTTTGAAGCCATTTAGTAGTAGTTAGGAACTCTCCCTTGTTCTGTTTTGTGATGAGTAAAGTTGCTGAGCAGCAGGCATTGTGCTCACAGTTTAAGGAACAGCCAACCTTTTCTTGATTAGCTGAATGGAAAACCCAAAGATGAGAAAATACACTCTGAAATACAGCTCTCTACACTTCAGGGGTCACAGCAGTTTCAGAAGAACACACCAAACACCTCAGATTTTTTAGGCAAAACTCACAAGCTGACAGGATTTTGGTCATTTGTTATTTATAGCTCTGTGATGTCTAAGCCAAGGCTCCTTGGTCATGACAGGGCACCTCCACATGCCTGAGTATTTTATTCAATCTGCTATGCCTTCTTGGCACATTGGGATCACCACGAAGGTGGCTTCAGGAAATCTGATCCATGAAACTGGGTTAAGCCCTTCCAGGAATTGCCTTTTCCGAAGCCAGCCACTGGCAGCATCAGTTATTGGTTGTGTAATTACTGAGCACTTTCTGTACCTGTCTCATTTCTGTGCCTTCAGGAGTTAGGATTTAGACATGAATTCGAGTGCCCTTGGTGGTCTGATCCACAGCTACTCTTGGGACCCTTTGCAGTGGTTTGACACCCTTGATTTGCACATCCAGTGACCTGCTGTGCAGCTGAACAGCATGAATGTTCTTGGTGCCTTCTCCTATAACTATAAGGATACTTTGGTTACCTGGAGGCTGATTTTACCTGTTTCTTCATTAGCCTATTTGCTAACTGCCCCCAGTCTCAACAACATGTATTCATTAGCCTCGGTTGCCTGCATTGATACACTCAGGTTAAACATTTGGAGAGACATCACATGGACATTCCATTAAGCCTATGAACACTGATGCACTTCACTTTTTATGACATTATTAACACAGTACACACCAAATCGTTCTGCTCACAGTCCAACTAAAAGTCTTGCTCTCCTTCCCTGCAGTACCTGTGTCACACTTCTTTCTCAGTGGGTTTAATGAGGTCCGTGTCATGCTAATGCCACTTCAGGGCTGGCAATGGTCTTTCATAGTCATTTTGCAGTATAGGTGGAGTGTCTACCTGTCCATGGCCCCATAGTTGTGCTAAGTGCCTTTTAGGTCTTTTGGAGCAAAAGTTTCCTGCTGATTTATATTCCAGCGTGTTGTATCTTTCCCCCCACCCCTCCATGATGGTAGAAATAAAAGGTTATGTGGAAGTTATTTATTTGTTTATTTCATGGTAAAGGGAGAGCAGAGAGGAGCTCATGTTAGGACTCCAATATGAGACCAGAACAGCAATATGAGAGGCTAAGAAGTCATGCATGAGGTCAGAAACATGGGCTAATATGAAAGAGGGAAGCCAAAGGGAACAAATAAGAGTTTCTTAGCAGGTGTAAAACATTGTTTACACTTTTTATTCAAAACAGTGCTAAGAAACTTGAGATGTGAAGAGTTTACATAATTCAAAACTAGAGATAAACTTCTCACAATAAAAAGTCAGAAGTGACCTTAGCTCACGAGGGCAGCCATATCCCTGTAAACGAAAAACACATGCATAGTAAGTTGCATGGTGGAAGTGCAAAGCAGCAATCTCTTTCCCTGATCCTGAAATCTGTTTCGGGATTGAAGGTCAGCATTTAACTCTGCAGAGTACTGTACATTTAAAAGAGCAGGAATATGAGAAAATCATATCCCATAACCTAGGAGAGCAAATATATGTAATGACTGGATAGAAGGTAATCACCACAATAATACTTTTATCACTCGAAAAAGGTCTGAAGCATCTCTTCATTTTCTACCTTGGAAATTTAAAAAATAAATCTTCTCCCAAGCTGGGACTGAATCTTAGCACATCGTGCAGTCAGATTTTAGATAAGAAACAAATAAATGCTCTAATAAGATAAATCCTCATATCATGCTACAGAATAAAAGAAGTATTTCGGTCTAGTACTTGATTTAAATGTTAGCAGGAAAATAAATGTATTGGCCCTTTCATTGATGCCTTAGGTTTTAACTTTTATATTTTTTAAACTCTGTACTGCTTAGTGTGCAACTTTGAAGCTTCTTGTAGCCTGTTACTTTCTGCTCTCTCATGCTAGTCAGACACAACAAAGCCTCTCCGGACTGCTCTTCAAGGACACCTGGACCATCCTGAGCCCAAGGGGTGTAAACCAAGGAGTCTCTGAAGGGGGGGTAGCTAAGGAGAATTACATCATTTAACTGGGGTTTTAATTGGAGAATTGACCCTGATATGCAAATGAACCAAACTTATAAAAGTGTGGAAAACTCGTGACCTGTTGTCCATCTTGGGGTCCATCTTGGCAATAGCCTCTGGCTCCCCAGGGTGTACCTTGAAGGCCCTTCAAATAAATACCTACTTTTGTTGCTTTACTCTGTCTAGTCTCTGTGTCTAGGAGGCCTGATAAGGCATCATCATAATCACATAGAAAATTCAACTAAATTGATCCTGAGTTGGGTGTTTCTCTCTCTTGATCACTTCTGTCTTCTAAATATGCTAACTTTAGCATTCGTTCCTGTCTTCTGTATGTTTTTTTCCCCTGCAGATAGAATCCTCTCTGTGTTACTTACTGACTGTAAGAGTCATAAGAGCAAGAAATATCCACCAGGCAGATGTCTGTGAGTATCTGCAGTGCCTGTCACCTCCATGGGCTAATAGCTAGTCCTGTTCCAAGAAAAGGTGCTTCCTAGATTTCTTCCATGAATGGAGAAATTTCTGTTGTTGGTGTGCTGGTTCCAGCAATGAACACAGAGTGTGTTGCCCTTCTTTGCATCAGCCCTTGTTCTGTGCAGAGGCAACTCCATAAGGTCACAGCTGTGCCTATCACACACATTTCTCTGGGTCTCCAAAGGGAGCAGTAAAAGCTCTGTGGTCTGTTGAAAGCAAAAAATGGGGAAAGACCTTCCATGTTTTCCTCTGGAGTATATTTATGTAGCAAAGCACACAAAATGGTTGCACTAATTGAGTAAATACTGAAAGCTGAGTAGCCTTATCTCAAATTTAGCTTCTACTCAAAGCTTTCTCAATGCTAAGTAACCCAAACTACCATACCCTAATTCTCTGTGTGCCAGCATTCCCAGATAAAAGCCCATCAGATGTTGTTACATTTTGTAGCTCCTCGTATGCCAGCCTGGAACTAAAATGTAACAGAAGATTGTATCTTTGTTCATGCAGAAACCAGAAAGCTTTTTTTTAATGTTCTGTTTGGCTAAAAGAGAAGGTATCACTTTGTTTCCGTAATGCTTGCTGCATTTGTCCTGGATTTTTTTTATACTTGGCTAAACTGATTGTTTGATGACATAGAAGGAGGAGAAAACCCTTTGCGTGTAACACATTTATTATATTTCTAATCCCTTTGCATGTAATGTATTTATTATATTTCTAATCCCATTTATTTAAAGAGTCATGTCATCTTTCTTTTTTCTCCATTCCTACTACCTAAATGGTAATGTTTATGTTGAACAAATATGCCAATATGTATCATGGTGTCTCTCTTTGAAAATAAAACTACATATTGTTCAATTCATTCTTTCTTCTAGAGCAAATTCTCATTTTAGAGGTGTTTGTGTTTTTAACATACAGTGAGCTATACTGATTGCTACGTGAGCCTTTGGCTGCCAACTGCTTCAAATGAAAAATTTCAGACTAAAGCCATCAAGAATTGCAAAGATCCAGTCTGGAATGAAACCTTCTACTTCAGGATCCAGAGTCAGGTCAAGGTACTGAACTGGGACTTTTCTGGTAACTGACCTAGGGAGCAACTGAGAGGTTTGATCCTTTTGAAAAGGGACATAAGCGTTTTTCTCAAGAGGCAAGGAAAGATGCAGAAAGATGTGAGAATAACTCATATCCTTGTGATGGTTTTCCATGCCATGAAAGACGATTATCTCTCTCAGGCATGGATAGAATAAGGCATTTGAAATGTCTGCGATTTCCTCTCATTCCACCTCATAGGCCGGTGCCAAAATGCAGTTGATTTCCTCTCCACTTCCTTCCCTTCCTGTTCTTTTTCTTTATGTCCTCCCACTTCTCACAGCAGCTGACTAAAACAGTTGTCCCCAGGATCTCCTGACACATTTCTGAACTCCTTTCTTTCCTTTCCCAGAACGTGCTGGAACTGGCACTCTATGATAAGGACGTGGTTACTCAGGATGACCACCTCTTCACAGTGTACTTCGACATAGCCAAACTCTCCCTGGGAGAGGAAGTCTTCATGCACTTCAAGTGTGATTCACAGGTGAGGTCTGAAATAAGAAATATAATAGCTTGGCAAGAATGTGTTTGATAGCTTTTCTGCCTAAAATATTATTTGCAAAATTTTGCCTTTTTTCCTTCTTGCGTGTCAGCTGCATAGCCACACAAAAATAAGTTGTTTTTCTCTCTGACACGGGAAAACATCTTCACACCTGGATCTGTAGGCACATGTGGAAGGGTTTGGTGTTGGCCACAGAGGCTCACAAATTTCAGGTGTCTTGGCCAAATTGTCACTTTGCTGAGCCTGCCTCCATCGAGGGTCGAGGAGGGTGTCCATGCCAGTACCTGATGCTTTTGTCATAACTTATTACTTAGCCTAATAATTAGTAAGCTAAAACTCTGTGATCAGAACTAAATGTCAAACCGGACTAGTTGTTAATTATGGACTGTGGCATGGGTGTTGAAATAAAGTCTAAGCCATGCCACCCAGCCTGGCAGAAAGAAATAATCCAATTTTGAATGTTCAGGGAGACTGAAAGTTGTACATTCCACCTCCCAGTATGTTCTGTCTATCATTCTCCTTTTCCAGTTCCCTTCCAGTTTCTTGTGCATCTGTCGTGCACCATCCAGTTGAGGAATTACCTTATCTACACACACCCAAGATCCACACTGCAGTTCATTGTCTTTAAATGTCTTATTTGACAATTTCATTCCTTGCAAAATACCTAAGCAGTGTGTGGACTTCCACTAAGCTCTAGTGAAATTAAAACTTTGGCTAGTTGTAACCCAGCTGGTTACTTGGAGTGGTTACAGGCGTCATATCCAAGCCTTTTCTTATTGTGTTTGCACAGCTACACCAGTTAGAGCTCCTGCTCTTCAAGCCTTTGTAAATTTTTTTGTCCTATATTATTAACTTTTTGGTGTCTTTAATTCAGTGGGTAATTTGAGCAACTAAGTAGCCTACAGCATGATCTCACTTCACTGTTCATCATCCCTTCTGTCTTCACTTTTGTTTTCCTCTTGCCTATGCTTTCTTTCCCCTGGGGATTATACTCTTTTTCACCACTTCACAGACCAGGCCTTAATGTCAAATTTACATTTGTCTGTCCCAAAGTCCTCAACTTGTTGCCAGACAAAGAGGTTTTCCTCTTCCACAACTGCTTTGCAGGGCACCATTTCTCCTCCTGACACCAGAAGGCTTTGACTTTCCCCTTCAGGAGATCCCGTTTCTCTTTGCTGGCAGACTCAGAATGAGATAGCATCTCCTCCTAGGTCTGTCCCTTAGGCCCCTGCAGAAGCAGGCAAGCCAAACAATTTCTGTGTCAAAAACTGCTATGACAGCCATCCGCAAGCTTCCTATCAGTAAAGAATCTTGAGGCTCAAGACACACAGATGTGAGGTGGTGTGTGCCTCTATTTTAAATGCTCTGCCTGTCACAAACAGTGGATGCATACCTAGATTGTGGGAATGAGAACTTGCATTATGAGAACTGCCAATAAACCAAAAACATTTTCCTTTCTTTATTTTCCAGAGACAAGAGGAGTTGGAGGTGGGATTTGCCTTGGATAATATGTGAGTAAACATGAAATGCAACATAACCTGGAGCAAAAAGAAACAGCAATTCAGAGGCATGAAATAATCTAGTCTGATTGTCCAGAGTGCATCATTCCCAAGGAATCTGTGCTATGAGCTGTGTTGACAAATGGGTGCATGCCAGGATGACCTCCCACGAACTTCAGGCAAACAGGGAGAACATCCTAAGTCATTTTCTTTGTCTAATGTAGTGAACATTATTTAAGACCAGAATGTTGCTGGTTTGTTATGCATTTGAGATCAGCAAGAGGGTCCACCCCCTTCAAAACACAACGTGGCATAATGTACTGGACTTCCGATCCAGAGCCCTTACTGTTCCATCATCCAATGAACTGTGATTTTTTAAAAATGGGATACTATGTAACCATCCATGGCCTCAGCTTGGGACTCAGCATAAAATCACTACATGGTTTGGCCTCAGAGCACCTTTGGCATTTTTTTTGCTGAGCTCCAGGACTGGATGAGCCAGTAGGATGACAATTGTCCCTTGACATAGTAGAGTGAGGAAAGCTGTACAACAGGTCTCCTGGGACTTTTCTTTCAAATCCAATATGCAGCTAAAAATATGCAAGAGGAAAATCAGGAGAAGGGTAGGTCTTAGGAACTATACTGTAATTTTAATGAGTTATTATAAATGTATTCTTTCTTTCTGTGTCCTAGTTCAGGCCCTCCTGAAACCATCATTACTAATGGAGTGCTAGTGGTGAGTGTTGTATTTCGTCATCTTTCTTGTCCTGTTGCCACACTTGTTTCGCTTGACTCACAGTCATCAGGACAACATACCCCTTGACTGAGAAAGCCAGCACTGAAACATTGCCATTTCCCACTTCATCATGACACATCCTTGTGGACGGCACCTTGGGAGAGGCTGTGACTGGAACAGCATGGAGATCCCCCATCCCAACACCCCTTTGCTGTTGCAAAGGAAACACATGGAAGTGGTTTGGGTCTGAGACATCAGTGCAGCAGTGAATTCTTCCTTAGACATCACTCCTCCCAAATTCCCATATTGCTGAAGTGAGAGGGTTTTTCCTATCCCATACACGTCATGTCCTGCATTCATAACTGTGGATTTTACACAGTGACTTCCCATCCCTGACATTTTCTCATTTATTATTTTTGCTTGCTCATGAATTTTGTTTAAATCAGTCCTCTGCATCTCTGGGATCTTGAAAGTACTGTTTTTCACTTTGTCCTTATTTTCTCCCTTCTGCAAGCCCTGTTCATCCACACTGCACTCCCACCTCGCCCTGGTTGTGTCCCATTTAGACTAGGAAACAATGTCATATTGGAAAATTCCCTGCCATGAGGTATTTTACTGTTCATGTCTCTTACAGTCTCGCAAAATCTGCTGCTTAGAAGTTCAGGTGGTTGAGAAGAAGACAAAGAAGAAAAAGGAGAAGAAATCAAGTAAGGTTATTTCTCCATCAGCTATTTTTAACTGATGTGCCAATATTATGAACACAATTGGCTTAATATAAGAATTAAAAAACCCCAACAAATCCGAAACATGAGAACAGCCTTGTGATAGACTCTGTAAGAATTTTTGTTGCCAGTTTTGATGAGAAAACTAATCTGTGTCTGCTTTTGTGTCATTTCTTTAGAAAAAGAATTCTCCTTTAAAGTTCAAGGCTCTTATGAAGGCACCCAGGACATTATGCTGGGATCTAATCTGGTCTTCAGCTCCTCCTCTCCTGCTAAATTCCACTATGCCAGATACAAGCAGCCAAAGCTGGATGTTACACTTCCAGGGAAGAAACGACCTCCCTCCTCAGTATGTTACAACTGAGCTTTATAAAACATAATAATGGCATGTAAAATATCAGACACCATAATTAGTAACATTAATTTGCATTGTGGGCAGAGAGTAACTTTCCTTACAATATAAACCTTGGGTTTATTTGTATTTTTTCAGCAGTCACATGTGTACGATACAGGCTCTCCAAATGTGGAACTTCATTCCATTCCAAGTGGAGAAAACATGATCTTAGCAGAGGTGAGTGCCTTTTTGTGGGAGAGGCTGAGAAACCTGAATGTGTGAGTCTGCATCCCCCTGATGGTTACCATGGTGCTTTCTGACAATGAAAGCCTGCAGACAAAAACACCACAGCCTAACAGCGGTAGGTCGTTCAGCAATTTGTTCTGTTTGAGTAGAAGTGGGTACATGGGGCATCTTGCTGCTCCATCCTGATCTTACTTCACGCTAAATTTTGAAGCTCTGCTCTTCCCCTTCTCGCACACCAGCGGGGCACCTGAACTGACAGAGGTCGCGTCAGACTCCTACTGATGCTGACCATGCTTTACAAAGCACTTTTAGACTCATGGTTAAAGAAATCCATATAGAATGAAAGCACCACGACTGTTGTGGGGTATAAGCCACAGAAACGGGGGAACAAATGCTGCTGTGTAGAATCATAGTGTGGCTGGAACCCGGCTGGCTGCCTGAGAGGTACTGTCAGTAGAGATGGGTAAGGTGTAAATTATCATTACTCTGTAAACAGCACTTATCCTCAGATGTTACATTTACTAGAAAACGTTAGAAATTACTGAACAACTTCCCTTTCAGTAAAACACAACAGTCAATTTGCATAGGCTGCTGGATTATTCAGCTCCTGATTTGTACCCACAATGCTAGGATGGCACAAGCTAAAATTCCTCCTCAGGCTGTAGGGAAGAAGCATGTTGTCAGCAGTCACATTGTTCACATTCTTGCTTTCCAGGATAAAGGATTTGATTTATATGCGAAGGCAGAAGACTGGTAAGAGACTTGGCCCCTCTTGGAGGTTGTACTTAGCTGAACTCATCTCTCTCTAGGCTCTTTACTGGGAAGGAGGCGCTCACAGCAGGACAGTAGGTTGTGTGACCGGGTGAGGTGGCATTCACATGAGCTGGAAGCAACTGTATGTAGTGTAGTGTAACGTATGTAGATAACCCATATTGAGAGATGAATAATGAAAAATATGCATAAAATAGAAAAAAAAATATTACAAGCCAATTGTGCTACCCAGCGTTATGCTCAGCACAGTCTTTTACCTTTTCTTTAACACTGGGCAAGAGTGCAGCTGATCACTTGGCACTGTTGATTACGAAGTAGGAAAAATTTCTGCCTAATTCAAGAAAGCGTGAGAAGTTTTTCCTACAGCTCTCAGTGCACACTAAAATATGAGAGAATCCAGAGAGCAGATATCTCAGAAATTAGCTGCAGGAATGTCTTTCCTTAGGTTTTATTTCAATAGCTGCTTAGAAATTTATCAGTCCTTTTTTCTATCCTTTCATGCAGCATTGTATACTTGCTTGGGAGTGTAGGAAAGGGACCTAAATGTAGTATTTTGTGGTTCAGGTTTATTTTATTGCATTGGAAACTCTGAGCTTGTCTACCAATAATAAAATGGAATTTTTTTTTCCTGGTCTCTGCTCCAGCCCAGACCACCTTGATGTGCGTTTAGGATTTGACCTCTGCATACAGGAGCAAGACTTTCTATGCAAAAGGCAGAATTATGTTATTCCTGCCCTTAAGAAGGTCCTGCAGCTGGAACGGGATCTGCTGGACCATGAGGTCTGTAGGGAAAGCATTTAAAACATCTCATGAGTGCTTAGCAGTGAGAGCATAATGGCATAATATGACCTCTTTTTCTTCACAGTTAAAATTTTTCCTCCTCTTAAAACTTCTGTACGCCTCCAATACTGCCCCATACCTCTAAATTCACCCTGCTGTTTGTGTCCTTTGCAGTTGCTATCTTGATTTTAACCCTTTTCCTGCTACACCTTCCTTGGAAACCAGACTAGGTATTCCTTATACAGGAATGGATTCTTCCACAGTCTTTACCCTATTATTGTTATCCTTGTTGATAGTCCCTCCCCTCTCTGACCTGTGAGATTTCTTTTCAATTCCTGGTTTTTCAACTGATTTTTTTCTCTCTTATTGTCTCTTTTGGTTTGAATTAATGCATTTTTATTTTTTTCATACCAAACATCTATGTTCAACACAATGGAAACAAGTGTCAGATGTCTATGCAAAAATTGCCATTGCTTCTGTTCCTGTTCTCCTCTATAAAATAAACGGTAGCTTGTATTTCAGTAGACATCATTTAGAAAGAAGCCTGTGCCTAGGCACACGTGGTGGTGTCAGGCTTTATGTACCAGGAGGTCTCTGCTGAGAGCCACGGTCGGGTGCAGCCACTGTGTGACGCCGGCCCTTTGTGTCCCTGTGTTGCACAGACCCCGGTGGTGGCCATCATGACCACGGGAGGAGGGATGAGATCCTTGACCGCACTCTATGGCAGCCTGAGGGGGCTCAAGAAACTCAATGTCTTGGACTGTGCCACGTACCTGACTGGCTTGTCTGGTACTACATGGTGAGTAGGACTGGGCAGCCCTTGGCTGGAGTCTCCCTGATGACACCAATGTGCTGAAGGAGGCTGGGGCTGACGTACAGTAGTCTACCTATAACTACTCAGCAGTCCTACTTTTTGATCTTCTTCCGAAATTGACAGAGTAAAGTCTTCCCATGGCAGGAAATCACGTAATTTGCAACTACATGAAGACAAATGTTTTTCTAAGAATGGTTTATGGAAAATTGTTCAAGCTGTTTTGGCAGGGATAATGACTAGGACTTCAAAGGGAACATGACAGTTTCATAGGGAACTGAAGACAGGAAACCTTAATTTCAAATCCAGAACTTAAAATAGAAACATAAGATGTAGCTATTGCCTACCTCAAACCTTGGTGTGCTTTTTTTGCTTCTTCAATATGTATTTCCTCTTCCTAGGACCATGTCAAACTTGTACAGAGATGCTGACTGGTCACAAAAGGATCTCGACAAGCAAATCAGTGAGGCTCGAAAACATATGACAAAATGCAAAATAAATTCCTTTTCCTTGGAATATCTGAAGTATTACAAAAAGCAGCTGTGTCAACGGAAAAAAGAGGGCCGCAAAACGTCTTTTATAGATCTCTGGGGGCTTGTCCTGGAATCTTTTTTGCATGATGGGGTACAGTATGTCATAAAGCAGCATTTACAGTGGCTTACCAGTTTCTGAAAATTTATTTCTGGAGAAGATATTTATCTGTTTCCTCTGAGAAAAGCAGTTTGTTACGAGATGGTGCATGCAAATGCACAGCCATTTCCAAAACATTTGGTCCCAGCCTTGTAGATACTAATCCATGGTGGAAACCAGCATTCTTGCTTGTGAAATTTTGAATATGTTTTTCTGAGAAAACTCCAAGACTAACATTTTGAAACAATATTACAGTTTAAGAATTGTTTTTCATATTCTGCAAGCTACTTGTTTAGAAATAACAAAATTGCAGACATTATGCATGCCCATGAGAGATGTTAACAAAAGGACCTGCAGACTTTTGAAACGTATGAGGTCTTACATAAAGTTGCACCATAATGCAATAACGTGTTTTATATCAAAAGTATTGCTTTCTCCTCTTTATTGTTTCTTTCCATTTTCATCTTAATGCATCATCAAATAATCTGGTATCAGATTGGATGTCTGCAGGTATTTCAGTAACAGAACACTCACAGGAATTTTGAAAAATATGGAACATTTCAGAAGATAAGCCAAGCACACGATACATTAGAGGCAGGAATTTTTCTGCCCTACAAGCTTAGATGCAGAGAAAATATTGCCATGCTAATTTTTGTCTCAGTGTAACCGTATTTCTGGAATCACAGAAAGACAACCACAGACTCTCTGATCAGCAACGGGCCATTGATCGTGGTCAGAACCCACTTCCTATCTACACTGCAGTCAATGTCAAGAACAACTATAGCACTATGGATTTCAAAGGTAATTATGAGACTTCTGAGAGTCATTTGTCGTTATATTTATGGTGGTAAATCGTGGAACAATCTTTTTAGACAGCCTAAAAAACCCCCTCTCATTTGAAGACCATAACCTCAGCTGATGTGTATTCATATAATAGCCTTGTGGTCAGGCAAAAGTTAGACTGTCTATGCAAGACTCGAAAATATTTCAAAGCCTTTCCATGTTCATGAGTTTTCATTCGTAGCACGCTTATAACTCATTGCTATTAGTCTGAAATATTAGACTCAAAAATGGTTTTGAGGGCTGTAATAAAACATTGCTCTCTACTTTGTGTTGTTTTTTACAGAATGGGTGGAGTTCACCCCATATGAGGTGGGATTGCAAAAATACGGAGTTTTTGTTCGCGCTGAGGATTTTGGCAGTGAGTTCTTCATGGGACGATTGATGAAGAAGGTCCCTGAATCCAGGATCTGCTTCTTGGAAGGTAAGCTATCGAAAACAGCAAATTATTTTATTGCTTGTTTTGTTTTGAGGGTTTTGGTTTGGGGGTTTTGTTTGTCTGTTTGTTTGTTTGTTTGTTTAACATGAGCTATATAAACTACACACTGATAAAGTATTGGTGCAGGACTAATAGGGCAGTTTCACCAGAGAGGATAAATATCTCTTTGCTGAATTAATACTTACTATAATGGATTCAGTTTACAGTAAAGAAGAAAATTCAAAGGGACATTAAAATAGTTATTTACATTTTTAAACCTACTTTTGAATTAAAATATATTATGGCATCCAGTACAACAATAAAATTGAGATCCCTGGGAATCCACGGTTCAGCTCATGCTATTCCAGAAGGCTGAACTTCCAAGCCTATTGCCTGTCTCACAGGTAGTCAGTATTTTGTATGCTCTCTATAAACATTTTACATGAGCCTTCATGCTGATTCTCCTCTGCCTCAGGGTGTGTTTGAGCATGCCAGGCCCCCCTGCTCCAGTCTTTAGGCTGCATGTCCCCGGCTCCAGTTTCCACAGTGCCCGGGCAAGGCTGGGGGGAAAACCAACACAGCCATCCTTGAAACATTTTTGCTGTTGACTGAAGCAGAGCATGGATATGTGTTTTCCTGACAAAGAGAAAAGCTGTCAGAATCATGACTGATTTCACTTCTCTTTGACTGGCCACTCCACTGAGCAGGAAGGAGACACTGTACTATTTTAGCCTGAGCCTGTGATGGATTGTCACACATTTCCACTCCCTGAACCAAAAAACAGTGAGAACTTGTGCCCTAATGGATACCCAAAGAAATTGCTTTTCAAGCTCAAAAATGCATGGTCAAAACTGATCCCTTGGTGTGTTAACGGGCTTATTCTCAAAAAGGGAATCCTACAAAAGCAGAGGCTGTAAGGTTATGTTGTAGTTATGCCCTTGTCAATATAATTCTACTTCAAATCTCTTGGATTGCAAACTTTCATCCTTTCTTTTTATACAAGCTTCATGATACTTGGGATTTTTTCCTAAAAATACAAATTCCATATTAATTCACAAAGATATCCATCCCTAAGTACCATAAGACAAAAACTGGATACCAAAAATAAGGTTTAAAAACCAGAAGCCAAATAAAAATGACACATCATGCTTTAAAAACAAAATAACAAAAAACCAAAGTTTCATCTCATGATAACAGTTTTGAGATTCATGATATGTGCATGTTTGAGTTAGAAAGCTCTTTCCTTTTACAGGCATGTGGAGTAGTTTATTTTCATTCAATGTGTTATATATCTGGAATTTGTCCCATTCCTCAGAAGATTTCTGGCACAGGTGGACCCGGGACCAAATTGACAATATAGGTAAATGACCATACTTCTTTCTCACTGTGTATTTATTGTTAGATGGAGTTAGTGGTCTCATACTGCAAAGTACAAATCAATAATTTAAAAATCTCCGGTCCTGTGATCTATCAGGGGTCAACACTGATGTTGGTAGATGATTAAAATGTTCAGAAAGAATAAGACAGATCTGTAAATTATTAATAAAGCAAAATGATTGCGACTGCTTTAAGTGGGAGCTACAGTAATACAAAGGAGCACAACAGCTGTCCTTTTCCAAAGCCTGCATTCAGTCTGTTCCACAGATGTGTGTGTCTGGAGCACTCTCATTGTTGTTTGACACTGTATCTTGGGGGTTTTTATCCAAGCTCAGCCTGTGTAAGGAAACGGTATTTGTCTAGTAAGAGTAGCTTCTTATTTTCTGTTTTGTTTCGCCACTTGTGCTTGTCGGTCCTTTTAAAAAGAGAAAGCATCAGGGTTTATTGCTTACCTTGAGTTCTTGAGGGCTGCCGCCGCTGCAGGCAGGTGGAATTGACCGGCTTTTCTCCGGGCAGAGGAGGAGCCGCCGCTGCCGCTGAAGCCGCAGGAGCTGCGGACGCGGCTGTTCACGCCCCCCGGGCCCCTGGGCAGCGCCCTGCGCGCCGCGCTCGCCGACCGCGTCTGCATCGCCCAGGAGCACAACTTCCTGAGGGGCTTCCAGATGCACGACGGATACCTGGAGAACGCGCACTTCTGCAGATGGAAAGGTAACAGGAGACCTGTGGGCCTGGGGAGAGAATAAACAAACTGAACTAAACAACCCCCCAAATTTGGTATTAAACCCGTTCTCTGAGGTTGGAGGCCAGGTTTGGGCAGAATCTCTGTTAGATCAATCTGTGATTGATCATGCTGCAGGATGTAGCATGGCGTGGTGTTGAGCTACGCGTCAGTGGTTTGCTGGTGGCACACACCTCCTGAGGCTGGGCCACCAGGTCCTTCCTCTCTTCAAAGACACACTCAGTGGGAAGGCACAGTAAGCCCCCGTCATGAATGTTGTTCCTGCAGGTCCAAAACTGCATGTGACTGGAGCTGAGAGGGCAGAAGAGAAGGGATATGGCAAATCTCCCTTCCCTAAGGACTGTAACCAGTTATGGCTCTGTGGACATGGGGTAAGGGTGCAAAACAGGCTAACAAGTTTTTCACTATTGCACTTACAGCAAATTTTTTTTTTCTTTCAGATACTGTGTTAGACACATTTCCCAACCAGCTGACACAATCAGATGAATTCCTGTCTCTGGTAGATACTGGATTTTTCATCAATACAAGTGTCATGCCACTTTTAAAACCAGAAAGAAAGGTGGACGTCATCCTGCATTTAAATTACAGTGCAGGATCCCAGATACTGGTGAGAGTAATTGAAACAGTCTTTATTTCTGCTTCAACATGTGTATACCTAAAATTTTTTAACACTTAGGTGCTTTTTATGTTGGTCCTACTAAAAGTCTTAACCTTTAACATTTTTAGCTTGATGATGAGGTGTGATACACCATTTATAAGCTGCACGTATTCTTGTTTGTTTTTCTTGTACTATAAACTGTATTGTGCTAAGACTCAGCAAAAAACCCCCAAAAAACCTTCTGTTCAGTGACACAGTGCTTTCCATTAGGGGTTTGAGAGCTTTTGCACAACAAGCTTAGAAAATGTCCACTTTGTTACTGGACTCCAAGAAGTCCTGAGCCTTATTTTAATCCTATTTTAAGTCTTACTACTGCTCTGTTCCCTGATCCAGGCTTTGGACCAGACCTGCAAGTACTGCTCTGAACAGGGAATCCTTTTTCCCAGGGTGGACTTGAGTGAAGAAGACAGGAAAAACCTGAAGGAGTGTTACTTCTTTGATGGTGCTGAGACTCCAGGAGCACCAGTACTGCTATTTTTCCCACTAGTTAATGATACCTTCCAAAAATACAAAGCACCAGGCAAGTATTCGAACATGTTAAAAAGAAGGTTTACATCGTGGACAGCCTATTAAAAGGAATATATTTAATACTCCGGCTCTTGAACTTCACTGTTGACTCTTTTCAGTACATCAAACCTTTCTGTTGCTCAAAATTATTTTTTTTTTAACCAGGTCAGATTTGCTGCCAGGGCTGTGATGTTTCAATCTCTAAGTTAGTTATCTTGCAGGTAATTAGTTTGCAGGTAACTTTGATGTATCTACTAATATGTACATCCATAGATACATACTGTAGGTACCTTCAGGTACAGCTAAGAACTACACTGCAGACCCATGTAAGAATAATCACCCTTTTTTCTCCCCTCATCTTGTGAAGCCACTGGTATCTACTTGAGCCAGGGACTGAGCTGTCAATTTGAATAAGAAGTATTTGTTTTTTGAAAAGAACTAAAGCCAAACAAGTAATTGTGAACTCTCTCTGTGGAGAGACACCTCCTTTCCTCTCTCTGTTAAGAGTTTGCTTGTTTATGACCAGAGTGGTTTCTCTCAGCAGTGATTCCTCACCCTTTCCTCCTAGGTCTGAAGCGCTCAGAGTCAGAGATGGAGGATGGCAAGGTTGATCTCTACAGCTGCTGTTCCCCATATTCAACTTACTCCCTTCAATACACTGAGAAGGCCTATGACCGCCTGGTTCAGCTGGCTGAATACAACATCCTCAATAATGAAGACCTCATTATACAGGCCTTGCGCACAGCAGTGGCACGGAAAAGGCAGATAAAGAAATAACGTCAGACCAGAGAGAGTGCTTTTATGTCCCTTAACCTGCCGAGAGACTGAAGGTCTCTTTCTATTAGCCAGCAGGCTTCAAAGCACTCCTGCTCAATCCCACTAAATGGTAATCTCAGGTGAACAAAAAAGACTGAAGAAAAACTTTTTCTCCAAAGAATTTCACTGCAGCAAATCATTGCAATTCAGTTAAAACAACGGAGTATGAATCATTGTATGGTACAGAGGATGGGCAGCCACAAAGGAGAAGGAGCTAAAATGATGATAAACATGGTGCTCATTGCCCTGAGAAGGAGCATTAAGTATTTAAGCTTGACATCTTCAGGACAGACCACATTAAAAGCATATTTTATTAACTCAGCTTGTGTTTTGTATTTGCAAGGTGGCGGTGAGACAAGCAGCAACCTTTGGGATGGGTTTGTGACTGGGATCATGGCACACTGCATGCTTAGAGAAAAGCACATGTCGTATGGAGAATAGCACTGCGGAGAGGGACCTGGGGGTCCTGGCTGATGGCAAGTTTAGTATGAGCCAGCAGTGCCCTGGCAGCCAGGAGGGCCAGCCCTGTCCTGGGGACATCAGGCACAGCATCGCCAGCCAGGCAGGGGAGGGGATTGTCCTGCTCTGCTCTGCACTGGGACTGCCTCACTTGGAGTTCTCTGTGTGGTTTTGGATGCTGCAATGTGACAAGAAAAATATTAAGCTATGAGAAAGTTGAAGGGCATTGAAGATGATGAAAAGCCTTGAAGGGAAGCCGTATGAGGAGTGGCTGTGTTTGCTTGATCTGTTCAGCCTGGAGAGAGGAGACTGAGGGGAGACCTCACTGCAGTCTGCAACTTCCTTGTGAGGGAAAAAGGAGGGGCAGACACTGATCTCTTCTCTGTGGTGACCAGTGCCAGGGCCCGAGGAAATGGAATGAAGCTGAGTCGGGGAAGGTTTAGGTTGCATATTAGGAAAAGGTTCTTTACCCAGAGAGTGGTTGGGCGCTGGAACAGGCTCCCCAGAGAACTGGTCACAGCATGAAGCCTGACAGAGTTCAAGAAGCAATTGAGCAATGCTCTCAGGCACATCGTGTGATTCTTGGAGTTGTCCTGTGCAGGGCCAGGAGTTGGACTTTAATGATCCTTATGGGTCCCTTCCTACTCAGGATATTCTAGGATTCTGTGCCATCCTGTGGGTGCAGATCACCTCCAAGGGAGTCTTTAAACAGAGGCAGAGGGGAAGTGGGCTATGGGTACCAGATCCAACAAGAAAGCAAGAGTGTTGATGAAGTTCTTCTCTGCTTGACTACCAAGTTCCTCTGTGTACTTCCTTACTACTTCTTAGCTGTTCGTCCCTCTTCCCACTCCTGATGTGAGCAGTAGTAGCATAATAACTGGAAATATAAGCTGAACAGAACAACTCTCTGTTGGCTTTAAATTCTCTCAAAACAAGAGCGAGGATGTGCAGGTCCTTGAATTCATCAGCTCTGCCTGTCCTTGCTTTTGGATGGGTCCTGCATGAACTCAGCACCTGCAGAATTAGGAGCACCCACATGGGGGAGAAAGGGTTTTACATGGTCAGTGTAAGAAGGAAGATTTTGTGTTTTGCAGTAGGGCATCCTCCTCCTGGAGGATATCCTGCTCCAGGAATGCTATTTTTCCCTCTTGAGATAGCAGAAATTTATTTTAACTATAGTGTTTCTGTGAGCCTGGTTTGATCCAAGAAGACAACAAGGACGGTGCAGATCTATAAAGATCCCAGGAAGTTCTGGAAGGGTTTGCTATACCAAGGACATCATTCTGGATTACAAGCTGCTGCAGGATGATCCATGCCTCCTGAGCTGTAATTTCTCTCGGGCTGTCTCTTCGTCAAACCCAGCACAGATATGGACATACGTAGCAAAATTTGCCTGTTTGGACCAAATGTGCCATGACGAGAGGTTGTCTAATCTGGGATTCCTCACTCTTTCCAGGAGGGAGGACACAGAAGAACAGTTTATTTGCATCTGTAGCAAAGATCCTCCAGCCTCTTGCATGCCTCTCACTACCTGCTTTGTTCCTTAGGGTTGAAATGCCTTACTTGTTCATTAAAAAACCACCACCAACAGTGGAGTAATAGTCTCATGAGATTAAAAGACACATAGACCTGGATCACACACTCAGAGCAAGTATGCAAGAGCATTTATCTCCAAACATATCAATAATCTTATTTTGATTAAGTTCACTGCAGGTAACCCATGGCCTACTTTGAATCAAAAACATAAAACACACAAACACTTCACAGACCGAATCAGTTACTTTATGTTTCTCCCAGACCATTCATTTCTCAGTTATTAACAGATGGTAGAAATTCCCTAATTCTTTGTAAATATCTTGTTGGTTTGTCAGCTTTTGGATTGATTTGTTGGTTGGTTGGGTTTTTTTGTGGGTTTGCGGATTTTTGGGATTTGGGGTTTTTTTGCTGTAGGGCTTTTAGAAGGTTAGGTTGAAAGGTTAAACTTAGGTTGTGTTGAGTTTCTCAGTATACATAACAGTAGACTATCTACAATTTGTAGCCGACTAAAACCGCCTGTGATAACATTTAAAATTCTTTGGAATGCAGAAGATATAGAATAGAATATGAAATGCTGTGCTTGATGCATCCCAGGATGCCAGTGCACACTGCTGGCCCATACTGAGCCTGCTGCTGACCAGCACCCCCAGCACCTGTTCTGCAGGGCTGCCCTGTTCTCCAGCCACTCCTCTCCCAATTTATACTTGTCTCTGGAGTATCTTGTGTCTCTCTGTATTGGGTTTGCCTGGCAAAGTGTTGGTCGCAGGGTGGGCTGCTGCTGGGGTGGCCTCTGTGGCTGCCAGCCACATTTCAAGGCTAATGTGGAGGATTTTATCTCTGCTTTCCAAACAAGTAGATAAAGATATCCACAGTGTGCTTGGCTGAGTCGTGTCACTCTGAAGCTTTAGATAGCATCATCAGTCTGGCAGAGGGAGCAGGACACGGCGTTTCTGCAATGACAGGCCAGCCAAGGACAATAGTGCTGTGTGTGCAGCTCTCAGTTTTAGAATACAGAGGAGAAGATGTGTCAGTGACAGGGAGGGGTGCCTGTGAAATGCCTGCCTTGTTCCTGAAAGGGAGCTCTCTGGATACAGTCATGCTTTTATTTCTGTACTGCTGGAAAGTTGTAGCTTGCACAGCATGGTTTGTCCAGGGTAGATTCTTGGAAGATATTTTTTGTGGATTATTGAACAGGTTCTGTTTCTCAGCAATTCTTGGCTTTGCACTTATACTTCCAAAATTGAAGTCTGAGAATTGGTGGTGTTGTAGTCGGGCTGAACTGATTTTCTCATGATCAGTTCACTTTCTTTGCACAGTAAGTGTGCACATCTCAAGGGATGGTTCTTGCAGCTACATGCAGAGCAGATGTAATTTCCTTACAGAGTAAAACTAATGCTTCCAGCTCCAGCCATTCACAACCCAGTGGGGAGCTGGGTATTTCATATGCAGCTCTGTGCTTGCGTTTTCTTCTAGGATGCCCATCAGATGGATAGGCTTTTTGAAATCATTGTGGTCATTTAAAAAAATATCTCATTGTAAACATTTTCTGATAGGCCTAAGATTCAACAAGTTTGAAGGAGGCTTTTTACACCTTTCATTCAGCAAGGACTGTAATAAATAAAGCTGGAAGGTCCTACAAGAGGTGAAGAAGGCCTGCAAAGCTGTTGGATGTTAAAGCTAAACCTGGAGGGATATCTGGCTTGATTTCATCCTTTGCCTTTGCAATCCTTGTTTGCAAGTACATAATAAATGTTTAGCAGAACAGTGAGGGACAGTTTTCTGGGCTTTCCCACTCTTGCTTGCTAAATGGTCCTACCGGCTTGCACTTCTTTAATAAGTCCAGTTTATAACACTGTACAGAGCTATTAAATTGTTTAACCCTGGTGAATTGCTATTAGGCTGTGGAAGAGCAAATAAAATAGCAAATGAGCTTTGTATTGTACTAGATTATTCATCTGATTTCTTTCCATGACTTATAAAAGCCAGAAGTACCATCAGATCATCTTCATAGACTTGTTAGATGTCAGACTGTTACCTGCCATGCAGTTACTGAAATGTCAGTCTTGATCGTCTGTGGCTGACCAAATTCTATCTTGAAGAAAAATGATCCCTCTTCTATTATAGATATCAGGAATGGTGAAGTCACCATATTTCAAGGAGCTATATTGTGGTCAGTGATCATCTTCCAGCAGTGAGCATGCACCTTGTTTCCAGCCTCGTTTACTTTGGCCAGAGCCCAGACTTTAGTACATGACATCTTTTCCTAGTAACTTAAAAGCCATTGCATAACCACTGTTTCTTTATTAGGATCAATTTTATAAAATATACCTAGTTTACATCACAGTCTTCTTTTTGTCAAACCAGTAGATACAACCCTTCAAATTCTGATTATAAACCCCCCTTTATTTGATGTATTCAGCTGTGTCTCTTCTCTTGCACTCCCTCGAAGTCTTCATTATCCGTCCATCAAATGCAGATTTCAGTACCCTTCCCACTACTGCTATACACTGAGATTAACATTGCTTTGTTATTCGTATATTCTTACATATAGATGAGTTCCCAGTTTCTGTGTATAGAATCCAGTTGTCCTCATTGGCCTTTAGAGACTTCCGATGTTTGTCTTCCATAAGCTGGTGAGTTAGCTTTTCCCACACTCCAGTCTTTCCTTTCGTATGGGGGAGTAAATTGTAACATACATTTGGCAGTTCTTTAATCAAAACTCACACTCCAGTGCATTAGATTTTACCATGGTTAACCAGGCCAGTCTATCAAGCAGGTCAGATCATTCTTTATGATTGCCCTGTCCTTAGTATTACTCCATCAATCTTTGTTCTACTGCAAATCTGGCAAGTCAGGGTGCCTTGTTTATTTCCAAAGCATTCAGGAGAATGTTCAGCAGAGTTTGAGACTGGTAGACTTTTTAAAATTCCTCAAAAGAAAACTTTTCAGTGGTATTTATCACTGAGGACTACTTCTGAAATCAGTTAGAAAAAATATTCTTTACCTTCCTAGTATATGCTTTCTTTTCAGTCTTTGGTTAAAAAGTCTTACTATCTTTGCACAATAGACTAAAAAAATGTGCTATTGCAGAACAGAAAAAAATCTGTTTCTTCATATTGAAAAACACTATTTCCTACAGTCTGGCTTCCAGAGACAGGGCTCACCAAAACTGCTCGTCACCGTACGGGAAACCTCTGGCTAATGCTAACCTCAGAAAGATCTCTTCTCCATGCAGTTACCTTGCATCACCATTTTGCTATCCCATGCAACTTTCTGGGAGGACATCCTGTAATTCCTTTGACATTCTTTGCAGCCTTATTGCACTCTGGCCACTTAAAGACAGGTTCAGTAATCTGCCTTGTGAGATCAGTGCATCCATTGGACAGGGCACGTTTTGGTCTCACAGTGGCATCACCTCTGCAACATACCTAAGATAAGGAAATTAAAGAAGAATTTCTGTGCACACTCCGAATATAAGTAAGACTTTGACAAAGTTTAATAAAGAAAAAGAAAAGAGAAAAAGAGAAAAGGAGAAAGAAAGAAAAAGAAAAAGAAAAAGAAAAAGAAAAAGAAAAAGAAAGAAGAAAAAGAAAAAGGAAAAGAAAAAAAAGAAAGGCACGGTTATATCTCTTTATTAATACCAACTTCCAACAGCTTCCCTGTCCTTTTTCCCTGATCTTTTATTTCCCACATGGCTAGGCATTCAGTTCACATGCAAGTGGGATAGGTCCCTTACTTCTGCCTTCATGCAAAGTGTTTCAGACATAAATTTTTGCTTCAGATCTCCCCTGGTATTTTATACACACACGCATGCACACACACACAGACATACATATGGAATTTGATTGGGTGGAACCATCTGCTGTCCAGATAGTAAATTGTACAGTTAATGACTGTCCTAAGGACAACTAATTACACATCAACAATCTTTTTTTGGAAATACACTCCCTTGTGTGGTGGAGTGCAGTTTTCAGTGTATAATTGCTTTGTACGCTGAAAGTTATATATAATGTAAACATGCATACATTAACAACTACTGTACAAAATATATGAAGCATGAATGTAAAGAATGTGTGCAACTTGAAATCAACTCTTCATTTAAAACAGGTATTTCTATCAACTACTTCAGGGATGATGGAGCATTTGGCGTGCATGACTATTATTCCACATTTTGAGGAATAGCAAGAGAACCAAGAGTGGTAATATATGATAACTGATTTTTAATTAGTCAGATACTGTGTTCATTGTGGCAATGGCAGCCAGGGTAAACAAACTACTGGCACATTACTACATCCCCCTTGCTATTTTTTAAAATTGGCACAATATTCATGTTTTTTTCTGTAGTTCTGTAGTATACCAAGAATTAAAATAGCTGAAGCACAGATAGTCAAGAATCCTAGACTATGTTTCAGAAACTAATTGGTAAGAATGATCTCTGTTCTTATTACGTGTTGTATGACTATGTGTTCATTTTCATTATCCATTGATGAAACATGTAAAGTGTCTTCTTTTTGAACATAGAATACAGGTGTTTTATTATCATCCCTGCTTTAGCTGCATAATTAGTAATTATTTTGCGTTTTATATGAAGTAATAAGTCCAAACCTTTGTTAGCGTTTTGCTTTCTCTTCATATACATTTCCTTTTTATTTGCACATTTGAGCTTATCATTGTCTTGGACTTATGGAAATGCAGCGAATAATTCATTTTCCTTTCATGTCATATCTGTGCAATGTGATCTAACCGAGTAGGTTTTAGCTGTTACATCACATGGGGTCAAAATATCAAACCCATGTGAGAGTTTATGCAAGAGCTGTTTGGGCAGGTTTCCACATGCTTTAGTAACGTGTGGCTCCCTTACGTTTATTATAATGGATATTCAGCAATGTTTGCCACTAAGAATTCGTTCTTTAATCTGTGTTTTCTTGACCTGACCTACAAGTCCTGCTTGACTTTGATGTCTGTGAGTTTTAGCACAGTATAATGTTGCAACGGTGATTTAATTTAGCATGTAATAGGATGTACTTACATAGTTGCCTATCTCGATCTCCTAGAGAATGTTTCTTTCCTTACGCATTTCTGAAACACTTCCTTAAGATGTTTTGCAATGGTTTCTTTAAAGTCTTTCCATACAGATCTGTCAACATAGTTTAATCTTTGTGATCAGCCCTTTTGTGAGTAAGTGGCCACACTAGATTCCTGCACAGGTTTGTATTTTATTCAGCTGGAGCATGTGGAATGATGGTGAGACCCTTTTGCTTACCAGTCCCAAATTCTCCCACACGTGGGAGTCCCATACGTTCACAACTGTGAAGCCTTTTGGAGTCCCCAAGAAATGGCATTGTTTTGTTAATACCCATGCGGAGTCATGTATGTAGCATCACTGAGACCCCATCCCATGGGCAGCTGGCACCAGGCACGGGTGATAGCTCAGATGGCACAAAGGGCAGCTTTGACTCCCAAGAGAGCCTGGGTTTGTTAAGCACTGCTTACAAGACCTACCAGGTGCCCTGGAAAGGCTATCACTCCATCTTTCTGGTGACAACATGCTGTAAATGGGGCAGGATTGGCTGTCATGCGCGCCAGTTCAGGTTGCACAATGAACGAACAAGGCTTCAGCGCACGAGGGAGATACTGGATGCAAGAGCTTCTGCAACAGCCAGGCCTTTCTCATACAGGGAAGAGGCACAAGGAGTTTCAGCACTGCAAATGAGCTGGAGTGAGTACATCACCTAACCCTGTGCTTCCTTTTCCTCTTCAGCCTGCAAATGGGACAGGAAATGCCCGCAGTGGATGGTAGCCTTTCCTCTTCTGGGTATGCCTTACCTAAGGATGTCCTCTTCCCATAGCTTGTGTTTTCTCACCAGGGCTCTCATACCAGAGACATCTGCATCAGATGTGGGCCGTGGTCTCATAGTGCACTGTCCTATTATCTTTTGTAACATAGAAAATGACAGAAAAGTTAGGAATTTCGTTATACCAAATCCTGAGGCATTAGGAAAGCAGTCTCCTGATGTCTGCTGAAACACGCTGGCTATACATCTCTTGGCTGAAGAGGCAAGGCACTCAGAAAGGTGCCGTGGCCACTTTTACACTGAGGAGGTAAAAGAGACCCTGCTTAACCATGGGGAAGGCTTTGAGGAACTGCCAGAATCAGTGTTGAACCTGTCACCCCTTGATCTTGCCTGGAACTCTCAAACAACAGTTCTCATGGGAAATGGCATTTTTCTCTCTATAGTCAGAAAATGCACTCTGGTAACCCACAGATTTATGCATGAACTAGTTTTTTGCAATGTACTTTATCCCTTGGAGATAACTGCAGTGAACACTGGAAATTTAAAACTGATGATAGCATATGATGTCACGTATGTTAGACAGGGACAGTAAGCTCAAAGGCATACCTCTCCAGAATTTGCTGATTTTGTTAAGATAGCAAGATACCATGTGCTTACTACAGCTGAAAAGGTTTGAAGCCAGTTATTTCTGCATAAGTAGCTTTAGCAGTCCCAAAGTCTTCTAGTGTTTGATAGGATACTACGGTGATGCTGGTAAGAACTAGAACGCTCAAAGCAGGGCGTGCCTTACAAAGAAAGACTAATTTAAGAAATTGACATATAAGCTCCGTAATAAAGAGGTATTGCATTTATGCATGTGCACAGGTCTTCTATGAGTCAGATCAGAAGAGAGATTATGTTCTGTGAAAGAATAAACAGACCAAATAACTCTGCAAATATGAGGTACTATCAGTATTTGTCCAGGACATTAAGTACTCCTTGGAGAGTTTCTGAAATATTTTCTGAATACACATTTTTTATGAGTCTGAGTAAAGTAAGCATACATGTAACAACATATATCTATGCTCCCTATTTGTCATGGGGAGGAGCATACAGAGACCTTTTAAAAGCAATTTAATATTTCTAGTGGACAGAAACACTTCTTTTTCTGCTGATTTTACCTTATGGTCCAAATTTTCTCAAGCCATTTCACTTTTTCTATCCTAATGGTTTAGTGATAGACTCGGCAGTGTTGGATTAACAGTTGTTCTCAATGGTCTTAGAGGTCTTTTCCAACCTAAAATATTCTATTAATCTAAATTTGCATTACAGATAAGTATGTTTATGTATACCTTTCTCATTATGACATGTATATTTTTCTTGTTTGAATAAAGAGCATATGGGTCACCAGCAGCAACTATGTGGCTCAGGCAAAGTTTCACAGCCATTGCCATATTAAAGCCTGATTCTTCTGAGTGATATCCAGCATTGCTCTCATGGGGATTGTTATGATCTCTTGATTTCTAACTTGGACTTCAACATTTTTGCTTTTATTCAGATGGGCCACAATGTAGTAATACTTTTAATGCCTGAAGCATCACACTGATGCACATTGGCTGCATTTTCTTGTATCTCTGAGTAGAACATGGCTGTTTCTAGTAAAGATAATAACCAGAAATAAACCAGAAGGGCTTTCAGTGAAGCTCCCTTTCTCCTATGTCTAGAAAGGTGGTCTGAAAAATCCGAGAGGAACATGTGCTGAAGCAGCTGATATCAAAAGCCCGTGGTATAAGGATGAGACATACTGAAGAGTCTGTAGGCTGCAGAGAAGCTGTAAAGGATGGGAAAGAGACTGAAGAGAGCAATCATGAAGAATGATTGACAAAAGTGGAAAGAAAACACAAAATCTATCTGATCTTTTATTTGTCTGTAGCAGTCACTTTAATAAATCTTTGAACAATTGAATAAAAGCAAAAATGTTCAAGTCCAAGTCAGAAACCAATGGCTCTGATCCAACCCATGTCTTTGAGCATTAATGTTGAATTCCTAACTCAGTTGTAGTTGTGGTTTTAGACTGTGTTTATTGTAGTCTTAGACACCATCAGACTAGTCAGGGGAAAAAAATCATTGCAGAAAAAAACCTTAAATGAAAATCATTTCAAGGCAGAGCAACTTTGGGTGAACTATGTCTCACCACTAGCTCATCAGCTGACAGACAGACCCCAAAATTGCCATGAGTGTAGTATCTAGGGATGGCTCAGCAAAGTTTCTCTGTTCCTTGAGTCACACTAAATGTATCATTTGACCACTGGGGCTCTGCCCTACAAGTCGGGAGTGTATTTCCTCAGAGAGTTGTTGCACTCCTCTCCTGTCAGTCTTTTCCTCTGACATTTCCCATTTGTTCCAAACTTGTCTCAGATGCTTATAAAGCTGCTGCTGAACTGCCACGGATTGCAGGCTTGGGTTTCACAGGAAACCCAGCTTAGTATTAGTCCCTTAATGCACATGAGCTACTGCCACACAGCCTGAGCTTTATGGACAGCAGTCCCAAGTCAGGCTGTCTGCTCCACCACCACAGAGGCCTTTGGTGATCCTGAAGCTGAATATGGCAGGAAGTTTGTACTGGTGATGCCTTAGGGTTTTAGATTCTATATTTTTCATATGTCTGTAATGCTGCAATTATTTAGCATATAACTCTAAACTCCATATAGACTATTAGCTACCGTTCTCCCATTTTGGTCAGACAAAACAATTCCTCTCTAGGCCTGGAAACCAAGGACACCTTACTGTCTCAGGCCCTGAGAAATGTAAACAAAAGTGAGTTGGGGGGGAGCAAACTTGGGGTAAGTGACTTCATTGCCTGAAGCTGTAACTGGAGGATTAACCCCTGATTCGAAAATGGACCAAACTTATAAAAGTATGAAAACCTATGACCCGTCATCCATTTTTGGGTGTAGCCCCTGGGTGGGCTTCGTCTGCCCTAAACGTACCTGAAGGCGCTTCAATAAATATAACCACTTTTTATTCTCTTAAATTTGTCTAGCCTCTGTTTTTAGATAGTCCCACAAGGCATCACTGGTACTAGCCACATTGAATTTTGCATTCTCTGCCACCTTGGTAATCACAAAACCTCTTCTTTGTTATTTGAATGGATACCGGAGAGGATTTTTCGTTTGATAATAGAGCTTTTGCCTGGGGGTGTTTTGCAGCTTCGAATTGCAGCAGGGTGAATCACGTGCTAACAACAAAACCAAGTTCCTCAATGTCAGGTTCCCTCAGCATCAATAACTTGGGAAACAAGTGACTAAAGGGGACGTACTGATTACCCAGGGTGGGATTCATTTCAGCTACCTTCAGACATTCAGAAGTTAGGTGTCTACTGTGGTCTGGACTTTTAGGCTTCTCCAGAAAAATCCAATACAGAAGTGTTTAGTCACTACTTGCAGTTGCCATGCTTTTTGTCCACTCAATACAGAGAAAGCACAACCAGTTTCTAGTATAAGTCTAACTTTTAGATGACTTAGGATGTGTTTGCCTTAAAAGGAATAGTCCTTCATAGCAAAAACCAATTTTGAACTTTGAACTAATTTGGGAAATTCAATACCAGTGTCATCTTTGAGTCAAAGGTACCTTTGGCTACCTCTGACTTGAGCTTAAAGAACAGGTATTTCATATAGGGAATGCTTGAGTCAGGAAAGAAAAGTTAGTTGTTAGGCAACAAGCAACTCTTAGTCAGTTTCCTAAGAGATGCTGAAGGCTTCTTCCCCCACCTCATTTCCTTTTGTCTTAAAAGCAAAGGTGCAATATGACAATGTAAATGAAAACAGGATTTCATGCAAAAACCTCACACCCATTAGCTTCCATATACTTCAGAAACAAGACCTCTATCTGACAGCCTTTGTGTGGCACAATTGCAAAGAAGTTGTGACAAATGTTCTCATTCCTTGGTTGAGGCACTGAAACTCTTCTAGGTGCTTCAACCAGGGACACAGGTAGGTTGTAGCAGAAGAAATAGAAAATGTGTGTGCTTTTGTGTATACGGTTAGTTTTTGTCTAAACTGTTTCTTGTCACCATTCTCGCAGAAAAAAAGATTCTAAAATTTTTTTACAGAAATCCAAGTGCTCACATTAAGTAAAGCATCAGCCAAGGAATGGGAGAGACTTGTGACTCTCCTTAACCTGTTGCTGTAGATTATTTAATTCTGGCTTCAATTAAACAGTTTCAGAAAGTTTAAATACAATGAAGGTGAGAAAGGAAGTTAAAAGCAAACTTTTCACTTGCATTTTGTGATAAAATAAATGTGCTTATTTCAAAGAGCAACAACTAAAAAAGATAATGTAGATAAAAAATTAAAGCTAAGAAATCAAACTTTTGGAAAGATGGAATACTGCCATGCAAGATGATCGGATTGTCTTAACTTGTTCTTCTTGTAAGGACAACTTTTCATATTGAATCTGTTCACATAAGAAAAGTACGTCATGAGACTTCTAGAAGTCATTGGGTTTGTGTCCAGTTTCTGTCAGTCAAGATCCTTGTATGAAACTCATACCACAGTCAGAGTGGCTGTGATTTCACATGTATGGCTGTCTCTAAGAGGAAGCAGGATGCTTTGTCATCCTATTAATCTCAAGTTCTTTCATAAGCACTAATTTTAATCATTCAGGAGGACTTTCAATACAAACGTATGTATGCCTAATAATGTTTGCATAATGTCTTAGAAAATTTAATCACTGAGCTTCCTAGAGGTGTGCTGGACACATGCAGATCCTCATTAGATTAAAAAAAAAATCAACAACAAAATGTACAGGATCACTCCATTAAATTCCAATAATCTGCTAATAGTGTCCAGCCAGATGATGATTTGAATACAGTTGCTCAGAAGTCTGACCACTTTTGCATCAGAAAATGGTATTGTAGTTTGTGGACACATTTAATGATTGTTCAATATGAAATGTTTGAATCTCATTTAAATTTGTTAAACTGCATACTGTATTAAATGTGAAGCCCAGAAGTAAGTAAGATATTTGAAATGGAAAAATGATACAATGTGGTTTAGGTAGCAGAGAAATGCTGCTTATCATACCTTCTTTAATTTCTTTTGAAATAAAACACTACAAGAAAAACAAGTGTGTACAGAGAAATTATGATGCAACAGCACTTTGCAGGGAAAATTTTTCCTCCAGAAGAATTCTTATTATCTTCATATGTAAAGGTCTTCATTCTAATTATCATCTCCATATCTGTTTTTTAAATTTATTTTTTTATTATGGATGCAATCTTGTGTGGAATTCAGGTGTTTGCATGGAGAAAATATGTTGATGTGTTTATTAGGCTATTGCTATCCTCACTTTTAGAATATCACTGTAAGGCTGTCTCGCATAGATGATCTCTATCATCTCATCAGTCAGGTTACAGCTGCTACTGCATTTCCTCGAGCCCCAGGTGGGAATGATTTGGTCCCTCAGCACACTGCTCAGCCACAAGACCTGCTCACACCTTACAGCAGCTGCTCTTTGGACAAATAATGTGGGTGGGAAATTTCCCTGTTACAGAAATCATGGAGGGGTGGAGCTCTGACTCAGTGTAATAAAACACCTGTTCAGCAACTTCTGACACTTCTTCAAGATTGTAAATTTGTTTCAGGAGGCACTGGCACCTGTGGAGCCTAGTACTAAGGTGCCATTCACAGCAGCTGCTTTTAATGTAGCAGTGATCTCGATGGCATCAACCTCTGCCTTACCTCAGGTAAGTGGAAAACAGAACAACCCTGGCAGGAGTCTCTGAGTCTTTGTTTCAGATTTTCCTGTGAATTACAACAGGTCAAGTCCCCTGTTATCTATAGGACATAAATTTCCAGGAAAACAAGATTGTCCTTTCTTGGGTATCTGCACTTACCAGGACTTGGAGTCAGAATCTTTCCATATAGCGCAGATCCTGCTGCCACATTCCTGGCACATTCATTTTATTCACCACAATGAGGAGGTGCAAATTGCCTGTTCCATATTGGAATGCTACACTGAGGAACTGAAATAAGTAAAAAAATTGATCTTTACTCTCTTTTTCATCCCCTATTCTTCTTCCCCCAGCAGCATTCAAGCAGAAAATCAAGCCCCTTGGAAAATGAAGAGAGAAAATGGATGATGCACTATGTAGCCCCAAGCGATGATGCTAAGGTACCAACTTCAACAAAGTAAAAATATTGGGGACTAAACCAATGCTTTCTTGAGCAGGGTGGGACCTTTTTTTTCCTCCCAGGCTTGATTATTAAAGATTCACATGGTTATGTAGAAATAGGAATATTTAATGAAAGAAAATTTTCTTTAGATGCAACATCTGCATAGTATTAATTTTTTATTCCTTTATCTGTTTACACAGAACCTGTTATTTTTATGGTTTCATTCCTTAGAGAAAGCCCTTAGTGAAAATGTTCTTGACTTTTTGTTAAAATGGGACTGACTTTGGCCTTCTTCCAATGCTATCTATTGACTTAACAGAGCTTTAGCCCAGAACGAATGGAAAACACTGGCAGAGTCGGAAAGTCAGAGCATGGTTGTTGGTGATCCTTTCGGGTTTGGTCATTAATGCCAGTTTTCAAAACAATGGCCATTTTTATCTCTGTGCACCTCTTCACAATGAAAAAAACTACTTTTGCAGGGCCTCTGACAGAGATATAGTTGCATCAAATACGTAGCAGCTCTATCAGTGATGAGTTTTGCAGCTGGTGTTGTGTCAAGCTGCCTCAAAGTAAAACCTGGGGTTACAAAGAAAAAGAAAACTTACTTTTGATGACATCTTAAATGATGAGTGATTCAAGCATCTATAGCTCATATATGTTTAATTTTTTTTTTTATGGAACTAGACTTCCAAATGAATAGAAAATTACAAACATTGTTTTGCCTATGTATGTCACAACCTTATCAAACTGATTGATCAAACGGATCTCTTGTTAACAGCATGCGGGCAGCTCCTACAGATGGATATTAGTGTACAAAAGGGTGACAAACTACCAGTGGGGAGTGAAACTTGCTGTAAACAGCAAAGTAGCATAACCAAAACTGACATGGCATTTAGGTGTTCCTAATTTGCTCTGTGAGTGTGTGTGTGCGCTAAAGCTCAGCAGGAGAATGTACTAAAGCAGGAAAAGCAGCTTTTGGGGAAAACAGTGACACAATCTCCTTAGCAGTTTTGTAATGATTTAATGTATTCAGACTGAAGTTGTGTTTTGGTTTAGAATAACCATGGCTAAAAGCAACCAGCCCTTCTTTACCGCTAACATAGTTACGTTTACATAAAGACTGTTTGAATCCAGCATATGTTTTAGAACATACATGAAGTAATATTAAAAAAAAAATCCTGTGGCCATAAACTCCTGCATATCGGGGACTATGGGACCCTTTCCACCGCTTCAATTCATTATTCATGCCATGATTTCTCCCTGCCAAATGAACTTCTGAATGTTGTGCTTGCTGTCCACAGGTGTTTAACAACAAAGACATTCTCAGACACTCTTTATTTACCTCCTGGCTTTGAATATGCCTTCTCTTCTCTGTAGTAAATCTTGGCAGAAAACTGGTGTTAAAGGCACAGACTTGTCTTAACTGGCCAATTTCTGCCTCTTACTGCTACTGGGTTTCCTGGGTAGCTTTTGGTAATTGCCTCAATTTTTGCAAGTCATAGCTTGCCATCTTCAACAGGAGGATAATCATTAGCAGAGAGCTATTAGAAAGGATAACATGCTTGTAGCAGACCTTGAGTTCCAGAAGAAGTAAACAGATATAAAGCTTTCCTTAATGTAAATGCTCAAATATTTGCCCAAGTGCTTGTTTCGATTTGAGAGGACTTTGCATAGCTGTATGATAAACTGAATAATTACTGGATTTGGTTTAGGAAAACATGCCTGGGGCTGTGCATGGAATTTAGCTGTTGCCTACCTATAGTGCAAAGCCAAATATGCTCCACTGCTAAATTTTCAGGAAAATGTAACAACGATTCACAATTTTGTGGAGCTGGCTCAGCCTGTGTCCTGATAATACTGAGATCTTACCTCCCCTGTTTAGAACACAGCCATGTAAAATATCCTGTGTTTTACATGTGACTTTGAGCAACAGTGATTAATTTATTTTTTAGATTTGGAATACACCCACCCAGAAGCCAAGATATTCTACTCTTTGTAGCCTGATAAAGAGAATGCATTTGTGTTTGGCACTTAGCCCACTTGTTTTGGATGTGCTGCTTCTGTACCTCACAGCAAAAAGTGTTAGCATTTGAACCAGTCATCTCACTGAAGACATTCTGATACGATTCCTGGTCATAAGCTTGAGCTCACGGGCAAGCCTTATGGTTATATTAGGCACTGGCTATCTTCTATTTAACATGCCTTTCAATTACCTAGCATTTTATAAAAACATCAATATTGCCATTTTATTGGACAACTTCATAGCCTGGAAATTATTGCATTTTTTGTGCAATTTCCTTTTATGACCTTCAGGTCTTTCATTCTTATAGAGATGGAAATTATTTGAGAGGTTAAGCTAAATTTTGTCATGATGGATTCCCTTGGTCCAACACTCTACTCACTTCAGCTGATGTACTGTCTTGTCTCACTGATTTCTTATACTTTGGTCTTTTTATCAGTCTTTGACTTTTGTCACAGTAGCAGCACTTCTGTATGTACTTTCTCTTATTTCACTCCAGAGTTTCTCCCTGTTATTTCAATTGAAGTTTTTCAGAAAATAGGTAACATCTCCTAATTATTTCACCACCTTCCACCGGCTCGTCACTATTTTGCTGCAGATTATCTTTCCCAGATTTTGGTCATTAGCTTTCATGACATCTTCTTTCTTTGGCCATCCCTTCTTGTTGATGATATTTCATGTTGTGACTTTACTAAGAAATGCTGATCTGTTTGTCTTCTGCCATTATCTGAACTTCTCCCCGAGCTCTTTCTGAGTATCAGTGACCACCTACCTATTGGCCACTGAAGTGGCCGCCTATTGCTTGACTCAATATATACTGTGCCTTCAGTATTATTTGTCAGTATCTTTTTGCAAATACACAAGTGGCATCACAATAAGTTTGGCCATTTTATAACTTCCACAGACCCTTGCTACTAGAACTGCAAACTAATGCTGGGGTGCACTATGTGCTGGAAGAGAGATAGGCCTTGAGGGCTGGAGAGAGAGCCTCTTTCTTGGACTCAGAGGTGACCCTGGGAGTGCATCCAGGACACCGGGGATGGGCTGAGAGAGGATTGTGGGTTTGTAGACAGTGTTGGACTTATGAGAAGTGATAATTGTAGTTTGTGGCCTTATAGGGTATTGTTTACCTGTTACCATAATAGGTAATATCTGTGCAATACCCCAGGTGATTGGTGGACACTGTGGTGAACATCTTTCCTGTTTATATGATGTTACATTCTGTTAGGTGCTGGTATTTAGGGGAATTTTGGGTGCGCAATAAAGGCTTTGCACTTTCCATCTTGTGTGTGAAGTCCATGCCCTTGCGTGATTACTGCAAACTAACATTTCCCTGTTCCTAAATCTGCCTCATTTTAATGCTGTAATATTTTGTTTTAATCAATGCTTTGCTCAGAAGTCCTTTAAAAATTCCTTATTTCATAGCCTGACGTACTCAAGGTGACTTTTTTATATGCATATTATTTATAGATATACTATTTATACCTTCCCCTTTTATTGGAGATACCCAATTCAGGATCTGCTGATAATGTATTTGTATGCAGATTAAAGCTCTTCCCGGAGCAGTAGCAGTCAGACAGCAGGAATTGGCAGTTTGCATTTTCTTTCCAATGCAAAGCCTCATCCTCAGACATTCACTGCAGTCACTTTATGTTACTCCTTCTATCTAACAAGATCTGTTACTACTATAATCATACATCAACTCCAGGACTTATTAATACAATCTGAAATTTCAGAAATTCCTTCTTTTCTTCTGCTTCTGTTCCTAAACAGTGGCAGAGGGAGCCATCCCCTGTGCTCATTTACCCTTTTCATTCAGTCTCTTCAGTCCAACCATGATGCAAACCTCTCTCCTTTCTATAAACTTCAGCTATTTTGATAAATTTTCCCCAACTGTTCCCACAGTTGGGGAATCAATATAACCGTCTGTGCTGCAGCCATAGTAAGTATTGTCTATTTTTCTCCTTCTTTTTGCTGATATCCTGCTTGCTCTAGCTGCTGATAGGGGACATGGTGAGCATGTTCTCTGAAGATGTAAAATCCATCAAGCACACATGATTGTCACAACTTTTACTGACCCAGAGGGTCAGGCCTTGCACCTTCAACAAGGAATTGGGGATAATTTCAAAGAAGGCTAAGGATTGTAGTCAAAACTATTCCATGTCTATCAATCAGATAACCGTCCTTGGTAAGGAAAACCTGTGTTCCCACAAAGCAAGCTGGGAGTGTTTGTCCAAAGCTGTGTGTTGCGTAGTCCTGAGACATTCCCTAAGGTGCTAACGCTCATCCTTAGTCATCTCTCTCTCTCATGGAAATGATTCTTTTAAAAACAAGGAAGAAAACATAAAATGACCTGTCTGTTTCCCCCCTTCTCTCCAATTATCCAAGCACTGCATAAAAGCAGAATCTTTGTATAGGCCTTGATTCTACCTACAGCACAACACAGGCCGTTGGTCAATAGCCAACCACATTTGAAGCTTCTCTTATTTCTGGATTCACTGAATTTTGTCTTCATATTGGCTGCTGATGGTCACGTGTGCAATATAACGTTACTGGCTAAATTAACTTTGTCAGCTTATTTACCCTGTCTTAACTTTCCTATTCATCTTCTCTTTCCACAACTTCTCTTTGTGTGCTTAGATAACTACAGGCTTTAGGGGTCAATGAAGTTTGTGGAGAAAAGTGCATTTTGTTGCCAATTTTTGCTGTGATGCCAACTGGAAGAGACAACTTCAGCAGAACCTTGGCTCTTTTCAGTGTTTGATTGCGTTACAGTCAAGACACATGTTCAAAACTTTAAACTACATCTCCTTTGTTACTTTTTTTTCAGCAGGAAGAAATGACATCTTACTCCTTGCTTACTGTAAGAATCATAAAGCTGAAAAATGCTCATCAGGCAGATTTTTGTAAGTACCCAATTTTCTTATTGACGTTACACCATTCTCAAATTACTGTATCAGCCCCTGCTTGTGCTAGATACTGCACAAATGCAAAACTCTAGTCATACTAGCTAAGAAATCACAGTTGAAGGCAATTTATGCCACAGAATATTTAATTGCAGTTTCAGAGGTTTATTGTGGTTTTTTCCGCATTATTTATCTGACAAGTTGGCTGTTTTAGGGGTTTGAAAATATCTTAATGTGAGTTTTAACACAGAGATGTTTATGTGACATGTCCATGACAAATGCATAGGATGTAGAGCTGAAATACTTACACACCAGTCCTTCTTAATTCTTTGGTTGTCCTGAGCATCATGACATCAGCTGACTCTTGCCCACCAGTGAAAGATGTCTAAGAGAAATCTTTTTGGTACATGGTATGTTACAGCTTACATGCAAAGTGTTCTGAAAATGTGTGATATTTGCCCAGCCCTTGCCTGGTGGCTCACATGCACAGAGGTTTTTCTCTAGAGAATTTTCTCCTGCCGTTCCTACGTGTGTCTCATGAGCTTGGCACATCACTAATAACACAGTTTTGCATTTCCCTTTACCATACTGTTCTTCCTTCTCTTATTTTGCATGTTCTTTCATTTTTGGGAGATCGTTATGAAGTTTGCTGAAGCCATAATATCTTATAGATAAAATTTCTCACCATCTCTTTGTATTTCACTCGCTTTGGTGTTTCAAGAGCATGGATGTCACCCTTGTCAGTTTTCCAATCAAGTGGAGAGAAGGGTTCAGTTCACGTTGTCTGTAATATTGGTTTGCAGAGAATAGAAAAATTATTATAGTATAACAAAGAAAGTCAAATTAATTTCTATTCCTTTTGAGAGCTATGAAACACTGCATGTATATGCAAGACCTCGCCTTCATTCCTTTGAATTGTTGATTTAACTTCTCTTAGTATCGCCTTTGATCTAGAATGAAAATTGAACAACAGGATAAGAACCATAATTCAGCTGCTTATGCAAAGAGATTGCATGAAGTAAAATGATGCTGCAGTTTCAGAAAAAAGTGTTACAGTTGTGACCTTGTCCTCCATCCTGAGGACAAGGAGATTTCTGAGAAGTCTCACTTAGTGAGATGTAGACATTTTGAAAATTCTGGTTATCACCAAAATGTACAGCCCTGAAGTAGAGCTCAGGATATGCGGGCTCAGTTTTTAGCTCTGTTCACCGACTCGCTGCATGAGAAGTTTAGGCAAATTTATACACCCAAACATTCTGTGCCACTGTTGCCCTGTCTACAAAGCATAGAATATCTTCTCCAACACATTTGGTCTCTCTCTTACCTATTCAGATGATGTGCTCATTTTGAATCTCCTACTATTATGGAGAGATTTTAATTTAAGATGTAAGGCCTAGAAACAGTGAGAAGTATTCTCAGATTCTTTTGTTAATTACCAGTAAATAAGACTTGGAGACCAGCCGGGGAAGAAAAAGATGTCTTTTCTTTCTGTCAGTAAATCTGTGAGCCTGTGTGAGCCTGTTTGAGCCTGTTTCTTAAGGATGTCATAGAATGAAGCACTGTAGACCAGGATGCTGTTGAACAAGGAAGACAAATATCAGATAGCTGTTTGTTGACTGAGCAGCAACCTACCTCTGCTTTCAAAGAAGTTGGAGTCTCACAGGAAAAATAGTGTGATACCATGTGATTTAAAAACTTCAGTGCAATTCAAGAAAGATATATTGTAGCTTTCAAGTGCTTGATTTTGCACTGCTATTGATCTTCTTTTAGCTTAGTGTTTTGATTTTAATATTTGAATGCATTTGAAGTATCAGAAAACTAAAATAACTATACATGCTAGCGTGTGCTAATGAGAATAATGAAACTATGTTTACCTAGCCTTTTCTCAGCAATATGATCTTTCCCCTGGAAAACTGATCATAAGCATCTGATACAGATGCTAACTGACTGTGAGATATCTGTAGAAGACTGACAGTTTTTGTAATAACGTATTTCAGACCTCCCTAGATTTTCATCCTCCCTGTATCAAATCCAGGAACAAGTCACCTTTTTAATCAAGCGCAGATGCTTCTATGACTTGCTTTTTCTGCCGGCATTCTGGCTTCCTGTCTTTTCCAGTATGTGCAGTGCTCCATTCCACAATTTTGTCTCAGTTTGTTGCAAGTGCAGTTACACCAGTTTGTTTGGTAGTAAAGTACCTACATTTTTCCTTGACTTACCTGCCAAATCCTGGCTTCAGGGAACATCACTTCTGTATATTACCACTGACATTTCTCACTGTCACGTGCACTCAACTTAATCTTGGCTAGTTTTTTAAACGTGCACCTCAAGATCCATGGGATGTGTGTTTTATGAGCCTGGGATGAACTGAGCTTATCCTGAAATCTGATGTTACACCTTTGCCTGTAGACAACACATGCTGGTGGAGCTTGGCACACAAAGAAAAAAATTAAACCGAAAAGAAAACAGTCCACTCCTCCTCAGTGGATCAATTGGCCCCTTTGATATCCCTGCTGTCACCCCACCCCTTTTGTGGTCTCCTCTATACTCCAGTGATGTTCCTCTCCAGCACCTGCTTCATGCTACATATAATTGGTTTCTGTCTTGTCTTACCATGCAAATGCTCTTGACATACCTGGGCTAATTATTTTCCACTGTACTTCTAACTAACCTTTATGCCAATTAGTAATCACGGGTCAGACTCAAACATTCCTGCCACTCCCCGATTTCACTGTGGGCACGGGAGAGGGCACCCAGATAAGATCGCTCACACTCATCCTGCTGCCCTGCAGGCACTGAGTGTCATCATGAGGCTCCAATGCTCTATGCAATTTGACTGTGAAGGTGGTGGGGGTACTAGAAAGGAATGAACTCAATTTAAGTTTGAGTCTCTTGCAGTCTGGCACCTGTTTTGCAGTGGTATTCCCCTCCTCAGACCAAGGCTGCATGCAGCCTTGGGTAAAAGAATGACTTTTTAGGTCATTGGTGTGTCTTTTTGCTCCTTTCCAGCCAGAAGTCACTGCTAGTGCGTTTACAAAAGCTCGTGTTTCCTAATTTTATTAATGGTGCCACTTCTTTTACAGAACTCCCTATGTGTGGGAGGGATATCTGGTCAGGATGAGGTGGCAGGGAAAATGGTGTATTCGCTTCTTTTCTTGCCGCTGACACCCCTTCCAGTGACTGTTTCCCAAAGGAATGGAAACGGAGCTGAGTGATGGGAGAGGAGGACCATGGTGTCACAGACTCTCCAACACCTTCCAGCTGCTCTCCTTAAACAAGTGAATTATTGGGTAGCCACACAGAGCTGTACCAAGCTCCCAGCCTGGCCCACTTTCACCAGCATTAGCGCTTACTTGTTTTATGGCAGCCCCTAAACCTCACAGCTGAAGCTGACACCTTACCCTGCTCCATGGACAAACAGAGGATCAGTGAGGGGATCTGCCTCATCTGGCATGCCTGGACCCCAGGCACCAAGAGAGGGGATTTGCCCTGAGGCAACACAAGTGGAAGCAAACCTCTTTCAGTTCCTTAGCACAGGCGACAGACCTGCAGTGATGTCATCTCTCCACTGGATCCCACTGGATCTTGCATAATCCCGAAGACCTGAGTGAAGAAGTCTCTGTGACAGTACTGCTCTCTGAAACTCTGGCAGCCTACATGGGTACCAGCTGATTCCACATTCCAAGAGCTGACCTTTGCTGCTGGAGTGCAGGTTCAGGCTCATTAACACAGATGAGGTGAAGAGTGGTGGTGTCAGGTCTGGCTTGACGTATTTGGCCTCACTGGTGCTGAGTGTTTGCCATACTCTTCCTGGACTGCAGAGGTGAATTTGAGCTCTGTGTCCCAGTGAGAAATTACTTGGAGTGAGCTTAAGGCTGACAGGTGCTTTTTTTTCTGGGAGACAGTAACTTCTCTGAGAGGATCTGTCTTGCCAGATCAAAAGGCTGTCAGAGCTGAGGTAGGAAAGTTAAAGTCTTGAGTTAAAATGTGACTGCACTTATCAGCTGTATTTTCTACTCTAGAAAACAGGCACATGTGGAAACTTTCTCAGCTGTGGAAACAAACTGTTAGTCTTAGCTGGGTTGTCAGAGCAATCACTCCTCTCCCTCAACTCTTCCTTCTGTTTTCAGAACTTCCTTTGGTTTTCCACCTTTGGATGAAGAGAGACCTTGCCTATTTAGAACAGAGAAGCTCAGAGACTTTGTCCTCTAAGACCTTATGAAAGTATTTTGTGGAAGCTTCCATATTATCCCTTCAGAAGAAATGAGTCAGTTCTGCAGCAGTACACTTGGAAACTTTGCAAATCAGAGTCATTCTCCAGAGACATTAGGGGTCATTTTTGCTACAGAAAATAAGTGCAAGCAAATTAGGGAGAGTACAGCTAGTGCAGGTGGTACTAATGGTCCTAACCCAGGAAAGCAAGTGGTGCTGGTTGGGAGCACAGTGGCGCAGGAGCGAGAAGTGACTCAGGGTGTGAAAGTGAGCTGGGACTGTTGCAGGTACTGCACCCACTGAATCTGCTCCAGGGAGAAAATCCTACTTCGCCACTTGACTTAAATGGCTGGACTGGGTGAAGGGCTCATTCGCACGGGGACTCCACTGATCCCTGGTCAATCACTGATTAATCCCTGATTAAGCATGGTAGATCTATGAGCTTTTGTTATTTGCACAAGGCAAGCCACAGAGAGTAATATTGTGCTTACAGATGAGTGTTGCACCTGGAAGCTGGTAGAGACCTGAACCAAGTTCAAATCATCTCTCAGATAAACAGCAGTAGGAGGTAAAGTCTTAATACTGTTTGTATTGTACTAAGCTGGTGAGGGAAGATGTTCCCAACGATCGTGTCCAACAATTGAGAAATGGGAGCGGTTCTCCTCCTCCTTTTGGGTGAACTGTAGTAAACTAGGATTTAAGGAGAACCTGTCTGTGCAGGTGGAGAATATTTCACTAGAAGAAACTTATTTCTTCTTTTTGGTGTTATGAAATGCAGTAACAGGATAGATGGGATTTTGTAGTTTACATTTATTTTTCTTATGAGACTACTTTTTATATGCTTTGGTTTTCAGTGGTGAAATTTCCTCCTTACCTGTGATGCAGATGAGTGATTTTAGCACGTGATGGTTCATTTCAGGTACACCTCACAGGACTGTACCCTCACAGAGAAGCACACATGGCTGCAGTTCTGAACTACTTCTTTTGGTCTTGTATTTTTAAGCCATCTTTAGCTGGAAGACAGAGTTGAGAAGCAGTCTCACCGTCATATAAATTAAATCAGTAGTTACAAATTGGAAAAGGACATCAGGGTCACTTAGTGCTGACTTTCAAAGAGACTGTGAGTTCAGATGTCTCATCACTCTCATGAGGTGACATTATGTCATCAGGGAAGTTGCAACACTGAAGTAAGGGCCTGGCATGGCATGAAACTGCTAACAAAGCCCAGCAACGGCATTAAAACTAGAGAATGAAGAAAATGCAAGTAGATTTATTTTGTATTGGCTCTCAGGTAGCAATGAATAAACTAGAACATTTTCAGTAGCTGTCTTGTACACTGTTTTCTGGGATAAGAGGGAGCAATGTAAGCTGGCTAGTCATTTCAAGGGCTCCCATATACAGGTAGTCATCATAATATTCAGCAGACATTCAACTATCCTGTTATTTTTTATTTATCTCATTGTTTGCCTCACAGGTTAGCCTCAGTTCAAGTGAGCTGCCACTTCTACAGAAATACATAAGCTCAGTCAGAGTCACAGCATGGAGATACTCTCTGTACAATTAAAGGAAAACATTGAAAATCACAGGAATCCTATGGAAAACAGTATCCTCTCCACACTGGTAGGGACTGTAGATGAATTGTGGCAAAACCACATGTGGCATAGTCCCCTTTCTTCACAGGAAGTGAATGTACTTTGTCCTAGTGGTATCACCTCACCCCATCTCCAAGGTCAAATTTACATACAGTGGGAGACACTAACACTGGTGTGTAATTTGTCTGTGACCAACTGGCCTTGTTACGGCAGAGTCACACAAAGTGGCTGAGGTGTGAAGGCACTTCTGGAGATTGTGTAGTCCAAACCCCTGCCCTAGACAGGATTAGCTTCAGCAGCTTGCTCAGAGCCGTATCCAGTCAGGTTTTGAACACCTCCAAGGGTAGAGAGTTCACAACCCTTCTGGGCAATATGTGACAATGTTTGACAGTGTCATGGTAAAAATGAAGTTTTTACTTACGTTTCAGTGGGATTTCCTGCATTTTGGTTTGTGTCCATTGCCTTTTACCTTTCACTGGGCACCACTGAGGAGGGTCTGACTCAGACTTCTTTATTTTTCTCTCCCCATATCAGGTATTTACAGAAATTGATAAGAACCCCTAAGCCTTCTCTGCTTCAGGCTGAAGAGTCTCAGCTCTCTCAGCTTCTCCCCATAGAGCAGATGCTCCATTCCCCCATTTTCTTTCTGGACTTTTTTGTTCAGCTCACTTCAGCACATCCTTACCTCTCTTGTACTGGGGAGCCCAGAGATGTGGCCTTGTCGGTGCTGAGCAGAGAGGAAGGACCTTTCCAGCTGCTGGCAACACTCCTGATGCAGCCCAGGAGGCTGTTGGCCTCGCTTGCCACAAGGACACCTCGCTGGCTTGTGTTCCACCCGGTGTCCACTAACATGCACAGGTGCCTCTCTGCAGAGCTGCTGTCCAGCTGGTCAGCCCTCAGCCCATCCTGGTGCTAGGGTTTTACATCCCCATATGAAGGGTTTTGCATTTCCCTCAGTGAACTTCATGAGGCTCGTGTTGGCCCTGTTCTCCCACCTGTCCAGGTCCTTCTGAACGGCAGCACAGCCTTCTGGTGTGTCAAACACTCCCCCGAGTTTTGCTCCACCTGCTAACTTGCTGAAGCTGAACTCTGTCTCATCACTCACATTGTTAATACAGATGTTAAACAGCATTGGCCCCACTATCAGCCTCTGGGGTACACCAGCAGTGAGTGGCCTCCAGGTGTACTTTGTGCTGCTGATAACAATCACTTGATCCTGGTAGTTAAACCAGTTTTTAATCCACCCCACTTTCCATTAATCCATGCTGTACTTCATCAGTTTGACAAAGAATTTTCAATAGCTGATTTTGCATAAATATTTATGAAATCAACACACACTGTAAAGTAATTTTAGAAAGTAGCCTTATCTTATCAAAGAAAACACTCCAGAAAATCAGTAAATTCCAGATAAAACAGTAACAAAAGACGTTCATAAGTGCTGCAGCTGTCCATTCATGGTTGGCTCAGAGATTTAGCAGTGCCAGCTTTCTCAATTCTATCACAAGTGTTGCTTTATATAGTGTGTGATGAAAAAAAATGGAATTTAAAATAAGGGCAAAGCATTTTGGTTTTCAAGACCATTTTGGTTTTCTTTAAGAAGAAGAAAGGAAAAGAAAAGGATGTGCCTTTGCAAGTACAACAAAAACATGGAAATGTGTCCTTCCTGCACCATATGATGACTAGAAACTTAGAAACCAAAAGGGAGAGAAATTATGTCTTAAATCAGTTTAGAAATGTTGATTTCTGAATTACATCCCACCTTATCCACTTTGGCAATTTTGGGGATGCTGGACTCATGTTTTTGGAACACTTGAGATTGGCTGTGGTACGTGCATTAACGAGAGGAGGGATGGTCCAGATGCCCTGAAGCCACATTTGGTTCTTGGCTATTGCACAGGCTCTGTAGCTCAGAGGCAGTGATACCATTTATCCAGTACATCACAGCTCAGCAGCCTCACTCCACTGCCTTCATCCACAAGATGCATGCAAATCCTTTCTGCCACTTCACTTTTCCTGGGAAGAGATGTGAGGAAGGAATTAGATTCCAGGTCTTTCAGGCATCAGCAAACACCAGGAAAAGGCTGCAGCTCCTACTGACCTCCCGAAGCAGCAGTTGCACTGCTGGTAGGCCTCTCCCTTCCCACCCCGCCTAGGGAGACAATGATCAAGGTCACTGGAATAATTAATTTACTGTCATAAAAAGTTAATAACCAGGTATGTCAGTCATTTACTCTCTGAATCAGACTTAAACATGATTCTTTTGATATTTCTCACAGAGTTAAATTGCTACAGAGACAATTTATGTACAATCCCTCTCAGGGTCTGAAGCTCATGCTGTGCTGCCTCTGTCATGGTTTTGCCTGCCAAATTTTGTTGATATGGAGCAATACAAGACTCCTGAATATACACTCTGTTCTATTTGCTAGTCAGGGTTGTATTTTTTCTTTTAATGTGTAAGATTATGCATAATTGTTTGAATACACTGCTTATTAAAAATAGTGTTGTGATGAACAAATTAATTTTATCCAGCTGTGTGATTTCTATCTTCCTGATTTGGCCAATGTTTATCAGAAAGAACTGGCCATCTCTCACCCATGTTGAAGCTGTAGAGCATTTCAATGTCTCCACTGCTTGTATCGTGCTTCCTCTGCCAGATATTTTGTGCCTATGTTTCTACAGTAAGCCAATCTGATTGCTTTGTGAGCCTCTGGTTGCCAACAGCTTCAGATGAAATATTCCACACCAAAACCATCCAAAACTGCAGAAATCCTGTGTGGAATGAAACTTTCTATTTCCGGATACAGAGAAAAGTCAAGGTAAACAAACCAAAATCTCTCTTTTTTATCTCATCTCTACACAGCATCTTTCAGTTTAGCCCAAAACTCCTAAACTAGAAATGTCTTCTAGTGCATTTCTGGGTTTATTTAAAATTCCTCATGCAAGCTGAAGCAAAACAATTCTGGCTTTGCTGGAATCCAGTTTGCTCCTAACAGATATTTATTATTTATATATGGGTAATGAGAGTCTGACCTCCTTGGGGAAGGCTGATGGGACCCATGACAGTGACAACACAGAGAAACTGAAATGAAAATATAAAATTACGCTACAACAGAAAAACACATCCTCTTCTGAGCGGACATGAAATAATGGCAGGAGATAATGCCAGGAAGCTGCTAAATTCTAGTATGATTAAGATCTTTACTCAGTCTGCTGCTGATGATTGCACTACACTCAAATACCTGTGAACAGGTGGCTGAAAGCAGAATGTCCAAGGACCTAGAAAGGTGATTATTGATATGAAGTGATCTCTATTGCCCCTGCTGATATGAAACAATATAGGACTTTTGGCAATCCATAGTCCTCCCTAGAAGATTGCGTTTTTTATGAGGGCTACTTAAAAGCATAAGAGCTGACCCAAAGAGATCTCAGTTCAGCTTTAATTGGTGAGACTAAGAGCTGGTTCTTTACACTCACTTTCTTACTCTTCCTTCTGACACTTTTTCATCAATACTTTTCTATTTCCTCTCTGTAAAGCAGAGAGGCAATAGAAAGCCTGGAATAGCTGCAGAATGTCATACTTCTCGTATGTCATACATGCTAGTGAATTGGATATTTTTCATTTCTTTTCCCAGAATGTTCTGGAAATTACTGTTTCAGATGATGACATCATTCGTGATGATGACCGTGCAATTGTGCTTTTTGATGTAGCTAAAATCCCCCTTGGGGAAAGAGTTTTTACAACATTCCCACTAAACCCAGAGGTAAGAGCTCAGTCAAACGTTTTGTACAGCTTGGTGTCCATTCTCTCCCCTCTGTTTAAGGAGGTGTACTGTCTCTTCTGGTTTTTACCACCAGGACCAGCTTGGTGGTAAAAATGTAGCAAAATTTATTAACATCCCAGAAACTGCACATCAGTGACAAAATAGATGGCCTTCTCAGATTCCTGTTGGTTTCCTCTGGCAGAGATCATGGCCAAATTCCCAAGCCCCAGAGCAAATGCAATTTCAGGGAAGCTTTGCACTTTCAATAATCTGATAGAAAATGACAGTTTATCTAATCCTCACAAAGACTATAAAACCCAAAACAATGCAAGCACAGGGAAATGGCCTGTTTCCACAACATTTTCCTAAACACTAAACCTTAACATATCATGTTCAGCTGGCAGAGAAGAAAGTGTGAAATAGAAAGGTTTGTTAGGGAGATTTATAAGCACTGAACACCCTTTGTTCTGCGGGTCCAATTGAGAACTTTTCCTTGGGGAAGAAACAGCTGCCTCTGTCATTTAATGCTGATAAGAGCAAGCACAAACTAGAATATTTTTACTTATTAAATGTAAAGGACGCTTAATTTTGCAAAAATTAAGATCACTTTGAAAACCTCTGCACATGCTAATTGAGACAGCGTTTTTTTTATTTTCAGGGGAAGGAGGAGCTGGAAGTTGAGTTTGTATTGGAGAGCATGTGAGTAAAACCCCACTATTATTGGAGTAGCAGCTTGGAGTTATGCATTAGTGCAGGGAAACCTTTTGTAGATGCAGTATCACCTCAATAGCCAGAAACAAGTTTTTCCAAACTTAATATGTGCATTAAAAAATCATTGTATGAAAGGAGAAAATGCCATGTTGTGGAGAGGAGTTGAGAATTTTTAATTTTCTCTTGACTTTCTCTTAAGATTTTTGTCTTACATAGTTCAGAGTTGGCTGGAAAATCCCACTGCAGTAAGTCTACAGATTTACTGGACAGTGTTCTCTGGGAAAGTCATGGCTGAGGAGAATGTTGCTACCCAACTTGTGTTGCACCATGCCTGTGCTACTAGGGCTGTTGCAAGGACTTTCCAGGTGCCTTGTGGCAGTTTAATAATTTCTGCTGGGTCATTATGGGGTATCTAGTGTCAAGGGAGCATACTTACAGAAATAATAAGAAGGAGCAAAGAAAATAATAGTAATAAAATTTAGAGAGAATAGTATGTCCCGTTCAGGACTGTATCCAGAACATATTGTTTATAAAATACACATTTTTTGTTCTTGTTTTCCAGCCAGGGTCCTCCTGAAACCATCATCACAAATGGGGCAGTAGTGGTAAAATGTTTTGTTCTTTTGTGTTCTTTCCCACATCATTCCTTACCACAGCTGACTATAATGTCAGTGAGGGAAACATTGCAAATCTTTATTCTTTAGTGATACTTTCTCTTAGGAGCTTATCTTTAAGAAGGCCATCATGATCTTAGAGGAGCCTTCTGACTATTATAATTTTCCCTTGTTTTGTCTGCATCCATTGAAAATTACAATGTGTTTATCATAGCACCATCTTCCCATGTGACAATAAATTAATTCTCGCTTTCACTGTGTCTGGCAAAAGTGTCCAACACAGCTAGCCCTCACATTTAAGCAGTGACCTTTCGTACAATGACTCCTCCAACATCTGCCAGCACTGGTGGTGAGATAGCTGGATGAGTTATCTAATTCTCTGTCCTCATCACACCTACTGTAGTGTCGTGAAGAAGCCTGTTTGGAAGTTCACTTGGACAGCAGGATGCAAAAGAAGCGTTTTTCAGGTAAGATTATAAATTCTTAAAATTACTGTTAGTGATTTTACCGTCCCTAACAAGGCCTGGACATTGCATCATCAAAATACTAAGGCTTTAATTGGTCACATTTAAGATGATTTGTAAAAAATTTGCGGTAGGGAATGCCACCAGTCCTGCAGCAGGTATAGGTTCAGGGTTCTGACTTCATGGAGAGTCTTGTGCCAGACTAGAAACAACTAGAATCAGATGCTTATACAGAAGGTATCTAGAACCCAAGCTGAGACTCTGCAAACCTCTGCTGCAGTACTGCTAAACCCTGAAGAAGCTTAATTCCTCAGGCATTATAGTCCATGGCGTTAACTTTGCTCAGGATCTCTGTCACTTCGACTTATGCATACGCACAGAAACACCTCATTTTTTGCAGGGGTTAGCCACTCAGCAGCTGGCTCCTGCCTGACCCTGGTCAAGATCCAGAATCTAGAAGTTCCTCTGCCCACATCCCCTGAGGGGCTGGATCTGGTAGGCAATCTCAGAGCATGCATAACACACTCTGGCAGGATTAACTAAGCTGTTCATATAAATAGGGTCATCTGCTGCAGAGTCAGATCTTATTTTAGGGGACTGAGAACTTCTTCAGCTCGTTATTTGGCCTGGGATGAGGATGATTTAGCATGCAGAGTACCTGGGTGTATTCACTGTGTCATGATGCAACTGCAACAGAAAATCAGCAGTATAAAATTCAGTGCCATTCATGTCACATTCCCATCTGACTTCTTGCTCAGCACATTATAATGATACAGTCACCTGAAATGTTTGGGGTTTGGATCACTTTTAGAAGACAGCTTTCCAAGTACAAAGGAAGAGGAGAAGGAATTTTTTCAACACTACCTTTTGCTTCTTTTTTTTCCCCTCTCTCTTTTTTTTACAATTATAAGTAACTTTGTGTTTGCATTTTATCTCATTGTTTTAGAGAACGAGCTAACATTTACAGTGAGAGGATCCTTTGAAGAAACCCAGACAGTTTCAGTGGGCTGTGACTCCCACTCCCCTCTCCCAGATCCCACTTTCTTCCACTATGCCAGATACAAGCAACCCTCCCTGGATGTTGCACTCAGAAAGAAGAGGAAGCTTCCCACCTTTGTACGTTACCCCAGAACATGGTAGACAACACAGACAGTCCTATGACCTGACATTTACGTGTGAGTAGGCAGCAAGAGGAGAACATTTCTGTTTTAACCAAAAAGCACTCCATGCTCCTTTTCAGTGTGGTTGCATGTCTTGTGGAGCAAGGAGGAGAAGTGTCCCCCTGACGATCCCTCTGAAGTCACTCCCCTCAGAGCAGGAAGTAGTTGGTGAGGTGAGTGCTTGCTGGCCATGGGGAATCCTCTGCAAACTTTTTGAAATTCTTTCTGATTTGAAAGAAGCAGAAACCAAGGGCCACTTCTCTTTATACAGAGACAGCTGTTTTCTAACCTCCCTCCAATCTAGGGCAATGCGTAGTGAAGTGAATTATTTGGAGCAAAATAAAATGGGAAATCCAAGGGGGAAGGGGGAAGAAGAAAAATGTCTAAACTGTTGCTCATGCTCCTTCTACTATGCATGTACCTAACCAGGCTGGAGGTGACTGGGTGCCACTGGGACAGAGAGGTGAGGCTGCAGCCTGGGACACTGCCACAGGAGGCAAACCTGAGCCACACGGATGGGGTGCTCTGTCTCTCTGGCTTCCCCTTGTATCTGACAGCGTTGTGTGGGAGGCTCTGGTTTCAACACCTATCTTCAGTGGTGGATCCTGCCAGGGAGCTGAGCTGTAGCACTGCAGCTCTTCTGGTATTTATTTGTGTGGCTAACTAGTACCAGGCAAGCTACACCTGAGTTTTACGAGAGAGAGAAGATATGGACTACAGATGATGGTACTAAAGTCTTAATCTATTAAATCAGTGCACATCTCTGGTTAGTATTGAAATACTGAGAGGAGATCTCAGTTTTCTGAGATTCAGAGTTTTGTAGGTGTAATGATGACCCAAAAGATCTATGTCTGAGTGGGAGAAAGGGACTGTTCTAAACAAAATATTAATATTCATCATTTTATCTTTTCAATTTTCAGCACAGAAAATTTGATTTACTCCTAAAGGTGAAAAAATGGTAAGACATCTGTGGTTTTCCCCTTGGTTCTTTGTATTTAGATAGTTGTCATTCTAGTTCCAATCCCTTTGTTACTGCCTTTGTCCTGAATGCTGGTCCATCCTCATTTCAGACTATAAAATAAAATGCATTCAATACATAATGCAAAGACGTTCAGCAACCAAGTTTTTGTAATGGGACAGGAAGTTAAGAAAAGGTTTTATAAAGAACACACCAATTTTCTATTCATATTATGCTGCAATCAATATTACATGGTAAGGGCCACTGTACGTACTCTGATACCTCTACATTTTGCTGAAAAATGCAGATTTTCAATAAAAGCAACATTTCAAAGCTAATTGAGAAAACCCTTTCTGTTTCCTGAAAGGTCTCTTTAACTGTTTTCTTTCACTAAAAGATCAAAATCAGAGTATTTGGGTACTTTAAGATGAAAAAAAAAAAAAGTACCTGCATTTATTCTTTTAATGTCTACTCAAAGAGATAAATGCAAATAAACTCAATGCAGTGATTGCCCATTTCTAAACCAAGGAAACACACTATGTGTTTTGGAATATCATTCAGGCCTTAGTAAAATTTATAAGATGAGTATGTTACATTATGTACCATATTGCAACAGGAGAGAACTTCCATAAAAGCAGGTGCATCTTCTATCGTGCATTTATTTTCAGTAAATATGCTATGAAATATACATACAGTTTACAGCTGTCATTTAAAAACATCTTCCTTAGAACGCCTATGCAAGATTTTCATAGCAGCTTTCAAACCCCATAGGTTGTGCTTATAAACATCAAAAGAAGATCTGATCATGTAAATCTACAACTTCAGTAGAACGCTTCACAGGTGTCAGTGGGAGTTTGCACAACTTTTAAAAGCCACCTTTAAAACACTGCCCTCTGCAGGCTTCTGGATTTATGTCTGAAAAAGAAACCACAGTTATTTGTGGCTACATTTAATTCCAGGCATTTTTGGCAGGGAGCAAAAAAAAATTCCTTTCAGTTCAAAGGCGGACAGGCTGTTTTTCTCCAAGAACAAACCAGAACATTTAATATCTTCCTGCTTTGCTTTATGTAGACCTGGTAGTGAAGGCATGTCTATTTATGAGATAAAGCAATTAAAATGCTGGCTTAGACTACAAATGTGATGATGTATGATACCTGATCCGTGCTCCAGCCAGGACGACCTAGACGTACGCCTGGGGTACGATCTGTGTGTCCAGGAACAGGATTTCATTCGCAAGAGGAAGAAGGTGGTTGCAGCCGCTTTGAAGGACATTCTCCACCTGGAAGAGGACTTGCAGGATGATGAGGTATCTGAGACATTTTTATTCTCTGCTTTCTGCACAGATGAGTGTCAAAATATAGCATTGGTGGTCACATTTTCCTGGAAACCTCGTAGTTCCGTGTACAAACTATAGCTGAGTTCTTTTCTCTGAGGCTGACTTCTCTATTCTAGGGAAGAAATGAGTATTCATCAGAAACATTAATGAAAAGCCTGTAGCTCTGAAGCTGAAGAATCTAGCCTTGTGTTCAGTAGCAGCCTGCACCATAATGTAGAGAAAGGCTAGGTGCTCTCAGAACCAAAGCCAAAGTTTCTTTTACGGCAGATCTAGACAGTGCATTCAGCACTTCATTCCCTCGCGGCTAAAACTGGACTTTATTTTGTTTATCCTTTGTGCCACCACTTAGGTTCCCGTCGTGTGAGCACAGCACACTGCCAGTCTGACTTTGTCTGCTGTAGCATGTTCTTGCCCAGCAAAGAGGTTTGATAATAGAGGTTTAAGGGCAGGGGAAAATCAGGTGGTTTTTTTAAAATTAGGCACCCATGACTGTGGTGAGAAGCCTAAACTCAAATGCAAACAGGATAAGTTTTGCTTGTTTTGACCTAAACTGAGTTCAGCTTTTTTGGCACAGCTGGACCTTTCAGACAGAAGACCTTGCCTTTAAATGCCAGCACTAAGCCATGACTCATTCCCTTCCCCCCAGATGTATTGCCACCCATACTTCCCTGCAGAGCAACCTCTCTAGATTCTCCTGATGATTTGTACATGACATTCCTTCACTCCAATGTAGCTGTCTTTACTGTTAAAGGAGCCAATTCATATTTATGAATTAATTCTTTTTTTAAGACTTCCAATCCCTGAATTTCTGTATGATCACAGAAGCAAGTAATTGCAGCTCACTTGCATACCTAGTACTGTATATGCATATGTGGTAGGTGGAATGAGCATGGTTTCTCTTTCCCTCCAGCAACTGTAAAAGGGAAGGGTGTCACCAGCCTCTGGTTTCAGGGATTCTGAACTGGTCTGTGCTCTTAAATCCATCAGTCATGACATTTCTAGTATGGCCTGTAGAATAACTGTACAATAGTTTCAGCAAACTTCAGGGAAAAGGAGGTTATTACTGCTCGCATGGAAACTGTGAGACATCGTTGATATTTTCTGGTCTATTGTATCTGATAATAATCTGATTCAGATGAAAGAAGGTACAATTTCCTCTAATTTTTTTGACGCTTTTTGTTAATGGTTTTGAAATAGAGCACTGAAAATATGATAATGGATTTCATGTTCTAATGCAGAGTTGCTTGACAGAGGGAAATATGAAGTATTTCTTACTCCTTACACACCCCATTATTAATTCGTGTTTTTCTTCACATTGGACGGGTGGCATTTTTTTACTGCTTTATCAGTGCTGTAACTTTCTCCTTCTAATCAGAGCTTCTGATGTGCCTTCTCAGCCCATGTCACTAAATGCATGTGTTTTGGGATTGAACAGGTACCTGTGGTGGCAATCATGACAACGGGCGGTGGAACCAGAGCTCTGACAGCCATGTACGCTCACCTCCTCAGTGTGCAGGAAATGAATGTCTTGGACTGTGTCTCATATATCACTGGTTTATCTGGAACAACATGGTAAGACCAAGATAAGTACACAGGAATTTTCCATAGATGACATCAGGAATTGATCTTGAGTTGTATGATCTTAACTATCAAGAAAAGGCTTTCTTTTTCTGCTGTAGTTTTTGTTGTTGTTGTTTCTTTTAGTGGGTATTTTCCCACATTTGGAGTTAATTAAATATGTGGATAGTACCAAACACATGGTATTTTTTCATGTAAATGAAGACATAATACACAAACTTCCCAAATACACAATAACTTCCCAAAGCTCTGCTTCAGAACTCACGCTTTTCCTTGTGGTTTTTTTTGTTTGTTTTTAGGACCATGTCAAACTTGTATGAAGATCCTTACTGGTCCCGAAAGGATCTCAAGGAAACACTCAATGATGCCCGAAAGCATGTACTTAAAAATAAGTTTGTTACTTGTTTTGCCCCTGATCGTCTGAAATACTATTTGAAAGAGTTGTGCCAGAGGAAACAGGAAGGACATCAGCTGTGTTTCACAGATCTGTGGGGACTTATCATTGAAAGCATGTTACATGAAAAGGTACAATAACAGCACCTTTCTCATCAGATTTGAATATCTACTGAATACAGCAGTGAGGAAAGACAGTAAATCCAAAAAAATAGTTGAGATTGGAAGGGACCTCTGGAGTTCATCTTGTCCAAGCAGGGTCAGGAAGGGCCAGCTACCCTGAACTATGGGCTTTGAATATCTCCACAGATGAAGACTCCACAAATTCTCTGGGCAACATATACCAATGTATGACCACCCCTATACAAAAGAGGTTTTTTCCTTGTTTGTTTGTTTTTCATATGGATGCCTAAAGCATGTGCCTTTATTATACGGATCTTATATTATACAGATCTTTACATCACGCCTGGTACAGAAAGGATGGGAATGAAAATAAATAATAGGAAACTTACAGTATGAAGAACTTTTAATTTATTCCTCACAGACTCTAAAAGGGGCTTACAAGAAGGTTGGAGAGACGCTATTCACAAGGGCATGTAGTGACAAGACAAGGGGGAAATGGCCTTAAACTAAAGGCGGGTAGCTTTAGATTTAGGTATTAGGAAGAATTCTTCACTATAAGGGTAGTGAGGCACTGGAACAGGTTCCCAGAGAGGTTGTGGACCCCTCATCCCTGGAGGTGTTAGATGGATCAACCTGGTCTTGTGGAATATGTCCCTGCCTATAGCAGTGGGATTGGAACTAAGTGATTTTTTAGGGCCCTTCCAACCCCAACCGTTCTGTGATTCCGTGAATTCACACGTAAATATTTGAATGAAAATCCTGCTGTTCTTTTTAAAGAGCTGCACAATAAGGCAAGGCAAAGGAAAATCACAAGCGCAAAGACAGTATCTCTGAGCTGTTAATAAGACATTACCTTGTACACCTTTCCAACAGGAGCTGTGTTCAGGCTCTATTTTAATCTTCATGAATATTTCTTTCCCAGTAGGTCATTTATACTTTGGAACGAGAAAACATTCCCCCTGGAATATGATTAACCCCACACACATCCACATTTCTGCTGTCTAGTCACAGCACGGTGGTAGAGACTCCCTGGGACTGTGTACAGCAGGGAGTTGTGAATGTCCACACAGCCCTGTCCCCTGACCAGCAACAGCACAGGAGAAGCCTGGTGGCACTGGTGGCACAGCCATCCTTCCACGGGCTGCTCTGGTGAGGGGGAGCACCTGCAGCTCTGCTTGTAGGAGCGCACTTGCAAACCTTGGTTCTGCTCCCGAACCATCCTGCCCTTTCCACCCTGCCTGAGCTCTGCAGCAGAAGGGCCAAGGCTCGCTGAACATTAACTCTTCATGAGCCTTGTCTCTGTCACAGGTCTGAGGAAAAGGTGTTTTTCTGGGAAGTCAGGGAAAGGTTTCCTCATTCATAATGAAAAATTTCCTGTCAAGAGTGCTTTTCAAATGTTTCCAGACACTTTTTTCTGAAATAAAAAATGTGGAGAACAGCATTTTCTCCTTACCATATTCTTTCAACATGAATTTAGGATTATTTGTGTGCTGAAGTGTTGGGGCAGGGGAGGGGCAGGGATAGGGATGGCAGCACCTTTCTGAACTAAACGAGTGGGGAGCATCCTAGTTGGAGTCATGTGTGCGCTGCATTGTCAGAATCCAGGATTAGATGAAGTGGGAGGCTCTTTGTGTCATCCAATTGTCCTCAGCTACTGTCATTCTTCAAAACAGGAGGACTGCCATAAGCTCACAGATCAGCAGCAGGCACTAAATCAGGGACAAAACCCCCTGCCCATCTACCTCTCTCTCAATGTGAAGGATAAAATCAGCGACCAGGATTTTAGAGGTAACAATACTCCAGAACTGTCCAATTTAATCCCAATTGGAGTCCATTTAGGATTAGATAAGGATATCAATTCAATGTACAAATACTCTGAAAGGCTAATCCACCTCAGAGGAGAAATTTAATAGTTAATATTTTGAGGACCTTAGTGTAATTCAGTATTCAGGAGCAAAAGCAGGACAATGGAAGACATTATGCACTTCTGTAGGAAGTGTCAGAAAGTTTATAGAGACATATAGTTTTAAAAGGACAATCTGTTCTGCATAGTCACCACTGTGAAATGTATAGTAAATAAATGCCCACTTGCAAAGTGTGTTAGTTAGAAACCAGTCTGCCTTAACCTGGCCAATATCATGTTTTATTCAAATAATTATTCCTCTGCTGCTGTAATCAGTCATGCCTTTTCTTTTAGAATGGGTGGAATTCACCCCTTATGAGGTAGGATTCCCAAAATATGGAGCCTTCATTCGTGCAGAAGATTTTGGCAGTGAGTTCTTCATGGGTCGCCTGATGAAGAAAATCCCAGAATCCAGAATCTGCTTTTTGGAAGGTGATTTGTTGTTCTGGGAAAATGTAATATATTATAATATAATCTGCTCCTGCACAGGCCCCTCTTCTGGAATTAAACAGTTAGTGTGTTTTTTATCTGCCTGGAGCAGTATATGGTAAAATACTAGGACTGATAACAGGTCACTATCTGCAGGATTTTTTATTTTCTCTGTGATCTTAATCATCTTAACAGATTTATTGATTTCATCAGTGGTTATGCTTACTGACATGAGACCTTTGCAGTACTTATATCTTTGTCAGCAACAAAAGTTGTATATCATTGCTGCTAAGTTAAATCATCAGTTTCTTCTGCAGCCTGACTCTCTAAAATACACCTTTTTATATACAAAGTTCCTGCCACATCTTGCCCTGATTAATTCTTAAGATAACATTTCCATTTCAGAGTGCAAATAAGTCGTAATATTTATCTTTTTTTCCCTCTTGCATAAAAAAGTGAAAGCAGTAAGGAAATCTTTCTTCCCTTTGCGAAAGCAATCTCTTGCCTCATTGTTCTTTCTACTTCCACCAACTGCATAAAGGAAAAAGGAAGTTTCAGGAGGTTTTTTGAGAAGTTGAAACTTTTTTTGCTCGTGTGGAGATTTCACTACAGCTAATGGTGAGGCGTAAGGAAGCAACTCAGAATCTCTCTGTCCCTGGCTGCAATTTCAGATAGGGACCCAAGTCTTCCCTTCTGTGATCAGAAGTGCTGCTAGGTCACCAGCCCCTTTCTACACCTTGGCACTTTCTTCCTACCTTCTCTAGAGTGATGCAGGGACGTTTCTGTCCCTATTGCCTGAAGTGTCCAGTGACACAGTTATTCGACAGCAAATGTATTGCAAATTTAGGTTTACAGCAAATTCCTTTGCACCCCATTTATTTTCAAATATGTCACATATATCCTATGCCACAGGGGTCTGGAGCAGTGTATTTTCCTTGAATCTCATGGATGCTTGGTATATATCTGTTAATTCAGAAGACTTCTGGCACAAATGGACCCGAGACAAAATTACTGACATAGGTGGGTTATTCTTATGTGATTATTTTGTTTTATTTCCTCTTTTCTTTTTTATTTTTTTTCCTCTGCGCTGCTATTCTCTCAAAGCCCTTTTGGAATGTTCTCTTCAGGGATTTCCATTATCCACATATAAGCCAAGAGGAAATTCATGCCATGTATTGCATATGGCAATTATTTCAGTTGTATGTGAAAAGAACCCACAGGATCCATCACAGAAAAATAAATGAAAAAATGGCTCTCTTACGAGATGTTTTCTGAGCACAAGGGTAAAACTAGAGAAAAACATCCCTGTAGATGGAAGATGCTCACGTAGCATTCCACAATCTTCCAGATCCTCTCTCAGAAGTTGAAGCATCAGGAAAACAAGAGAAAACACCCTCTTTGCATCTCTGAAGTCTACAAAGCATTGACACAAACTTCAGTACTGTTGGAAGTCATTCCAAACTAGTCATGAGGATGATTTGCAAAACACGATACAAAATCAGGAAAGATCTGCAGGGTCAGATTTGAAGGACAAATACACAAGACAAACATATTACAAAGATAAAAGACAGCAAAGAAGAGAAGTGTTTCGAAAAGGCTTATTTGTTTTATCTTCTAGCACTCGTAAGGAGTAATTTCTGGTTGTTAAAACAATGAGTTTGTATTTTCTAGTGAGGAACATTAATTATGTTTGTGCGGCTGAGAGATTGTTACTGTGTGGCTTTTCATGTGTCTGAGAGAGAAAGTGTGGCATGGACTAGCAAAGGAAGACAGTTAAGTGCAAGATATTTAATGGATAAAATCATAGCAAAGCAATTTCTAGTAGGTGAGGTGAACTCTTTTGCAGTACAAACAAAGCCTTTATCACTGTGAAGTGAGAAGAAGAAAGGGATTTTTCAAAGCTTAGCTAAAAAAATAATTGAGATTTGTGAAAATCCTGGAAGTAAAAAGAGCAAGAAGTCCAAGTTTTCCAAACATATTAAACCAAAGGATGACTGCACAGATTGACTTCAACAATGAAACAAACCACATACATGAACTGTTTTTCTTTCTTCTGCAGATGATGGAGCCCTATTCCCGACAAGACCAAACGAGCTGGATACTCGCGTGGTTTGTCCCACTGACAGCTTTTCAGAAATTTTCCGAGATGTTGCAATGTTGCGTCCAGCAGCCTCAGAAATCCATAACTTCCTGAAGGGCTTCCAGATAAACAACAACTACCTAGAGAGCGAGTTTTCCAAGTGGAAAGGTATGGTAACAGCACCCTGCTTTGATTTACAGTTTAAACCATCCTTGTGAAAAAAAACCAATCCTTAAAAAGTTATCAAGCTAACAGCTTTTTTGTTTCATTACAATGTTCTGATAGTATTTGAAGCTGTTTGTCACTGAAAGCTAAAATTAGGTAGCAGGAGAGGCTTCACAACAGGTTTTTAAAAACAATTCATGAAGTCTCACAACTGATAGATGAGAAAAGTCCCGGTTAGCCACCCAGCACATCTGCTGCTGTGCCAGCCAGCCAGCCTGCATGCCTGCAGCATGGCACTGGTGCTATCATACACGGTCTCTTGCCCGGCCAATACTCAGGGGATGTGGGAGGGAGCTTTGTTTCCTGTTATATTTTTACTTCTAAGTGAGATACAACCTCACTATTACCTGTTATCCAGGTAGGGAATTTTTTTGTTCAGTCTGGCACCAGATGTTCCATGTACAATTGAAGCTGTGTGCCTGCTCTCATAGTGAGCAAAGCACCCAACATATTTAGTCTTTAGTGTGTTGACAGAGTGAGGTGCCATTGTAATTTGTTTCATACTAACAAAAAAACCCCAAAAAACCCCACAAAAAACACAAAAAAACCCCACCCCAACATGGTCAGAGTGACACACAAAATGAATTAAGTCTATTCTCCTGAGCCCCAAGTTAATCTCTTTTAGTCAGAGGAAAGCCAAAGAAATTGCAGAGTAAAGATGAAAAGAGGAAGCCAGATGAGGAACTGAGAAATGACTGAACTGCAGCCATCAGCTATATAGGTAGGTCTAAGACCCAGGAAAAGTTGAAGTTTCTTTTTGTTAACAGTAGACTTTCCTCAGCACTTCCCTTGCATTGGGCACCTCCTCTGAAAAAACGTGCTTCTTTCCTAGACTGTGAGCTGGACTCCCAGCCCAACCACCTGACAACAGCAACAGACTACCTCATCCTGATTGATACTGCATTTGCCTTTGCTACCAGTTACCCACCCCTTATGAGACCAGAAAGGAAAGTGGATGTCATTTTGCATTTCAACTACAGCTCAGGTTCACAGACAGGGGTGAGTCTTGCACATTTTTCTTTACTGATTTCTCTGTTTCATCACCGAGTTCCCAGAATGGCTGATCCTCTACTCATAGAAACTTTTGTTTTTCCCCAGTATCTGGGAAGTGTTAATAAGTTAACAGTCTACTGTTAACTGGGGGTCACATATCTTTATGGAACACTACAAATGTTATCAGGAAATAATAATTTTGTAAACTCTTATCTTCCCATTTTTACATGTTAGTGGTTTTAGCTGATTTGAAGGCAGTCAGATGTAGAACGAATGAAGCTAATTGCCTTTAAACATTGTCTAATATTTCTCAGTGCAACCATACATATTCCTATGCAAGGAAAAATGTACCTTCAGGACAATATAACTGCAACAATAGAAGGGTTTGATGCAAACCCAAAAGACCAGATATGCAAATAAATGCAACAACCGTTTGTGTTTAGGAATGTTAAATTCCTTAGGAATAAAAAGTTGTCTAAAGGCAACCTTTTCGTAGCCAAATGTGGCATGTAGATTTTCAAAGACAGGCACATATACTCAGATCCATGTCACTTAACTCTGGCCTTCCAAGTCTTGGCTCCATGAACAACCTACACCTAAATTGGGTATGTACCATAATCTGTCCAAACCTGTCACTTACCCCACAAATATTCCCAGTGAAATTAGGTTTTGGTCAAATTCAAAGTTCTTCCCATATGTTCTGATGTTTTCTTTTGTTTTGTTTTCTTGTTGTGGCAACCAGCCCCTGAAAGATGCCTCTAAATACTTTGCAAAACAGGGAATTCCTTTCCCTACAAAGGTGCCAGATGATCAGGAAACTCCACATCTGAAGGAATGCTACATTGTTGGTGATAAAGAGAGCCCAGAAACACCTATTGTGATATTTTTCCCTCTAGTAAATGACACCTTCAGGGAATACAAAGCACCTGGTAAGTTTACCCATCACATTAACAGAGGCAGCGGCCACTTTCTGTCTCTTTTTTTACTGGATAATAACTTCCCTTCCGATCATGCTGTAATAACAGACTTGAACCCTCTTTGCTTAGATCTGAACCAGATAAAGAAACCTAAAATATGTGATTTTTCCTAGGCAGTAGAGAAGCATCCGGGATCAGCCTTTGGCAAATATTTTCCTCTTCAGATTTTTTTTGGCTTTTCATAAGGAGATTGTAGTTAATTGAGGAAAAGAATATTCTGTTTATCTGCAGTAGCAGAAATTAGCAGGGGTAATTGCCTCTCACACTTGTCATCCTCTCCTGTTAGAGAATGCTCTGAGGAGTCTAAGGATTTCATTGTTTGAAATCATTTCCAGGCTTAGAGTTGAGCAGATAACCTTGTAAAAAAAAGCATGCACAAGCAAAGTGATGAAAATGCAACATTGAGGCATAGCAAAGGGATGAAAGTACAGCACTGAGCCATTCCAACAGTCTCTGTTCACTCTGAAATTTAAAGAGTTTCAATAGCAACAGTGCCAGTCACTTCTAAACAGGTGAATTCTAAGTTCTGGTACCATATCCCACATGCCATACTACTCTGTTGGCACCAAAGTCTCAGTTACTCCTCCAGATGCTAAAATCCCTAACTCAGATTGTGAGTTCACTTCAAAGCCCCAGAGTATACTTGAAAGCCAGAAGTTCTAGGTTGGGACATGGTACATTAAATTTAAAACCAAAACAGATGCAGAAACTATTGTCCCAATTGTATAAATTCTTATCCTTTTATATTAAGTAAGTTGTAAAAAATAATATGGTACTTTCGCTTTGTCAATTGAGCTCATTTCATGTTTGAGGTGTACAGCTGGGGTTTTGAACAGGATTCAAATAGACCAAGGATATTTATGCAGGTACACACATGATTCTCCTCCAGCTCTTAGCACTGATCAGATAACCAAAAGGTTACTTTATGTAGTTGCCCTTTGTAGAGAGAATTAAAGAAAGGAGAAAAGAAGTAGAAGAAGAGCTGAGAACTAGCTTCTGTACTGCTCTTCTATACTGCACTGCTCTTTTGTACTGCTCTGTGAGGGAGTTTGCCTGCCTTCTTTACCTCAATAATTTCCAGAAACGAGGGATGATGTGCCTAAATCAATTATCTACTATCAGGTGTATTTACTATCAGGTGTACATCAGATGATGTGCAGATGTTAAACGTCAACATATATTATCAGGGAGTCTAAAAAGGGGTGCTGCTAGACATGAAGAAAATTAGTTTGAAGACCTGCATGCTGTCTGCACACCGCATACACTTGAGGCAAGTTTGTGTTGCCCAACCGGTTCAGCTGGTAGCTGCAAGCTGAGATTAAACAGGAAGAGAAAGAAGGGGTCCTCCTTGTCATGCCCCCTCAGGCAAAGTGTCAGCTGAACTGGCATGAAAGGGCTCTGTCCATGCAGCTTTTTGGGAGAACTGACACCTCACAGCTGAGACCTGACCTCCACAGCAGCAGGATGGATGCCGCAGAAGCTCCTATGAGGCTGGAAAAGGATGTCTGCCCTTTGTTAGTGACAGGCAGAGATCAGCTTAATTTATAGTGCTTCAGTACCATGCCCTAGCCCAGATCTAAATTGTACAGCATGTGAAATATTAGTACAATCATATAAACAGGCAGTTTTTCCATAGGCAGCTCATCCATCAGCTCGTTCAGAGGGAAATTTAGAGTCTGAGCAGTAAACAAGTAAAACTGACATATTCAAACTGGTTAAATTCTGCATTGTTAGGCTATTCCATGATCAAATAGAAAGAAGATTCTCTGTGTAAGATTCACTCTGCTTCAATTGAGTGGTACCAGTTCACTTTAACTCTGCAAAGCTGAGAGGAGTATATCTATTGGACTTGGACAGACCCTTCAAGGAAAATCAGAACCCTTTGATCAATGTTGTTAGATCCGTGTTGGCAGAGAAGATTCCCCAAATGCATGAGATCTTATCAGTGAGACGCTGACTTTTCCCAGTGCCTACCGCCCTGCCATGGTTCAGGTGGTACAGGTTAGCTGTGACAGTGGAGGGTTCCTGTTTGTTACAGTAACACCCTCTTGGGCAATGTGATGGTCTCACTGGCGGCTGACAGAAAAATTCTTATGTCTCTGATACTCTCTCTGACAGTATTACCTACGATTTCTGGGTTGTTAATACTCTCTTTCCCTCATGCCAGCTGTCAGAAAACCAAAGGGTCTGTGGAAATTATGAGGAAGCATAAAAACATACGTGAGCCCTCATATCAGGCTGTCCTGGTTTCATCCGGGAAAGAGTTAATTTTCTTCGTAGCAGCCAGTATAGTGCTGTGTTTGGGATTTAGAATGAGAATTAACTTGTTCTTCCTTTTCTGTTCCATTAAACTGTCTTTATCTCCACCCACGTTTTCTCACTTTGCTCTTCTGGTTCTCTCCCCATCCCACTGGTCAGGGTGCACTGAGCAAGCAGCTGTGTTGCTTAGCTGCTGGCTGGGGTGAAACTGTGATGTGGGAGTACAGACTAGCACACAGCAGTGGTTCTCCCTGTCTTCAGGTCTCTGCCCCAGGGCAGGAACCTTTTCAGTCCTTTAGCAGTCGAAGGAATATAAACCCAGTAATCTTCAGAATCCAACAAAATTAATTTACCTCTTCCCTTCCAAGGACCTGTTTATTCTATGTACTAGCAGATAGATAGAAGTTCAGCCTGCTCGTATGCTGTGTCCCACTGGTGCAGAGTAGAGCAAAAAACTAATATAGTTTAGGGTTGTGATCCACTATTTGTGCATGACTGAGAAACACGCAGACCCTAATTGTTCTTTTGCAAATTAACCACATCATTGCTTGTCTGCTAGGTGTGAAGCGTAGTCCCTCAGAGATGGCAGAGGGTGAGGTTGATGTTGCCAATGCCTGTGGCCCATATTACATAAACAATCTGAGCTATTCAGAGGAAAATTTTGACAAACTGGTGAACCTAAGTTACTACAACGTCCAGAACAACAAAGATTTGATTCTTCAGGCCTTGCGTACTGCTGTGGAGCGGAAAAAGCAGCGTAAGAAAGAGCAAGCACTGCAAAAACCACCCGACAGCTCTGGCATGCGTGTGCCTGACAGAGAGGGAATCCAGCACTTGGCTCACTGCCCAGCACCAGAGAATATGAAATAAACTCTCTATAAGTCCTGTCGATGAAGAAGAAAAGGAATTTTATTGGGAAGTGAAGAAAAGCCGAAGAATGCTAAGAATAGCACTTCATTTGTCATCAAAAATGTTAAAGTCTGTCTGTCAGTGGAGGGAATAAACTCAAAAAACCAGCTCTTCCTTAGTGAAGTAATGTGCTTCCCTCGTTGACAACCTTAGGAGCGCAGCTAGGTGAGGCTGTGCTCCACTGTACTTGCAGAAGTGACCTTCCAGGCCAGGGCCAAACTGCGTGGACAAGGAAGCGTGAGGAAGTTTACACTGTGTTTGTGTTCTACCTGTGCTATAAAAACAGAGAATTGCCAGTCCAGAAATGCAGCAGAGAACAAAATCCATTGTCTCTAAAACCAAATCAAGAAAACCATTTCTGAACTAAGGCATCTATATGTGAATGTAAATAAATATTAAATATATATAATAAACCACTTCTTTTGAGTAGGAGTTACAGCAAATAAACATTTTTCATACCAAATACATGTTAAAGCCATTTATTTTAGGTGCTTCTTCCTCTACTAGCAAGACAAAGACAACATGCAGACATTTCATAGCTGCTGAAAACTTATTGAAGAAGAAAGTATATCTGCTCCAGACCTAGATGTAAACTGCTCCGGGATCCTGGGACCCCTTGAGTTTAGGATTACAACTAAGATCCATCTCTACATGAACCAACTCATGTTAATTTATTTTAGCAAGCTGGATTTAAATACTATTAATAATACCAAAGGTTCTTTAATATTGATAATATTAAAGTCTTTGAGACTATTACATTGAAAAGACACAAGAAATGCAGGCAAAGCAAAACTAAAATTGTACACCTACTATCATTCATGCAAATCTGATTTTTTTAACTTGCTGTAGAGTATGGCAACTGAAGTTAACAGAACATCAACTTTCAATTTTCTGACACTTTAGTTGTGACATTAACATGGCTCTTTTCCAGTAAGCAGTCTGGGTTTTTGACAGATGGAATCTGTAAAAGTCTACATTTATTCTTCTTCTAAATTTTTTAATTCAATGCTATTGGTTTATTTATTAGACAGCTTATATCTACAAGCCCGTGTTTCCTACAGGTTTCCCTGCTCCTCAGTTCTGCTGTAGTATTCTTTGTCAAGAAACGCTGTTATTGTGGGCCAAAAATGGAAGTCTTACAAATTCCTTTGCCCTCAAGGTTGAGGATCTCCTCCTAGGCGGTACACAGAGATGTAATCCTCCTGTTTCCCACTTAGGTCAGTGAACACTTACCTGCACCCTACAGCAGCTCACAGAGCCCCTGGACTGTGTGTCCAGAGTTTATCTCCCATGGAAACGAGAGAGCAAAGACAGCAGTCGTGCTGATGAATGCTGGGTCTCATCACAATATGGGACGGGATGTAGCCAGAGGGCACAGCCAGACCTGAGAATTTGGAAGCACTCCCAGGTTCCCATATACCGTTAGAGCTTTTTTGTCTGAAAGGCGAAAATTATTTCACCGACAGCAGGAAGCATCTAGGCAGGAAGCCTGAAGACAAGCAGAATGAGGTGTGTGAGTGCAAACACTTCCCTGCCCTTCCTGCTGCTTTCTAGCAGACACGAAAGGGTCATGGAGAACAATGAACACTTTACCCCATTTCAAAAATCAGTATCTCAGTTTTCTGTGTTCAACAAGGATACAGAGGAAAATGTCAGGCCTGATCAAGGAGGTGGAACTGCTTCCACACAAGGCACGAATAGATAAGGAATCTGTAACCTAGAAAAAGGACAGGAGGAGTGAAAGGCAGAGAAGAGAGAGATGTACGAAGTCAGTGCACCTCTCTTCTACCACAAGACCTGGAGGGGATCAGATAAAACTAGCAGGCAGCAGATTTAAAGAAAGTGAGGTAGTTCTGCACACATGTAATTAAGTTTTCTTGTTGATAAAATTTTATGCATTCAAATAACTGATTGACGCATTCACTGGAAAATTTTGGGGGACTGAAAAAATACAATGGTTCTGCATCTGCCTCAGTCCTGCACTGAATCATAAATTCCCAGAGACTCAGAAGACAGTCTGAGACAGTACTGTACCTGCCCTGTGAGGTATGTAAGGTTCTCTAGTCACTAAATACTGGATTTAGCACCACAGACAAGGGGGAAAGGAACCTCACTTCACACTGCAGTACTTAGGTTTTCCACAGCTCAGATATTTTTGCAGATAATTAATAGTTAGGAGCAGTCAGACCTCAAAAGATGTGGTGATACAAGACTAATTTAAAAGAAATTACTGAAGTAACATAGAGAAGGTGTAAGTAACTACAAGGATAACTTAATTACCTATGAATTAACCCACAGAGAAAAGTAATGACAATTAAAGGAATTCAAAACCAAACTACGAAAAGGAGATTTAAAAAAATGAAGAAACCAGTCAGTAAGACCCTCTGTGAAATGGTATAAAATCTTTAGACTCAGCATGGAAATTGCAACAAAAGAGTTGCAAAACATATGCGCAGCCCTAAATAAAATGCAAAGCAAGGAACCAAGAAAAGGCAAAGTGGTTAAATGTCCAGAACTGAGCATTGCTAAAGTCTAACATCTGTTCTTTGAGGAACAGCGTAGAGAGGAAGGAGATGAAAAGAGCACATCTAAACCTGCTGATGTATTTAGAAAAGACCTGGACCATACTGAGAAAAAGCAGTATTCAATATGGAAATGAGGAGGAAGAAAGGTACATAGATAAAAACGTGAAACAGTAGATGTGCTGGACCAGCAAAAGGGGATTTAAATGATACGGATGCTGAGAAGGAGCCGTAACTGTGCAACACAAAAGATACGTTTGTAATACAGTGTTTAAACACAGTTTCAGCAAAAATTGCCACTTTTTTTAAACTGAGATACCAAATTTTTGATTTCTATGTAGTTAGTGAGCACAAACTTTAATGTCAGAGGACAAAAAATATTTGTTTTATTGATTTCCCCAAGGCTGTAGTGAATCTGGTGTTATACTCCACTAAAACCTCCTGTAAAATCAATGGGCAAGGTGATCCTCCTACGTGGCTTAACACAATGCAGGACCTAAGGTTAAAACTAATGGCCGTACCTGCTAAACAAGTGTCACAGAAACGTTTCCATGTCACACTAAGATTTTTCATTGTGTTTAAAACTGTGGCCTGATGTCGCAGCTAAACACCACGGCGCTTAGTCACACACTTCTTTGGCATCCAAAGACAGCAACCATCATCAGAAAAACACGAAAAGCATTTGGGCGATTCTGTGTTCAGATCGGAGCTGTCAAAGTGTTTCCGGATTTCATCGCAAGGGGCTGAGATTTTAGCTCAGAGGACCAGCAGGTACAATTAACCTCCAGAGGCGGACTTTTGGCAAAAAAAAAAAAAAAATTAAAAATCCTCGGATTCTGAAAAAAAGCCAGACCAACTTCCCCTTCAGAAAAACCCCAAACCCACCCGGCTCCAAGGCTGTGTGCTGCAGGGAGACGGGCCCCGCCCGGCCCCGCCGCTGAGCGGAGCGCGGCAGCGCTGCTGGCACCGCCTCTCGCCGCGCCGGGCCGGGCCGGGCCGGGGCGGGTCCGCGGCGGCGGCTGCGTGCGCGGGAGGCGCGGCGGCGGCGGTGGCAGCGGCAGTGCGGCGGGACGGCAGCGGCGGCGGCGGCGGGATGTTCAGCTGGCTGGGGAAGCAGGGCCGCGGGCGGGAGCGCGGTGGCGGCACCGACGTGGTGCAGACGGTGACCGGCGGGCTGCGGGACCTCTACCTCCGCAAGCTGCTGCCGCTGGAGGAGCACTACCGCTTCCATGAGTTCCACTCTCCCGCCCTGGAGGAGGCCGACTTCGAGAACAAGCCCATGGTGCTGCTGGTGGGGCAGTACAGCACCGGCAAGACCACCTTCATCCGGTAGGTGACCCCCGGCATGCGCGGCCCCTGCTCCGCGGCCCCGCTCGGGGAGCGCCGGCCGGCGCCCTGCCCGCTTCGCCCCCGCCGGCCGCTCGGTCATGCTCGCTCGCCTCCTGCCCGGGGTGGTGCTGCCTGCGGCAAATCCCTCCCACGCTCCGGCGGCGCACCCCGCGGCGAGCCCGCCCGTGCGGGACAGCGCTGCCCCGCGGGGTGCGAGCCGAGGCCGGGCAGCGCCGTGCCGGTGACAGGCGGCGGGGCGGCCCCGCAGCCGGGTGACAGAGCTGGCGCCTGCCCGCGGCCGGCGACCCTCCCAGCCAGCGGGGCTTACCGGGAGCCTCCGTGCTGTGTCGAGGATGGTGCCGCTCCCGACCCTGTTCCACGCTCTGTAGCTCGCCGCTTGCTTCCTGTTCAAGAATATTATCTCTGTTTCATGTTCAGCTGAGAAAGTGTACCCTCGTTGTCTACTTCCTCTTAGTTCTTTTGACCTCTAAGTTATTTCAAAGGAAAACCAGGGGCTTCGTATTAAAATGGTATGACTGCACCGGCCATGAGAGATAATTTAACCTTACCTCCACCCGTTTCTTTCCTGAAAGTAGCTTGATGCACAGATCGGATGTGATGGTAAAAGCGTAACATGACAAGAATTTTGGGCAAAAAAATTACCTATTTCTCCTATTTCCAGATACCACGTGGTATCTGGAAAGTCTCCCCTTCCATATGCCTTTATTTTGATCAATTACATTGAAGAAGCAGTATCACTACTAAGGCAGCCTAACAGTGTTGTCCCTGTTGTAGTATTTTCTGTCTTTCCTCTGTTCCTTATTTCTAAGTTTCTTAGTGACTCATTTTCAGGAAGCTGAAGCATATCTCGGGTAAGCACAATATTATGAACCTGTGAATATTTTGCATGTGTTTGAGTTTCCCTCTCACATGCCCCTTACAAATCGGACTAAGGTTGTGCTCAACTCTGCAAAAGATACCAAGTGGTCACTTGGTTCACATTTTGACCTGCTTATATCTGAAGTTCATTATATTCCTTCTGTAAAATTTTAAAATATTTCTTTCAGTTCCAAAGACTACAGGCAGTCTTGCCATAACAGTGTTTTCTTCTTGCAGTGCAAAATACCTACCTCCCCTCTCCACTGAAGAGCAATGTTTACCTGTAATCACCTGAGAGCTTTTCAGATGTTTACAGAGCTAATCATGTGTCTTTTCTGGTTTTACAACTAGCTAATTGAAAGCTTGAAGTTGAACATGATTTCTTTACTGATCATTACTGAATTCCCACAAACACGTAAAGAGGTGTTGCTCAGAGGAATATTTTTAACATGGAAATAGGACTGTGATTAAAAGAAAAGAAACTCAGTTTCAGGATCTCCACAGACAGTCACAAGGTGATGTGTGTGGGGTGGTTGATTTGGATTTTTCTAACATTTCTCTAGGCATACTCATTCATTTTCTTCTTTAAAATTACAGCTGCCTTGTTAGTCTGTATATATTTCCAGATAAGTGTTGTTACTTGGCTTATGGACAAGGAATGGGGAAAGTGTGGGTAATACAAAGGGAGGCAAAAAGGCCCCAAATACGTGCATACCAGAACTTGTTTTTCCTGTCAGCAGAGTTGTTCTGTTATTTGCAATTCATAGAAAACTTTATTTCTCCACTCCTGTAAGAGTTTGCCTTGGTTGAGAACACTGGTTCTTGATTTATGGACATTCAACTTTTCTGTCCTTTATAGTTGCCTGTATTTGACTGAAGTGCAAGTCAATGTTGTGCTTAGAAATATTAAAATTCCTTGCAGTGCCTTATGTGTATTTTTGCTACTGTTGCTTTGTGAGTAACTTGGTATCACTGTAACAATAAAATACTGAGCAAAAGGGTTGACGGATACTAATGTGCAGTCTGAACAAGAAAAGACCTATAATTTATTACAGCTCTTTCCAGCTTTTTTTTAGCATTTGTTAGTGCCGGATGGAGATGCTCAGGCAATTTTGACAGAGATGAAGTTTTCAAAGACAATTTCTCTTGTGTTGTATTAAAATACCTGACTTAATGCAGGAGGTGGCTTCTACTGTGATGTGCCCTTCTCTTTACCCTCTTACCCCTTCCTCCTGTCCCCATTTTAGGTAGCTTGCAGAGCAGTTTAATCTTGTACAAGGTACTGGAGAAGACAGGCATTGAGTGTTGAGCCCAAATCAGTGGCAGAATATCTGTTATTGCTTCTAAAGGACCTCACTATGATCAACATTCATTACCTCCATGTTCTCTATAGCATAGATAATAATTGGTTGAATCAGCGTGAAAAAATGCTCCATTGAAGATGGGCAGCAACTTAGACAACAGTGTCACAGTGACTGTTACTCAAAATCCAATTTAGAGGAGAAAAAGAAGGGCAAAAAAAGAGAAGTTCTTATATGCTGTGTGCAAGACTTAGAAGAAGACATGGGAAAATGTTATAGTGTCCAGGTCAGTCAGAAATAAATTTCCCCTCTGGTAGGCTGAATCTCCCATGGAAAAATATCATACCCTCTCAAGTTTGTTATAATTCTATTTTTGTTGTAGGTTATTTTTTCTTAGAATGAAGTAGCGCTAACAGGGGTTTTATTCCTGCAAACCTTTTAATAAGCAAACATTATTTAAAATCTTAATTAAAACTGCTTTTTGTTCACATTTCTCCACTTCATAGTCAGGAGGGTATATTAGGTCTATCTAAGTGTTTACTGTTGGGTTTATGTGTGAACATAACAATTCAGTTTAGCTGTCAAATATTCATTTGGGATTTTCTTTAATTTAGACGTTATCGTGAGAACTTCACATTTTCATACCTCTGACACATCCATATCCACCCAGTTCCTTCCACTAAGTCTTTATGGAAAACACTGATCTACCAGTGACTAAATGTCCCTGGGGATTAAGATATGCAAACAAACACTTCCAGGTTTCTTTCAGCTCTTATGTTTTTTCACTCAGTGCTGTTTATCCGCTTTGGCACTTGGAACAATGCGGTGAAACCTGTCAGTTTTACTGTCTAAGGTGTAGTGTGGTGATAGTTTTATTCAAGTATTTGACAATGCTGACAATTCAAACAAATATATCCAAATGTGAATGCTTGTCCAATTGTGTTTAATGAAGTGAGAGCATGATGAGAGCCAATTGCTTATCTTACATGTGAGCTGCTTGGCCTTGCAGCTTCTGTAATTGTCTCAATTTCTCATGCCTGTTTTAGAAAAAAAAATGGGGAAAGGAGGGAGAGGAGAGGAGAATTGTTCTGTATGAAAAAGAGATAGGAGGTAGTCAATTCAAATAGGTAGTTTCTTTCCATCTAACAGTTAATTAAACTTTTAGTCTAATAGTGTTTAACTTGTCATTTATTTTTCTATTTTAAAAGTGTAGGAGACTGATGTTTTTTTAAAGAACTTATCAACATGAGACAAACCAGAAGTAAATTCCTCAGATTGCCAGGCTGTGCCTCTACTTTGCTTGCAGGTATTACTCAGAGGTTAAAAATTGTAAACTTCCTGCTATTTAACTCAGCCAGAGCTGACTTTTGTGAAAGCACCCTTTCGTATGCATAATGTCTGGAGTCTGCAAGTGGGTGCAATCACTTGTGCACCTGCATCTATTTCTTCGGGGGTGAAGTGGAGGGAAGGTCCGTCTTAATTTCTTTGGGTGAAAGCTATATCTTCTTTGTTACAGGAAAGCTTTGACTTGTTTAGAGCAGAATCCTTACCCTAAAGCAAACATCTGCTAGTTGTGCTGTTTAAAAAAAAGCTGAATATTTGGTGCAGTATGTAGCATGGAGGTGAGCAGCCCTGTAAAGGAGCCATCAGTTTATCTCCTGATGCCGGGTGTCCCTGTTCAGTGTTGCTCTGTCCAGCTCACTTGCATTTGTGCATTAGTGTGACCTAGCTAATGCATTTAGACTTCAGATGATAATCAGTATTTGCAACTATGAGTAATATTTTCTGTCTCTGGAACTTTGTAAACTAGTTTCCCATAGTCTGGCTGTACATCTTGCAGAGGAACATAGATGAATGTTTATTGGCAAAGCTGAAAGGTTATAGCCCAGGTAAAAACAAAGGGAGAAGAATCAACAGGATGTCTGTTGTTTGATCTAGACTGTCTTTGGGGCATTGGCTATTTTTAAGCATTCTTCCTGTGAACCTTTTTGAACTCCTATGAAAATTCCTGAGAAGAGCATGTAGTTGCAGATGCTGAAAATCCAGGTATTTTCCTGTGCTAATGTAGCATTTGGTACAGAAACATTGGCAGCTTTTCAGTTTACAGAAGACTGCTCTTACCTTCTGTGTGGGTAAGTAAAACTGTTTTTTCATGCTGAGAAGTGTGATGTAGCATGTTGTGGCTTAGCTCACCCCACAACTCCAGCTTGCAACCAAGCACCACACAGCCACTCACACCCTGCACAGTGAGATGGGGGAGAGAATCAGAATGGTAAAAGTGAGAAAACTCATGGCTTGAGATAAGGACAGTTTAGTAGGTACAGTAAAAGCATCACAGGTAAGGCAAAGCAAGGAATTCATGCACTCCTTTCCATGGGCAGGCAGATGTTCAGGTATTCCCAGGAAAGCAAGGCTCTATCATACATAACAGTGAATTGGAAAGAGAAAATGCTATCACTCCAAGTGTCTCCTTCTTCCTTCTTCCCCTAGCTTTATATGCTAATCATGATGCCATATGGTACAGGATATCCCTTGGGTCAGTTGGGATCAGCTGTCCCAGCTGTGTCCCATCTTAACTCTTTGTTCACCCCCAGCCACTTGCTGGTGGGGTGGGGTGAGAAGCAGAAAAGGCCTTGATTCTGTGTAAGTTATGCTCAGCAGTAATGAAGACATCCCTGTATTGTCAACACTTTTCAGCACAGATCCAAAACACAGCCATATAGTAGTTACTGTCCCAGCTAAACCCATCACATTTGAGCACAGCCAGTGCTCAAGCACAGGTTTATTTTAGTCTGTACTAATTCTTGATGTGCAATTGTGAGCCAATCTTAATGGAAAATACCTGTGTTGCAAAGTGATTGCATGTCTGTTGAATAGTTGTACCAGGCAGAGCATTGTGACTGTTGGGTGGGGCTTGGTATTTGGAAGGAGGTCTTGCCTTCCTGGATTGTTGTTGCTATAAAAGCCTGTTTTTCAATGCTGCCTTTATGACATTAACTTGGACTTACTCTTTATTCACTTTATTCTGGTTTAGTCATTTCAATAAATAGCTAATCTGAATTTGTGCTATCGAATTCAGAGCAGCAAATAGAGATGTTGGAAAGGTACTCCGTGCTTGTAACTGTTTAATTTTGCAAGTGTTACGTGTGTAGCAAATTCATGAACAGGCCATGAAATTACTTTTTCAGGCGTCTAAAAGACTGTCACCACTGAATGTCCTTATTCATGATTTATGAGCTTACGATAGATGGCAATTATCCTGTTACCCTGGAGGTGTCTGCTCCTGTATTCAGATCCCACAATGTAGTTTACCTTGACCTGGGATGTGGGACTTCACTCCTGTGCATTGGATTCAATATATGTTCTTTACTGCTGCTCTTGGAGCATCCTCTTGTATGTGTTGTCTGTCACCTTATAAGTTGCTGCCTCTGTCAGCAGAAGCCTGGGAATGAGAATTTGTATCAAGAGAAGAGCTTATCTATGAGTTCTTAGAGATCCCTTCTCTTTTAAAAGAAGGACGATGAGAAAAAGCAATGTTTGAAGTAGAACATTTTATCATGGCAGGTTAAAAACCTTTTTTTAAAAGACAAAAGTGTAATTGATCTTTCAAAATCAAAGCCGTGGATAACTCCAATCTGGAAAATTTTAGTGGCTCTTTTGAGTTAGCCTTGGCATCCTGTTTTAGAGAACTCTGGTCTGCAATGATGTTCTGTGAAGAGGCAGGAACACACTTTCGTGTTTCAGGTGTTCCGCTGTTTGCCGCAACACTTTAAAGTCCCGGATTTCCGTGAGGGGTTCAACTGGTGAGCAATTAAAGGAGTTTTGTCTTCATTTCATTACATGTTCTAGTTTGTACAGTGAGGGATCTGCTGCATTTTACAAGCCTGTGTGGGCAGAGAGGTTTGAGTGTTGTTTCATTGGCTTTTGGAAAGGGGTCAGTTTTATTTCCTTGTTACTGTGCATTAGCTGCAGCTTATTCTAGAGGTAAAACAGATTGACTTTGGCGTGTTCTGGCATAATTGTTCTTATGTTCCTCCTTCCTCACAAGTTTTAGTATTGGCATTTTTTTAATTTCTTTTTTTTGGAAGCAGAAATCTGCAGGAAATCTCATGTAAATAACTGTTATATGCTCCCTGGTCGTAGGTTGAGCTAATTGGAGCCAGTTTGCTAAGGCTAGTGGAAAACAGTCTTTGAAAAATGTAACATATATTTAATTCCTTAAATTCAGCTTCTGTGCATTGATCTATGAAGTTTGTGAATGCTTGGATACTTTATTTAAAGACAGAGATTGTTCAGCAAGTATAGGTACTATGTAAAATGTTTTTTGCAGCAAAAGCAGCCTGGAAGTCCTCTCAAATCAGTATTGATTTCGGAAATTATAGCTGAATAGGCATAGCACTGTTGGATTAAGTCCAGAATAAAACTTTATTAAAAGAGCAGCATTAATGTAGATGCACTAAAACGTAACTGTAGTTACGTGCTATAGTTGTATATAGGACCACCACCTGTGCCCGAAGAAGAACTCTTATGTAAATCCAGTTTTGATTATGTAAATAGTTAAATTGTAGTTGATTAAAATTGTAGAGGTTTGTTTTAAGAACTGCAGGGTGACATTGAAAGCACTTTGGTTTAGTCTTGAGTGCCAAGATGGTGCTGTTGTGACTGAGGACAATAACACCCATGCTTTAAAGTTAAGCAGGGCTGTCTGTGTCTCTCTGAACGGTGCCAGTTGTCATAGAATGTGGGCTAGAGGGAGGCTTGCTCAAAGGACTTGGGGCTGCTTTTACTTCGCACTTGCCATCCATGAAGGGATGCAGACAGGCTTTTTATGTAAATAAATGCCCTGGTTCCATTGTTTTAATACTTAAATACACACTTAAATAATTTCAGACCTTATTGTCTGGAAAGTCAAGGCTTGGTCCACTGAGTGTGTGCTGTCTGTGTCTTTTGTTACTCAAAGGGAGGTGCAAGATGGATACCTGACAATGCCTTTTGGAAGTTCTCTGCTGTTAGGCCTGAAGTTCTGCAGATCTGACTTAGTTAACAATTACTTCTTGATATGCAGGTCAAAAGAAAAAAATCCCAAACAAATGTAACTTTACTGTTTCATAACAGCTCTCTGCCTCTGGTAGGATAAGTTAAAGTTCATGAGATCAAACCAAGTTATTAAAAGGTTAGATCTGTCAGCCAACTGGATCTGCTCACATGCAGTTTCAAACCATTCTCTTTTTGTACCAGCAGCGCTGATATAGGCTTGAAAACACTCAGAAAAGCAGCCATGACTCGTGGTGTAACCTACAGCACTTGGGTCATTGATAGAAGCATCCACGTAAATGGTTGAGGCATTTGAGGGAGTGCTTTCCACACTGTCTTTGTAAAGGGATTTACTTTATCCTTTTACCTAGATGTTGTGAAAAACGAATTCAGTTCTCTTCCTCCTTCCCCAGTTAACAGAGATAATGAAATGCAGGAAAATGTAATCTTCTTCTTATAGAATGTGCATATCCTTGGGAATTTTCAAGCAAATTATAGGTATTTGCTTTTGCCATGGATCGCAATCATTCATTCTTTTGGAATGTTTATGTATAAATATAGCTATTATGTATAAATACATTTATGTATTCTCCATGTCTAGATACCTGCTCGAGCAAGACTTTCCAGGCATGCGGATTGGTCCAGAGCCTACCACAGATTCCTTTATTGCTGTGATGTATGGAGAAACAGAAGGAAATGTTCCTGGAAATGCCCTAGTTGTTGATCCTAAGAAGCCATTCCGGAAACTCGGCCGCTTTGGAAATGCTTTTCTGAACAGGTGGGATCGTCTTGCTTTCTGTCGTCTGAGGATTCAGTTTAAATTTTGGCATGTTTTGTTTTGAACAGCATGGAATAAATATTCAAGTACAAGCAGGAGTGGTGGCAGTTCAGGTGAATTAAATAAAAAAAGGCAGTACTAGGTAGGGTGGCATTAGGATAGAGATACTCAGTTACCTGAATAGAAAATAGTTGTTAAAACCAGTTCACAGAAAACTGTAGAAATGATCCACTGGGCTACTTGTTTGTGAGGCATTATGCCCGATGGAACCATTCAGGATCTGTTTATGCAAAAATTCTATTCAATAAAACTGATTCGTTTAGTTTACTACTAGTACTAGTATTAAAAACTACCATTCAAAAAAAAAAAAAAAAAACAAATATTTTTCCTTTGATGCTGTCTTGTTCCTTTCCACTGATTTCACTGGGTGTCTTGGTATAGCTGTTTAAAATTGTGAATTGTTGGGATGTGTAAAAAGACCTACAAGACTGGAAAATATTCAAATGTGCCCCATGGATAGAATAAAAACTCAAGCTGTTAAGTGTTTAATATCGACTACCTCGTCTTCAAGTAGTTCTGTAGACCAGGGAGATAGTGTTAGCCTCTGCTGTGTATTTGCAAAAAGGGAAGACTTGTTCAGGGGCTGTGAATATTTTCATAGTAAAATTATTTAGCATGCTAAATATTTCCAGTTCAGAGTTAGTTACTAATAACTCTGTTCTTATTGTCTGAGCAATCACCTTGTTTTCTTCCTGTATTTGATGGTAGCTTGACATGGAGGCCTCACTTTGCAAGCCAATTAATCTAAATTGGTTCTTTTTAACAATAAACTTTCCTGTTTGGCAGATAAATACTGGCATGCGTGCGAGAAGTTCATCATGTACAATTTTATCTCTTGCTGTGCTTATTCAAGGAAGAAGGTTCATAGCTTCTTACAGTTGGCTTGGCTATCGCTTTGCAGAGATAAGAATGTGTGCTGTGGGAAGCTGTATCAAGTCCCATTTTAAATAACAGTTTTGAGATTATTGGTCAAGTTCTGTCTTCCAGATCACTATTCTGTTTCTCCCTTTCCTCACCATTGTGCTGTCTCTACAAAAAAATTAATATACTGTAAATTGTATTTTGCTTAATATTCAAATATTTGCACAGAACATTTAATAATGGTATATGTTTGGATGAGTGGCGATGTAATTTTTTGCCTAAATCGTCTAACTAGTTGTGTCAGGTTCTGACTACTGTGAAAGCAAGATTATTGGATAGCTAAAGAGATGCACTTTCAAAGTAACTGACTAAATTATTCCAGTTCTTTTGTTGACTGTGATATGGTTATATTGAAGTGCTGTGAGCACCCTTATCTTCCCCAGCAGTCACTCTCACTCTTTAGTTATTCAGCAGAGATCTAGGTGCTTATCTTTCCCTAGCATTTTTCAAAACTTACCTTTCTCTTTATGACTTCACTTACATGAAATTGTCTTAGGCTTTCAGTATCTTTGAGTTCCTACTAGGTTACCTGTAATCATACTACGTATTTTACTTTGCCTTCTCTCATTTGCCATACTGACTGTTCTTTTTATCTGATAATACATTTTTCACTCCTGCCTTAATAGACTTTTCTCTACTTCCCCCCTCCCCCCCCAGCCCTGTCCTGTCCTCCTCTTATTTTTTAAATGGTTTCCCAGTCCTAGTGTTTTGTTTTGTGGAGGAACTTAAGGCTATGAGCACTTAGACGATGAAGTTGAGTGCCCTTTTCATTCAAGTGTAACAATCCAAATGACAGGAAACAGGGACTGAGGTAATGGAAGAAATGAAACAAACAAGAACACGGTATCATAATCAAGGCTTGTACTTAGTAATTAGCTGCATTAATTTATTGATGTTACCTTGCTTTTGTCTTTTTCCATGACCCTTTCTGATTGCCCCGTTTATCTCACTGCTTGTGAGAGATGTTCCTCTAGCAGTCTCTTATTTCTCCTGTACACTTTGAAAATAAGTCGGGGAGGAAAGGGAAGGGGGACAGGACCTAGTGTGCCCCTGGATGCTGGTGAGGGAAGAACATTGAATTATACCAGAAAAGCATGTAAATGAATTAGTGCTACTGAGAAGAAATGCATGGTCCTGGTCTATTCTCATGTGTCATAAGCAATTGCAGTCATCTCGTTCATACAACTGTTTTTTTAACACTTTTTATTGGTTTAAGTCTGTTTGTCATTCGGGTGGATAGTATGTAGTTCTGTTTTTTATGATGCAGCACTTTCATGACCTGCATGAAGTGGGATGTAAGGAATAAGTCTCAATGCTGAAAAGAGATATTCAAATACCACTATCATTACAGTTTTGAGTTGTCTGAAATATTAGTCTGAGGTAAGATTTTTAACCCAGCTATCATCTTTATCTTAAAGGCATATTCTAAAAGTTAACAGCCAGTTAATTCTGAGTTCATGCTTCTGTTTCGTTTGTGTTTACCTTGTACTTTTCTCCTCCCATTGCCACTAATGACTCTGCAAAGATGGCAGTGTCTACATTTCTAGGCCTGTAGTTCTCTATTTTCTTGCATGGTCTTTTCCAGCTGTCCCAGTTCGGGTGGTGCCTGCATCAAGACACTGCTGTATTGTTCAGCTGGCATAACAGTGCCTTTCTTCCCATGAGATAGGTGTAGAAACATATTGGTGATACTGAACAAGCACTGGGCTTTCTAAGGTTGAATGAGAGTGATAAGAAAAAATATACGTGAAAATTCAGTCTTCACGCTTCCAAATTTATGAAAGCAACTTCATGCTGTACATACTAGCGATGTACGTATTTTTGTAATGGTTCACATGATTAAATGCATTTTCTTTGGCACCTATGCACATCCACTATGCTTCCACATAATGTGTTCACTTTGACATAGCACTGCCTTTAGGTTTTGGCAAGTTCAAATAATGTAGTTTTCTCAAAGAATACCTCACTGCTCTTTCAAAAATATTTCTTAAGCTAGTAGGAAATTAGCCCTAATGGAAGAGTTTCCTTCAGGTATGAGGTATTTTCTATACCTGGCATCCTACTAAAACAAACAATACATTTTACATTATGTTTTACATACCCTAAGGTTCTATCAGGCTCGGGTGGCTGCTGTTTCCTTCTGCCCTCTTGGGTTTCAGAGAGAGGCGTAGGTGATGCTGCCATTTCTGTTTTATCCAAGAAGGGACACTGTGTGCTTTTGTTAAAGGCTCATTGCTACAAGGTCTCTTGAAGAACAAGGTGAAGTGAGGTGTTAGGACTTCTTTTCTTTCCAATTTCCTTTGAAAAATTTATATTGTGTAAGATATCATCTAGATTTTGATATAGTTTGCATTTTGTATCTGATGTTTGACTGGCTGAACTCTTCCTAACTCTGATCACCTTTGGCCTTAAAGGTCTTGTTTGACCTTGTCACAGCTACAATTTGCTGTGATACCCTGTGTTTTGAGGCAGTGTGCTTTGTGAAGCCATAGGCTGACATAGAGCAGCCCCATCTTAGAGCCTGAGGCTGCAGCTTAACCCTGTGTGGAGTGGCCTCTCAGGAGGGGGGTGGGTTACTCTGTGTGCTTGTTAGTATCTTCAGCTGCTCCCTGATAAGAAGATTAAACTCTTACCCAAATCTCTTAAAGGCAGGTTATGGTGAAGGGCAGGGAAGTTCTTCAGTCGTGAACTATCCCAGAAGCATCAGAGTAGCTTGCATGTAACACACCAAGTGTTCTGCACAGCTCTGAGTCCTCGTGAATTATTTATTTTTCCGTAGTACCACCATTGAATTTGTCTACTGTTGCAGAGGCAGGAGGTTATTGTTTAGAGCATACTGTGTGTAATTTGAACTCTTGATTCTGGCAGCGTGATAGTTTTGGCTGGGTTTGTGGGAGAAATACTGGTGTTTTTCACTGGTGCCCCAGCTGAGGAGGGTGGTGGGTTAGGGAGTAGGGATTGCGCAAACTCTGCTGGATCAGGCAAGGGGGAGATATGGCAGGGATTGGATCACAAACATATTGTCAGTATGGCTTTGTGCTTGCTCCCCTTTTCTTTACAGTCTTCTAGTTTGGGCATAAGCTGGAATACATGAAGAATTTTCTCTTGTGTGTACTAATTTTGGTCCTAGCAAAATGGTGGTTTGATGGAGTCTTTTTAATGTTGCATTTAAGGCCCAAGTTGTCAGCTCTTGTAAAATTTGGAGTCTTATCAGCACTTAGACATAGAGTTTTACAATGGTTCCCTGTGTTTTCTTTTTTTGAGACACCTCTTTATATTTTTTCTTAAACGTGTATGGTTGCCAAACGTAGAGGTTCATCAGGATTCAGACACTTTTTTGAATCTCATTTGAGTCTTTCTAAAATCAGATATACAATGGGGAGCACTCAAGCAACAACCTGTATGTGAGCAAGAGCTATTTTTAATGGGTTTTTTCCCTCCTTTCCTGCAGGTTCATGTGTTCTCAGCTGCCAAATGAGGTCCTGAAGAGCATCAGTATCATTGACAGCCCTGGCATTCTCTCTGGAGAGAAGCAACGCATCAGCAGAGGTGAGTTGCAGAGCTTTACAATAACCAAGCTTACTAAATTTTTTCTGCTCTGGTGCACAAATTGGTATCCTAATCTTTGGGGAGCCTGTTTTAGTGATACTGTGTGGTGGTCTGTCCCATACTTTCTTACCGCAAGCCCTGTACAACCCATATTTTACGGCTGGATGTAGAGTTTGGAATTTTTTCTCTTGAAAGCTGGTGGGGGTTGGATTTCTGTCATCCTGCTGCTATGGCTGCAAATGGCTACAGTTGCATGGTCTGTTGACTAATTAGTGCTTTGTCACTCCTGAGAAAAAGCCTTATTTTCATCATTTTAATTGCTTTCCATGAAGTAATAATGGCTCTTATATATACCATCGAAGTTCATGAATGAAGAAATGTTTCGTAATAGCTATAGGTTGGTCATGTCTAAAAAATTCGGGGCTGGGGCTATAAATAAGGTGGGTTTATTTTGGGCACAGCTGCTAGAGTTGTTTTTTAAGGTTGTTCAGTCATGCCATAATGTAATTCAGGCAAAAGAGGAAGTCAAATGGTAGGAGGAAGAGCGAATAAGAATATTAATACTATGAAAATTCTGCAGAGAGCTGAACACTGTTTATCAAGCTGTTTTAAACATTAGTCTGTCTTGAGAAGCTATTTAAACAGAGCAGTATAATGTAAACAACTTTCTTCCTTGCATTCTTCAGCTACATTTAAGTGCATGTTACTTTTCTGTGGAGTTGTAAATGGTGGTGATGCAGGGTGTGGCTTATGCTGCCCTCTGTTTTCAGACCTTTGCTTAAGAAGTGGAAACTTGTGTTTCATGCCTCTGTCAGAGGAAATAAACAATTCTTTAACATATCACACCTTGGATTTTTTGAGGAAGTCCTGGTACAAGCACAATATATGGCAGCTATGCAACAATAGTCTTGTCTTTACAATAAACTGACAGAATAAGGGACTAACATTTTAGGACTATAATCTAAATTATGCTTACTTAGTAAACTGGTCTACCAGATGCTTCTGGATTCTTTGTTCAGTGATGTTTTGTCCTCTTTATTACTCATAGTCATGTAAAGCATTCATCATGGGCAGAGTGCTGGACTTTCCTTTATGTGATGTGTTGGTGAAATAGTAGAGATGAACAGCATGAGAGCTCTACGTCTCTGCAAGCAAAGGCTGGAATGTTGTGAAACCAGAAATAAAACAAATACTGCATGTTGGCACTCTTATTTTAGACAGAAAAAAATGGAGTGTACAACTAATGATTTTTAGTCCTGAAAAAATCTTTTCATAAAATGCCCACAAAATATTTAGGTCCCAGTTTACACAGTCTGATAAAATGAGCGGTGGTCTGCTTCTCCATTGCAGATTCCAGCTCCCTTTTTCATCCTCGAATTAAAACTACGTGCGTCTTACCCCTTCTTTGCTTGTTAAATCAAGAGAAAATTATGTTTGGCAGCATTCAAGTATCTGTTGCCACTTTTGTAACAGCATGGAAGGGAACATGAAACAAGCAGGAAACTAGAGTATCATATTAATATGCCACTGAAAAAGTGAGCAATTGTGTAACGGAATTCAACACCATTAGGGAATGCTATGGAAGTCTCAGACTTCCAAGTGCAAGACAGAGTTGTGTTTCTCACCAGGTTATGTTTCAGTGGTAGTCCTGTGTTGCCTGAAGGACCATGACTCTTCACTACCATCTAGAATTGCTCCTGTGGTTTAACAAAACATGGCTCTTGTTCCATTATTGTTCAGTAACTCCTTGTCTTGATGTTATGTGCCTTATCAGTTGTTACAGCCTAGCTGGCCTGCCCTTTGATATGATAGACTTTCACCTAATCTGACGTGGCTCAGTGATAACCTCAAACTGTTACCTGTTTCACAGGCTTTGACTTGATTAGATTGCATTTCATGAATATTTTTCTATGTGTTAAAGATTGTCTTGAATGTGTCGCTTGTTGTAGTTCTTTTATCAAAGTGTGATTCTTGTGTATGCTGTTGGGTTTAATCAGTGTGGTTGTACCAAATGTGAGGTTTTGGGAGTTGGTTTTAGAGCACTGTTCTCTCAGTGTCCCTGGCTTTCAGGGCAGGTTAAATAAAGGTTTCATATACTTAGGTATCAGCATACATGAAGTTATCTACAATGACTATGGATTTATTGCATGCACCTATTCCACACTATCATGATTAGGAAATACGACACTACCTTTGGCTGAAATATTGCATAGTCAGATACATTACCCATAAATGGCTTTTGGGCTGCTTATGCAGTTTGCATATAGGTGGTTTTGTGGAGCACAAACTTGACTTGTCCTGTGATGCTGCACACAGCCAGGTTTGTCTGACCTGCTTCCCAAAAGGGTCGGTCTGACTTAAACATATTTGTGCTGTAAGCCTAATTTAGCCCATTTTGCAGTTTGAGTTGCTTTGATGACTTTCTAAGTTATTGTGTGCAAATGGAAGCAGGATTGTACACGATGTTTTCTGCTGTCCCTAAATGTGTCTCTGTCAGAGAGGATTCTGCTTTCTAAAAGTTTAGCTTGTGTCTAACATTGGCAAGCTGCAGCTTTTCTTGTTTAAAATGTTTGATGGAAGAATAACATTACAGGGCCCTGGTGTAAGACCTTGTCTCTTGGCTGTTGGTGGTTTTTTCCCCATCTTCTCACTAGCTACTGCTTAACTATTTACCTATGAATGAATGTAACATCTGTATAATATTCAAATTTGACAGGTATCACTCGGAGTAAGTTGAAGCCTTCTGAGACCTTGAGAGGACGCAAATGTTAACTCTCATTTTAACATGCAGGAAAACAGTAAAGGGACTATGAAAATTAGAGGACATGCACTATTTCCCAGCATGCTCTATTTTTAGCTCTGGAAAGTATCCAGGCCGCGGATGAAGGAGCTGATTGCTTGAGGGGTCAAAAATATACACAGAGTGCAACATTCGGAGATGTCTCAAGACACACCTTTCCCGCTCCTGTTGTCGCAGGAGGATGTGCCAGAAGCTTCCTGCCTGTCAGTTCAGGGGCTGTGTAAGTGGCTGGAGGAGAATGTACAGATATGTGCCAGCATTGTCCCCTGGCCAGACAATGCCTGTCCCTGTGCTGCTTCTGTGGCATCACTGGTGATGTTCACAGCGCCCTTGGCAGACAGAAATGTCTGTGTGGTCTGCAAGATTTGGAAGGAAAAATGAGTGTCTGGCAGGATGTGGGGAGGAACCCCTTTTAGGAAGGGAGGGGGTGTTTGGTTCATGCTTGAGTGGTGTGAAGGCAAATGTTTCAAAAAGTATGGGGAAAGAGTTCAGGGGAAAATGGATACTAGTTAATTTGCACTTTTGAAAGCTGGAGTTACTTAAATACAGTTCATTTTCTCAGTCCAATTTGCTTGTAAAAATGTAGTTAGGGATTAAGTAAAGTGGTATATATTTGCAGCCTTGTGCCAGGCTTTCCCTTTTGGTGAGATATTGTACATTCTACTTATTAGTCCACCAACAGGATGTAATAAGATTGCTGTCCAGGAGTGCTGGGTTGAGACAGACTTTCATTGATAGAACTGGAAACTTGCAGTCCTGATAGCAGAAGGTTCATCTTTCCATATGTGACTGAGCTCTGTTTGAAAGAGTGGAAAGTTTAGAGAAGCTCATTTGTGGCATTAGAAGAGCACCAGACGGGGCAGGGAAGAAAGGCTGCACTCGTTCACGTCCAAGTTGTGTTGCAGGCTTGGTTGTGTGGTGCTAGGACAACAGTGGCAGATGGGAGTGCTCCAGCACCCTGCACAGCCCTGACTGATCTGTTAAGTGGGTGCTGTTCCCTGAGCCTAGAGGCTCCTCATTGCAGCACTCACCTGAGAGGTGCCTCTCTGCTGCTGTGCCAGTGGCATCAGCCCCAGCGGTGGAAGAACTGGGCACTCTGCCTGTCTGTGCTAAAAGAGGGTGGGTGGAGCCCATCAAGCCTCCCAAATTGTTTTCTGAATTATAAAAGCTTTGGAAGATATTAGGGCGAGTCAGAAATTATTTTCCTTGGGCCCACAGGGAAAGACTACCATTTGTTTAAGTCTATGTTACTGACTGGCAGAGACCACTGGCCAATGCTCATACTGTGTGACTGTGTCTTTGAGTATGGCTGCTGGCTGCCAGGCACAGGGCTGGTGCTTTGCTCTGTGCTGCTGACACATGATAGCTCATCATCAGTGTTTCCAAGGCTGGTAACCACAAGCAGTTTCTGTCCAACTTTTTCATCTCTTCTGCGTTGTTCCAGTGTGTTCTCCTCTGTGGTCTCTGCTCAGCCCATTACTGGTGCCCAGCAGTTACACCTCTGTCAGAGGCACCAGCTCTCTCCCTGCCCTCAGCCTGGGACAAGGTCAAGAGCTCTGTAGTGCTGCAGTGTCCCTCAGCTGGGTACAAGGGTGACTTGTGGCTTTCTAATATGCATTTGCAAGTAGGTGCTGCACCTGGTGACACATAGGTCTTCTCTCTGGGTATGGTTGTTGACATCAGTTGTTGGGAGCAAACCTTTGAAAAAATTTGAGAAAATAGCAGTTAGAGCAACCAGGGGCTCAGAAATATCAGCACCAAAACGTTTTTGGTCAAGTTTTCCAGTCTGATCAGTGTTGACCTACTACTGATCAACTTGGAAAGCCCTGATCCATACAGTTGTATGGAAATACTTAACCATATATTACTTCTCTGTAGTTCAGATACACTCTAATGTAAAACTGCTGAATCTAGATAAATGAGGTTCACTTCTGATGACAAATTTTTGTTAAAATCATTATATTTTTCAGATTTTTTAAGTCTTTCTTAGCCATCTTCAACAAGCAGACCGCTCTTTCTCAAAGCAAATGCTTCATTAATATTTAATCTACATTTAAAATAAGTTCATTTTATTATACACTTGTTGGCTGTACAGTTGTTTTTCCAGTTCACAGTCCAAATGTGTGGCGGGAACTTATATGCTTATGTAACCCAACTTTTAAGTCACCTTCTTACATAGCCATTTGTGTAAAACTTAGTAAAATTTAACTTGCTTCAATTTGCAATTTTATTTAATTTCAGCCATATTTCCTTTTATTTGAATGAAATCAGAACAGGCTATTTTGTAGCTCAGTATAAGCGCCCTGTTGCAACTATGCTGTGACATTGGAGATCTTACTTTTCCCTTTCTTTCTTGCTAATTTTTTATAAATTACTCATACTGATTTTGATTAGATTCTTAGGGTAAAGTGAGAAGAGTTCTCTTCCAGAGATATTCTGTGCAGGTTTCCTCCTTGCCCCCTCACATTGCCTCTCACATTCAGCCCTTCAGGAACCGGTCACAGGAAAGAGTTTATGAAAGCCCCAGAGCAGCATTATCAGCTCTTTAACATACCCCCTCCTTTCAGTTTGATGTGTCTGTGCTGGATTTTTAGTGGCGTTTTATGACTTTTTTTGGGTGGGGGAGGGGGGGCAGATAATGCAGGTAATTGGGGATATTTTCTTACTTTTAACTAGAATTTCTGGATTTAATTTCATATGTTATTTGTAATTTTTAAACAAAAGGTTTAAGACTGAGTTATTTCCCATGTTGCTAAACATGCACAAGTATGCTCCATGACAAATCTGGAGGGTTGTTCTTCCTGTTACATTCATGTATGTCTGCTTTTCTTGATGTTGGCACCAGTCAGGTTCTACTGGAAAAGGAAAAAAAAAAACCAACCAACCAAACAACCAGATGATTTGCTTTTGGCTTCCCTGTTGAAGACCAGCTACTTGAAGGTATAATGAATAATGACTTGACTGAACCAGCATTAAGAAAAGCCGAGCAACTTTACAGTGTTCCCTCCTACACCCTTTTATTCACACTGGTTAAAAGATGCTAGGGAGAATGAGGAGTGGTGAGGGGTCTTTTGCTTGTATCTGGACCAGGTATAGGAAGTGTTTGTTTCTTGTATGAGTAGTCTAATTGGGTTTTCTTGGCTGGAGGATTGGAGGTTTAAAAACTTACCTTGCACAGCTGAGAAACAATCAAAGACACCGTGGAGGGCTTAGTGGTGGTAACTGAGCTTTCTTTGCTGTTGGCTTTTAAATATATGCTGCTGGCATATATGAAACTGTTGATTCTGTGTGGATTACTTTATACCAGTCCTTGAATTGTGACTGCTCCCTCTTTCAGGTCTGATCTGTTTCTGAGAGGAAGAGGAGGGGTGGGATATCAGCTCCCAGTACATACTTTGCTGTTCCTTACTCATACTAGATGAGTCACATCCACGCCAAACCCAAAGCCGCATCCCCAGTGGTGACTCTGCAGATTTGATGTGTCACTTCTGAATGAGGAGTTCCTGGATACTGTTTGTTGTGTGGATTAGGTACCAGCTGAACCTGTAAAAGCATTTAGACAGGTGCTATGAATAGGCTCTCCTTTTGAACGTGATAAAGCTTGTTTCAGGTGACCAGAAAGGTCACTGCTCATGTTCTGTAACCTGCCATGTCCTCAAAGCTGTCAGCAATGCAGTCATGTTGCTTGTAAATTGTACTTTTGAGTCTGCTGTGGCAGAAATAACAGCAAGTGTTCCAAGGTAAGGAGAGATGAGTTTGAAAATGGTTTTAAAATCCAAATATTTGTGGTTGCTGACTTGCACTGGAATGCTGCACCTGCAGCATTTTCCTTGTTAATTCAGATAGACAGTGCTACAGAAGTGACCGATATTAGCAGTGATGAAGAGAGATTGTGATCAGAGCCCCACAGTCCTGTTTAGCTTGGGTGCTGTGCTGGAACCCGACTCCTGGGAAGAGGCAAATGTGGATGTGAGACAGAAAAAAGGGCAGTGATAAAAAACTAAAGACGGTAATAGTGAGACTGGTCTAAGGAAATAAAGGATACAGTTTTCCTGATCTCATTGTCCACAGATACTGTCCTCTGAGTGATCGATCTCCTCTTTGCCCCCAGAGAGAGGCTATTATCTCCTTGTTCTCTATCCCCAGCCCTACCTTCTCCAAGACCCACGTTTCTGAATGGTAAGACTGTAACAATGTGTTCTTCCTTCAGGCTACGACTTCTGCCAAGTCCTCCAGTGGTTTGCTGAGAGAGTCGACCGAATCATCCTCCTTTTTGATGCCCATAAACTGGATATATCTGATGAGTTTTCAGAGGCTATTAAGTCATTCCGGGGCCAGGACGACAAGATTCGCGTGGTGCTGAATAAGGCTGACCAAGTGGACACACAGCAGCTGATGCGGGTCTACGGTGCACTCATGTGGTCCTTGGGAAAGGTGATCGACACGCCGGAGGTCCTGCGGGTCTACATTGGCTCCTTCTGGGCCCATCCTCTCCGAAACACAGACAACCGAAGACTCTTTGAAGCCGAGGCACAGGATCTTTTCAAGGATATCCAGAGTCTCCCGCAGAAGGCTGCTGTGAGGAAGCTCAATGATCTCATTAAAAGGGCAAGACTTGCAAAGGTAAGAAAAGATAAGAAAATGAAATTGAATGAGCAGTCTCTGCTGCTCTTTCGGTGTGTCCTTTCTCACCCTTCCCAATTTTTCTCTTGCTATAAACTGTGTCTTTTTAGCAAATGGATTGAATTGTAACTTTTTCAAGGAAAAGATAGCCACCTGGGGAGAAAGTTATTGGTAGCAGACAAGAATTCTAATTTCCTATGCAGTTATCAAACAAAATGCATTTGCTTTCAAACACATTTTAATGTGAACTTCTAATCAAAAATGAAGAGGGCTTGCAATTCTATTGGTATATGAATAGTTGTTTGGGGACGTGTACAACTTCCTGTGTTGGCTTATTTAACTTTCTGAATATGAAGATAGACTTCTGGGGTTTTTTTCGTGGGGTTATTTTTTGGGTTTGGAGGGAGGAGTGGGGGGGCTCTTTGGGGGTTTTTTGTGGTCTGAGCTTTCAGGCGCTTTGTAGAAGTTGCTTCTTTGAAAATTCCATTTAAAAATCACAAAGATGTTGTGTTAAATGTTGCTCTGATCCCAGAGCAACCTCAGATCCAGTCTGTTTTGTAAGTGTTCACAGCATTTTGTTTTCATTTGTTACAATCATTTTGGTGCTGAAGGAGTGTCAGTTGAATAATTTTTAGGTATTTCTATGAAATGTGAAGTAAAAATGGATAAAGGTAAATACAGAGCACAGTGCTCTTAGGGATATGTTAGGCAGTCACGGAAGGGGAATAAACTGTTTATCTGCAGGAAAGCAGCAATGTAGTCCAGTGTCGTCTTTCTGCCTTCCAAACTGATCTCGAAGTACTGACAGTCAAAAATCACTTTTTACAGCATTGCATGGGCGGTTTCTTTTACCCTGTTTCTGTGCTACCCTCTTCTTAATCTCTTCTAAAGCATTTACAGTAACTAGAAACAAAAGCAAACTTTTAACGTGCTGTCAAATTTGGGCATTAGGCTTTTTTCTTTTTTTTTTTTCGTAAGTCCTGTTACTCACTATGCCATTTTGAAGATGGGGACTGTTCTTATCTACAAGAAACACATGTGCATACTGGCAGACCTTAGGCCACTTAGAATACACATGTGAAACTGGTAATGCTTGTGAATTATAAACATACTTTTCTGGGTTTGATAGAAGTATTATTTTTGACATAAGTTCCATAAAATTACTTACAATTATTTATAAACTTTCTTAAAAATACCCTTATTGAATCCATTCTGTAATTCTGGAGAAAGACTCATATCTATACTCTTAGAAAATGTCATGGGTTTATGCTTCTTTACACTCGAGGTTTTTTCTCCTCTTCAGAAATGTAAATTTATTTGCAATTATATTGCATACACTCTTTTTAGATATAAAGTAGTATTGTTGTGTGAAAGTTGTGAACTTAAGATGTGCACATAAAAACTGGTTGCATCATTTCTCCTTTAAAAGCAAAGATTTTTTTTTCCCAGTTTCCTTCTTAGTAAGTAAGGAAATGAATGTGAAAGCAATTGCTGTGTGCAGATTGTGCAAGGTTTGTACAGAATGCTATAATACACATTCTGTCGTGGCTTGGTAGGTATTAAGTGTAATACAACACTGAATATTAACTTGTTTTACTGACGCTTTTTAATGGTAGTTTGTCTTCCCCCAGTCTTCAAAATTCCACCTGTTTATTGCTCAACAGTTTGATAGACATACCTAATTTTTAACTCCTTCTTTCTGTGTGTGTGAAAATTGTAACTTCTGTTTTGTGGACAGCTGCATTCTTTTTAAATGAACAAGGGCTGGAGTTCTGTAAAGACATCCTGTTGTGGGGGTCATTTGTCTGCCATGGTCCTGGCCCCGTCAGAGCTTAGGACAGCAATTTGATAGCATCAAGTTGTGATAGCCATGCATTACTTCTGAAAGAAGGCTGCCCTGGTGCCTTCCCCCTTGTGTGCAAAATGAGTGTCAATGTCCACACAATGAGCTGGATAAGTGAACTGACCTCAGCTGGGAAGTGCAACCACTGTTTCTGTTCAGGACCTGACCACTTGCTCTGTGGCCAAGCAGATCCTTTTGGTGGGGAAAGGTGATGGGAGAGTGGCAAGGGGGAAGAGATGAATGGTTCAGAATAAAGGTGTAAGGAAGGTGGCATGGGCAGGATGGATATTTTGATGGCAATGCAAGAATCAATGTGTTTAAAGACTTGTCATCCTAAATTAGTATCTTTCCTTATAAGCTGAAAAGGCTTTACCTTCTCTCCCTAAGGCTTCACAAGGCAGCCATGGCATGCTGTTCCTATTGGAACTGGCTGCTCTGTCATCTGCATAGGTGGCTGCATAAATATAGACTACAGGTACTCACTTTTCTGTGAGTAAATAGGTAGGAATGCAATATCACTTCAAATAGGTAGCCCTGCCATTTCGCATACTTAGATTACTGGAGGAATTGTCCCATTGATTCCCACAGTGGTTGGTGAGACAAATGAGTTACAAATCATATGGATGGACCAGCATGGCGGGAGCTCTGTGTATTGTGTCAGGACGTGGGTTTGGGTCTTGCTTTTCCTCTTGCTGTTGGTACTCATAGAATGCTGTACCAGGCTTCTCCTTAAAACTGCAAGTGTGCATCTGTATTTCTTTGAAATGTTTCCTTTCTCTCTGCCCCTCAAAGGAATGCTGAAAGCAGCAAAAGCTAATAATAACTAACAGATAGCTAACTGTTCGTGTAAACACGAAGTTCCAGTAACAGTAGTTGATAATATCTTTTCCTTAGTTAAGCATATTTCTGTTTCTTTTTATGATCTAGGTGAGGAGCACTGCTGTTGAGTGTCAGTAAACAGTAGTTTTGATTTCAGTTTTGCTTCTTTTTAGGTTCATGCTTACATCATCAGCTATCTGAAAAAAGAGATGCCCTCTGTATTTGGAAAAGAGAACAAGAAGAAGGAACTGATCAACAAATTGCCAGAGATCTACATCCAGCTTCAAAGGGAATACCATATCTCAGCAGGCGACTTCCCTGAAGTCAAGAAAATGCAGGTGAGTTAGTAGATTACCATTCCACCGAAATAACTTTGTAACAGGATTGCCAAATTGGAAAAGGTAGAACAGAGTATCTCAGCGTTATAGCTTAGGGTCTTCAGCAATAGAGCAGTTGAAGTGGCAGTCATTTGTCTGATACGAGGTTTGAGTGACTTGGAAGTGGTACGGACCAAAAAAAAAAAAGGTAACTTGCTTAGTGTGCATTCACTGGTACAGGACTGCATAAAGAATATGAAAATAAAGGATAAGGAATCTGACCTTTTGTCCTTTTAATCAGTACTTGGTCTCTCATGGCAGATAGTACTAAAGGCTTTGTGCAGATAAAATGGCAGTGAACACTCACAGGTTAAGGGGCTTCTTGTTTTGAATCCTAAATGTGGTTATATTTATCATTTTTGTAATGATATCAAATATTTGTGTAGGTGAGGTGAAGATATCCTTAGTCACAAGCATATTCATTTTTACTCTACTCTGTTCCTGTTTTTAATGGTACTGTTTGCCAGTGAGTAATAAAGGCAATGTGTTACTTGAAAAGTCCGGCTTAAAACCTATTGCTTCTGAAAATAGCCTTTTGCTTTTTTCCTGTCCTGTTAAGATTTCATTCTATGAAGGAGAGAGAGAGAAGTTCTTGGTTTATACTTACAACTAATTTTTAAATACCTTTTGTCTCTTCTTCTTTTGGATGTTCTGCAGTGTTTCAACCAACTTTTTGTCACTTTATTGCCCGTTTATTTCTGTTCTCTGATTTGAGATGAGTTGTTTAGAAAGTATCCTAGGGAAATACAACCAATGTTGTGTTAGCAGTGATTTCAACTTTGTTACTCAAGCCTCAATTGGCAATTTTTGGATCTCAGATCATAGACTTCTTAAATGGCCTCTGAATTAGAGGATAATTCAGCTTGGAAGCTGAAGAACAAGAGATCAGGAGCATGCAGTTTTCTCTGACCATGGACTAGTCGTGAGTGTGATGGAGGATATTTTCCAGACGTATCGTTCTGACAGTATATGTGGTACACTGGAATGGCTAATCATCAAGAGTGATGATTGGCTGGTTATCTATAGGAAGGCACAAGTTTCTTTCATGAACTGAAATATTTAACTTGGGAATCAACTATTGGCATGAGATAGCAAATCATAGATGAAGCACAAGATGTATTTTAGCTAACTTTTCACAGACAGGATTGTTGGAAGGGTTTCATGAGTTAGGCTTTGAAAGGGGACTTTGTGGCAAAAGCTGTCTCTTTCTTCCCTTGCTGCTTTTGTTTGTGATGCAAAATGAGAGAATGAGAGATTTGAACATTGAAACAAAATTTGAATGAAACGCTTTCAAACTTATAGTGCATGTCAGTTAAGCCTCAGCAGCAGATGGCAGCAAATATGTACAGGAGAGATCAGTCACTTCTGTAATGAGGAGCAGAATTGTGTGAAAACAAAATTGTGCCAAAACAGATAGCAAGTTGACCTTTGCTTCCTGAGATTTATTGCACAACATAAATTTATTCTGATCAGGTGCTGTGAATCAGGTGATTGTATATAAATGTCACCTGAACAGAGGTGCTGCTTTACTGTTTTTACCCTGTGGTCCAGGTTTGGGTTCATGTCGTTATCATTTTATCATTTATTCATTATCATTATCATTTATCTGTATAGGAGCAGCTCCTTCAAGTGATAGATGGGATATGTTAAAGCAGTTTAACATCACTTTATGGAAGGTGGGAAGTGGTAGTGGTGGTGATGTGTGAAGTTTCCATTGTAACTTTCTCTTCCTGGCAAGCATTTTGCATGTAGAAATAATTTAATAACTGCCTAAAGCATTTTTAATTTTGGAATGCTGTGGTGTAAAACATGCTTGGGCTTGTGTTGGAATAGTACATATCACCTAGGTAAACATCTCACTGAGGTTAGCGGGATGAAAACTGCACAAATTCTGCAGGGACCATCTGACTTCATGAGTTCTGGCAGCAGTGCTATAGAACACTGCTGCTGTTATCCCAACTCAGCATTTCTTTATTGGTAAAGGACACCTCTTCCTGACCTAACCACAACAAAGAAATTTAATCTATAAAATCAGATCAGTCCTGCAAACATTTGATTTTATTTTTAATTTTAAACACTTGCATAAGTGCTAGCAGGGCTGAGGACTTACTTGCATGCTTTCTTTGACATTTGGAAGAAAATCATCAAATGGAAAGTTGCTGGGTAACATTCATCAGCTGCCGTGGTTTTATCCACTGCATTTTTAAAATTGTACTGTAAATATAATTTAATAGACAAACTCATACACTGTTGCAAAATTGTCTTAGTGTGTTTGAGCAAATATATTCATTGTATGGTACATATGTGTCACTTTTGTTCCTCCTTCAAGAGGAGTTTCACCTATAGAAACACCTTGAAAATTTACTTATTTTAATTGAATTACTACTTGATTATTTTAATTTGAAGCCCATTCTTTAAACTTTTCCATGTGTTGGAATAGTTTTTAACTACTGTCACTGTGTCATTCACAGGAGCTGTTGGAGAATTGTGACTTCACTAAATTTCATTCTTTGAAACCAAAGCTAATTGAAGCTGTGGATAACATGCTGGCCAACAAAATTGCCTCCCTGATGAACCTAATCAGTCAGGAAGAGAGCAACATGCCCACAGAAATGGTACACGGTGGAGCGTTTGATGGCACCATGGCAGGACCTTTTGGCCATGGATATGGGGAAGGTGCAAAGGAAGGAGCTGATGAAGAGGAATGGGTTGTTGCCAAAGATAAACCTGCTTATGATGAGATTTTCTATACTCTGTCACCAATCAATGGCAAAATATCTGGGATCAGTGCAAAGAAGGAGATGGTGACTTCTAAACTACCCAACAGCGTCTTGGGGAAGATCTGGAAACTTGCAGACTGTGATGGCGATGGGATGTTGGATGATGAAGAGTTTGCATTAGCAAAACATCTCATCAAGATTAAACTGGATGGATATGAACTGCCTGGCACTCTACCTTCCCACCTGGTGCCACCATCTCACAGGAAGCCTTTCCAGACAGCAGAATGAACAATACAAGGAGAAGAATGAGGGTTTTGAAAATCCCACAGGAAGTGTGTTGAAAATACCAAAATTTGAAATGAAGCTTAAATCCTTAAACCTCAAAGCACATTTCACTCAAGCTACTGAAGTTGAAAGCATGGCAGTGGGGAAACATTCGTGTAGCTGTCCCTGCTGACCTTCACTCAGACATGCTTATCACAAGTGCCTTATAATAGCTCTATCATAAGGTGAAAATGTTTTTGTCGTCCTGTGTCTGTGTCTTGCTGCATTTACAACCATGAAGCAGAAAAGACCATGCATAAAAATTGCTGACCCTCACCAGACCTAAATACTTATCAACCCCAAGTTTGTCCAAACTATTCTAAATAGCGCACTGAAGCTCAAAATGTTAAATTCGCCTGCCTACGCAAGGAATACTTAGATGCTAAAAACGTACTTAAGCCATTGAGTGAATGTCAGCATCTCTATAGACTAAGAAAAGGCTGATATAAAAGGAAATTTTATTTTTGTTCTTTTTATTATTTAATTGGAGTTAGAAAAAGATAAAAGAGTGATGAGGAGAGTCTTGTAAGTGCTCAGAATATGAGAAAATTTGTTTTAAAATTTAAGATTCTAGCTATAACTGCAAAATACTAAAATTATTTTTTCAATCTGTCATCGTGTCTTATCTGAAGAACAGCTTCTTCAGTTTTACACAGCACTATATATTCAGTATTATCATTAGAAGAACTGAGAGCTCCTTTGTTCCTTGGATCTAGAGTTTTCTTTGCTGTTTAAGCTTAGCTTCTCTGCAGACAATGAGTTCCTGAATGGTTCAGAGTGACCGCAGAATGGTTTCTTAAGCTAAAAAACCATGTTTGCATTGGAGTTAAGCCTCGCTTTCTGTTCAGAAAAGGTGTGTTGCTCAAAGTCAGCCTCTTCAAAGCACATCAAATTGTTTTGGGATATTTTCATTGCTATTTAATTTCTATTTACAGCTAATTATACAGTTACATCTGTGTATTTTTTAATATATAATATATTTAAGAGAAGTTTTTAACTCTTCCTTTTGCCAACATGTAGCTGACAACCACAAAAGAGAGATTCAATTCCCATGGTGGCAGAATTGAAGGATGGGGAGGCTAACTGGAACTGTTACATTGACTGTAATAAATGATAGACTCATCCCTCCAAGTATTACTCCTTTATTGAAAACAATCCTTTAAAAGAATGGATGCCTAATAAACATTTATTTTCCAACAACACACAATCAAAGTTGAGCATACCGTCTGCTTAAAACTGATTTTTATCAGTACCTTAAAAGAAGGCAAATTTTTGGCCCTGTGAACTTGAGTCTTTCAGGGAGGGCCAGTTCTTTCCTGAAATCAAATTGGCAGTCAGTTCTGGTCTATGTGTATGAGCAGGAATTGACTTGTATTGCATTTTTAATAGGAAATACCCTACACATCAAAGGTACTGTAGTTTTGAGCACTTTTTTGTTAAGTCTCAGTAAGTGGCAGCAGAAGTGCCTTCTGAGAACAGGGAAAGCTAGAAAGTGCTTTAACATCCTTGCAATAGGGGTGGGGAGGGAAATAGTTTGGATATTGTCTCCCAGTTAAGATTTTAGTCACATTTCCGTGTTCAGTTCTGTGGGTGATCTAAGAAAAGCCTCAGCTTCTTTTTTCAAATCATATATTTGTAGGTTGTCAGGTTTAATACTTCACATCTTTCTGGACCTCTCATCTTTCTGCATCTGTTCTATTCTGAGGTGCAATTTCCATGACCTTTGTCAGGGCTCTTCCCTGGGAAAACAATGATGCTATTTTAAGTAATGGCAGAATACCACCTTTACCTTGCCAGGTTTCTGCGCCTGTATCAAGGATGTCCTGGCGTAGCTAAATTGTTCTGAGGACTTGATTTTTTTTTTTTTTTTAATTCTTAGGTATTTTTCCTATCATTCAAGCATACCAGCTTTATTTTTGTTAGGCCTAAATTAGGAGCCAAATTAACCCTAGTGCACCTCTGTGCACTTTAGTAGAGCTGTGAAACTTGACCCTGAGTCTACCTGTGTGACTGTACATCTGCAGAGTAACTATTTTCTATGTAATTTATTTTTGATTGAACAAAAAGTAGTCTTTAGACATTGCAGGTGTTAAGGGAAAGAAAAGGCTGCAGAAGTAGTAATGTGTGTTTGTTTGTGGGTAGTGTCTGCAGTCAGCACCACTTTATACACTACTGACCAGCTTAGCACTAGTGACTCGCTTAATCAGGAAAGCCGCCAGGAGAAAGAATGCGAGCCAATGTATTGTGACTACTGTAGTGTAGGCAAAGCTGAGAGGATCTGGGAAGCTGCTGATCTTCTGACTCCGCCTTACCTCACTTTGCAGCAGCACAGGGCTGCAGGGGTGGACCCATGTTGGAGTTCCCACCACATGTAGCTTCCAGGGGTGATGCTCCAGACATACTGGAGCCGTGTGATCCCATGCCATTAGAAATATCCTCCTTCAGTGAGAAGAGCAGGATAGTTTTGGTGGTTTTATTTTTCAGTTTTATTGGTAGTAAAATGCAGAACACAGCCTTTTCCTCAGTCTCTGTGACAGTATGGTAATTTGGTCTTAAGGCAGACAAATTGAAATGCATCATTTTGATAAGTTAAAATATTTTGTCTGGATGGGTTTGTAGCATTTTGCTTTGTGTTCCAGTAGAATTTGGAAGATGAATGCATGAAGCATGTACAGGAGTAGAGGCAGATTTTCTCTGGCTGTCTGGAGGAATAGAAGTGTTTCATGGTCGGCATCCACAGCTAAATAAATGTATTTCTAGGTATGTGGTACAGTGAACTAGCGTCACACTTAGATGATAGGAATAAAGTACATTTCATGTGAACTTTAAACAGCAGCTTCTTGCACAACTAAACTGATGGAGCAGGTTGCTGTTGCCCAGGGGTGGGGATCTCTTCTCACTGCGTCCTCGCAGGTCCATGGGCCTCCCCCATTTGCCTTGCTGGCTGTCTGCAAGCCTGTTCAGTTAGTTACACTAGCCACACACAACTGTTTGGATGATGTTCTGTGGAGTTAGTGAATCCATGTGTTAAAAGCATGAGACGTGAGCAGGATTGCCTTCTCTCATGATAGTATGCTCTAAGTAACTATTGGTAACAGCAGCGTGAGGTAATCTTTGGTGTTCAGTTTGTTACTAATATCAGCTGCAGAGAGGTGAAGATGTTGGATTTGTTGAATGTTTTATGCCTAGGACGCTAATAATGTTTTCTGCAAGATCATTCAAAGCTGTCTGTAATTTATCCTGTGAAATCTGTGCCCACTGATGTAGCTTACTGTCTTAAACTGAAGTAGAAACTGCTGCTTTTATCCTTTCTCCAGCTGTTCCACAACACAGTTTTAATTGGCAACTCTAGTTCTGTTCCTTCTGAAATTATGAGTTTTTGTTGTAGATTGGAACAGAAAATGTGGGGCTTCCACTCGTAACTACAATACAGGACACCAAGAGACTTAAAGCTATGACAGGTTGAAATTGGAGAGTTCACAAAGATTTTTAAGTCAGGGTGAGGTCCCAGCTGTTGGTTAGGTATGGTGTGGATTTGTGTGGAACCTGGTCTCAAAGCAGCAGGTATCTGGTCCCTGGCTTTCAACATTGTTTATTGCCAGCACTTGAAATGCACCCTCTTTTTCTTTTTGTCACTTCCTTCCCTTCACAATGTGCACTCATTTTGATGGCTCTTTAAATTGGTGGATCTCAAGCAGAGTTTGAAGTGTGTGGTTTGATGGATATGTGTAACTTAGCACTGAGAGAATGAACATGAACTTCATTTTCTATTTCACATGCTCACCTTTTCTAATATTTTTGTTAAATACTGTTTTCATTTCAAAGGCACTCTGATTTTTGAGGAAAGGTTTGATCTGTGCAGTGTGCTTCAGTTTGTCCAACTAGGCAAACAAAGTTGTAAGTTCATTATTGTTGCACTTTTATTACACAGTAAATTCTTTGCAGATACTGTAATATATTTTAATATGCTTTGTAATCATTTTTAGAAAGCGATGATAAAAACGGCTGATTTAATAAACTAATATTGAACTACCTGAGATTTTGGTTTGTATGCTTCTTTCTGGAAGATAATCTTTCAGTGACTCAAATTTTATAATCCTGCTACATAAGGTTCATAGGCAGAGTAGCTATTTGGGAAACTGCTGATTTGCCCACCTCAGTTTATGTATCCATAACAGGTTCTGGCTATTTCTTTTCTGTGCCCTTGAACTTGTTGGTGAAATTACTGCTTGCGGCAAGGCTTGATTCCAGAATTAAATTTATCTGTAAAGAATTTAAAAAAACTCGCACAAACCTCCAGCACCTCTCTGTAATTAGCATGTTATAGCAGAATGTAATTTTGGAGCTTCCTAATGTCTAAATGTGGAAGTTTTGTAAAGCCCAAGTGTGGAAAATAAATCTAAAATTTCCTGTGTGGATTGAAAGTTTGAAACTTGAACTGAGAGGTGGTACTATTAACTTCAGTGGGGGTACTAACCTTGAAATGCAAGAGTAGATGAAATAGCAGCTCAGCAGAAAGCACTTTGATGTGTTTGTCCCAAAAAATCAAAAGACATCTTCCACACCGTGCTGCCGACTACTTGAGAATAACCAATTGTATCAATAGAACATTCATTGTAACATTGTGTTTAAATTATTTCCTCCTGCCCCCTCTTTCTCCTTTACGCGCACGTCTTACTTGAGGCATTTCCAAAGGTATGTGTGCACCATCAGGATGCTACAGTTTAGTGATTGCTCCTGCTGTGGTCAAATTTCGGCTGCTGGGGAGTTCATATGTAGCAGTGTTGGCAAACTGGGCTGTTTGGCTCCTGGTGCCGTATGTCACATGAAAGCAAGTGTTTCACATGCAAACAACATGTGGCTTCCTGGAGGCTACCTGGCTCTTGAACTGCAGTGGCTTGCTGGAACTGCTCCTTATGAAAGTAAAAAATAGTCTGAAGGTGAGGTTTTAGTGGGGTTTGGAGGAGGGAGGGGTTGCTCTTTGGGTTTTGGGGTTTTTTTAATAGAATGTTGTTTTATATGCTCTGCATGTAAGACATTTCAGACTTTGAAAAATTTACAGCACACTTCAGCAGTTATTCTCTCTAATCCACAATTTGTATTTGGATAACATGAAAAGTAGATGAGTGTCCATGCTATCACTTTATAAGTTTTGCAGTAATTGTTGCTTCTAATATTTGGTGCTCTTAAACTGTGAAACACTTCTGTTTTAACTCTGGTGGCAGTACTCACCTTGAAAAATAGGAGTACTGGTGTGCTGCTTAGTTTCTCCAAACCTTATTTGCTCCCACGTCTGGTGCATTTGTAAGGTCTTTGGAGCAGACACTGCTCTGGGTTTCTCTGATCTCGCCATGCTGCGGGTACTCACTGTGAGTGCAGAGGACCTCTTGAAAACTTGGCCCTTAGGCTTGCCTGCCTCACCTGGGGAGGAAAACACAGGAGAAATAGTTGGCTGCCTTGCCCTGCTCAGACAGGTGAACAAATGCATCTGCTGAAAGTGCCTTCCTTCCCTCAGGGATCAGAGCAATGAGCTGGAAATAAATATCCATACCCAATAAACACCTGTTGTGGTCAAAACATGGTCAGGAGGATGAAGTTGTTTTTCACCAATATGTTCAGAAGTCCTGAATCTATGCAGCTTTTCTGACCTAAGGGAAAAATATGGATGGAAACTGTGGTTTCGAGGCAGACTCCTCTCCCTTTTCCCGTTGGAGGACTTCATGCTAGCACAGATTTGTACCTGGTGATAGACTGTGGACTCTGTTTCTGGTCCAGTGAATACTGGAAGCTCACTAATGTGAGGTCTAACTTATTCTCCCACCTATTCTTTTCTCTGAGATACAGCTTGTCCATGCTCTTTCCAAAGTCTTGCTAGCTCAGCAACCCATATTCCACTTCAGTCTGGAGCTCTGAAGAACTAAATGTAGTGAAAGTAGCTCGTGAATGGTATGTATCTCGCACCAGGTGCTGTATTTCAGATATACTGTAAGATTTCTATGTTCACCATTTTTAAATTTTGTAAACAAGGAACTGCTGAAACATGCTGCTCATGCTTAGTGATTTTCTTTTCAGATAATTCTGTGGGTTCGTCTCAAAATGTATTTATTTTTTGTCTAGTCTGAAAGTAAGAAATTAACAAACAATGTAAGTATAACCGGTAAGCTCAGGGCTTGGCAATTTTTGCCTACAGTGGAGAGTAATTGCCATTTTTCGTTATTTTGTATTGCCATGTGTTAGCTCTCATCTTCTGAAATTCACATCTTTAACATTAACTGCTAATATGTTTTTGTTAAACGTTTATGCAATGTTTTTGCCAATGACCTTCAACCATTCCAATGACCTTCACAAGGAAACTGGGATGGCTGGGCTGGTTTGCAGTCAGTAATCTGCTGGTCAGGGCAGTGGGGGACCAAAACCTGAGAGCACACCATGGTGTGCGCTGCCCCTGAGGGTAGGTGCAGTGCTCTGGCACTACGGGTGCTGGGAGCCACTTCAGTATGTGAGTCCCACAGTTTTGTTTCATCAGTAAATGGAGCTAAATGCTTTATCAGTCCAGTTCACAAACAACCCCCTACAATACAGCTGTGAAGAAGTAGTTTCACTCTCATGCAAGAGTCTTCCTTACTAGCAATAAAAAAAAATGGAAATATCTGAATTAAATGATAAAAATAAACTAGTTAGATCTGGCATTGCCAACACAGTGATTTCTAAGGCCCATTTTCAGTTTGATGTTCAAAATATTAAGGCTATTCTGTCACTTGAAGCCTTTTATCTATGTTTGTATGAAATGGAAAGAGACTGAAAATCCTTTGTCTCATGTGTTCATCTCAAAAAGCCTTTGAAGCTCTTATGTTAACTATTTGAGGTTCAGAAACAGAAGGGAAATTTCAAGATAATATAAACAGCTCCAAGGAGAAAATGTCTTTAACTCATGACTAAACAAGCAAACATATATTTTCTGTTTCAAAAAGATGACTGAACTTCTTCATGCCAGGAAAAATAAATCCATCTGATTTTGCTTTAAGCTGTCCTCTTTTTCAAATGCAGCGAGGGGCTCCAGTTCCTTTGGATGATGTAATTCGACTGTTCTGCTTGAGTTCTACTCCCTGTTGATGTCATGTCGCTGCTAGCCAACTATTCAAAGAGAAAAGCAACTTCTAGTTTAGACTCGAGCATGAGGAGGCTGGGGTTTATAACAACCCAGCATCCCGGGATGCCGGGTTAGATCCTCCCAGGCAGAGCTCAGCTTTAAGAGGAGCTGGGGCTCCATCCACCGTGGACCCCCCTGCCTGCAGGTGGGTGGCACCCTGGGGTGGCTGGTGACAGCAGTGCTCGCACAGCAGGTATGTAGGGGGCAGGGAAAGGGGGTGCCTGGGGGTGGTGTGCTGAAGTCCTTTGGGGAAAGAAGCTGGGAGAAGTATGTGCCTATTTTGGGACAAAGTTCAGCTGAGAGGCCTGTGAAAGCAGTGAATCTGTGCAGACTGAGCTGGAGGTTGCCATGCCTCTCCTCAGCTGCTTTTGGATAACTCCTCCCAACTTTTCTTCAGCTCTAGTATTCCATTCCCAAATGAGTGAACAGCTTCTTGCAATAACTTACTGTCTGGTCCTCTCCAGTGTTCTTGATATCCAACGTGTATTTCCTCTGTGCTGCAATGACATCTAAGATTACGTGTGAATGCGTGGTTGGAATGTGGCTAGATGTGGTTAGGAAACATTGTGGAATCATGGTTCAGCTCACCTGTGTCCACACTGCATTGATGAGACTGAACATCAGCTGTTTGCTGGAGCTGGGGAGGGTGGCAGAGGGAAGGGCCACCTGTGGAACCCAGATTGCTGGCCCCAGGCAGCGGGACAATTTCTGTGCTTACTTGGCACATTGTGGGCTACAAGACTGTAGCCCTGGAAGGGGGCTGCCTTTATACCCCGTAGAGTCAATGTCCAGATGTTTTGAGACTCTTACATGGAAGTAACATGGCTGGAGACACAGCAGGGGCTAAAGGGCTGAGCTGTCATGCACGTGTTTACACTTAACATGCTTATTTTCTTTGAGATTTGGGGAACCCTCTCCTTAGCAGGGATCAGACAGGATTTTCATGTGCCTTCGGAAAGGCGGGTATGCAAAGCATACGTCATGCAGGGTGATGGGCTGTGCCAAACCTTTCACCTGAGCCATGTGAATAGACTGGGCCCCCTACAGCAGCGGGCATGAGCATGGTCACATGGCTTTGAAATAGGAGCTGGCTTTGCTCAGTGGCAGCGCAGAGAACGGCTGTAGCAGCTTGGTACAACGAAGGGCTCATTGAGTTACAGGACTGTCAGCTACAAAAGGCCTCAGTGGGGGTACTTTGGCCCAGGAAGGCGTCTGCACCCAGCTGTGTATGTGTATTCCTCTGTGGCAGATCCTCTGTCTGCGTGGGCAAGAGCAACGATGAGGGGAAGACAGTGCTGCTGCCTGGAGAGCACAGCCAGTGCTGCCTTGGGAAAGCTCATGGTGACCAGCCCTCACTTGAGGTCAGGGGTGGGAGTGGGAACAGCAAACTCAGCATCTGCAGCCCTGTGACTGTCACTTTTATGCTTTTTGTGGCAGGGGAATTAAACACTTCTTCCCATCTTGGAGAGGAGCTGGGAATTCACATGCATGTTATGAGAGGAGGAAAACGATGATATTTAAAACAAATAATTCACATAGATAGAAATAAGTGTCATGTCCCTCTTTGATTTACATGGTGTTGCCAGGAGTGGAGGAGCAGTGGGGGAAGGGCTGGGAACTGTGAAGTTTTGGGGCTGCAAGACAGGCTGCTTGTTCATGAGGTCTGTTTGATCTCCATAGTCTCCGTTTTCCTCTTAAGCAGAACAAGATTGTGGGCAGATAAGAAAGGGTGTTAAAAAGTCCTAACATATCCTACTGACAGCTATTTTGCAGAGGGGAATCCTGCATCAGGATCCTTCCTGTTAAGAAACAAAGAAACACATCTTCCATCATGGAAAACCACTTCAGGCAAACGAGACAAGGGAAGGGTACTCTTTAGGCTCTTCACCTTCCTGAGGTCTGTGGCAAGGCTTCCCTTCTCTGCAAAGGCAGCAAGAGAGGACCCATAATTAGCCTAGAGGGGTGATTTTTTCCTGATCCCTCCAGGAAACTGCATACAAATATTGTTGTGCCCTTCCTCTTACTTTGTTAGGATATAAATAACTGAGGAAATGGCTTTATTTATCGCTGTCACATAAGTGTCCACCATTTAACTTTGAACCTCAGATAGATATTCAGGAGTTACTGAAATTTTATACCATATCTTTGATTGCCTTCTATCATCATAAAAAAGCAAAGACAGTGATTTGCACGTTTAACCATATAGGTAATAATTAACTTGCAGTAGGGAGAAATGCCTGCATCCAGGACCAATTCACTCACTGGTCCTCTGCCTTCTATTTGAAAGGAGCAAGGACATTTTCTCAACACACATAACCTAGCCAACCTGTGTCAGATTCAAACCGACAGCTTACAATCCTACTTTTTTAAGAACGTGGGTGAAACTAAAAGTTAATGGTGGGTATTTGCTACCTTGACTTCAGCAAGATTTTTGACACTGTCTCTCATGAAATCCTCATAGGCAAACTCAAGAAGTGTGGGTTGGATGAATGGACATTGAGATAGATTGAAAACCGACTGAGTGGAGGGTTCCAGACAGTTGTGATCAGTGACACAGGGTCTGGTTGGAGGCTTGTCACTACTGGTGTCTCCCAGTGTTCAGTACTGGGCCCAGTGTTGTTTAACTTGTTCATCAGTGACTTGGATGAAGGGGCAGAGGCCTCCTCAGCAAGTTCACTGATGACATAAAACTGTGAGGAGTTGTCAATACCTCGGAGGGCTGTGCAGCCCTTCAGAAGGACCTCGACCGGGTGGAGAGATGGGCAGGGAAGAACTGTCTGAAATCCAACAAAGGCAAATGCAGGGTCCTGCACCTGGGGAAGAATAACCCCAGGCACCAGCACAGGCTGGGGGCTGATCTGCTGGAGAGCAGCTCTGCCGGGAGGGACCTGTGGGTCCTGGTGGACACCAAGCTGTCCCTGAGCCAGCAGTGCCCGTGTGGCCAAGAAGGCCAATGGTGTCCTGGGGTGCATTAGGAAGAGCATTGCCAGCAGGTCCAGGGAGGTGATTCTGCTCTACTCAGCCCTGGTGAGGAGGCCACATCTGGAGTGCTGTGTCCAGTTCTGGGCTCCTCAGTACAAGAGAGACACGGAGCTCCTGGAGTGGGTCCAGTGGAGTGCAACGAGGATGAATGGTCAGCTGGAGCATCTCTTATGAGGAAAGGCTGAGGAAGCTTGGCCTGTTAAGCCTTGAAAAGAGACAACTGAGAAAGGACCCTCATCAAAGTCTATCAGTATCTGAAGGGAAGGTGTCAGAGGATGGAGCCAGGCTCTGCTCAATGGTGCCAAGCAACAGGACAAGAGGCAACGGGCAGAAACTGATGCACAGGAAGTTCCACCTGAACATGAGGAAAAACTTCTTTACTGTGCGGGTGACAAAGCATTGGAACAGGTTGCCCAGAGAGGTTGTAGAGTCTCCTTCACCGGAGATCATCTGGATGCGATCCTCTGCCCTGTGCTCTGGGTTGACCCTGCTTGAGCAGGGAGGTTGGACCATTGGACCAGATGATCCACTGTGGTCCCTTCTTACCTGATGGATTCTGTGAAAAACAAGACAGAAAAGAGTAGAATTACAAGCAGGAAATGAGTTTACAGAAGAGACAGTTACTGAATTTGTATCTCTATTTTCCTGCCATCCTATTTGCATTTAATGATGCTTAAGAATTGCATTGCATTACTTACGTTGTATTTACATTACGGACATTGTGATACAATACATTGCATTGTATTAGTTGGCTACTCAAGGGCACGAGTCCAGGAGTTTGGACAGAATATTTTGAGAAATACCTATAATATAAATATTCTTTTAAAATTATTTTTAGCAGCTTTATGTGACGTTATATATGACATTTCTCTAGGGTGCATATGAAGACACAGATTCTACTGATCAAGTTTTATCTGTCCTGAGTTTGCAGGGGTTCTTAATTTCTTCTTGTGTTTCCTCCTGTCCCTTTTGGGCGCTAGTTAAACTACACTTGCTAAAAGTGTACTACTATTCCCTTACCTCATCTCTGAGCTTGACATCTTTACTTACAGCCTCTGATTTCAGATGCCTGCCCATTTTCTAGTACTGATTTCCAGCAGCAACTCTGATTCCTGGCAATGATGCTAGGTAAATGTGTCCTGTGCATGTGTGACCTTGAAAAGGCCAGAAAGGACTCACTGTTACCTATATAAGTCACCAGAATTATTTCCCCTTTTGTTATTAACGAGAAGCCCATGAATGATAAACTTTGGAATCAGCTGGCACTGTCAGCTTGACTCCAGTTTGCCCCGCCAGCAGCAGGTATCTGTGCACAAAAGCTTCCTCAAAGCAGTGCTGAGCAAATTCCTAACACTTCACTGTTTCACCTTCTCATTTGCTGTAGCCCAGTTTAACCACTTGGCTATCACTCTGATCTTTGTACTCTCTACTGTGCTTTCATTTTCTGACTCCATTGTCAGGTTCAATTTTCCAGGGAAGAATTCCTTTAGAAGACCAGAACCTCCAGTGCAATTGTGCAAGATGTTCTATACCAAAGCATCAGAGCTATGCATGACTTTTCAACTGGTTTATAGCAATTTTGGTGATGTTCATACATTAATTTTGAGCATAAGAATTGAACAAGGCCTGTGACGACCTTTACTCATCGTGTTCTGATGGGTTCATTTCTCTCAGATCAGGTGAATGGTTCATAGGTAGATCATAAATACTTGGTCTCTGTTCCTGAAATCAAAGGTCGCTTTGCATTAAAGCAGTGAGGTGAATGTAGGAGTGGATCTAGTGGAAGTCATTCTTCAGAAAAACCAGCTGCTGAATGTCAGAAAGGACTTCCTCCAAAACGGGGTAAGTCCCTTTTTTTCATGTTCTTTGATCTTTTCTTTTCTTGTGATGTAACCATTATGACAAGTTTTGGCTCTTAGCACTGTTTATGCATCCTGCAAATGCAGATAATCTATTCTAAATCTGTCTTTAGGTAATCATCTACCCATACAGGGAGCATTTCCAACTTGATGAAAGAACTGAGCTTTTATGTGAGGCAGTAGCTCAACAAATAAGCTTCCTTTGTACCTGAATGAAACCAGTTCCATCATTATTCAGGGTGACTGCGGTGTTCTGGTAGCAATCCTTAAAAAAAAAAGCCTGCAGATGTTCTGAGAAGCATTTGGCAAGCTCAGAAATGGCATTATGATACGGGTTACCTATGTGGGTTATTACATGGGAGTGAGTTAATATCACCTCTCCAGCAGGGAAAGGCAATTCTTTGAATATCTGCTCTTCAAATGGAGAAAGTAGGCAGTGCTGAACTAGCCCACAAGATAAGAAAATATTGTGAGGACGTTCTCCATAACTCTGTGTCAAACTTTGCTAAATTCTTCCTTCCATGAGGCTTTCATCCACAGTCATGACCCCTCCCTGTATTGTTGCTGAACCATCAGGCTTCAGTGCTGTCCCTGTTCTGAGGAATTCAAGCACTGAGGGTTAAGAAACATCTGCCCCAGAAAGAAATAATTAAAATGCAGTAACAGGTCATTGCTTCTGCACTTTCCACGCCTTTTAACATTGTAAAATGGCAATTTTTTTTATACCAATCAGAGTATGGAAAACTATCAGGCAAGGGATTTCCCATTTGCAGTGGCTGCTGTTGCTGATTCCCTATTGCTGTCTTCTCATGCTAGGACAGACAAAGTCTTCTTTCCCAGTATTTTATGTTTCATGAATTAAATGGGTACAAAGCCCATAACTGTTCAGAGCTTCACCTTTGCAAAACAAACATGGAATTTTGGGAAGTAGGTCACACTGCTCCACGCTCTCACAGTTCCTCAGATGTTGCAGTTTTTCATTCTCTTCTCTGTTTTCAGTGGGTTGACAGCAATAGACACCTCTCTCCTCTCCCATCACCACCACAGGTTTCCCGGTTTCCCAGCCAGGCTGATACCCAGGTAATACTTATAATTATGGCAGTACTTCAAGCAGATGATGTTTGGTCACTAAAGGTGTCTGTAGCCACTGATCTTACACTGATTTTTCTTTTTTTTTTTTTTTAGAGTGATCCTCTTGCCTTCATAACAACAAGGTCACTGCTGTTACAAATTTACAGTGTAAGCCAAGTGTCTTCAAATGAACTAGTCAGTTGAGCTGAAATACAGTTTATTGTGTCACAGACTCTAAAGGGAAGACTCTTCCCTTCTATTCTTTCTGAATTCAGCTTGGGTGCTGTGAGGAATTACAAGCCTGACTTTTCACTGGTATGGATGAGGTAGACAAGAGTAGGGAAGCGGAATAATGCTTCCTGACACCCAGGCTGGGACCTTGTTCATGTGATTATGGACCTGTGTAACCATCCTTACTGTGATAGATGTGCAAAAACTGAACCCATGAGAGAAAAGAAACAACTTGGTTCCATTTTCTTTCTAACCAGCTCTTTGATTTTTGTTGAGAATACAGTGGTCTGAAAGCCAACAACAGCATCTCAACCAGTCCTCAGAGAATATAACACACTTTCTTTTTGGAAGCGATTTGCCGATTCCTCCTTCTGGCAGTGTCTAGGATCAGTTCTCTGTGACGTGCTTTCAGCACACACATGGAAGTTATTGATGGCTTTCAGGTAGTGGTGGTCCTCATGAGATCAGGGAGTCTGGGTGGAGACTGAGAACAAGAAAGTAAAGCTGCGTAGATACATGTCACATTTTCATCCTGAAGCTAGAGATGTATTTTAAAAGGGTCAGCTCAAGTCAGTTGAAAATAAAGTTGGTGAAATTAAAGTGCAAAGTGCAAGCAAAAGGAAATTCAGGTATTACACTGGGTGTGGTATTGAATCTTGTACCTGTTAGTACTGGGTTTCCTATATACACTGGGCATGTGACTGTTTTTTTAGGTGGCCTGGCAGATCTCTTCAGCACTCAGCAGCCTACTGAGGTTTCTGACTTCCCAGGTGATCATGGGCACTGAATATGAAAAAGATCATATCAAGAAGCTGCAGGAGCAGCGTATGTCCATGCAAAAGAAAACCTTCACCAACTGGATGAACAACGTCTTCTCCAGGAATAATGTAGGTAGCTCCTTCAATTTGGAGATTTTTTTCTGGGGTTTATTTTATTTTATTTCACCCCCTGTATCCTTTTTTATGTTATTTTTAACATATTTTTTTCTGAATGTTGTCACATGCAAGCAAGGAAGGCTTTGAGTAACCAGCGTGCTCCAGCCTCTATCTTTTACTTCACATCTGTCTCCTTTGCCCGTGTTACCAGTCTTCTCTGAAATCAAGGTTCACTTAGTAGATCCATCATGTTGTGATGTCCATTGTACATTGGAGATCCTCTCAGAGGAAAATCCTTATTTGCTTCTTTTACCTGCAAGTAAATTTTCTGCAGATGTCAGGGTTTCCTCAAGCAATGCTCAATTCTTAATTGCCTGGCCAAAAATTCAGTCTTTGTGCTTTGCCTGGTCAGTTCATTTTGAGTTGCTGCTCAAAGGCTCTGAAGAAGTAGCCTCAATTTTAGCAATTTCAGGCATACTGCCATGCAAATACAGACCAGTTTGTTTTCAGTAACTCTCAGACTTCAGAGCTAGTGTGCGCTCGATTTGTGTATGCAAGGTAATGCCAGCATATTCCAGTCTCCAGACGTACTGAAGATAAAGTTTCAGGCACAAATGACGTAGCTGTGGCACAGAAGGGAATGACATCATCCAAAACCAATTCCATTTTCTAGAGTCTGCAGTTGATGGTAATGGAAATGGATGTAGGGGGCACCAAGCAGGACCAGGCCATGGGGTCCATTGTAGCTCATCACCGTGTTTCAGTGCCAGATGGCTTTTTTCAGTGTAACGTTTTACGTTTGTGATTCGTACAAAGGCAGCTGCAGAGCACAACAAACTTTTAAATTTATTTTTCTTAGCAGGAGAGAAGAAATGCAAAATACATTCTTATTTTGCCACCTGCAGAAAGTTAGGTTTTTGTGGTGTAGGAAATTAGTTCTGTTTAGCTATAGACATATACTTTCTCATTTAAAAATGCCTTCAAGTTCAAAGATAAAAATGTCCGTCTTAAGTTCCTGCAATATGCTTGTTCACGTATCATAAAAGCCTTGGGAGCAAAGCCTGTGAGAGCTTTCCGAACCATATACGGCAGAGGCAGCAGAGGCAGACAGCTTATCTAGGTCTGCCTGGCAGCGTAGTCCCAGCTTTCCAAGGCACGCTTTAAGGTGATTGGATCATACTACAGGACACTGCAGGGCACTCAAGTGTACTCTTGACCGCTTCAGTCTAGTACTACGGATGCTATTGGATTGAATTTGTTAAGCTATCTGTGAGTGGTATCTTTATGAGAAGAATGAGGCAACAAAGCTATTAAACCAACAGCTGGGTGAGACGTAAAGCAGATAAATGAAGTCTGTCTTTTTATGGATTCAAATTGAAGTATTCTTCATTTATAGAAGAGTCACAGAATATAACAGCTTTAATTTTTTTTATTGTAGCGCACCATAGGCAGAATTTTAAGTTTTATCCAGTATGCAAAAAGAAATAAAGTTGGCAACTATACAGGGAGGTTTTTTATGGAGTTAATCAGTAGAGCAAGTTGTAAATCCTTGTTCCATGCACAGTACAGACTTAAAGACTCTCTAAGTTGCTTTTACACTTTTACTGTTTTTTTCTTTCTCTGGAGAAAAGATCTCTTAAGCTAATTAGTAATTGGTCAGAAATTAGAAGGTGCATGCCTGTTGTCTGTCCTTTTTGTCCTTTTTCCCCTTAACAGGTAAATACTCCCTGAATTAAAAATTTACTGTCTTTGCTTTCTTCTCTCTCTCTCTCTCTCTCTCTCTCTCTTTCTCTTTTCTGGCTCTCTCTCTCTCTTTTTTTTTTTGAAGAAAAATAGATTATTTACTGTAATTTCAAAATCACAGTAAATTATTCTTAGGTGTATGGTATGGTTTTAATGTCACTTCTAGATGGCAAGTGGCATAAGGCCAAAAGGAAACACCCAAGGCAAGTTCTTGTTAGGTCGGAGTACAGACTGTCATGTTGTATCACCTAAGCACTGGGTGACCTCATTACTGGCAGCAATTTAACGTATTTTTGTAAATGATCTTAACCTTGCACTTAGTGTGAGACTCTGGCTAAAAATATGGAGACTTTGGGTGGTAGTGCAGATCTAAGCAGGATGTGACAAACTTTGTTGAGACTATGGAGTAAAAGATGAGTCATTGAATGGGATTATCAGCTCAACTTTTAAATGAAATGCATTGCTCAGAATAAAATTATTCTGAAACAATAAAAGTTTCACTTGAATTGAAATAAAAAATGTCAGCATTTCCAAAAGGTTTGATTTTGAAAATGCTCAATTTTTTTATTTTTCAAAAACTCCTGCTTTTTTCTTTTTTTACTCCATTGTGGGTTTGTATTTTTGTTTTGTTGTTGGGTTTTTTTTTAACTTCAGGCTATCTCATAAATAATGTCAGTCCTCCTGCAAATCCATTTTTTCTGAATTAAGACTTACCACTATGTGTAAATATGCATTGTCATAGAGAAGACTCAGTGAAACATCAAGAAGGTGGTGTTTGTTTCATTTTAGAAGTAGAGGGTTCTCTGTGCCAAATGTTAAGCTGGAGTCTGTATTGTCTGGCTGGTCTTTACAGGTAAAGATTGAGATAGAAGACATTTACACAGACCTGAAGGATGGCATCTCTCTCATGAAACTCCTGGAGCTGCTCTCTGGAGAAGCTTTGCCCAAACCAAGCCGGGGAAAGATGAGAGTGCATTTTCTAGAGAACAACAGCAAAGCCATCACATTTCTGAAATCCAAGGTATGTTAATACTGATATTAGAGATCACAACAGCTTATGTATGTTACTAATTAATTATAGCATCATATTCATTGTAGTTTCCTCGTCTAGTACACAATAACATATCCTGTGAAGACAGGCCAGGGATTTTATTAAAATAAAAAAAATTAATCAAATATTAATTTCTTTCTTATTTGAGTAATATGTTTTAGAAACAGCTAATGTTCCTCTCCTTAGGAGGAAAGGAGCACTGAAATGTGTTTCTTTCCTCTCCCTAACCACCAGTTTTCAGAATACATACTTTAAAATCTTTGAGACCACTATCCCTTTGCTAGGCATTTGCTGAAACTCATCATGAGCAGATATAGGAGGTTGCAGGTCTGTGGACCTATGAAAAGATGTAAACATAAAACCTCTTTGCAAAAGAAAACAGCCTGAACACCCTCTCCAGTAACAGTTTGTTACACTGAGAGCTGGACACAAGTGCTTTTATGCTGAACAGATACTGGTTTATTAGCAGGTACAAGTAAAAGTGATTGGTCCTGAGAATATTGTAGATGGTGACAGAACCTTAATCCTGGGCCTTATCTGGATCATCATACTTCGATTTCAGATTTCATCTATCAAACTTGATAAGGTAAAACTGTACCTTTGTCTTTTTGCTTGTGCAATTGAATCCACTTTTTTTTCTCTAAGAGACAAAACAGTGACTTGGAGATAGAAAGTATATCCATGTTCTTCACCCTCTTCTACAAATTTTTTATAGACTTCAGACTTTGTGTCAAATCTCTCTGTCAACAGTTGTCTCTAGATTTGAGTGCCATCATGCTCCTTTGCTCTTTCTCTGAAGAAGCATCGGCTTTTTAAAATTATTAACATGTACTCTAAGAGCATGAAAAACAAGATTCTATAAAGGTGTTATGAAATCAAAGTCAATAATTTCTAATAGTACACCTGAATACATCATATTCAGGATCTGTGAATTGAACAAAAGTAATACAAAGTGATCTTTGGGAACATAAGCATAAACTCACTGATACTACTTTCATATATTGTTGACACCGATTTTTCTTTTCTCTGCTCTCTTCACAGGAAGAATTTGGAGGCAGAGCTGATGTTCTGTTTGCCAATGAAGCCTTATTACTCTGGTGTCAGCATAAAACTGCCAGCTATTCCAATGTGAGTGTGAAGGACTTCTCCAAAAGCTGGAGTGATGGGCTGGCCTTCAATGCACTCATACATGCTCACAGGTAAGATCTGATGGATCAGTTCAGGCAGAGTTGCTCATTGCTGCTTCTAGCTCTGACACGAGTTGTTCCAGGGTCTGAATTACAAGTTTTTGTCAAGAAACTGTCAGATTCTCTCTGCTCTTTCTCACTGAAGACTCTTCTTTCTTAAGTGGATATTCTCCTTCTTGGAAGGAAGGACCAAAATCTCCTGCTTGGTAGCTCCTTTAGTCGGGTATAGCATTGAATTTCCAGGGGAATATCACATATCTGAGCAATGCTGCCCATTTGGTCTTGGCGCCTCAGTCATGTCCCCATTGCTCTTTTTCTAAAATAATTCTTTTAGGCACTGGTTTTATTGTATGAGCTTTGTGAGCATGTGTATCTTCCTGTTCAATTGTAATAGAGTAAGCAAGTCTCTTTCTTTCTCCCTTCTCTGTACCTTTGAAAAAGTGTGGCGAAAACAGCCAAAGCAGGAGAGAGAAACAACCTATGGTAACCTCGAACACTTCTTTGTCCTCTACAGTTCTGCTGCATCTCATACAGGATACCATAGTGGGATTTTGTAACTTCCCTGGCTGGGAGTCACCTTCCTTTTCTGGAAGTGCCTCTCTAGTGGGCTTCGGTTTTTACCCATGAGGGAAGAGGAGAAATAAGAGAAGGGCAGAGATTTGCTGGGAGTAGTAATTCAATTGCATAAAGGACAATTTTCTTCCTGCTATGTAGGCAAGGGACAATGCTCTTGAATGAAGTTCAGGGTCAAATTTCAGCATTAATGTAACATAACATTAACAGTTATGTGACTATTAACTTAGTCTCATAAACAGTTTATGGTTTATGATCTGAAAGAACTTACTACAAATATAAATCTTTCTTCATCTCCATGCCCTGTTTTTCTCCTCGCCCAGGCCTGATCTTATCCACTATAGCTCACTGCGACAGGACCAGCCTGTTAAAAACCTGAACAATGCTTTTGATATTGCTGAGAAAGAGTTTGGAATCAGCAAACTGCTTGATGCTGAGGATGTGGCAGTGCCCTATCCAGATGAGAGATCCATCATGACTTACGTGTCACTCTATTACCACTACTTCTCCAGACTGAAACAAGGCCAGACAATACAAAAGAGACTTACCAAAGTAAGTGTGTTGCTATCTTTGGAAGGTCGAAGTTAAAAACATAAAGCTAAATTTAATTTGGAAGTGGGAGGGGGTTTTGTGCAAGCTCAACTTCAGGATCATTTGAACTGAATCAAAAGGCACAGCCGTCTGAAAGACCTTGTACCTTGAGACTTGTACCTGGAGCCTGTACTCTCTGATCTCCAAGAGGATTGCAATTATATCACTGAAAATCAATCCCTTTTTGACCTCACAGTTTCTGTTTGAGAACCGATATGGCTCCAAGGAAGCTTGAGGCATACAGTTCTCAGTAATATTGGGAGAAGATTAAGACTAGGCAAAAGCAGACCTAGTCAACGATTTTCTCATTTAATAGGAAAGATGATCCCTTATTCTGTGGAACTATGGATTTTGATTTCCTGTGAAAATCCTCATCCTTTCTTTCTAACTCCTTAGGTAGAAAATGAAAAACAAAAAAAAGCAACAAACATGCTAAACAAAACCAAAACAACTCAATACCACCACCGATACCAACAACAAAGAAACCTGAGAGAATGCTAGCTAAATTGGCCAATTTAAAAAAAAAATTATAAAATGTTTATTAAATTTAGCTAAGCTAGGGGTTTTTTTGTTTCCACATACACTCCAGCTCACAAAAAATCATGAGCTATATTAAAAATTACTTGCATCCCACTGATGGAAAACTAAAGGGATTTTGTAGTTTTTCCACTGATGATGACTTCCCTTGAGAGAATTTCTCTTCTATCTCCAGAGAAGTCTGTTCTTGTTTTGACAAAAACACAAAAGAAATAGCCTGCAGAAAACCTACGCATCCAGGATGGGTCCTACATGAACATCTGGACTCAGAGGTCTGCCTGTGCAGTTGAGAGGGGGAATACATTGCTTAATGAGAGGCACAAAAATCCAGATGAGGCTTCCCTGGTGGTGACAAGGTGAAAAGGTTTTGCAAAGCAGGGTTTGGAGAGCTAAAAATGTGGTCTGGGGCAAGGACTAGATGATTCTGTAACAGGGCTCCCCACAGCACCAATGATGGTGTTGAGGGAGTGTCTGGAGGATGCCCTTTGTCAGAAGACTCAATGTTAGGCATTCCTGCAAGGAGCAGGGAGTTGTACTCAATCCAACTCGAGATACTCTAGGATTCTATATATTAGAACAGCATGTTCTCCAAAGAGATGCATTAGATGAGAGCAGGACTTGGAATTCAGCCAAAGTTTGGGCATCAGTGAGGAGAGTGGGCAGTAGGACTTCACAGCTCTACACATGAGTCACTGGATTTTGGCCAGGAGACATTATTTATCTTTTGATAAACATTAAATGGTCCTTGAGCCCACAAGCATGTATTAGAGAAACTATAAGGAGCAATTAGGCCATAACTTTTGTATTTTATGAATAAACAGTTTGCGTACTCTCTCCTTTTTCAATTCTCTTTGTGCTCCACTGTTTTTTTTCTATTTTCTCATACTTATATTTATTCTTTCTTTTCTTTCCCTCCACTTACCTGCTTCTTTTTCTCCCTTTGACTCCTTCCCTATTTTTAGCCTGTCTCTGATATTGCGTTCCTGTCTTCCTGCATTTCTGACACACACAAACATTCAGAAGGAGAAGGAAACAGATGTTAATCTCTTCATGTCCTTAGTCCCCTCAAATAGGCAGCTCTGAATTTACTAATAGGATTGGGAGGGAAGCCTGACTGTGTCAAGGAAGCCTTTGAGTTCAGACTAAGTGTGTGACCAGGATGGCAGAGAGAAACAGCTCGGGGAGGCAAATCTCCTTTCCCTCTCCCATCTGAGGTGACCATGCATTTGCTAGGATCTTTCAGCAAGAACTGGGTACGATGGCAGAAAATACAGAAGGGAGCCCTGATGTCACGGGCTGCTTTTCCTGCACTGAAGGTTGGTGCTATTTTACTCCTCTTACAAGACTGCAGCACTTAGTCGTTGCCAAGTGCACTTTCTGGTAGCCAAAAGCAGATTACCACTTGGAAAGTCTGGGTCTTTTCTCAGTGCCATCTCCGTCGCTAATCTGCCTGGCTGGGGCAGGCAAACTCAGCAGAATGATGGAGGCAGGCAACATTGTTCACTACTAAATCTGACATTTGCAGGAGTAAAGATCTGCATCTTTACTAAGTGAGGGTGAGGAAAAAAATAATATGAAGTAAAAAGACAAAGATGGAAAAAAAGTAAAATGGAAAGAAAGGATTATTTCATTCTAACACTTATTATTTCATTAGGGATTTCATTCTAGATGTTTGCTCCAGTATTTACCTGAACTTGAAATAAAGGCAGGTCAGGCCCCAAATGAAACAGACGAATGTCTTGGACTTGAAAAGTTAGTATTGAATCAGAGTTGACATCCTTACCAAAGCAATGTTTGGCCATGAAACGTTTTCTAACAGTTTTTATAAAGACAAACAGTTCCAAAGGAAGAGATTGAGAAGGGGCTGTTTGACCACAGTCTGCTCTGTGCATGTGAGAGAACCAGGATCTTGTCAGATGGTCTCCTAAGATCCTAAGTGGTGAAGCTAGGAGGGTGTATTTTTGTATTAGGATAGAATTGTTTGGGGTTGAGGAATGAGACTGGGAAAAAAATATCTGGGTTTTTTCAGTTGTGAAACAAAAAATGTGAACCTTCAGTTTGGGATTCTTGCTTTCTAGTCATTCCACACAGGAATTGCTAACAGTTTCCACATACAAGCTGTTTATTCCAAAATTAACGTTTTCTTAAATACAAACTGAGATGAGAAATTGTATAAAATTTATTTATCTGTGTTTTATGGAAGGCTGGTTTAGGATTTCACTTGGCCTCAGATGTGACAGCTATCACCACATCAGTATAAAAATGTGATGACTGCTGAAGATGCTGCTTTCTGTTCACCCGCCTTGCTTCTTTCTGTTTCTTATGTGGCTTGTAACTTTATATTCCCACCACAGATTGTGTTCTTCCTGAAGGAGATAGATGACTTGAAGCTTCAGTATGAGCAGATGGTCTCTGACCTCCTGAAATGGATTAAACAGAAGGTGGTGGAACTGGATGACCGTCATTTCCCCAACTCTCTTCAGGAGATGTGGCTGCTCATGGCCAACTTTAAAACCTTCCGCACTGTGGAGAAACCCCCCAAATACCAAGAGAAGGGCATGATTGAAGCTCATCTCTTCAACATCAGGACCAAGCAGAGAGCCAACAACCAACGGCCATACTTGCCCCCAGAGGGGAAGATGCTGCAGGATGTGGAAAAGCACTGGATCATCCTGGAAAAGTCAGAGCACAACCGGGGAAAGGCACTGCAAAAGGAGATGCTGAGGCTAGAAAGGCTGGAACAGCTAACCCAGAGGTTCCTGAAGAAGGCAGCCCTGCGTGAGTCCTACTTGGAAGACATGAGGAAAGTGATTGGGAAGCAGGACTTCTGGCCAGAGAGTGTGGACAGGATGGAGGCTGCCAGTAAGAAGCTGGAAGCCATTGTGGCAGACGTCCTGCCCAGGAGGGAACGCTTCACAGCTTTGGACGAAATGGCCACTGTCATCAGCCAGGAGAACTATCACGGCAAAGATCAAATCTTGCAGAAGTGAGTGATGGTTGTGAGACTGTGCAGTGGTGGAGGGCAAAATTGGTTGAAATTCTGTGGTGTGGTGGAAGGAAATTAATTATAACCATGAATCTTGTCTTTGCTCCTCATGAGTAGAACTGTCAGGAATTTCTTCTACCTGTGAACAGTTTCAGCAGATAAGGCAAACACTTCATCTTCTTCAAAATACTGTTTTTTTTCCTTTAATGGTCAAGTTCTCAGACCAATTTAGGGTGAGAAATAATTTTAAGGTATTTTTGCTATATATGAAAATATACTTAAAAATTCCTACCAAATATTCTATCTGCCATCAAAAATACTTAGTGAGATACTCTTTTTTTTTCCCTAAATCAACACTTTTCTATTTCAGTCTGCAATTTGGGGAGATGCAGATTGGTTAAGGCACAGTATTCTCAGATTTATTCCGTTTTGGAGCAAATATTGAGAAATTATAAGTTCTCTGATTATCTCAGGTTATTATATAACCTGATTTGTGAGTATCTAAGAATGCCATATGAATAACTTCTCTTGTGGTATTTTAGTGCTTTTCTAAAATCAGACAAAATCAGGACCCTCTGTGAAAACTCAGAAAAAGAGTTATAAAAGAGTAAATCAAACTGTGAGATCAGATTGTGACTTATGATATGGTTTAGCTTGATGTTTTACTTTAAGCAGCCATTTAAAGACCACTTCTTTGTTTCCAAGCCTTTCCACTGTATCAAGCAAAAGCACTGTAACAAAGAAAAGGATGTTTTATGAACATCCTTAAAAACAACGCCTAAATTTTAAAAAGTCAATGACAGTTGATGTGCTAGCCAAACCTCCTATAACAACATTGCTTTGACCTATTTTGTGTTCCTAGCCTGTCCTCTTACACTGCTGTCAAGAGTCTTGTGTGGTCATTTAGCACCTCTAAAGCTGCAAGCACTGAGAATCCTCCAGTGCTGCCCAAAGTCTTTGGTCCAATCTGGTAATTTCTTTCTCTTCATTTGTAGGCAAAAGAGCATTTCAAAGCAATGGCAGGATCTCCTGGATCAGCTGCAGAGAAGAGAACAATCCCTGGGAATGATGCACGAAATTCTGGGCCTCCTGAGAGACATAGATGCCATTACAGAGGAGCTGAAAGAGCTGCAGGTACAGAGCCTTCTTCACCAGCACACAACTTGCGGTGCTGCCAGTGTGTGTCCCCGAGTTCCAGGGACTGCCTGGTGCCAACAGGAGATAAGCCTATCAGAAAAAATAGACAATTCTAGAAAAATAAATAGAAAAAATACACAATTCTTACCTAGATGCCTAACTGAGCATTTCAGTTCATCATCACAGGTAACTACATGAGAAAAAAACAGACTTTGCTATAGGGAGTTTCCCTAATCAGAAAGCCAGATATCCTACTACATGGAATGCACTACAGGTTCGAGTTATACGGTAAAATAAAGATGGGAAATAATCTTTTCTAAATTTACAAGTGCAAAAGCAAAAGTGGAATAAAACCACCTCCTGTTTCCATTCCACATAATTCTTCTGAATTAGCTTCTGGAAGTACCTGCAGTAGTTATACAGATGGGAATTAGCTCAGGCTTTCAGGTGTGTAAGGTCATGAGAAAGGAAAGTTCCACTGTAAATGCGTAATGATTGCTTTTAGCATGAATTTCCAACTGTTACCAGAGTGTCAAAGCACAAAGTCTTCTCTTTACCATGAGAAATAGCTGGGTTCATATTGATTTTGTGATAGAAGGACGTATATATACATCCTTTGCCTTGAAGACAGAAAAATTCTTATGGCTATAGGTGGCCTTGTACCCAAGCTGAAAGAGTCACTGTGCTATATGAAGTTGTGAATTTCAAATCAAAGATAAGAGCTATCTCTAAGTTATAAATATTTCTGTCCTAGTGTTAGTAGACGAAGAACATCTAATGGTAATAGTGTTGTTGGAACAACAATAGCCTGAGAATATGGGAAAAGATTGGTGAGGAAAGATAGTACCCTAGGATTAGTAATTGTAGCCATTGATGTAACTAGACAGACTGGTAAGTGGTTCTCATCAGTCACCAACTAAATACAATAAAGTACTTATTTTCATTATTTAGATAGACAAGTAAGCTCCTCAAATAAAAGAACGTTGCAGTTACAACATACCATAGACTGGGATACTGTAGAATTCTTCAAATACAGATTGTGAATCAATCTGTCAGCAGATGGGTCTATAGCAAAGGGATATTCATTGTGTCCACGAATTCTGAGACCTTAAATGCCTAATCAGAAGAAATATCTTAGATGCAAAAACAGATGCTTATTTGACGAGCCCATTAATTGCACTGCAGCAGATAGAAACTCCGGATTGTTGCCATTAGCTTGTGGAATTGAAAGAAAAGTATAATTTCTCTACATGGGTAGCATTTTAGCTTTACCTAACTGACATTCTTGGACATTTAGAAGCTATGAAAGAAAACAAGAACCTTGATTACTGATTTATTTGCACTGACACCCTGGATGCACTCTCTGAAAATGCCTTTTTTTTTCCTTCTCACTTTGTTTGTAGGTGCTAGTGAATTCCCAGGACTGTGGGAAGCAGCTCCTGGAAGTGGTAGATTTGCTGCAGAATCACAACTTGGTTGACTCGCAGATCTCTTCCTATGATGGCAGATTGTCACACATCACCCAGAGGACAGCAGAGATCAGCAAGGACAGCACAGTTAAATCAGAATTGCTTTATGCAAAAGTTCAGATGCTTCGTCAGCTGTACCAGAAACTTACAGCGCAGAGCAAGTCACGGTAGGCCTGCAGTTGTGGCTCTGTTCTTCCTGATTAAGATGCCCAATCCTAATTCTTTAATCAGAAGGCACAGCTTCTCAGCATTTGAAATTTTATTTCTCCATTTATGAAGACATAACAAAAGCAACACAAGTGTCTTGATTGCAACTGACTGAAAGGATCGCATACTTTTATAGATGAAGATTAGCTTCATTCTAAGCATTTATTATAACTTGCTTTATGAGAAGTCTGAATAGAAAATGGTTATCTCCTCAGTTCCTGAAGAAAGAAGGAAAAGTAATTTTGTTTCTTTTGTCTTATTCCATGAATAAATTAGTACATGGCAAAGAGGAACTAAAGGCATTCAAATTCTGGATTTTTAAATTTTTCATTGATTATTCTACCATTGTCTTAGTGGAATCCTAATTCTGACTGTCATACACTGTTTATCTCCTTCAGTAAAACTCAGCTAGAAGAGGCTTTGAAGCTTTTTGAATTCTTCCGTGACTGCAAAGAGGAAGAATCGTGGATCTCTGAGAAATGGAAGCTGGCAAGGATGACAACATTAGGGAAAGATGTCAGCCAGATCGCAGCCTCTATTCAGAAGAACAAGGTATCATTCTTTACTGCTGCTGCCTTGTCTTCGTATTATAGCGAGATTTTAGAACGTCAGTGTCTTTCAGTTCAGTCAGTGCAGCACTTGTAAGAGAGCCGTCACACTAATCCTTACCTCAAGTGTCGTGACCAGACTTTGGAATTTTAAAAAAATGTGTAGGGTAGGGATTTTTTCCAAAAGAGGGGAAAGAAGGGGTAGAGAAGAAATATGCTCCGTACTGGACTAGAAGTGGGGCTTCTTGTGAAGGCACTGGGCTCCATATTATCTAACATTTGATGGGCAAAAAAAGGTTGCTAGTTTCCATGTTTCTCACCTTCTTTTCCTGGCCAAGAGAGATGAGCGTAAAGAGGGAGATGTTGAAAAGGTAAGACATGGGGCTCTTGGAAATGTATGCATGACAGTAGCAGAGAGTAGGACCCACTCTCTTCTCTTGGCTAGTAGGGAACAAGCTGTGCTGACATGTTTCCTTTCCTTGCGCTAGGCTCTTGAAGCAGAGTGCAATTCACACAGGGCCATATGTGCAGATGTGATGAGGAGGGGTTGGGAGCTCAGCCAAAAGAACCCCATGCGCCAGGACGACATTCTGAGGCAGACAGACAACCTCCAGAAGCTGTGGCAGCAGCTCCAGGATGAGGTGGCAGATCGCAAAAGCCGCCTGCAGGCAGCAGCCCTCATCAAACAGGTAAGAGGGTTCTGCTGGGGTGTTTGGTAGGGGGAATATGGATGTGGCTCAGTTCTGTCCCATGCCCCCATATGGAAGGCAACTGTGGTAGGAAAGCCTTCACCTGTTGGTCTACAAAAAGATCCCTGGCAGGAAAGTCTCAATCCTCTTGCAAGTCAGATAAGCAGGAGATTTGAGCAGCTGGGAGTTGCTCTAAAGGTAAAAATGCTAATAGGAATAACTCACATGGTAGTGCTAGTGCAGAGTCTTTTTAGAGGGTAGGATCAGGTAGCTGTGTGACATATTTCTAAAATGAAAAAATAATTCCAAAGACCACCAACAAAAGAAACATGTTGTAAGATTTAGATTGACCATGAACTTCACAAATCCTGAAAAGCGTTTGACACTTCCATTCTGACCTGCGATTTTATTCCCACAAACATTCACACATCTGCAAATAAAGAATTTGTATAAAAGCAGAATTCTTAAATCATAGCACATTATCTCAGGCATTCTTATTCTCCCCTTCTTCAGATTTTGCTCAGTCTGTTGTTTCCATGAAATGTTTGAACAAAACTGCACAGTTTTTTCTTGAGAAAGTCTGAATTTTCTGTCTGTTAAGATTCACACCATTATGGTGGTTTAGGTCTTTCTTCGTCCCTCATTACCATGGGTTTTCTTATTTTTCTGTTGTACCTTTATTCTACATCTCAAGACCTTGTTTTACTTTTCTACAACCATAGCCAGGCAGACTGCAAATTCTGGAAAAAAGTAAACCTCTGTTGTAGACCAAGTCCATTGCTTGTTCCTTAAACATTTAGAAAATATTTGTTGGTGTTACATAGTGCCTACCAACATCACACATTGTGGGTTCCTTTTATTGCTGCTGTTATGCACCATGAAGTTTCAGCTAGTTAGGAGTTTTTAAAGAGCTATATAGGCAATCCTTGAATCTCTTTACTCACTGTGGTTCTGTGAATTATCTGTGCTGTGAGCATGAAATACATCACGGGTTTAGAGCCACCTGATCCATAGCTTTCGCTTTTTACCTGGAAGTAACCTTATAGCTACAGACCTGAAGGTGTTTCTCCTTATTCATAATTTTACAAAGAGGAAGGAGCTGGATATGATACTTTCAGGATGAATCCAAGTGTTTTCTTCCCTGTGTTCCTTCAGTACTTTGCTGACATTGATGAAGCAGATTCCTGGTTGCGAGAAAGGCAGCCCCTTCTTGCCAGCAAGGACTATGGCAAAGATGAATCAAGTGCTGAAGCACTGTTGCACCGCCACTTGCGCCTGGAGAAGGAGATTGCAGCCTATTCCTCTGAGATGAGGCGCCTCAAAGAGCAGGCTGACACTGCAGCACAGCAAGCTCCAGTTGCAGTAAGTAGATGAGGGATTGTGTCACATTGTGTTGAAGAATGTAAACAAAACGGGTTTTCAATTATTTATTTTTTATTTATTTTGCCAAAATAGAATATTCCAAGTTAAGTTTTTTATTAGAATTGAGGCAAATTTTTAGGTGACAAAGAAGGTCCTTGTCTGCTCATAACACACCTAGTTAGTACTCTTTGAAGTGCTAGAAATATTCTCATCTATATTAGTTCCCTCTACTGGTCCTCATGAATACATTCTCAGTCTTTATTCTCATAAAATTATTAATTTCAATAATCTTTAAAAAGCAGACATTTAACCAAAACATCCTGACAAATTCTTTTGGCACCATGATGTAATGAAGAGCTATCCCATAACTCCAGGAGCAACTCATACCATCCCTTATTTTTAAAGCAGATGAGATGAAGTCAACCTCTTCAGATGCCCCTCTTTTTCACTGACTAGCAAGGGAACTTTTGACTTGAGATCAGCTCATTTGATAACAGAATTCAGGGGAGACGAATGAATGTATGAATGAATGAATGAATGAATGAATGGCATATTTCATAGCTTGCTTCTTTTAAATGTCTATATTCACTCAATGTTTAGCCCAATAAATTTGAGAGCAATGGGCATCGCTTGTGGTCTTTCCTTTATCTCATCAATCCAACATTAATTTTTATTAGAAAAAAATTTTATTACTTTGCTATGAAATGCGAAAAAGCACATGACAAGATGGTGTTGACGCACAAATAGAAGTATTGATTCACGGGTTTTGAAACTGGAAGTGTTCAGGTACGAAAACATCACCACAAAGAGAAACATGAGCAAAGTCAATTGTCTTGTTTTGTTGGCACTTCTAAAAATAAAAAAAGCCCTTACAACCAAACAACTTTGATTTGGGAAGAATATAAGAATTTTTACTCAATCAATGTATTTTAAAATTAGCTAAATTAAACTTCTCCTTTAAACAAAATCAAAATTTTTTTCAGTTTTTGGATTCATTTTTTCAGAATAGAACAATGGAAACAGTTTCCAAAAAATACTGGAAATTTTTGGTTTCAAGGGTCAGAATGCTGTGATTTGAACTATCAAGTCCAAATTTTCCTTCCATGTGAAATTTTTATCCAAATCAGGAATTTACTTCCATTGATTTTGTTAACATTTTCTTAACAGATGACAAAGAGGGAAGCCCCAAGTGACTTAAATCAAAAGACAGCTAAGCTACCATTCAGTCGAACCTGGGCAACATCTGAAACTGCATACACTGGAACCTCAAGTCCAGATGATCATTTTCTTCCAGAGAACATCTGGAAGACCCAAGAAGAAATAGATTCACTTTACGAACATCTACAGAGCATGGCTGAGGTATAACATCCTGTTCTGCTTTGCAGTTCATGAAAAAATCAAGTCCAAACCAATGCAAATTGAAATTAAGCGCTGTGCTGGCTTCTGTTTCTCAGTTTAATAATGTGTCTCATCCTGTTAATTCCTGTAGGGCTTCAAGGCTTGAGATTATCATTGAAATTTTATATCAAAGCACAATTTATGTTGGCAAATTTCCCATTTACATTCCAGTATTTTTAGTCCATGAAGAGCAGATTCTTTTGTGTAATCTTCCCCCCACCACCACCCCTTAATGTTTCCTTGCTGTAGCTGCTGAATCACTGGGCTGTCTTGTCTGACACCAGAAAAGATAAACTATAACCTGCATTTTCAATATGCTACTTTTCATTCCCACCTGCTCTAATCATGCCCTAAAGACCAACACAAACATGCTTTATGTGACTTTTACATATTCTAGAGACTACTGCCTCAAGACTTCAGCCAGCAGCAGCAAGTAGCACAGCAGCCTCCCTGCTGGCCCAGGGGCTGGGCACTCTCCAAATGATTCTCTTAAGCTTTTAAACCTCTGTTGCTCTGGGAAGTATTGTGATCTTAAAATTTCGTGTTCTGTTCTCTTCCAGCAGTGTCTGGGAAAACTACTAAGCTACCACCTGTGTATTGTAGCTTAAATGCAAGGATCTTTTTTCTGTTGCTTCGAATGGTAAGGAGTTATTACAACAGTAGTTAAGTCTTCATCTGTTTTACAGAACAGAAAAAAGGCTCTGGAGGAGATGATTGGATATTATCGCTTCTGTAGCTCTTGTGAAGAATTTCAGTCATGGATGAGAGATAAAGAGAACATTTTCCGGACTCTTCAACCTCAAGCAGACAATGTGGAGGTCATGCAGCAGAAATATCAGGTACCCCTTTTTCCTCTTCACAGATGACACCTTTTAAATCAAATTGGCCTTTAAGAGAAAAGATAAAGTTGAGAAATGATGTTTCGAGAGCCTTTTCATTAATTTCAACTTAGAGAGTCGTGCATAGATCAGCTTTTTCTTTTGTACAGACTATGCCAAATTACTGAAGCTGATGTGACTCTGTCCCTTTATCTTCCTGTGAACATGGTATCCTGTACAAATATCATGGTACAAAAGTATTCTTTCTGTGGTTTACCTTACATCGCTTTAAAAAAGTACCCAGTTACGAAAAAATCCACCAGTGCACTTGCATCCCAGTGGAGTGGGACATATGTTCACAGACGTAGTGTGAGCAGCAGGGAGGTCAGGGGGTTGCAGGGGACTTGTGTGCACAGGTGTGCATGGAGTCAGCAGGCAGGCAAATGGAGAAGCCAACTGTGAAATTGGGACATGAGTGGATATAAGAGATTACTGAGAATTGTCCACAGAAGTGGAAAACCCCCAAGTTCTTCATTCTTGTATTTTTCCATTTTAGAGATTTTTAACGGAACTGGCTGCAGGCAAAGGCCAGCTGGAAGACATTGAAAACTTAGCTGCTAAATACAGAAATATCAGTCCCAGCAAACATTTTGAGATCCAGACTTGGATGAAAGAGATCAACATCAGGTAAAAGTGCTACTGATAAGCAGAGGATTGTCTCATGGGGGCAATTGGAGAGCTGACCATTCATATCCCTTCTAGACGACAGTGCCCTCAGCTGGCTGTAGTCTGTCCCTGAGCCCAGTGCCATGCCTCCAGGACTGAGGGGTGCTCCTAGGACCCTGGCACCAAGTTGCTTAAACTGTAGAAATTTGTGTGTGCATGTTAAAGTGGTGCCTTTTCCTGGTCTTAAAATCAAGAGTCAAACACGGTTAGAAGGGAAAAAGGGATTTTACCTTGGTATTTATTTTAAGGATCCTTAGGTGCACTACATCCAGGTCGAATGCACCTCCATGTACACCGCAATGCACGTACCCAAAAGATCTGGTAGAACATTATAGATCTTACTAATTAGCATATCTAGCATAAATTCCCCAATGAGAGGCTCGAGTGAGCCCCCCTCCCAAAGGAACCTTCCCCTGGATGGTTCTATCTCAGTTTACAAAATGTGTTCTGGAGAGGACCTTGGGGTCTGAAGCACACTGCTCCCTAACTACGAAGCTTCTAAAATGTTGAGTCTCCTAGTTTGACAAACAAGTCCAAGAATGAAGGCTAAAGCACTAAGAATACAGAAGCTGTAAAAAGGTATAACAGGGGTATAAAAGAAAAGACAAAAATCATTATGGCATCAAAAGCACAATGTGAATTCATCCATGGATGATAGTAATGTATTCAGAGTAGTTCTGCAGCACTGCAGCTGATTTGGTTACTTAAGCGTCAGGGTGAGGACACACTTCACAAATCTTGAAAGGAACATCAAACCATGTTTGACTTCACCAAGAGTATTCAGTACCTGTTGTGAATGTATTCCTGGCACCCTGTCACTCAGTGGGCATAGCCAGGCCCTGATTTTGACCATAGTTGTTTATTTGCATCATGTGCAGAGTGTCCTGGCCACCCGAGCAGGTCCCCTTGTTTGAGATGGCACTGATAGGAGCTTTGATGTTGTGAGGGAGTGCTAGTGTTCACCCCCGCCCAGCCACTTAGGTCCTGATGAAATCTTTATACAAGACTTTTTCTGAACAGAAAACAGATACAGTTCACAATAACAATGATGATAAATTTTTATCTGTCTTTAAGATGGCAAGGCATGGAAACTCTGAAGGAGGAGAAAGGCTCTGAGCTGATTGGAGTGGCTGATGTGAGGACATTTCTTCAGGACTGTCAGAGCATAGGAGTGCTACTGCAAGACAAGATAGCCCAACTCAGGGATCTGGAACCAGGCAACTTTCCTGCTGGACTGGAGTCAGACAAGCGCAAACTGTACACAATTGAGAGAGAGGTCTTGGTGACAGAGAGGAAAATTGAATACTTGAGGAGTGTTGCAAAATCGTAAGGCACATTCTCTTTGTTTCAACTTTCTTTACTAGTTCTCTAAGATCATGCTGGAAATTATGGCCATAAAGAGAATGAATAGCTTTTAAAGTTTCTCTTTCTAGAACCCCAAAGAACTCACTTGCCTACTGAATTGAGCTGATTTCTCTTGAGTGTGGCTGGGTGGCTGGGGATGTGTTTGTTTTCAGACTTCACAGTTGTAGGAGGATGAACATCACAGAATTGTTTGTGGCTCTAAAAAATTATCTCTACTAATGTGAGTTACCTAGTTCAAAATGTGGAGGTGTCACTTAGGTTCTAAAAGAGGGTAATCATGGGAAGTAAGGGTGATGGTAGGAAAATAGCAGATAATTGTGCACAGGAGTTCGAATTTGAAATATTAAAGTTTTTTACTTCTTTAAGTTATCTGTACATTCACAATGGGAATATGTTGCCTTAGCTGACTTTCTTTTTAATGGAACTGTTAATATCCAAATCCATTCCTTTTCAAGAGTATTGGTTCAAGCTCTAAATAAGTGTTCATACAGTTGAATGTATTTTATTGAAGGATCAAGGACACCAACCCTGCAGAGAGCAGGACCATCACTGAGCAAGTAGAAAACATGGAGAGGCATCTGGCAGAGCTCAAGCTGGAGATCCAAAAGAAGCGAGACATCCTGCAGTGGGCCCAAAACCAGCAGTCCTTCCTGCAAGACAGCCGTAGGCTCCTACTATGGGCAGAGGGTATTCGGGAGAAACTGAGCAGTGAAGAAATGGGTCTGGACATGGAATCTGCAGAGCAACTGCTGAAGGAGCATCAAGACCTGCTGATAGAAATTGGCTCTCAGAATGAAAGGTAGAGAGATTCTGTCAGGGTGGGCAGAGTGGGGTGCCATGACAACAGTACTGTGAAAATGAAACATATAAATCATGTATATAAATTGTGCACGAAAGTGATACCGAAATTTTATTCACATGCACTTGAACTTTAGTGACAAAAGGAGACTGCAAAACACAAAATCCGGTCAGCTTTTGCAAACTTATCCTGACTGCTGATGTAGGGGGAAGGAGGAGCTGTATGTTTGCAGTGGTAGAATTCCACAAACTCTCCTGACACTCTCAGAGAGTGCCATCTGTACTTTATTCCAGCTCCCTCATTTCTTCTCAGGCCTTATGCTTCCATTTGCCATAATTTTCAGTTCTTCTTCTTCACTGTTATTTATTTCCAGATACTGTTGGCCTTCTTTTCCCTGTTAATGTGAAAACCTGCTTATGTGGGCTTTCAGTCCAGATGGGGAAATCTCACTCAATGCCTCCAGCATGTATCCCTGAGCAATAAAAGAGCTGCACTTTGTAGTCCTTAACCAGCAGGAAAAAAACAAAAGGGAGGGAGGGAAACTTGGTGTATGGGCACTGCCAAGACAGCAAAGAGCTGTGATGAAAGAGAATCCATATTCCCTCATGCAGTGAGGTCTCATTTTTCTTTTTGACTCTGGGAAGATTTCTGGAGCTGGAAGAGCTTGGGCGGAAAGTAATCCACCAACAACCCAGTAACAGTAGGACCAGAGATGTCCACCAGACCATGGAGAGGCTTGCCAAGGAGAACAAAGAGCTGGAGGAAATGTGGGAAAAGCGATGGAAAAAGCTGCAGGATGGCCTGGAATTGCAGAAGTTCAATAGGGAGGGAGACCGTATCAATGCAGCCCTCTCTGGCCATGAGGCCTTCCTCCGGGGGGATGACCTTGGGGTATGTACAACAGCTGATCTTGTTTTCTCCTACTTCTCCCCATCAGTGAGTAGCAACAATCTTCTTTATTCGATTGGCTTCTTCACTCTTCTGATCACAGCATTTCCATTCTTGGGAACCAGATTTTCAGGATCTTATTAGCATTCTTATGTTCTTACTCATCTTAATGAGAACAAAGCTCACTGTCCCTCAAAAAAAAAAATTAAAACCAGCTAGAGTTGTGATTTTTTGCTGTTTGTACATGTCATATGGTTTATATAAAATTTGCTCATCCATTGAAAAACAAGGTTTCAGCTTGAAAATAGTAATTTTTTTCAAGTAAAAATGTAACCCTTTTTTAAATAAAAGCTTTTTCTTTCATTAATTTAAGAACATTAAAGCATACGAAGCAAAAAAACAAATGGAGACAGTATTCGCAAGATCATTGAAGAAGGAGGTTGTGGTCTCTCACTGCCTCTTATGTTTTCAGCAGAGCCCAAAACATTGATACTTTGGGATCAATTGAGTGGAATAAAGTTTTACTAGTTAGTCTTTTGTATTGCTCCTCCCTAGATGGGCCAGAGTGCTGGCATAAATTTAGAATGGAGATTTTCTTAAAAGGTGAAAATTGAACCATAATGGAAACCTAGAACAGAGAAACCAGATATGTTACAAACCTGCTGCTTGTTTGTAGCCCTGAACATCCTTGGGCTCATGCAAAATGTACACTGTTTCTCCTGCCTGAAAGAGAAGGGGGAAAGTAAGGTCCAAATTTTTTTTCACTGCTACTGAAACAACATGAGCAAGAAAAGTCTTGACCGAATTTTCTTTCTCAAATGCAGGACCATGTAGATGCTGTTCGAAACCTGCTGAAGCAACATCAGGAATTTGAACAACTGCTGGTGGCACTGAAGAGACGAGTGGAAGCACTCAATGAAAACGGGGTGAACCTACTAGAGAGCAGGCACTTTGCATCACACGTGTGAGTCCAAACCCACTCCTTTTTTATTTAGCTTTAATAAATGATCCAGTGTGATCAGGGTGAAAGGAAAAACTTTCTCTGAGGAGAAATTAGCTGACCTCCAATCCACAATTTGATAGATAAGGGAGGCAAAAGGAATTTTTTTCAAAAAATAGATTTCCTATGCTCTCAGGACAAATAAGCAAAATGCTTTAGGTTAAGAGTGGCATTTGGCAGAACACTAGAATAATTTGTCTTCTATCATAAATTACACATAGTGATAAAACTTCCTAAAGTGAACTCGTTAAATGCCTACAAAAAAAGAATACCTTCATTTTCAGTACCATGTATTAGAAATATTGTTTGCCTTTAAAAAGTTACTGAAGACTTCACAAGCATAACTCTCCAGGAGCAGCTCCTTTGTGTTTTTGTCAAAGCTGAACTCTTAACTGTAATTCCTTTCTCTGTGCTAGAGCCACTAGGATCTAGTAAGGAGGACCCCTTTGCAAACAAGATTTAGAAACAGAGTATCAGAAGACCATGTTCTTGTGATCATAAGTGATAATGTCTTGAACACTCCCTCCACAAATTTATAAAAATGACCTTAAGATCTGACTTCTTGCCAGCATTACTAGAAGAAAGCCATTCCAAAGTCTCATTGCACTTACAGCAAAAAGGAAGTTAGTAGTTAATTATAACAGATATAACAATATTATGGAATATTCGGGGCAGAGGGAAGTTGCACTGTTTAGTGTATGACTACAATTCACTAACGTGACACAGCCATACAAGAGGAAAATCCAGGGCAGCTGACAAGCAATACCTGCTCTCCAGGTAAACCCAACATGGTGACGGGACAGGGCCGTATATCCCTTCTCCCTGTCAGCAAAGCTGTTGAATCTAGATTACATTTATATCACAGTCATGACTGCAGCACAAGCAAGGGGAACCGATACTAGTACAGCATTGGACTTCCTGTTTTTCTTGGTAGTATTGAAGACAGAATGGTCACTCTCCAGAGAAGGTGGGAGCAGCTGATACAAAGCAATGCCAAGAGAAAACAGAGGTTGTTGGATTCCCTACAGCTACAGGTAACTGATACAGCAGATTTAGTTGGGCATCTGTGAATTTTGAATTTTACCCTTTGTCTTAATATGAGACAAAAACTGCTGAGCATTCCTACTGCAGCCCATTTTCTTTTTGGCTGTGGCATAGAGTTTTGTTCTCCAGAGAGCAGGTGATGCGCTGGTGATAAAACTTACAAAGGTATAACCATAGCAAAATTCCAAAACAAAAATGGAGATTTTGAATTAAAAATATCAACAGAAGGTTTTGTCTACTGGATAAGTTTATTGTAATCATTACTTATTACTGTTCTGGGCCTTAATAACTTAGTACGGTTGCTCTAAATCTTGGCACCAAACTTAGCTTTCAGTGGGGAGATACAAAGTTATACTGGAGGATTGGTCCTCTTCTGGTTAAAATATTCTATCAATGATGCAAACCTTCACTAGCAACTACAGGCAACAGATTAGTAAATGTGATAAGAAAGGGATCAAGAGACATTATGATGTCTTAAAACCATATCTATGGTTCAAGACCATACTTCTTCATTAGTTAAATTAATTTAATCCTGTTTGTTTTGTCTAAGGAGTTTAATCGTGATGCTGCTGAGCTTTTGATATGGATGGAGGAGAAGTACAAGATTGCGTCAGATGAATCCTATCGTGATCCAACAAATGTTCTACGCAAGCTGAAGTGGCATGAGGCTGCTGAGAAGGAAATGTTGGCTAACGAGGAGCACTTTACAACACTGATAAAGGTGAAGGCATTCTGGAACTAAGTTTTCCATTTTGTACCAGAATTCATAGATGCTGATCTGCTAATAAAGTGATCCACTGTGTTTCTCCAGAAAGGAAATCAATTGATTCAAGACAACCACTATGCTGCAGTTTCTGTCCAGAAGAAGATGTCAGAGCTTCAAAGAAACTGGAAGGAATTGTATGGCAAGATGATAGAGCGAGGTGACAAGCTGAGACAAGCTGGACAGCAGGAACAGCTCATGGAACTCCTGCAGGTCAGGAAGTCGTGAGGAACAGAGGGGAGGAATGGTCTAGGAGCCCAGTTCCTCTATTGTGTGGACACCGCATAACAGAGGAGAATGTTATCCTGATAAAAGTGGGTTTTAAGACCTCCATTTTGTCTACAGTCCCAGGAAAGAAACCTCAATATTATGCTGTCCAAGCTCACTTCAAAGTTATGATCATGGTAACAGTGCCAGCAAAGCATCAGGCTGCTGAACTTGGGCTCAACACTGCATCTTGTGTGGCCATCCAGGACTGGGAAAACAACCCAGACTCTGTAGGGGTCAATGCTGTGCAAACATAACTGCTTGCCTGCAGGCAGCCTGGGGCCCACAGGATGGCACTGTATTAAGCACATGGTCATCCGGTCAAGTTTTATAACAAGAACAGTATGCTGTGAAGCTGCTTTGAGACCATTATGAATGGAACTGCTGTTGTGTTATAGCTACAATCTGAAGTCTTTGAAGGTTGTTCGACTCCTTTATATTATGTTGCTGAAGATATTTCAAAGAGAGTGTTCTCAGTGATGTGCTTTAGTGTCTCAGAGAGAAAAATACTCCAAAATAGTTCGCAAAACAAAATATTCCTGGAAGATGTCTCTTAGAGACATCCAGCCATCATATTACCAAGAAAGGACAATTGGATTTAAAAATTGTGTCCAGGAAGCTGTCACAGGAGGGAGTGAGTGAAAGAAAATGTTGTTGTAAGGGCAGTATGAGTGTGCTGTAATCTTTTCCTGGCAGGATGCCAAAAAGAAGATAGAAAAAATTGAGAAAGTTCTTCAGGAACCTGAGACAGGCCATGATTTGCGCTCCAGCCGTGATCTACTCAAGCAGCACAGACAGCTGGAAAATGAGACGCGCGAGCTGGCAGAGAAAATGAATGCCATTGTATCTCATGCAAGGAAAATGGCCACCAATCACTTTGACTCCCAGAGGATTCTGGATGAAACACAGAAATATCTGAAAAGGTACAGTGTCCCTCTGTTTTTTGTCTCCTCCCACCTCTTGTGACAAATAGCATTTTTTATTCTACCTTCTTAAAACTTCTCTTGGTTGATTAAGTTTAACCCATACTCAGGAATGATTTCTCCTCCCAGATGGACCATAAATATGCTTTGATCTGCACCTACACAGCTGCCTGTTGACCCACCTCAACCTCAATGACTGAACATTGCTCCTTGCCAGCTGCACTCCTCCTCTAGTCCCTTTCTTATCCACAGGTCATCCACTGCTTTGGAAGAGGAACAGTGATCCAGCATTCAATACATCACAGGACAAGTCTAGGACTTTAAAAGTGTAAATAATTTTTTCTCTGCTTACATTTAGTGTTATCATATAGGTCTGCTTGCCAAAGGTAGCCTTCCATAGAAGGGCTCCATGCGTGTGCAGCCAGTACTAACCTTTGAAATTTAATTGCAAAGAAGTGTCCAGTGTTTTGAAATCTTCACAATGGTATCATAGCCTAATTCCCTTGGCAGAATGAGGATAAAGCTTTGTTTTAACATATATTTAATGGATGACCCCTAGGTTTGAGTCTTTGCAAGCGCCTCTTTATGAGAGGCATAAATTGCTGGAAGCTGCTGTGGACCTTTATGAGTTCTACCATTATCATGACATGGAACTGAACTGGATCAATGAGCGCTTGCCTATTGCCCATTCCACCAACTGTGGGAAGTCCTTGGATGTGGCTCAAAACCTGCTGCAAAAGCACAAGGTAACTCCTTTAATCAAGTGCATTATGGCATGGTGGCACACAGCACTTCACCTCAGCCTGCAAACCTGCACCTGCACAGTCAACACTTCCAATGAGTACATTCACTGATTCCAGCTCTATCCCAGCTAAAATGGTTCAGTGGGTCGACACAAATCAGCAGTGTGGTGATGGTTTTCAGAACAAATACAACATTCTTGTGAGAACTACAAAATTTGTCATATTAGGAGTATTATTAATCTGAGAAATTGCTTAACTCTTCCTATTAGAAGAGAATAAAAAGCTAGTGTATCTGACACTAAATAGAAAAAAAAGAGGGGTTTTCCCTATGTGGGTTGATATGGGTTGAATATTTTGAGTGTAACATACTCATCCTATTGTAGTTTTTTGCTTACTGCTCTATTATACTTGCAATCTTGAGGTTTGTCCATTATGGATTTTCTAGGAGAGCATATAACAGGCATTTAAAAATTATTTTAAATCTGTACTGCTTTTAAAATGGTTTGAGCAAGCTACAGTGACTGTATCTATAAATATAGGTTAATACTGATTTCTGGGGATTTTGATTCTTTGTAGCAGTTCCTCAGGGCCAGAGGGGCACCTCAGCTGTCCTGCACCACAAGCAGTGCTGGATTTTGCAGCACCTTAATTGCAAGTTTCATGAGAAAGATTATAAGACCAGTGGGGAGGATTCATGGAGCAGTAGTTCAATAATTTTCATGGTACTGATGACAATGTCTCTCTCTGCATCATCCTCAAGACTCTTCATCTTCTTGGATATTTTATTTTTCCATCAGCATCTCAATGCTCTTTTCCGATTCCCCCAGTTTTGTGTCTCACCTTGTGATCTGCTCCATCTCCCAAACCTCCCTGGCTGCTGGACAGGGGAAGGAGCAGAAGCATGTTAAAGAGAGAGCACCAGGAGGACTTTGGTGGAGGGAAGTTAAGGGATGTGTGCTGCTTCCTTACACACCCTTCCCTCCTCTCTTGATGGCAGTACCAAGAGCAGAGCATTATGTGAGTGGGGCTGCCACCAGTGACCGAGGTTGCAAGTGTGGTAGAAATTAGACAGTCCTGGTGTCCACTTGCTGTACTCTGCTCACTGTCACCAGCTGCCAGTTTTGCGTAGGATTAGTAGCACACAGAATTTATTTGTCCTCACATTTCCTTCCTTAATCCCTATTTTTTCTTTCGTCTCATTCCCAGGAACTGCAGGCAGAAGTGAATGCTCACAAGCAGCAAGTCCAGCGGGTCCTGGATAAAGGAAAGACAATGATTGTAGACCAGCACCCATCAGCTCAGAAAATAAGTGAGAAATGCCAGGAGCTTGTGACTGCCTGGCAGGGCTTGGAGAAGTCCTGTGAGGAAAGGATGAAGCAGCTGCAGCACTCAGTTGGCTTCCAGGAGGTACAAATTAAAGCAAAGAGCTTACGCAGTAGCTTTTTCAGCAAACAAGAGGACCAAAGCGTTAAAGTGAATAAAAAACCAGCTTTGCTGGGCCTGGTATTCTCTTCAGCTGCTTGAGTCCAGACTCACGGGAATGAAGCACTGGATGGCACAGCTGAATGCAGCCCCCACTCCAGACCTGCTGCCCTACAGGCTTCCCTTGGGCTCCATGCCCATCCCCGATGGCGGGGCACAGAACATGCCTTTCTCCTAGAAGTAGCTCCTTTCTCTGTGTCTTTATACAGTCTCAGGTTTTGACTTGGTTAATGTAATGGATCCTGAACTGGCCTTTCATACTGGAGAATTATGACATGGAAATCAAAAAAGAGGGTATTTCTTGTGCTAGCCATTCTTTACCTGTTTCAGGCAACAATGTTCCAAGCAATAAAATGACAGTGAGGAACAGATAACATTCATTCACTCTCAGAGCAAGTTAGGGATTTTGGCTCTATTCTTTTCTGTGAGCTTCTGGACCTTCATGCTTAGCCTGTTTAAAAAAAATAAAATTGCATGCAAGTATTTATATTGATAATCCAAATTTTTTGTCATCAGTGGGTCATGTAGGAGCGCAGTTGTTCAGATAGCACATGCAGTTTTGTAGACATAAACAACATTTGCACAGAGTTCACACGCCCAGCTAAAGTATGTTCCCTGGGGTATTTGATCATCTGGCCCTTATTTCCTCTATCTGTAAAAACACTTTTCAGTGCTCTAGACTTTATGAAGCTTGGTTCTTACAGTGAATTGAACTTCTCAGGCAGGGGAAGGAGAAATGTAACACTGACATTATACACTTAGTTATCCTGCACTGAAGTCTTCCATCTATGACTCCTTCATTGTTTTATGATTTCACAGAGAACAGTGAACTAAATATTTAATAAAACGTTGCAGTAAACCTTACAGTGCGCCATCTATTTAGAATTTATTAGGTGAAAAAAAATGGCCTGAGTGTTTTGAAAGTTGAAGTAAAAGCTCATTTGTTTTCTCTTTAACTCATAGTTTTTAATGAATACTTCAGACCTGGATGCTTGGATAGCAGAAAAATATCCAGTTGTGACAAGCAAGGACTATGGTAAAGATGAAGACGGAACACTGAAACTCATCAAGAAACATAAGGTATTTCTCTGTTTAAATTCTGTAGGTTAGTCTGACCTTTTGGTCTCTCTGCAGTCATAAAATTTTTTGTCTCATTGGTAGTTGTGTGCCCAGCCATCTACAAGATATTTTGCATTGATACATGTCTACATATGGACAGACTGATGGAAGAGATCAATGCAGTTTACTAACATGTTTGGAAAAATGTAGTTTGGGGAAAAGGGAGGACGGTGAATATTCTTATATTTTTCTGAGGCCGAAACTGACTATCTGCTTTTCAGTTTCAACAGATGCATGCAGAAGCCTTATAATTTTTTCCTAAAATCAAAGATGCAGATAAAGTATTAATCCAGGAATACTTTACCTAATATTCCTTCAGGAAGTTCTAATTGTCTTAATTAATCTAATTTGTTTGAATTTCTGTACAATTATTTTTTTAAATGTTGCTAGAAAATAGTCTGAAATTGATCAAGTCTTGGAGATGCCACATCCTTCTCAAAAGTATTTCTCTTTCAATGGCTCAATCACTACACCCTAGGCTGTTCACAAATAGTGGATATCTTGGCACCTGGCTCTCAATTCACTGGTTTTTTTTGTCAGGCACTGGAGCACGAGATTGCAATTTACCAAGATATGTTGAAAGAACTGAGTGAAAGTGCCCAAACTCTTCCTCTTGAGGGCTCCATCCAGTATATTGAGGTTGATGCACCAAGGGAACAAGTTCATTCAAGACTCCAGAAGTTACAGGAGCTAGCAGCAGCAAGGTATAAACTAGAACTGCCCCTTGGATCCTAAATTAGATTCAAAGCCCACTGAAATGAATAAAGGATATCTCCAGTTACTTCACTGGAATTTATATTCATTATATTATAAATAATTTATTAATTATAATTATAATGTTGTTTTTAAAAATTCTAATTTTATAATTAAATTATCTTAATTATCTCCTGTTTTTTCAATTTTATTTAGGAAATTGCTTGTTTCTATATTATAATTCTGTGCGTTTATGAGCTTTTCATTTTACTAAGCAAGACCTCTACATTTTATTCAAGGAGTTTTGCTACATATTAAGAATTTGATACCTACAATTGTCTTCTTTACCTTTGATCATCCTTCTGTAAAGTGACTTGAGGTGCCAGATTCTGACTTGCATTTGTGATATTTAGAATCTGCTATCAATGGGAAAAAATATTTTTAGAAGGTTCCCTTAATGCTACTTGAAAATTACTTAATTTTTACATATCGTAAGGGAGACAATAATGGATACACTTATTTATATGCCCAGTGACTGTGCTAGTACAGGAAGGCTTTTATTCTTGAATGAATAATTCTTGAATGAACAAATATTCTTGAATGAATGAACTTTTCATTTCACTTTTTTTCAGTTATTATTACAGCAAGACGTTTACAACAGGACAGTTGGCTTGTACAAAGGGTTTTAACACTTCTAGTTTGTTGTCAGAAGGGGAAAATGTCTGAACAACTTAGATTTTTTCCCCACAAATATTTCACTCAGAAAAGGAATGGGGCTCTGCAAGCAGAATAACAAATAAATTGATCTGAATACCAGAATAATTAAGCCTAAGGAAAATGCTGGTGTTTCACCTTTCATTTTTATTCTTATTTACAGTTGCAAAGGTAAAAGCATCAATAGAAAGTCTTGTGAATGAAAAGTTCAGAAAAAGAAATAATCTAGAAATATCAAAACATTTGTGCATGTTGAACACAGAAATGTTTTGTTTTCATTCTTTCTAAATGTTAACTGGGGTCTTGTGGTGCCTTATTGGTGCTCTGGTTTGTACCTCCGGTCTGCGTTCTCCTTGGGCTGGGCTCTTAACAGGTTGCATCTCTTGTGATGAACATTTGGGATTCAAACTGGGAAGCCAGCTTCTTCTTTCCTGGAATATTTGCACAATGGCCAGACAGGGCTAGCAGATGGAAAATTGATATATTATTTGTTGTGGAAGCCCTGTAACATGTCTGGCTGAACTATAAAATAATCTAGACCATCGGAAATATGTAACAGGTTGCAGCAATTCTGCCAAACCGGCAATACGAACAGAATTACACCAAAAGACTTTCATAGCATCTGCTTTCCTGATGCACCACCCTCAGAAAGATTTCCTTCTCATTTTCATAAGCAATTCAATTATCTTTAGAAAGACAGATCAGGACAGATCTGGAAAAAAAAATAAAGGGTATTCTTTTCCCTGGGAAGAAAAAAAACCAGCAAAAGCAACAACAACAAACCCCAAGCAAAATCAAAAACAGAACAGGAAAGGAGCTCAGATAGGCACAGTGCTCTTCTGGGAAACCCAGCTAAACGGATGAGCATGACCTGGCTCACAGCTGTCATCCTACAATCATAATTTCCAATTTTGAGAAATAGTCAGCTCTTTCATTAAAGAGAATGAGTCTTGATGGTGAGAGGTTTCTGGGATTCATTGGAAGAAAGTCACTGATTGCCCTTCTCTTAATTGCTTTGGTCTAATTATATTATCTTGTCTCCTTCCCCCGACAGAGGGAAGAAGCTCGATGAAACTCTTGTCTTGCATGAGTTTCTACGAGAATATGAAGATCTGGAGGACTGGATCACTCAGCAGAAGCAAACAGCCAGCTCTGAAGACTATGGAAATGATTATGAACATGTCTTGGTGAGTTTTTTGAGTAACAGATCAAAAATCAAATTAATTGCATGCAGTGAGACTGTAAACAGATACTAAGGTTGTCCTTGAAAACTTAAAAGACAGAGTAAGGAATAAGTATAAATAACTGAAAGATAGGAAGGGAAAAGGATGAAGAGTGGGTGGGAAGGACTGAAGAACAGGCAGCACTGCACCCTGTTATCATGAGGGCTGAGGTGTCTGAAACAACTGCATGCTAAAATATCTACACCTTCAGAGAGCAGATCTTTTCTATTTTTAATAAGCAGATATTTCAGTATGGCATCCATTTAGGATTTTATTTTTTAAATTGTGATTGCTGATGATCTCTAGGTATACCTTTTCACGTGGCACAGAAACCAGTCTAATGTCAGCCTGTTACAAATCAATAGCCATTCAGAATCCTCATTCTTATAATTAATTTCAAAATATCTTGCGTCCTAAACCTTAAAATCAGACTACATTATCCATTTACAGTACTGAATAAGTTTGCATTTAGTGAAAACACATAATTTAATAATTGAAATTCATTGTACATAGAATGTTTGTTTCTATTCCTAGTAATAATGTTTCTGCCTCCTATTTGCATCACAAACCTCATGTTTTGCTAAGAGTTTGAAGCTCCTCATGGTCTTTGAAGGTAGAATCCAATCATTCTCTGCAGTTTCTCCATCTCTAAGTATTATCAGCTTTTTACCTGTTTTTTGGCTGTGCTCTGATAGATGAGCAGGTGTGTTTGGAAAAAGAGAGCACTCGAAAGGGGTTTTTTGATTATTCTTGTTTTTCCTTCAAAAGCAACTTTGTGCCAAATATGACACATTCCGACACCAGTTGGAAGCAGCTGGGAAAAGAGTTGTGGCTTTTCAGCAGCTGGCAGACAACTTGCTGAACCAAGGGTATTCTGAGTCCTGGGAAATTCGGCAGATGCAGAAACAACTAAGGTAGGAGCCTTGTGTTAGCTCTAAAAGGTTTTGTTCTTTCCATTTGCTCTCAAGGAGGAGGAAGTAACAAGAAACTAGAAAAGGATAAGTCATGTACTCCGATTTCTCTAATTGCAAATTATGTGGTTTTCTCACTGGTACAGAGTTGCTGCTAGCCTCATTTAAAAATAAACATCATCTACTTGCTGTTTTGGCGTCTTGTAAATTGCTTTGGAGGTGCTTTACAAGGAAGGATGAGTGAACTTCCTTTGCCCTTTGAAACAGGATCACCAGCTGAAAGACTCAGAGTTTAGATGCTTTTTACTGCTTCATATTTTTGAATTGGAATGCCATGACTGCTCTGCAGAATAACACTAAAATGCTCTGAGCTTCTTAGTTCTGGCATCAGTCCAAACTGGCCCAAAGGAGAAGCGTGTCTGCAGGCGGTTGCGGTCACCACAATGTAAGACAGTTATCAAGCTATTAGAGAGCGTCCAAAGGAGGGCCATGAAGATGGTGAAGGGCCTTGAGGGGAAGCCATGTGAGGAGAGGCTGAGGTCACTTGGTCTGTTCAGCCTGGAGAAGAGGAGACTGAGGGGAGACCTCATTGCAGTCTGCAACGTCTTTATGAGGCAAAAAAGGAGGGGCAGACACTGATCTCTTCTCTGTGGCGACCAGTGACAGGACCAAGGGAATGGCATGAAGTTATGTCAGGTGAGGTTTAAGTCGTATATTAGGAAAAGGTTTTTCACCCAGAGAGTGGTTGGGCACCGGAACAGGCTCCCCAGGGTGGTGGTCACAGCAGCAGCCTGACAGAGTTCAAGAAGTGTTTGGACAAGGCTCTCAGATGCAAGGTGTGATGCATGGTGTGATGCATGGTCCTGTGCAGGGCCAGGAGTTGGACTTTAATGATCCTTGTGGGTCTTTCCAACTCAGGACATTCTATGATTCTATGACTCAGTCCTCCAAGTACTGCACAAAAATCCTGAAAAGTGCAACTGAGAGGGGAACTCTTAAATAGGACCATTTCTTTAAGTTCCTGGAGCAGACAGGAGGACAGAGAAGGGTGAAAGCCATGCTGCCATTCAGAGAATCACTCCAACAGAATTTAATGGCAAGAATGAAAAACAAAGCCATAAGAGGTTTTGTTTTCAGTCTTTCTTCAGACTGTTGGTCTCCTTTATTCCTAGTTTAATGTTTTACGTGGTTCTTTTCCCCATCCTACCTTGAAGGAACTCTTGGGAGGAGCTGTTAGAAATGACCAGATTACGAGGCGAGCGGCTGAGAGATGCTGAGGCAATTCACAAGAGCTACCAAGATCTGACAGATGCTCTGGCCCATATTGAGGTAAAAATTAATGGGAAAATCTCATATAATGCAAAATTTATTTCAGCTTTTTTTTTTAATTAAATATTCTTATGATTCTCAGCATTCTTACTGCTGACTTCAAAAAAATTCTCAGTGAGAAGCTGGTGTGGTTACTCATAGTATTAAAAAAAAGTCCTGAATAATCCCTAGACTCTTGACCGGTTACTTTAGGAGAACCATTGGTGAAACCAGGTGGAGCTGCAGCTGCTGATCTGTGGAAAAAGCTAAGATCAGGCCTTGAACTAAGCTGCCTCACAGTGCAGTGCATACAGTAATGTTGTTTGCAGTCACCAGGTCTGAGAAACTACTGCCTTACCAAGGTGGTTCTTTGTACACTGTTGTAGTTTCATGTGTGCTGAAGAACTATCCTGTGAAAAAGGCATTTGTTTGGACTACAGTGATCATTTGCCTGGAAAGCTGTCAGGCAATCATGTGACCTGATGTGAAAAGCTGGGCCAAAAATCTTTTCCTCTCCTGCCAGTGCCCAGTACTGGCAATAATTTCAAACAGTCTCAGTGTGAAAAATAGGGGGAGAGGTCCCCCGAAATAATCTTCAGCCTTCTGTTTTATCTGAACATCCTGAAGAATTTCACAGAGAAACCACACCCTTGCTGTAATGAGAGGTGTGGTTTCCCTAATGCAGATGTTTATAGGAGGCAGCGATCCAAGGGGTTCCACTGTTTGCAAGGCAATAGGGCTTTGTTTGGTTACATGCAATGGATTTTCTACTTGTTTGTGCTGGCAGAGGCTGCCCTATTCAACCATGTTATTCCAATTTTCTTCCCCTGCCATGAATAGAAAGTCAAACATAATATTTCACCATATACCAGCTGGGATTTTCAGAACCTGGTGCCTATTTAACTTCAGCGATGAAGTAGTTAATGCTGAGACAGTGACAAGTAAGGGTTCAGAAACACTTCACAGACCAGCTGTTGGTTTATCCCCATGCTGAGTTTGGTCCAGGCAACCACTACACCCACTACACCCTTCTTGCATTGTATGTTGTTAGTATCTTCACACCAGGGAGGGAGAGCAGTCATCTCATCCACCCCTTCCTGTGTACCCTGGTCAGAAGTGTATCAGGGAAAGCCCATTCTCATAGGAACATAGTACTAGAAGATCTTGCTTAAGTCACCAACTCCAGTGCCATCATAATACAGGCAACTACAACATGCATCTCTTTTCATAGCACTTCCCAAGACGCGTTGTTGGTATCCCAAACTAGTGATTCTTTTGCAGAAATGCACTTCTCCAGTGGTTAGAAATGTTCTGCTAATTTTCCCTAAACTGACCTGGAACAAGTTTCTAATAATTTTATTCTAGCAACAGCGCTGTTCTCCAGCTGAAATGCCTTTTCTTTTTGCATTCATTTCCAGTGCATGTCTGGGTAACAACTAAATCCCTTCAGAACCTTCGTTGAATTAAAAAAATGTTTAAGTTTCCAGTTATGTAACAGTCCCTCCATTTCTCTCATCTTTACAGGAATCTTTCTTGTGCATCTATAACTAAAATTTTATCTAAAGATGGTTCACAGGAAGACCACCTGTATCTCAAAGAATGGACTGGAACTGTTGCTTGTTAATGTTGCTTTTAAGAATCCACTGTCACTGCAGTAGCTGTTCAAGATTGATTTCCAACACAAAGCCTCTAAGACGTTTTCTTGTATTGTCTGATCAAGGAAAGACACGAACCTTCATTTCTAGCCATCCATTTGAATAGTTTAACCATTAAGATATTTAGAAGTGAGTTACTAGGAGAGATTTTTCTGCCTTCCTTTTACTTATCAGAGTTGAGTAACTCAGAATGTCCTCAAGTGTGCAGTATGAGTTACAGTACCCAAAATTATTAATGTAGGCTTGTAGTGAGTTCTGCTTGGAAGCAGGAAAAAACCAAAGCTTTCTCTAACTTCTTCCTTCTAGGAGAAGTCCAAAAGTATTCCAGACGATGTTGCTAAGGACATGAGAGGTGTGCAAACCCAGCTCCGGAACCATGTGGCCTTGGAGCATGAGCTCTCTGGGAATGAGCAGCAGGTAATGACAGTCACTTGTGGTCTTCAATGTGTAGCCAAAGTCCAAGTTTCCAAGATGAGCATAATAATAATTTGGTACTGTGAACCAAATTATTACTGTCTCTCACAAGAAGGCTGGAAATCTCTCGGGATTTTCCTTGGTTTTCTGGGACTTTTCATATATTAAAGGTCTGATGGCGGTGATAAAGTAGGTACTTACAACTTTTTAAATAAGGCATATACTGTAATTACTGACTATTGAAGTGGTTCACAGGGATATTTTTGATCATGGTTTGCAATGCAGGATTATGCCAGGCTTTGTGAAATGCTTATCGTCTTCTTCAGAGTGTTCCAAATGATTACATGGAAAAATCCAGAAGCAGAGAAAATTAATATTGATACAAATTGGACTGTGAGAAAGAAGGATAGGCATCACAACACAAATACGTAAAAATTTTAGCTCATGAGAACAGCTGTCTCGTATATGAGAGACTTGATTGTCTTCAATAAGACCAATAAACCTAGTATGAGTTTTCACTGCTTTGTTTAATACATGTAAGAGTATACAATAGTATATACAGTATAAAGCATGGCATGAGTTATATTGAGATTACTGAAGTAGTTATCCCAGTATTACTTATCAGTGGCCTCATATATTTTGGCCTTGGGGCAGTAGCATTAGAATTGATCCCATCATCTGCTTGTTAGTTTAAAGGGAAAAAAGCATGAGACAGGCATGAAGAGGATGTAGTCATAGTTAAGCTATATGGTCAACGAGGTAAAAAAGGAATGGTTGTCTATCACTTGCATTATAATAGCAATTATAATACTACTTGTATTATTCATATAATAAATGGTATAGTAAAAATGGAAAACAAAAGCTGTCTGCCTCTGAAAAATCACTGCTGTGATGAGCCTTGGCAAACACTGGATGTCACTATTACTTCATAGAACAGAAATTACAGAAGTTTTTGTTTAATATGAGAAAAACAAACTAAGAAAATATTTCTTGAATTGTATTTTCATGTACAGAAAAATAGCCCTTATCAGAATTTTTCTAATATTAGCAGGATCTCCGTGACACTCTCCCTCTTACCCTCTTCTTTCACCTCTGTGTACAGCTGCAGGAGCTGATCCACTCTGCAGATCACGTGCTGCCCCATTGCTCCAAGAAGCAGGTGGAAGACCTGAGGGCAAAGCAGCAGGCAATAGTGACCAACTGGAAGGCCCTGAAGTCCAAAGTGGAACTGCGCAGGAGACTCCTGGAACAAGCCTACAAGCTTTACGAGTTTCAGGCACACGTAAGCACTTCTGCCCTCTGTCCCTCGCCGCTCGGGGGAAGGTTGCCTGCAGTGGGGGTGAATCAGAGGGGCACTTCCAGGCTGCTAAAGGCTGCAGGTGCTCTCTGTGTTATCAGTCAAGCATTTAGTGCTCGTAGATGTTTAGAAAAGTCTTATAGGATAAGGATCTTTTTTATAGGATAAGGATTTTTTACCTTCTGTAAGAATGGAAGCTTGGATCTAGATGTGTAAGGAGTAATTGTCAGTTTTCAGAAGTGGTCACTGCTTTGCAGGAGTAGCAGTAATCTTTTCAAAGGCTTTGCAATTTCCACTGAATAAGAGTGACAAAAAGAGATGTTACTCCCCCATTTATAATGCATTAAAGTTTGTTCTCTCTCTCTCAGGGCATGCAATAACCCTCAGTTAACTTAACTCATGGAATGTATCAAATACAACTCACTGGTTTTTGCACTAACCTCTCAAGTTGCTCAAACAGTGACATGGGTATATCAGCATAACATCATAATCAGCAATGCACAGTAGCTTTGTCTCCAAAGAACTCAGCAGGTCACTGAGCTATGGTTTGCCGTGGAATACTCTGCAAATGTCGGTAGTCTCAGTGAAGGCACTTGAGCCACACCACTGCAAATCAGTAGATACTGCTGCAAGCACTGCAGGTGCTAAACCAGCAAGAGTGTCCCCTTATATCATGAATAGAGTTGCTAATGTAGGTTTCTAGAATACATTTACATTCTTTTATTCTTAAACTGTTCCAGGTGTAACTACTGTGTTATTTCCAGATAGCTCTGGTAGTTCACATTTTGTTTCCATTTTTAGTGGGAAGCAGAGAGTGTCCAGAGCATGTTCACCCGGAAAAAACTTGCTGCAAGTTGTCTTAGGGTTGTGATCTGGGATCAAGACCACAACAGAGTGTATGTGGTTCTCTTTTTTAGCATGCGAGGCATCTTCACATTCGATTAATCCACTTTAAGTCTCTTATTAATGTTTAAATCAGCGTTACCTGTTGTATTTTACAAGAAGAAATATTATATAGTTAGAGAAAAAGGATGCTTATGGCAGTTTGGGGGTTTTTGAGGATTTGCTTGGTTTGTTTTTTAACTGTTACAAATTCCATTATCATGTGCAGAACTGTTGATTGGGAAAATTAGTGTGATTCTACTGATGTAGGTGAAAAGTTCATTTGCCCACTGTCTTTCTAAGAGTCTCTAGGACTGATAGGAAGAACAAGGCAAACTTTTAGAATGTATTCTCCTACCATAGATTCTTGAAGTCTTCAGCCTGGAAGCGTCTTCATCAGGAGGTGGATCTTGGTGGATTTAGCCACTAAAATGTAGTCACTCAGAGTTCACTTCTTTATTGATTTATTTCATAACTTACATCATAAATTCAGTTTTTGACTTCAGATAGAAAATGTTACGTTGTCCCCATCCTGTGGGGGTGTTATTCTAATTTTTATTGATGGAGTGATATAAAACACCTTTGGTTTGAAATTCGTCTGAAATGTGTGATGCATCCTGTGACCTGAATGACAAATCTATAGCTCGTTTCTCGCTCTGCCAGTGTGTCCTTTGATCTTCATGACTCTTAACATCATAAAACAAAATGACAAAGCCAGGTGACTGTATTCTCAGTGATGTGTCTAGATGGGACTATGCCTCAGGCAACTCTCTGTCTCTTTGATGTCAGTCTGATGGCAAAAAGTATTCCTAATCCTCTCAAATTTCACCTCTTTTCCCAACAATAATTCCTGAAGAAGTGAAGAGCTGGTTCTGCAATTTGGTAAGCTTGTCTTTCTGCCCAGATGGGACAAGGCAGAATCATGCAGCCATGGCTAATAACTGTAAGAATTTCAGTAACTCTAGGGTAGGTTAGAGCAACTTTGCTGCAGAGTATCACCCAAGCTGCTGGATGCAAAGAGGCAACTTTGCTACCTTTCTTCTTTCAGCCTGTGCCAAGAGGTGCACAAACTTAATGTTAGTCCAGCTGTTCAGAGTACTTTTTTTCATTATATTGTTCATATGCAGTCCACAGGGCTTTTTCATTAAAAAATTATGCACAGATTAAGTGAAACAAACAAACAAAAAGATCAATTTCCATAAAATGAGAATTCTGCACAATCATCTATTGTATATCCTTACCCCCCATCACGTGCAATTTTAGTGTGACCAAATAGCAGAGCTGGGCCTAAATGACAGCACACAGCACAACAGAGGGCTTCAAATGTTCCATGGAACTTTGTCAAGGAAGATAAGTGTAGACACAGACTCAAAGTGTTTCTGAATGATCTGAGGCTCTTATTCTGAAGTTTGTGCTAGGATCTGCATGATCTCAGTCAAGCTCTACTTAGGAGTTTCCTGCAGAGTGATGCCTACTCTATCCTTAAATATTGCTGGCGGGCAGTCTAGTAACCTCTTATTGGCTCTTGACTTCTTCCATTGCATTATATATCCTGAGGTTTATGGAATTTTTCCTAATGCTTAGCTTAAAATCTCAGGGAGTTTTAGACATTTGCAGTGCCAAGTTCAATGTCAGTGTCTGCAGTGACATCCAGGTGTGTGAATTAATTAGTTCCACAAATCAAAATGGTGCCAACACGTGTGCACCACATGGGCCCCTTGAAAAGGACCACAGTCTTTTTAAAGAGTCGTTTCGTATCTGTGTTCACTGGCTTTAAAAAAGCAGTATCTTGGCTTTAAAGCCTAAACTCAGGACCCCAAATTGGCCGGTTTCAATTTTGTGTTGTGCTTTTCTGAATTTTTTTTCCTGGCTGTCTTTACAAGGTTTTGATGATATGAACAAAAATCTATGGGTGAAATGGAGCAGCCAAGAATCTATTTCCATTACATAGTTTCCTTCAGTGGAAAAGCCAGCAACTATTTAAAAGAGAAAATTTTTAGTTTTCTGCAGTAAAAGAGAACACTTACTATAAATACTAGTCTTTTAAAACACATTTTAAAAACCTGAAAGACCATTAACTACCTCAAAATTGAATCAACTAATCCAAACATAGTTAAACTATAACAAAACTTAAGCATCATGTATAATCCCTTGTCTATCCCTCTCAGTCCTAGTTTTTACCAAGAGCAAAACTCCTACTGCAGATTCAAATAAGATGCCTAAAGTAAGCGGCTGTTGAAGGTGTAGAATCAAATGGAGGAAAAGACATACAGAGAACATCAAATTATTTTTACTTGGGACAATTTTCTTCAATCACAGTTAGAAAAATAATCCTCAGGGATTTGTTTTAGAATTTTCTTGCTCATAATTGCTTCAGCAAAATGCTTCAGACATTTTGAGTTATTGAAAGTACATTTATTGGTTCATCAGATCTTGAAAGTCAACTAGCATGACATACTTGTTCCTCCCAATCTCAGTCCTATAGTTCCACAAACCAAGAGCTGAATATGTCCACCTGATATGCTTATGTAATTTTTTCTGACCTGTGATTTACCCTTTTCCCACTTCTACTACAGTGCATTTTTTTCACCTAAAAATTCTCACTCTCATTTTAGAATATGTGCATAACCTAATTTTCAAATAGACTTGTATTAGACAAAGCTTTCACAGAAAAGTAGGATGATACTGGTTTATCCTTTATGAAGCAATAACATCAGAAAATACTTAAGGTGGACTAAAGGGCAATAAATTATATCATGCTGTTACTGATGTGATATGAGTTTGATTAGGATTATGATATTACAAACCATGTAACACAGTATATAGAAATTCCTGCAGTTGTGTTATCCACCCTTATAAAATTCATAGAAGTACTCTAAGCACTAATAAAATATTTTATTTCTTATCTATGATTTTATTACCTATTGTTCACTTAAAGTTGAAGAGTCAGGCTGTGATTTTCCTGCCTGCTAACCTAAGCTTGAGCCCTAACCTCAATTTTCATATTTTCTTGGGTTCCAGGTGTGGGACTATTTCTTATGGACAGCAGAAATAATTAGGGAAATGAGAGCCAAGGAGACTATTCGGGACATATCTACTAGCAGTCTGAGACTCACCCAGCATCAGCAGCTACTGGCAGAGATCGAAGCACGAGAGGAGAAGTATAGTCATGTTGTACAGCTAGGACAGTCCCTCTTGAAAGATGAGGAAATGCCATCAAAAGAGGTAATTGAAACTCCTCTGAGTGCATATTCAGCTACTGGACCCCAGTGTAACTATGATTCTATGTTGTATCACGCTGTGAGATAACAAAACCTGTGTACCCTCACTTGTCCATATGCATGATCTTCATTTGCCTCAGTGTATTACCTAGCTTGAGCACAAAAACATCTGTTCCATTTCCTACTTCAGCAGTAGATGAGTAGAGGCATCTCCTGAAGGTCCCCAGCAGCAGAGCTGGACTCATTCAAGAAGTTCACAATGTTCTGAGCAATGGAGTCAATTCTACCAACTTCCCAAACTGGATTTTCACACAAATGCTACACTTCATATTACAGTGGTATATCCACACCAGAACAGTCTGGACAAAAACCTGTCAACCAAAGAATGAAAACACTCATACATATGAGAGAGTTTAAAGATTGATTGAAATATTTTCTGTAGTCAAGAATTACACTAGTAAAATATACTCCCTGGAAATGAAAGATTTAAGTCAAAATGTCAGTTTACACAAGACAAATAGCTTCTAAGACTCTTACAGCATTTATTTCTTTTCCAGTACCTACCAGTTCATTTCTCCCCTGACAATTCATTAACATGTCTCTTGAGTATCTTCAGAAAAACGCAGAGTTTTAGTTATTCTCTCGTCTCACCAAGCTATTTCCTGAAAATTTGCTGAATATTGCACTGTATGACTATGGTAACTAGAAATCTTGCTGACTGTAAAGTCCTTTGCTTGTAGAAAAAGGTAAGAAAAATCATTTATAGAAGGCCTGCAATATATAATGTTTGAAAGCTGAAATTATATGAAGTCTAACCTTATGGCATGTATTCACTGACTAGAAGAATACGCTATGCTGATAATTTTTATTTTAATATCTGCCACATAAAAATTTGAATTGCTATAACAGCACACAATGTTTAACAATAATGAAGAATTAGGATCTGATTCTAGAAGTCACACTTGAGAAACAGTTACCTTTCTTTGCTCTTGGTTTGGGCTGCAGTATGTGCTGTAAGAAGCACTTTTCCATTGTTGAAATGAGGTACTTCTGATTATCCCTCTGCCCAAACAGTAGTGCTAGAACCTGTTCTACTTTTTTTCTGTTTAATAATTTTGTTGCAATTTAAAGGGATTATCCACCACTCCACTTAATCCTTTCTCCTCTCAATTTACCCGTATCCACGGGATATAAAGACCAGCACGAGTTTTTAACTGGAAATTTTGTTCAGATTCAGCAGAAGCTACAGGCTTTGTTGGAAGAGAAGAAAAATGTATACAATGCATGGAGAGAGAAGAAGGAGTGGCTGGAGAAAATACACCAAGAACAAATGTTCTACAAGGATTGGGATCACCTTGACATGCTCCTGAACTCACAGGAGGTGAGCAAGTTATAAACTCGAAATAAGCAGTTAAACTCTTCAAGCATGTAAACTCTTTCAGACTAAAAATGGCACTACTGTTCACCTACAGCTTGAAATCCTTGTGTCTGTGTGCAGACAAGACAGTCTCTTTTATTGGTATTGTTTGTGCTGTTGTATCACTTGGAGACTGTAGCAGTGTATGAGATGCTCTCCATTCTCATGGGGCTTAGATGCGCAACAGAAACAAATAGATGAACCTTACCTGAAAGATAATTCACTGCAAATAAACATAGGAGGGAATATATGAGAGTCACAACAGAAGAGGGAGACAAGAGTCCAATATTAGTTCATTTTATAAACAGATCTCAGCACGCCAGCTGCTTAACCACTGGCAAATTTTGTAAGCTTCAAAGAGGAAGGAAATTGTAAAGAGGATTTGAAGGGAGGTAACTTAGAAGGTGTTGCTGGAATTCTCACCTCAGGCTGAGAGTTACGCTGGGAAAATGCAACTAGTGAAAAATGGATGCTGGCAGTGTGAGTTAATACAGGAAAGTGAATTGCTTTCTCAGTTCTGCAAGGGCATTGATAGGAGTGTGTAGAACAACAATGAAGAGTTTGTAAGGAGTATTAACTTTTGTTTGATGCAGTTGAGAAAAACAAGCTAGTGAAATAGGCCCTCTCATGAGAAAAGAGGGCAGATATAATTAATGCAAAGCGACAGAAGGATGTTCTTATTATCATCATTTTGCAGGTCTTGAAATAGATTGTTTTTCACTGTTTTTGAATTATATTTTGTCTTTCTTGCACTTTCTTTGATTCATGTAACAATTTCAAAAGGTTCCAGTTCGAGGTCTGGCATTTGCAATTACAGAACAGAGTGCAGTCGCTCTGGAAATCCATGAATTGATAGATTGCTGCAATTGTGCTGAGACTTGGCATGCAAACCACATCAATGGGTTGCAGGATGCCAAACTGAAGGATTGACACAATGCTGGAGGAGGTTGCACCTGGGTCATTTTTCATTAAGGAAAATAATCCTTAATTCTCCAAGACCACTGGCAGCAAAATATAATGGCTCTCATTTCGTGCTGAGCTCTGTTTTCCACCAGCGCTTTCCCACTGGCACTAAATCCTTTTGGAAACTGACTCTGAGGTGTGCCATGCAGTGATACTTAACCCTTTGTGGCACAAAGGAACTTTCTGCTACTCCTTCCTTGAAGGAAATGCATGTCTGCCTAATTCCTTGTAATTTGTTCTTTTGGCAAGTGTGACCTGCATTCTGGAGCTTGTGACATGAAACAGAGAGTTTTACCTAGGTTCAGGTTTCTGGAGTAAAATATTACACAGTTCTGCCCACTCTTTGTTCCTTATACGGCAAATGACATGATTTGCATTATATCTATTTCAATTCCCTACCAAGCAGTGGTACATCACTGTTAAGCTCCTGCATAGGAGCTTATCAGGGAAAATGTAAACTCTACAAAAGTTCGGCCACTGTATTTTTTCTCTTTACATTTAATTGATATCAGCCAACACACAGAGGCACTATCACTACGGCATCTGTTTGCTCTATGTAATGCACAGATAAACGAGTAGGAATCTGCTGTGGGTAGGTGATTTTTTTGCCCCTCAGTTGTGAGTCCTGGTTGCAAAAGTCTGTATTACTCATACATGAAATGGTAATGCACCTGACATTTCCGGTATGGCCCCAGCACATTCTCTCCAGGTAAATGGCACTTCATGTTACTTCTTTGTTCAAATGAATTTGCCATTGCCATAGGCTGTGACATAGACTGCCACAAAAACAGGTGGGTGTTCTTCAGAGGTTAGGTAAATTCTCCTGGTGGGATCAGAAACCACAAGTTTCTTCAGCCAAAGCAAACCCTGAGAATGAAGATTGTGACCTTGAGGACCATGAAGCACAGTTCTGTTATCAGAACACAGTATCCTCTCTATGAACTTCCAAGGAGTCTGGTACTCAGTTTTCTTCACTGACACTAAGCATCCAGAAGGTGGAACTTTTACTATCCAGTAAAGCGTGGATACTCGGCTGTCCCTTCCAACAGCCTTTCACACGGACAACATTTTACAGTCAAGCTGTCTTCTGCAGCTGCCACCATCTGCTGTGTAGATCAGTATAAACAATTTGACAGTGGAGTGAGGTTCCTTAGTCACTACTTGTATTTCACTTCTCTGCAGTTGAAGAACACTTGGAAGAGAAATCTGCTCCTTTTGGATTGAGCTCTGTTGCTACTATATGGAGTTAAATGTGGCTGGACAGTGATGCAGGCAAGCAGGATGATAGGAAAGCAGTTCTTTCAAATGTTTTCCAAAAAACTTAGCCAAGGCATCAACTGAAGACTCTCAAACCATTTTCCCAATGGGAATTTCATCATTTGCTGCTTTCAGAAAGGACAAAAGGAAACACACATTCAAAAAGCATTCTTGTCAGGCAAACAAATAGAAGCAAAATCTCCACCCTTTGAGTTTCTTCTGACTTTTGTGTTTGAGTCAAGGCTCAGTTATGTGCATTTCACTTCTTATGTCTGCAAAATGTCTGTGTAAGAAAGCATGTCATAATTTTTCAATCCTATTTTGCCAGTACTTCATATGCCACAGACCAGAAGCAAGAAACAGGGGAAGGAAGAAGGTAACAGAGGAGTATTTCAAACTAAGAACTAGTACTGGGAATTGCTCTTTTCAACCTGTCTGTGCCACTGTGACAGGTTTGACTTTAAGCCAGCATCTTATATTACATCCAAGTTACTTAAGCCTTCAAAGGATTTCTGCAGAATATCATCTACCATTGTTCTGTGCAAAGAAAATAGAGCAGATGTGAAGAAAATTAGGCAAACACCTATCTTTTTAATTTTTTTAATGAATTCAGTTGTACCATCAAATGGAACTTCTGTAGGAATCTTTTCTAAGACCTGCAAACTGAGATCTTGTCATTCAGAGTGCAGACAATTAACAGCTGAAAAAGGGAAAGAAGGAAAAAATCGTTTTTGCTTTGAGCAGAAACTGTGTCCAGTACTCTGCTCTGTTCTGATCTTTTCACAGCAGCAGATCCATTGCTCAGGTTAGCTGCTTTTCTTTTTTTCACAGATGAAATAACAGCAAGATCGCAGGCTGTCTCTGGCAGGCGCTTTTGGCTCCCTCCTACTCTGTCTGCAGTCTCACTGTCAGAACACTCAGGGAGCAGAGCCGTATGCTCCGTAATTTATCTTTCAGCCCATCCCACACTCATATCGCTTTGCAGACATGACAAGAGGTGGTAGCAGTTTTAGAAGAGCTGAGATTTTTTATTTTGAGTGTGGATTTTTTTAGTTCTTTTTTTTTCCTGGAGAATGTTTATTCATCTCTCATTCCTTTGCTTCAGAGGAAGAATGGAAATTTCCAGTGCCAAAGGAAAAAGGATTAGGACTTGGTTTTAAGCACAGGGGGAAAGGCAAGCTTCTGTGGTTTTGAATTTTGCATCATTTAGGACTAAGCTTCAGAATGTCATACAGGGACCATCGCTGCAAACCTTCATCTGCAACCTATGTCTCCACTGCAGAAGTGCTGCTTTCTTCCTGTAGAATGAGCCCACCTCCTCCTTTTGAATCTGCTGTGCAGGACAGGCCTTTTCAAAAGATGCCAGCACCAGCTTGGCATCCTCCCACTGGTCAATCAGTTGCAGAGCTTGCTCCTGGAAATGCCATCTCACCACCCAGCAGTGCGTCTTACTGTTCAAGGCTAGACGTCATCCTGGCACACACAGACCAGAGGAAAGGTTTTGGGAGCGCTAGTCACTGTGTCAGTCCTGATGAGACATCCACGTGTTCCAGTGCTTGCAAGGATCCTTGGGGCCACGGATATGAGAGGTCTGGCACTCAGTCAACATCTGCATCTTACAAGCAATTTTCAAAAAGAGAAAAAAGTGTTCATCGTATTTCCCCTGGAAAAAGTGATCCCTTGAAGCTTGCTCTGTCTTTGCCCTCAGATGTTCTTTCCTGCAAAGCTCCATCAAGCTGGACATCACGCCTAGACGTTGATCTGCCTGCTGTTCCGGCTGCTTCTATGCTCCACAGCAAAGATCTGCATGCATCCCTGGAACCCTGTGATTCACTGCCATCCCGACAAGGCTCTAGCCGGTGCAATGTCCAAATGTCAGACCTCCACACTTCAATGAAGCTTTACATTTCAACGTGCAGCTTGACAATAAAGCCTCTTCGAGCAGGTTCCCATGGAAGCAATCACGCTCGTTCAAGTCTGCTCATGCCACAATTAGACAAGGTGCCTGAAACTCCCTCTGGTCTTCCAACACGATCCCAGAAACCAAAACAAGGTTTCCCTTCAGGTGGGTCTCCAGCCCTTCAAATCACAAGATTTCACGTGACTTCCTCAAAGTATCCTGGCCTTCCCCAGCAGACTTTATCCAGAGATATATGGCTGTCCCCAGCTGTGCTGACTAGAAGAGAAAATTCAGTTAGTGGAAAGGAGGTCGTGAGCAAGGATTTAAGTCCAGAGCTGATTGTCTTTCAGAATTATCCCTCATCTAAGCCAGAGTTTCGGAAGACTCCATGTGATGGTCTAACACCTGCTCATCACAAGGTTTCCAAAATCACCCTGGTACTTGCCGCCCCTTGGACTGCTATGCCTATCCAGGTGGTAAGAGAATTTAGAAGAAGCCCAAATTCAACAGTCTTTATAAAAACACGTGATTCAGACAGAGCTGGTCTACCCTTTCACCCTCTGGAGATTGGGGCTGGCCTCTCTCTATCAGTGAACCCAGTTTGCTGCTCAGAATTGCTTTCTAGCCATTGGACAAGATCTGGTTTGAGACCTTCCCAGGAAGCATGCACTGTGAAAAGTGTTTGCCCTGACAGCCTTGTGACAAACATACCAGCTCACACCACAGCTTCAACTCACAGAGATGCAGAGGGTCCAGGGTGTCCATCTATCGCCGTCAACATTGCATCCTTTGGATCTGGGAGGAGAGTGGTGAAGATTTGCATTCCATTCTAGGAACATTTGCAAACAGAAGATCTAAGTTGTGTTTAATCAAGTCGTGTGGATTTCTTTTTGTGTGCATCTTGCCATGTTCCAACTCCCTAGAGATGATTAGGAGACAATGAGAAAACTACTTGAGTTCTGCTGCGTCCAAGGCTGCAGCTACAGCTTGATCCATCCTGAGTGAAGATAAAGACTCTGCTCTGATCAAGTACTTAACAAGAGTTTCATTTTAACCATTAGAATGCTGTTGTTAACACAGCACGCAAGTGCTTGCAGACTTTGCATGATTGGTCCATAGTGCTCAGCACTTTGAAGATTCAAGACTTCAGAGCCAAAAACTGCTTTTCTTCTCTGCTAGGTTGGACTTGATGATCTCAAAGGTCTTTTCCAACCTAATCAATTCTGTGATTCTGTAGTCAGTCTGGGACCTGGAAAAAATCCTCAGTGTAGTTTTTCTTAGTTCTTTTCTGCTTCACTGTTTCCATTTTCCTACTTGTCAAATTATGCCATATTTCTAAATGGTATTGTAACTTTAAAAGTAAGGCTTGTTTTCAAAAGCCAAAGTATTCAAGTGTGTAGGAAGACATCACTTTTTTCCCCTCTTAGAAAAGGAGAGGTACCACCCTTTCCTGAGGGAAACAAAAGGAATTTAATGTCCACAGCACGTCAAATTTGGATATTCCAGCAAAGTTTCTAGCAATGAAACTATGGGGAGTTTCAGAGGAATTTAGTCTGCTTTCAGACAAATGTTTCAAAAGTAAATATTTAAATTATGGTGTTGTATGGGTGTAAGATTCTTGTCTAACACTTAATACTTACAGGGTAGGAATCAAGACTGCAAATTTTGAAGAAGGAGGAAACAGGTGTGAGGAAGGAACCGTAGCAGTTATCAGGAAAACACCAGTTTTATCTCTATGTTTTGTGTTTTTCCCATACACATTTCCAATACCAGATAACTGTATCCTTATGCCAAGGAGAAGCAGGCAGTGGGGGGAGGGAAGGAAATTGTAAATATATTCAACACTAGAATTTTGCGTATAGATGGTGAGGACAGATGCCAATAATACATGTCAGTATGATAGAAAAAAATGTATGTTTTCATTTTATAAACAACTTCAGTCTGTTTTATTCCTCTTGTGGTTGTAGTATGATACCTTTTTATAACTTTTACTGAAATGAAGCATAGTAAAACATTTTTGTGAACCTTATATAGTCACGGTTTCAAGAACATTTACTTACTTTGCTAAAGCAAATTTCAGATTATTTTCATTAATTCTTTTTAGTATTTACTTTTATCAGAATTAAGAAAAATCAAACCTTATTCTTCTCTGTATTGCCAGATAGTTTGGACTTGATTACGTGCTTTAAGTGAAGGTTTTTAAAACTGGGAATAATTCAGGCTTCTAGTACATGGTTAGAGCAGAAAATTTTTTTTGTGGAGTTTCAGCAATCTCAGCAGCAAGCCCATGGCAGGCAGTGAGGGGCAAAATCTGCAGAGCTTGTTGTACTGTGAGGAGTAAAAGCGGAAAAAGGAAGTGGATTTGCACAAACACCTAAAATACATTTTATTCTAGAGAAATAAAAACTGCTCTTCTTGGAATACAAATTTCTTTTGGGGCTGTGTCATTTTCCAGTGCGTATAAATGCGAGGTTGTGGCATCCAGAGAGCACAGTGATGATAATGACTGTTTCATTCAGTGTTTCTCCAAAAGCTAGAATTGGCAGATGCTGTCACGTAACTGTGTGTATAGGGTTGGTTTATTTTAAATGATTTTTTTTAATTGGACTTTGCTTTTAATTCTGCATTAACTTGTATGAAAGAGGTCTTTCTGGCAAAAACTATGCAATGAACTCAGAAACAGGGAAAAACTCCAGCTCAGTAGGGCTAAAACCTCTGTTTCCATGCTTTACATTGTTAATAACTCAAAAATTTATTCCAGAAAATCTCAGAAATCTCAAAAACCATTTTGTGGTTTCAAGCATCTTTGGAAGTCTTCACTTAAAAACGAATCTGTTTTATAGTGAGTGGCCAAGTCTTTTGTGCTTTTTGTGGCTGAATATTAAATTTCCAATGATGGGCGATGATTCCTGATAGAAACAATCTTGAAAGAAAGCTTATACCTGCTGTATGCTGCTGGAGACCCTGGTAGGTTACCCGAGGAGAGCTATGCAGTGTTTTGTATTTGAAATCAATGTGTCTCGTTCAAAGCAGGAGTTAGGAGGCCTGTCTAAAAATATGCCAAAAAGTGATGTAATTGGTGACAGGCCAGCATTGTGGCATGGGAGCCAATTTTTATTCTGCTTTCAGACTGGTATAACAAATGCTTAAATGAAAAAATTCTTGTGGTTCTGATTATAGCAATGGCTCTCATAAGATTTCTGTGTAAAAGACAAATGGAAATTTTTTACCTCAGCAGCTCTCCAGGCAGCAGCACTGTTGGTGCTACAGGGGCTGCTCTCCTCTGAGCACGTTGCCATTGCCTCCCCTGCAATGTATGCAGCCACTTCCCTTTAGCAGCAATTTGCTTTCTGAGCACCAGTTTTCCTACTCAGGGTCGAAACTTTGGTTGCCAAGAGCATTTACACTGACTTCCACTTAGAGGACTTGGTCCAAAGCTTTCAGTAGTCAGGAGGACTTTTTCCCACTGCTGTAACCTCCGAAGGAATTGAACTTTGAATGCCCAGTGTCATCTGTGTTCAGTGGATTTCAGCGGGAGCAAGGCACTGAGCTCTCCAGTGGCAGCTGCTTATGAGTCACCACCCCACGCCCCTGCTCTCAGATGTCTCTGTTCTCTTTCTCTGAGGAAAATAACCATCTTTACCAGCAGATGTCCTTTGCCTTTTTCTTCCATCAGAGATATATGAGCAGGAAAACGAATAGCTGACCCTTTCTTTAGGTATCAGTTTCACTGCTAACAGTTACTAAATAAAAGTCCTGGAGGTAATTCTGTTTTGACCCAAAATGGTAGATAAATCACAAAAATATGTCAAGAAGCTACAGTACTTTTAAAGCAGTATTTAATAGAGATGCAGCATGTGGCTGTATGTCTCTGTACCCCAAACAGCAGTGGGCTAGATTCAGCTGGCAACTTTTTATTTCTGTGTTAACAGCAGCAGTGTAAATATAGATGGTAATTATAAGTGTTTTAATAAAGCATTACAGTAGACAGACCAGGAGCCCACACCTTTTTCTTCAAAAGAGCAAACTAAATCCAATAACACTCTAAAAAATATATCTCTCATAATTTCATACACTTGATGAGTAGGATAGATCAAAGGACTAAAATTTAAATGACAGAGTATCTGCCTTCTGGTGGGGGTTGTGTATAACACAGAGGCATAGCAGAGGCATTAACCTATTTCTTTAGACATTCTGGTGATTTATGGGTCAGACTTACTATAAACTTAGGCCTGTTGTACAGTGGCCTTTCTCTCTTCTTGACAGAGATTACTGTGATGGGAATGGATTAGCATAGAGCAGTTTGAAAATCTGGCCTGGGCATGATATTTATCTGTGCATTTTTCTGTATATGCAAAATATTCACACCCCAAAAATAGGCCAGAATATCAGATCAAGTCTGGCTGTCAGTCGTTTTCTCCACAGCCACCAAGGAGGGTTGAGAGGTGGCAGCAGTAAAAAAGTCCATCAAGCAGCTGAAGATCAAAGCATCAAAGCAAGGTAGTGGCTGAAATGAGGGGTCTGTCCAAGGCAATCAGGTCAGGATCAGTGCAGCTCAATGCAGCTCAGGAGGGACTGATGTCCAGGGCTGAGCCTCAGAGAGATTCCCAGATGGGAGCAGGGGTCCATCCAGGACCTGTTAGTGCAGTCAGATCCTGACAAGTAGGTGTGGATTACCCTGGACATGGGCTCACCCTTGGGAAGCCCCTCCTGCAGAAGATGCCCTGTGGTGTTAAACAGTTGTCCAATACTTCCGTGCAGAGAATGAACATCATGACTGGTTTTCTGAAGTAGTTGCCAAAGAATATCTTTTCCCTCTTATAAAAAAACACTCTGTAAGACTGCTACAGGACTGTGATGTTTTGCAAAGCAAGAGTGATCTCTCCAGATGGTTTTTTTTCCTGTGCACATCTAGGGCTTAAAGGCAGAGATTTTTCCATGTCCTTTACTAGCCCTTTTCCAAAACATTTAGCAGTTGTGCTGTTTCACTGATTCTGTTCTGCTTCTTTCCTGCCTCCTAATCCTTTCACACTATATCATTGACCTCAAATTCTTCTTCCATCTCTGTTAATTGTACTTTACCCAGGCAAAGTTACTGACTGGAATTTCTCATCCTTGTCCAAATACTTGTGATTCCATGAGCTCACAAAATGGATTACACATTACACACTGCTGATAAATGCAATCCCTCACAGCAGTCTGATTTCCGAAAGTCTGTCCAGCCATAGTCACTTCAGTGTGAACCTTATCCATGGGTAATAATGGGCAATTACATCCAATGAAAAAGAATAAATTCCTGCCAACCTGCAGAAAAGCATCATTTTTTCTTGTTAATAGATAACTACATTCTTTTGCCTTTGGTAAAACTGAGTATAACAGAATGCATGGGACAAGTAATTGGGCAGTCATTTTCCTTAACACCAGAAGAGAGTAAGGGAACACTGCAACGCCTTTGAGACACATGTGAATTAGTTGGAAAATGTGCACACTTGCACAGTGTCAAAAGGTGCAGAGGTCAGATTCCTTAAAACCGCATCTGTTATTTTAGACTAAAATCTTTCTGCATCACAGATTGGCAGAACAGACAGTAAATAAAATTAATGCAGACAAGTTGGAATGGTGGCCTGAAAAAATAACAGATGTAATGCACTTGGTGCAGGTGCAAGCTATGACATTTTTTCAGGAACAATCAGCTGCATAAATACAGGATGGGGACAAGCTGGCCTGACAGCAGTTCTTCTGAAAAGTTTCTGGAAGCTTATAGTAGATTGCAAGGTGAACTTGAGTTCATGGTATTGTATAAAAGATAAGCACTATATACAGGCACATGCTGAAGATTGCAGCTTGGAAGGCATTCTGCTGTCTTCACTCTGGCAGCCTTTTTTCTTATTGCCGCTTGTTACGTCAAGTCTCAAAATAAGTGGAAATGGAGAAAACCCAGAGGAGAGCAATAAGAATAATCAGAATTAAAAAGGTACAGCTGTTGTGGAGTGATTGATCAGATCACTGCCATTTTAACCTAGTGAAGACAGAAATCCCAGTATGCAAAAATCTACAAATAAGTACAAGGCTGAAGCAAATGTAAAAGGAATGGACTCCTGAGTGTGATGAAGGAGGCAGTATAACAAGGTGTACTGATAGCCATGCATTTTCAGGCTAGATATTTAGAAGATCCTGCTAATGGTTGAGGTAATAAAGCACTGGAAAGAGTTGCTCAGGCAGGCTGCAAAGTGTCTGTTATGGGAACTCTTCTAGGAAGGAATCATATGGACATCTGTCAGACATGACAGTGATCTTGCTTGAGATTACAAGGACAGCTTAGACCTCTGGAATTCACTGCCTTGTGACTTAATGATTGTGATAAGGACTGTCAGGTCACTTTCCTTAGCTAAACCTGTTAATGCTTATCTTTCTTGCTCAAGACCATGGACTTCTAATTAATTTCCAGTTTCGGTTGCCTTCTGTTCCTTTTTTTCCCTCTCAAGTGTACTCTCAGCAGCAGAGTCAATACCTCTTCTCCTATTTATGAAACAAGATTATGGGATAATTGACTCACTGAGAAAAATAATATTTTTTATAGGTTTATTTGAAAAGCAGTGACCTCGGAAGGTCTGTAGATGAAGTAGAGCAACTGATAAGGAAACATGAGGCTTTTGAGAAGCTTCTGGCATCACAGGATGAGAAGGTAAAAACATCAACAACTAATATTCTGCCAGCTAGAATTCTATGAGATAAAATTATATATATACTTTTTTCTTTTTTAAAATGGTAACACATTGACTTGGTGAGAGGCATGAAATGCCTGATATGCTTGAACCAAAGATAAAATGGGGAAGCTTAGGGAAATAAGATGCAGAGCATTGGAGAACAGCTGTTAAAACACTCCATGCCCAAGCCCTGTCTGTATTGTCTTGCAAGAGATAGGAAAACCATTCACCAAGCAGAATAGTGGGACTTACAAGAAGAAATATTTAAAGCAGGCCATGTTGTGTTATGGACACCAGAAATTTCTGCTTTATTAATTTTAAAAATAGTGTCTTTTAAAGCAAGTAAAATAGAGTAGGTATTTTACAAAATGAAGTAGGTATTTTGACATTAAAAAAAGTTGTCAAAGTGCTTAATATGCATTTTGTATACAATGGCAGTACCAAATGGGCAGCCTTTCTGCACATTTGGAATAGAGACTGAATTGCTCACCTGCATGTAAAGGAATCTGCCTGGCAGGTGGCCACTGCTCTAACTCACCCAGGCTAGGGCTAAACTTAAACCTGGGACTGTGCCTGGGGTCCCCAGAAGGAATCAACTCCCAGAACTCTTGCCAGCTCCTTGCCAGACTGATTGCTCATTTTGAGAGCTACATTCCAGCACCTGGTTTCCCGAAAGCAATAAAATCTGAGCACTCATGGATGTCATGGTTGCTCCATGACTCCTTGCACTGGGTAATCAGTGGCATAGGGACTCCTGGAGCTACAGCTTTGATTCATTTATGGAGCCAGGATGCACTATGGAGTCCAATGACGGTAATGTCATAGATGTAACATAGTACAGGGTGAGGGGGAATGCTGGTTAACTTGTCCGTGCTATTCTTGGTTCATTACACAAAAAAGGAGAATCTTTTATCTATGGAAAGGAGCTTGATTTTGTTTCTTTCACACCACTTGGAAGCATAAAAGTAATTTCAGATCTGTTGCCTCCTCAGATGATATCTCTTCAAGAACAGGCAAGCAGGTTGGAAAAGGCTGGTGGACTGGAAGGGCAAAAGATTCAGTGCAAACTGAATGTCATTCATGAGAGGAAGCGTCAGATCAAGGATCTATCCCAGAGCAGGAGAGAGAAGCTGCAGACTGCCCTTCTTCTCGCACTTTTCTACCAAAACTTGGAAGAGGTAAGAGGGTTTTAGACTGGGATGAGGATGTAAAGCAGAGGAACCGCCTACCTCTATTGCATGAAGTGCTCACTCTTGCCAGACATTATTAGGTGGATAGATGATCTACTCTGGTATGGCAACTCCTGCCACACTCGTGCAAAAGGATGCTCCAGTGCCATTCCTGTTACTGTACAATTGTTGTGGCATTGTGCCCATTACAGACCCTTTGCTCATCAAAAGCTCTACCAAAATAAAACAGTTGAAAGGAAAGCTGCAAGCTACTACATATTTTTCCTTCTGTGGGAAAGAAAATATATTTCAAATCAGGGCGAACACAAAGCGGAAAGCATTACAGCCTGGGCACCAAACTTTATCAGTGGATGTTCACTGAAGGCCTTCAAAACACTGCTGTGGCTTAGCGTAGCTCTTGAGCTACTGTGGCCGGGCCTCTGCAGAGCATGCTGGTCTCTGTTTGTCTCCTGTTCTGGCCTTAGTCCTGTGACTGAGTAGTTCTGCTCTGTCACTACTGCTGGAAAGACAAACTAGGTCAGCCTTTCAAAGGGCAGCAGCACATGTGTGACTGAGAACTGTGCTGGCATAAACAAGAGCACACAGACCCAGGGGCACATTTTCAAGCACTCTTGCTGGTGTGGTATCCCCCCCTTCTGCTGCTGGGTCCCATGGAATGTCCTCAAAGGTTTAAGAAAAATCTGCAGGTGTTGGTCACCTCCCAGCCCATGAAAAAGACACGTGTCCTGACACAGGTCAAATTACGATTGTCACCAAAGGAGAATGAATGCCTGTAATGCAACTGCTGCTGATGGCCAAATATTTCTTATTATTTTCCTTTTTTTTTTTAATATTTGGGACTCCTCACCACTCCCAAATAGTCAGACATTTAAATACCCTCTTCTTTGGCTACATTACAAAGCCAGAGCTGCGCTTTCTTTTTCTCTTTTTCTCTTTTTCTTTTTCTTTTTTTCTTTCTTTTTCTTTTTCTTTTTCTTTTTTTTTCTTTTTCTTTTTCTTTTTCTTTTTCTTTTTCTTTTTCTTTTTCTTTTTCTTTTCTTCATCAGAAATTATTTATACACCCAAACATTAATTTGTATTATTTGGTTATACTTTTACTATCACATGACAGGAAAGTAATGAAAATCAACCGGTAATGGCCTGTCCACGTTTTGGACTAGCAGAGGGGAGTGGATGGACTGGATGGTGCATTGCACAGGGCTTATAATTTCAAAAGAGCAGTGTACCTGACAGAAAATTCACAGGACTGCTAAAATCCTTTTGGTAGAGAAATTGTCAGTGTCCTTCTAGAAGTACAATCAACCCGTTACGTAGGAATACTTATGCATTTCTTTCCATCTCTCTGTAACTGTCAAATCAGTTCTTGGGCTGGTGTCCCCCTTCATTCTTGAATCACACACTTAGAGCAGAAGATTTGGCCCTGCATAGTGAGGAACATTTCCCTATTCTCATCCACTTTCTCCACATAAATTCAGCCAAGAGTTCTTTGGGCAGTTTTTGCTCTCAAGTCATGTGCTCATTTACCTCACCAATCTAGAGTCATTGCCTGCTGCTGTAGAATGTGAATGTCACCAAGGAATTAAAGAACAAAAATCTTACAGTAATATCTTTCTTTCTCTTTGTTGCATAGAATGGAATGTTTCATTTTATTTTAATTATATTCTGGGTGTGTACAAGTTCATGTGTGAGAATGGTTCCCAGAGGAATGTTAAATTCAGAGATGAGTTTTGAGTTTGGTTGTGAAATCAATTAGGTCATTGCTTATTCTTACTTATTAAGAGAACAAGACCCATAGCTCAGGTCCCACTCCCCTGAAAACTCTCTATCCTGCAAGCATGTTAAGTCATTTCTATTGATCAAACAGAAGTTTTTGTGTCAGCAGAAATTAGCGATCCCCGTCATCATTAAAATTCTCCTAATTACTTTCTAGAAGCAATTACATAGAGAACGACACACATTAGTACAATGACCCACAACGGTTAACTCAAGACATCACACACAGTTTACAAAATAAGACTCACCCTTCTACAGTCGAATATGGTGCTTTTGTCTGACTCACAGAAGTGAGACAGACTTACAGACTACCCTATTGCCAAGAAGTCTGTAGCTCAGTGTTAATGTGGAAGGCAAATGTGCAAGTTGCTACTTAGAAATATGTGTATTTAAATTACTGCAGAAAGAATATTATAAAGTTAAAAGGTTTGACTTCTAAAGCTGGCTCTGAGTTTTAACACTGACTCTGAAACTTGCTCATCATAGTAGTGGTACTTCCTTTCCCTTTCGCCCTGTACATAAGAATACAAAACCAATTACATCTTTATCTTAGGGGAGTGAGAGAGAGAATTAGCTGTTATCTCTAGATATCTGGAGCAGGCACATTCCTTTATATGATTTACATACTTCTGTCATTAAAAATCAGCGTAATTTACAAACAGTTTGTGCTCATGAGGTTACAGTAACTCATAGTTTGAAAATGTAAGTTTTTAAATTGGTAGTGCCCACATTTTTTATGATTCCCATAGAAATAAGTCTGGTCTTGTGCCTATACTGAGCATAACACTAGTCTTACTGTTGTCTTCAATGAAGTGAAAATGCCTGTCCAGACAACCATTAAATCTTTCCATAGAAAGATCTTGGGAAAACAGATCAGCTTTACTTCACATCTGAATGTGGGCACGAGGCCAGGAGAAGGATCCCTCACTCTCTAGAGCCGTCTTAAACGAGCCTTAAAATAAACCAAGCCACTAAGAGTGCTGTCTTGGGCACAAGTGCAGATGTTCAGTCTGTCATTAAAGCCACTGCTTCTAATTAAAAAGTAGGAGAGAAATTGACCTTAAAGTGGCTTTATCCTGGGGATTGGTTTGTTTCTCATTCTGACGGTATGGATGAGCCTCCCATTCAAATGAAGAGTCACTTAAGTGACATTGAAGCACTAATGTGTGGCTGGGAATGGGAGAAGGCCATCGAGGAGGGTGTTGGAAATGAAAGCAGCAGGTGACAGTGTGTAGTCCTGGGCAAGTTCGACATGGCCTGTTTGTGTCTCTAACTGTGCTTTGGAGGGAAGCAGTTTCTGGAGAGTATGCTGCTAGTGAAAGCTAGTTCTGTCATTGTTTATAGAATCTCAGCAGCTGAAACAACATTTCAAATCATTAATTAACAGAGAAAATCCTCCAGCTGACAAGTCTTGTGTGCATGTAGTGCACACTTCCACAAGGACAGCCAAGATATTTTGAAATTAATAAAGCTGTCCTTCAATTTGCAGCTCTTGTGTTGTCAAAACACTGCATTACTTCAGTGCTCTGAGGACAACAGGATCAGTTACAACATTATGTCAAGTGTTCAATCCCCAGTGTTTTGATGGATATAAAATATTTCCTTCAGTGTTAAAGGCTAAAGTTCAGCCGAATTTAAAGAAAATTGTGGAAAACTTGGTATCCTGTTCTTCATTTAATTCTGCATGACTTTAAATCCCCTAAAAAAATAACTTCCTAAGAGAAAGACATAACTTTTGCTTTGTTAGGGCTCATAAATCACTTGCTTTTCTGAATCTGATATTCCTGACCAGACCATTTTGAATTTCACAAAGTATAAAAACAAATACAGTTGTATTTCCTTTCAAATAATCTGACTAGTGCTTGGGCCCCCTCAGTAAATCTTTATTTGCTTTGTATTTTCCATTTAGGTCTCACAACACCACTGACATGAGGAAATGTTAGTGTTGTTTTATAGGTGAGGCACTGAGTTCTAAAGAATCTTTACCCAGTTTGCAGGTAGGTCAGTGACAGAGACACCAGATGAAACTCAGAGCCCTAAACCCTCAGACTCAGTGGTCATAATCTCATTTTAAATATATACCATGTTAAGGCTCAAGGATTCTCTGTATATAATCTAGAAGTTTGCATAACCTGTTTATGCCTTGTGAAAAAATCTGAGGAATTCGAGGAATTTTTCATTACTCCTGTGGTCTGACAAAAATTAATTTCTCTCCTACTTGCTTTTAACAAAGTAGAATAAGTTCAGAAACCGGAGAGCTACCTCAGCTGTCAGCTCCCACTCAATCTACCCAGCCCAGTCCCAGACACTTGCACAGAATCGTGACATACCCTGGGAGGAGGCCCCAGGATCCCAGGTAGCTGCTGTGCTGACCCCGGTGCCTCTCACTGCTGCAGGCAGAAGATTGGATCAGTGAGCGCATGCAGAAGCTGGAGGATCCTTCCATACAAGACCCCAGCAACCTGCAGGACAAGATGAAGCTGCTGCAGAAACATCAGGTCTTTGAGGCAGAGATTCTAGCAAATGAAGAAATCATCACAGCTGTTAATAAGGTAACCCTCTCGCTCTGTTAGTGTTTTTAGAGATTATTACTACTCATCCAAAGGACAGATTGATGAAATGTAAAGAAAGAGCAGCTTCGTCATCACTTTTGCATCAGTTTTCCTACTTGTGTGACAAGAACGCAGTTGCTTTGCCATGGAAATGTAACACTGTTAATTTACAACAGGGAGATACTTTAATTGCTCCATCCAGGCATCTTCCTTATAGCCTAAATAGGAAAATATACACTGACTTATTCCTTGCCTGACATGATCACTCCTACAAAAGGCAAATAGGATTTCATGCCCAATTTGTGAACATTCTTGTTGGAACTTGGTGAATCATATAGCTAAAGGGCACAGTCATGTGTAATACTTGGTGCTCCCATTCCATGAATACCTTTCTTGGCAGGGAAATATTCAAATCCCAGTGTTCTATGATTCTAAATTCCCTCCAGATGTAAAAGCTTTCCAGATGGCTTTATCATTTGGGTGATAAGAATTAGTATTAGTAATCTATTGTTCAATCCAGGTTAGGAAGGTGAAAGAGTCCTCCTAGGAAGGTCATGCAACATGGTAATCCCATTAAAAATTAGTGGCAACTTTAATTTCTAATTTCTTCTTCTGAATGTGAAGAAAGGAGAAGCCCTGGTATCAAAAGGTCATCCAAAATCAGGAGAGATCCGTCGCCAAGTCCGCGTGCTTCAGGAGCACTGGGAGAAGTTGAAGAGAGCTGTGGCTGCTCGTGGAAAGATGCTGGAGGACAGTCGGGACTTCCTAGAATTTCTCCAGAAGGTGGACCAGGTGGAAGCCTGGATCAGGGAGAAGGCAAGCAGATTTTAGTATTTAACCCAAGCAGCACACTAAAGACTTGCTATTTAGCAATGGCATTCTGATGAATGTGTCATCTTCCAGGATATTTGCTTCGTGATTTTTGCCTGGAAGAATCATGACATGTTCTACAAACAGTATGAAAGGAATGATTCAACAAATTCTGTGGAGTCTCTCCATACCAGAGTCAGTTGGGCAATATTAGCCCAGCTTCTCATGTAAACTGCGCACATGAAGAGTTTGTGATTATTTGTGGCCATCTCATGTGTCTCTACTGAGACAGAGAAATGAAAGCAGATTAGAATGGAAGAGACTTGATGAATTTGGCAACTGGCTTTCACTCTCATTGTATATCAAATCTGAAAGTTTCTCTTTGTAGCAGAGTGAAGGAAGAATCACTTTCATTCAGAGGTTGCTTCCTTAGCCAGCAGTAAATCAAAAAGGGAGTCAGGACCAAATTTCATAAACATTTAAAGATCAGAAGAGACTATTTCAGAAGATATAGGTTGGTGATTTATAGACACATCACAGAACTTATTTCATCAGGATAAGCATTGGGAGTTGCTGTGTTCTTGTACTCTCCACCTAAATATTTGTCTGTTTGCTGCTTATTTCCCCAGGAGGTCATGATTAATGTAGGTGATGTGGGAAATGACTATGAACACTGCCTGCAGCTCAAGAAAAAGCTGAATGAGTTCCGTGGAGCAACATCAGGGGTAAGAGGTGTTTTCCATGCCCGTGCCTTACGTGGCTGCAAGCAGAAGTTAATTTTCAGTTCAGTTAGCAGATAGAGTTCCAGTACTCTGAGGAGGTGTAAGATCAAAGTGATAGGAAGCATCACTACCTCAAAAGTCATTTAAAAAGACAGAATTTTCCCTTATTATGCCTTCTGCTTTGAAGATGTCTAAGCAGAGCTGTCACACACACATGACACAACCTAACATTTCAGACTGCATTAAATGACTGGAAAACTTGCTGCGTGAGCCTGAATTTGAGCAAATTTTGTTTGGTTCATGCAGTCTGCAAAGTCCCAGTGATTTCCACCCAAAAGTGGTTTAAAAATGGCTGTTTCAGCCATGCTTGTTTGAATCTGAGAACTGATCTAGACCTCCCATGAACAAGCCTGTAAAAAAAAAAATACTGTTTTCTCTATTTCCGTCCTTTATTTCTCCATTCCCCTCCTCTGGAGGAATAGTCTCATTCTCATGGTCCTTCATCCAAATTGAGCACATAAATCTGGGGGACCTTTGTCTACACAGCACACGTGGTTACTCATGAATCATAACATGAATAACCAGACACTTAGTAAAATAGGGCAACAGTTTACACTTTGGATAACATCCACATGACAAGACAGCTGCACACTTCACCTTTCAATGCTGAGATCTCTGACCCTCTTTCATGGTGCTGAGTCATGACAGCTGCCTCTCCTGCCCCCAGTGAGATGTGCTAACTTAGGCACCAAACCTGGGGGACAGGGGCCTCCTTGTCATGGGTTCAGCTCCCACTGTAAGAACTGTGAGGCCATATATTGAGGGGATGCATTTGCAGCAGCCTCTTGTTCTCTCTGTGTGAACGGCTGCAGATGGGGACTAAGAGGTCTGTGTGTCACATGGGTAAGATTACTGTGCTGATTTGCTAGTCTGGAAATTGTGAGAAAGGTCTGGAAAGAGATGTGTTAGGAATTTGTGAGTGATGTTTACTCTAATGTAGTCTCCTAGTATTCTTTATCCTTTGTTTGCCTGTTATCTTCTTGTTGATTCTTGTTAGGGCAGCTCCCATCTCCTACATTTGTTGCCAAATAGCAGAAGGAGACAATCCTCTTCTGTGCAAAGTAGCAGTGCAGATATGCCTGACATTAGGGAGAAAACCCTGAGCTCCCTATTCCAGAGCCCAGCAAAATTTCATGACAGTGCATTCACACTGGATTTGGATAGAGAGCCAAATTACTTGGCTACAGCACCAGGGAATTAGTAAATTGAAGAGGCATTCATTGTACTCACCAACTGACTGTGAGCTAAGGGACTGAGCAAGGGCTCTTTAACAGCTTGTACCAGCCAAAAGAAGGATTATTAATAGGGCAGAAACAACCCAGTGTTCCAGTCAGCATAAGCCTCTAAACAGGAAAGTTTTTCATAAACTAAGGTAGATTTTATGTGTCACAGGAAACTCTTGGCCTTAGACACCATCAGCTTGTAGCCATCGCTCCTGTAACACTCTGAACATGACTCCTGCAGATGAAAAGCTGGGACAGTTATGCAGTTATGCCCTGATAGCTGATGCTCAGTTATACAGTGCTTCCTAGGGTGATACAAACAGAAGGAGGCTGCTTCTGGCACAGTGTGTGCATCCATCCAGTCTGGGTTTCCCCACCAGAAAAATCTGAGATCAGGGTAGGGAGTAATCATCCTGCATTGATGGCTGCCAGACTTTCCATTAATTGTGCTGCTATTATTTCCCAGGAGAGGAGACTGCAGGGTTTCTGAAGAATATCTGGCTGTCTGCTGGTTTCTCTTGTTTACTTTATGGCTGTGTATAGTAGGAAAGCACATATGGAAGCACACATATTGGTATGGATGCAGCATAAACAAAATACACAATGGAGTGAATACTTACATTAGCAGTGTGCTGGCATCTTGCAGCTGTGCTTCGTTACACAAGTGACTGTCTCCCTGCTAAACTTGTGATTTATTTGTCCCAGAAAAATAAAGAATGTTTTTGAATCTTGGAGCAGTGTTCAGTGTTGGCCATCCATAGTGCTCCAAAAGAAAAATTATTCCACTGTAGTCCAGATTACATGGGCAATGTGCAAATATTATCCATTCCATGGTATGTGCATGGGAAGCAAGTCGCCTTGAAGACTTAGAACATGTTTTAAAATGCACTGATGTTGCCTTAGAAGCAAACACAGTGGCACAAGCTGTCTGGGATTCTCAAGGCTGTGTGGCTTTTGAGCCTGTTTTCTACAGAACAGAAGGCAGTCCTGGACAGAAGCTCATCTAGGTAAAACAGCGAGTAGGCCCAGGAGCCCGGGAGCCACAAGTCCTGTTTGCCAGAGGAACAATCTGCCACACATCAGCTGTTCCGCAGCAGCCACCTATGTAACCAGCAACTGCACCTGTGTTTCTTCTCCAAACAAATGCCTGCTGGAATATCTGGCTTAGAAATTAGTGTCTGAGGGTCTGAGGGCCCTCACCTGGACCAAGATCATTGTTGCATCTAGAGCTATTCATGTTCTTTCTTGCCTTTACTGTCTTCTCATCAGGGACACGGTAACACCAGCAGTTGTAGTAGAGCAGACTCCGTGTGTCTGAAATGTTAATGAGGTAAAACCCTTTCTTGTTGCTGCTCGTGCTGTTTTTCACATCTCGGTGGAAAACTCAGTCACAAGCAATTAGAACATGTATCTTTGTTCTCTTTCTCACTTTACAGGAGTCGACAGTGGACGATGCTCACATCAGGGCTATCAATGCCCTGGCCATGAAACTGGAGAGACAGAACAAGGAAGAAACAAAGACAATCTATGAGCGCCGAAAGCAGCTCAATGAGAAGTGAGTATGCTTTCAAACTTCTGTGTAAAGCAAAAACAAGACTGGAAAGTTAGGTGTCTTTGGCTGAGATAAATGGATGAATTGGAACATTTGCTTTCTACTTTAATATCATGACTACCAAATATCAGACACTACAGTTGTCTTTCAAGACTCCCAGAGCAGATAGCTTAGAAGGATTTTTAATCCAGAAGTGCCAAAGTCATGTTTCTAGCCTTGGAGGCAAATACTCTGTTTCACATCACTTGGCACACAAGATTCAGGAAGCTTAGACACTTCCATCTATTCACACAGCTGTCCTGGTGAATTGCCTAGTGCTTTTGCTGCTCCACAGCCCACTAGCAAAGAAAAAAAAGCGTGAAGGTATCGATTGTGAGGTTATTGAGAGTTTAAGGAAACTGGATAAGTACTTTTTAGCTTTTAACCCCCATGCCATCCTGAAAACGTGGAATAAATACAACCAGATAGTCTTCTCAGGCTAATGCTTTATCCCTGTGACGAGCCTCCTGTTATGGGGAATCAGGGATCAATACATGAGGCAGTTCAGAAAACCCGTGTTTTTGTTTAAATATGAGCACGAGGAAACTCAGTTGTGGAAATCCTTACCTCTGAAATACATCTCTAAAATATTATTTCCAATTAAAGGTGGAACAGTTTTCATGGTAACCTGAATGCATACAGGAAGAAATTAGAGGGAGCCCTAGAGATTCATGCCTTAATCAGAGAAATAGATGACATCACAGAAAGAATTACTGAGAAGGTGAGTTTTCCGATTTTGATTAATTGAAATGGAAAAATGTTCTAGCAATCTTATTCATTCAGAAAATGGAGGTAAAAATGCCTATCCTGAATTATAATTTTGATAATAACAGGGAAAAAAAAGCTATACAAAATCTAATTATTTCATAAATGTAAGTAATTATATTTATTTAATTGTAAGTCAGTAGGCAAGTGGTACTACTTAAGGTTACAAGCCTGTTGGCTTGAAATTTTTATAACAACTTTTAAAATATATTTCTTCATTTTATGGGATTAAATTTCTTAGGATCCTGAGGGTCAATTTTATTTTTTATATTTTAATAACACACACGTGACAATTTCTGTGCCACAATTTATTGGGAAATATTTTTCTGGTTTGGGATATGAAAAACAAAAATGAAAAGAAAGATTGAGAAATGCAGGGAGGCACGCCTGTCTTTGTTTTACACGAGAATGGCCAGAGGCACCTTAAGCAGGATTATGACTGTTCAAAGAGATGTGGATTCTTGTTTCATCTCTGTAAGGAGAGCAGACAATGTGCTCTATTGACATTTAAAAAGACAATAAGAACATTCAAATGGCAATGCAAAGAGGTGAAGGAGGAGACTCTTTGAAATAATTAAGATACAGATCCTTTTGGTTGGTGTCATCTTCACCATTTGCACATCCTACTGCCCTCTCCAGAGTGTATTGATACAAGCACTGGATTATGGAAAAGATGTGGAAAGTGTGGAAAACCTGATTCGAAGACATGAAGAAATGGAGAGAGAAATCAGTGTTATTAAGTCCAAAATGGAGGTAAGAAGCAGCAAAGCACAGAGGATACTAAAAAAATTTCACTTTTTCTTCTTGAAAATATGGTGCAAAAATCATTGTTACTCTTCAGATTGATTGGCAGGAATTTTCAGCAATGCAAGAGCAGCATAAATTTCTTCTCATGACAATACCATGCTCTTAATCCTGCTTTATCCTATCAAATATTATTCTTTCTGATGCACCAAATCTAAGAAGAAAAGTCCCTTTTTAACATTATCTGATTCTCTGGCCCTCACCTACAAGCCAGATCAGACTATCCTGTACATTTTGGAAAGTGTGGACTCCATCTTTCCTCCAGTTCCTGTACTGAGTTGAACCAAAATCAAAACTCTATTTCTGTTCAGAACTTAAATGCAAACCCCACACTGCAGGTTCCTGACAGACATCAAACACAGAAATTTTAGGTTATAATAGCCTGTCTGATCCACTCCTGGGGGTTTTTTTGCATAATTTAGGACTAAACTTGAGCATTAAATATGGGTCTGAGCCCCTTTATACTCGTATATTTTTAGTAAAAATAAACATATTCTGTTGAATCGCAGTAGTACAAATTCTATGACAACCTCTCACATTTTTTCACTGCCGGCCAGTGTTAAGCTCTTTAATGTAGAAAATACGAAAAACTTTCTTCACAATAGTACACAAATAGTGACAATATGTGTGGTACCTTCAACATAGCTACTTTGCTAGCTAATTCTCGTATGAAACGTGGGTGACTGCTAGAAGGCATAAGCAAGGCTGTATGGGGGAGATGAGTGAGGTTTGGGGCTGGGTTTTTTAGTATAATACTGTACTTTTTATAAGGATTAAAACCAGCCTGGCATATTTTACTTTCTACGTAATTAAAATTATTAATTTTCATCAACTTGATGGAATTTTGCAAGAAAGTTTTCAACTTTAAACCTGGGTTGATGAGTGTTCATTACTGTTCATCACACTGCTAATAGAAGTTAGAATCAGCACTTCATTTTCCTGTCTGTTTGTCCATATGCTGCAAAGCTGTTTTCTCCACTGTAAATTAACATTTGTGCATGCAAAGCAATGCACACAGATCTTTCTTCACATGGATGTTTGCTCGCAAATGCATGTGTATTATTTTTTCCATATTACATGTCCCTTTGTATATTTTGTTATTGTAATTTAATTACCTGCCTTTGAGAGCCAGGGTCTTAAAAAGAACTATTTTTCCTGAAAGGCAAATTCAGGAATGAATATAAACCCCACTATAAATCTCTTCCCAGCCATTGGAACTGGAATCTTTCCGCCTTTCCACAAGGAATCCATCCATAAATGACAAACTGACTATGAAGCAACAGGAGATGAAAAACAACTGGCTACGCCTCCAGGGACAGGCCAAACAAAGGTGAAGACTTAGAGAGGTTTGAATATCTCTCAGCAGGAGCAAAGCTGCTCCCTGGGGTCTAGACCCTACTTGCCAGAGGTCTTTTAAAGGTTTTTAAGGATCTTTTACCAAGTTTACACAGGCAGCTAAGACACCTGCATTGGAAAAAGTGTGACTCGATACACAAAAAGTTCCACTGATGTGACTTTGGGAAAACTAATACAATGTTTTTGTGGTTTATCCCATTAAATAATGTTACTAAAATGCCTTCAGACTATCAAATTAAATCTATCATAAAGCCTTTGCGAAAGACTTATTTTTGGATGGTTCTAGAAGCTTTTTTTCTCAAATCTTTTCAAAACAAGAAAGGCTTAATCCTGATCTGTAATCATTGCTGTAAGCAACAGCTATGAAGGCATTTTTACATCTCTTGTGCTAATGAACTGATGTAGAAAAACTAGTGAGCATGTTGTCTCCAAGGCAGTGTGCATCTCCTGTGGTTTTGGTTAACATGAGGACCCTTAGGAACTGTAAGGGAAAGCCTGAATTAATTTCATTTGGCTTCTGTTAAGATACTTTCCTCTGCAAATGGGGAGGGAGGGGCAACTAGATAATTCTGTGTCAGATAATGCTGAACTGCACCTTGTGTGGCAGGAAGGAGAAGCTGGCAGCCTCGTATCAGTTGCAGAAGTTTAACTTGGAGATGAAGGAGATACTAGACTGGGCCCAAAACACCAGAGCTTTAATGGAAGCTGGGGGGCTGCCTAAAAGCGCAAATGAAGCCGAAAGTATGATTGAGGAGCATCAGGAGAGAAAGGCAAGTATCTTCTGTGGTTCCAATTGAACATACTGGGAATCTTTCCCATGGGAATTAATTCCTGCAGACACAGCAGAATTTTGCTGCATCCATCTGTCAGTAACATGGTGAAAAAACTGTTTTCAGTACCCAGCTGGGGATAGAAGTCATACATACTGACAAAACTGTCTCATGGGCTGTTTGACAGCTTGTGTCTTTTCAAAAAGGCTCAGAAGCCCCATGAGTTCCCACCTGTACTGCTGTCCAAGCCAGATGGTGAAAAACGGGTTCAGTCTCACGCCATGTTCATTGCTTATCTCTTTATTCAGATTGCCAAAAAAGTTAATGCTAGTTAATCCTTGCTTTGAGCTAGATTTTTTCATGAGAACTTGATTTACCTGAGAAGAAAATAAGAACAGCCGTTTGTTTCACACAGCAAATTACCACTGAACGGTGCTACACATTCTGTTCTGAAACACTTCATATCCCAGTAATAATTACCTTACAAAGTTTTGGTGGCTAATTTGGCTAATACTTCTGGTTTCTTTTTTAAAAGGAGTGATGTTTTAATTAACATTTGGAAAAAAGTCAGTATTTTACTTTTTCCCAAGAATCATAGCTATCTTGCGGCTGTTGTGCTACATTCTCCTTGCAATTATGTTACTTCTTCTAAAAACCATGAATCATTGCTAACACCCAGAGCTTTGTGGGTCCCGTTACTAGCACAAACAGTTTGTAGATTCTGATTAATTTTCTAAACCTGAATTTAGTATGAAGTACCTGAAAGCCCATCCTTCTTTAGAGTCATCCATTTTAACAATGATTTCCAATACCACAGACTTAACAATGATTTTGCTAATAGTTCTTTGTCATATTAGAAATATCACAAACCATTGATGTAGTGTGCTCCAAATTTAAATGGTAGCAAGATCTAAGTCTTTAATATCTGTTAGTCAAGGAGCCCAAATGGCTCTAAGGAGACAGCGACAGAGAAAAGAAGGAATTCAGGCATTATATTCTTACATTGACTAAACTAAAATTATAGACAAGACAAGAATGAAGGTTTTTTTCATTCAGGTTAGTGGCTCAAACCAAAGCCCTTAGGAGAGACTAGAGCTGAACAAAATATGCTAATATGAATTTTTAAAAAATTTGAATTACTATTTTATAGCTGTGCTACCTATGATTGGGCAACAACACCACCTCAAAAATCCCTAAAAGCAGCAGTTCTAATTTCAGAAACGGAATAACACATGCCCTAGTGCTCAATGTAGTCTATGAGTTAACACATGGTATTATTTCAGTACATAGCTATTTTCATTTTCAAATTGCATACATTAGAAATTCCGCATTCAGTTTGGAGGGGTCATAATTGCTTGTAATGCTTTCACCTTCAGGATGCAGTATAGGGGTATAACTCATTCCTCAGACCAGGTGCAAAAGTTAAATGTGTTTCCTTTTAACACCACGAAGTAAAGTAAAATCATGTCTTCAATGTAAAAATCTGATGCCAGCTTATTTGTCGAGAGAGGAAAAATTCTAGGCACTGTTTCTTAAAAGAACCACTTTTATGTAGAAAGACTGAGGGTGGGGGTATGATATTATGGATGTTTGAAATTGTGTTCATTTATATCTCAGCATTTTCTAATCTGTTTCTAGCTAAATTCCAATTTTCTTTTGTAAGAAAACAGTTGTTCATAGACCAATAAAGTCATTTATTGTTCACACTTATTTTCTCCCAGGCAATTCTATGCTCTTCCAGTGACATAGCTCAAAGATGAATGATTTTCCATATAAATACTAGTGCCGGAAAGTTATAGCCCAAACTCTTCCCCTTAAGGCTTGTATTCTGAGTAACTGGCTTTTCATAAACCCTTGACATCAACCTTAGTAATGTATTTTAGGAGGAGATTGAAGCCCGAGTGGAAAGGTTCAACGCTCTCAGTGACTATGGTAAAGAACTTGCTAATTCTGGTCACTATGCAACCCCTGAGATTCACCAGTCCCTCTCCAGACTACAGCAAGCCTGGTCTGAACTGATTCAAGCATGGAAAGAGCAATATATAAAATTGTTTCAGGCACAAGATTTACAGGTAAGTAAAAAGACATTCAAGAGAGAACGCACATGCCACTGACAGTTTTTCTTGATATAAATAGCAAATTTATGAGATGGTAGGATGAAAGATGTGCTAATAACACCCAGTGTTTAATCTACGTTTCACTGGTTTCTGGAAGGCATGCTGAGGGCCAAGCACATTCAGTGGTGACAGGACTTTGAGAAATTTTACCTCTACGAATCATAGAAATTTCTGTGGAATATGTGCTCATTTGTTTTTCAAAGACTGTAAAACTTAACAGCATTCGGTCAAACTCTCATACATCTGGAAAAAGACACATACTTATAATACAACATCACTACTCTTCCAAATTCTGTAACCTTCCCAAAAAAACGTGGAACCAGACAAGTATTTTTAAAAAAACTGAAGAAACATTTAGCATGGACAGAATAATGAATTTTTTCCTGGCTTTTTTTTTTCCTAATAAAAAACTGTTTTGGCTGCAGTTTTCCAGAAATACTTCCCTGTAACAGTCATCTCACTTTAAAAATTTCTGCTCAGAGATTCTACAATGGAGAATGTCAAATACTTTAAATGAGAGCTGGGCTACTAATCCCGTCTAAAACCACCATATACATGAGAACTTAAATCCTATGGTGTGGGCAGTTTCTTTATGTATTACATTAATTTTTGAAATAGCCATGAAAGTTTGGTTTTTTCAGTGTAGTCTGCTGAAGTCAGGTTAGCTTCTATTTTACAGCATTTCAGCATATTTTCATGTTTTTGACTGTTGTTTTTTTTTTCCCTATACAGAAATTCTATGGCTACGTGGAACAGATTGAGAGCTGGCTCAGCAGCAAAGAGGCTTTCCTAGCTAATGAGGACTTAGGGGTATGTGCTCTGAGAAATTACAATTTTCTCTGCCATCAGTCTGGAGGAGAGGGGACTGTGAAGTACAATGATGTGCTCTGAATCTTCCTGTGCTCTTTCTCCTTCTGAAGTTACTGCTCTGCTGTGTTGGTGGTTTAGGATCAGATTTCTTTCCTTGATACTTTACACAGGATGGGAATCTCAGTCCTAAGAGTAATGAAACAATCCAGCTACTCTGATTATAGAAGAAAATGAGACTGCATAGACATATAGAACCCTAGAATGGTTTGGGTTGGAAGGGACCTGAGAGATCATCCAGTTCCAACCCCCCTGCCATGGGTGGGGACACCTCCCACTAGCCCAGGTTGCTCAATGCTCCGTTCAGCCTGAGTTGTCTTACCTGACCCAAATACCTTTGCCAGCAGTGTGCAAGTCATCACTGCTCTCACTGCTGGCATAGCCAGCGTAGCTCAAATTGCCCACCACAAATATCAGTAACGCCGCAGCAACTGAGGCTGCAGACTGATGCATGGGTTGCAAAAGCTGTGCAGGATGCTGGATATACATTCTGACACTTAGCTCACCCTACACCTTGTGTAGGTAGTGCTACTAAATTAGTTGTCTCTGCAGGAGCTACAAAGATATCTCAGTGTATTTACAGCCCCTTCATTACAGCATATGAGACTTAGGAGGACTCACCCAATCGTATTTAGCTCAGCAATGTGCAGAAAATGCTCTGTGAGTAATTTCCCATCCAATGACTCATGTAAGCACCCAGAAGTTTAGATTTTTTTCTGACACCTTTGATGTGAGCTTTATTGCTTCGTTTAGAATAGTGGAGAAGCAGAGTTTACTGCGGTAACAGCATTTTGACACCGCTGATTCTATAATTAAAGTGCAGAGGGGTGCTGAAAAGAGAACTCTGAGTCATTAAGCTTGGGATTCACAAACATTACAAGAAGTGTTTCTCTCCAGATTAACTGTGATGTCAGACTTCAGTCCTCAAATTCAAATCTGGATCTGAGCTCTTCCAAATTCCATGAGTTGAAACTGAGAGTCTAATTTTAACCTCTTTCTGTGACATATTTGTTCTCTTAACTCGGATTTCAGTTTGGCATCCCACGTTTGCTTTCAACATGGCATCTGTCTTAAAACTGATTTAAAATTAGGTGCTGATTTTTTAATTCTTGAGAAGTTATGTGTTCTATGCAGCACAACAATATGCATGAGCAGCTAAGCATCCAGCACTGAAATAATGGCCTCAGACCTTGCATGGAACATTATTTAGGTCTCAAGTGTCAGATCAATGCCAATCAATTTCAAAGAACAATAAATTTTCTTGACAGCTAGTTTGCAAATGTGGGGTAAATGCCATTTACTTTCTGGATTATCAGTGTTTTGGATGGAAAAACTCTGACTGAAAGCAGCTTCCCTTTGTTGAATTCTATCCAGGATTCAGTGTCTAGTGTGGAGAGCCTGCAGCGGAAACATGCACAGTTTGAAAAAGCCCTGGAAGCTCAGATGGAGAAAATCAATGAGACGGCTTCATTTGCTCAGCAGCTAACGCAGAACAAGCATTATGACTCAGAAAATATCAGCAACAGATGCCAGGCTGTTCTGAGGAGGTGAAGTCAAATCCTTCCCATGTCAGCCACCAATCTCTTCTGCAATGAGACCCTCCTCATGTGATCATTATCTTTAAATGATTTAAGAGAACTATAAGTTGGTTTGCATTTGCTCAACTTCATGCTTTACATTGTGGTCTTCCCAAATTGGCTATATTTCATTAGGAGGCTTCCAAAATGCAATTAAGTGGAGGGGGAGCAGGATTCAGAAAAAGGCAGTTTCTCTGTAATTCTGTAATCTGGCCTGGCCTTAGGGACAGTGCTGCAAACAGAAGGCCTGCCATGCCATTAAATACTTCATTATCATAAAATACCATCAAGAAAGGTCATTGGCTAGACAACCGCTTTTCTCTGCTCTAATGGGGCTGATCTTTAAGCCCCACTCAAATTATCCATTAGGGCATTTGCAAATTTTCTGATCAGATCGTGCCCTTTCATGTGAATTCCTTTATTCCTACTAGCAATTTGCATATTGTTCATCTTAAACAAGCACTGACAGTAAAAGCAGTTGTATTCACTGCTGTGGTAGATGGAAAGAGCTATGTAAAAGCTATGAAAAGAGACTAGAGATCCCTTATGATTTAAGTGAACATACTGATTTATCAATATGATCTATTTTGATATGATTTATTAATATATCACATCTGCATTAATACGAATAAAGTGCTGCAGGTCTAAAATTGGAAAAAAAAATTGAAGGATGGTGTAGCTTTGGTTTATCAGTGTCAAACACCATCATACTTGCAAGATTTCCACATAAGAAACATGCTGAGTATATGTTCTCTTGAACCCTGAAAGACAATAATGGTGATTTCAGGAGGCAGACATCATATATACAAAATTTGTGTGTAGTTTAAACATATCTATCTGCTAGCAACCTTTCCTGTAGTGTCCTTGGCATCTTCTCTGACTGCCCAGATCAAGGGAGTCTTCATATTATGGACATTTCCCTCCTAGGGAATGGAGGATTTGATCACGTGTGTTTTGGAGGTGAAATTTGAAAACCCTTATCTATCTAATTCACTCTGTGACTTTTATCTCACACATCTGTCTTCATCTCAGAAAAGAGAGACTACTGGAGAATGCTGCTGCTCGCAGACATTTGCTGGAGCAATCAAGGCTTCTGCAGAAGTTCCTGAAGAATTCTTTTGAGGTACAATTACACAAGATTCATAATGTTCTGGTTTCTTAAAACGTACTGTGCTGCATAGATCTGAATCTCCAGACAGATTTACTGTGAGAAAAATCAAAGAACTGAGTCTGGAATGAGATAATATTGGGAAAGATGAGGATAAGAATGATGGGATATTTTTTCATCTTCCCTCTAGTCTAGTCTAGTCAATGAAAGCTCTACTGTACAGTGGATTACAGCAAAATGCAGAACAAATAAATGCATTAAAAGGGAATTAAAAGAGAATTGAAAGGGAATTAAAAGGGAAAAGTGCCACCATTAAACAAAAACATAAGAAGAGATAAATTAGTTCTTTTTTGTGAGATACTGACAACGGGTTAGAAATAAGGGGATCATTGTCTGTGCTCCCCCATGCACACGTGTGCCCATGAATGTTCTCACTACGTGGGGCCTGTCTAATGGGCACAGCTCCCTTTCCAGGCAACAGTGCTGGTAAACAGAGATACAGGGGTGACTTCATGAAGGACAGGAGGAGCTTAGGGAAGCAGAACCTCAGAAGGACAATTCATCTACGTCCCCACTCACTAGTTCCCTGTTTTATACATATAAGAGGAGAACACGGCAAGCTGGAGCTGAAGAAACATGAAAGATTTTTTTTACTTCTGTTCTTCCCTCCCCAAAGGTGGCTGCCTGGATTAATGAGAAGAATAGCATTGCCCAGGATGATAGCTGGAAGGATCCAAGCAATCTGCAGACCAAACTGCAGAAGCACCAGACTTTCCAAGCAGAGATCATGGCCAATAGAAATCGTCTGGATTCCATCAAATCTGTGAGAGAAACAGGGGTTTTGGCAGGGGTGGGCAAATGGGATGAAAGACTGTGCAGACAGTGTGAGTCACAGTGATCTCAAACAGGGGAGGGGGAGTCGCTGTACCCTCACTGGCATTGTTCATGCTGTCTCTGAGTATACTGAGAAGCTTATTCTTTTAGTCCATCAAGAATTTTCTGTGTCCATCTGTTTCTTCACTCTTGTACTATCTAGGGTGAGCTTGCTATGCATATTCACTGTCCATGCAATGGAAACAGATGGGTGCTTGCAATAAAAGACTGAATCCACTGGCTTTAGGGACATCTCTCTGGGTGAATGCCACTTTAGAAGTATCCTTGTTACTTTCCAGCAGAGAGCCTACCTGACTGGATGTACAACTTCAACAAGTCATATAAGATGTATCCAACAAAAAGGATAAAGAAGAGTTTTCAAGTGCTTCCTTTGCAGAGACATGCTAGTAGGCGAGATATGAAGGAAGCCTGACAAGATTTTTCAGATATTTGGCAGAAGCTGTGATCAGATGATAAGTTTGGAAGGACAGACTGTTACATGTTTATTAATTTTATTTTCAGCACAGTGTTTAGTAGATGTATTTTGCAATAGATTACTACGTTAAAGGTAGATTCCCCCTCCAGATTCACCTGCATCCAGTCTTAGAAACACCTCCTCTTTTCTCTTTTTCTTTTCTTTTCTTTTCTTTTCTTTTCTTTTCTTTTCTTTTCTTTTCTTTTCTTTTCTTTTCTTTTCTTTTCTTTTCTTTTCTTTTCTTTTCTTTTCTTTTCTTTTCTTTTCTTTTCTTTTCTTTTCTTTTCTTTTCTTTTCTTTTCTTTTCTTTTCTTTTCTTTTCTTTTCTTTTCTTTTCTTTTCTTTTCTTTTCTTTTCTTTTCTTTTCTTTTCTTTTCTTTTCTTTTCTTTTCTTTTCCTTTCTCCCCGCTGTGTGCAGACACAAAAAGAGGGGGTTAAAGGGTGGAGTTACAATCCTCAGTAAAATTATCTGTTTTTAAAGACTTGTTTGCACAATCTCTTTCACATTATTTTATTATGTCCTGCCTTCTTTGTTGGGAATAGTCCTAGTAGTCGCTCTTTAGAAGGCCTACTGACCTGGTATAGCAACTTTCTCTTGCTGTACCTCTTGCTTGCCTTGCTGTGCAGTTTTTGCCCTAATTTAAGTAAGCCTTTTGTCTTTATTAGATTTTTCTCTGTCTCTGCAACCTCCATCTGTTGTGTCAGGAGGTGAAGGCTGCAGCTGGCCCTTTACATAACAGCACCAGTAGACTTTGATTATGAAGGCAAAAGTGATATATTATGGTGCATTCAGCAAAGGAAGAATACTTTGCCTCTTCCTTCTGATATAGGAAGGGGAGAAGATGCTCCACGAAAGGCACTATGCCCCAGAAGCCATTCAGTCCAGACTACAAGAAATGGACGAGCTATGGGAGGAACTGCTAGCAAGTTGCCAGGATAAATGGACCAAACTGCAGGATGCTTACAAGGTAATACAGGGATGCCAGTGATTGGATCTTGGTGTCATTTCCAGAGATAGCACGGCTGCCTTGCTGTATGTCTTGCCTACAAGTGTGTCACTTGATACAGTCCAACCTGATTCCTCAAGACCAGTAGTGCAAAGAAATTACTACGTGGAATGGAATTGGCAGAAGAATTGGAGATCCCTATGGAGGGAAAAGGATTTGTAGGCTGGGCCGCATCCTGCTTTCTGCTGCTGGTTTAGATCCAGATTCCAGAGAGAGATACTGAGGAAAAACGTGTTTACTCATATGTGTCAAGTCTCTGCATCTGTCTCAAGGGCATCTTTTCTCCAGCACATCGAGAAAGAAACCTACAGCTGCTTTTCATTCTTCTAGCTCCAGGCACATGAATTCTCATGACTGTGAATTATGCTTGGGCTATCAGAAAATACATGGTTATAAAACAGAGCTCTTCCTTTAAATGCTTTTTTTTTTTTTAAGGTGCTATGTCCATGAACTGCATTTGTGCAACACAAATAAGATAAACTCTTGATGTTTTATGCATCTGTTCTTGTCTTCACCATGACTGAATTCTCTTCTTCATTTGCACCACCATCATATATGGGAAGAGTTCACTGAGCACTGGGAAGTTGCTCCATGTTTGTGTGTAATCTTTACTGAAAGTGACTGAGATTTTTGCATCACATTGTCTGTCCTAAAGGTTTAAATGATTTTTTCTTCTTGCTTGTTCTCAGGGTCTTCATTTTCAGCGAAATGTAGAGGATATGGAGAAATGGTTGGAAGGTGTGGAAAGTGACCTGAAAGCACCATATAGTGACAATGATCTGGTGGTTTTGAACAGTCATCTGAAGAAACAAGAAGAACTGGAGCAAGACATTGCTGCCCACAGGGACCGGCTGCAAGAGCTTGTGGTCACAGCTCAGCAGTTCCAGAAGGAGAAACATTTCCTTGCTGATGAACTAGAAGAGAAAGTGGATGAACTGGTGCAGAGGTGTGTGATGAACTAGAAGAGAAAGTGGATGAACTGGTGCAGGCCTGGCCTGTCTTCTGCCATCTATTTTCTACTTTTATCAGTTTTTTTCTTCTCTGAATATTCTTTCTTCTTTCCTTCTCTACACTATTCTGAAATGGGTGTTTTGCATTCATTCCTTATCAATCTGTAGTCCTCACTGGATTATCCTTAAAACCTACAGATACAAAAGGCTACATGATCCTCTGCAGGAGAGACGTGGAAGTCTGGAGGCAAGCAGACTTCAGTACCAGTTCTTCCGAGATGTTGATGAGGAGTTGGCTTGGGTTCATGAGAAGCTCCCCATGGCTTCCTCCAAGGATTATGGCAAATCCCTGGCAACTGTTCAGAGTCTACAAGAAAAGCACCAGGTAGAGTCATGTGACGACGATTCACAGTCTTTAGAATCAAATAGAGAACACTGAACTCAATCTGCCTCTAACAAACTTCATCTGCTGTGCTTTGGCTAACAGGAATCATGACGCCAGGGATCACTTTTATCCTTTTCTTTTTCAAGAGTATGTCCGTGACTCGGCAGTATGTGAGATGCCATCCTGCTTATCCTTACAGTGGTGCAAGCACCACACCATAGGCTCTTCTGTGGACATGTTGGCTCTTTCTGTGAACTGAGTTCAAACCTGGGCCTTTTCAATACAAAATAGATTTTACAAACTTGTGCATATTTTCATAGGTTCTTTGGTCCTAACAAAATGCTTTCACACTCAGTAAGCACATCCAAGAAAGCTCATTCCTCAGATGTCTCAGGATGAGCTCCCAGGAAAACGCTTTTCCAGAAATTTTTTTCTGCTGTGATGGGAGGGAGTTAACAGGGAATTATTATGCTAGCTGACTTTCACTCCAGTGGTAGCTTTCAAGACAGCTGCTGAATTATTTCACAAGGTTCAGATGGGCAATGCCTGGAATACTGTCATCTCAAATACCAATAAACACCTTCCTGATAGTTCTTCAACAAGGAGCACTGTCTCTTTGCAAACACAAGGTGGAAGAAAAAATGTTCCTGATAAAAGTTTCCAGCAGCTATTGGTATTTAATATTAATATTAGCATATGACACCCCATTCAATGCCATGTCAAGTGCCTTTAGGGGAAATCTGTGTAACCTGCATTAGGATTGGGAAAGACAGAAGATCATATAACTTGCCAATGTGTGTGATATATACAGTCAGAGAGAGAGAAAGCCCAAGCATCTGGTGCAATCATTCTGAAACAGTAAGAATGAAAACTTGTTTCATCATGATTAAAAGTATAAATGTTGTTATGTGTGCAATTACTCCTAAAAATTATGAGCTCGTTGACATGGTGAGAAAGTAATTAAGTTCACAGAAGAAAGAATGCTTGAGCTGAATTAATCTGAGAAAAATTTTCAAATAACTGAAGGAGCAGAGGAGATATTGCTTTAGGCTATGATTATTATTGGCTAAGTCTCAAAATTTTTCGACTAACTGTGAGAATGGGAGATATATACCATAAAATCAGTGCATAATAAAATTCTCTGACATTTTACTTACTATTCTTCTGGAAATGGGATTAAAATATAAGCTTTTAACTCTCAACATGTTATTAGCTAGAGCCTCTGCACCTTCTTTTTAATGTTGGTTTACAAGCAAGCAAATGTCAGAGTTAACATAACAATCAAGAATTGAATATGATATTAGTTCCACCCTCTATTGTTTGTCCTAATGAGCCAGATTTGCAAAATTCAGTTCTTGGTTTGTTACCACAAAAGAGATTGTGTGTGAACTGTATTAACCTAAGAGGAAAAAAAAAAAAAAAGCTGTCATGCAAAACAGAATTTACACACAAATATATTATGTCTGCAAACAGCTGCTTGGCTTGGAACAGATATGGTGTCACTTTTCAACAACATCTTGAAATTAATAGGGGGAAGTTAAAGGCAAGATTAGAATCAGAGCTCTTTTCCAGCCAAGTTTGACACTTGAATTGAAAAAGCAGCTCCTCTCCTCATAGAGGGCATCTCTTCTACATTAACATCACTGCAGTCTAACTCTGAATCTTCTTATTCATAGCTATGAGATTAAAGAGAACAATGATAGAATTGTGGGGCTTGTTTGTGTTCAAGGTTTGTGTTCAAAGTCAGCCAAAGAATGCATGTATGCTCACAGAAAAATCACAGCATGGGCCTTGCCCACCCAGGCAAATATCATAGGGGAGGGTATATGGAAGGATGTATACAGTTTTTAAAACTCCTCAAAAGTGTTCAAAAATTAATTTCAAGTAAAGTCTTTGAGAATTGGTTCAGGTGGTTTTCTTCTCTGCTTGTCCTGTTGGCTGCCTGGTACTCGTGTGCCCACAGAATTTACAGTGGCTGCTGTGCGAAGCTGCATCTTCTACAAAGGCACTGGCAAATGATAAATATTAATGTGCAGGCAAATTGGGCATTCTTCTCTAGACATGTTTTAATTCAAAAAATGCCATCTAATGGAATGGAAGTAGGTATATTTCAGTGGGATCTACAAATAAGAGGTTTGTGATTAGAACCTCTTCCCTTGAGACTCTGAGGCAGATATACATCAAAGTTCAAACTTCATGGCTAAATTTGATTTCTATGATCACTCCTTCACCCCAAAAAATTCCTCCACTCCACTTCAAGCATGCACTCAGACTTTGTACCTCTGACACACCTTCATGAATAGAAAGCAAATTTATAACAGAATAACCTGACTACATTTTCTGGAATAAAAATTCCATAACTTTAATTTTCGGTCTATTATTTTACTCTTTACTCTTTCCAGAACCTGGAGAATGAGATAAACAGTCGGGATGCTTTGACCAAAGCAGTGCTCAGTACGGGGCAGAAACTGGTAAGGGGAGGCCATGCAGCCTCTCGCAAGATTATGGAGCATCTGAAGGAGCTTGAGACTTCTGTAGAGACCTTGAAAGCAGAGGCTCAAGAGAGGAGACAGAGGCTTATGCAGTCCTATGAGGCCCATCTGTTCCTAAATGAGGTAAAGATGGTTCCTGAGGGATTTATTTTGGCCTTTCTTTTCTTAAAACCTCTGACACCTACACTGTTGAATGGATGTAAGTGCTGAGAAAGGAGCAGAATTCACACTGCCCTGATTTTTCATATCTGGTAAATATGGATACAGTGGAGAAATGACAGTTATCTTCCCAGCTAATTGCAGTGAGTAGCACGTAACTGCAATTACTGGATTCTGGGTACACATTTTTTGGAACAGTGTCTGCTAGATTGCATTACAGGAAGACACCTAAGGTGCTCTCTGTTTCCACTGATGTGTCAGTGCACCACTGCTGTCAGTTTTCTTTGTCTTGACCTAAATGAAGCTGCATTAAAGCTCATCCCTGTATTTTATACAGCTGCTGGAGGTGGAGGCATGGCTGGCAGAGAGGAGTTTCATTCTGGAGACCTCTGATTATGGGAAGAATGAAGAATCCACACAAGTTTTACTGCGTAAACTTGAAGCTACCAAACTGGACATGGATAGTTTTGGGTCCCGGATCGAGAAAGTACAGGAGACAGGTGCCAGCTTGATAAACAAAAACAGTCCAGAGAGGTAGGAAAGCAAAAACAGGTTTCTCCTCCAGGTCTAACAGAAATGCCCAGAGAAGGCAAATACAGAAAAGTTCAACTATGTTTGATGGCTCATTCAAAAACAAGACTTCAGGGGACATCCATCCCTCCTTCATCATCATCACACAGACTGAGCTCCCCCAAAGCTTTATGATTGTTTTAATGTTTTCATGAGGGTTTTTTTTTTTTTTTTTAACAACAGACTCAGCTTCTTTGTCCATTGTCTACTCCCAGGAACTGCCATCTAGTTCTAATTCACCACAAATGTTCAAAAACCACTGTGCTTAGGAAAGGAAATGAACATTCCTGACTGTTTTTCATTGGAAGCTCATTTTTATATCTGGGGAGGAGGAAAAGAAAAAGGAGGAAAAGAGCAGCCATTTGTATGATATACTTTAATTTCCTGAGCTAGCTGGCTTTAACAGCACAGCATAACTCACTCCAGGATGTTATCTGGTTTATTCTGTATTTTAAATGTGTTGCAAATAAAACGCATCAGAAAAAACTGTGTTCAGAAAGAACAATAAAACAAAGACATACCTTCTGCTTCTTATTCTTTGCAGTTCAGTAATACTTTCAAAGCTCCAGGGGATCCTAGCAGACTATCAGTCTCTCCTACAGAAGTCTGACACTCAGAGAAAACGCCTGCAAGAACAATTCCAGCTCTATCAGTTTGATAGAGAATTCCAGCTGGTGGATGCCTGGCTTTCCAGTAAACTGTCTCTAGCAGAGTCCGATGACTACGGGCAGGACTTAGATGATGTTGAGGTAAAAGAAAATAAAAGGTATTGCATGTATTTTGTGGCAAAGCAGGGATATATTTGCTGCAATTTTTGTGTAGCTGCTGATAGTGAAGCATGTTACAGTGACAAAAAAAAAGCAGACCAGTTATCTCTACAGCAAGAAATCAGACTGGCTTCTGTCTGCTTATACAGGCTCTCTGAGATAGCATCCTCCAACAGAAAATTAGATGGATCAGAAAGTTGGCTTTTCTTGGGATAAGGTGAGGTCAGCACACCTCACTGCTTGCCGTGCTTATAAATTTGACAGGACCAAAAAATTTGACTGTGGGAAATGCCCTTATAAAAATTTTGGTCAAAAACACCGGGCTGTGGCATTCATTTCTCTAGCTGCTGATTTCAAGGATAAATTTCTCCTTGGGGCACACAGTGCAGAGAGGTATAATTAGTAGTGTCCACTCTTCAGTAATTGCTGCATATGTAAACAATTTCTGTTCATTAGCTTTTGATCTGGGCAACTTCTTCTTGTCAGGATGTGATTAATTTTTCTCTGTGACACAGGATGTTAGATGATCAAGACAATAGATGTCTTCTTCTGACTCCAGATCATTTGGGTTTATCAAGCGATTTGCACTTGTAGATTGCAGTGCATAGCATTTGTGTTATACAGAGCAGAGAAAGTGATTCCTTCTCAGTGTTTCTCTCCTAGAGGTAGACAGAAATTCTCATATCTAAATCTGTGTCCCCATTTATTCTGCAGGTGCTGGAGAAAAAATTTAAAGATTTTGTAAACGAGGTTAAACCTCTGGGACATTCCAAAGTTGTCTCCTTAAATGAGTTAGCATCTAAACTGGATAAGGAAGGCCACAGCAAGATGGATGTTATCCAGACAAGAACTAAGCAAATCAATGAAATGTGGGAGAAGCTATGCAATGCCATTCAGAAGAGGACAGAGGTAGGAAATACATGAAAAACTGGGGCATTGATTTCCCTGAAATCTCCCATTTCCTGCTTTCTTTCCCAAACCATGCATTGCTCATGTTGAAACACAAGGTTTACAGGGGCAATGAGTACATTTTGTTCCATTTTTTCTGGATTAATTTCCCTTTATAGCCACTGCTTACCCTACTGCTCCTGGCAAGGCTTATCCTCGAAAGATGTTTATCAGCTCCGAGTAATTGATTTCCTTAATTCACTGCTAACTCTGGTTTCCTGAAGAACAAAGCTAATCTAACAGTTTACCACCACTAACAGGAGTCTGGCTCTGACACTTATTGGTCTCTTTATGGAACTACTTTTTAAATAGTTTGCTAAACAAGATCAAAATTCTCCAGGTTTTTTGCTGAGTTAGCTACTTGAAATCAAAGAAGGCATATGGGAGAGAACGAGATGGAGGACACAGAGCAAACCCCCTACCTTTAGGCAGCAGTTAGGTGTTAAATCAGCTCACTCCCTCTCAGGAAACTGCAGTTACAGATGTGTTTGGAAAAGCAGTGGTGACACACAGAAAAACATTTTTTTGTTTTAAGGAGAACATAAAACATCAGATGTCCTCAACCCTTTTTTTCACTACTGTTTCATATGCATGTTGCTTTTGAAGTAGCTCAAGCCCACTAATGTCTTTCAGCACAAATAAATGCATGACAATTGTTTATATAGAGTTTGACTATAAAGTAGTATTAGAACATTTTTTTTAATCCTCTCATTTTGGAAAAACATGATTTTTTTTCCATTCCTTTTATTTTCACTGTTTGTAGTGTAGACCTTTATTCCAAGCAAGTATTTTAGGACACCTTCTGTGGTGTAGAGAGCTACCTTTACAGGGCAATTCATGCTCTCCATTTTGATCATTCTTCTTACATATGGATAAATTGCTCATTGGAGACATCTGTTTCTTTCTATCGTCCAAGAGAACTTGGGGAAATTAGGTGATCTTAACACCTCACTTTCAGGTGACTTAATGGGAAAGGTGTTTCATTCCCTCTCCTGGTCATTTTGTACTGCATTATGACATATTAGGGTTACCCTTTTCCATGTTGTACACACAAAATGCTATAGAGTATTACCATTAAATCACTTCTTTACTCCAGAACCTAAGAGCAGCCCGTCAAGTTCACCAGTATGACCACGATGTGGATGAAGTAAAGGGCTGGATGCAGGAGAAAGAGGCAGTGGTGGATATAGAAGATTATGGGTATGATCTTCCAAGTGTACAGACACTTCTCACCCATCTTGAGGGAGTAGAGGTAAGAGGATCTGTCATGAAGCAGTAGCAGAAAAGCACAGAAGGCAAAAAAAAGGAGACTGATGCCTCTCAAGGGCCTTACTTGCCAGACAAATTTATTGCACCCTTAAATATTCTTTGTGCCTCAGAGAAGAGGGTCTTTTTCTCCTATTTTTAACATTGTGATATTATATTATTAATGCTTTTGCTTCTAAGGATGAACTTCTCTTCTAAAATCTATTCCAAGCTGTTATTATAATGGCAAAGGTGCCATCCGAACTATAGGAAACTTCAGCACCACATTTACCAAAATAATCGGTACATCACGTCTAAAGAAGCTTCTTTTATGTTTGATAAGGAATGTTACAAGGCATTAAAGGAAATCTGAGAGGCATTCATATTTCCAGCCTCTGTACAGCCAGAAGGTAGAAAATCTCTGCATCATAGATTTTGATAGAGCTAAGTAGTGACTTGGTCTTACAATCCATTCTATCTCTGTTCCAGAGACAGTTAGGAGTCATCATGAAAGAGCTGGAACGGATTCGAGGAGAGGCTTGGCACCTCAGCCGCACGTACCCTCAGGTTAAGGAAAACATCATGGAGAGACTCACAGATGTGGACGAGTGCTGGGAAAACTTGGACAAAAAGTTTCTGGAGAGGAAGGCAAGACTGAGCCAGGCAGAACAAGTCCAGCTCTACTTCAATGACTGCAGGGAGCTGATGTATGTGCTGAGCCTTGAGTTTGGCAGTGGGCCTTATTTCTTGTCTTTCCCATACAGGATTTTCTAAATTATACCTGTTAGTTATTTGATCCCCGCCCCAGGTGCTCTGCAGCTTGCTTTCAAATCTCATTGAATAATAATCCATGGCATCTCCTCAACAGCACTTCACAAAATTTACCAGATGTCAGAGGTGACCATGACACCTCAGCACAGTGTTTCCTAAACAGTCTCGGAGAATTCAGTCACTGTGGATAAATTTGATAGTTTCACAGTTCCAGTTGAAAATACTGTTGATTCTGTAGGAAGACAGGTTTAGGTAGTGAAGTAATTTGTACGCCTGCATAGACACCAGTGCCCCTTTTTCTCAGAGTCAAAGCAGCTGCATTAAAGATAATCTCCTAGAATAGGTAACTAAAAAGTTCACCTATGACAGGAGTAGAAATACAAAGACAGTCAAGTGGTTACCACTGACTATTGGACATTTACTATGCTAAGGGATAGATCCTGAGCTCAGGTAAATCATGCATTAGTTTGTGCCCGCTGAGAGTTACGGAGTAGAAAATGTTTCTTTAAAAATATCTATCAATATGCTTCTTTCCATGAGTGCTCTTTGTGCATATGAAGTACTTTCATGCATGGTGGTAAGGTTTTGATGGGATCTGAAACTCTCTGTGATCCTTTACAATGTATAAAAATACTGTTAACATGTGTAGCCTAGTCAGTTGCAGTTAGCTCTTTCAGAGAACTTGAATGCACAACGCTTCAGTACGTGCAGAAGCTGCAGCTGTCTTTTTAATAGGCTATGTATGGAAACAACACTGGGAATATTATAAATCCCCTAGATGTTTGAACAAACCTTCATCAAAGTATTTGTGTATTGCCATGGTTTAACCCCAGTCAGCAGCTAAGTACTCCACAGCCTCTCACTCCCCCTGATTCCCAGTGGGATGAGGAGGAGAATCAGAAATGAAAAACAAGCAAACAAAAAAACCAACTTATGTGTTGAGATAAGAACACTCTAATAACTGAAAAAAGTAAAATATAATAATACTAATAATGAAGATAATACTGTTTAAAAAAAAAAGTAAAATAACCCCTTCTTCTCCCCCCCAAACTCTTGATACACAATACAATTGCTCACCACCCACTCACTGATGCCCAGCCTGTCCCTAAGCAGCCATTGGCCCCTTCTGGCCAGCTCCCCCCAGTTTATATACTGGGTACGGTGTTCTGTGGTATGGAGTATCCCTTTGGCCAGTTTGGGTCAGCTGTCCTGGCTGTGTTTCCCCCCTGCCCAGCTGCTTGTGCACCTCCTCACTGGCAGAGCCTGGGAAACTGAGAAGTCCTTGGCTTAGGGAAAGCACTACCTAGCAACAACCCAAACATCAGTGTGTTGTCAACATTATTCTCATACTAAATCCAAAACTCAGCACTGTACCAGTTACTAAGAACATAATTAACTCTATCCCAGGCAAAATCAGGACAATATTAATATCTTTTGTGAGCAAATAAAGTCTGTGTACGTGTATCCACAGCCATGGGATATGTGCATTCCCAAAGGTCCAACAGGCTCAGATTCCTTTCCTTTTTACCCTCTGTTCTGTAGGGCCTGGGCCAATGAGATGCATGCTCTGGTGATATCTGAGGAACTGGCAAATGATGTCCTGGGAGCGGAACTGCTCATCAAGCGCCATGAGGAATACAAGCGTGAGATAGAGAAGCAGTGGCTGAAATATGAAGAAATGCAGCGGGCAGGAGGTGACCTGATGAAGAATGGACATTTCATGTCTGTGGAGGTGTGTTGAAGAGTTAAATATTCTACAAACAAGAGTGAACAAAGACATGAAACAGACAGGAGGTGCAGCTTTGTCTCTCAGAACAGAAGAACAAGACAATCAGGTTCTTTACTATTAAAAGCTACGTACTTCATGTGACGCATAGAAAAAGAAAACACATTTAAAGTTCTTGTGCTACATCACAATCACCTGGCATTGCTGATGCCCCTGAGTTCACTAGAAGATATGTAATTCTTCAGAAATGTCCAAAGGGGAAAGAATGTTAAAATTTCTCTGACTTTGTTATCTGTGTATCTTTAGACTGCCCAAGACACTATCTGTAGATACAGAGATCACACCATCAAAAACACCTCCAGAATTTATGCAAGATTACATTCCTTCTGTTGTAGAAAGAACAAGAAAACTTTCCACAGTTGAAGCCTCTCCATTGATGCCTTGACATAAGTGGATGTATTTGTTGAATCTTCTGGTTCTCACTAGTTTTATAGTACAAATGGCCTGGGTATAAAGTTTCATCTTGAGAAATCATATGGAAGAATATTTGTCATACAGCATGTGGAATATGCCTAAAATTGTACTATCTAGCTACACAATTTACATGCTAAATTAATTCAAGTAGGAAAAATGAGGACTCAGACATCTTTTCTAAATTATGCTAACACCACAAAGCTATCTATAGGTCGTCTTCTGAATCATGAAGGCAGATTACATGATAGTTGACTGTCATGTGAAAGTCTGATTGGATTTTTCAACTCCTGTCATGACAAATGTTCTTTTTCTAGATTGAAGAAAAACTGTTAGAGCTGTCAGAGCTGATGAAGAAGGTAAAGGAGAGCTGGGACATGAGGAAAGTGTTGTACGAAGAAAACTGGGAGATCCAATTGCTCCGCAGAGAGCTCGAACAAGCAGAAGCGTGGCTGGCTGCCAAGGAGAGCTTTCTTTCAGATCCCTCCTATGGGGTGAGTAACAACCATGCAGCACTACTGAGCACTGTGTGCCTCTCAGCATATGCAGAGGGCCATGGATCAGCTCAGGCCTGAAATTAACCACAACCTCAATAGCAATGCACCCTTGAGATTAGAAAGGAGCTCTGTCTCTTGCAGAAGTGAGCCCAGGGCAGTTGCTGCATTTGACATGGTGATGGGCTCCTGGAAGTGGTGGCTTCCAGGGGGAGGTAGAAGACTTGGGAGAATTCTAGACCGTTTTTTCACAGAACTTGCAGAGGATTCAACTTTCCCTGTCTTGCTGAGAGCCTGTTTCAAAAGGAAAAAAGAGGTTTTTCTGACCTTGTTCTTCCCATTAAGCAGAGAATGTTTTACACAGACAGCTTGATAGCCAGCGTGTAAATTCCTTTTTAAACACCAGCATCCATATTTTTGTTTGTTTGTTTGGCTTCTTTCTCATTGTTGACTGTCTTCTGATAGTTTATAAGATTGGAAAACGAAGTCATGAACTTGGGTATCAGAAACTAAGCAGAGGACATGACAGAAGTCTCAGATGCATTTGTTGTAGAGCAGGAACAAACTCTGTGTCCAGCACAAGCTAGAATCCAAGTACTTAATCTGCACATAAACAGTTACAGCTGTTGGTACTACATGGTACTACATGGTACTACATGGTACTACACGGCCTCGCAGAAAAGGGAAGGTTGGTATTTGAGCTCTTTTTCTCCTGCACAGCAGACAGACTGCAAGACACAGACCTTTTTTTTAAATGTAAATTCAGATTTTTCATACACTAGCAGGGGTTTAGACATTCAACTACAAAATTTTCAGAAACCTCACTTGGCTAAATAGAATGAATGAATCTGAAAATCTTAGGCATAATCTCTTCTGATGGACTTGATTTTGGACTTCTGTATGTGGTAATTTTTCCACTCAGGATTCAGTGTCTGAAGTAGAGGAATTACTGAAGAAACACCATGATTTTGAGAAGATGCTTGCAGCACAGGAGGAGAAATTTGCTCAGCTCAGCAGGAAAACTAAGGTGAGTAGTTGAAGGCTGATGATCTGTGTATGAAACAGGATGATGTGAGTCATTGATTGCTTGAATGGCACTCCATACAACAATGAACTCATGTGCCAAGATGGGATAAATGAGTAGCCAAAGCTGAGATATTTCAGACAGGGCAAGACCTATATGTGGATCAAAAGAGATCAACTAGCTTGAAAAAGCTGTAGGGGAGAAGTGGAAGTTTTCTTGTGCCAGGACAGTGAGAAGGGTATGAGAAATGGGGGGATCCCTTGCTCCACAGATGGAGAGATTTTGCTTCATTCAGGATTTCAAAAAGGAGCTGGAGCCACCTGAAAGTGATAGAGGATAGCAAAGGGCTGAAAAGAAAGGGAGACCGAGGCACAGATAGGCCTTTTTCCTTCCGGCATAAGATTTTTACAATGGATTTTGTTAAATACCAAAGATATTCAATAACCCTCTCAGATTCTCTTTCATTGTGGGGGAGGTTTTTAAAATTATTTTCCTGAAATAACCAGTAAAACATAACAGTTGTGTTTGACTTCAGGCTGAAAATTAATCCGTCTTTTGTTCAGTGATTTGCAAATTGGCTAAGTGAAAGGACAAAAATCCTTCCCTCCAAAATTTTTCACAAGAACAACCCTGGATACTCAGTGTTCTTACAGCAAACTTAAAGAAGCAGTGCCACAAGAAAAGGAGCGCAGTTTCTCTTGAGCTTTTTTTAAAAAAATCAGCCTCCAGAAAACTTACCAAGGGCAGGATTAACCATATTTGACATTAACTGCCAGTCGTATTCATGATTTGGGCAACAAAATAATGCTTAGCACATAGCAATTAGATTCAGATCTAACTCTAAGAATGCCAGTGGAAGTACAGGCCTTAAGATTCAATGCCAGGAGACAGATCATTTGAAAAACCATTCCTGCCTAAAATAACAAAATCTTAGGTAAGTAGTCGCGAATGCAATGAAGGTGATTTTAAAAAATATAATACTGCTGTCCTACAGAGAGAGATGAATCTTCTGAAACAAGTGGACACAGAAGAGAGTGAGCAGAAGGATAAAAGCAAAGTTGTACGGGTTCCTTCTCTGAGAAGAAAACCATCTGACAAAAGGAATGCACCACCAAAAGTGGCAGAGATAAAGAGCACAACACCACTGCCACCTGTGCCTGTACCCAGCGTGTCCTGGAGGGTCCCACTTGAAACTATTTTCTCCCCCGTTGAAAAATCTCCTACAAGGTTCAAGGAATTCAGTTCCGAGGAAGTCCCTGAAGTGCTGAGCAGCCACAAAACAGAAATGAAAGCTGAGACGAGGCTCGGTGAGATTGTCACTCCAGCTACACCAAAGATGGTGGGCCCACAAGCTGCATCTTTGGAAAGTCACAGTTCTTTAGGCTCTCCTTTATCTCCTACTCCTATAAGCCAGCAACACAGCAGCAGTTTGTCAGAATCACAATCCACAGACCACACATCTCCTCAAGAAAAAGGTGCTATAGGCTCCTCTTTCTCCAACCTGCAGACCAAACTAATGGCAACACCATCCACGCCCGGGCAAAGGTCACTAGATAACTCACCAAACTTATTGCTGTCTAACTCCTCTTGGGAGACATTAAAGAACACATCTTCGGTAAGTCCCAGGAATTCCTGGCTCTCTCCTTACAAAACCACTATCCTGTGCTAGTTAAAGTAAGGCAATAATAGGAAGTTCTGTGTGAAAGTCACAAAGAGCACCATACAGTGGGCATTTCTTTTGGGTACACTCCTGGATTCAAACAAGAGACATTTTATGTGCCTTTGCAATTCAAACAGTTTCCACAAAGACAGTTGACTTAAGCAGTTGTATACAGCTTAAAACCATTTTTAATTTGCTAAGCTTTATAGCCTAGGTCTTAACAACTGTATTGGTTTCTCTTTTTTTTCCTGAACTAGAGGCTATTCCTGCTGCTCAATACTCAGCAGAGCATTTAACAACAGCCAGGAGATGGTGTCTCACAAAGAAGATGATTTACCTACACCCTCTCTGTGAGGTGGCAGTGCATAGTGTCCACTCTGTTTAAAAGTCAGAGAGAGGCAGGACTTCATAGCACACTTGTCAAAGAGCTGACCTGGTACAAGACTAGAACCAACAACTCCTGTTTGCTCACCCTGGCAGGAAATTCACTGTTAACTCATGGGCAAATAAAATTATTTCCTTTTGCTCCTTTATCTTGAGAGGAGCATGTTTGTCACATACCCAAGTGTACCAGTACAACATCATACATTGGTGTAAATAAGTAATTGTGGAGGTGGTATGAATAACTTGAACAATTTAAGTTGTAAAATGTATGTAATAACATAAAAATAATATTAGTTAATTAACACACTATGATAGAGCAATTTCCATAAGCAAATTGTTCAAGAAGGATTTGAATTCTCTTCATTTTGGGGGTCTATCAAAGATACAATTGCAACCTAGTGAGGATTTCCAGCTGTGCTGTCAATGTAAAGGCTAAACAAACCAGAGATCAGTCTCTTTGCATAGAGTTTATCTAAGAAAGACCATCAGAAATTTAACGTAGGCCTAAGAGCCATTTTAAAGTTCAGTAGCAATGTTCTTGTATGTCTCAGGTTTCTGCAAGTCTCCAGCACATGGAGGGTTTCCTAGAGAAGCGAGACCAGCTCCTTCCAGGAAGACAACAGGTAGAAATAAATACCATCATTCTGGGTTATTTCACTTTTCCTTGAGTTATAGTCCAGATCTGGTCTGACTTCTTCAGGATAAGCTCTTGCTGAAGAGGAGCTCAGTACTGTGGGACTGCTTCAGCTACCACTGAAATGCATGAGGAAGTGTCCACTGGCTTTGGCAGTACCTGATCTTTAAGAGAAAGAGACAATGGAATTTTTGCCTGTCATGGGAATCATGCAGAACAGGGTCTGTCTAAAGTTAATGGATTTATAAACCAGAGTCTAGGCTGTATGAACATGTTAACTACATTTTCCTAATTACAAACACAGGTTTCAATATATCAACTGAATTGGTAAAAACAAACAAAACAACCAAAAAAAACCCCACAACAACCAAAAAAACCCCACCACCACAAAAAAACCCCTAAAGCTTCATGATCCAGTAACAGCATGTGATAGTTTGTCAGCAGTGGAAGCCCTCAGTCTCATGTTCCCAATATTTGTAATTTCTAACTGTGCTAGAACAGAATTAAGGTTCTGTTTATCTTTGAAGAATTGGTTTGTTAAATACAGGTTTGAATGAAACTGAAATCTAAATTCTTACCCTGGGAAATAACACCACTTCAGGTCAGTAGCCTAATGATCCCAACAGGCCAGGAAATTTTCTAATACTCACCAACAATCTACAGACATCAGTGTTTGCTGGGTGCAGATAAACAAGTTGTCTTGGACTATTTGTCCCATAGAATATTTCCTCTGAAATTTTTAACTTGAAAGACCTCTTTTAAAAAGTGACTCTGGTGTCTCTTCTGGAAGAGAAATTTATTTTCTTCACTTCTGGACACATAGAATTTAGTCTTCAGGGATACTGAACTTCCATATTACCAAACAAGAAAAGCTGTGACTTACCTTCCTCAGAACTGTTTCCTTCCTTTTCTCTGAATGACCAAATTGTCAACTTGATTCACTGGCTTAACAAAATATGAATGTAAGTTATAGGATTCTTCATCAAGAAGGGTCTCATGGCACTAGGCTAAGCTTTCAGTGGTACATAGTTAGGGTTGGAAATAGCTGCTACTTTTGCACATTGTTCGGTAGCATTCCACTGGGGTTAGTTTCGTAAACGAAAAATTCAGCAGCCACATTAGATTGTAACAACACACTTGATAAAAGTAGCCTGTGACCAGCAGGCAGGGGCTGGTGTTCCAGCTAGGGAAAAAAGTGGAGTTTTAGGGGCCAAAAATTAGGCAGAACTTTGATTATCCATCTCCAAAGAGGTTGCTGACCACATAGTGTAGAGCTTGCTTGAACCAGGTTATGTCATTTGTTCAGTCCTGACTCACAGAGACTCTTTCTTGAATCACTCACACAGAAACTATAGTAGGTTCTGTTTTTCTAAGAGATAACAATGACTGTGAGAACTTCTGAGATCATAATATCGACAGGTTCTGGCTTCCTGTGGAAGCTGTATATGAAAGATTTTGCTACTCCTATAAAATATATACTTCATAACTTAATTTTATTACCGTTTCTATTCATGTAGCCACACTCAAGGTCTTGGAAATCCTTCTACGTAAAACTTGATGGATTAAAGCTTGATTTCTATAATGATGACAAAGAAGCATCTAAGGTAATTTGGTTTTTTAATCTTTCTAGCAAACTTTGTGTCTACATATGTAAAAATGAATTTTAAAATGTCACCTTTGGTTTGGGGCTGGGGTTCCCTTTCAAATGTCAGCTGAGTGAAAATTCAGCAATTATTCAAGTGATACAACTAAAAGACAGAATAATAAGCTTCCAGAAATTTTCAAAGATACACCTTAAAAGAAGTATCTTATTCAAGAATTGCCTTCAAGACACAATGCAATTGTCCATGGCTCCTCTGTGGTTGGTCCTATTCAGTGATCCTAGTTATAAAGTTAGAAGCATAAAGAGATGGGTGTGTAGTCTGCCTGCAGGTTGGTATGGAAATGAATCCTAGCAGAAAGGACACAGAAGACATTTTGTTTTAATTTTATCCCCCTTCAGAACATATCCACAGTCCTGTCCCTCGGCATTTCTGGTGCCAAATGCGAGAGGCTGGTGAATTACACCAGGAAAGAGAACGCCTTCATGCTGCGGTGAGTCTTATGGAGAAGGGCACAAATAAAAGCCTCTGCAGCTCCCTGCCCACGTCACCTAAGGCTGTACGTTGTTAGGAGGCACAACTGAAGTGTCTTACACTCACAAGCACAGAAGGTATAAGGCGAAACTGACTAGAATTCACCTTTTCCTATCCTTATTTACAGGCTGAGAGATGGGGCAGAGTATTACTTTGCAGCACCTTCTCAGACACTGATGGAGGACTGGCTGCAGTCACTACAGAATAATATAGGTATGTTCTCACTTCCTCCAAGAATGAGCTGTGCTTTTAGAAAGTGATGGTGAGAGAAAGAGAAGAGAATGACAAGGTGTCCTTAGTTTGGGGCATTTTGAGCCATCCTTTTTGCCTCTGTTAGAAAGCAACACACAAGTCACCTGCTACCTTGTGATGTAGTGACCTGGCAGAAGAATGTCCAGGGTGACTTGCAAAGCAGTCTTTCAGTTGTACTGTGGCCAACATCAGGTTATTCCCTGGGAGGGTCACACGGCTGTATCCATCCTTTCATTAAGGAGCTGCTTTGGATCTTGATCAACAGCTTTTCTTTTGGATCTAGATATCTTTCTGGACATTTCTCTAGGCAGTGGCTTACTGGGAAGGAAGCCATAGCATAATTATAACTGTGATAGTCAGAGAAAATTGTTATGGACTCAGAAGTGGAAAACTCTGCCTCTAATATTACTTTTTATTTGTTGGCTTTTTTGGCTATGTAGGACACGGTAACAGACCCCATTCTGCAGTGATGGCGCAAACTTTCATTTCGAATACAGAGACCTCCCAGAAAAGAGTGTGGGACTTTCCAGACAGGGACTCTGCTGAAAGACTAACCAGCAAAAGCTCACTCCTGAGGTATGGGCTCTGTTCTGCAAAGCTGAACAGATGTCAGTGCTGCCTGTGGTCATGTAGCAGTCGCCTACCAGAGACTGCCCTGAGGTCAAAAAGTCCTGCTCCTCTGTTACTAATGTCACAAAAATAATGTGGCCAGCAGGACCAAGGCAGTGATTGTCCCCCTGTACTTGGTATTGGTGAGGCAACACCTTGAGTGCTGCGTTCAGTTCTGAACCTCTCACTTCAAGAAAGCTGGAATGTGTTCAGGAAAGAGCAATGAAGTTGGAGAAGGGTCTGGAGAACAACTCCTACCAGGAGAGGCTGAGGGAGCTGGGGTTGTTTAGACTGGGGAAAAGGAGACTCATGGGAGACACAGGCATGGAAAATACAGCCACAGCCAAATTCAGAAATTTGGGCTGCTTAAATCAATTTTTCTTGCTTTTGTAGTCTGTACAAATCTTACAGGCTATGACGTGAAATCCTAGTCCCGCAGCTGGGCAGACTTCTGCTGCTGAGCTAGAGGCTTAACAAGTCCTTACATATATAGAGTGACTTAAACTCCTCTAGATTATACCTGACTTTCTGATGATGCATTTTGTTGGTAGGAGAACACCTTCCTTCAAAATCAAACCGGAGAGAGAGAGTCTGCAGAATTTTCCAGAGATTTTAAGGAAGATGGAACTACAGTGATACGAGCCTCAATCACCACCCGAAGCCTAGAACAAAGTGGAAATAAAACAAAACTGCTTCCATCTTTACTGAAAGCAGGAAGAGAAAAATGACATTTGCCTCAATGAATTCCAGACAATTATAACTTAACTCAGCCCTCTAGAAATGTATTGATATTGTAAGTTAATCGCTTCCCTCTGAACTTTTTAAATTATGTATTAAATCTCATAAAAATCTTTAAATACAATTAAACAGGATTGCATCTGGTATACTTTTGTGTGTATGACAACCTTGTCATTTGCCATTATCACCCAAGTGTTATCTACTCCAAGGTACTAAACCAAAGGGCAGGGGGACCTCTAAGCCAGACAGCTCGAATGAAATGATTCTGTGAGACAGGAATGGAGAGCACTGAGCAGAGCACGAGGTGCAAGCCATGAGTGAACTACAGCCATGTGCAAATACATTTGCAGAGACCAACAGAATAGATTTAAGAGGCTTGGGTGGTCTGTGCACCCAAAGGTAATGTTGTACCCTACAGCGCTTTGTGGTCTCAACAATCTTTCCTTTTTACAACACATTAACCGACAATTCTCTATTTGCCAATTCTTTCTGGATGAAGCTACCAGGAAAAAAAAGTCCTGCAGTGTTACTCATTTTTAATGGAATCTGAAACTTAAATAAGGCATGAACAATCAGTGTTTCAGTGTAAAAGGAGAAGAAAAGTAGGAGAGCAAGGAGGAAGTCAAGTCCTCAGACAGCAGGCTTCAAGTGCTAAGGTATGGTGTAATCATGGGAAGGAATATGTATTTTCCCCCCTACTTATCTCTGTTTCTGAGCCAAAGAAAAGTTACCTAGCATGAAGCTGGAGAGAAATGGCATTTTTTCCCCCAGGACAGTAGCTGGGGGCTCTCCTCTGACAGGTGGAAGCTAAAACTTCAAGTCCTTAACTCCTCTGGCAAGGACTTCAGCCTTCATTCGTTTTTAGACAGTCTCCTCTACACTGACTGCTTCCCCAGTGGTAGAGAAGGGGAGCACTTTACACTGAGTTTATGTAAATACTTTATGGGTACATGCAACATCTAGAATTTAAATTTGTGTTCAGACTGATTCAGATCAGTCACAGGCATCCAACAAGGTGAGGTAATAATTTCATTTTTTTGGCTAGTCCAGTTCTCTCCTCTGTTGTACTCCAGCTGGAGCTGCTGCCTGTCACAAAAAAAAACCCACCAAAAAACAAAAAACAGCACATCAAAGTAATGGGAAACTGATGCACTTCATTATTGTTGATCATTTTTAACTGATTAAAAAAAAGCAAACAAAAGCCAAACCAACTCCAGTATTTTAAACTTACCATTTAATTGAACAAAGCTGTGCCTTGGCTGTGGCTCAGAACAGCTGCCTCCTTGCCCTGCATTGCACCTTTCCACTGAAGAGGATTTTATCTTAGGAGGTAGATTTTGTTCCAGGCTCTCCATACTTTTGTAAACCAGAAAATCTTCTCCCAGATTTCTTCCATTCAATATTGACACCAGCAAATGCCCTATGAAGTTCTCAGCAGACATTTAGCACAATTAGTTCTTATACAGCTGGAAAAAACCTTGTCTTGTGTTTAGGCACATAAAGACTTTCATGGGTCTGGTGCTCTTTTGCAATATTTTATTTTTAATTAATATATTATTAAACAGTCAAAAGACACAAGCAAGCGATTTCTATGAAGAGCAGCTAATAGTCACAAGAACAGTCTCATTTCGTTTGTGTTTGGCAGCAGATAGCAAGCTCTGTATTTGTGGGGGTTTTCCAGCAAAAATGTTCATCAGAGAGCAGTGATCTGGGGTGCATTTTAGACGAGGTTTTGGCAGGCATGAATTCATCTTCAGTGGTCAAGCAAACACAATACCAGACCAGCAAGGCCTGGTTTATAAGTGTGGCACGTGCCTATTTTCAGTGAGATGCACAGAGGCAGCTCTCGCCTGGAAGTGCCTGCTTTGGTTTGCACGCGCTCTCTTCAGTCACAGCACAGCATGTGGCACTAGGCCAGGCAAGAATGGGGCCAAGGAAGAAAAAAATTCACAGTCTCTGAGGAACAAACACACAGAATTTCAGAGGCCAAAATTTTAGATTCCATGTTTACCCTAGAGGGAATAAGGACCAGTCTTGAGCACAGGTCACTGATCAGCCTTCTGTCACTGAAACTATGCCCTATATTTCTGCAGTTTGGGGGCAGTGCAAATCAGCACGCTCTGAACCAGAGCTCAGGAGCGCTTTGGGGGACAACCTGTGCCAGCCACCACTTCCACAGGCTGCACAGACAAGACTGTGCAATGTGTAGGTCCCTTCAACCTCCAGACTTCTCCAGCAGCCTCTGTCCTCACAAATGCCCTCCAGTTCCTCCTACTACACCACCAAGCCAGTAACACACTCCTTCAGTGTCACAGAATCACAGAACTGTTTAGGTTGGAAAAGACCTCTACAACCATCCAGTCCGACTGCTAACTCGGCACTGCCACGTCCACCACTACTCTGTGTCCCCATGTGCCACACCCACATCATGTTACAAAAACAAAAAGGCAACCAAAATAAAACCAAAAGGCACTCTGATGGGCAATGATACAGCCCTCACATAATTTCAGGCTCTGAAATGCAAAAATATATTTGAAAACACTGTTACCATTTAAGGCTACAGAGGTACCACATGGGGCCCCAAGGAGATGAAGGGGCACATGCTTCTCTGTGCCTCTGGCTGCAAGATTAGACAGCAGTTCCCAACCTGAATCTAAGTGTTGGCAAAACCCTGAGTGGCAGTTCTCCCAGCAGTGTCACACCACCTTCCCCACCCACAGATCCCTCCCTCCCATCCTCCTTCCCTTCCTTTATAACAGGATTTAACAGTCTCTCAGAACAGTAATTCTCCACCAGCTGTGGGTTACCTGAAAACCTTGTGGTTTTGTGGCTCCTTCACGTTTTACTGGGCCTTTCTGTTTGCAGTAGCAGCACTATGAATGCACCAAACATGCCCCAGTTATTGGTCTGTGGAGCATTTTGAGAGACCAAATTTTCTCAGTGTGGCTGAGCTGCCTTGCTGCTGGGCACGTGCTGCCAAGGTTCACAAGGGTTACAGATGGCTCTCTGTAGCCCATGAACACAACAGGGTTATCTTTTTGCAGCAGCAGAGCTTTCTAGGACCAGCCAGGGGAGCATGGAAGGGGTGCACACCCTGTGCACGTGTATGCACAGAGCCATGTGGGCTTGTATGTGCCACACATACAAGCTGCTCTCTGTGTGAAGGTAACAGATCCACCTGGATCAACTCTCAACTCAAAAAGGCTCTTTATGCTTGCAGCCAGAATCTGATTAGTTCTTATCTTCTCATGATCTGAATCCTGCAGTGCAGTTGCATTCCAGCTGTTAAGACTCCTCAGGTTCTGGATGGCAGTCCTTAGCTCTGCAAATAAGCATTGTACCAGAAGCATTGCTGAGGCTCAGCCATTGCCATTGCAGCAGAAGCAGCATTTAGGAGACGCAGGCTTCAGGCAATCGAGTCTTTTGTAAATGCTCTCCCTTTGAGCTTCAATATTGCCTGCGTATACCAAAAAGGCAGACCCCTCTTTCTCTTTCTCTTTCTTTGTCTAATTTTGGATTTCAAGTACAACTAATTCTAGATCTCAAGTAAATTTCCAACGCAGAAGAAATATGTAAGATTTTCCTCGGAAGTCCTGATGAATATGCTGTGTTTGGAATAAATAATCCACAGGCAGGTCCAAATCCTTGAGCGTGAGGAAGTCCGCAAATTTCTCCGACTTCTGTGGAGCTCTGTTTTATATTGCTCAGCATCCTTTCCTATCATCTTTTTAATGTAGTGGAGGGCTACAAAGATGTTCCAAGCTTCTAGTTCAAGGCGAAGTCTCTCACTGCATTCCAAAGCAAATGAAAACCAGGTGTTATTTTCCAAATAGTTTCCTCCAGCAAGGAGGAAAATGTGCGTCCTGTTTTTCTTAATTTGTGCTCTATTTTATGTAGCACCTATTAAAAATACTTTGCCTGTGATGTTAGGGATATTAGACTATAAATGGAAAAATCTTCTGTGTATGAAAATACAATGGCTATGCACTCTTTTAGTGCGTTATGTTGTCCTACATTCAGTTTACATCTGTAAGAAGAACCAGCTTATATTTCAGTCATTATCACTAAATTAAATGTACTTGAGTCTATGGTAATTATTCCTCTCAAGCTCCTGCTATGAAAAACTTGTTTCAGGCTCTTGACATTTTAATGCATAAAGGCACTGCTGGTATAAATCAATACGATCAGTTGTGCTTTATGCAGAACTTTTCCTCCACCCAACACTCAAAAGAACTGTGCTCCCTCGTTGCAGCTACCACCCTCTCTCTTGAAATGTAACCGCCCCCTTCGTGGCAGTCTGGAGCAGCATTTCTGTGCCAAACTCTTGCAGGGCAATGGAAAAAAGGAGTAACTTCTAAATCAGCAAGGGGAATCAGCCAGACAGAGTGCAATTGTCCACACTGCAGTTTGGCCACCGTTCACATATATATGCCTGACTTCAAAGCTGAGCCCACCAATTCAGTGCAAATTCTAGTTGCTCAGCCTATCTGAAAATCTGGACATCACTGAATGCAAATGGCCAGGACTTGATTTGTAGTGAAGTATTGAAAGGACACCGACAATGGGCTCAGGGTTGAAGGGGCAGGCTCATACAAAGAACTATCACCACCACCATATTCCGTAACATCAAGGAGATCCTGGGAGGTCTCTGCTAACCAGGACCTTAATTTCTTAACAAGTAAGAACACATTGTGAGGCTCTTGTGGGCTGAAAATGTGGGGGAAGGAGATTAAATAAACCCTTTTGAAAGCTAGGAGCTTGAACATGGCAAGGTGAGAAATGTACAGGTTTCCTCAGTTTTCTGCAAATAGTGAACACTGTGATGTGTTGTAATGTGACTGTGATTTGTTGCAATGTGCTGCCATAGCCTTCAGTGGGGAACAGTGCAAAAACCCAGCCTAGGGGTATCCAGAGTAGCGGGAGAAATTCCCAGTCCTTCTACTTCTCCTTCGTTCTACAGCGCTCCTGATTGCCTGGAGGAGCAGGTCTTTGTTGTTGAGGATGTTGTATTTGCTCAGGTTCACAAGTTTATCAAAATTTTCAGAGGAGTAGATCAGCCTAATGAGGTAGTACGGCGAGCAGTTGTTCTCCAGGTTTACTTTGCCTTCTTCCATCTCTGAGTGGCCACGCTTTACCCCTGCAGAGAAACACAAAAGCCAGCACAGTGAGCTGAATCTGGAGTACTATCACATGGTGTTGTAGGGGACTGATCTACCTGGCTGGACCCACTGATGAAAACAGCCCCCAGGAAATACTGCAAACCCACTCCACAGCTCGAAAGAGCCATTCCTGGTCAATTTTCTGAGCTACTCCTCCTCCCCTTCCTGCTAAAGTGCAGACCTAGAAATCCCTCAGTAGAGCTGGCACAAATTCTTACATTCCTCCTTGTCCTGCCCCTGCAGACACCATTCCTGGGCAGCATGCCCATGAGCCCACATCCTTTCCCAAACCCTGTAAGTCTGACTCTCAGACAAAGACACGCACCTGGAACACTTTTCAAAATCCATGATCGCCCCTGGATTAGTGCTGACAAGCGCACATCTGCCAGCTAGAGTGAGTGGACAGCCTAGTACATACGAGGAGGCCTTGTGATGCTAACCACGCAGGACTGCCTATTGCAGAGTGCAGAGGGGCAGCGGGACCAGAGCATCCTACATCAGACTCTCGGCAAACTCCAACCTGGCCTCAGGTTATGCCCTTTGGAATTGGCAATAACCACACTCCCTGTTACATCAATGCTTTTGCTGAAAAGGACCCCCCAATTACCTGCACCAAGGACTTTGGCAGTCTCATATTTATGTTTCTACAAACTTTTTAGCTATGTTTCTTTGCTGTTTTTTTTGCCTATCTCCTTGCACTCTGAACCAAATATGCCCAAAATACTAATGTAATGTGAGATAACTATCAGCAGGTCTACAAACAGACTGCTGAGATATTCCTTATGATGTCAACCAGAACCTCATGAAAAAGACACAAGAATTGTGCTTGAGACATAGCAGGTTTTAGTCTAACATAGTGGTTTCTGAGCAGTGTGATCTCAGGGTGCTGGGCACAGGTTACCACTAGAAGTGGCTGAATTAAAAATATCCAGTGTTGCTTCACTGAGCCTCACAACATTCAGAGAGACATATTATCTATGCTATCACATCCATAGCCACATCCATAACTGCTGCACTGCAAATGGGCACTTCACAGGCTGAGTCTTTCTAGAATTTAAATGGTTAAAAACAAGAAAAATAAGTATCTACATTCCACAAGATGTCTCTCATCCACCTAGAAACAAAAAGCTCCACTGTTAAACTTGAAATCCATGAAAGCAGGTTGCCAAGAGCCCTCCTCCTCCAACCACCCACATCCGTTGCTGGTTGTCAGCTTGATGGATGAATCACTGACTGCTCAGACATGCAGGTGAGTGTCAAATCTCACCAGTTTGGGCCTGGAGTACTGAGAACTTGCAGCAGCTGCTCTGCTCTGCACCATCTCATCTATTTTTCATTCAGAGAGATTCCAAAATCCTCACCTGCTTTACCTGCCACCCACTGCTCAATGGTTGGATCTCACCACACATTGCCATTTGGACCATTTCCATCCTCCATTGAACAAGCCTAGTTCCCTCTACAGAGTATCCCCTCTTTTCATCCACAGAGTTTCTAAATGTGATTTTCTCAATTTAGCTCTTATTGTACATATTCACTGAGCATCACTGAACATCAGAGCAGAAAAGTACCTTTACTTTTTGCTGCTATTCCTACCCTTCCCAAATGCTCCTTCAGAGACTTCTATTTTGCTTTCCACTCAGGGCCACAACAGAATTTTGGGTAAAGCTGAAAGGTGCTTGAGCAGAGATAACTGCACATCCCAGGCTGGCCCCACATCTCTCTGCTCTGCCCCAGCTCCTACCAAGCACCAGAGGGAGCCTCTCCCACCACAGCCACATGTACTTCCCCTGCCCAGGTCCCTGTGCCCAAGCCTGCCATCTCTCGAGGCCTGGGAAGGAGGTTCCCTCCACCCCTCCCTCTCCACCACAGGCAGCCTGCCTGGGGAAAGCAGGGGTGCAGAGCCAACCCTGGGCCTGAATGGGCCAAGGGCCAGCTCCTGCTGCTGCTGCTTTCCAGCCCACCAGCAGGTCCTTCAGGAGGCCCTTATCTCCCCTGCACTCTGGGCCTTTCTTTACTCTCCCTCTTTCCAGTGCCAGAAAAGCTCCAGCACTCTGCACGTCTCTCTTGGCAGGACAGGGCATCAGTCACAAGGGAGGAAGACCTGCAGCTCTGCTGCAAGGGACAGTGACAAGAGCCATCTGCCACAGGCAGGGCTGGAGGAGGCAGTGTGGCACTGAGTTGCCCAGGACTGTGTCCTCCATGCTTTTCAAGTGGAGAACGACCAGCAAGAATATGAAGGTTGCTCTTCTGCCTGCCATCAGTGGAGACGTGACACATACCAGGGGTAGAACACAGTGCATGGTTTTGTTGACTGCATTTACCTGGCTCCTTGAATTCCTTAAAGGTGTCATTCACCAGGGGGAAATGGATTACTATGGGTGCTCGGGGGTCCTCTGCATCCGAAAATATGTAACATTCCTTTGGGTTCTTCTCTTCTTCTGGACTTAGCTCCACTTTGGGGAATGGGATATTTTGTATCTTGCAATATTTGTATGTCATCTCTAATTGCTGTGGACACAGAATGTCATGGAGTTAAAGCTCTAAGACAAGAATCAAGTTTACTCAGGTATCCTGGAAATACTATGGCATCTTAACTCATTCCCTAGAAACACTATGAAATGAATGTGTAGTCCAAAGCAGCCACAGTACAATGTTATTTTTGACCACCACTCAACGTAAGTCAGACAATGCCTCTTATCAACCTATAATGCTTTTTACAAGCCCAAGTGAATGACCCAAAGTCACACTCAGAATTCGTCATGACAGACCTGGAGAGATCACGGGCAGGTCTCCAGCAAACAATTGTTACTGCAATTCCCTAAGGATTCTAGGAAGTATGCGCTGTAATCCCCTACAGAGAAAAGAGCCTAACAGTTTCTATAGTTCCATTCTTGAAGGAAGTTTCTTTCCTCCTTCAAGGTATGGTGATACGTGATTAAGATTTAGACAGCCACTTACTTAAAAGTTTTAATAAGACAAGAAGAGTTTTACCCTGCAAGGAGCAGAGTAAGTTAATCTTCTCACCTTGAACACATGCCCCAAACCATAATCCAGAGATATAATGACATCTACATCCCTCTCTGGCTTGAAAAGTGCTGCACCGCTGGTGTTGATGAAATAGCCAACATCTATCAGACAAAGATATTTCTGCAGCGGTGTCAGAGTGTTAGGGAAACCATCCAGCACAGTGTCTGAAAAACATTTTGAATACAGTTAGTGGTCCATTGTTAGGAAAGGAGGAGTGAGTAATTCTGTCTGTGCTACATGCTAAGGGCAGCTCCTTGGTTACGCTCAAGAGCAGGGCCACCTCCCTCCACAACGTGAGCCCCCAGGAGCGTGCCCTTCAAGCTGCACATCTGGGCACACCTGGCCTGTTTCCACACTCTCCCAGGCACACTCAAAAAGGCAGGCCGTGGGGCAGCCAGACAGAGGACAGGTGAGACAGACTCCACTGACCTCATAGTTGCTCTGGGGAGTCATTTTTCACAGAAAATAGACTTCAACAGATTTTTTTCCCCCTAAGAACTGGGAAACATGCAAACAACAAAAACAATTTCACAGTGTAGCAACACACCTAACAAATGCAATACACCATTGCACTTTTTCATTGCTCTTTTTTTGCTTTTGCCTTCTCAGGGTTAGACTCCTCTCTCAGGTTGAAAAGTCTGACTTCAACTTGCTTTCAGTGATCTCATATAAGCTATCTTAGCCATGCTGTAAAAAATACCACATCATGCATACAACATCGCCTACCAACAGCTTAAAATACTGCTTGAATTAATTAAACCTCACATTAATGCCAAAAGGGGATTATACCAACTGGTAAGTTGAAATCTAAAGCCAGTTTCTGATAGCTAGACTCTTACTTCTCTGCTAGCAGCCTCACCAGCTTGCCCTGTAGACAGCAAGTCCTCTGTTGTTCCTTTAGTACGCTTTCGGTCCCATGGAACAGGGAACACTTTGCCATGGTTTTAAATACCAAAGTAGTGGTTTAAGAGTGTTCCTCAAGTTCACAAAATGAGGTAGCAAAGCCCAGAGCAGAATACTTGAGCCTTAAATCATGGTGTTTAGGCATTTTAAGAAACTGTTGATCACAGAAATACTGCTGGTAAGTTCCAGCATTTCAATTCATTCAATCACACTGCTTCCTTGGCCTCATTCTGTAGTGTTGATTTAAACCATGCAGAGTAATTCTAGCTTGTTCCATAGCCTGGAATGTTTCACACCAGCCTGAAGTAATAATTCCTATTTTTTCCATTCCCTCACTGTCAAGTCTTCACAAAATGTGCTTATTTTAGCATTCAAGGCTGCTGAGAATTCACAGATTCAACTGTAATAAGAGACACATTTGCTTGCAGTCCCTCACAGAAGAAACAGAGCATACTTTTTAGTTTTATTTGGCCTGGTGAACATTTTTAGATGAAATTCCATTACCCCTGTTTTCTTATCACATAGGTGGAACTTTGCAGTATTTATGCATAGCTGTATATGTGAACTGGAAGTAGACATTTTCTTGTGAGAATCCCTTCTTCCATCCCACATCCAAATAGAGACTTTAAAGAAATCCTGCCTCAGAAATACCCTTGTGTAAGTGCATGACACTAATTCCAGACTATTAATTCAATTTCTCATCAGGAAAATTGGCATTGAAAGTCTTGTTTTAATGTCAGATAACCTGAGCTGCAGGGAAGCCTTTAAAACACAGCTCTATTCTCAAGACTTCATCCACCACAAGACTGTCATTTCTGTTCACAGACCTGGCATCTCCTCTTGCTCCTAGAGATGGATCCATACCTGGGTTTAGCTTGGTCTTTTGCAGGCAGCCAAAAGAAGACAAAAAACCTGATAATTTTTCCCAGTCCAGACTTCCAGTTTCCCTTTTCCCTCTCTGGATTTCATTCTTTCCACATATTTTACTTTAGTTGTAGAATATCTACGCTGAGAAAATCATCAGTGTTCTTATGCTCGCTTCCTCAAAATCCTCCTTGAAATCTCCTTCTACCCATTTGTCTTTACAAAACTGATAGTCAGCAAATGTAAGGACAGTTACGTTTTTTAACATTTACTGACTGACAATTTCATCCTTCATCCACCTTCTGAAGCTACTTGCTTGCTCCTTCTCTCACCCACCCTTTCTATGCTACTTGTTTTCTCTCCTTCTTTCATTAGTTTTCTTAGAGCAGACCGTTTTTAGGACACAGATTTTTTGCTTACTGAGCATTTTAAAAGCAGACAGCACACTGTGGGCTCTGCCTTAATCCACAAAAAAGCACGACCATCTCTTGCCATTGTCAGCAAACTGTGTAGCAAGGGTGGAGCGGGACAAAGCACACTGTAACTTGCATAAAATGAGAGAGAAAACACAACTTGCCAAAGAGAGGGGCTCAGAGAAGGCAGAGAACACATGCTTTCTTGCTGAAGTCAGATTAACCTCCATAATGTGGGGTCCTCCCACACTGCTACCTGTTCATGGAATAAATGAAGATGCTGAGATGATAGGAAGGTTTCTGATGCAGAAAACGCTCAGCTTCATTATCGTGCTATCATTTCACAGATTGTTTCATAGGTTTTGAGGTAAAACTATTTTGGCTGTTTACTTTGCCTGCCTACAGAGCACAGGCCATAGAAAATCGCTGTTCAATTTATACATCAAGTCTATGTATCTGTTGTTTAACATATACAGTGTAAACCTATGTGACTTTAACTTTCCGTAGTTGGATTTTGGTATTTCTGTTTCTGAGGGGTTAAAGAGATGTCTCTGGATGGATAATTCATCAGGCAGAAATACCAGACATATGGGCAACCACATGCTTGCAACTAGTCCTTTCCTTCATCTGATCCACATAATTACCTGCTATTTTATGCTTCTGGTGTTACCTCTGCTTCTTGACCCCCAAAGATTCTGCCCTTCCTGAATCTTTTGACTACTGTACCTATGCAGGGTGACAAACTTCCTGTAGAAAAGCATTTCTTGACACAAATTACAGGTATCTTCTGGAAGTGAAAGAGCACTCCATGGACTAGTTCATTTTAACCTGTTACCCTAAAGAAACAGACACCATGAACATAGGTCCAACTCAGCCGATTTCCAAACCCTGAAACAAATATGAGTTTTCCAAAGTCTAAAAAAAAAAAATCTGAGATGTTACCTGCACAGTGCAGCTAACTCTTTGTTGCAGTTACCTTTCCATTCAATAAATTTTTTCTGATGGATGTAATCCTTATGAAACTCTAAGCCTCTCAGGAAGTTATGTGACTGTCCCAGCAGCGGACGCTTGGTCATTATGTCCTGAAACATTTCATACAACTTTCCTGACAAAGAAGATGGAGGCTCAATGACAGTAACATCTTCCTCAGGAGAATGTTTTTCTGAAATAGAGAAGAAACCATGAAATACAGAAAAAACCATCAGCAATCTGCTCTGGCAGACACCTTTCCTGGCTAGCTGCCCTTGTTGTCTTCCTGTGGGTCCCTCCCATCCCTATTTCTTGCAGGCTGCTGGAAAACATGTGCACATGACCCATGTCATTTAAAAAAGATCCTTGGTTTTCTTTAAAGCAGGCACAGCTTTTGTGTTTTACTCTTTCAAATGACATACTGGCTTTGTACTTTTGCCCACAAGTAAAAGCCACCCTTCTCATTTGCAGTCATGGCCAGAGTCATTTAACAGACCACGAGGAAATTTTAAATGACAAACACTTGTACTAACATGAAGCATGCCTTTGGGGAAAAGAGAGAAGAGAAAAGAGAGAAGAGGACATAGCAATCATTCTGATACAGATTAAAATCATGCTGGAAGATCGACAGTGAGGCAACATTTTAGAAACTCTTACCTATATCTACCATATCTTGGGACCATCGCTCCCAGAACTCATTTGAATTTGAGGACCAGTACAAGCCATCCAGCAAATTCCTAGTAAAGATGTTTGTCCAAAGACCTGCAAGTCAAACCACATGGGAAAAGTACTGCACTACCACATGTTAACCACTGACTATTGCAAATATCCATGCTACACATAATTAGTCCACCCAACCTGACCCCATCACAGCACAACTTAAACAGCAGGTCTCAGAGAGTTCAAATTTAGTGGTGTCAGCACTTCAGTGCTCTTTCTCAGGAGGTAACTACACACAGAACATTCACTGAATAGTACAGAGTAACAAAATAAGAGGTATCAGTCACCCAAATTATGTTGTAGAAAGTTTCCTGTGTACCTGTGAGAGAAAGTAGGCTTTGAAAGCACGGTGAAGCCATGTAAGCATAAAGGCCTTCTTTAAACGGATTTATTATTTAAATTGACCTAAGACTCATTTTTTCCTTCCAGGCATGTTTTGTTTGTGTGGAGTTCAGCTGGTTCAGGTTCAAAATACAATTGGCTCCACATGTGAGTCTGCTTTTGGAAAAGAAAGAACTATCCTTTCTCATTAAGCTCTATGCCAGGTACTCACACGAGGAACAAATTGAATCTCTAGCAGACTCCACAGTGAGAGAAATATGGCTTTTTTCTCCACTACCCTTGTTTTTGGTTTCAAAACGAAAACACTTAAAAGAATTTTAAATCTGCTGGGACAGATGGGTTCCTCTGACTAGATGCTTTTTCCGTTTTCTTCACCTTTGAAGGCAAAATGGCCAGTCAAAGTAGTTGTTGGAGATCAAAAGGGCTTCCTTCATCCTTATGGGCAGAGAGGATTAGTGACACCATCCTCAACCCACAAAGCTCAGGTGGCTCCTGCCTTTGTGGGTTGTCCTAGATGACATATTTCATTCTCAGCTCCTTCCAGTTCTACCCCACTAATGTGTTGTCTAGAAATATAGTTTATGAAGTTGAAGAGCTAGAGACTGGTCAGGGAAGGAATGCTTATTATTTCCTCAGCTTGCCTCTTCCACCATCTTGTTTGGTGTAGAAAATGGAACAGGAACCATGCTGCAATTTTCCCAGATCTGCTCAGGTGAAAAGGGACAATAGGAGGAAAGAGGATATACAAAGAGCAGAAGTGTACAAAAGGGGTAAAAAGCCCATTGAATTAAGGCCTAAAGCAGACCTGCTGGCAAGGAGTGTTGTGCCTGTGGCTAGCAAATGTCATGCTTTCTACGAGGCTGTGATTAACTATATTGCACTGCTATGTCACCTTCCAGATAGCAGATCCGAGATTCTGGCAGCTTCTTCACTCGCCTTCCCATGAAGAACTCGCTGTCAAAATATTCTGAAGGAATGGAGGCTCCGTATTTTGGTATGGCCACTTCGTAAGGAGAGAAATCTGCCCACTCTACAAAAGAATTGACATGTGGCATGTTTGCTGCAATAAAAATAAAACCCCAAAACCTTCCCATGTGGATAAAGCTCCAAGGATCCACAAGCTCCAAGGATCTTGTTTGTCTCAGCAGCTCTGTACTATCTGTACCTTTGTACTGCAAGCTGCTACTTCCATACAAACTGAGAGATTATTTGCAACTAAAAGGAACTAGCTTTTCCAACTCAGAAAAAGTCCAACATTAGCTTCAAATGCTTAGATATCTATTTCTATATAAAGATTCTGGGATCGCACTTGCCTCTCTAAATCAAGAGCATCAACTGTACTACATGCAAGAGTGATGTGAATTGCAAGGAGTGACTGGCACGAGAGCTCTACTAACCCAAAACTGCCAGTCTACAAGATATCACAAAGCAGCCTGAAGACACATCAACATCACACTGGCAATTATCACAGTGTGGCATGAATGTGTAGTTTCCTGGCTCAAGCTGTCCTGCGCAGGCATTACAGGAGAACAGCAGCTATAAACCTAACCAAACGTAAGGAGTAATTGCTTTTCTTTCCAGTATCTGCTGCTTTTAATACCTTCTGTTGAATGTGGCCTGTGTCCTTTCAAAGGATGTCATATCACACCCATCCCAGCAATCATACTCCACTCCATTTTCACACCCTCATCAGTGTAGTATTTAGGAAGTGACAATTACATTTCACAGCACCCCTAGAAACTAAGGAAGTGTCAAAGCTATTTTATAGGCATGGCAGAAGAAGATCAGAGGGTTTGCCCACACTCACTCACAATGTCTGTGGCAAAAACAGGACTTCACCCCAGATTTTTAATTAATATCCTGTTTATGGCTGAGGATGTTATCCATCAGATGTGTTCTTTCTAACAAACACCCAACAGTTTGCAAAAAAGACACATGTTTTATTAAAAGATGAATACTGAGTCAGGGCAACAACTGAGTCAGGGCAAGCAATAGAGTCAGGGCAAGCAACAGATGTATTCCCCTTTCTTTCTCCATACATACACACCTCCCTCCAAATTCTCTTCAAGCCGTACCCAGAATCAGAAGAAACTCCAGAACACTTACCTCTAAATTTGAAAGTACCAAATTTCTCCTCTTTCACATTGAGGACTGCATAGAAAGGCAATGGGTTTTGTCCATGCTGCAAAGCCTTGCGCTGGTCTGTGAGTTTGTACTTTCTTGGCTAATCAGTGAGATAAAAAACCACAGTAAACCTCTGTAAGAGCATAACACTGGCACAATCTACCCAAGTAAAGACCAATAACAGATATTTTACAGCACAGAGGAATCTGTAAGTCACATTTTTGTAAGAAACCTTTTCCTTCGTGTCCCTGCATTTTCCTTCCCGGTTGCCTTGTGGATACCTAATAACTTCTTCATTAGAATATCTAAGTGCCTTGACTGACTGCATCCCACAGATCTTTACTAAGGCTGAGATTAATATTCACACGAGGACAGATTACTCTAACTTTTAAATGTCAAATTAGAAACAGACTTTAAAAATCTGACTTTTCAGGGAGGATGGGGGGTGGGAATTCCTCAGTTCTTTCTGGAAGTTTGCCTACTGAAGTTACTAGCTGTTGGGCACCCTAGGATAGAGGCACCTTCAAATTATTATCTACTCTGGAAAATCCTGGCTACAAGATCCCCTGTCATAGTTTACAAACCACACCAGGATGGCTCAGTCTCTCTGGATTTTTTACACACACTACATCATGTCCTCAAAGAGTAAAGCTCTAAAGAAAATATGTGGCTGTTTCCCAAATGTGTGGCAGGACCATGTACCTACCCGTTCATGTAAGAACATCTCCTGAACAAGTGACCACAGAGTTGTAAAAGATGACACATGCCCTGCTTTTGCCCTTTCAGCAAGTTCCTTGTGGTAATACTTCAGATGGTCTATAGACATAAGGTTGAGTTTGCATTTTGTCACTTGTTCTTTTACTGCCTTAAGTGGCCCCTCCAGAGACTTCTGTGACCAGTCAGCATGCTCATATAGGTCTGCTAGGGTCCTAAGGAGCAGAAATGTTAGAAAATCACCCTTTTATTTAGATGATTTTGGAAAATTTATACATTTACACAATCACTTTAATCAATGAAAGAGAATCAGTGCGGCTAAACTGAAGTTATAATTGAGAGCCAACAGTAAGAGCTTCACGAGGGAATTATGTCAACTTGTTGACAGCGTAAGCCTTTGAAAGAGAGGCATCTCTCACTGTGTGGAAAAGTAGTCACAGTCATTCCAAATCCAGTCTTATTTTCTATACGCACCATGTTGAGCCAGAAGCCCCGGTGAGATAGGTGACACAGTCCAACAGATTTAGCTTCTGAAGAGCTAAGAGGTGGCCAAACATAGCTGACATTGCTCTGAGACCTCCGCCTGTTGCCATAACAGCTATTACTGGGACCTGTTCAAAACACAAGTATTGTCCTCAGAAAGTTACTCCCTTGCTACTTGGAAAAGTCTAATTAGGTCTCAGAATTTCTTCAGCAGATTCATTGGAGGACAATGAAATTAAATCACCAGTTAGCCAATCTTTACCAGTACCTTATTTAAATTAACCTCCAGAGACTCTTAACCCCAAGACTTGGATGAGTTTGAATATGCAGTCATTTTAACCTTCCTTCCTATTTTTGATCTTTATAATTGGAATTGCAATGATTAAAAATAGATAATTTATGATTTTATTATAAATAACAACAAATTGCAATAAATGCAATTAAAATGAATCAAGGAGGTTCTTTGAACTCTGCTGATTCTTTGGACAGCATTCATTCAACAAATATAATTCCAGCAAGAAAACAAGTTTTTCCTTAAAAGTTCACCCTGGATCTTGGCAACAAAACATCAGCTTGTTATAAAATGTTCTAATGTTCTTTCTTCACCACAAATAATTTTTACTTTTTGTAAGAAGTGTCCTGAAAATGAAGGGGAAAAAAGTAAGCCTAAAGAAGTGACAGTACACTGATTTAATAAATATCTATATGAGGTGAATTTCCAATACTCCTGTTTTCCTGTTGGTTTGGGTTGCCTGACTAGGCTGTATCTAACACAATGCCTCATGTCTTTCTGACTCACAGCACCATACTGTTGGAAACTGTCTTTGAAGAGTGGTATATTATGTCCTTGGTAATTTGGCCCATTGAAAAGAATGGAGGCATGAACTGCTGAGCTGAAATTTTACGTGGGTATGGGATGTGTCACACTGAGAGCCTCTGTTCTGCTGCCATTCAATTCAATGGGTTTGTTATCTACATGCAAAAACTATAGAAATTTCGAGGGGAGTTGTGCCAATCCTAATTCAATGGACCCACATCCCAGGCTTAGATTCCAATGCACAGACCTCATGTCCATGTAGATCTCTTCCCAGATGAAGAACCCTTTTCAGGGCACCGGCAACGACTCTCTTCCTCTTATGCAAGAACTCTTGCTCTTCTTGGCACAGATCATACCCTAAGCGCACATCTAGTTTTTCTGTGCTGAAACATAAATAAACCCAGAGGCACAGGATTGGTGTTTAAAACATATACGGACCTATTTTCAGCAACTGCAATCTAATTAATTCATAAAAAATCCTGATTCCTTGTTCAGATTTATACAGAAACGCATTTTCATTTGCAAAGAAATGAACTGCTTTGCTTCTACATGGTCTCTTTATTGTTTCAGTGTAAGACTTACCGTCAGCTAAGGATAATAAATATGAAAAACAAAGAAGGGCTTCTGTGACTTTCAGTAGCTTTGTAAGCTGAACCCTTTCTATTTCTGCGCCATATGATTTCTGAGCAAAGGGTGACTTAAACCTAACAAAGTCTTTCATGGGGATTTGCACTGCAGATTTATACAGAAACTGTACAACAAAACAGATATTTGAATAATTTTTGTTTGTTTCTTGTCTGACGCATTATTTTACAATTCAAAATTTTCTCTTCCCCAGTTTATACTTCTTTCTATTGATATAACCAGAGCCACAAGTCTGTTTTCTTGAGAGTATGTGCATCTTCTGGGCAATGTATGGACTCTGATGTTTTGTTATTTCAAATTCTCTTTTCCCTCTGCCTTCTTCCTGTGCCCTTTTTGAAGAAGCCTCCAGTCTTAGTCTTTGGTTCTTTGATGCAAAAGACACTCAGTGACTAAGTTCCTCACCGTTTGAAACTCTCATAATTTTTTTTGCATCTTCGTGGGACTCCTTTGCCCCAAGGACATTTAGCTTTGATCTGTTGTGGTGACTCCTTAATGGTGATTTAACTATTGTTATATTTTGCCCCTAGTCTTGCGCATTCCTTATATCTAAATAAAGGATACTCTGTTCTAGATTTCACAGTTCAAAGAACAATAAAAACTAGAGAAAGAAACCCAAACCAGTCGTCTTACCAATCATTTAGTTGGAGGTACAATTGTAGTGGCACGTTCTGTAAACAAAGACATGAGAGCAGAAATATGAATGAGTGGGAAAAAAAAGTTTTGAATCCAGATTTTCAGTGCCTCCTGGGATGTCCCACCACTACCACCCTGCATACATTTTTTGGGGTTTTTTTTAAACTGTAGCAGGAAAGAGACAGAAAACAACAAAACACCAAACATATTCTACAAAGAAGTAAAAGAGGCAGGAGGGGTCGAAGTGGCTGAACAAACGGGCTGTGAACCAGGATTTCTTCCCCACTATGAATATTCATCCACAAAACAGCCTAACCCAGCAGCAGTATCACATTGCCACCCTCTGCCCCAAAAGCTCTGCTTGCATTTACTGCCACACAGTAAAACCTACACTGAAACATTCCTGAGGATGAAGATAAAGACAGTGATAGAAGGGGAAATAGAAGTCACCACACCCTTCCAAAAAGCTAGAGGTAAAAGAGAGTCCAAAAGGAGGAGGTGGGGAATCACTGGTGGCAAAACAAACATTCATTCTCCCTTCTCTTTATGGGAAAGGCTGCTAAGAAATTCTTCTCCTCCTTTTGCCTCTCATTTTCAAGGTATGGAAAAGGATGTCTGGCTATATTTAACAGCTTCAGAGATCACATAATATTCTTAGTTGAAAGGGACCCTCAAGGATCATCAAGTCCATTTGTCCACACAGCAGCATTACTACCACCTTTAAAGCAACTTAGAGGTGTATCTCTCCACCAGTTACCATCATGACTGCACACTTGTAAGAACGTGACAGCATTGTTTCCTGAGGGCATAATTCAACACATCTAACTTTAGCCATCTAAAGTTTAGGTATACAGACTGAGCTAGCACCCAGGCTTGATAAAGAGCAGAGAGGCATCTCAAAACTTTGCTAGGGTTTTGAATATTCTCCTTTAATTGTAAAAGTACAGCAGAGGTTGGTCTGAAATGCATCTCAAACTTGCCAGGTTGAATCCCCAGTCATTGATTTTATTGACAGAAAATTCATATTTCTCTGAGAAAATTAATCTTTTTCACAGAAAACCTATGTTTGCCCAAAGTTTTCATTCAGATTTACTACCTGGTTTATTGATTTGGTTTCTTTTTTAAATAGTGAAGGTATTCTACTCTTCTCTCCAGAAGATCATATAAATTATGAAACACTTACATGTCTTACAGGAAGGGTTACTTTCACTTTATGTCCAACAGGGAGAAATTTCAGTGGTATCGTTAAGGTGTCACTTAAATTGCTGTTGTCATCTTCCTTATCAGAAACTTTCTACACAAAACAAAAAACACGGGGGGTTGAATCCACAGAACAGAAACAATGCAGTTCTGTGCCATTTTGGTCACACTGGAAATAAGCAAGCAGAATGAACAGTAGCACTGTATAGGGCCTGTTACCTGCAGCCTGACTTTCAGAACCGGCTCCCAAGCCTTCACGCAATGGAAATAGAAAGTATCGGTGTATTCTGTCGTCTTCTGTATTCTCTCATGAGATGCAGGCACCGTAAGCACGAGATTTTTACCCTCTAGTAAAAACAGGTTTGTTTAGAGAATAATACTGCTGTTCATGCAAAATAGCTAACAAAGTTGGCAAGCTTTTTGCTGGAGTAATTTTCTGTGGTAGCTCCTCCATAAGCTGGCCAGTCTCCTACAGCACAGGACCTGGTATTCCTGCCTCTACCCCATGGCTTGGAGTGCTCCCAGAGTCAGCACTCTCTCTTACTTCCACCAGCAAAGTCTACTGTGTTCAAACTTGATAGCTTCAAGGAAATGACACAGAGATCAGCTCAGGGCAGTTCAGGGCATTTCAATACATTACATTTTATTATTTAGATCATATATCATTATCTAGATATAATTTAGAACATTCTTAGTTGTCTCTGCACTCTAAAATGCCTCCGTCTGGGTCTGAATGACTATAACAGGGTTGGTTTGGTCACGTCCTCAGTTCACAGAGAAATTGCCATACCTTTCAAGTATTTTCTGCTTTCATTAATGTCCACGTGCACTTCCAAGCAGCAAACCTCACGCGACTGTAAAAGGCAGGAATGGAAAAGGGTGAAGATAGAAAATGCCACATCTGCTGCAAATAATGAAACATCATGCAGACAACCACTACCTATCATATAGAGACAACTGAACTGGTCTCAGTGCTGGGAGCAATCCAAGAGAAAATTCAGAGCTCATTATTCCAAGACAGTAGCCCAAGTTGCGCTGCTTCAGACTGTCAATACAGTGGTGCATTGTCAGAGATTGTTAACCCATTCAAATTATCCCAAAATCAGGACATTCTGTACAACACACAGGTGCCCAAACACATATATCTAGTAATTATTTAGGAAGGGTGGGGGAAAACACTTGATGATGAGTTTCTGTGTGTTGTGGCAGTGATTAGTATACAAAGCATCTTCTTACTGGCCCTGCTGTAGGGAAATCATGGATTTATTCCACCCTAGCCTCCACCTGAGTCATTCCAGTTCACCTTTAATAACTCATGCCAGGACACTTTTCCAAGTCATTTCAGGACCAATGCATGCCAATCATTGCAACTCTTACGCCTCACACAGAAAATGAGGGGGAAAGAATAGAATATGTGTTATTTTGCCTCAGGGATATCAAGGGCTAGCATCTGGGAACAATGCACAGGCTTGGAGGAGTTGGCATGAAATACTTGGTACTCCTTAGCTGCTGGGCCAGCCTGAGGAGACAGGTAGCGTACCACATGCTGACTAATACCAAAACAGGGCTCTGTGTTTCAACAACTAAAATAACTCTTTATTAAAAAACTCATTTCCCAAAAAGCTGTTACATTAGGTACCCTTCCAGTCATAAGCACACTGAATACCTACTATTGTCTTCTACAGACCTTTTATAACCTTTGTTTTTCCTGCCAAGTGCCATACTGTGTTACATGAAACACAGTTCTCACTTTGAACACCAACAAATATGGGGTTCTGCAGCATTAACAAACCACAGCTAGGCAACATATTGACATCTGTAATAGCTGAGGACTTCAAGAAACACAGCTTCTGCTTTGGTATGGAGAGGGCAACAGCTGAGCTGTAACAAAAGGGAACTGTCCCATATCTCTGACTTTAAAATGCACACCATGCTCTCATCTATCATGGTAGTTTGTGATCTCTCTATAAAATGCAGGAAAAAGGAGAGGATCAAAATGAAGCAGAAGTCACTCCAAGACAAATTCTCATGTGAAGCTTACCACTAGGACATCATTGGTAATGAGACGCTCTGGAGGGCCAGCACTGAAAAGACAAAAACAAATAACAAACAAAAAAAGCTGTGTTAATATCTGATTTTTGTTGTGTTTTGTTTAATTTTTTTAAATAGCAGTTTTATGACCTTTCCCGCTTAAAATTGAATATAGTTATGTTATCACAATTTGTTTTCTAATAAGGCAAAATACATTATTCCCTGCTAAGCATGTGAACCAAAATATAGCAGCCAAACAAAAAGAAAGATGGGAAAGCCCATAAAAATACTAATGCTTAAAACTATGTGCTAAGTTACAGCAGAACAAAGGCATATTGGTATATGTGGAATCATGTCCTGCTATTAACAAATGACCATATGACTTGGGGAAAGCAAAGACTAATATTAACGTGTTCTGCAAACATTTATTAGGAAAGACATTTCTGACTAGTCCATGTTATAATTTATGGCTGATCACAAATGAATGGCAAATAAGAATTAGCTCCCACTGCACTATATATGACTGCAAAACACAGAGGTAAGCAATAAAAAGTCTTTGTCCCAGATATTTTACCTTGTAAGACCTTGGTCTGTCGCTGCATGGATGTGGTTATTTAATAATATGAGCACTCTGTAGAGTCTACTAAAAGCATCTTTCACCAAGGCAAATATCCCAACACCCCTATGTTACACACATTCATAAATGCTTTTATATATCTGAAAGGACCATTGAAGTTATGTAGTATGTAACCTTTGTATGTCCAGGGTATTTTACCAAACAACATTTCCAGCCTTAAAACTTCTATTTCAGCTGTAAAATGTATTTAAATAACTAGGTTTGATTTCCAGGGATGGACATCCCCCACATGCCTTATACCTTGAATGGTGAAAGATGTTCCTCTTATTTCTAGTCTGAATCCAGTTCCCAATCCTGCTTCTCATTCTGACCTTTTTACACATCTGGCTGTGACTGCTTCCACATTTGCAGGAGATGATTACCATCATCATACATGATACCATCTCTTAAGGAACCTCTCACTAGTAAATTAAATACATTTCCTTGAGTTTCACTGCGGGAGAAATTAACCAAGAACAGTGATTTTCTTCTGCAGTTTCTTAATGTTTAAGAATGAGAAGTCTTATTTACAGTATGCAGTTGGCCAGTTTTCACTGGACTACATTCCTACATTCCTTTTTTTTTTTTTTTTTTTTTTTTTGCTAATGCTAAGCTCAAATTTTCCAAAAAGTGTAATTTAGTTTTCTTCAACCAAACCTGTGATAGCATTTAGGATTTAAAAGACAGATAAAGTTTATCTTATGGGACTTTTTCTCCTCCAGACAATGCCGATTACCACTTTGAGGGGGATGGTCTTATTTTCATTATTTGATTGTATGTTTTTTCAATTTAACTAAGCTATTGCCTAATGGATGACTTTTCTAATACTGTCTACATAACTCCATGTATGTATTGTTGTAATAATACATGTTTTATGGTCTCTGAGAAATTCCACAGTGTTTTAGGTATTGTTCAATTAATATTAACAATTTGAAGAGCACTCATGTTAAGTTTCACATGCATCTTGTATAAAAGTTATCACATTGTGACAATTTTATTACATTTCCAGGATCTAGATATACATGTTCAACAGAAGTTTAAGATTTGCATGAAATATACTGAAAGGTGGAATTAGCTAGAGAAGGTAAAAAAAAAGTTTGAAACTGTAATTTAGGTTCACTGCTGGGACAAAGAGCTGGAAGAAGTTTGTCATCCTCTGAGATATTATTACTCTCTGGCAGATCTATACCTTTTAACTTTGGAATTTTACTCACATTCTTTCCATCCAGAATTCCACTTCCAAACTTTCCCATTTCTTAGAGCACCTCTCTGTCTAAAAAGAAAAGGGTAAAACAAATATATATTATTGGAGGCTGAAAGAATTTGGCAGCACAGACACACTTAAAAAGCACTTTGAGGGCTGACATCTCTTCTGCTAATGACACCAAAAACAGTTTTGTGTTGTGTCTTTCCAAAGCTGAAATTGCAACAGAAACCACAGACTTCTGAAAGGCACATAAGATTAATAATCTCCCATTGTGTGATATGTAGAATTATACATATTTCCAAAGACACAATCAGAGAGGGAGAGCTTGATTGAAAAGGAAATATAATTGCTTTCTGCAAGATAGTGTGCATGGGGGAAAGGCATTGAAGCCCAGCAACAAATGTGACTACCACCCGACACATTTCCACATACAAACCATTTCAATCACATTTGAACTGAATCCAGAAGAGATGAATTAGGCAAGTGACTGAAGTGGTTATTGAATCATTGTATTTCCCAGTGACTCACCCACTGGCTGAGAAGTGCACAGCACCAGCCGGCAGAGTCACAAGGAAAATCCACGTTAAGAGCTTTCAGCATGTGGGAAGTAGCTGTTTCTATGGACTGTCTCCTTCCTGCACTAAGTGTGTAGCAACACCTCAGCCACAGCCCAGACAAGCCCAGGAGTTGTCACAGACCTATCCCAGCTTTGTTTACTGGACAACTCTCTTTCATGGGCTCCTTAATAAAATACCAAAGGTGTTAGCAGGACAGACAGACGTTCCTTTACTATGGGCTAGAGAAATTTGAATCACCTAGAAGGAAACCCAGCATGAACACCAACAGGGACAAAGGCCTGAAAGAATCATTCAAGTGATAAGTGAATTGTCCTCAGGTTTTTAATAAATAAGTTGCCATTTAAAAGGAAATGTCCCCTAAGCATGGCAAAAGCGGAAAGGTAAGGAAGTATTTATTTGGATCATAAAAGATAAAAACTACTATTTACAGATGCTTCCTGTTAAAATATTTTGCCCTCATAGAGCATGAGAGAGAAACTGCTTCATTTTCTGAATTTGTAAAAAGAGATTCATGAAGTCACAAAAATACAGCAAAACTGTATCTGTTTTGATGAGGTACTGGTAATGATATATAAGGCTACCTGTTCATGAAGATCCAAATCCTACTTAACATGGAAGACTATGTGTACAATGAGGTCTTGTCAATCTCTCCCTGTGTTTTCAGTCCTTACCTCTGATTTCAAGGCAAATGTCTCACGGATTGTCTCCCCAGGTCTGATTCTAGCAACGTTAAAAAGAACTGTGAACTGCATGTCATCTTTGGTGAGTGGATCTTCATCACACACTGCCAATTCTAAAACGTTCTGGTAGTTGAAAAAATAAATAAGAACACTTATTGAGCTTCTGTTAGGCAGAAACAAAAAACACGTATTATAGATTTTTGCAGCTGTTTCACTAGCAGAACAGTAAGAACAGAGAAGCATGTCCTTTCCTTCAGGAGTCTGCTAATGCAGAACATTATTAAACCCAGTCTTGGGAAACTTGTGAAATAGAAAACAACTACCTATAAAAGAGGGTTCCCACTCTCCCAAGACAGAAAAGATGCCAGTGCTCTGCACCACACTGATAACCCACCCAAAGAACACACTTAGGTTCTTCATTCCCAAAGTTCTCCAAATTCCATGATTTAGGGAAGGATTAAATTTGTTGTCTACACCACAGCAACTTCTCTACTCTTCCCTTAGAAGCAGTAGAGGGAAAGCTCTCTCAAAGTTAGCCATGCCAAAATAGCACAGAAGTATGCTACAACAGTGCTTATTTCACTCAGGTGACAACAAAGGGAGTCTGGACTAGCTTAGATACCGGCATTTATATCACCAATGTCTGTAAATAGCTGATAAAAACACTACTTCTTATGTCTACTGTTCTGTGTGCTAACCAGTCTGTTAAGCAAGCATTTTCTCAAGTTATTTAGCACAGCTGATCAACATAGTGTCAACTGAGGATTCACAGCTACTCAAAATGGTGACATTTCTATTTTTTTACTACCTCAACTTCTCTCTGGATCCTAAAGTAGAAAGTCTCATTCCAGACAGGGTTGTCAGAATTCTTGATGGTTTTGGTCCGAAGCTTTCCAGGTGAAGCAGATGGCAGCCACAAGCGTACATAGCAGTCTGATGAAGTCACTGCAGCAGAGAAAAATTAAAAATCTGATGCCAATGTTATAGAGGAACAGTAGGGCTAGGCCATAACCCTGGAGATTAATAAATATTACTACTTTTTTTTTTTTAATTAGTAAAGAGATCACCATTTGGAAACAACCAAGGAAAACCATCTAGTTCTTGAGTAACTACAAACTGCAAGTGTACACATGCACACACAAAGTACACTAAGCGCCATGTTTCCCATGTGAAGAGAAAGAGGAAAGTGGACTATGCCCACTGACCATTCGTTGGGCATAGTCCTTACAATTCCAGCCAATGATGTTAAAAAGTTAAATTGAAACTACAGCTGGTTCCAAAAAGGGCTGTTAGGATGATTACAGGAGAATGCATATTACAGCAAAGATCAGAGTCTGGCTTGCTCAATCTAGCCCACAAACATGCAGAGGGGACATAATGGCTGTCCAGAGGTGTTAGGCACTAGGGAAGATGATCTGTTGCAGCTCAAGGCCAGCGTGGGCCCAAAACAGGAGGGCATGAGCAAGACGGAAATCTTCATTTCGCTTCCAGCGTGTATCTATTCCTTATGGTTAGTGCGGTCAGTGCCTCGAGCAGCCATCCTTTGGGGAGAGCCGGGGTGGGGAAGCACATTTACTTTGTGAAGCTTGACAACGGTGTGAAAGGAAATCTCCAAGGTGATGTCTTTCAGAGCTGGAGTCAGGACTTGATGGAAGATTTCTACTGCAGCCCGAGATGCCTAAATACTTCAGACTGGTATCAAGCAGTGAATAACATTGCCCCGCAAGGTTTTGGCACGAAAGTGGAACTGTCCCTTCAATAGAGTAGATAGAAGAGATCATTGAAATTCAGAAATACAGGCCTTGTCACACTAACACCTTTCTAGTGTCCACCTCTGGATGGTGCTACGAGGCATTTGCCACTGGGGCACAGGAAGCCTTTGGCAGGCAGTAACTCAACCAGCAGGGGATTTGATTCACTCCCTCTGGTCTCCCTCACATCCAGGCTCGGCCCTGCATGGCAAGGTCTCAGCTGTAACTCAAGTAAATCACTGCAAAGTGATGGGGTTTTTTGCTGAATGAGTCATTTTTCACTAGAGGAATACACAGGCCAGAAGTTTCAAAACTGACAAAAGGCAGCTCAAGGTTTCTGTCCTAATTGAGGAACTCATGGGAGACCTCTGCAAAAATGGCAGCTGAATGGCTGGTCCACAGCACACCTGGAGAAGGAGACATAGGAGGCTGTGAAGGGGAGATAATGAGTTAAAGACACTTGAACACAAAAGTACAGAGAAAAGTCTGTTTTGCCTGCATGTTCCGCATGGGCTTAGGGCTGGATCTGCAGAGGTCCTCCTTAACCAAAACTATCAATATAATTTATTGTGACTGGTCATCTGAGAACAGCAAATACCCTGAAAGATAAGGTATTTTAGAAGGCTTGAAATTCTCTAATTTACCTTTGATTATTATGTATAATTGGTACATTTCAATAAAAGATCTTTAAATTCACAGCCTGTGTGGCAAAATTCCTGCCCAAGCAGATTCAGAGATTGCGGTGTCCTAACAAAGTCTACCTTCCCTTCTTGGCCCAGAAAATTAATCTGGGCGTCTTGGTTTTTACCAGTTCCCTGAAATGCCACTCCAATCTAATGATGCATCAGACATTTGATTTAATTATAGCCCTGGCATTAGTATTTCTATTGCTGTGCTTTATATATGTTGCTTGCATACCTTCAGAACTTAATATTGCTCACTGTGTAAATTCTGGAGGTGACTAAAAACACAATCAAACCACAACTCACACAGGTCTCTTGACTTGATGTTCTTAGCTTGTATGATTCTTACAGAAAGCATGTGGATGGGGCAAAACTTCATCTGCAGAGAAAACAAACGCAATAATTTTATCAGCTCAGAATTCAAAACCAAGATGTATTTTGAACAGTACAGGGGACAGGTCTGGCCTTGTCTGTTTGAAGCGAGGTGACTGCCCTCAAGTGGAAGGACACCATGCTAAGATGAAAACACAACGGCACATTGGGCTGTTTGCTAAGGAGCTTGAGTAAAGGAAGAGAGAGAGAGAAAACTCGGGCTCAGACCATGGTATGGAAAGCTTTCATAGTCATCCCAGAGGCACTTGTTTTCAGGCAACCTGAGGCACGTATGGCCACAGTGATGGTTGTATGGCCAACACCCCAAGGGTCCTGTGCCACCGGTAGGTCAGAATGGGGCCTTTGGAAGGGGATACCAGGAACTGCGGCTGCCTGCCCAGGCCATGGCACAGCTGACACTAGGCCAGGACACGGTACTTACCAAAATGCTCTATAAACTTCTGACTTTGTATCTGAACTACGACTAAATTTCCATGATGCTTGCAAGGAGGGGAAGCTCACCAAAGGGCCTTGCTGACTTTAAAGGAACAAATCACAGACCCTTCAGACAAAATAAAAACTGCCCTGCTTTGCAGGCATGGTATCACAGAATTCCATATCATTATGTATCCTGAAAATACCTAATGGGAATGGAAGCACTTCCCTTCCAGACGTGAGATTTATTTCTATCACAGGCAAGCTATCATTTTAACGCTATTGCAAGTTACTTGCTCCTAACTCTTAACAGTTAAGCTTTCCAGCCTAAGCTGTTCAGAAAATACTTGCCATTTTCAAAAGATGTTCTGATAAGCATGAATGAACACATATGTAAATGTAACAGTCTTAATAATAAAAGCAGGGAAAATACTTAATTCTTTTTTCAAATTGATACATTTAAATTTTCTTTTAATTTTCTGCTTGTTTTTTTTTTTTTTTGCATGCCATATTAGCATGGCTTGTCAGCAATATTAAGTAATAATAACATGCAGTTATTACAGTCCCACTACCACTAATAAATGAAAACTTAAAGCTTAAACTACCAACCGAAATACTGTCTCTATTTGCCTAAACAGGAAATTTCATTACATTGTCACTAAATAATTTGACAATTTTATTTTGAAAGTTAGCACCACGATTAATTTTCCTGACAAGGAAATTATTAACTTGGTAGATACAAACTGCTGGGGAAGGAGGAACCTCTCTACAGAAAGTGTCACTCACTACAGCTATTCTGAAATTCTTTTAAAATGAGATGGAAACTATTGGACATGTCTATTAGAGATGAGAATAGCCTGCATTCAGTTTCATTTGGGCTTCCTTAGAAGTAAATTACGTTACATCAGATGGATATCATCTGAACTGTGAATTAGCATGTTCAAATACAGGCCTAATATTAAATTTTATTATGTCACTTAAAAGTTACATACTTTTTAAATTCCGATTAATGTTTAAGACTTGTCCTGAGCAAAGAAACCCCTATTAAACCCATAAAATCACATTAGTCTGTCTCTTGGCATGTATAAAAATGCAAAACAAATTCATTCTTGTGTGACAAGAACTCTTTCTAGTATGTCTTCTGACAAATTTAAAATTTTTTAGTTTAATGCATTGTGGCCATTACAAGTTCCAATTAGGACACTTCCATATTTTTCCAGTTGCCCACTGAAAGAATTTGACTTTAATTTTCCTGTGCAAATAGTTATTTAACACAGAACTACCAGCTGGAACACTCATTCAGCATTCCTAGTGGTTTTCATTTACATGAATTACTGGATTATGTAGACAATTACAGAGGTGACTGGTTTTAATTAATATGTTAATTCTCTGTCATTTTGTAATCAACTTCCCCCTTGCTCAACAGAAGTCCAAACCATTTTCAGAATCTGCCTTCACTGAAGAAACAGATGTTGACATAAAATTGGCTTTGAACCTTTCGTGATGAAAATTTCCTAATTGCTTATAAAAATGGTGCACCAGCAGGTCATCTTCAGAGTACTCTCAGATGGGATAGATGTCATGTTTTCATCCTCTGCCACTACATCCAGAGAGCCTCACTCCTCCTCCCTTCCCCTTCCAATAGCAATCGCTTTCCTTAAACACGTCAGCGTTTGCCAAACGATGGAAACATCATCAAAGATGACTTCTCGCTCCTGATTCGGTGCAGCTTAGTCCCGGTGTTCTTTAAGGGTAAAAGGCAAACAGATTCAGATGGGAAAGTGTGGCCATAATAAACCCTGAGGGCTGTGTAAATCCCACAAGGAAGCCAGAAACCATCCCTCTCCCAAGACTGCAGTTACTCCAACCTGTGATAACCATTCAGTAGTGGGCTTATGCCTTTTCTCATCAGATAAAGGCAGAGCTGGTTTTCTTCAATAGTTCAGAGCAGACTCCTAGGGTCTGGTTTGGATGGTCTAAAATAACATCTTTGCCTAAAAGTGCTGGTACTCCAGAATACCTTTCTACAGAAAACAATTACAGTTAGAGGTACCATTTGCTATTTTCACAACATGAAAAGCAACATGTAACTTCACAATTAATGCAACTTAATGAACAGAGACACCATATCCAGACAAGCCTTGACAGACTTGCAGCTGTATTGGTCTTGCTGGTTTTAGTTCACTTCCTTGGGAGAAACATGGTTTCTTGTACAGCCATGCAAAGAGTAACAAAACTCCTCTGTAAATATCCACAGTCAAAGGAAGCTTTCCCAGAAGCACATCATTCTATTTTTGCTGGAAAATTAGTAGTGTGACATTGAGGCCAACAACAGAGTGCAGGATTCAGCTACCTGTGTATTGTTGCATCCTAAGCAATAACACTCCAGGCCAATAAATAGTGGCATCTCCAGAGTACCAAAGGGAAGGCTAGAAATTGGAGAAAAAAAAAAAAGAAACCAACAAACATCTTTTCACTTCATAGCATTTAGCATTAAACTATATTTCTGTACTCTCAAACCAAGCTTTGAGAGAGTAATTTATGTTAAAAATACAGAAGAGTCAGTAATCAGGAGATAAAACTAGCACGTGAAAATTCACATCTGTTGCCAACATCTCACTGATTGTAATAATACACGCTCACTGACTTCCTTCCATAGGAATGTTGATCAGCTTTGGAAGGACACATAAATCTCCTGTTTACAGGCAGTTAGTCTCTTAAGGTTTCATTCCAAAAAGACAACTTTGAGCGTATGAAATCTTCTCAAAGCTCATAAATACTGAGGAGCCTACCAAGACAGTCCACGGATGGCAGTAAAAGAAGAAAAACCTACCAAGAGCTCGTATGTCTGATTTCAGTCATTGCCTCTCCACGCTGCTACTAGAACAGGATCTCATGGCTACCTTCACCAGAAAGTTAGTATCCTAGGGAAGTTTCTGCAATCTGGGAACCTCATCCCATAACTACTTCTTCTCTTTTTCTCCTTTTTTTTTTAAATAAGTCCTTGGTTTGTACAGGTTGGCAGGCTGATTGGAATGTCAGCGTTTCACCCTCCCTGCACCAAGCCTAAGCAGTTCTCTGAGCAGAGGTATCACCATGGGATAACGCCAAATTATATTAAGCGTTACATGAGGATTTTGCTGTCTTCTGACATTTTAAAAATAGCTGTAGGATTTATCACTCAGCTTTATAAATATCTTTCAGACATGAATAATTACTTTCTTTGATGGATTACTTCTTTCTTCAGTGGTGTACTAGAAGCTCTACAGTATCTCGTCTACAAGATTTCACACCAAATGTAATCATTTGGCATATTCCTACCATTATTTTATGTTAGATACTGAGGATTTGGTCCAACTACAATTTGGCAATTTACTAAATTGAGATTAAATCTATAAATTTATAAACTATAAGAAAGCTTCATTACCAACCTGGTTCTAAAGCACTCTTTTCCACATAGATCCTCTAACACCTAGTATGGGCTGAGTTTATTAGCCCTTCCATCAGTGAGAACACTGCTAGCAATTTGTCCTTCCAACCTGCTGCCTACTTTCATTAAAATTAAAGGGATGAAAAGTTCTAGTGGAAAAAGTGAATGACTGAAGAAATATAGAAAACTGTGAGAGACTCATTTTGCTTGGGAATCACAATTGTCACAAATTTTATCATTGGAAGTTGAACATTTAGTGAGGAAATCCAATTTGCCTTACAAACATTTACTGTAATTTCATGTTATCACTGATGGATTACTTCAAGAGTCATTGTGGATTTGGGATGTATCTCCTGTTCATATCTATCAGTCACCGTTTTACACATATGAGTGGGTCCCTCAGGACTTTCTATTGACAAAATTTTTGAGTATTTTACCAGATGAAAATTATTCCACAGTCCACAAAATAAAACTTCTAAAGAGGGATTATTCTTGTCTGAGCAGAAGAAAAGACCTTGTTACAAAAATGAACCGTTGCAAATTAATACTGACAATCACATCTGTGTCAATTTGGTAGGTTTCTTAAAGAGCAAAAAACGAACTGGGAGATTAGGAGGTCTTCCTAGTTAATTCAAAGTATCCACACATTTCTAAACACGTGGGTTTTTTAACACAAAAGAAAAAACCACAAAACACAAAACCACTCCGTTCTTATTTCCGTATCTATTTACCAATCTACATGTACTGAAACACGCACTAGCCTGACACAAGAGCAGAGCTACCTGCAGTACTGAATTAATCTCTTTCCTTGGGAACAGATGCTTTCTGACCTGAAACCATGCTTGCACTCAAAGCTTTTGGCAGCGGTGCCTATTAACCAGGAGTCTGTCTATACTCACAGAACAGCAGTTGCAGCATTGGGATGAAATGCAAGAACTTTGACATTGAAACTTTCTAGATAAAATTATACTTGAGCTAACTCCCCATCTATCAGCTCCAGAACTGTCTTATTAGATACAATATTCATCTTTTATATTGATAGATAATCATATCTACAATAGAGAGATACGTCTGGATCTAACCTGTAGATGGACTAGACACAAATTTTATCTGGAAAGTACATGACATTTACAATTTATTTTCTTTGCCTGAATGTTTGAATATTTTTACTCTGTCCCTTGAGCTATCCATTCAAGCTACTGATATTTTCTAATCCGTAACTTTGCCTGCAAATATTACCACGGCACAATTAATGATCTCTATAGGCCGTAGCATGTAACATTGTTCTTCACTATATTTTAAGCCCATGAATGCCCATATTTCTTTTACTTGCTGCAAAATTTGACATAGGGTTTGATACATAAAGAATGATTATCTGTAAATAATTTATGTCTTGCATTCAGACACTGCGTCCATTATTTTTTTAAGATATACATGAGAAAAGAATTTTCAGCTAATAGTTCTGTTGATTTATACTAAAAGCTACCAGTTAAAATCTCTGAATGGAACTTACTATTAGAAAACTCAAGTCCAGACACGAAATACTTCTACTAGAATTGCAAACGCTGTAAACATTACGTTAAAAATAGCTAAATCTAATGAGCCAAACAGCTCATTAGATGTCTCCCCTGCAGCTAAAGTAATATAGATTATGCTTTGTTGCTAGATAAAGCTGTTGGTTTATTTCAGCTGGGGCAAGCAATGAACATGTGCTATCCAGAGAAAAGCAGACAGGAGGGCTAAAGCACTTTCATTTTATGGGAGGTAAACTCTTCAAGACCAGCCTCCTCTTCCTTCACAGGCTTCCCTCCGGTATGTACACCACACGATAAAAGCAAAGGGCCCCGTTTTCTCTGTGTTTTCACTGAAGCTCGCTTACATGTTAGTTACTGCGAGGTAAAAGGGGAGAGCGGTGAGCCTGCAAAGTTCAGGATGCCCCTGCCACTCCGCACCAGCCTCTGCATCCCAGCAGACGCACCGAGGAGGGAGTTTGCTCGGGAGAGCTGCAGCAGAGAGGCCCAGCAGCAAGGTGCCAGGCCACAGCGAAGCGCGGGGCTGCCACTCTCTTACCTTGGCTGGTGGGCTCCCCATGGCACGAAAGATGGCGGCAGCGACCGAAACCCCAATTTGGTTAACAGATCTGTCAGCTGACAAACACGCCAGCAGCTTGTTGTGCTGCTGCTGCTGTGCTGAAATAACCTGAAGGACACATATAATTTATACAGGTGCCGAGCTCCACCCTCTGCTTCCTCTGTGTGGAGGAGAGCCTGCCTACACCTGAGAGGGAAAGATCTGCAATGTCACAGGTGAGCAGAAAGGCTGACACTTTTTTATTATCTCCCACAATTTGCTTGTGCCCCAACATCCTCCCACCAGGTTTTTGGGTTGATTCTGACATGTTCAGAAAGTCTTCCTTCACTCCCAACTCTTCTATGTATCTAGTCAGAAGATGAATTTTTAGTAGCTTTTTAGATCTTTCACAAAATACTCCAGGAAAAAAAAAAGCCAAAGGGAGGGGAGAGCTGAATCTCACCTATTACAATCTCTGGTGGGAGACCAACCCACTTCAAAGTGCTCTTTTCAACTTTTCCTACAATAGAGACCCAATATATTCCCAATATATTATTGGGAATCTTTCTGACAATCAGTAAATCAAGACTCCTCAATTGGAAATACCTACTGGCTGATTACCTGGCCAATACAGAGATGCTGGTGAAATTGAGATAAATATTGGCAGAGAAAGGAAAAGTTGCATGCCTTCTGGGCTTTCCCCCTCTACCTGCTTCTTATATGAATATGAAAACTTGACATCTCCCAGCTTCCCATCCTGTTCCCCCATCAACTTGCTGTTGACAGTGCTGGGTCCTAAGGCATCCCCTGAAGATGGCAGAGGCATGGCTTCCTCCCCTTCTCCCATACCTACCGTGACCTGCTGACAAGGTGCCTGTCAGGACATTGCTCCAGGCAATCTGCTCTGTCTGTACCTTAATCCACACTTGCAATTTCATGGTGTGCAGACTCAGACTTGGAAAAGGCCTGGAGGCCACCATAAGTTTGCAGTAAGGTATGTTCTCACTGGGGCATAGTAATACCAGATAGGATTGAGCCTCACAAAACAGCCAGTGGACGCCTTAAACTGATGGAGAAGGTCAAGAGTTAATTTTCATCAAATAGCACTTATGAACGTGGCTTTTGACAAGAGAAGAAAAAATTAATTATAACCACAATAGTTGTTTAGGAAAATAGGTTTACCTGAAATCTTTGGCTTTAGATTTTTCATGAAACTCAGGTGCACACTGTGGATCATCCTTAAGCCACTTTAAAATATTTTCCACAAAAAAACTGTCACCAGTTAAAATCAGTTTTAGGCAGATGGTTCTGGGCTCCTGCAAGTGACAACCGACCACTCAAACTGACATTTCACAGACTCTGCTGTGGCTGGAAAGGCAGCCACCATGCTCACCATCAGTGAGGACTAGATGCAGGCCCTTGCAGGATGGGAACCTGAGTGCTTAGCTAGGTTGAAATCTTCGAAATACTAAAAAGAAAGCTATCTCAAATAAAGGTCTACTGTTTAAAGGTCTGCAGCAAATCAAAGGGCAGTTACAAAACTCACAGAAAAATCAACCAAAACTCACTGGAAACCAATGACACACTACTACGCAAGCCTGCAGGACTCCTGCCATAACATTGTTTTAACAGCCTCACTTGGGCATTTTTATAGGACCAGTTAAGACTGCAGTGCACACACTCATCTTCTTGCTTCCATGGACACAGGAGTCTGTAACATCTCATTTCCAGAGATAAGGAAAAAAGCAGTGAATAAAGGGAAAAAGCTCTTATTCAGTGTTGGTTTTCCACTTTTGTATTGCTGTTGCAGTTTGATCATACATTCTGCTGCTATAGTGAACTGAGAGACCAAAATAGTACATTGACAAATTTACCTCCTAAAGAGAAGGCAAGCGGAAAACCAGCAAGAGAACAATGAACTCCACTCAAAGAGTGGTATGTCTGCCTGGAAACAGAGCAACGCATTGGAAACAGAACAGCTGCAGCAGGGAGACCCATGTCTTAATGGAACAGGAAAGAAGAAAAAAAGGTCCCAGAATGCTTTCAAATCAAGGTGCAAAAGTTATTTTGGAGAGCAATGGAACTAATTTTTCCAATAGCCCCTCCAAGAACTTAACGTTTCCAGTAAATCAGCACGGCCAAAATACATAAAACATTTTGTGTTTCTTGTCAACAAGACACGCTGACAAGTACTACCTCCATTTCCTCCTGGACATCAGGGAGATGGGCTACATGACATCAGGGGTTGCTGCAGACATGAAAAATGTACAGCACGGGCAAAGTAAGACAAAGTCAACTGCGTAAGGAAGGAACGACAAAACTAAAAGGTTAAACCTGAACCAAAGAGGGCAGAGCAGAGTATGCCAGTGAACTAGCTAATAATCAGGCAATGACTTCAAGGGGGTACTGAAAGTCCTCCCCCTCCCCTTTGTAGAGGGAGGACATAGTCATGCCAGGCTTATACTAGTGGAGTTAGACTCAGAAAATTATGATGCTGTACCTGCAGTATCAGATTGTAAAAGACTGTTCAGAAGACAAAGAGAAGAGGTATTCTAGAAAGATTTTATGTGTTAATTAGGCCAGTCTCATTCAGCATTTGTGACTGAATCTTACTACTTTTCCAAACTAATATTAAGGAAGTACTTGGAAATAAGCGGGGGGGTGAGGGGGAAGGGGGAGGGAGAAGAGATAAAAAGACACATCAAATTACACTGAGGTTAAATTAGTTCATACACTACCTGTTGGCACTTGGGTAATGCACACAAGAGACTATGTGAAACAGAATCAGAATGGAAGGAATGCAAGCCCATGCTGCAAGCTCAGCATGAAAGAAATTAAAAGTCAATTAAAACAGCGTTCAGCTACATGCAATTTACCCAGTGGGCTGCTCACTAACAGCCCCTTGCAAGAAGCTACTGAGCTGCCAAAAGCCAAGCAGCAGAGTGGCAGCAACTCCAAATGATTGTGAACTATCCTACTGGTGGCATAAACTAAAAAGCTAACAGGGACAGAAACCACAAAAGATTCAGAAGTCTCATTTAGTGGAGATCATTATTTGCCCCAGCAATGGCACTGCGAAATTTCAAACTCAGCTTTGGTGTACAAAAACTGCCCTCACTGAGGCACTCACTTCATAGTCCTTCCACCCTTGGTCCCAAGAGCTTCATGAGGAAGAATGGCAGTTACCAAAACACTGTCATACAAATATAAACCTCCCATAACTTTGTTTGAGAAAAGTTTTTCATTCATTCCATAAGAGCTTTTAGATTGAGATAAGTGTTGGGTCTTTCTAGAGCTAGATGCAGCCACACCAGTGAGTAGGTGGAGGTGGAAGACTGTGCATCTTTGAGATGTATTGTTTTTCCAGACAGAGACAATGGGAGATAACACTCACTTTCTTTTTGCCTCATAAGCCATTTTTCACCTTGTTCAGCTCAGTGGCTTGGTTAGAAAAATTACAGTTATCTAAGAAAATAAATGTGTATAGTCAAATTCAAAACAAATTTTTTCAAAATGTTCTCAGAAATTGAGAAAAAAAGTAATTTTTACCCTAGTTCATCCCCAAAATATTTTTCCATATTTATTTTCTTTAACCACTGTAAAAAATAACCCAAACAACAACAAAAAAACTTTACTAAAATCTACCTCACTTTTTCAATTCAAAATTACCATGTAAAACTAGAAGCTATAAAGCAAGCTTCAGAAATGCCACATTTAGGACATGTAACATTTAATTTTGAAATAAAAGCATTCTAATTTTTCATTGTTTCCCCCTTGCCTCATTCTGAGCAAACAACACAGATAATCTGAAATTATTTTAGATCTCTGAATACTTTCCAAACAACCATTTTCAGTACCTGATGTTAATTAGAACAAAGTACCAGGTTGTCTATGAGCAACAATCAGGTGATAACATCTCTAAATGAACTGTCCTTCTGGCTATCATGATCTATACCTGTTTCAGAAAAGTAAAAGGTGTGATATCCTCTTACCTATCTCCTGAACCACTGTAATCTTAAACAAAGACGACATACAGTAAATCCAGTATCACTGGCTCTCTTTCCTGGCCAGAGTAAGAGAGCTACTAATTTCCTTAGGAGCTTTGCAGGTGTGGTTGTAAATACGGCAAGATAGGGATCTTTGCAGCTTCATGACGGGAGGAAGCTGCTTATTACTTACCTGGGGTATCTGAGGACTGTAGTGTTACCTTTCCAAGACACGTCAATGTAAAGCCACACATTGAAATACTGTGTTTATGTTTAGAAATTGTTCTTTTATTTTAAACCAAGTGATTGCAGAGCATCTAATTGAAATAATAATTGAGTAAGATATTTCAATGTCATTCCACTCAAGCCAGTTTCTCAAACCTTTATCTTTAGATCTTATTCAAATAGCCTGACACTGATGTCAGTATAAAATTGCTTGTGCAAAGACCTCAGAAGAGTTAGGTAAGTATTACACTTCACCACACGGCTGACAGGAACACTTGACTTATGGTTATGGTATTCAGCTTCAAATTATCAAGAGAAACGTTTCTTTCTTAGCTGCCGCCTACCTCTCATATTTATTTAATGGACACTTTTTTAGAATCAAGAGATTTCTGTAATTGTTTTCTGTAATTGTTTTTCATTCTCTTTGACTACAAGTTCTTTGGGGCAGGATCTACTAAGGACATGTTTGCTACTGAAAGTTATTATACTGGGCAAGAGTAATTAAAAAACAAAGGTTGCAGTGATTGTATGACACATACAGCAGCATTTCCTTTCTGTTTCTGTCCAATCCTCTTTCAACCCTGTATATGGGTTTCTACAAGGTTCTACCTTTACCTGAGCACAGCCCTTAGATGTTGGCTGAGAAATAAATAAAAGATATACAATAACTTATTTCAAATAATACGGAAGTCATTAAGGATTCAATTAATGCATTCCTGCCAGTAATTTATTGTCTAAGTAGCCCTCCAAAAATGACACGACTAAAACAGTAGCAGGCATCCTCACTGTGCTATTCTGTAAGTTAGTATTGCCAATGGGTAGGCTTCTTAACTAAAGCTAGCATCAGCCAACCTATGCCCTGGCTTAGGTAATCTGGATGACTTTATTGAAGTGTTAATGTAAGAAAACCACTAAACTGAGCATAGAGACAAGGCAAAAAAAATATAGAAGCAGCCAATTCAGGGAGAACTGAATGCATTCAAGTATATCATCAGTAGCTCTGGGAATACCTGCAAAGTGTGCCTTTATAGAAGGCACACTGATCGTGAAGAACAAGTGAATATTGACACAGAGTCCTTGGTAAATATCTGAAAATGCTCAAGCCTTAAAAATAACTAATGGCAAAGTTTCATGTTGCAGCAGGAAGTCTAAGAGCTAGTTGTTGCTAAAACAGGAGGTTTTGCTCCCGTCCAACTCCCAAGTTTAGAAAGCCCTGCTCCTACGTCGCACTATTGGCTCTGGAACTCTTCTGGCAAAATGCTATGCTCATTTGAGGGGCTGAAGCAATAGAAAACTACTCTTCTCCTTTCCCTGAGGAATTTCCAGGACTGCCCTTCTGTAGTAGCAGGTAGCCATTACCTCAGCTTGAGCTCAGTAGTGGGAATCTGACCATGGATGAACAGCGTTGTCTGTAAGAGCTGTCTAAAGCATCAGCACTCAAAGGGAAATGAGTATCAGAGGTGGAAAATACATTAGACAATTCAGTGCACATTCCTGCAAGTGGATCATTACCATCCACTGACCCCAGTACCAGAAAGTCACGGGGCTCTTCACACCTCTTTGTAGGCTTCTTCTAAGGTTATTGAAAGATCATCAAATTTGAAAACTGAATTTTTTCCTTCCTTCCTTCACTTACGTTCTTTTTTTTCCAATACAAAAACTCTAGACTTCAACCAAGCTATATGAACAATTTAAAACAGAATAACCAGAGTTTGACTTAGTCATTAGAGTTATTATGAGCCTTGCAAGCTTATTTACAGCAATTAAGAGCCCTGTGACTCACTTCTGGTGCTTTATACCTTCTGACAGCAGAAGACAACTTCAGGGGTTCTACAGAGGATTTTAATACAAAAGCTCCTTCTGCATTGATGCTTATCCCTGTAGAAAATATTTCTGATGAGAAAAATGTCTCATTTAGGTGTGTGTCTCTTCTTCTATTCAACTTGTACCATTTCTGTGACAAAAAGAAGTCAGTTTTCCTAATAGAGCAACTGGGAATTTGCCTTGCTGAAAGCACCCTCAGCTTAATTCCAGCGGTATGAAAGCATCTTTCTGTCACCTGCTCCTCTTAAGCCAGTGGAGAAGGCAAACAAGCGTGAGCGGAGAGCCTGGCACTTGAAACACAGTGAGCATCTCAGCTGGTCTCAGGAAAGCTCCTCTAACCTGTGCCAAGGCAGAGTCATCCACGGAGCCTGATATTATCTCTGAATGTCTCTGTGCACGCATATTAGGTCAGGGTTAATTCCTCTGTTTCAGCAGCACATAAAACATGAGACTTGCATAACACTGCAATTTTAAATGCTTTCAATATAGTAGAAAAAATATTTTTTACAGGCACAGATCCTTTTTAACCTCTTAACTTATATAATGCCTTGGGAATTCTGAAGCTCTGAAGATTTTTATGAAGTGCTTCTTGAAACCTAAGAATCTAGAATAGAAAATCATACCAAATCCAAGAGAAATGTATAGCCTTCAGCATCTCAAGGAACTAGGGTGTTTTTAACTGTAGGCCTCCCACATTCACGGTCTATGTGGCAGGTAAGACATGATATGGCCAACAAGAGAAAATTTTTGTGTAGGTCATGAAAGGCATTGAGTCTGTTCAGAGCAGAACATTAAATTAAGCTACATACACTGCCTCATTTTCCAGAGGATTCCAGACCTACGTGCCAAAGGCCCAAAATTAGATCTCCTGGACCTAGCCAGGGAGAGTCTGAGCTGGGGGAGATGTATTCACTCAGAGACTCTAGCTCCCAAGGGCAGAGATCTGATGGAAGACTAGATTTCAGATAGTCACCTCTTCCATAAACAGGTCCAGGAAGGAAGCCTCACCCACAGCCTGCCAATGCAGCAGAGCACAAACCAGTACTGGTGCCTTCCCTGCAACACACACAATTTGTAGTCTGCAACCCCTCCCCATGCAATAGACACATTGCAAAGTGGCAGAGACCCTTGCTTTGTATGATTCAAATCCACTAATTGTTGGTCTTCCCTATTGTGTAGTTACACACATACTGAATGCATTTGTCAGCCAAGTACTAGCAAGTAAACTGTGAACCACAAAAAGGTAAAATGCCCTGCACCAGTGCTGGGAACTGGAATGTTCATCCCACAGAGGAAATCATGTTGGCACACCTCCCTAAAAAGATTTCATTCTCATATAAAAGAAAGATTTTGAAACATTTTCGGGTTGATGCCTCAGCTGACATGCCAGGACCCTGCCTACACAGCCATTTTGGCTCAGCGGCCCCCTGGGCAGGCTGGGAGCTTCAAAGCTGAGAGATCTAGGAAGCTGGAAGCAAAGAAATTGACCAATAGCCTTGGAATATCTAATGGGCATCTCATTCACCTGCTGACCAGCCTAGGGGGTAGCCCCTGGTAAGTGGGAGAAGCCAGCGGTGTCCTGTCATCACAGAATGATGGGTAGCCAGAGGAACAAGCCAGGTGGGTCTACAAGGCGTACGAAAGCATGACAGCTTTCCAAGCAGGTTTCCATGAAGCTGGAGAACCAGCCAACCCAGCAATACTGAATACAATCAACACTTTTAAACAGAGAAGTGTTGCATCAGAAAACATATGATCGGCTCTGTTCATCAGACACCGCTTCCTCACGTATGCTAAGACTGGGAATGGGAAGTACCTGACTGTTGATAACACACCGCATATTTCCTCCTCCTCCTCCTCAGACTTGGTACACAAACAGCTGACAACCTGGACAGATATGTGGAGCACAGAATGCCTTGTGCAATCACTTGCTTACAGTAAAAAGAGGAGAGAGGAAATAAGATTTAAAATGGTAATGTAGCCCCTGCTCTTCGACTCTGTCATAAATCCTTTGTGCATCTTAGGTAGAGATGTAATTTGTAGAGTGATGAAATATGATGAAATTTGTAGAGTGAAATGAAGGTAGCAACAACCAATTCACCTGAGATGACAGAAACTGCTGCAAGTCAGAAGAAAGACAAACTGATATTGTAAAGAAAAAATATAATGATTCTATTGTTGTAGAATACACCTTCAATTTATGAACACAAACATTGTATACTGACACTCTCAATGTTCAGAGAAATTTAGTATATTCCCCATCAAGTGTCTGTATCATGAAAGGCATCAGTTTACCCCAAGGTCCAGAAAGCACCAAAAGGTCCAGTAGCCATGGCATAGATCAGAAATGTGTCCCACCCTCTGAATTAATACTTTAAGACGCTTCTTGTTCCACATAGGACATTGTTTAATCTTATGTGGCTCTGAATCAAATGAAATGAATGGTTGCATTACATTATTACAGATGCAGCTAAATGCTCTTCACTTGTCCCAAGCAAAACATCCTTCAGCTCTGGGGGGAATAACCTGGGAGTCAGAAAGTTAATTAATGGTTTCACATGGCACCAGGGACAGTCTGTAAGAAGAAGTGAGCAGGGCAGCCTAATTTTCATTCAATATACTCATGTACTAGGAAGTCTATATTAATAACTCCAACAGAAGATACTATGGTCTCCATTGCAAACCAAGAAACAAGACACTGTAAAGCAATTTGATGCTCTCCTAAATAGGAGGAGATCTTAACAGCTATTAACAACCCCTTTCGTCCCCAATATTTGAAAGAACTGTACAGGTGAATCCATGCCAATCCATTTCAGCTTCTAGTGACAGGAATATCTATTTGATATCTTAATTCTAGTTCTGGTCATGATAATTTGAGCTTCACTTCCTTCCTTCTGACATATGTAGTCATCACCATTATGTGGTCTTTCTGTGTCAGGACAGGGTTTAATGAAAAACACACTAGCAACAGAGCATCTTGGGGTTTTTATTGCTACCTGTGTAGAGCTCAGCACATGTAAAATCCTCATCCCTTACACACTGTCTCCTGTCCCTCACCACTCCAGATTACTGAGGGAAGCTAGCCAAAATTCAGCCAGTCCAAAAACAACCCACAGTAAAATGCTGAAAGTTCAAAGCCATGTCTTTGCTGTTGGAAAAAAGATGTGCCAAAAAGATTAAGAGACATCTTCCTGATCTGCAGCCACTGGTAATTCACTAGTAGGTCTTGTGCTTAGACAATTCCAGCTTTTCTGCTATCCATTTAGTAGTTACCGTATGCATTTAAAAGCCAAAAGCTTTGATCTTCTCAGACACTTGCACACATTCCTCTCAGGAACAGTCTAATTGATATTAATACGATAATTCACAGGTAAAGTGCCACCTCAGGTGCACCAGTGCTTGATGAATTGGAGCACAACCAAACAACAAAGGAATATGCACAAAAGAGCAACCCATTTTCCCCTCTCTGCTGCCCGTGAAAACCAAATGGATCACATTTTTAATAGGTTTAATTATTGTTAAACTCCTGTTCCTTTACTTCTATTTTTTCGTATGTGTTGGTATTTGTGTTGGTGTTCATGTAAACTATTTACACTACAGATCTTTTTCAGAGCAAGGTCTACACCTTATCTGGGAACTTCCATCACTTTTAACAAATCACTTCTCTCTTGACTTTTCACAGTGCCACAGTACCATAAATGTCAATAAATTCTATTTCTGATCTTGAAACCTGTGTTAAAGCTAAACTATGTATTTTCCCTCCTACACCTTCCTTTCACATGGTGACCCCCGACTTTTCTCAGCCTCCACACCACATTTCCCTCCCACATGATAACTAAATTTAAATAAAAACTGGATGATTCCCCTTTATGTGTAGCTCAATCTAACATGAGGAACTTGATTCAGGAATTATTGAGAAAAATGCATATATTGGGTAGGTCCAACTAAATATTCATAGATGGCCTTTGTTTTAAAAATCTCTTTTTCTTCCATATTCAAGACTCCTTATATATCAAACATATTTTAGAAACCTGTAGTTGACCTATATCCACAGGCAGTGATGGTCTCCATCACTGTGCTTCATAAAAAAGCTTCAGATGAAGAGACAAGCTGTTCCCATTATTTCAAGCAGACTCACTCTTTAATCTAACAGTGTTAGAAACTAATACTGAAATGACCTTGGCACTGATATACAGTGCATCTCTTCCAAAAAATACGGAGCACTAGAGCTTCCCAGATAATACCTTGCACAAGACAACACATGCAAGTTTCCTCAGAAAGAGCCTTGGTTCCAGGGCCTGAGGTTCATAAAACCACAAGTGGAGGAAACATCCATCCTTCCCCTGTTTCACAGCTTTCTTCCCTGAGCAAACATTTTGAAGGCAGTTCCTGGAGGAACCTTGAAGGATTTCCTCAGTCAGTTTCCATTTCTTATTGGTATTCCTATAGTAGAGGCACCAGCCCTTCATTTGCATCTCATCTGTGTCAGAGGGTTTCAGTCTTTCCTGTTTATAGTTTATATACCATCATGGCAGCAGTGCCATTAGGATAATTATAGTTGTGTTAGGACTCCCCTGCACACTACCAGGAGACGCTTTGTGTCTTAGATAATGAGGTCAGCAATTTCCAAGATTTGCGGAACAAGGACAAATTGTTTTGGCAATACGCCCAACTTACTCCCAAGTTTGACCTAGCACCTTCTCCTACAGGAGACCCCATCTGCTCTTCTCCATTACTGTTCATACCTTCTGCTTGAAGCTCTTCTTCCTCCAGGAGGAACCACACCATGTTTTATCCTCTGCAGAAGCTCCCATACTAAAGGCCACCACCAGCACAGAGGCCAATGGAGCATTCTTCCAGTTAAGACAATCACAGAAGCAATGGTGAGGGGAAATAGGAGAAATCATAGGCCAAAATCATATTTGAGTAAGTTTTTCTAAATAAACATCAGTGGAACATACTTCTAAGATGGTTTTACATTGCAAGTAACAAGAGGAAACACAAAATAATCTGCTGTTCACAAATGTATACACAAATGGACTCACAAATGGTCTTCCAAACCCACCCGTTGCACTGTTGCTGTCTCTGCAAGGGAGAGGACACTTTGGCTCTCCTGTAGACTGTGACATCTGACAGTCCAGGTTTTATTTAGCATTTAATCTCAGGTCACACTCAAGGCCAGACTAACACAGCTAATTCCTCGATTTGTACCATTGCACTGACATTCATACTGAGGCACCTGAATTTTCAGAGCTTTGTAGCCCTAATAACTCTAAATATGACTTGACTGTGCACTTAAATTGAAGACATGGCCCTCAAAACAAGCATATTACAAGTGAATTCCTGGTCCAAACAGAATTGGTAGCAAAACTATCACTAAGAAATACACATTTTAAACCAGCACTATCACTCTCAGCAGCTATGCAGGGAGTAAGCTCCATACAAAGCAGAGCAGCTGGCTTGGGGAAAGCATTCCAAGTGCCTAATGTGCTAACAATCATAACAAAGCACCGTGCGCTCTTCATGGGTGTTAAGCCGTTGCCAGACATGTATCCTTCCTACAAAACATTAATCCCACCTACACGGACTACCAGGGTGTTAGCATAGGGCCTGCTACTCCAGGCTCACTTGCCGTTCACAGCAGAAACAGCGTACACCAACACTTAGCACGGCATGAGATTTTGCAGCTTTTCGACACGCCCTGAGCCAGATATCATCTGCTTGGCTAAGGCTCGTACTGTATCTGTACACAACTGTTTCTCTCACTGTTGCTACAGCTGTACATTATGAAACTCCTTAAATACGCAATGCATCGGTTTTTGGCCCCGCTCTCTTGAGCAGGTGGGTTGTGCAACGCATTCTTCAGAGCTAGCAGGGATTAAATAGCATTTTGTGGGTCCTAGGAGCTGCAGTTTACACTGCTCTGAGCACCATAAGGCCAAGTTTCCTCTGTTCAGCAGAGCCAAAGGCTGCTGCAAATTCAGATATACAGAGACAGAAGGAGAAAAGAAGAATTACGAGTGAAGTTTAGGATGAGTCCAGCACAGATGAATTTTTAAATTTTTAACTTGCAACAATTTAAGATAAAGCTTTCTATACAAGCATGTATCCAAATTCAGACATCTGGAGAAAAAGTGCTTCTGGGCTAAAAAATTTCTGATGTATTCCAGGAAGGTACAAGAAGCTGAGAAAGAGATTTTTTTGTGTAAAATATCTTCCTAAAACTCTCCTACTGTGTAGCTTTTGTGACCTTGGCACTTTTGCTCAAGTGTCTCCTTAGATAGTACCACATGGTTGGGATACTTTGAAAACTTGGATTTGCTAGGCTTTACTCCTAGAGGGTTTGGTGCCTTAAAACACAGTGACACCATGTGGCCAATTGCTTAGGCTGGAAACAACGTGCTAATGGAAAGGGCACAACTTCCTCATATTTCTTTGGTTTTATTGAATTTGTCTTAGCCATGTTTGCAACTATATTGACTAGTGAGAGTAAACTAGGCTAGAATCATCATCTGAACAGGTAAATAAAGCCAAAGCCAATGACCATTTGGGATTTCAGCATATGTTCAAAAGTCTAAAGTTTGCAAAAGTGTCCAATAAAACCTATCTGTAAGTTCAGCAAGTAAATACCCAGTAAGAACAGTTTGCATATATGTCAAAACATCATATTCACTTGAAAGATGCAAGCAACTTGTAGAACTATGATCCAACATTCTCAAAAAAGTGCACCTGGAAGTTGCACTTAAATATCTATGGTTTCATTCTGCAGTAATATCACAAAAACTTGCAATTAATTTTGAAAGTGGAGATATATTTGCCTTGCTCTTATGGCTTGTTTTGCTTCCAAGTAGATGCAGATACCCCCATTTATTTTTACAGACAATTCTGAGCTAAGTATTTAAAGTCACAAGTGGGAATATCGCTGCTAAGAAGGTTCTCAGTAGGTTTGTTACCACTCTGCATTATATAATACGGCGACTGATGTGATGAATCATCTCTCCCTAGCACAGTCTTTTTTTCCAAATGAGGTGCTGCACATTGAAAAGGTTCAGCTCATGACAAATGGTAAGAATGGGCAGATGTCTTTGAAAGACAGACACACACACAGGCAGGCAAATAGGCAGAAGAAAACTGAATACAGAATATCCTTCAAACAGAAAGAGAATAATCATTAATTGGCTTTTCACAGGGAATATATTCACTCAGTAGTACTATAAAAAAATTAATGTTCATTAAGAAATGTGTATTTTGAGGCAGGGTTCAGAACATCTTGCTCTCAAGAGCAGAAAGGAAGTGAAAATACAACAATATGACTCCCAGTTGCACAGGCTTTGCAGTGTCAGTGTGCCATCAACGTTGCTTTTTTTACTGATTAGTTAGATAACATGCTGGTGTCATTTTTTTTGTTGTGTATTGAACTCCTAGTGAGCAATTTATGTCAAGACTATCACAGTGCACCAGAATGTAAATGAAATAGGTTAGTTTGCAAGGTGATGTAAAAGGCTGTTCACCTACATATATAATAGTTTCACCTATGTACATAGTAGTTAGAGCCTAGGAAGCACCAGCTAGTTAGATACAGGACTTTCTAACTGTTCAAAACAGGAGCTTGAGTTGAGGAAAATAACTGACCTGACCCTTCAAATTTTGTCACCCTGACTAGTGAGATTATGCTGCCATCTTGCGACCTGTAAATTTTACTTAGCTACAAGTCACAGAATTTTTTCCCCTAGACTGGGAGGACGGTGTACATGATCTCCCTTGTACAGAGTGCAGTAATGATGCTTTGAGCAGCTGAGCCCTCTTTTATATTCAGATCCACATAGTCTCTTCCTAGCTTTTCTATCTGTGTCCCATTGGCTGCACCCTTCAATGTTGCTAAAGGAAGTGCTGTCCATGGACAGGCCTGAGTGAAGAGTAGAGGCAACCCTGCAGAGGGGATGAAACCCACAATTTAAAGGACTAGGGGTTTGTAATAAAGCCTACAGAATGTCCTCCTGCTGCCAACAGAATCAATCATCTGTTCTGGAAACCAAAACACCATTTAGCCAGCAGTTGAAAATTACAGTATACACTGAAAAAAAAAAAAAAAGACATATTCTTAACAGCTGGGAAGCATTATTATAAATTATTACATAGTTTTGTACATTGAGGATAAAATTTTCCTCTCCATCTTCTCAAGTGTAAAGCTTGTATATTTATGGTAACATTTTTCTTGCTTGAATAAAACACGTGTTACAATTCGCTGTATTCTGAATCTAAATAGGGTTGTTCCATCCGGTCACATAAAATAAAATAGCTGTAAGTCAAAGTGGGTATGCTGTTCCCTGAACAATACAGACTTCAGCTGCACAGTGACTGCTTACACAGCATTTTGAAATACCTGGAAAAAGGTTAGTATGGCTGCAATGACATTGAAAAGCAAGCTGGGATCCCCTCTCCTAGTAAAAGCCCATTCTCTCCTTACACCCCAACTATGTGTGCTTCCATCAGTGCGTACTCCCAAAGCACTTTCGAATTGAAGACACAGAATCAAATCTCAAGGTGCTGACAATCCGAAATGCATGTGCAAGGCAGGAGCAGGGACATACCAGGAACAAGCCGGCCTGAGGGCTCCGAGCCGACAAGGCAGCTGCTCTGAGCTCAGATACATTGTTTGGGAGAGCCCACAGATGGCACGCATAGCTAAAAGGTTCCCTCAACACCTCTACCTGGAGACAAACCATCAGTCTTTCCTCACTACCAAAGCCTCAACCACCATCATACACCCAAAACATATTTTCTTTCAAATCCTTGTTTGCCAAACTAAACCAAAGCATCCTGCACTTCGGTTCTGATTAGAGTTTTCAGGACATACTGTATTTTCTTCAGAATATGGCATAGCAGAATAAAAGCTCCCAACTAGCCACTGAAGGTTATGTTTACCCATCCAGTAAACCACAATTCTAGACTACGGAAAGAGGAAAAATGAATCTCTATACTCACCCAGCATCCATTTCTGTACAATGTTGATCACTTTGGCACCAATCTAATACTTGTAGATGCATGAAATCCCACTGATAATGATCAGAAGTCCTTCAGGATATGTGCCATTTTTTCTCATAGTAATCTTGTGGTCAAAAATCCTGGAGACAGGGTTCAGGACTCCACCTAGTGAGCTAAACCAAGAAGTCTTTGGAACAGACAGATATTGCTAAAGAGACCTTTCCTCTGATAGGGGTAGAAGAGCAACTTAAGAGAGCTGAAGATACTCTGTTGTCAGAAAACCTTTATGAATCCAGACTAAAGTTCAGGGGTTGCTGATGTTTTTAGTTGTATGGAGGTAAGCCAAGGATACATTGGAAATCCATAGCTGGCAAGGATATACCCTTTCTCTCTCACAAACTTAACCCACAAACAGAAATGGACAGCTATGTGTTAATGAAAGAGGTAATATTTCCCTGCAGGAATCCTGTCAACTCAGCATTTGCATCTCCATATCCTTAGAGCCCAGCTCCAGACATAGAGATATTTTATTTTTAGATAACACCCACCTCTGCAACAAGAGTTGGTGCTGGGTCTGCCATTTCTTCCTCATTTCACAAGGAGGGCTTAAGAGCTACCGGAAGCATTGAGCGAGCCCTTCTGCCCTGAAGCAAATAGAATGTTTCAATCTTTCTAATATATAATCTCCTCTCTGTTGCAGTAATATATCAGGCTCTTCCTTCTCTGATACAGTCTGCTCCCAGAACGGATTTGGGTTGCAGCAGCAGTCCAAACAGTCAGTGGATTAACAGAAGAGTTAAGTCCATATCAGTGCTAAGTAAAGTTGTTGTAGCTTGAAAGTCTACTAATCAAACTAAAGCCTGAAACCTGATAATTAGTAACTTTCAACTTACTTCATCACAATAATCTGATCACCTGTATTATAAGAGATACAGAACTCACTTTGCAAAGTTTGTCAAGAATAAGGACTCAGCACAAAGCTGACATTCTTCTAAAGAGAGACATGAGGAAAGAAAGAAAAGCAGAATTCAGAAAACCTAACAGAGGAAAATAAACTAAAACAGAAGGAGAATAAAACAAAGGATCATGAAGGGATAAACTGCAGAAGCTCAGACCTCTGGTTGCCTGCGGGCAACTGCAGAAGAGAATTTTGGTTTGGTCTGTGGCTGTTCCCTGAAAGTGGAGGTAGGTACATGCTGCGCCTGCTGTTTCTATGGTACCGGCAGGAAGACAGAGCTGAGGGTGCTGCACAATTGCCAGCCAAGCAAACAGTATCATGACATCTAAGCTCATCAAAGCATCTCATTTCAGAGAACCATTTTTAGACGATTATTGGCTTTTCAGAAAACCAAGCTTTTTTTTTCCTTCTGTTTTTCAGCTGAAAAGTCTCTTTGGCAGCACATGACCACATACTATCACTTTCAGAGGCATGAAAATATTGAAAACATCCTTAAATATGCTTTCAGTTTTTACACCTCTTCAATGAAAATCTAAAACACATGAAGAAAAATCTTGCAAAGATAAAAATATTCCTGACTGTCTCGACATGGAATCTTGCACTGGAGAACTGGGGACCACAGTAAAGAGAAACCATCCTTACTGTCCACAAACACTCATCTGCTCCCAGAAGAACTATATTTCACATACTTAGTAACATTCCATCTGGAATCTCCTTGACTCTGGGATCTGTATATGTGGTGATCCTCAGAAAAATCACTATTTTTCATGTGTACCAGGAGGCTCTGTCTTCCAGGAACACCACCTTCTAAGAAGAATTCTGCACTGTTCTACAGACAGAATAGCAGGAAAGCAGCTGAGACATGCACAGGCATTGCTCAAGTCACGACCATAGATACAGTGATTTACCCTGAACAGCTTGCTCAGAGGTCACAAAAGAAATGTGTTTTGCTACGTGAGTGCTACATGGAATGACCCTGTTGCCAAACCTGGCTAAGAGCTGCAAGAGCTGCAGAGTATACACAGGATTTATGAGACTAACTTCTGCATTCCTTCCTGAGCCCAAGAAATTGCATTGCTTTGAGGTCTGGACTGATGTTCATTGATAATGCAAAATTATGTTCTTCTGCAGGGAGAACAAAAGCAAAGCAGAAGCACTGGAAAGCCAAATAACCTTATGTGGAGAACTGAGAGGAATGAAGAAGGATAACAACTGTCTTAAAACATTCTACTCTCCTCTCAACCCAGCTGAAAAGAAAAACCTGCACATGCAAAGTACTGGGAGGAAATTACTTAAAAATTCAAATGTTCTGAAAAGTTCAAGCTATCTTTCTTAAATTTGTGAATTGAAAGGTAGAGTGGTATTACCTGCCTCAGCCCATTATCATCCTCTATGTGGTGTCTGTTATATGGCTAAAAAAGCAGACACAAATGATAAAAACACCCAGAAAGCAAATGGAACAAGCAGCAAATGAAGCAGAGAGAGAAGATAGCTCTGGCCTGAGTATGACTGAACTCTCACTGCTTAGTAACTACTAGGCACTAGCACCTTTCAGGTTCAAAGCTTTCTCTCAGGCCTCAGAAGCACTGCAAGACATACTGTTCCCTGATAGTAAACTTGTTCATAGCAGCTTACATGTGGAGAGAGTCTCACTTCTTAAGAGACTTGTCACAAGCTTTTCTTATTCTCATAAAAAGCAATGTCATGCAGAGTGCTAAACAGGGGGTAACAGAATCAAGACAAGATTTTTCAGTTCAAGCTAGTCCTTTCACACTCTATTTTATCTGAAGCACTTTTCAATTACAAGCAGATTACAAGAACAGCTTTTCCCATACAATTTCTATTCGATTTGTCAGTTGAGCTTGGCAGAGGATCTCTTGCAGCTGAAGGTCTATTATCTTTAATTAAATAATATCTTTCACATTGTTCTTGAATAATGTTGTCTGTATTCAGCAGGCCTGGAGAAACTACACAAAGCACTCTGACTCAACAGCCTGCAATTAGTAGAATATTGTCTCGAAAAAACCGTGTGATCTTAGCCCTACTGGTCTAAATCATCTCTTCAGCAGAAGAAACATCAAGCAGTCAAAGTCTTCAGCAAAATGCTGAAGAACATGCTTAAGAACAAGCAGAAGTGTTTTACTGAAATTAAGCCATTTCCAGTTATTTTGTATTAGTCTGACACCAGTTTCCAGTTTCTATTTCCTGAAGATTAGTTTCAAATTTGAGTTTAGTTTTAAAAGTATTCCCAGCACAACTGAGTTGGCTTGAGTATTTTCCTGTATGTGGCACAGAGCTGCTCAGCTAAATCAGCTTTTTCAGTCTTTCTTGTCAGATGCCATCCAAGGGATAAATAAAGGGCTTTTAACTGGGTAGCAAAGCTTTCATTCCAGAGCAACAAAAGAAAGAGGTCCTATGTGCTGTTGTCGTCGATGGAGTCACCAGTTAGCTCCCTTCATCCTGTATTTTCAACACTGTTTTCCATGAACCTGACTGCTGAATGTGACAACATAACAACTGGATGAAAGCACCACTGACCACACTGTTGATTTACTAATGGAAAGTATTTTTATTTGTAATGGTAGTTTCCTACAGATAATGGATTTTCTTGGAAGCTCACAGTTTTGGAATTCAACGTATAGATCCGTAAACTGCCCATTGAAGGCCAGGAAAGCTTGGTTTCCCCTCAGAAGGGATTAAAATAGATGTGAGTTATCCCACAGGCTGGAAGACAACACACTGTTTTGTATAAACCTCATTGTGTTCAGAAAATACAAAAGAACATAATTACTCATAACACAGAGAAACTCACAGCCTAAGGCCCTGAGTCTGAGGAAAATGTGGATGAGCAGCCATGGGGTTTTTGACTGCTTCAGTAAAACAGAAAAATGAGGGGAAAGAAAATGTCCCTTACTCAGATGGAACTGCTTAAATGTGTTTGACTTTCTTTGTTGCTACCTGTTACTCTGCTGCCAGGTCCTACCCACTCGCTAAACATCTGGAACAACCACAGTCCATGCAGGACATAGGCACACAAGGGACAAACAGAAATCAAGGAACAGGCAACAGCATAAAACTTGATGGAAGACCAGTATGAGTGAGGAGAGAGATATCCCCACTCTAACCTTCAGCTACGTGGTACCCCATCTACCAGTCTGAGGAACATGGGAGGTCAGAAAAATCAGAAGCACCTGAAGGGGCACAGTCTGTGCTGAACATATTGTATGAGAGAGTCCCCAGCCCGCTGAGGCTCAACATGCTCATTTTGAGTAACCATTGCACCCTGAAGCAAGAAAACCAAGGGCATGGTTCTTCCCTCAGAAGGATCCAGGCTCCTACAGGGCTTTTGTCTCAGCAGGAACTGGAAACCAGGGACTGCACTGTCAAAGGCAAAATTTTTCTGTCTCAGTGCAATGCAGAGACTTCCAGCTCCTGCTTGCTTCTGTGCTCAGGATGCGAGTCTTGACTGCTCCAGGAGAGAAAATTTGCTCCATGGATGCCATTTGATATGTAGCTGCTGTTTGCCACTATCCCACAAAAGCATAAGGTAGATCACAGCCCCCCCTTAGCAGGTTTGGACACTGGTAAAAAGTGAGAAAATGCACATTCTTCCCAGAAGGTGAGGTCAGTCCTCTCTTGAAGAGTGGCATTTCTTAGCTGTCACAGAGCCCACAGCTGTCGGCTGTAGTGGCAGGACCACTGAGAGCCCATCTCACTGGGCTCCTGAGAACTCAGCAGCAGTGGCTTTATTGTTCCCCCACAAAATGGAGACAAACTAACTTTCACCACATGAGAGCAAGTACTTGGCATACATGTATCGCTCTCATCTTGAACACTGTGCAAAACTGCAGACTCCATCACTTCTCTTCCCAACAGGAGGTGAGGACTTCTGTTCATGAACTCCTCAGTCGGGTGAAGTGACAGCTTGTGGCTACACCAGGACTGTTCCTTAATGTATTGACAGGTGTAAAGATGGTTGAAAGCTTCATTCAGATAATCTCAAGCAAACTGTGCATACACACATACAGTGCACATTGCACTTACTGAGCAGTGCAGTGAAAACTTTACCCCAATACATAACTTACATGGAGTCAGCAGGAGATACAACCAGAGTAACCTGGGTAAGATTCACTTCCGGGTTTTGAGGTACCAGAAAAAAAATGTTATCACTGCACTTCAGATTAAGCCAGAAGAGTGCCTCTTCCCTTAGCTGAGATCAGAACTACTGCAACCTTTGTACTACAAAATGGGAGACAACAATATACCAGGAGGAAAGATAAGTGTACTAATGCGCTGTCCAACAAAAGTGCTGTTTATATCTAGGTTAGTTAAAGGTGCAAGACTAAACAATTCAATGGAAAACTCCTGTGAGAGTATTTCCTCTTACGAAAGGAGAGGGTTGCAGATTGAGGGCAAAGACAGCTCAGCACAAATGTGACATAGATGATGGGATGCTGGGTTTTTTTAGACTACAACACACAGACAGGCCAGATGGTGCCAATCTACGGTGAAGCTGGGGCCAGAAGTCAACTGAAATTCAACTAAAAACTGGGAAATTATTTGGGGAATGAAAATAAGCAACTATGCAGCAGTGAGGTTTAGAGGAAGGCAGTCCAGGAAACTTCTGGTGAGTTTCCAAAATCCAGCGAGTGCTGAAATACCAACCCTGGCCAGCACCTTTGACAGCTTCCACTACAGCTTGCTCTTAGGGACGTCTGAGTCCATCAAATGCTGCCAGAAAAAGGTTTGTATCCTGCGCCATGCATCTTCTTGGGCTTTAGCATGCTCTCTCCACTGCCCTCCCCAATGCACCAACATCCCAAGCACCCTGTGGATCGAAACTTTGCACAGAGGCAAGTATGGCGGCTCCAAGAGGTGCCCTGCTCCAGAATAGGAGTAAAACTCCACTTCCCGGCCGTGCTGCCGAAGGCGCTGAACAGCATCCCGGCAATAGAGGTCACTTTTCCAGTTCATGTCATCCAGTCCAGACAGGAAGAGGAACTTGGCTAAGGACCTCTCCACAGGAATGCGACAATCCCAAGTTGCTGGGTTCGTGTGATCATCTAAGACATCTGAAAAATTTACTAGTCCAGACTCATCACTGATCTTCATCCTCCCCAAGTCATATGGGTGGACAGGAATAGTGAAGCCATCCCCCTTCAGGGGAATGAAGGAATTAAAACTACTTCCAGATATGCTGACAGCTGCCTTGATGCCAGGTAGAAATGTTGCCATGGAAAGGGCTAGATCACCTCCTTTAGACAAGCCCAAAACACCAATCCCAGTATCTTTCACCTGAAACAGAATTATGAAAAACAGTATTATTAATTACTCCTTATTTCCTGAGCTGACATAACCTCTCCAGTTCTGCTTTCTCAGTCCTTATCCAACTAAGACCACTCACAATTTGCCCCTTCCCTCTCTCTGTTCAGTTTATATGACTCCTTCATCCATCCCGCTGCTGAGCCTCCAAAAGAGTGACTATGAATTCTACAGCTCCTCAGCATTTCTCCTCCTGTAACAAGTTTCCCTCCTGGCGACCTGTATAGACAAAGTGTCTTTGCTCCCTCCACATCCTGGCTCGGCCTGCTCTCAGTATGGTGTCTTTTACTGCTCCTCTCTCCAAGCCACTTTTTCCTGGGTTTACTTTCTTTATTGCAGTTTCTTCTATACTCTCCTACAGCTGGCCTGGTATTTTCTGTTTTGTCTTGGAAGACATAATGTTCGTTACACCTGAGGCTAAGTGAGCCCAATAGCTGTTTAAATCAACTTATTTCTAGTGAAGGCACTTCACATTGAATTCTAGATGTTTCAGAGCTCTGTAAGGAAAAAGACAAACAAGCAAGGCTGAATTCTGCTCTCACACGGCCTACAATCCTGGTGTCCATGTGACAGAAAGTAAATAACTTTGCAAAACAAATACGCTTTAAGTAGCATTCCATTAAAAATTTAAATGCTACTTGATTTCTTTTGGCCACTTTTGGGTTAAGTATGATGATACATTGCCATAAAGTGTCTTTCTTGTCCCACACACTTGTTCAAACACAGCTTCAGCTTCTTAAGATATGCCAAAACCTCCAGTGCTACAACTGTAAGGGATTCTGTTGTTAAAGTGCTTTATTATTGTCCTGCAAAACTTACTCAAAATCAAAAGCATGTAATATCTCAAAAACAGTAAAAAAGCCAATGGATTTTTTTTCTCTTCTAAAATTTTAAAAGATGCAAAACTAGTAAAAAATTACTATTTCCTGCTTAAGCAATTTTGTACTTCTAGCCCAGGAACCAATAAGAAAACTGGAAAATAGTTTCCAACAGGAAGAGCACCATAATTTGTCTCTTACCTGCTGCTGCTTCCGCAAGAAGTTCACAGCCTCCTCAAAATAGCTCAGTTCAAGAATCTCTGGCATAGCAGGGATATCTTCAAAGGACATGTAAGCAAGAGCCAGAGTCACGAAGCCTCTGCTAGCCAGGAGACTTGCTCTGTATTCAATAAGACCTCCTCCAGATCCATACAAATCAATAAGTCCAGGGAATGGGCCAGGTCCTGCAATGAAAGGAGCGTGTATATATAACCAAAAAGTTCCTACAGGTGTCCTTTTGTGGTGCACCCTCAGCACAAATTAGGACAGTAGATATCAGAAGAAAATCATCCTCTGAAGCTTTCCATGGTGGCTATCATTCTCAGGAACACACACAAAATGACTGTAAGGACATGAATTTGCATTTCTTTTCTCTCTTAGGAACTCATTATAGGAAGCTCACGTTGGACATCCTTCTCTCATCCTGAATTTCACCTGGCATCGGCCTACAAGTCCTCAGGCCACCGAGCGTCAATGAACAAACAGTATTACTGCAGGAGGGGTGATCCATCTTCTTTAGGAACTATGCTAGCAGGTATGCCATGGAGGGGATACTTGGCTTAAGAAAGATACTCACAAACGCCAGCACCAACCTGTGCCAATTCAGGCTTCAGTAAGATCTGGGTAACTACCCTGAGCTCCTCAGCTCTTCTGCAGCAATAGGACCTTCCTTTCCTGATGCTGCTCTGCCCATTCTCATAGTCAGATTTCCCTTACAAGATGTGACGTTGCTGCAGCTGCAAGTGACTGTTTGTTAATTACAAAGCAAGACAGCCATGTTTAAGTTCCATTCAAGGAACGGAAACACTTCAGGGCTTAAATCAGCTTTGCACAGGATCCATTCTCAGCATTGTTTGTGTACAGAGTTGTGAAATATGGCACCTGCTTAATTAAAGATCTTGCTTTTCCCATTTGTCTCCCATCTTCCTAAGTATCCCGTGCAGTCCAGCTGCTCAATCAGGTCGAAACTTCTTTTTTTGGCTTTTCCTTAGCTAAAGAGAGACACAGAGAGAGACAAGTCCAGAGCCTGCAGGAAGATCTGTAGCAGCTGTTGAGCACGTGGTTCTTCAGCCTAGGCTGGCTGCAGCCTGAGTCCAGTGCTCCCACCATGCCTCGTTATTCTTCACTCCATGGACAGAGCTGTCATGCATCACAGCTCTGCCAAGGACCAGGGGCCTCTTTGTCCTGTCAGCTAAACAGAAAAGCTAAGAAACAAACACTTTTTGACAGAGATCTCACTGCAAGAGAGGTCAAGGCACTCAACTAGAACCATGAGACACCTTGTGTTACCACTGCTGCCCTCCCTCACCATACCCCTGCCTCGGCCCTTGCCCCGCCCGGCAACACCTGCTCCTCTTTGCTCTGCTATGAAGATCCAAGTATCTGGACCAGGCACAGGCTGAGGGAAGTGTTAGCTGAGGGTTTGCTCTGGGTTGCTGACTGCATTCAGCGAACACGGGGCATAACACGTAGTGTCAGTCTCACCTGGAAAACCAGAATGGAATTAAAACTCACCAGGAGGGAGGAAGAGGGTTGCTTTGAGACGACCTTCTCTGACTGAAATCCTCTTCACCCCCTCTCCTAAAAACCATCGTTCATTGGTGCATTTTCCCAGCAAGCGGCTCATGTCCCCATGACCCTCGTACACTTCCAAGTCCACACAGAAAGGGGTCAGGACGTTCCTCTTTGCCAGCCGCTTATGGGGCGTTTTGGACTGCAGAGCCCAGAGCAGCCCCATCGGCTCCACTCCCAAATAGCTGCCCCCCAGCGCTGGGGAGCGGCTGAGGTCGAGCTCCCCGCTGCTCCCAGCTCTGTAGAGCGCGTGGGCTTGGAAAAGCTCCCCGCTCTCGTCCACCAGGCTGGCTCGGAGGGTGACCGCCTGCTGCGGCTGCAGACCGGCCACACGGATCTGCACAGGGTCATCGAACAGGCACCTGGGGGAAGGCAGCACGGACACCCGCACCGCCATCGCAGCTCGGCTGCACGGACAGCGGCGGCCCTTCCCTGGGGCGACGCACGGGCCGCCCGAAACTGCGTGCGACACAACCCTCAGGAGCCCGTCCCTTGCAGGGATTAAAACCTCTGCCCGAAGTGCAGGAGGAACCATCGTCACCACTTCCTTCAGCCGGCCAGCACGGGCTGCTGGGAGGCGTAGTTCAGAGCACGCCTGCCTCCAGACTCGCCGACACCAGCCACTTGCACGGGCACAAGCTGTCGCTTGTTCTGCGCGAGTGCTTTTACTTTTGATTAGAGAGAGAGACTAAATTAAAAACCCAAAGGCAGCAAAAAGAGATATCCAAATTGCTACGTCCCCGTCCCCGTCCCCGTCCCCCCCCGCCCCCCAGCTGCAGAAAATTCCAGATTTGACTGCAGAACTTGCTTGGGAGCCTTTGCCAAGGCACAGTAAACACAAACAAGCTGGAAAGCCTAAGCAGCATGACATCTTAATCTAGCCACAAAACAAAGCCTGTTCTTAATCCCTCTCGAGCTTTCTGCAATTTTTGGATAAGCACTACAAGTTAAAATGAAACTTTTTGCTATAACTATGGTTCTTTAAAAAAGCAAAAGACAAAGTAAAACAATTACTGTCTTTTTCTTCCCAATAATTAGTTTCCCCCATATTGCTAATGTTTCTAAGAAACTGTTTGAAGATTTGACAATAAACACCAGCTCTTGGTTTTCATAAACAACAACACTACATTTTTGCAATGTCTGTGTATTTAATAGCCTTCTAGTCCTACCCTGGAGGTCTCAGACATTTGAGTAGTCTCATCCCATTCTGTGGAAACACAAATGGGAATTATAGCTGTTTGAACCAGGCTCCTGAACCAGGCTCCGGGTTCAAACAACTTGCCTGACCATGCACTAAGCAGCAATTAATGGCAAAGGAATGAAACAATCAATGAGCTTACAAGCTGCAGAATCACACCTCATGCCGTGAGACCACAGATAATATACAGACTGACTGTAGAGCTGGCAAAGCAACTCTAAAATCATCCCTCAGGACGCAAGAGAATGCAGCTATGCTTAAATACAACAGTGAAAAGAAATAAAAAACCAGCAATAAAAACATGTAGCTTAACATGGAAAATAGCCAACATTGACTTTTACACGTCCTCCTAGATGTCCTCCAGCCATTGTTTACTTTGGGGGGAAAAAAAAGAAATTAGTACAGAAATAAGCTTTTAAACTGACCTATTTATTGCAGAAGTTGTAGTTTCTCACCATCAAAACACCACAGCCACTGAACTTAGAGAATTATAACAGGACAGACTTTTGCCTTAAGTAGAATGCGTATGTTGGAACTGATGCAGTCTGATGCACAGGTGGGTGACAGAGTAGATTCTTCCTTGTCCACTTGGGTTGTTATGAAAACAATCTGTAGATCTGAACAAATAGTCAGGGCTTCCATTTTGGGATTTTCAAAACCTGGATTGCCTCTCTTCAAATTTTATTTTGCTTACCATCACTGAGGCAACATGCAAAGGCCTAAAAATCCTATTATCAAAGTTCTACTTACAAGTCAAAAAATCTGGCCAATTGGTCTGGACTCTGAAATCAAGCAAAATAGCCATGATGTGTTTGGCAGGCGTTGTTGACAATAATTTAATGTTCAGTTCTTTTGGGGGGAATCATGTTTGTACTCCAGTCACAGGTGCTGATGATTGTGTCACTTCAGAAACAGACATCACAAGCTCGAGTCTCCCACCTTTGCTATAGCATTTTCACCGTTTTTGTGAGACAATCTAGTAGTTGATAGTAGCTGTACTTAATGTCATATTCCATGTCATACCAATAATTCACTGAGGAGACAAGAAAAGGGAAGAACATTTTAAGGCTAGAATGCAATGACTTACGAATGTGTTCATAGACTGTTTTACACAGTTCAGTTAGTACAGGCTTTTCCTTATTACTGACTGAACTTTGAAACGAGCAAATCTTTGACTACAGCCAAAAACAACGTAAGCAAACAACGGAGTTCTTCAATAGTGCTGCCAACACAACTCTGTCTTAACCCAAACCAACTTCAGTCTCTCTACTGGAGATTCATTAGAGCAGAAGCTGGAAAAACGCTTAGGTACAGAAAATGTATGCTTCTATTTAGACAAAAAATACCAAACTGCCAAGTTCAATATCTGGATGGGAACCTCTCTTCTTGTGTAAAGGAAGGCAAATTCACCACTAGTTCACAGTGGTCATCAAGCAGACAGTGCTTTAATTCTGCTTCTCGTGTTAATTTTGGGGTACGTCTCCTAGGAAAATTAGGCTATACACTGTAATATTGCACTGTAATATTGTATCAATGCTTTTTGGAGGAGATATGCTCTAGCTTCAGACATTCACTGGACCAGACCCAGAGAATATTGATTTTTCAAGTGTATACAGACTGTACTGCAGTTAACAGACTAAAGGACAAATAAACTCAAACTCTTTGTGATTTCTGATAAACAGAGAAAAAAAAAAGAGTGGCGAGGGGCTTGCAGCTGGAAGCAACTCTACTATTTCTAAAAATTCTTTAAGGACTGATGCAGCAGCACTGGGAAAAAAGAATTGGAAATACTGCTTTACTGCTAGCTTGTCTTTTTATCACAGAATCACAAGAACTGAAAAAAAGGGCTTGCAATATTTACAGTGTAACACAAATACTAATGTTATGCTGTTCGAAATACTTTTTTCTTGAACAGCATTATTAGGATTATTCCAGATAAAGGACAAGCAAAAATTCCAGCAAAATCTCTTCCTCAAACCTTGCAAAACTTGCACGACAGAACAATAATACTTTGTACCATCCCCACCCCTCCGTATGTACCAAATGAGCAATGCTTGAAATTCTGGAATTCACTTGGGGAGAGAGAGGAAAAAAGAGATAGAGAGATTATGATAAATCTACAAAGAAAGAGATGACAAGACTTTTGGCAAGTGCGGGGGAACAGTAACACAAACATAACCTTACCAGCAAGGCAAGAGACTGGGTCAGAGCAGATTTCAGCTCATATGAAAACAGAGTATCTTCCATGTTGTGTCTATATTCATGCCTAAGTCATTCACTTTCTGGTTTCCTTTTCTTCCTGCAGCTTCTTTTTTGCCATATGACAACGGCACATGCAACATGCAGTTTCTTTGCAAAAGGGATGTAGATGACCAGTTGCCGTGAGCAAGCCAGACAGACAAACTGCTTAGCTGCATGTCTTAAACAGAAACTGGATCAGGTTCGCTGCATTAGCTATCCTTCTCCAGACTTGACAACTAGAAGACTTTGTCTTCTGCTACATCCCTAGCACTTGTCAACAAAGCTAGGAATTATAAGCAAAACAGGCTGCAAGAAGGCAGTCTCATGAGATCAGTCAAGATTGTTATTCTCTCCTGCAGAGAGGCAGAAAACCTTAAAGGAACCTTTGGTCCCACGGATGCTTTGCTGTGGGATATCTAGCTGCACACCCACCATAGTTCAAAAATGTATCTGGAATTTGTGTCTATTTTACCTGCGATACAGCCATGTGATTGCTGAACATGATGGAACCAGAGAGAAGGCAGATACAACATCTCACCAGCTTTCACTGTACACTGCAAAGGTTTTGCCTGAGCATACTCTGGATACAGTTCTAGATCTGGGTTCAAGGGGTCCAGAGGGATCCAGGGCACCTAAAGGCAAAAGAGAGTGTATATGGTACTGACCCTGGCAAAAAATTCCAGCAAGCTTCCAGAAAAACAACTGATAATCAAACTCACTAGGTTACAAAATACGTACTTTGTCTAGCAAAACATGTACAGCTACACAGTTTTCCACATTCAACTGGGAATAGGTCAAGGATGCAAAAATGTGCCTCCGTCAGTGACACATTCCTAATTAGGGAAAAGGCAATAAATGTCATCCATGAAATTGCAGACTCGTGGCATACTTTCAAAACACCTCCAGCCCCTTAGGTTGCTTGTTCCTCCTACATTCAGTACTTAAATATTTTATCTGCACCACTCTTTTCAGAAATTCCTTTCTTCTTCTTAAGCTCTCTGGTCTAATTTTTACTTACAGCAGCTAAAACACCCCTTCTTGCTGGGAATTCCCTCTAGCCTGCATTAATTTTTTTCTCTGCCCTACAGAATTATAAACCTCAGCATTCCAACCTTGCCGCATTACAGAAATGAGATTCCATGAGCACCACTCTGGAAACAGAGAACAAGCCCCAGCTCAAGTTCTGTTGCAGCATTACTCACACTTTGCAAAGGGATTAGATTCTAGTGAGGTTTGTAAAGTAGATGTTTAGTCCAGATGTAAACATTTTAATCAAATAAATATTGCTACTAGTAAGAGAATACAGTTTATTCATTCAGAGAGGTATGTTTTATTGCACTGGGTGATTCCACTGTAGACTTGAGTAGAGTGCCAAAAGAAAGTGAATGTAGAGGGGTCTATTTCAGGGATAATGCAATCAATTCCTTTACTGTTGATGCATTCAAAAGTTCTTTAGTGGATCTGTTTAAGTCTCGTGCAAGGCAACATTTTATGATATTAATGGTTTCAGGTGTGCGGTAAAGTTTTTTTTCTGGAAGCTGGGTATCCTTTGCAAATAGTAAAACACAAGTGAAATATCTGGGCATTCTCTTTCCAGTAATGAGGGATTTCAAAATATCAATCAATATGCTTAGTTTGAGGGCTTAGCAATGCCCCAAACTCTCCCTACTGTATTAACTGCATTCTTTATAAACTTTTTACCTTCTCCGCAGTCTTCTCATCCACAATTTCAAATGAACCATCTTCTGATACATGGTAGGTTGCTGGCTGATAGAGCTCTGGAACCAGAGAAAGAATTAAATGACACAATTCAGAGAAACTAACGGCAGTGCACGTCACACTTTCACCAAGTAGAAGAAAAATTAAGACAAAACCATTTTCAACTTACTGTACTCACTATCCTTCCCTTTTTCCATTTCAAATTTTATCCAGTTTTTTAATATACTTTTTTTTAAAGTCAGTCTGTATACTAAGCTGCCTTCCTGTTTGGAACTCTAACCTTCTTTCTTCTCAGAAATTATTCTCTTCCAAGCCCATTTGTATCCCAGACCTATTTTGTTCCAGTAACTGTCTTCTTTCCTTTTCATAAGTCATAAATGCACCCCTGACTTATACATCATTCTATAGTTGGGTATTTCTTCTTAGGTCAGTCTACCAAAGAAGAACTCACAAGAGTTATTAGTGGCTATGGCCAGCCTTTCACTTCTAATTTTAGTTGATAGGGCTCATCAACTCCTTCAGATACCGCCAGTTGCTTTTGTTTCATTGCTTCAGCACATGTGGTTTTCTAAGCCCTCCCTTGGGAGAGTTTCTCTCCATTAACTTATGCTCAAAAAGATGGAATTCTATTTTTACTACACACTCTGAAGTGTAAGCATTATCTCTGTTCTATGCTTTAACAGTAATTTGTTTTACAAAGTAGGACTCCTATCACACACATGGATTTCATACATTCACATACATACAACACCACCTGTCCAAGAAAGGCTGAGGAACTGGGGCTGTTCAGCCTAGAGAAGAGAAGGTACTGGGGAAACCTCATTGTGGCCTTCCAGTACCTGAAAGGGGCTTATAAGAAAGACAGAAAGACTTTCTACCAAGGCCAGGACAAGGGCTAATGGTATCAATCTGACACAGGGTAGATTTAGATTACATAAGTAAGAATTTTTTTACAATGAGGGTCATGAGGCACTGGAACAGGTTGTCCAGAGAAGTTGTGGATGCCCCATCCCTGGAAGTGTTCATGGTCAGGCTGGATGGAGCTTTGAGCAATTTGGCCTATTGAACGGCAGGGGCATTGACTCAATGATCTTCCAAACCAAACCATGCTGTGATTCTATGACTTCAAGGTTGTAAACAAAATAAAAAGACTGTAAATAAAATATTGTAGCAGCACACATCTAGGCAAAATTATATTTGGGTCATAGAGCACTCTGCATTCACTTAATCTGATGGTTGGAAAGTCAGGGAATGGGAAAATTAAGTCTTATGAGGCATAAAGTTAAGCTGTCTATCTTCTAGACGACACTACAACAAAAACTACTGCTGTGCTCATAGGAAAGCAACATAAAGAAACAGAAAACAGGCAGTGTGAAGCAATGCTGCCACAAGAATCTCTTTTTTCATTTCTCAGTTTTCAGAGATTCAGTTAGTAGCTTGAATATTTCATTAAAATACAACTAAGTTTTTAGCTTCCTGGCTTTTTTTCCTAGAGAAAAGCAGGCAGGCAGAATCCAAACCTGTAAAACATCAAAGATGACATGCTACAACACTGACAAAATACTTAAATAATTTAAATATTCTATAGCTGAAGAGACTGCCATGAGTATCACAGAATCAATTAGGTTGGAAAAGACATCAAGAGATGAGATCTGAGATCACCTGAGATCAAGTCCAAGCTATGACTGAACACCACCTTGTCAACTAAACCACAGCACTAAGTGCCACCTCCAGTCTTTCCTTAAACACCTCCAGGCACATGCCTCCACCACCCGCCCTGAGCAATCCATTTCAATATCTAATCAACCTTCACACGAAGAAATTCCTCCCAATGTCCAATCTAAACGTTCCCTGGACACAACTTGAGACCATTACCTCTCATTCTGTTACTGGGAAAAGAGCCTGACCCCCACCTGGCTACAGCCTCCTTTCAGGGAGTTCAAGAGAGTGAAAAGGTCTCCCCGAGCCTCCTTTCCTCCAGGCTAAACAACCCCAGCTCCCTCAGCTGCTCCTCATAGGAACTCACCTTCTGAAACCTTCACCAGCTTTAATGCCCTTCTCTGGACTTGCTTCAGCATCTAAATGTCCTACCTGAATTGAGTGGCCCAGAACTGGACATAGAACCCAAGATGTGAATCAATGAGCTCATTACTTTACTGGACTGGAAAACCTGACCTCAGAGTAACATTTGTATTACAAACTACCTGCAGCATGAAACAGAAATACACTGGAAAGTGTAACACTGCACAAACATCAAAATGTTATCACTGCTTCCTTTTTTAACATCTTTCAGTGTTTTAGTCTGTCCTTCTTCCAGCCTCCAGACATATTGCACAGCAAAATGATGTACCGTAGGGGATGAAGGGACGGTCACTTGGTGGATGCAGTAGAAAATATTTCTCTCCAGATACCACACAGTACAAGTTCTCATAATGATCTTTATGTACTAGGATTGAGGAAAAAAAGAGAAATGTGGAGAAAGAAAATCAGTGCTATTTCCTTTTCTGCAGAAACTGTAGTAAACTGAAAGTGTCAGCTTTCCGTATTATTATCAGGCTGCTTCGTCCCCTTGCAGCCAGTGGGAAAGTCACAGTATCATGCTGTAGCAAATGCATTCAATGAAGCAAATTGTCAGTGCCTTGCCTGACACAATGCCAGGTAGATGCACCCAGAGACACAGCAGCAGGAGGCTGCAGAAGGGCGGAATAAAGAATGCAAAAAAGCATGTTAAAATAGGACTGCCTTGTCAGAAAAACCACACCATCCTCCTGAGCCACTAACTCAAAACACACCAGCTTAAACCTATGCTGAAATCACCACAAGATTTACAGTGCCACAGGATACGTACAAGATGTCACAGCAGCTGACTCCCCAAGCCAGAAATTCACAGCATCAGGTTTCTTCCCTGCATGGTTAGGGGAAAAAAATATGACGTCAACAACAAAAAAAATTGTGTCATTTTAAAAAGCACTTCAAATAATTTTCTACCAAATTCTGTCCTATAACTTCATTCATCATTATGACAGGTTTCACAGCAAATAGCGCTCTGTGAACAACAGCAACCTCCTTCTACACTGCAAACGCTGAGCCAAAACATGGCTCTAGATCAGAGAAAAGCCACTTAATGTAAAGAAGTGTTACACGACATTTTTTCAGTTGTGAGGGTCCCAACACACAACAGAGATACTGATTCCAGAGTAATCCAATGCCAAAACTTGGATTACACTATTATGTATTTTACCACTCCTGCTTTCTAAGAGGATGAAACCAAACTGAGCTGTGGCATTGAGAAAGAGAACAAGCATTCACCATGTAGTACCTAGTGTGATTGTTTTAAAGTTTCATGCAAAATATTTATTGAATATATGAGAAATAGAAGGTTTACCCAGTGCCTCACTCATCCATGGTATGTCAGGCTGCACATCACAGACAAGTTCAGGGAACTCCTCGGTGAGGTTTGAACACTGCTTCTGCACACAGAATACGTTGGGAGAGGTCACTTTCTTCTCCACAATGTCCAAAAAGTCCATGAAAGGCATTTGGCGCTCCTCTGGCATGACAAAACGGTCCTGAAACACTGCATCTGCATAACCATTTGGTGTCACTGCCACACTCACCACCTTGGGACCTACTGCCTCCCTGCAAAACAAATCGAGGGTTTATATCCAGGCCCGCAGTTGGCTCATATAGTACATACTGGTTATTTTAAAAACATGTTTCAAGGGCAGCAAAAATAAGATGCCTGCCATTCCATGGATGGGTGTCTCTAGATTAGATTTTCTGCTGTCTGGTAAGGACTCTGGCATTCTGCTCCAATTGCTCCCTGCACTCAAAGCAACTCTAGTTTCTTTTTCCTCTAAATTCTCTCCTAACAGGACAGTTCACAAAGGAGCTCCCTTTTCCTCCGTGCAGACAGAAGGCCCTCTTCAGCCACTTCTTTTCACCAATCATGGCAGAGCTTGATATTATTGGGGCCATTCAACCCAGACAAGTCCAAGGGTTCACATTTTCAAAAGCAATTGAGCAGGGGGTGGACAGAAACGGATAAATACACACCCCATGAGGCTAACACTCCTTAGTTCCATAAGATATTTAGCTTTAAACCCCACAGAATTAGATCTGACCCACAGATTTTAGGTCAAACCATAAATCCTCTCTTAAAGAAGGAATTTTCTTTAAAATTTCAGTCATTGTTAAAATGCTCATCATTTAGTTTTTTGAAGAAAACAAGGTGTGCTCAGTCTGTTCTTACAGCATTATAGCCCCACTCCAGCTGGCTGGATTTCAATAGCTGAGTCTTTTGGCTGTACACAGCCTCCTGGCTGCATTGGAACTGGTAGGGCAGTAAGCGTGCAAGGAAGACACTTACACCTGATCTTGGGAAGACTGAACACCCTCATACAGAACCAGGAAGGAATCTGAGCTAATCTTACAAATAAAAGCAAAGATTAACCAATGGGTTTTTAGTGAGGTCACCTGAAATTGAACACCAGTCCTGCTCCACAGCTCGCTCATACCTGAGGTACGCTGAGGTCCATTTCTTCAGAGCCGGCCAGTGGCTGATGGCGTTGCGAATTATACAGGGTTTATTTGGACTCACCCACTCTCGATAAAACTCCAGTGGGGACGGAGGCCTATCAAGACAGGGTATGGACTCCGGCCAGCCCAGCTCTGTCCAGGAAAATGATAAACAGTGTTACTCAGCATCCCGAGACAAGCACCTCCTGCCAGCACACAGGCTTCACGCACCCCACCACGCTGACACCGAGCAGTGCCCCGCATGGATCCAGAAATCCCTCTGTTAAAACCCAGAGAGTATTACGGGGGTTTCAGAGCCAGATGGAAACCTCGGGCCAGTGCCTGAGGATAAAGTGATAAAGGGCCTGTGCTGCAGGGGGTGCACCTCCCATACAGAGGTGATACCATAGGATCATTTTTTGGAAGCTGGAATAGTGCTTTGTTTTGCTACTTTACACACAGAGAAACAACCATTACAAGTCCGTTTTCTCGAGTTTCGCTTTCTTTTTGCGGCAGCCTTTGCTTCACCTTGACCTCGGCACCATCATGCTGGCAGCAGAGTGGGTGCCGCTGTTCGCCCCACGCCGCTGCCGCTCGCCGAGGCGGCCGCGCCGAGCTGTGCTCCCACAGGCGGCCGGGCCGGGCCCCGGGGCGGCGGTGGGGCCGGCCCAGCACCACTGCCCGCCCCGGGCGGGGTCACCGCCGCCTCCCCCGCCCCGCTCCGCGCTCCGGCGCTCACCGCGGGCCTCCCGGGGAAAGGCGGCCAGACAGCCCCTCACGGCCCGCAGCGCCGCGCCCTCCGCCATGCACAGCCCGGCCCGCAGGAGGCGGCCCCGCCCGTCCCCCCGCCCCCATCCCTGCCCACCCCTTCCCCCGGAAAACGAACCTCGGGCGCAGGGCCGTGGCAGTCGCGCAGCTCGGTAACAAATGGTCACGTTTTTATTGAAACAGTTTAAGACATGAAGTACAAATGGATACAGAGTTAAAAACAGCTCCCGCGGGAGCCTCACAGTGCAAAAAAAAAAAAAAAAAAAAAAAAAACCACCAAAAAAACCAACCAAACGGAATTTTTAATTTTTTCCCAAGTAATAAGTAAAAAAAAAAAAGACAAAGTATTATTTTACCTAAAGCGAAAAGTATAAAAACACGCATTTATAAATAAAGCAGGAGGGGGTTTTTTTGTTTGTTTTGTGTTTTAGAAGAGGGAAGGAAAAGGGCAGTGCGGGGGAACAGGGGTGAGGAGGTGCCTGCCTGGAGCGAGGGCGCAGGAAGGACACGCGGGGCGGACACGGCTCGTTCCGAACGCGGCTGCCCCGCGCCTCTGCCCCGTGGTGACACGAACACAGCCCCAGCGCCCCGTGTCATTCACACGCACGATCTGAAACATGGGACACGCCGGACTCACCCAGAGAAGGAAGCACCTGCTCTCTCGGGGGGACTGCTGGACCTGTCTACCATTTCAATGAGGTTTTTTGTCATTTAGTGTCCTGGATGCTACACATCCAACGGGGTGGGGGGGAAGACACTGTATACATGCATGAATTTACCAAGGGTGTTTAAATACCTGCATTTCATTATTTTTTCTTATATATAATTATATACATATTCGTTCTTTTTAAAAAATTAAGTTGGTATGTTTCTACTCCCGGAAAGAAACGTCCCAATTCCTCTGAGTCATGATGAAGTCTGCAAAACGGGGAGGCTGGGGAGAGGGCTGCTGTAAGGCCATGCCCCAGTCATCACCTGGGAGGTCGCATGGAAAGGAGAGGACAACCTGAGAGAGGAGGTGGAAGAAATGCGGACTCCCATACACCCAGCTCCTGGGTGCTGCGGAGAGATGGGGAGGAGGAAGGTGTTACCTGCCTGCAGCAGGAAATAAAACAGAGTTTGCTGCCCTCTCAGGTTGCAGCCCTTCCTACTGTCCCAGTTCAAGAGAGCCCTAGAACAAACTGAGGGGTTCCACAGGCAAAGCAGTACTACTTACAAGAGGGAAAAGAAACCTAAAACTTTTCATATTGATCAGGAATGTTGGGTTGAAGGGGGAAAAATATATGTAAAGAGGATAGGCAGGTCTAAATTATTTTTTCAGGCTTTATGTTAAACAAATAACTTATCTTGATTACAGGTATCTTGCTGTGCCTATGCTAACACCCACACAAACCAGTAAGAGGGATCACAAACGATTAAGAAGGATAGACTCAAATTTATTACCTCCTCCGACAAGCCTCTTCACTTCCCAGGCAGTTACCATTCATTATTTCTCTACCTGGCCCAATGGATAGCCTGCGGTGAAACAAGTTCACAAGGTGCAAATGCAATGCATTTATGCTCTCTTTGTTCTGTAAACTAGGGGTTTTAGGAATATTTCCTACTGCCAGCAATAGGAAGTTAGCAGGGAAGAATTAGTTGGATCAGTCTTAAATCATAAAGAGCAACACTATCTCCTCACCCTTCTCAGCAACAAACCTGTGGCACCAGCATCTCCTTTACTGGGCTTCTACTACTCAATTCAAAACATCGAAGCCTTGAACAAGCAGCTCATGACTTTGCCATTTAATAAAAAAAATAGTTGCTTAGAGAATAGCAAGAAGCAAGACGAACAAACTCCTTCCAATTCATTCTTCAATTACAGATCACCATCTCCAAGTCCTGTATCTACTTTCCCAAAACCTTTTGGTACTGTATCCTTCACAGGTATTGGCCAAATGGTGTTCTTCAGACCAAGACCATCTCTACTTCTACTCTGTTTTCCTAAGTCTCCTACATTTACTATTCTAAATTTCTTTTAAACTACACAACCATTCTCCAACTGATCTACTTGCCCAACACTTCTCGCCATCATTCTGATCAGATTTTACCTCTGGTTTCCTGTATACAGCCATGACCCCAAGTAAAATCCATTCCAGGAAACAAAACCTACTCTGATCAGCTTAAAAATCAGATTTGCTTCACACTACTTATTTCCAAGGAGCTTTGTTTCATATGTCTACGCCAGCTTTGCTGGTTGTTGCCCTTTACCTTCATGGTAATTTCATTCTCACCGCTGGTTCTTCTGTATCATCTCTGACCTTTTTGTCACTATCTCAAAGTTTAAATTATAAAATGGTATAAAATTGCACAAGGAAGTACTATAAAGAACCCTCAAACCATTATCAACAGTACTGAAATATACCTGGGTTCAAGGGACTGCTATTTTTCCTGAGTGTCTTGTGGCCCCAGTACAGCAAGAAATTCCCTGTATACTAGGACATATGTTCACAGTCTGAAAGTGGAGGAACTGGTCACCTCAAAAGCAAGCTTGACCCACGCTAACTCCCATCACAGATGCAACATGACTGTCATCACACATTCCACTCATGACATCTCCAGCTCACATTTTCACTCAGAGAAACTGCCAGAAATTTCCTCTCTGCATTCCAACTTGCCTTCCTTTGCAAAACCTGTCTGTGCAAGAGAAGCTGCCCATGGGACCAAGCACACCAGCTGATTCAGCACAATACAGTGCAGAGACAGGACTAGAAAATAACCCCTTTAAAGTTTCAGTACAAGCCCATGGAAGTAAAGGTTAGCAAGGACACCTGAAAGATGATTAGGCAGATTTCAATTACAGGCAGAAGTAGCTGGAAAGCTCTCAAAGAGCTTTCCCCATACTGCCATGTCCTGAAGCACTCGGCAGTGATCAGGCAGCAAACCTGTTAGGGGAGAGACAGAACTGCAGATTACTCAGCCCTAGAGTTACTCAGGAGAAATGGGTTGTCCTATGCCAGTCTGGCCAGATCAGTAGAAAAAAGGCTGCACCGCAGATCTGCAGCCACAGAAAGACAGAGAAGTCAACAGAACACATTTCCAAGTGCCACAGGGTTTCAGACAGACAGCAGCCAGAACAGTAAAATGAAAGAAAACTGCTTCCACCCTGTAGCCTGTGTAACCAAATGATGCAGTCTGGCTGCCTCTGACTTCCACAGATGCTATCAGTCTCTCTCCCACCAAAGGCTTGTTGCTTACATTAGTTTTATGAACTGGGATTACACTGCTCTGCCTTAAAATAAATGCAAGACAGACTGGAGATGGAAGAAATAAAACATTTTGTGTATTTGCCCCTGTTGTTGAAAGGAGTGGGAGTAAAGGGGAAGGTGCTGAAGAATTTCATTGGTTTAAAATTTTTTTTCTTAGCTTATATCTTGACCTAAAAAACATCACTGGACAATTTTAAGCCACAACAGACACAAGTTAGCATGGGCTTAGAGAAGCTCCACAGGGCAAGAAGACTATTGCACATAAAAATGCAAGAAGAGAAAATTTTCTGTTTCTCAGACCAGAAATTCATGAAAAGCAAAGAGGCTGGAGGCTGGGGAAATGGTGGTAATCACACCCCAAAATATCTCATTTGAAGTTCTTAGGAAATAATTTTCTGAGGGGATTTGAAACAGCTTTACAAAAGGTAAGAGAATCCCAGCTTTCTTGGGACGTAAATATCCTGTTTTCCTGTAAAGACAAGGAGAATACATTTTCCTGTCACAGTGAAATGAACAAATGACACAGATGACCCCTGGCAAGATCTCTCAAATTCAGACTTTAAGAGATGGAAACCAGCTTTTTCATGTCACTTCTCCACAAATAAATCATAACATCAAAGTCAATATCCAATTCCTCATCATGAAAGGTGGCTGAAACAAACTTTTGTATTGTATCTAATCTCAATTTTTAAAATGTCTGCAGAAAACCCAGTCTGAAGTATCAATGTAACATCAAATTCCAGATTAAAAATACCACTAATGAATTCACAAAGTAATCTCCAAAGTATGGCCCAAGGCATACAGAGCCTTTCCCTGGAGGTGAATGCAGATAAAATACAGTGTGGGGACTGTCTCGACACAAGAGGAAAGCAGACAGGGTTGTCATAACAACAGCAGGATTACTGCAGGGAACAAAACTAAGGCAGGAAAAGCAAGAACAGCAAGACAAGATCTAAGCAGAGAACAGTTCATTAATTGCACAGACACTCCAGCCTGTCTCCCTGTTGGGGGTTTATAATACAGAGATTGTTTCTCGCTGGGATATGGCAAAGGGATTGACAGTTTTTCTAAAGGACAAAGATAACAGCCACAAATGTGGCATAGAGCAACAGTCAAGAGAAATAAATTAATAAATAAACCCATAAAAAGTCTGATTCTTGATTCTCATGAAGTCTCGGAGAGGAAGGGATTGGTTTCACATGGACTCCTTTGCTTTTAGTCAGCAGTTCAGAATTTCTTGGATAAACTGGATTTTCTTTGTCTTTTTAGGTGTCAAACATCCTGACCTCCTGGCTATGAAGAAATTTCAAGGCAATTTCTCCAAACTCCTCTTTCAAGACTTTGTTTAGAGACAGGAAGTTGAAGACCATTGGGAAACAAATATTAAAACTGTGGCCAGCACATTGCTAAGAATTGGAACAAGTCAGTTGTTGGAGCCTGAGGAAATCAATTCATAAAGGTATCCCCACCAGCCCAAGACCAGCTGATGGTAGCATTGGTCTGAAGCTCTCTCTGTGGTCCTCTTCTTACGATTACTTTTGTGTATTCACAAACACCTGAAAGCCACCCCTCTTAGAGTTTTTTGTCCATGCGCCGTTCCACAGCTTGCAGCAATAGCTCCGAGTACTGTTCCAACAAAGCTAGTGTCTGCTCATCTCCCAAACTCTTGGGACTCGGTAGATTGGCACCACATCCCTCATTCAGTGGGCTAGTGTTATCTTGTGGCTTCACCAGTGCCTCCTTATCTTTTGGAAGCTCTTCTGCATCCTTCAGAGAGTCCAATTCTTTCTTCATTGAGGAGAATGTTTCTGTCAAGAGGCCTGCTATTTTATCTTTGTCAGTAGAAGATTCTGTATCATTTAATACCTGAAAACAAAGAGGGGAAAAAAAAAAGAATGCATTGGGGTTTAGGTAGAGCACCAAGTAAGCAATCTTAGCCCTTTAGGGAAGTGACACCATAAAGATTTGCAGACCAATCAAGTCTACTTTTCTTCAACATTTGAAACTACCTATTTAGACACATAGCAGGACATGCATACAATACTCCTAGTTGCACAAAATCCAGAGGCATTACTCCAATAGGACAGAGATGGAAGGCACATTTTTGGGTAGTGTTCCCCTTATAGTGGGCTTAAGGAGGTACTATGTCTCCCAGCTGCAGCACAGGGCCACAGTCTCCTGTCTCTCCTGTCTACCAAATGCAGCTGGTCCCAGGAACAGAGCAAGGTCAGAGAGCTGATGCAAGTGCTGTGGCCAGAGCTGCAGAGGACTGTGTGGCAGATGCTCACCATCAAAGTCTCACACTCGTTACAGGAGACTTGACAGATCAGTGCAAAGCAAAGAAACAAAGAGCTGTTATATTGCTCTGCATACAACTGGTCTGGTGGTGAGAGGGACAGGCAAATAGCTGCATGTTCCTATCGCAGCTGGATTCCCATGGTATCCCACATTTGCTAATCCTTTTCCCAGGAATCAAAGACAAAGAACAGATGGGGATAATGAAACTCAAAGCTCCTATAATATTTCTTATCCCTGAAACACTGTATAACCATAAATTAATTCCCTAATACCGCTTTGAAAAAGAGCATAGTGTTATCTTCAGTTTACAGATAGGCTAAAACTTAATTGATTTGCTCAGAGTACCATAGCAAACCATTGGAAAATCCAAAAGCTGGAAATCGGGAGCTCCTGCATCCCTGGTTCAAGTTGAAGGTGCAGTCAAGTGGACAGCCAGGCAGCATGTGTCACTGAACACACAGTCAGGAGAACACCTTGAGGCAGCAAGCACTTACATTCTAAGATGTCTGTGGGCCGTACCAGAGCCCGTGTGTGAGGTCACTCACCCTGCGGTAAAGGTGAAGGGCTCTGCGCATGCTGTCCTGGAGCTCGGATACCACGTGCTCACACTGCTCTATGCTGATGCCTGATTCTGGATGGGAGGAAAACATAAAAGCTCAGGTTAAGGCACAGACACTCCACTATTTGCAGCCTCATAGTTTTGTAAGAAAACAGGTTTTTCAATGCATATCTGAAAGACCACGTGCACACAACTTCTCATTCAATTTTCAGGACTGGTTTGAGCAAATCATTAAATAGGCACATTCTGCATTAGCTTTTCTTCAGACTAACTAGACATGCTTCTTACTTCAAACACCCCTATTTTTCCAGTCTTTAGACTCTCCAAAGTCAGCAGTGTTTTTCCTCAGATTGCACATTTTTGTTACAGTCACAGAGAGTCACAGATTACCTAGGTGATTTCCAACTACAATTAAAGCCATGTTTGTATGAGGGCTTCCAATGGCAAGAGGGACTGACCCAAGGAGCCTCTAATTTAGCTTCCACCTAGTGAGACATCTACAAGCTACCCCTCGTGCATCCTTCTGCACAATGGACAACTAAAGCAAGGAGGATGATGGATTATACTGAATTATTGCAGTGTTCTCTAGCGAGGACTGAGGTCCAGAGGAGTGGTGAGAAGCAAACTCAATCACAACAGAATTGCATTGCTGAGCAACCCATGACACACACTGCTGATACACCATAATTCAAAACTGAAAAATAAGAACAAACAACTGAGGGACAGCATCTTCTGCCTGTCCCCACCAGATATTATCTCCAAAACATGAGTTGAAGGCCTGCAATCTTTTATACAATAAACATTTTCATGAGTTAGACATAAACCATGAACAAAGACATAGACACACAAACACAATCTTCAGTTTGCAAAGGCCTGGACAAAGGCCATTTGACTTCCTTTAGTTACCCATACCCAAAACTTTGTCACATTAGCACTGTAATTTCTGCAATTCTAAGAAAACTATCTGAACAGACTGGAGAGGACCTGAGCTGATTTTATGAATACATCTAGATGATCTATAAACAAATACAGCTTGAAAAACATCTCTTTATACACAAACAAAAACATCTACAAAGAACAAAAGGGTATGAACAAATCCTTCCATCTGCATTCTTTGATCCTAAATCACCCGTGGAGTCTGAGCACAGTGGGCTTCAGTGCAATCCAAGATTCTTGCCTTCTGCCCCCCTCCTTCTCTCTTTATGTTTGAAACCCAGCTGTTTCTTCTCATGATCATTTCTGGATTTCTCCTCTGATCATTGTTTTTATGCTGGTCTCCAGCTCTGGGAGGTGCCAGTCAGGAGAAAGGTCACAAAACCTAATATAAATGGTTAAGTAACAGGCATTTTCTGCCTCTTGGGTGTGCAGAGCAGAGCTCTTCAGAAACTAGCAGAGAATATTAAACACAGCAACAGTATTAAGCACATCTACAGCATCTTAACTGTAGATGTCAAAATGCTTTAACAAGAACAATTAAGTCTCTTTATTTGCAGCCATTATACGAGCAGGAAACAGAAGGACAGAAAAATTAAGTGGAAACCCAAAGTAACAGAGCAAGTCAGAAGCAGAACAAGTCTCTATCAACCCTATAGTTTTAATCTAAACTGCCACATTGTGATTCCCAGAAGCCACAGTAAGTTGTTCACAACTTGGATCTAAACAGCTTTGCCAGCAACTACCACTAAAAATTTGGGAAATGTGGTCTGAGAGAAGCTTAAGGCTGACAGCTGCCTACTGAGTAAAAAAACATTGGGGATCCACAGTGCTACATCATTCTAACTCACTAAAGGATGCTGTTAAATATTCTGTCAGGGTGTGCTATGACTTGGGAGCCGTTAAAAAAAAATAAAATCAATACTGAAAAAAACCTTCCTCTTTCTCTGCGCTACCTGTGTTAATTCTGCAAACTGACCAAACACCATTTGCTGTGTAGCCTGATTCCCAAATCTAGAAGAGAAAACTCAGCCTAAAGAGTACAGACAACTACAATTTTGCTGTAGAATGTGATTCCACAGCTTCAGGCTGCATCTGGTGCTGGAAGAAACCTCACCCCTGTAGGGGGAGTGTCTGAAAGTTTCAGATGCACTCACTGTTCCTCAGAGCAGCTACAGTATGGTAACTGCAGGTCCCTTAGCCAAAACATCACATTCCCTGTTTTACATAACAGTGCTTCAGTCTTAAGGTGTTTGATCCCTCTAGAAATGCAAAAAGAAAAATAACAATGCATCAAAACTAGATTATCCTTCTGCAATGCTTTGGTGCAGAAATATTGTGCTTCCCCATTCCAATGAATGGTGCAGCAGCCTGGCACCACAGAAGGTAATTGATCAAAGGATTACAGAGCTGTCCCTTCCCAGATATGAGTAAGAACAACCTAACAAAGGAGGTACAAAATTGTATAGCCCCTGAAGGTACAAGATATCAGTGCAGTGGTTAACATCCAGCTTTCTAATGCACAACTCAGAAAGGTAAATTTCCTTTCAGATTGTGACACAAAAGAGAAACCTCAGCAGATGATGTGAGACTAAACAGTGTCTTCTCTGCCACTGGAGGTTTTCCTGTCTTGGAGGGCAGGATTTTTGCTTCAATTTGAACTTACCTGCTAGTTTTCATTTGACTGAAGTACCTTAAACTGAGGCCTGTAACAGATCTTAGAGCTGTTTTCAGCAGATGAAAGTTTTTCGTCTTGTACCTTTTTCTCCAAACTAGAGATAATTCAAAAATTAACCCACATTTTTTAGGTTCAAACCCTGCACATGCACTGCATACTCAGTTTGCAGACATGTCCTCAAAGCAGGGTGATAACAGCACAAAGACCTGCTTGCTCTCATATGCAGCTACAGCAAGGAGCTCACCTCCATCAAGCCTTATCTCAGGGGAGAAAATTGTATGCAAACCCTTCTGGACCCTGCACATTTGCATATTAACAAAGGAAAGTTTGAGCTGCCTGGCATAACCTCACTGTCAGCATTATCTGTGCTTGCTTGGTTCTGCTAGCACATGTTGGCCTGCACCTTCATTTGCTGGCCAAACATGCTCTGACAGGAGTGTGGGGGATGTGACCTACACACTCAGGGGTGTGTAGGGGATTGCCAGCATCACAGCTTTTAGCATTGACCACAAAGAGGTTTGAGCCCCTAAAGGTAATTGTACAGCTAAATCACTAAAAACACAACAGTGCTGAGGTCTACAAAACATTCAGCTAAGAAGGACTGTCAGACATAAGACCCAGAGGAAATGGAAACTAAAGACTGAGAAAAAGATGTTAGATTGAAGAAGTGTCTCACCATTGAGGGGATGGTTTATGGAACGAGACAGGTGCAGACAGGACGAGACAGGCCAGAAGCTGGACGTAAAGAAATGTGATGGGATCGTGAGGCGGTTCACAAAGACAGGAGACAGAAGGGGGAAGATAAGAGATGGGTATCCATGCACACCTGAGACCTGTGCCGAGGCAGTTACAGATGTAGGAGACCTCGGCCTGATGGGGTCTAGTGGGCAAAGTCCAGGTTGGCTGTCTAGCACACAGGCGATGCCGGTGATCCGCTCCCTGCCCCTGGGCAGTGTGCTCTCAGGAGACCTTAGGGGCTGGCCCTCTGACACCTCCCTCAGTTTTACACTAGTGACCCCTGGCTCATCCTGGCAATCTGTCCTTGAGACTGGATAATCCACTGGGCTCTCCTTAGCAAGTCCTGTTGGGATCTCTCTACCAGGAACCAGAGACCCAGCAGCTTGATTCTCCCTCTTGGAGGCTCGGACCTCAGGAAAAGAGGGTTTCTTTTTGGAGGCCCCAGCAGGTGACTGTGGAGACTGTGGCTCAAGCAGGGTTTTTGTTTTGGTAGTGGGTGAGAAGGAGGCCAGTGTGGGTCTATCAGGCAATGGCTTGGGAATGTCAAGAATCAGATGTGCTCGGTTTGATGATGCCAACTTGCTGTGGAAGGACTTGGGAGATGAGCAGTTTACAACTGGCTGGAGCGCAGGTTTCACTGGAACATTTTCTTTCACTGGTAGCTTAATCTTCTCAACATCTGGTATGGAACTAAATTGTGTCTTCTCTGTCACTGGAGGACTAGTCCTCCCATCAGTCAACATTTCAGTGCAGCAACCAAGGTACAGATTTTCCCCTACAGATATGCTCCTTGACATCTTAGCCCGGAAGCTGGTTGTGGGGTTCATGTAGGACTTTGGTTTTGCAGCCCTGATATCTTTGGCCAGCAGAGCACCAGATCCATCCATCTTCAACATACTGGCTGATAATACCCTGCAATTGTTAGGTCTGGGATCCTTCTCAACCACCAAAAGAGTCTGAGGACGCTGCTTGGCAGAGGATATCACTCCAGGACCCTTATCTGTGAAAATTAAACAGAAAAACATACCAAAAATAGACAAGAGCCTGTGAATTTAGGAGTGAATTCCTGTATCAGAATTTAATGTGGCTCAGCTCAGCCCCTGTGAGATGTGTACAAACATAACCACTAGTTCAGGTTAGTAACACCAAGCCTCAACAGCTTTCTTTTTTTCCCATCCCTCATCCTTCTCACACACTGCTGCTTTCCTCATGAGAGAGATTTGTTCTTAAACTGTATGGTCAGAAGACCTCGGACCACTTTGACTCTTAAGAGAGAGGCCAGAGGAAGCAGGCAAAAACTTATATATGCTGTTGTGGTGATCAGGTGGGGTCTTTTTGGTTTTTTAAACAAACTTATTAACAGTTAGTGAGTTGACTGTTTCAAAAATAGAATTATTTCACATGGAAGGCATGGATACAGTAAGCTCTCTGTTACTGTCTCTTCCTTCCCTCTTTCTCTCCTCCTCACCCTGGGGAGCTTCAGTCTTAGCTTGGAGCAACCACCCACAGCAAGAGAGAATTTCTTTGCAAATACTTCATTTCACCCTTTCCAGTGCTCCTCCCACAGCTGCCAAACAAATATCAGAGACTGATAATTAAAAGAGCAGCATGTGCATTACAAATTAAAAATATTAAATAATATTTTAATTAATACCATTACAAATATTTTCCCTTGACAGGAAGTTAGAAGACATGTAAAGCCTGTAGCTCAGAATGCAGAAAGACAAGCTTAATTTAAATCCTCCACTCAAATGTCCCCATTTCATTCTCAGGTTCATACCATCATTCCAACCTGTGTCCTTACCCTCATGCACGAGGTCATGCACTGACTGTGCCTTTCTCATGACTGCATTCACAGGCCCTTCTGGAAAGGAGGCCATAACCCGTCCAGGAGCCATACCACCTCTGCTGGCCTCCAAAGCTGATCTGCGCTTTTTCTGCACATAAATAGCTCGATTTGAATTTACACTCTCCAGGAGCTGGCTGTTCTCCAATATATCACCAGGATGGCTGCTGTCATTTTTCAACAGGTTTGGTGTAAACTGACTGGTCTGGGTTGGTGGTTCGATGGGCTTTGAATCCAGTGTCAGATTTGATGAAGAGAGTGACAGTCGTCTAAAGAACACAATAAAGAAATCCCAGTTAAAACAAGTAAGTGTGTCCCCCTGGATAGACAGGAACATGCATTAAGTTTCTCTGGAACAAAGAGCCCCTCCCTGTCTGGACTTTTTTGAGTCAAAAATGCCCTAAGCTGTTACCACTTAATTCTACTCAACCCTGCAAGCTCTGGTCTTCAGGCATTTGACTACAGGCTGTGCAATCACAGATACTATTGGGTTGCTGTTTCCAGGGAGGACACTATAAAAAGTGAAGACAAAAGAGAAGGAAAAACTTCAGGCATAGGAAAGACTGGGCAAAGTCAGGTCAAGTCTTTTCTCTCAGCTCACCTTACTAAAATTTAAATCTTTTCAATTCTAAGATAACCCTAAGAGGAAGTAAATGTGCTTTCCTAACATTATGAAAGCATAATGACTTGGAAAGCTGGTCAGTATCTTCAAGAGGAAAGCCTAATTTCCTCTTCCTCTCCACTTCAGACAAACACAGTGGGCTTACTTCAGAAAGGAGGCCACTTTCAATCTGTCATTTTTAAACACCTGAACAGATTAAAAGCGCAGAGGTTTTCATAATCAAAAAACTACTTCCCTTGTTACATCTCTAAAGCACCAGTGACTTCCTTCACTCAGCACTGCAACTCTCCAGAAGCTTACACAATAGCTAACCACTGGCTTTCTTCCCAAAAATACAGTCTCAACATGAGACAGACTAAGAGGCGCTCCTGACAGCAGCAACAGCAGCTGAATACAGTAATAACAAACAAATTTTCCTAACATGCTGAATCTGGATACAGCTGGTGAGCCTTAGAAGATGTATTTGAATCTGCTTAGAAGATGTATTTGAATCTGCTACATAATGAAATTCATTTGAGCTGAGATTTTAGGTTGTCAATTTAGAGGAATACGGGAGTATTTGTTTGTTTTAAAGATTTATGAACCCAAACCAACAAAACCATTGACCTCTTTTTTTATTATTATTTATTTGTCTTGTTAGGATTTTTTTTTTTTTAATAACAAGGAAAATAGCTTGCAGAGGCCTTTTGGGGTGCTTTAGGGTTGAGGGGTTTTTGGAAGAGTAATATCCCTGTGGGGCTTTGTGCGAGACACCAGAACACCCTGTGAAGGCATGGGATCAAGAAACAAAGCTGAGTAAGAAAGGACTGTAAAACAAAGGAAAAGTTGACAAATCTACTTTCATTGTCCAAGCTGAATGAAATGCAAAAGAATAAACAGAGCATAAACAGTGAAGAGTAAATTAGGTTATTAGTGATTCCTCCAACTTAATCAACCCAGGCATTAATCATGAAACAATTAAGCACACTGTTGAAAGAGGAAAAAGAACAAAACAATAGCGTTACATCAGGAAGAAATAGAACAGCTAAAGTGACCCAGGATAGCTTGTCCAAATCACAAGAGTCTGCAACCAGCCTGCCAGGTGCTGTGCTAACACTTTACTGTGCCTAGCCACACCAAGGCCAGAAGTTTGCTCAACTATTTTCACCCAGGACCTAGCATGAGACTGAATCATATTAGTATAAATAGACAGACAGAAACACTCAAAACAAGCAGAGCCATACCTGAGAGCCGGGGACTGGGAAAGAAAGCGAGAGGAAATGCTGAGGTTTTCGGTTCTTTCCAGATTCCTACATGAGCCGCCTAAAAATTTTGGTTAAAGGAGAAAGAAAAATGAGCAGTTTTTTTACAGAACATTCTCACACATATGTTTTCTTATTATAGAGACTATAAAGTGTTCCCTCATATCCAAGGGGATTTTTTTAAGCTAAAGCCACAGAGAATGAAATAATTATATTTCCTTTGCCTTTAGTGTTCTACTTCGATTACTCTGCCTTAAGCTGCTACTCTCCCTAAGGGTATGTCGCCTCCTTTTTTGCTTCCCTTTGTGTCCTATCCTGCCTGTAGGACTGTGAGGCACTGGCATCAAGCAGAAAACAAACCAATCAAAGAGGAAAAAAAATAAAAGGAAAAAAAAGAACCCGAACAACTCACATAGATATTGCTGCCTGCAACCATTATAAATTCTAAAAAGATATGCTTTGTTCTGGAGCTGGTCGATAAAGACAAACCAGCTCCTTTGCCACTCTGATGTCTCCTCTTATTCTCTCTCTCCACCCAGCATTTCAGCCTTTTCTTTTGTGACATTGGCTATGCCTTGATGCACCACTAGAGGCCACTGCGTGTCACCTATGGGGGGGCGAGAGCGCAGGCAATACCTTCCTTTACAACAGGAAAAACCAGTCCGGGAAAAAGGTAACAGCTCTTCAGGATTCCAAACTGACACAGAGGCCAATCTCATCCACACAAACGTACACACAGACCGATGAAGTTAACAGACGTCACTCTTCTTTAGGCCTCTTACACTGTTTTCCATTTTTGCCCCTCTGCCCATACACGCACATCCACAAAAGCCTAGCAGAACTTGTAGCCTGGTTTGGGTTATACAGGGGAAAAATCAGGACTGACCTCACAAAGTCTCCCCACTGAACATAGAGAAGTACCTTTTCCATCACTGTTGCTCAGAGTCCCAAAATGCTCCTTGAGGAACTTTTCCTGATCAGGTATCTGAGGAATTTCTCCCTCCAGCATGCTAGCACCCACATCCTCTTCTTCTCCCTCCAGGTCTGAGACACCATCTACGCTTAGAGGCTCAGTGCCTTCAGAATCTGGGAAAAGGCAAAAAAACCCCAGTGCTGTAAAAACTTAATCAGAGTAACATTAGCCAAGTTCAAAAAAAACAAAAAAATCAACCAAGATGCTAAATTGAACCTAGAATGTTAAAGTTAGTCAGCATTATATGCAATAATTCTCTAATCTACCATATCCCACAAACAGCATAGGCTACGGCATAATCAGTGCTAAACCTGCTTCCTTGGCTAGCAAGGTAAGAGAAAGCCAAAGGTGCACAAGGAAAGAAGTAAAGGGCACTAATTCCTGTTTCTACAGTGGCTTCACTGAGGTGTCTGTTCAAATGCTCCAGTAGCAGCGTGATTAACAGGAGTGTGACCTCAGGCCAGTTCATGGAGAGCTCACATATGAATACATTTATAAAGTCTTTGCATCTTACCTTCATTCGGATGGTCTGGGCTGGACAGACGACTGCTGCTGTAATCTACAGAGCAGGCACTGTCTGGACTGTGTTTGTCTGGGCATCCATTACTGTGATAACCTCTGCAGAGCTTCCCATGGGGCAGTGCTTTTACCTGGAACTCACTACAAGAGAGACAGTAAGATACAGCACTAGAAGAGAGATTTTTTTTACATGTAAAGAAGCACACTTTAACTTTAATCAGGCCTTACCTGTGTTAGTAACACCTTTTTTACAAATGTAAGGCTTTAAAGAGAAAAAGAAGTTGATTTCTCTCATCATAATACAGTATGTTTTTTGCATTTCATTAAGCTTGGACAGTGAAGTCCCAAGGGGACTGTCTGATGTTCTGGGCGTTGTCAGTTTCCATGATTACCAGGCACCAGCACCACACTGGCTTGATTTCCAGCACAGGTGAGGAACAAATGTACAGGTTTATATGATTAAAAGGGACTAAAACCAGGCCTATACCTGCAGGAGAGAAATCCTAGTGTGCCATAGATTTAAGCTCTAATACACATTTTTTCCCATGTTCATGACCTGCTTCTTTGGGCAAATTCTGTGATGCAAAGTATACAAGATTCTGGCTTTGAGAAAGACTAATTTAGTGAAGAACAACATACAAAAATACAATCTTGCATGACAGGGTTACTGATTTCTGTTGTGATTTCATGAATCTTATTTTGTCAAATGTCACCAGCACTGTTCTTTTGCCTGATGCCTAAGGACTTCAGTTTTCCACTTTTTGAAATACTTTGGTTTCAAATGTACTCCAAGGCAAGACAGGATGCAGAAGTCAATCAACAGAACTGAATGGCAACTACCCCTGGCAGCTCCCAAACTCTGTAAACATTGCAACGTGTCCAGTCTGTATCCAACATCACCAGAGGGCTCCCTTTCTTACATGATGGAGCAGCACATGGGTCTACTCTGTCCAAATGTTATCATCACAAAATTTAAAATAAAACTAAAGATAAACTAGGCAAAACCTAGCAGCCTCAACTGCAAAATCTTGGCATGCACTCTTGCATAAAAGTCTGTCTAAAGCTATCAGCCCCACTCTCTAAAACATAACAGGAGAAGACAAAGGAAATTAAACAGCTACTAGCATCAGGTTAAGAGGGAAAGGAAAGAATAAAATTCAGGAAAGGAAAAAAAAATGGAGCACAGAAAAATTAAATTATGTAAAATTAAAACAGAAGAAACAGCAGAGGAATAAAAAAGGTTTCCACTGTCTCGTGTCCTTTTCAATTCCTTCTGTATCATGCAAGTCATTCTATTTCCCATAAAAGAGTAATCACACACTATATTTGCTAAATTCTTGCCCAGTTTTCATAAGAAAGTATCCTGTCATTTCTCCTGGGTAGGCATTTCACTGCCACATATGTGTCACTGGCAGTGAGTTTTCCAGCTTCCAAGTTTTCCCTTGCTATTTTCAACCCAGATAAGGGAGAAAGCAAAAAGGCTGCTCCCAAGTTGTTTATTCAACAAAAAAAACTTGAAGGAGACTGCTAATGCGCAGTTTCCTCAGAGGAAAATTATTTTAATTGTGCCTTCTTAGTTTCATATTCCTCTAGCATCCATCTGACATAAAACTCGCAACTAAACATGCCTGACATCAATCAGGCAGTAAGTCAACTCATCAAAGTTACCACACAAGCTGCAAGAAAAGCAGAACAGAAACATCTGAGCCATGCACAGCAGAGAGCTTATTTTTAACCTGCTAGAGTCTGTGGGATGGATTTCATCTTGCTCAGGATAGATTACACATTCCTCACTCTCAGAAGGCTCCAGTTCCTGAGAGAAAATCCCCTCTTCACAAGACACAAGCCGAATCACTTGGGGTCGCACACAAGACCCGTTATCTTGAGGAGGTATTGAGCTGCCAACCTGGTTTAATTAAAAAGAGAGAAAACTAGATATAACCAGTGTTTTAACTTACATCAGCAAGTGCTGTGCAGGGTTAGAAAGTATGCATTACAGCACAGAATATGATCAGCAATCTGAGACCAGAAAACACAGCAATCCTATGTCTTTTCTGTTCCTTATATACTAAACTTGTCAGACTATCACTGTACTGTCCTGTTTTGTTTCCTGTTTGCAATTCCCTAAAATTCTTTGGTAAAGTGCTCTTTGACCACACATCAGGAGTGTAAGCCATGTGGCAGCAGATTCTTCCATTACCTTCTACGGACTGATCAGACAATTCACAAAACTGGGCCACAGCTGAAAAACTGAATTACTGTACACAACAATCTCAATCCTCTTCTCAGTCACACAGTTATAGGGGAAAGAAAACCACTAATGAAGCTAGGCACTGGGACAGACTGCTACTGGAAAACAAGCACTAGCTTTCTGAGGAAAAGCACACATTACTTGCTGTGACCCATCGATACAAAGATTAAAGAGAATTTACTAATCTAGCACAGCCCACAACTAAGGGAATCATATGAGCCACATTTCAGTGGCTACTGGAGTCAAGAAACTGCATCCCAGCAGAGTGAGCTAACAGTTAACCAGGTTTTTACACACATGTAATTCCAAGCTCAACTTCTCAGCTTGTTTTTGGCATAAATATTCAAAGAGCTAAAAGAAAACATGAGGTTGTCCTGTCATCGAAGAGAAGCCTTGATCTCATATGTTCTCTGCTATAGCAAAGACAGCAGAATCACATATTGCAGGAGTACTAACTACAAAAGAGTTATCTAATAGAGTTCCTCAGAAGTCATTTAGACAACCTTTAACGATAAAAAGAATGGCATCAGGTAGTAATAAATGTAGGTAATAACAAACAGATGCAGGACAGATGCACTCGGAGTGGGTTCACCTCCTCAGAGTACTACTGCCCTTACTTTGTTGATGTGCACAGGAAGGTCAGTGTGCTCTTCTCTGTCATCCCCATTGCTGTTTTGAGACAGCGAGTCTCGACTTGGAGAACGGGAAACAGAGAAGGACTCCAGCTGACGCAGGTCAAGCATGGATTTCACAGTCATCTCTATGTTGCTGGTTGGCTGGGACCAGCGACCACGTTGTCGGGGCATCTTGCTCATTGGTGCCTCTGAACGCTGGATTGCTGCTATCTCTTTGGCCTGAAGGAAATTAAAAGACAGACTATCTTAGAGACTGAGTTTTGCTGATGGAAAAACAGGAGAAAAAACACAAGACCCACAGAAAAACACAATTAAGTCCATCTCAATAAAAGCCTCAAAACTGTCTGAGAGACAGCTTGAAATTGCACCATTAATCATAAAGCATCAAGTAAAAATGATACTTTCGTTGCTGCTTCTTGCAGAGTTGAACAGTTAAATGTCTTGCTCAGATCCAAGTATATGAATAGCTTCAGCACCACATAAGATTCAGATCAAAAAGGAAAAGACAAAAGCATAACATCTGATGGAAAGACACTGATGTAAAAATCCCAAGTGCAACTCTAGATTCTAAACACCCTAGTCTCTTAAACTAGGCTCTATTTTGCCATCTCCAAATCATTGTTCAGAGAGGCTTCTCAATGGTTTCCCACCACAGCTGCACCTTTCCCACACATGCAAATGAAGTTTTTCATCTTTCTGGGAACTTCTTCTTCAGTTTCCCTATAACAAGAAATACAATCTGAAGGTTTAGTAACTCACCCTCCTCATTTCCCACTGGGAAAGGCTTCTTGAGAGGGTAAGGTCTGGATCTGGAAAGGTAAAGAGATATGCACTTAGCTGACATCCTAGCCAGCAGTCCAGCTTTTGAACAAGCTCTTACTTCATCTTTCCACAAAGGCACTATTCCTACACCTTTTGAACCACTGTCAACACATGCTTTCCCATGGATGACCCAAATCATTGTATCAAAATTTTAATGGAGACATACAGTTTTATGTAAGATTTTCATTGAATCAGCAGACCACTGCGGAACGTTTGCCACAGTGCAGTGCCCTCCCAAAGGCTTGGGAAAAAAGTTTGCTCCAATACACTGTACCATCTGTGGTAAAAATACATCAAATTAATAATGACAATATCTACTGTAAGTTTTATCAGACATCTCTAAAATCCTCTCTTTTGAGGAGATCTCTTGATCTCTTTTGGCTTCTGCAGACTTTGCAGAAGCCAAATAGCTTGTAGACCCCAGCCCATGAAACTAATTCAAATTTTTTTAGCTAGTTGGAACTAGCAAGAAACCTGCCAATTTAACAACTGTATTTCTAGACAGAGAACTCTGAAATGTACCCCTCTTCAGATGCAGGAATGGGCAGCTCCACATTACCCATTGGTATCTATCCATCTGCTTCTGTTTTGGTCTCTCTTTCTGCCCGTACCTTGTTATCCCCAAGCCAGTGTCTCTCATCTTCTCCTCCCTTCACATCCATGCCATTTTCCTCCATCTCTGCCCATGCCCCTCTCCCATTCATACCTGAGTCCCTCTCAGTGTTGCAGTTGGACTGAATATGGAAAGACTGCAGCCCTCGTAACTCATCTTCATCATTCCCTTCATCTTCACCATCCTTGTCGCTGTCTGATGAGAGTGCAGGCACAGAGGTCAGGGCAGAGATGGACTCATGCCTGGAAGGCAGGAATCAGGAGGAGTATTATGGTTTATGCAAAAACTGCCCACCATTTCAATCCTTACACCAGTCCCCCACCTTATCTCCATCCGTATTCAGGAGGCTGCCTCAACTCTCTCAAACAGCCCTTGCTCTAGCACAACCCATCCCTGAGAGACTGGGCAAGCTAAACCCTGCACAAAGACGTGCAGACCCTGCCACAGCAATGTTCTCATATGCGTGGAAGGTTGACAGAAATCAGAAGTAAACAAGTCTGAGAAAGTCAAGTGGAATGAAACTGGGCCTTCCATTTCAGACTCTGCCAGCTGATAAGGTCAAGATGGTAGATTATATTTGAAAGGCAAATATTTTTCCCACCCTCAAGCATTTCTTCTCTGGAACTGATTTACACATCAAAAATGTCAGAGATAGTCTCTGAAAGTAATTAGGTTTACGGCAAATTATCCCATAAGAGAGGTTCATTTCAAGGATTGCTCCAAGCAGAACCTGAAGGCACAGCCCACACACCATAAGAGCACCATGCTGACTATTTTAGCTTTCAAGCACAAGGATCACGTAAAACATGTCTTGGGCAGACCTTTGATTAAAGTAGATCAAGACAAGTTTTACCACACAGACCTCAGAGGCACTCCCAGCACAGAATTGCCCACTACCAATCAAGGACATTCAGTAACACCAAATTTTACTCTCCCTCTTTCTTGTCCTCTTCCCTTTCCTCCACTCACTACTTCAGCCCACAGAACCAAATGAACAAACGAACCTCTGGACAATAATTGAAGAAAGAAAAATCCCCAGCAAATACATTTGAGTAGCCCCCACTCCACAGCCCTGAGCTAGAGTGCCAAATTCATCATTAGTGACATTTATAGGATATCACTGGTGGGTGTTAAGTGCCAAGCATTATTCATTAAATAAAAATAGCTCATCCACCAAATACAGAGCAGTCTGGCGAGGGACCAACTTCTCCAGCAGCTGACAGATAGCAGGCAGTATTGAAACACGGTAAGAAGCAGCTAAGGTATTTTAATATTTTCTCTTCCTGTGTAGTGGCAGAACATTAACTTCCGGGTTTTTTTAGGAGTAATAACTACCCAACCATTTCAGATGAGCTTTGAAGTGTTCTGGCAAAACAAAGTGAAAGTGACCGTAGCCTGCAGAGCTCTCACGTGAAAAAGTTTCATTTTGGTCATCCACATCTACTTTTGACATTTGAGTTTGTCAGTCTCTTCATCTTTTCTACTGTCTCTTCATATGCCCATCTTGTCAACTCTCAGGTTCTTGTGTCTAAGCAGGGGAATCCCAACAAAGCCCAAGCAACACAGTATGTTTGAGGTTATGCCATGTTTCATCCTATGACATATATTAATTACACTTATTCGTGGTAGGCAACATTAACTTTGTATCAGTAACTTTGATAGCATCCATCTGCTTGTATTCATCATGGTTGTTTGAGGAGTTTATTGAGACAGAAGTGTTGGATTATTAGACCTGTAAACATCTAGCTGGTTAAATACCTCACAACGATGAGGTGATATGGCAAGGCAAGATTATGTGTTTGCCAAGCTCCTATGTGTACTGTCATTGGTGTAAATGGAGAAGGGAGGATTGCAATCCATGTCTTTTATGTTACAAATAGAAAGATGGCCCCTGTCCATCAGATGGTGACTGAAAAAATTAGTGAGGGGGGAAAAGGTATGTTCTAGTATCCTTTAAGTAGTAGAGTAAGAAAATGCAAAACATATTTTGGAAGTCGGATGGGTGTTTATTCAAACCTCACAGGAAGTGACAAACAAGTTACGAAGTAACGTATTTGATACAAACATAAGGTTATCTTGCATTTTCCCAGCAAAAATTCATGCTCCTCTTCCACATCCTTCTCTTTACAACTCAGGTATGCTTTTCAAACTCAATTCTGTAACTTGAAAGGTGATAGATGAATGAATGATATTTTCCAAAGGATCCTAGGCCCACTGACTTGAAACTGAGATACTCCTGAAATGAAAACTAGGTTCATAAGATCTTGAGTGTTTTAACTGTTGTTCTTGCCCAAGTCAACCCTTCAGTTCAGACTTCACTAATTCAGACTTCACTATTTCTCCTTTCTTTCCCTGCCTTCCCCCATGTACTTTGGATTTTCTCCTAAGTCCCCTACTGCACATATCTCCTCAATACTCTTCCTCAGTTATTTTTCATGCTTAGACAGGAGTCAGTGTAATGTACAGTGAGTTTTCAAGCACAGAAGCTGTTTCCAAATAAGCACCACAAAAGAGCATTTTGAAAATTAAGGAGTAACACTTCTGGAGTTTGCTGAATTCCTGCTGAGAGCCAAACCCCAAAGCATCATTATACCAGAATGAATGTTTCAGAGTAGCTATTCCAGAATAGCACGTACAGACACGTCCAATTCTCATGATACATGTGACTCAGAGCAAGTGTTTTAATTGCACTTGTTCATCTTCTTTGCTGAGGAATGATCCCATTCTAGCATCACAGAATCACAGAATCATTAAGGTTGAAAAGACCTCCAAGATCATCAAGTCCAACATTTGACTGAATATCACCATGCCCACTAAACCATATCATGAAGTGTTATGTCTACTCATTTTTTTAACACTTCCAGGGGTGGTGACTCAACAATTTTCCCTTGGGACCCTGTTCCAATGCTTAACGACTCTTTCAGCGAAGAAATTTTTCCTAATGTACAACATGAATTTCCCTTAGCAGAGCTTGACATCATTTTCCCTTGTTCTATTGTTAGTTGCCAGGGAGAAGATGCAAACTCCCAGCTCACTACAACCTGGATCTTGTTCTATATGGGGCAGCAGTGTCAGTTGCTCTTCAGCTCACAGTTTTTGAAGGGTCAGACAGTACAGGGTGAATGGCAGGGAAGGACCTTAAATTAGAAAGTCTTCAGGACATGGTATAGACTTAAAAGCACCACATGCCATTGTGGAGCTCTAGTATTAAGACATCTGATAATAGGTACTCTGTATTCTTTTGTATGACCTGAATCCAATCCTGTTTTGTTTTCTCAAAACAAAACAAAGCAGACAAGAATGGCAACTATCCATTTAAAGAGGTATGTTGTCAGCATTCCCACTCTGATCTTGTGCTACTTAAACCCTCAGCTTTAGGGATGTATTTATGAAACTGTAACATCCTGTGTGGTAGGTAGGTATCACTGGCAGATTATGTCCTCCTGCTTCCCCCTCAAATGTTGAAGTGTTTTAAAAGGAGTTATTCTGTTTTTCCCCACAGAAAGATCATAGTGCACTGACTTCAGAGTTTACCCAGTGTTATAACTGCAGTAGTTCATCACAGACTGAAGCACCATTTCTGATAAGGCATCAAAAGCCTGCCCCTGGAAACAAGGCAGCTTTCCTGAACTGGACGAGACCCACTGAGAATTTGATAAGGAGCTCTTCTTTCCAAATATATCTGACAGCACACAGTACTTCTTCAGCACACATATATAACTTTTAGACAATTTAATTTGCATAGCATTTTTATTTCCTGCTATTTATACTAGAGACTCAAGGAAAGCTACAGATACAGTGATTTTTTAAATTAATATGAAAAAATATAAATGCCCAGATAAAAAATTACTATAAGCCCCGCAAACATTCCACAGTAAAATCAGTTTAAAACTTGAGACAAGCTTTTCTAAACTATAAATGCATACTTGGATCAAAACCAAAACCCTGCTAAATGGCCTTTACATGATCCCTTCACTGAAAATATAAAAGCCTTAAAACCAAAATGTACCAGCAATATCAGCTGAGTACAAGTTCTGTTATCCTAAACTATCACAGCTCCTCATGTTCAGAAAAAAGCACACATCTGCAATTACCACAACCAGAAGCAGAACTCAAAGGCTCTCAGGCACACTATGGAGAACTGTGGGTCATATAGATCAGAGCACTTCCAAGATAATACAATATCCCATAAAGGTGAGCCAGAGAAATAATTCAGAGGAGAAACTTTAGTCTCTAAAATTTTTGGAGGGACTGAAAATGCTGGGACTCTTCAGTTCAGAAAACAGGTTGGATGAGGAGAGGTTATGAAAAAGGTTTACAAAACCATGGGTACTACCAATAGCTGGCAGCAGAACAAAAGATCACCAAAGCTCACAATATTCAGAAGCAGAGGACTTTCAACAAAACTAGTAGGAATGTGTTTTAACAGAGACAAAAAAAGTCCCTTCCACAGAGAGCAGTGAACTCCAGGAACTTGCCAAAGGAGGCTGCAGAGGCAGACAATATTATGAAGTTCAAAAATAATTTATACAAACTCAATGGACAGTAGTCCATGACCAGATAGTAAAGGGAACAGGTAGAGATGTACCTCCTAACATCCCTGGTATAACAAAGGAGCATGAGGCAAATGGACCACAAAGGCTCATACAGCAAGGCTCACAGTGTCTCACTAAATAGCATCTTCCACTGCCATGGCCGCAGGCAGAATACTGGGCTTTGGAGCACTGGTTTGACCCAAAAAGGCACCTTCTGCGTGTTTACACTGCTGACGTTACTCACCTGGGTCAATTCCTGCCCTGACAGTTGCAACTGGATAGACAGCACTGTCCTGAATTGGAAATCTTCATCTCCCACTGCCTCCTCAGATCAATTTTGTTACCCCAGTATTATTTTGATTATTCATCCTGTAATACACTCACACCATGGAACTAGCAGAAAGTGTTACTTCCCCCACCAAATTCTAGCAATACTGTTCTAAAGAAGATCTAGTAGAACAAATGACTTCTCACCAGGCAGGAAGCTTTCTCCTACTGCTGTCAGTCTTTTGAGACAACAACATTACACCACAAGTTGCAACTCAACTCTCTACTGCAACCTATACAGACAGGTTTTGGAAACAATCAGAACAGGTACAGGGCACCTAGAAAACAAATCTCACTCAAGTTCATTAGTTTTCCTTCTCCCACCTCAATAATGCTGGTCCAATAGGCTCTTCTTCCATTGTCAGTACCAATCCAAAATACTCTGGAGTTATGCCTTTGCTGATCTCCAGTTACCACAGCGGACGATCAAAACTGAAAACAAGCTTTCAAAGCTGACAAGCAGATTCCAGGCTTGCAAAGAGGCTACCAAACAAGTTTAATAAAGTTCTGGGCTTGGCATGGCACTAGCACCGCCCTTCAGCAAGCGTCTGTGATGGAAACAAGTATCAACTCACGTGGAACAGGACTGGGATTATCTGTCACAGGCTGAGCCTTGGTAGGGTAAGGCTGCAGCTGCTGGAATAATGGAGAGACTGCTATAAAAAGCACATTGCTTGACAGATCCAGAACTTTATGTAGAAAAAAGGCTTCCTGAGTTTTCCCAGCATCGATACCAAAAGCACTTACTAGACAAGACTCATTTCAAAAATGAGCAGATCAAGACTTTCCAAAACAAAACTATGCAGACAGACTTGTTAGAACATTGCTTGCTCCCAAAGGGAGTGGGACAGTCCTCGTGATACTCAACAACCAGTGTGGTAAATCCTCCAACACTCTGGGTACTTTTATATCCAGAACTCCATTTGTAGTCATTTGGGACATAGGAACAAAACAAAAATCTGTGTTTATCCTTTTTTCCCCTCACTGTGATCTCATATCATTGTGGTCAGGACTCTCCCCTGCATTGCTTACAGTCCAACTAGTCTCAGTTACTTACAAACTACAGAGAAACCAATCACATTACACTAATAATCAAAAATACCCTGTCACTCTTGTTCCGTTTAAAAACAGAAGCACTACTTTTTAAAGAAAGGTCACCAGATAAATTTAGATCTATTTAGCTTGTAGGCTGCAGTAATTTGTTTTCAGATACGTTGTTTACCAAGCAAAAAATAATAATATTCTTTAGCTAGCAACAGCTTTTTCCATTTAAATTATTTTTGTATTTATTATTCATATTATAATTATTTTAGCTGGGTTTTTTCAAAGCCTCCAGAAAATAGTTAACAAAGAAACAGCAAAACAGTAAGGAGTCTTTTAGAATTATGATCAACATAGCCAATTCGTACAGCTCACACGTGTACTTCGGTACTGACATTGCAGAAAACAGCCTTTAAATTGCATTCAGCTTAGATCTAGAGAACTGTATTCATGAAGGATCACAGCTTCCCTGGTAGGATTCTGTGTACCATCCTCAGTATTCCTAGGTGAACTGCTTATTAAAGTTTCTGACCACATCATTAAACTAAATTAAGACACAAGAGGCATTGCATACATATTGCTAAGTCTGTCTGGAGATCCCAGTCTGGTTTCTATATCCAAAGAAGGGGTGTACAAAACCCATGGCAAATTCAACAGAGGAATAAGAGAACTTTTAGAAGACACTACCAGTGAAGACAGCAAAAACCTCACAGTTGAATCCCAATGTCACACTTTCCCATTCCACCCTACAAAGCCAGCCACCTCTTCTCAGTCTGCTCTGCTCACCTCATGAGTCCAGCTGCCTTGTGAGGAGGAGACTTCTCCGCCTGCTTCCCTCTCTGTTTCATGTCAGACAGTCGCTGCCGCATGTTGATGGTCATCTCTGAGCTCAGACGCCAGATGAAGATGCAACTGAAAGAGGGAAAGGTGAGGCTGGCACCAAGTCTCAGTTCAGTTTATTGATACTAATTCCCACTGCAGAGACAAACAAAAGCCCTTCTGTCGGCGGCAGAGACACACACGCAGAAACAGCTTAAAAAAAACTCAATCCCATCACAAGCCTCATGACAAAAGGGTTAAACCTGCCTGGCAAAGACTCCCTGTGAGCGAGAGCAGCTGCAGAGGTATTTACACAGACTCATCTCTGATCCCATACCTTTATTTGACTATCTGACCAGCTGCTGAAGGAAATGCCGTAACGTGTCCCTCCATTGTCAGCAGGATAAGTGGAGCCTACAGCTGTCCCTTGCACCCTCTACCAGTGGATGAAGTGTCTGACTGCCACTACCCCCTCAAAGGCAAGGCCTTCCCAATGCCCACCATCCCATGGAGTCTCTGTGCTGTAATAACAGTTAAGTTCATGTGGCAGTACTTTTTGCAGTCAGGGTGCTCCTAATATTTTACTTGGGACTCCATACAGGACTCTTGCACAGAAGTTACACAGCCATTAGCTCAGCGCATCAGAGCACAGTGCTAATAACACCAAGGCTGTAAGTTCAATCCCTGTATGGGCCATTCACTTAAGAGCTGGATTTGATGATCCTTGTGGGCCCCTTCCAATTCAGAATGTTCTGTGAAATAGTCTGTGAAATTTGACTGAATTTGGTCAATGGATTCAAAAGCATTTGAGAGAAGGAAACCAACAGTGTGGTCTCATTTCATGAATTTCTTCAGAAATTCAGCTTAAAAAAATATATTCCTTGTCACATTAAAGAATACCATATCTCATGTTCAGCTACTAGAAAGTAAAATGACCAGCACTGTCTTTGAAATTTGACCTTAGTGCTAACTAATTCTTTTCATCTCAGTCATCTTTCCTGTCTAGCTCGGTATACCTACACTGATGTAGAAACAGAGATGGTGTTTTGGCTACGACTTATAAAATCCTGCACCCTGCTTTGGAATCCAAAGAGGATTTAATTCAGTTTTTCAAGACCCATCAGTGCCAGTATACTCATGGGTACTCCAATACACAGAAGATTTTTCAATGACTGAGTTTTCCCTCTTTTCTTGATAGCATGTAAACATTAATTTGCTTTGCCATTTTGAACAATGACCATGAACTTTGGTCTCCCTGACCTGAGGCAAATGTCAAAAGTGCCAGGATCCTGAATACCTGAATCTTCTTCATTTTTTCTCTCTCACAAGGAAACAATTTAAAAGGTTTTAACCATATCACACCAAAAAAGCCCATAAACCCCTCTTTGCAGTCTGTGGAGATTTTAGAGCAAAACTAAAAATTCCCTTCTTGTCCCCAGTGCCATGCTCAGGAGTACCACTCCCAGCTACTGAAATCACATACAGACACTTCCCATTGCCTGTGAACACACTGTCATCCTCCTGCTGGAGCTTTTCAACCAGGAGAAAGGGCTGAGGCACTGTGTCTGGGAACTATGGCAACCCAAGGCAGCCAGCTGTTTCCCCTCAAGGAGCAGCTCTCTGCAAGTAACAGCAACCATAATCTGCTGCTGAAAAAGTACTGAAATGGAGGAAACAAAATTCTGAAAACAAATCTGGCTTGTTCATTTATCCCACACCTGCAGTTACCAAACCTAGAGACAAGCAGCAAACAACCTGAGCCTGTGAACACATTAGCATTCAACACAAACTCTACAGAAGCGAGCGCCCACCTCTCCCTTTTGCTGTGGTTGGGGAGGAGGTTTTATTTTGTTTTTTCTTATTTTGCATTACTTTTCTCACATGAATCTCACAGTCCTTGTGCCCTTTCTCAACTCTGGTTTTTTTTCTGTTCTCAGCTCTATTCTTTGCACATGCTGCTGTGTGTGAACAGACTATTTTCCCTTTTCTCCTTTGAAAAAGATGCTTTCTCATCTCCTTACAGCTGACTTCTTCATTAATCCTTTCCTCACTTCTCATCCACCTCCTGCAAACCCTTAGTGAAGAAAATGATCCTTTCACTCATGGAAATGTCAACAAAAGAATGTTGCACTAAATCACAAGTATCACTGGGGATTTCAAACCTTCCATGTTTCTGGAATTTGTCAGAAGTTCACAACAGAAGAGCTCTCTCTCCTGCAACTTTTGTCCCTAATCTATTTAAATACATGAAAGGTAAAGAAAGAGGAAAACTAAATAATTTGTTTATTACTGAAAGACAGAAACAACCAACTGATGAGATTTAAAGTGATATATTGTATGTTCTGTAACAACTCACCATCTAAAACCCTCTTTCCAATTCAATTGTGTTTTATTAATTTTAAAAAAGAGAGAGAGAGAGAGAATCTGGGTTGCTCTGAACTTGCAATAGCACTCCAGGAACCATCTTTCTCAAAGGAAAAATTTTATTCAGTTCAGCTGATTTAAGCATTCACTGATTCCAGAAATAGTGGCTCCACTCACCTGTACAATCATCATACTAGGCACATATTCTCTTTTTTCCCTTGGGCTCAGTCTGGTGATTACTTAAGCTTTTAGTGAACTGATTTAGCTCACTAAATGTGCAGAAAACTCATCTCAGGGGAGTACTGATGTAGTGACCTGAATCAGCTGAATGAGGGGTCAGCAGCACCACTGCTGACTCAGGGGAGCGGGAAGAGGACCATATGGACAGGACCAAAAAGTGGGGACAGGCCTGTCCCTTTTGCTGCTAAACAGGCTCTTTCACCTGGTGAAACCTCACCACCAGGAGTACTGCAAGAAAAAGTTTTGGCACTACTAACAAAAACAGCACAAGATGCATTATATTACAGACCTGAAGTCTGGTCAGGAAACAGGTCACATCTCTGTCCCCTTTCCAGCAGAGAATAGTATTTACATTCAGAAAAGGAAAATACTTCACACGGCTATTTCATAACATAAACTCTGTGAGCTTTGCCAACAGCATACATTTAGGATTCAGAAAGCTATGAGATTTGTTTGGAATTCATAAAACATCTCTAAAAAAAAAAATCTACCTTTCTTAAGGACATGCTAAATCCAGTATGAGATGGCATGAGCCAGTATTACAAACAAGCAAAACCTCTTACCTGTCACCAGAAACAGAGATCAGATGTTTGCAGTCATTACTGAATTTCATCCCGGTTACAATCTCTGTGTGAAGTAAAGCACAAAAAAACCAATCTTCCCTGAATTATTGAAATGGACAGAAGAGATCATTAGCCAAATAGGCTACCTGTATTCAGTAATTCACACTTCACAGATCAATATGCCCCAATTACCATAACCATTTAACCAAGGATCTAGGCTTGACATGGAAAGGGCACCCCATGGCAAAATATACATGAAGACTGAATTCTCTTTTTGCCTATAATAGAATAGCTCCTGCATGGTAGGAGCTGAGGGTATATCATAATGAAACTGAATACACTGAAAAGAACACAGACTACCTCACAGGCTATTAGAAAAACTGTGTAAATAAATACATGGCTTGACGTGTGTGTGTGTGCGCTTGTGTGCAAAATGCAAAAATTGAACTTCCAATAAAATAAGCTATTACAATTTCATCCAACTACAACCTACCCAAAAATACCAATTAGGTAAACTTTGGTGGGGAAGAATCTTCAGAAAGCTTTGACTAGTATCAGACCCTACTATATAGTCATCAGCAGAAAAAAATGCAGTTCCAGAAGTTTACAAGCCTTACCTGAGTGTCCATACATGGTTGCAACACACTCGCCAGAATAGAAATCAAAGATGGAGAGGTTCTTGTCAGAACAACTGGTTGCAATGTAAAGACCAGAAGGGTCTGTTTGCACCTGGTTTAGGAGACCAGAGGAATGCAAAGATCTGGTGAGAAACTACCTTCAAACTACATTAAAATAGTCCAGAATACCCAAGACAGTCAGAATAAAGTGCAAGTAGCCCCCACAGGATTCCAACTGAGTACCAGCCTATCCAGCATCCCAGGACAAATCTCCTACCTAATCCTGACTAGACTTTTAAGACTATCTCCAGCCTAATCAGAGACTGAAGGCACTTAAATTAAATGTCTTCATGACTGTGAAGGCACTGCCACCAGTGGACAAACTTCTACCTCTCTCCTACTTTTAACCATTAGGGTCTTACTTTCTTCTATGTTAAGATCAAAACAAAACAACAAGAACCCCCCCACCCCAAAACATACTCACCATAAAAAAAGAAAAAAAAATCAGAGCTGACAGAGTTAAGTGAAATATTACAGGTTTCAAGTCTTCAGGAGAAAAAGCAAAAAAGAACTCAACACTGCCAAGAAAATGTCTTTGATAATGATGCTGTCACAACTCCAACATTTGCAACTCCCATTTTTCAGCTATTTTGTTCATTGTTTGTTTTTTCATATGCACCTATTTGATGCTTTATCTTGGATCAAGTATAAAATCCCCTAAAAATGCTTCACCAGGCCTAAAGCAGCACTACACAGCAAATACAGTTACTGTCACCCAATGTCCTGCTCTGTCTTTTATAGAGTTTTAAGGAACTGAGCGGGAAAACGATGTTTTTCAAGGGAGACATGGTCTTTAAATAATGGTAATTCTTCAGGTTCCTTATGTTTATTTTGTTGATGTTTGCTTCCAGCGTCACTGTTTGGGTTCTACCCATTAAATTGCAATGTGTATTATGATGTCAGAATAACATGCCAAGAAAGTTTAAATTCCAGAGACAACCATAATCCCTTGGTTATATAATTGTCTTAAAAATGAGCAAAGCAGCAGTAAAAGTAATTGAGATACACATGAAAAAAAACACCAAAAAAGATGAAACACCAAAAAGGACATTAAAAACAAAAAATCCAGCTCTCAGAACATTTCACAGTTTCTTGTCTGAGAAAGATCTAATCAAGCACCTAAGCTTATCAGCAATTTAAAGTGTAGCATCAATTTTTCATTTTCTTTACTCTGGCTTATAAAAAATTTGTAGGAATTATAATAGGCAAAGAGAAAGAATTTTTCATTCTCTGTAAAACAGAAGAACTGACACTGAATAAAATTGTTTGTTTTCCCCTCCTTTTTTACCCAGTTATTTACACCCCTCAATAATTTCAAGTAGAAGAGAACTACAACTATCATCTATTCCTGCCTGACCAATTCAGGGTTGACCAAATTAAAGCTTATTATTTAGTGCATTGATCAAATGAATCTTCAACACTGTCAGGCTTGGAGCATTGACCACCTCTCCAGGATGTCTGTTCCAGTGTTTGATCAAACTCTCAGTAAAGAAATGCTTCCTAATGTCCAGGCTAAACCTCCCCAGTGCAGATTTGAACCATTTCCATATATCCTGTCACTGGATCCCAGGGAGAAGAGCTCAGCACCTCCCTCTCTGTGTCCCCTCCTCAGGAAGTTGTAGAGAGCAATGTGGTCACTCTTTGGCCTCTTCCTCTCCAAACTAGATAAGCCCAATGTCCTCAGCTGCTCCTCAAAGGACATTCCTTCCAGTCTCTAATAATACTACTACTGTATTACAGCAGTAGGAAAATTATCAGTGAAAAATAAAAATACAATGAAGAAGCTTGTTTGGCAACTTAACTTGAAAGATATTTTGATTTTGTCAACTGGTTTTCCCCCTTTATAGATAGACAAGAATGCAGTTCTTCCACTCAACTGTGAATCTCGAACACACCAGATTTACCAGGGTAAGCCCTGGATAGAGGCAGAAGCAGGCGTGCTACCCTGGCCCAAGGTCTGGATGCACTCAGCAAGTAGAAAACATCAACAGACACTCTCTAAGCAGTACCAGGCTTGTCCAGAACTCCAAGACCAAGCTTTTCAAGGCAGATGCTATTTAATTTTATCAACTCAAAGAGTTTCCCTTATATTTGCCCTCTGAAATCCACTTCACAAACACTGATCAACAGGCATTTCTACTTTAAAAATCCTAACAAAACCAGTCAAGAAAGCCAGAATGAGGTCTCTGGAGTAGAAAGTAAGATATTAAATTAAATGGATTAAATCATCTCCTAACAGATATTGGTGCAGTTCCACTTGTTTTTACAGCATGGTCCAGTGACTCACTTCAGAAACAGGACAGAGAGAAAAGTCATACATCAGCTTCAGCATTCATTGACTCTTTTCCTGTTTTAGCCTCATGAAACCCAAAAACATTACCAGCCCTTAAGAGTGGAAGTAGGAGGAAGCAGCAGCAGGGTAAAGGACAGAGTATGGAGCAAGCAAAAAAAAAAAAAAGAAATTACTGTATTCAGATTTGTATTTCATTTTCTTGCCCCTGAGCTGCATTCAGAGAAGCTGAAAAAAATTGAAAAAGGAAGGAAAAGAAAACAGCTTACTTTGATAAGGGTGCCATCTTCACCTTGGGATCCCTTGTAAAGCTTCTTCTGCTTCCCACTGCTTATGTTGAAAACCCTGAGGGGATGACATAAGATAACATGGTTCATTTTGCCCAGGTACTGCTCTGGGGCTCTTGTCACCAGGATCCTTTTCTCTCCCTGTTCCTCATTCCACATAAAATACAGGAAACAGGGCCAAGCTACAGGAAGTGGAGAAATTATCTCCATGAAGTATTATCACCGATCAGTTATATGGCTCAAGAAACAACCTCAAAAGTAATGCAGAGGCAGATCATCTGAATTAAAATTGATGCTTTATTCTCAAGCCAATAACCAATCAGTCCTCACTGCTGTAAAAATACCTGGACTCCTTCAGACTAGAGCAAAGAGAGCAAGACACTTTATTCATGTTAGAATACAAAACCAAATCACATCCAGTAGTGATATTTAGCTATGACCAAAACTTGTAACATCTCATACAGCTATAATAGGAGACACACAACTACAGAGAGACTCCTTTGCTTTCATTCAGACAGATTGGAGAAATGGATAAAAAGGGAGCAGAGAATGAACTCCACTTGTTCAATGACAGTCACATCTAATTCAATTTTAGGTTCCCACAGTCCCAGGTATTCCACAGGACCTCACAGCTTTTCACTAAGTACCTTCAAAACCAAAAATTACCACAGCGTAGAAGTTCTTGCCCCACAGCTCAATGATGTGCCAAGGAAGGCACACTTGCTCTCCCAGTAGAAAGCCTTTGCTCTGCAGAGCAACACAATGAGAAGCCAAGAGTCCCACGGGCATTGCACACAGTCACAGCTTTTTATCAGTGAGGGGAAAGGCAGAGTTCAACCTCACAGTGCCTCAGATCTGTCTGAAAACGCTGTATCAAAGAACTTAGAGGAATAATGATGGAGATGGGGCTGCCTTGTTTATGACTGCAAAAATATTTTCAAGATGAGAAGGAAACTAACCTTATGTTACGATCCTGGCATCCAATCGCTGCGTATTTCCAGCTGGGGTCCACATCCATGTCATAAAGTGTGGTCTTCCTAACAATGTGATGTGTTCGGGTAAACTGGACACCTTCTCCTGTCTAAACACACGGATAAAAACTGTGTCAAAATCAAGCAGTTAATCCATTTTTAAAACCAAGTAAATGCAGATGAGTTTTCTCACACAGCCAGCACAAAAACAATCCTTCCCAGGGAGCTGCTGGGAACAGATGGAACTGGAGGCACATGGAACTCTTCCCTCCAGCACATACTCTTTCACCAGTCCTCACAATAGCTCTGGCAGTGAAAGAAAAGCAGATATCCTAACAGTTCTCTATTTCACATCTTGCTGGGAGAGGTCAGGCTGGGAGAAGCTGCGTGCTTCACAGAGCTAGTTCTCTGAATATAATCTCTTCTATCGAGTCAGTGGGAGGCACTGAGGCTGAAATAGCAACAAGCTCATACAGAAACTCTGATACCATTCTTTGAAGTAACTCCTTTGTGGAGAGATTATAAATTAGAAGTGTACAAAAAGCTGTGCTAATGTTACCTTCTGCGCAGTGCGGAAATAGATGCTCTTGTCTGCCCCACAGCTTATCATTCTCACTTTCCCATCGTTGGCTGGAGAGAAAAGGCAGGAGACAAAAGATGAATGCATACACAAGGTGGAGGAAATGTTTCAATTTATACCACTGCTCATTTATTCCAGTCCTGATTAGCTAAGACTGACTCCTTCCCAAGCAGCAAAACAGAAGCCCCTTCTCAGGGACAACATTTGTCTTTCATGCTCAGAGTGCATGAGGCCTTAACACAGAGGCTTTACAGGACAAATTAGGATGTAATTCTGTCTCCTCCCTCACCAATATGTTCATATCTCCGTGTGCCACAGCACTCTGTGGCAACATGGCACATTCACACTCAGTAGAAGCAATAGGCACTTTTCAGACCTTAGAGTTGGTCACATGTTTCTTGCTGCCCTATCTTACTGCAGGGTCAGGCTTCCCTTCTTCCCTTAGGACTCTTCTGTAACCAATGGGCTCCTTCAGCAAAGCAACACCTGATAAAACTCTAAGTAGGGACAATGCATCCAACATCACACAGGTCCTTGAACTGCACCCACTTAGAGCATGCCAGCACTTGGCTCATAGACCAGCATAAAGGCCTTAGCTGCCAGGCCTTGAGCCAACTTCCCCCATCTCCCAGGAGTTCAGCTGGCTGCATTCAAGGCCAGCTCACTGATAAGACAGATCTGTCAGAGAAACTTTTGCTGGCCTTGGAGCTCCTCCAGAAAAAAAACTTGAAAAAGCCATACAGTTGCTTTGGGGAGCCCCTACTATGAAGCTTCAGTGAATCCCTTCACTCAGGAGCAGTTTTCAAGCTGAGGTTCTCATCCTTGAGCCCCAACTGAGCTACACTGCAGCAGCATTGCAGCCACAGCTGTGCCTGGACACATACCCCCAATGATCCGAATCCTGACCCAACTCATGAACTTGCCTTCCTGATCTGAACTCCATCTTGCCTTGCTGCTATGAACTTGCCTGGCAGGCACTGAACTGTAGCTGAGCCTGACCACTCCAGACTGATCAAGACCTTGGATTGCTTGAATCCATAGTCTTATCACTATGGATTCGTCTGGTGACCTGGACTACTGGCTGTACCTAGTTACCGCCACTGGACTTGATCCGTTCCTGTTCATGTCCTGTGGTACTTTCCCACTGCCAGTGGAAAAGGCCACTGTCTTTGCCTGCCTTCCTGTCACCCCTGGCTACTGGCTTTCCCTGACAGAGCAGCCAACTCTTGCTGTTCCCAACTGGTATCCGACCATCAGTAGCAACTGAGTGCTGGGGATAAAATGTGCTCCATTACCAGGAATGCAAACTCTTACAGTGGTTTGCAATGACAAATTTACTTTACTCAAAACTTTTTTTTGGTGTGTTTGGGGATTTTTTTGGACAACTGTTCACAGTTCTCCTAAATCAGAGCAGCATGTAGTCCCCTGAAATCAGTTAAAGGGAATAACTAATTACAGAAAACAGTTTTCCAAAGAAATGCTGAGGACTTCAGTCAGGAGAGGTTTTTTTTGGGAGGAAGAAGGAGAGGAAAAGAAAGCAAAACCAGAAAAGAAGGCAAGTATCACCTTCTTTTAGGACTGCAACTAAAAAAGATGACCAAAAAAAACCCCAGCTGCAGCTTCAAATTGACCTAGCCCAGTATTTACGTAGCTGAAATTACTTTATAGACGCAAGGGGACAACAGCAGTGCTAAAATCCAGCTTTGGAGGGAGGCCATAATTCTCTACCTGCAAACTTCACTGCAGTGATGGAAGAAGAATGTTCATCCAGGGTTTGCTGCAGGCTATAGTCCTTCCCAGCATCCAAGACATGAATCAATCTATCCCGACTGGCTGAGGCTAAGAGCTTTAAACCTGTCACAAAGTTAAAAAGAGTGCAAGATCATGACTTAAAAAGTCATTTTTAAAACAGCTTCCCAAGTCATCTTAGGGACAAAACATGATACTGTAGCTAACTGCATAGATGGACACAAAGTAACACCCCTGAATTTCACATTATAATACTAAACAGAACAAATTTCAATCTCAACATACAATATTCCAATACAAAGTAAGAGAAAGAAGACTTTTTCAAAGGCTGGCTCTACTGGCCCAACACTACAAGCCTGCTCTGAAATCCAGGAGTAGTTCACCACGATAATTCTAACATACCATAGTTGGACATTCTGACTTGCTCAACATTACATTCATAGGCAAAGGGGAATCAGCTCAACTGCATTTACCTGTGTTGGGTTTGGAGTATTCCAGACATAAGATCTCAGAGTCATGGGCTTCCACCTTCAGCATTTCCTTCAGAGACTGCAACTCATATATTCTAAGACACAACATGGCTCATTTCAGTACGTTTAATAAAATTATTATAAATGAGACATGATTCTCATGTCTGAGCAGACTGCGATCTGCATAAGAAGGTTTATGGGATTACCTGAGAGTGCCTATCCTGTCCCCCGAGGCCAGGTGCTCCCCGCTGGGACTCACACAGACAGTGCGTATCCCCACCTTCGTGTCCAGCACTTGTGCATCAGCTTTCTCTGCACTTCCTGCTGAGTTGTAATCAGTGTCCAGAAGTACCTGAGTGTTGTCATCTACATAGATGATTTTCATCAAGTCCTGGGGACACAATACACCCAGAAATATTTACTAGTCACAAAATATTAAAGCAAAGCATCTGCCTTAGAAACTGAGCTCCTGGCCAACAGAAACATGCTGTAACTGCTAGGACCTCTTAGCTAGCAGCAAGCACTAAGCACCTTCATATTGTAGGATGAAAGTTTCCAGCTGTATCTCACGATCACCCTTTTCAAAAGATTCAAGCTGGAAACTAACAGCATCTCCTGCACTGCTGATGAGCTCTGGGATTAGTGATTACAACATATTAGGGCACGCAGCAGGAATCTGAAAGACTTCTAGGGATCATCTAAGTCAGCCTTCTGAGAAGTGACAGAAAAAGCAAGATTTTTTCCACTTGCTTCCTGAGATCAAGGCTGCTGTGTCCACAGATCTTCCATGATCTGAAGCAAATGTCCATATGTAATCACTGTTCTCTATGATTATGCTCTCTCTTATATAGATGAAGTGAGCGCAAGCTGTTTTTCATTCAATTCTCCCAAACCTCTGCTTCATTCAATGCACCTTTTCCAAACAAATCTTAAAAGTGGTTACATCTCACAGAGATGCAGAAAAAGAGAACCAGCTCTCCTGAAGCATATGGCCCTTATGGAAGAGACTAAGCTTGATAAATCCTTGGGTGGTTTACGAAAACAGCAATAGTCCCCAGGATCGTTTCAGACAAACTGTCCTTCCACCCAGCACTCCTTTCATGTTTCTTCAGGTTCATACATGTAACCAGATTTGTGCTCAGTTTACAGAGAAACCTGTGTTGACTTGGAGATCCGAAGAAATTTGGGCCTTAACTTGGGAATACTTGTGTGTGAAGAAGAGCAACCCCAAGGACAAGGAAGTGATCCAAACCTAGGTTCTTACATTGCTGAGGATGTTGCGGTGCAGGGCTGTGCCGTGGATGTTGGAGCTTTCAGTGTTCCACAGACGAATGGTGTTGTCAGAGGAGCAGGTGATGAAAGAACCAGGGGGGAGGCAGGGCTGATTGTTGTCCTTCACCTCTGGATACATCTAAGGGCAGGTAAAATCAACCCCTGAGTAATACTGCATGGCATCTGGCATTCTAGATACTGGTAGCAAGTTTCAAAACAAAATGAGACAAAAGGGTTGTCCTCTGTTTTCTAAACGTGAAAGCCAGACAGTTCTGATGAAAACCTATTTGCAGACCAGAGCTTCATAGTGACTTCAAACAAATGTTCACTGAGCTTCTCTGATCACAGAAAACCTCCTCAAGAAGCATGCAACAAGCCAGTATCCTTTGTTTCTAATAGTTCAAAGAGAGCACCTCAAATCCCAGACAATGACCATGCAATAACCACCTTGCACTGTTGTTCGCAACTTTCATCTACTACTGTCCGTTTATAATTCAGAAGGAAAGGGTGAGATGCAATTAATAAATAATAACAGAGTTCTCAACTTCTGCCCACTTTCTTTCCACTTTCTCCTTTTCTTACCATCGTTGGACATATTTCAACATACTAACAACTACATTGTTTCCTATACCTCCTTTTCTTCCCTCTGTCCCTCTGAGGGAAAGCCAGCTAGACAGACTGGAAGATGACAGACACTTGAGAGGCTATTTCCACATGTTCTGGTGAATATGTTAAGGAGGACCAGAGTTCAGACTTTATCACTGTTTCATGTTTTTTTTCAAGCACTTGCTCACCACAGATCTCAAGCACTTTTTTTGAGGTCAGCAATAATCTCTTGTGTATTTTCTAAAAGGAGGCTCTGTATTCAGCTTTGTTCAATTCTGCTCCTTCTCCCACCTCTCACCTTTTAATGGTGAGATTTTTTTTCAGTAGCACACTGCATCTCACGCATTCGGTCAGCTGTTGCAGTGCAGCCAAAGAACGGTTCCCAGGCCCAGTAGCAAACACACCAACCACAGGTGAAAATTTGAGTCAATTCTTTCCCTCTACAGTGTTTGCATTCAAATTTGGCAGCTCGTCTGATGACTTTCTCAGCTGCAACTCACAATCCAACACCTGTGTCTGCAGACAACGTACCTCAATGTTCCACACACAGGAAGAGTGATACAAAGCAGAGTACACCTTGCCCACTTTCTTTGGGTCTTTGACATCCCACACATACAGGCTGTGGTCATTGTATACACAGGAAAGCCACTGGTTGGTGGGGTCAAAGGTCAAGGCAATCGTGTCTGGATACTTCGCATCAGCCACACCAGAGAAAAGACGGCTGCACAAAGAGAGAACAACAGTCTGGTTAACTTGTGCTCTCTAGGAGTCAGGGCAAGGAGCTCAAACAGGAGAGCTCAGATTCTCCACATGGCACTGTTGTGGTGAACAATACACTGTGGCATATATAGATAGAGAGAGTAGCTGGCCAGGAAGACCTGCCTCTTGAACAACTGGAGTCCCAAAAGAAGCCTCAAAGTCCCATTGCAAAAGTCTTTCTCCTTGCCATGCAACTCAGAGTCCCACCACAGGTGACTGATTTTCCCTGAAGGAGGACCAAACAGGACACTTGATCGTTACTGGAAATCATCATAATTTCCCCTGCATAATCATGTGGTAAAATCCAAGTCAAATAATCTCAAAACAAAGGGAAGGGAGAGTATCATCTTTTGGTGGGTACTACATTTTGTTTACTGATAGCAGGAACTGCTCTTGCCAAGTAGAAGAACAAGCACTGCACTCAAAAGACAGGAGCACATCAGCACGAGGGACAAAGGAGTGGTTCATTTCAGTGGCCACTTGCCTGACCTGCTTCCGTTCCACCCCCGCCCCACACACAGGCCAGCGTGGTGCTGCTTGCAGCAGCTTGTGAGATGAGCAACTGCAGATGGGTACTGTCCTTTCTAGTTAGGCAAGCTCTCTGATGGTAACTTAGAAAGGAACTCTGCAGAGCCAGTAAACACCTCTTTGCCCAGGCGTGGCCCAAGATCATGTGGCCATGTGAACCTTGTATCTCTTCTACAGGGGTTCTCTGTTCAATCCTGCTGCCACGTACACAAAGGAGCTCTCTGTTGCCTGAGGTGAACTCAGCCACACCACACAGCTGCTAATGATATTGAGCAAGGTAATTATAGCCAGAGTGCCAGGGTGTTGAGAACTGGTAATTTTAAAGCACCAATGAAGCCAAAGCACACGTAGCACACCAAACAACTGAAGCCCTGCTTCTGTACTTGCAAAGATTTGAGGGCTGGAAGAGCACAGCCCAAATTCTACTGAAAAATCAAGTAATTGAGACAGTCGTGGGCAGTTCACTTCAGGCCACAGGCATCCCACAGAGAGGCTCTGTCATGCTTGGGAACATAAGGAGTCCTGTGTTTTAAAGCTTCTTTGGAAGTAATAAATTAATTTTAAAATGTTGTCAGATTGTAATCAGCACTACAAATACATATTTAAAATTCATACAAATATTTCTGCTTAACTGATGCATGAGAATAGCAGAGTTTTTCAAAAGGTCCATGTATACAGCTGCTTGATTTTAGCACTACCAGAAACTGTTTACATTTTAAAATGAGAGAGTTCCTTTTCCAGCTCCCTTACTGGAACATCATTGTCTCCCACTTATCTTCTGGAGGAGGATTATACAGTTCATTGTTTGAACCTTTACCTAAAGTTCTCAAGAAAAGTTTAGAGTATATATCTGTAGACATAGAGACTCCAGCTATCCAGTGGCATAATGGCTGGTGGATTAGTACCATTTTTAGATTTCCTTCCCCACTAGAGACAGAAGTGAAAGAGGGCAACAGAAGAAGACTAGGAAAGCCTCCAGCCAGGACTGGCAAACAGCCTCTGCAAGAGGCAGACTGAACTGCATAGAAATCACATTACTCACCTCAAAAGGTAAGAAATAGAAAGCCAAGGCAGAAGATACTGGAGCAAGGTAGGAAAACAAGACAGCAGAATGCACAAGATTGAGGGAGAAGAAATATTACAGACAATAGTAGATTTAAGTCTATAAAAGATTGCAAGAGAGCCTTTGAGAAAATGCCCCATGAGAGCATGGGCATCTCTTAGCAACATCACTGCTACGGAGGAGAGTGATAAGCAAAGGATGTGCCATGGTACAGAAACAACTGAAGCGTGCCACAGCATCTTGTGCCCTCTGCCTGCCTGCTCATAGCAACCAATGCCAAAAGGCCATCAGACCTGGGCAACCCCAGGGAGATGAGGAGCGAGATAAGCTGTGTACTCCAGCAACCAGGTTTGGGCTGTAGCCCAGTCATACAGGGCAAGGCCGCAAGAGCTCAGAGAGATCTGCAACAGGCTGCCAATTTTAATCCATAAAAAGAGCATGCTCCAGATGGCAAAGGTCTGGGGAACAGTTCTAACCCCCACAAGCCTCCCTTGCTCCCTTCCACCCTTCTCCACAGTACCTGGCCTCAGTCACACTTGCGATGTCTGTTCCCAGGAAGTGTGGCTTCGGCAGAGTGGTGACAAAGTGAAGGTTCAGAGGGTTAAAAATCCGCACGGTGCCGTCAGCGCAGCCACAGAAGATGTAGTCATGATTCACAGAGATGCAGTTTGCCACAGTGGTCTGAGGAGGACACAGCACATGAGAGGACAAATGAGAAACGTGCTCCCACATCAAAGGTCACCAGACACACGATAGGGAGAACAGCAAATTGACAGACAAAGGAGTCATGGTCAGAAGAGCTGTAGTGAAGTCGAGCCCTGGGAGTAAGGAAAAGCCTAAAAATCCATTTTTCCTTTCTGAAGAACTTTCCAGCCAAGGTCCACTGCAGATCCCAAGTAGTTAGAAAAAAGCCCAGTTTCTCTGCCACCCACTATGATGGGAGGTCAGCAGAGCTACACATTTGCTCCAGCTGAGTCCTACTCTGAACATTGCTTTTGTTCCTGTGACATTCAACACCACTGGCAGGCAAGCAGCACCTCACCCTGTACTAGCACACCAACACATTACCTGTCAGGAGGAGATAAGAAACAGAACAAAATGGATTTTCTTCCCCTCCCTTTGGGATCTGTACGAATGGCAGAAAATGGTACAAAATGGAGTGTGGTGAAAAGGGGATGAGTTCAATGCAAAAAGTTTATTCAACTTACTGTGAAGCTGTCTGTATTCTGAGCGAGAGTGAAAGGCAGATTTTAGAGAGGAGAGGAAAGGAAAGAAAAGAAGAGGCATTTCACTTGAGTGAAAGCGTGGACAGACTTTTCCCCTTGATTTTAATACACTGGATCCTTTCAGGTGGGCATGTTACATTCATTGAAAGGAAAACAAGCATGATCAAATTCTTACCTATGGGCCAACCTAGTGGTTTAGAATAGTCAAATCAACTAGCACCTTGGGAACCTGCATTTGAGATGCACAAGCCAAGTAAGACACTGCAGACTCGACAGAAATCAGAATCCTTCTAAAACTCCTACTTGGCCAGGCCAGGGCAGGAGGGACCATACAGGAGTTGCCATAAGGACATTGCTTTGCCAGTAGAGCAGTCACTGCAATGCTGAGGCATGAGAATGAAAGAGCCTCAATGATTAATAAAATCCCTTTGCCAAGAAATAACACTATTTTTGCCTGGCCTTCCAGAGTAAATCACAGGGTGGCAGAGGCACAACTACTTTCACTGCTGGTGGTCAGCTTGTACCTCTGAGTGCCCTTATTATTTGTTGTTCCTGCTCTGCTTCAGCAGGCACAAATACTGCAGACTAGCAAGATGTAAAACTCACCCTCAGCTCCACCCACTTGTCTAGCAGCCTTTTTTCATTGAATTCACAGAGCAGGCCTGAGGATGTGATACAGAAAGTGCTGTCAGCTTTTTTGCCCCTTCCACAAGCCACATCCGCAAAGAAGTTGTTCCTCAGTTCTCCCAGCAATCCCGAGCGACCCAGCAAGGGGACTGTGGCATTGACCTGCCAGCAGAAAACACTTTGTTAGAAATTCAGCAAGGCACTTCAGGCAGATTTCGTACTTGGACATGAAAGAACTACGCAGACTCAGCTTAGTTCAGGACAGAAAGAAGCCAGGAAAAGCTCCAGCTGTTTATTTTACTTCATATATATATGTTCCTAGGAATGACCGTGGATTGGAGGATGAGGTTACCACCTCTCCAACCACACCGGTCAGACGAAAAGTCCATCAAACTTCTCCGCCTCAGGAGAAGGAATGAAAACAAAAAGGAACAATTAGCCAAACATAACTATGTTTACAGAAAGCGCGTGAGAAACTTTATCACAGAAATGAAAACATCAAAAGACTGCAAATCTCAGGGCGACAGGCAGACAGTGATTTTTTTAGAACATCAACCCCTGAATGCTGAAGTGATTCAAAGAAAGAACTGTCAACAGCCTACAAGGAGAGGTTTTACTTGCTGTTCATGTTTACAATTGTTCACGAGCACACAGAAAAATCACGATAGGTGGATTGTGTCCCCCAGAGAACAACAGAACAGCTAAACATTTAAACACTTTGGTTGATGCTTCAAAATTACACTCACAACCTTCTGAGATGCTCATACCAATGTCAAATAGCTCTCCCAACCTCTGTGCTCCAAAGGGTTAAACGACTGCAGCTCTTCTCTAGTTTATTTCTCCTTCAGTATATGTGACTACTAAAGAACAAGCATGCTTCTATGCAACTCCAGGAGCCACGCCCCTATCTCAGTGCAGGATAAGACAAGCTTTCGGTGTTATTAGCCCATGGGGAGACTGAGACTTGAGAGCCAGGGGTGGAAGGCTATCCCTGCATCCCAGCAAAATCAAAAAGTTCCCACTTCCCACAGCTCACTGGGGCAAAATCCACCCTGCTCTAAGATGGAAATGCCTGTTTACAGTTTGGCCTTGATGCACTTTCTCTCACCTTGGAGGTTTTGCTGTCATCCAGGTACCAGAACTTGATATGTCGATTTCCAGCAGTGACGAAGTAACTGCAGTCCTCTGAGAACGACACTGCCGTCACTTTACTTGAGACTTTGTTAGCTGCCACTACAATGTTTTTCTGGAAACATAATTGTTTAGATTACTTAATTTCTTCGCTCAGAAGCAAAGGAAACTAATTTCAGTTACAGGCACATATCCAGTACAAGCACTGCAGCAGGGAAAAGATGAGGCCCAAACTATTCCCCATTCACCTCCATATACAACCTCCCCAGCATTAGCTGGGAACATGGATTTGGCAGACAGTACAATTCACATTTATATTCAATTCCTCTTCAACATTGACTACGATCAAGAACAAATCAGCAGGCACTAGTGCCTGCAGGAACTTGGTGTCTGAGCCATGACAAACATGTTGGTTTCACAATCACCAGGAGCTCAGAGCAAACCCATTTCCCTTCCTAAACAGCAAATGCAGATGTAGGCCACCACAGCAAAGAACTCTCCCATCCCCCAGGCAGCAATGAGGGCACGGCACTCAAGACCAGGAATAGGTATTTTTCACAGAGAAAACAGTACTGGTTCTTTCATAAATTGTCCCTTCTCTTTAAACACATTATACTTTATCAAAAGACCCAAAATACACAAAGACCATGCTTGTACTGGAAGAGAAAAAGCAAAATGTGTTATACCTCACATGTGCACCTCAAAATGTCAAAGAGTTCGGGAAAGGAGGAAAAAGACACAGGGACAGAAAACAAGATGGACACTGCCCAAGCAGAATGGCCAGATAGCAGGAGGAGCTCCCTGTTCACAGTGTCATTGCTCAGTTTTCCTACCCCTGCCTTCCCCAGATAGAAGTGAGAATAAAAAAGTTTTCTGCTCTGTCTGTTGTGGGTTTGCAAGCATGCAGCACATGGCTGACAACAGTGCAGTCCTTTTTTGTTCTTGCTGTGTTTCCTTTACCCTTACCCTTCAGAGATTCAGTTGCTCCCAGTCTTCCAGACACAATTCCCTCAGCACACAAACCACGCCACTCCAAGGGCCCCCACTGGACTGTGTGCTGTCAGAACTGAAGAAACCAGCACCACAGGAGTCTAGCCTGCTGCACCGTCACCGTGGAGGATCCTCCAAACCAGAATGAAGGAAAAGCAAGTGGGACAGCAATTAGAACTTCTTTCAAGACAGTGCACAGAGAAAAGCTTTGGACCCTTGCAGACCTCAGCATCTGGATCATTGCTATGGTCTTTCTTTAAGGAAGCAAGGGAATCCTACACACAGCATGGATTTTCTCTTCCATCACAGTCAAATGACTAGGTCTACCACTCAGGAAAAACAGGGAAATCCAAGCAGCAGCACAGAGGATAGACAGGTTGTGGTTAAAAGTGCAGGAAAATGCTTCAGGAGAGCTGTATTCTCAGTCTTTATTGACTTTGGTCAGGTAAAGTATCGCTAGTTTTGGTGCCCAGCCTGCAAAATACAGGCCAGCTGGACCTCCCATCACAATCTGGAACATAAACTTAAAGTGTGTGTTCCTCAGCACAGAAGAGTCAGACAGTCCTTACCTCACAAGTTCTCATGTCCACAATTATACAGTGAACAGAAAAACCTGCATAAGCAAGGGAAAGCAAAACTACTTGTACTGTTCCACACATGCCATGCACTGTGACCCTGTCCAAGTCACTACTTTCATTTGTATAAGTAGAAAGAAACCAAAGGCTGAGCACTCAATTTTCAACACAGACATAACACTTAGGTTCTCTCACTACACACAGTTCAGCCATACGAAAAAATAGCAACGTCGAACTTCAGCTCATACAGAAGACAACTAACAGTGAGATCTTAAATTACAGCACAGGAAATGTGACGAAGAGAGTAACATACTAAATGAGTATGGACTTACAAACTACGAGAGAAGAGAAGGCTCTGGGGAGACCTTATAGTGGGCCTCCAGTACCTAAAGGAGGCCTACAGGAAACATGGGGAGGGACTGTTCATCAGGGAGTGTAGTGATAGGGCAAAGGGTAATGGTTTTAAACCGAAAGAGGGTAGATTAGATTAGCTATTGGGAAGAAATTCTTTACTGGGAGAGTGGTGAAGCACCGGAGCAGCCTGCCCACAGAAGTTGTGGATGCTCCATCCCCAGAAATGTTCAAGACCAGACTGGACAGGGCTTTGATGGGGTTTCCTCCTGGTCTAGTGGAAGGTATCCCTGCCCATGGCAGGGGGATTAGAACTAAGTAATCTTTAGGGTCCATTCCAACCCAAACCATTCTATGATCCTGTGAGATTTAACAGATGCATTGATTTTTTTTCTTAATCATACCTCTTTTAGAGAGGGTCACAGCACTTGAAGAGGTAGCAGGAGCATCTATTACTACAGAGGACCCCTAGCCTACTAAAAATAAATGTTTATTTTCTTATCTACAAACAACAAATGCTTAAATGTTTACTAGAGGATAAGATGCAGGCATTGTTTCTACCAAGTGTTGCCTCAATCCAGTGACAGGCAGAGTGACTTTCCTCAGCTTTCACCCATTATGAATTCCCTATGTTCCCTTTCTCACCCAGCAAGGATAGGATCAGAGTATCACAAAATTCGACATAAAAAAAATCAAAACAAGCCAAGAGCATCCACTACACTACAAAAGAAATCTCTGGCTGATGAGAGTTTCCTTCCTGAACCTCATAAATTAGTTTTTAATAAGCCTCTAAAAAAGCACAATGGTTTGGCAAGGTTTCAACGTCCAGGCTTTTCTGGCTGGACAGCAAAACGTCACACATCTCCAAGCATAAAGAATATCCCTTCATGGAAATTACTTAGACCTTCCCTAAGGGACCATAGCTTTCTCTCATGTTCAAATTTGTCTGTGTCTATGAATGTCAAAAACCAAACAAAAACTACAGAATTAAAAAAGGCAGAAAGCAAGATGGAACTGAAATAGTTTACAGTCAGACTGGAAGCTCTTACTAACTTAGCAACACCTTGTGGTCCACCCAACCTCCTAGAAAACTTACCTTCCATGACCACACGTTGACAATCATGTCATGCTGGTACCCCACTGAAACAATGTACTTGGAGCTGGGGGAGAAGGCCACACAGGCCACACCGTACTTGTGCTCCTGGAGCTCAGCCACCTGGGTTCGCTCAGCCACATCCCATACCCGAACTGCTGGCATGTGCCCGCTCTGGAAAGGACAAGAACAGACAGAGAACAGGAAATGTAACCCCAAGGTCAGTTCTGACAGATTTGAGCATGTAAATGTGCAGGAGCTTGGAAAAAGATGTCTAGATGGTGCACTCACAATAGGGTTAGAGGTTCCTTTGATTCGTTAAAGCCCAGGTTGAGACTAAGAACCTAAGGAGTATATGCATTTCAACAGGTGTGCAAATTAATACCACCTCCCCTGCTTTAACCCTTTTCTTATGCTACTCACAAAATGCTAGTCCCTGTTCTAGCCAGGGACTAGAACAATACTTCTGATGCACATCCCTGGTCTTTGTAATGGGAACTTACAGCCTGCTTCTGAAAAGGATTATAATAGATTGTTATCCCTAGACTCAGTGAACCAAAAGCCCTCACATCCTCTGCTCCTAACACAACATGGACATCTGAGATACCAAGCCGGGTCCTGCCATACAAAAACATGACATGGCTGTCGTGGGAACTCACACACCATCTGAGGGAAGCCTCCAAGGGACTAGCAGCATCGTTTCTGTCACAAGGTAACACACGGATGCATTCTGCCCAAAAGAGTACAGGCAGGGTAATGCCAGAGAAAAACACACGGCGGGAACAGAACCTCTGGTTTTATGTTTGTTCTCCAGAGAAACAGAAATGCCAATTCAGCACTTTCTGCCAGACAAATCTATTCTTTTGTTTAATTGTTTGTTATTAAGCCAAATTAAAACAAGGCGCACAAGACGAGCTGAAACACTGGCCAAAAAATGTGCTTGATGGGCAAATCTTACTCAAGTAACTGCTCATGATTTCACATTGAAGTCTGTCAAAACAGTAGCTTGTAAGATAACATATCCATGGCAACATGGCAGAACAGTACTTTTTGATTAGTTTTAAGTTAGTCATTTGATTGTGTGGGCGAGGCAAGCCTCATCACAAGTAAAAGTCAAAGCTTTAAAAGCTTAAAATTGTGCATGTTTTAATTGCCTTGTTCAAAAGCTCTGCTAAGCAACTGCTTGTGGCCTGGAAAAGTGCCATGGTGAGATTTGACTGCAGTTGGTACAGTTCTCCCTCCTGCAATGCAGAGCTCAGGTCTCAAGGTGGCTGGCAAGATGTTACAATGAGCTGAATCAGCTGCTCTTCAAAACAACTGCTATACTTAAATCCATCCATACACACATATAAATATTTCCCAGTACCTTAGCATACACCCCAAGACCTTAACAAACTGAATTTGCATTTCATCTTTTAAGAAATGCTCACCAAAAGGGAGCTCTGTGCGACCCCCATGGACAAGGACTCTACAACTCCATGGGGAGAAATAAAAAATAATAATTAAAAAGAGAAAAAAAAAAAAAGAGTTTTCTTACAAATTCGAAATACGTAGGAGACATTTAACATGAATGGCAGCCAAGGACTAACCTCCATGTTCTCCTCCCTGAAAAGCCAGCCATGCAGAAAACTAAGGTGTTATTAGGCAGAATTAGCATAAGGCAGATAAAAGGGAGCTTGACAAAGTGAACTCAGAAAGCATTTCCCTGTGGGACAGAGGATGAACTAAGACATGACTGCTGACACCAGCAGGGGACACTGCTACACTAAGCAATAATTCAAACGTCAGACACGTGGGAAGATACTGAAAAAAAGAATTGGTTTTACAACAGGGCAAGAGGAGACATGTTTTGCAACAGGAGAAAAACAAACAACAAAAAAACCCCCACAAAAACCCAAAAAAACCCCACAACAACAACAACAAAACCCCCACAAAGTTAGAGTATAACTGGAACAACTTTTTTTTTTTTTTATAATTTGAATTTGCCATTTAGCCCAATGAATTGTCAAACAGGAAAGTCTGTTAGTAAGAAAAGTACCCACTTCATTTTTTACCATTTTTCTTACCCCACATGAAAAGAATTGAGCACCAGAATTTTTTCTAAAAAAAGGAAAATAAAACAAGGCACCAGAATCATCAGAACTGAATACTATGGAGAAAATACACCTATTAGAATTTTATATTATTATTATTATTAAAATGTATATTAGAATTTTAATATAAAGGGGTTTTATTGTATTAAGATTTCTAGAGAGTAAGGAGGCATTAGAACATATTACAGCTATAAAACCTCATGTTTTCACTAAAAAACTAATGACAACATCTAATGATGGAAAATTTATTCTTTTTCTGTGCTGTGGTAGCCTCCATCTAAAAAAACTCACTCTTGTTTCTACCCTTGGTCTGATCCATACAGGATCCAGGCCCAGATTTGGAGCCACCCAGTGACACGACAGCTGCCATCACGGTGGCCACACTAGGGACCTCTGGAGCAAACAGTCTCCACCTTGACAGCTCCAGCACAGCACTGTGACACACTTCTCCTTCCTGTGGCTGAGGCTCAGGAGGAGACGTGTCTCACACATGCTCCCTCCCCATCTCTAAGAGGCACAGGGACTAGAGGTAAACTGCCATAAATCACACACAGGAGCAAACCGAGCCCAGCCATATGGAGGTCAGCATTTCTGTGGATTTTTAACATCCAGCAATTCCAGCCTCGTGACACAGCCCATGTCTTGAACTTCTAATGCAGAACAGACACACACTGCACTCATCCTCATTCTCCCCCTTGGGCATGTTGGGAAAGAGGAAGCAATTGTTGCCCCTAGCCAAACAAACAATGCCAAACCACAGGCACCAGCATCCTCTGTGACTATTCCTAAAACTCCGCTCCACATGCACTTTTCATTTTTTCCGCAACACTGTTACTGGCTTCAGTTACTTCCTGAAATCCTAAAGGGACAATGCTAAGCCCAGGCTGAGATTCAGGACCATCCGAGTACTCTTCATTGATGCTAGAGCAGAACCATGCTGCGCGTCCTTTCACTTATTTTCACTCTACCTTCAGCCCACAGGTGCCACCCCAGAAGACCCATGCCCCAAGCTGACGTGTTGAAAAACTCCCAGCAGGAGCACCCAGAGCCACCCGTAAGCCAGCAGGTCCACTGAACAGTGAGGCAACACTGAAACTCATTTCTCTGTGTGAAAGCAGCTCGTTTCTTCTAAGCCCCTCTGCCCTGCTTCAAAATGCAATGGACAAGGTGCGCCCTCTCTCCTCTCATACTTACCTCTCCTGTAACCAAATATTTTCCATCTGGAGAGAAAGCAAGTGCTGTAATTGTTTTCCTAAAACAGAGAAAATAACACTGAGAAACATTTCCAACATGTGACTTCATTTCAATACATCATGACTGGGGAGTAGGTTGGGATGTACTGAAAAGACACTACAGTCACCCATAACAGCCTGACATAATGGTTTTGCTTTGCCATGGGGATTCCCTGCTGCCCAAGTGTCAAGCAGCAGCTTACAGCAGCAGAAAAGCTCCAAAAGTTGAGGTTCATCACTGCACCCTTATTCCAAGTGCAGGACCATGTCACTGCTGGCTTCAATAATGAGGTCATCTTTTTAGGTGGAGAAAAAAAAAAGTCAGATACCATGGAGCTGCAGTAAGATCTCCTTCACATCATGACCATTCCTCTTGGGATCACAATGTTTATGAGGTGGTACTTTATCAGCAATAGCACCTCACGTGAGACTGAGCTGGAGTCAAAGCAGCAGGTAGCCTGTCCCCAAGGCAACTCTTTACCAAGGGGAATTAGCCTGGAGCAACAGCAGCTCCTGCACTTCAGTCAAGCCATAAAAGTCTTGAATTCACCTCTCATAGAAAGCAAGTCCAGTTTAAAGCTTTACTCACCTGGAGCTGTTTAGAATATGGTGTTGCTTATTTTTTCTAGGGTTGAACAGCACAACAACACACCTAGACGGAGGAAACAGAAAAACATAAAGACATGACATTACCACATGCATAAAGATAACCAAAGAGCTATCCTTGCTGGAAAAGCAAAAAAACCCCAGTAAAAGTAGCCCCCAAAAGCTGTTTTATCCCCTAATCTCAGACTGAGCTGAGGTTAACTAGAAAACACAAAGCAAAAGAACAGTCCAGAGGGAAATCATAAGTGTCTCTGTGTTGAGGAGTACCACTTGCTAGTACCATAAATAATTACCTTTCCAGCCTCCAGGAGCCCTGAGTCTGATTGTTCAAGCTGGACAGAAAGGTTGACCATGAAAGCTTGTGCAACAGTCCTAATGGATTATGTCCCCTGCCATAAAACTGACCCTGTGTACTGGGCACCAAACCAGCCTTTCTGGTGTAAGAACAAGAAGGTAAGGAAGAAGGAAAGAGGGGATATTTTGGAAAAGATCTGGGCGGGGGGAGATGAAGGGGAAGTAAAGGCACTACATTTCTGTGCCTGACCTTAACAATAGACAGGACAGAAACCACTGAGTATAGCACAATAAGTGACTGGTCGGTTGAGAAGTGAGACATACGATGCCAAAAAACGATTGACCCAAGAAGTCTACCTGCATAAACAACTTGCTCAGGGGCCTTGCAGATATCTCTCAGTAAGATAAACTGCAAAAGCAAGCAATATTAAGCTCCTGGTAAGCAATATAATCACCTCCACTGGGAGCAAAACACCTCTTTTGCTGACTGGGGGGAAAGGAAGGAGAAGAGGCCCCGTCCCCCACTACTCTTGCCCACAGCACATTGCCTCTGTGCCTCAGTCCACCACAACTAGACCTACAGCAGTCACAGGTACTGCAGCCTTCCCCACTCTCCACAAACACCCTATACACCATTTTTAAATCTTCATGTAACAGCATTTGTCTTGTAGCAGAGCACAGTAACAACCAGTAACAGAAAACGCTGTTATGGGAATAAAGATAGAGTAACAATTGCTCTGATGACCTTGTGCCCTATTTTTCACTTCACCTCTGAAATAGAAACTGTGGGTTTTGCCTGTCCCTCTACAAGAACACAATGCTGGAGTTTGGAGAGTCCCAGCTCCTCCTTCGCTGCAGTGTCAGAGGAGCACTGCAGGATGTCCCTGCTCCACTGCCAGCAGCAGCCTCTGCTGCACTGGGGATTTCACCCACACCATCGTGCTGGGGCTTGCTTACAACACGTGCCAGGCTACAGACATCAATCACAGGGAGAAGAAACATGCAGGACATGCAGAAGTGGAGGAGCTGGCCTGGAGTAGAGGAGTTGGCCTGAAACAGCCAAGCAGAAGGGCAAAAAGCTGAGGCACCACAGAAATCCACTGCAGACCCTTACTTACAGACCTCACCAACATTTCAAGATCGGCAGCACACACTCATGCACAGGACAAAGCACACCTTGGCACCACGCTGCGTAGAACAAGAGCCGCATCCCTCCAGGCCTCACTCCACAACTCCAGCAGCAGGCAGGGCTGGGAGGGTTACAGGCATAGCTAAGGGTTGACAGAACCCTGCAATGTCTCTGGCATCTCCTCACCTAGCCCTGGCACTTTCCTTTGGTCTGACCAGGCTACACTGCCAGAATCAGTGTAAATTTTGAAATGGAAAAGAGAGCAGGAAAGAAGAGTGACACACCAATACCTTGAGCTGAGAGTCCTTGGCTCAAGCTGTCACACTCCATCAACATTACAAGCTCAAAGCCAGCATCAAAGCACCAAGGATGGACAGGATATGCCCTCCCCTCCTTTAGACTACTCTACTCCTCTCCAGCCATACCATTTCACCCACCCCTATCCACTCATGCCTTACCCAGAAGGCCAAGGCAATAAAGGCACCAAACTTTCTTGACAGTTAAAAAGCAGATAGCCATGGTTTGAGATGTAACCTTGGGGAAGAGCAGAGAAAGTGTAGGTAAGCAGTTTGTTCAGACCAGGATTGATCCTTTTGCACTTTTTACCCTGGCAAACTAAACTGGAGAGTTTCAAGTCAAAGCTATGCTACATATTTCTGAGGGATTAGTGCAAAGAAGCAGGTGGTTTGTGACCCATTAAAAAGTCAGGGAAGGTTAAGCCTTGCAAATCACAAGATATGAAATAGGAAGTTAGCAGATGTGAAAATCTATCTAATTCTGAGCTTCCAGCTAATCAGAAAAGCAAAGCAAAACCCCATTATGTGGAATTGGATAGGGTTAATAGACCAAAATCCTGCAGAGTTACAACAAGGATGAATTGTGCTTAAAATAAGGTTCAACAAACCAGAAAGAATAAAGGGAAGACATGAAATCTCGGCAAAGACTTTTCTATGCAGCTCTTAAATTTAAGTTTCTATTTTATTATGAGGAACTCGGCAAAGAAACCGGACTTCAGAAATGTGAACACAATTTAAAAAACAGAGGAAAGATATAAAATATAAACCATGGTCTTCAAACCAGGCAAGCAAACAAACCACTTCCTAGAATAGTGTAGTGAGCCACAAAGGTCCAGGGCTTTGCTATTATCAACTTACAGGACAGAACTTTTGGCGACTTACAATCCTGAATTTTAGCTCAGTGGCATCCCAGAACAAGCTGTCTGCCAGCAGGCTTCCTCCCCCCTCCCCAGACCTTGGCCAAGTCCAGAGCCTACAGGGAAGGTGAGAGCTACCATCCCGGTCACACACCAAGGCAAATCAACAAATCATTTCAAGAGCCGCACAGCCTCTAGTACCAGAGCAGCCATCATAAGTGTGGATATTTTAACTTTATCTTAAGACAACCCTATGCTTGATTCACTAAGTTTGACCCATAATTAACAAACACTGTCTGGAGGAGCAGGGGGATAAATCACAGTATCTCCTTACTGGTGCGCAATCATTGATTCATACCACAAAATGGTAATTTTAACTCATAAGCTCAGCAAAAGAAGATATTTTGATTTGTCAGTTAATAATTAACATAACTTATTAATTAGTTATGACCTTCTTGCCAACAGAGCCATTTAGCCAGGAATAACTAGTCTTCTGAACTTGCTTTCTTAAGTTGACTGCTACCCAACAAAAGCTACCCTACTGCAATTCTGTCCCATACTGATTTTCCACCGTTCCTCTCCTATCTGCCACACACAAGGGCAATGAAGACTTCAGCCAACTCCAAGGACACCCTATTCAGCAAGATGGCAAACCAAAAACCATCAATCATACAGTTGGACACAGATACTGTTCTGGGAGTCAGAAGCATCCAAGTTTGAAAACCGGCTCCCTCTCAAAATGCTTGGGAGGGTTTCTAGTCCACTCCATCCTAGAGAGCACACTTCCACAACAGGCAGCAACTATTTCTAGTTCTTTAATCTCTTCAGAGTGTTCAGAAAACGGCCTCAAATTGCATCAGGGAGGTTTAGATTGCATATTAGGAAATATTTTTTCACAGAAAGCTTGTCAAGCACTGGAACAGGCTGCCCAAGGACATAGTTGAATTGCCATCTCTGGAGGTATTTAAGACATGTAGCTGTGGCACGCAGGGGCACGGTTTAGTGGTGACTTGGCAGTGTCAGGTTAATGGTCCATGATCTCAGGTTCTTTTACAATTTAAACAAATCAATGGCACAGGGTGGCCTCCATTGCCTGCTCAGACACTCACAGCTCAGCTCAGTCCAGCAGAACCTGCAGCAGCTTCCTAAAAAAGGTAGTTCAGAGCCCATTAATACTCTGGGCATGCTCCATTTTAGCAAAGGAAATCAGTCTAGCAAAATAAATGGAATGGAGACACTGGATGATCAGGTTGCTGACCCACCTACTCCACACTGCCTCCTAGTCCAGTAAGGCTATCAAGCCCTCAGGAGAGTCAAAGTATCTACTCCTTTCCATTTATGCTTGCTTTAATCTTACAGTAGTTAAAATAATAAAAATAACTAGCATGGAAAATTAATTGCATCAAAGAGCATACACCCATCCAACCATCCTCCACCTTTGTCTGCTCCTTTGTAAGATTGCATTCAGTATTTTACAGCCAGAGGGATAGGAAAGGACGCATGGTAAGAGAGCACTGATCTTTTTGTCCACAGCTTCCAACTGTGCATGTAGACAAAGCAAAGTACTTCAAACCGAAAGTTCCGCAATGGTCACATCACCTGTTCCACACACTCCGCCCCTTTCCCAAACTGAAGCTTTCAAAACAAATTCAAGTTCTCAAGATACCTTTGTCTGAAGAGATATTTTTGAATGCTAGTACCAACATGCAAACTAAGGCTAACTCCAGAAACACCTCACATGAGACCTACAAAGCCTGGCACACATTAGCTGTTGAGAACATCAGCATTGTTGGCACTCTTGTTTCAGCACAAACCCTACCTCCTCTGCAGCTGCAGACAGGGCTTGATGATCACGGCAACTTTTTAATCCACGAGTATATTCTGATTTCCAAGACATTTATAGAAACTATTTGCTACTGAATGGATTACTGCTGTACAAACCATGTATCAGCCAGCTGAGATCAAGTGTCCCGTTTGTTTGCAGGCTGGTTCCTGCAGAGGCTGTTGGCAATGGCACACATATTCAAAAGTATTATTTCTAGGTCTATGGTGCCACCTCACAACCTTTAAGTACACCTTCCTGATGCAAGCAGCTTTTATAAACAGCTTGGCTGGGGAATCTAGCCAAGCCTCTTTCTTGTGGGACATTCAGGTAACACAAGGGAAGGACAGAATTAGCTCTCACAGCAGTATCGAAGGTTTTTACAGACAACATGAGCATTGTCCATCAGGGAGCCCACTTGTATCAGCCAACAAGAAAGGTTCCTTGCAGAGCTTTCCAAACCTCCATGAAGGCACTATCTTATATGTTCACAACGTGCATTACATATGCAGATGAAAAACGGGGAGGGAGGGAGGGAGGAGAGGGAGAGGAAAGGAGGGGGTAGGCAGGGAATGTCACTAGTTTCCACTGGCTCCAGCAAAAGCAAAAAGACCCACAAAATACAAAAAATAAGCAGTTTTCCTAGGCTAAATATAGTAGCAGGAATGGAGAGGAATCAGACATCAGTATCACATTTACGCAAAGTATCTGACTCACTAAGTCAGCAGCAGTGGGTCACTCCATGCAGCTCCCCCCACCTTTACTTCTCGCTTTTCTCCTACTGGCATAACTTCTGCACTTACCAAAATCATAGGTTCTGGGCATTTTACTCTTCTCATTGTCCTACTGTTTCCCAGAATGTCCCTCTATTATCAGCTGCCTTACCCCAGACATCTCCTTATTCACCCTTCTTCAGCAAGCTGACAAAAACCAGATTTCTGCACAAGTGTTTTCCCCTTTCCTTCCTCTGTAAATCCCCCTTCCAAGGGATTTGGGAACATTAAAAGGCTGCAGTAGCATTCCTTTCCAAGCTACCAACCAACTCAGCATTGCCCTATCTCATGGGACACATGACTGTAAGCAAAGTTAGTGGGTCAAGTCCTCCTCTCCCAAATGCATGGAGAGCCTCTGCTATAAAGAGGATGCTGTACAGAGGAAAGAAAACTCCATTAAGACATCAAAATAAACATTAGCTTTCTTTTTTCCCCCCCACAATATACTCCTTTCATGCCACTGCAAGAATAAATGAAAAGAGCAAACAGTCCCATTGCTTCAAAATTGGTTCATTTCTCAATTTCTGGCTCATACTTTGCTCTCTTCCCCCCACCCAAAGCTATTCAAATGAGAGTGCAGCAGCTTCCTATGCACTAAATGCATGGGAAAAAAAGACTTTGATAAGAACAAAATCTTTTTTACACTGCATTGGTTGCCTAGAGAAGCTTGATCAGAGCAAAGCAGTGTCTACAGAAGCTGGTGTTAATTTTCTATGCGGCAATTCTTCCTGCCAAAAAGATTCTTTAATTCACAGCCAGTACTGGGAGAGGGTTAACAGTGATGAGAGGATGTGCACACTGACTATATAACTGAATAGGTATTTTCATGCAAACTGTATTAATTACATGCATGCTGAGAAGAAAGATCTATCTGTTGAGAGGTTAAGAGCTGGGTGTCACTGCCTGAGCAGAAAAGCCTCCAGAGCCCCCTGTACCAATCTATGATAGAGAGAACTAAAAAAGGTGGGAGCTTGAGAGGTGCAGCTAAATTCACACTTCAGAAACCAGTGCAGCCTAATGAAAAGCCAAGAATACTGAACAAGAAACCCACTATGAAAAAGAAAGTCAGTGGTATATTTAGTGTCACTAAACTAACAGTGTAGAAATTTCTGACTGCCAACCAGGTATATGCTTACTCTACTTAAAAGGCTGCATGGCACCCCAAATCTGCAGGAGTGGGAGCTCAAACACATCACACAATAGGCTCTGCTCCAAAAACCACAGGAAGAACTGTGACAAACTGAAGCCCAATTTCTTGGTCTCCAATAGCCGAGCCCTAGGGAAGAACAGGGCATATTTTAAAATATTTGTCCAGACTCTTCTCTCAGCCTCCAGAAATCTGACTTTCAGAGATACCTTAAAACAGTGGGCACCCACACCCAGAGGAGGGAGAGCAGCAAGAGGAAATTGTGGCAGAGCTGAACTGACAAGGATTTGTAGGGATAATCCCCAAACAGACAAGGGCAGCCTCTGTTCTCACCACCATTTCAGCTACTGAATTCACCTTGTCCATCATACTAACTGAGCCTCGAAGCTGAGGGCCCTGCAAAATCTCTACAATACCTATGTGACCTGATGACATCCAGAGAAACAGGCAGCTTGCTCTCCCTGTCATCTGGCAAGGATACTGCCATCCTCATAATCTTCTGCTGCCAGTGTGGTTTGTGCCTGTCTACCTGAACAGGTCCTGCTGCAGATGAGGGGACAGGGCTGAGTGCCCAGAAAGTTTCTCCTCAGCTCCTGTCCTGCACAGGGAGGGCCAGCACAAACTCCTGCCATGCACAGCCGATAGCTTCCACTGGCTGCTCTCAGCAGCCCCTTTACACCTGCCAGACTACATCTCTAAAACAACCACCTGTGTCTCTGGCCTCAAGCTGCAGATGGCAGAGAACAGATGCACAGATCTGAAATGGCACCCAAAACACTTTAAAAATACTTTAAAAAAAATGAATGGATAAAAAGATCCAAAAAGGAGCAGGGATTGTGACTGTAACATAGACCAACCCAGGCCTCTCTTCTTGCATACACAAAGCACCACTGAAGTTTCAGCTTTACCAGGACCACAGATGAGAAACTGCACAAGTTTTCATTCCTGCCTCCTCCTAAAGTGAAGGTGCTGCCTGTCCACGTGGACTGGCTACAGTGACTTCTAGCAGGTCCAGCTGATCTCACTGCAACATATCCTCACCCCCCTGGAACTATTGCATGTGGAAAATTCTTAACCTACCATTGAAGGTTTTCATGCTATTTCAAGGTCTATTTTTAAGGAGGCAGAGCAGAAGAGGAGGAGGATTTTTAAAACTGGCAACCCTTCTGACACTGGGCAAATATAAGGCAGGGTGATGACTCAGGAAAACACTTCACACGAAATGGATGCAGAGAGGAAAGACAGCCTGGGTCCTGTCTCCCACTAGATAAGTTGTACACAACCCCAGAGCAGCCACACTGGAGCCAGAGACGTGGCAGTAGTGCCCTCAGGAGAGTGATGGGTTTTTACAGAGCTGCACAATAAGGAGGCACCTTTTCTGGGAGGCAGAGAGCTAAGCCAGACAGAGATTGTGAAAGACTTGGGCAAGAAGTGCATGTAGGGAAAGCAGAGGGGAAAAAAGGGGTCAGAGGAAAACCATGAAATTTAAACCAGCTTACTAACTGGGAATCATTACAGTTGCAAGGAAGATGAAAATGTTTCCAGTTAATTGTTATGGCTCACGGCTACCTAGTCACCAGTGATTCAGCAGGAACTTCACCTTCAAAACAACCCCATTCCCTTCAACACGTCAAAGCCAGGAGAGGGAAAAAAACCCCTCATGAACGAGAAACCAGGAATAAAACCCTGTCCTAGCAGAACCAAGGATAGACCATCTCTGCTGCATTGCAGAATATTCCGCCTGTCCTCCAGCCTGCAGCAAAGGTAGGTAGAAAAATGAAGCCATGCAAAGCAGCAGCTGGACTCATACAGACTGAAATGTCTGTCAGTCTGCACATCTGACAAGCTTCAAAAGACACAGGGCACCGATGACAAATGCCTGTGCACACACACACATATATATGCAGGTATATACATAGACACATGCATACACATGGCTCACGGCTGACTATGACATACACATGCACATAGAGGGTGCACATTTCTCCCTCCCTCTCTCCAAAACCACTCACTTCCCTAGGGGCAGGGAGGCAATGCCAGCAATACAGCTACAGGAAGTACCAAATCAGCTGGGCTAGGAGTTGCAGAGCTGCATTTCATTTCAGCACTCTGGGCAAACACCTACGGAATACTGCAGATGAGCAGCAGCCCCAGGGGTTAGAGCAATGGGCAACTGATGATAGGAAGACTGGAGGAATAAAAGAGTCATTGAGATACAGTTCATGACCAGAAAATGTGCTGATCAGACAGACAAGAAAGACTGAGAAGCACTAGGAAATGGAGCCTCGAGCAGAACCCGGCTGGTTCCAAGTGTGACCAAGAGAGATGAAACAAACAGTCAGAACGCAGCTGAAAACCTGAAGAGCTTTGCATGCAAGGCAGAGAATGCAAATTTTTCCAGGATGAACACTATAGAATCACAGCATACTATGTTAATTCTTGGGAAAGGACCTGTTTCCATATGCTGAGGTCTCCCAAAGTTACAGCTGTCCTAGGCACATCAACAAGGAGAAAAGAACAACTATCTGTCCTGACAGACCAGCCAAGACACCTGCTTTGGGGATCTCTTACTCCCCAGTTGTGCTCCACCCCTCCACTTGCTCTCAAGATCCAGTCCCTCTTCAATCAGTATCTGGCTGACAGCCTCAGATTTGCCATTTTCAGCAACAGGCCACAAGCTTTTTACTGAGTCTCAAAGGCCTTGGACTTCCTGGGTTTGCGTGATCTGAACTTTTCTTGACCTGCTTGTAGCTCTGTTTTACTTGGTTGAGCTGTGGCAGCAATTTCTCTAACTGACCAGGTGTCTATAGATGATTTGTTTTACTTCTGTTTATCTTTTGTGGAATACAACCATAGTTTTATATAAACAACATTGACCAACAGCTATTTTATGTAGACTGAGATATTTACAACTAAGGACTGCATAGTGGAGAAAAATGCAGGCATGGTATGAGAGCAGAGGCCTTGAGAAGTGGAAAAGCAGGACACAGTGCAGAGGAGTGCAGGAATGGGATGATAAGAGAGGAGGTACATGCTTGGCATTGGAGACCAAATGGCTGTGAGCAACTCACCCACTGTCTGTTAAAAAAATACAGACCTGGAGCTGAAAAAAACAAGTTTTAGGGGTAGCAAATAAAATAAAGAAAAATATCTAATGTGCATTAAAGACACCATATATAGCGAATTACAGAAGCAATGTGGAGCTGTACAAGTGCAAGATGTGCAAGTGTATTAGCTAACATATAAAAAATTACCCAGATGGACCCTGGAGTAAGGAAGAATCCTACAAAGCCCATATCATACTCTTCCCAGAGAAGGGCTACAAAGCTGAAGATTTACCTTCAACAACTGACTTAAAAATCCAGAGGAGCAGCATAAAGGTGAGCATAACACCAGGAAAACCAAACAGAAGCAAAGAAATGTACTACAGTTTTAGTTGCATTATCACAATTATTGAGACATTTCTATATAGAATTACCCTGATGCATTATTATTCCTTCTTTTTCTGTCATAATTAGTGGTAAAGTAAAATGATTCTGGAATTAGAGTGTTATGAATTCAGTTATACCAACAATAAATTCCTGCCTTTCTCTATGCACATACACAGCCCATAAATAAGGGGTGCTTTCTCTTTGCCCTTGAACAACAGTGAGTATTACAAAGCCCAAGGGAAGCATCTCAGAGAAAAGACACAGATATAGGGGAAGAGAAAGCAGTTGAAGACAAGTCAAAGAAAAAAAATCTTTTAAAAATTAAAAAAACAGGCAAAGAGCAGTTTAGAGGGAAAGGCAAGAAAAAGATAAAGAGAAGCAAAGTTTACAATAAAATTCCTGCAGAATAATCAAATCCGCCATCAAGTGCTGAGCAAATTCAGCTCTCCAGCTCAACGGTATAACAAGAGAAGATGGGAGCTCTCTCTGAAAGTACCCTCCCGGGAGCAAGCAGCTCCTTGCAGAGATTTGCAGACCCAGCTGGGATTACACAAGGAAATCTGTCTCTACACTTCAGGTTTGCACCAACTTCTCTGCAAGAGCAGGTTACACCATGCCATGAAGCCTCAAAAGCTGAATATGTGTCTTCCTTTAAAATCAAGTCCCAAAGAAAAAATATATCCTGCTTTCAAGCAATGAGCCAACACCTCTGTTTCCAGCAGATTGCACAGCCTCATTGTGCCTGAGCAACTCAAAAGCAGAGAGAAAGATCCGTACATCAAACTAATCATCTGGGGCAGACCAACATGACAGCTCATTGCTGATGCCTCAGGGCTTTAACTGTTTTACCCTGAGCAAAAAGTTTATCAATATTAAAATGGCATCATTCAAAGGAGCAAAACAAAAAAGTAATGAAATTTAACCCTGTCTGCCAGGCCCTTCCCCACCACCATCTCCCTGGATGGTCACATGTGGGGTAAGGTACTGGGTAGACCCCTCCAGGACCCATTGACCCCTTATTGATCTCTCCTGCATTCCAGAGCAGGCTGCAAAAGCCCCCACTGCGGCAAAGAAACTGGAGCAGCTTTTCCCCATGAACACTTCAGTAAGCATAATCCAGGCCATATCTCTGCAAGAGTGTCAGAAACAAAACAAAAAAAAAAAAAACAAAAACACAACAACCAACCAACCAAAAACCCACCACAACAAACAAGAAAACCGCACACCAAACACACACACAGAGGAAAAAATGTTTCTTGGAAAGCATGAAGTTAAAAAACCACTTTCTCAAAAAGCCAGTTGTTTTCTGCTCCTCTAGGCATAGGCAAAGCTTACAGTTGCTTTGGGCAGCAGGCTGCCAGGTCCACAAAAAGGCACTAAAGCCTCCTGCCAGCCTTGCCTACTCAGCACCCTACAAGGTCAGGCTGGCAGATGCTGAAAGAAGGGGCAGGGGGGGCCTGCTTCTCCCCACAACTGTCCACACCACAATGCACAGGAAGCCTGCTGCAGCTCCCAGGCCCAAACATCCAGAGCTCATGCCAGCTCCCTGTCCCAGCCTTGCCACTTCTCACAGAAGGAACAGCTCAGACACTGCAGGATTGGCAAAGTTTCATTCTGCCCATGTTATCTTTTTAGAAGCCTTGTGACAGCTCTGCCTTTAATGAAAGATGAACATTTGCTTCTGCTTTATCTCAGCATAATACACAGCATTTTAAATGCACTGAAATTTTTCTTCAGAGTAGTTAATGAGCATCAGTTGTCAGGAGATCTACATGTCCTGTCACAGAGAAACGTTCTCAGGTTAGAGTCCAAGACTAAGAGTACTTCCTAAAAAGTATTAGGTCAGCATTGCAAAAGCATAACTGACTCCAAAGGCAAGAAATTGGCCAGTATCAGTTCTGTCAGTCCTTGGCTGCCAGAAAGAACCAGGTTCAGGTGCACAACAGGCCAATGTGTGCATGCGTTGCAGGGCACATCTTCCAGTGCAGCAGGGAGGGGGCCAAGTCCTACATCTGGTTCCTAAGCAATAGTCAGGGCATGCTTACAATAAACAAAACACCATTTCTTGGCACTTCTTAGCTATCCTAACACGACGCTCTTTCACCTTTAACTCGTTGCCTTCTGAAACTGAGTGAAACCCAAGACCATCTACAGTGCCAGATCTTCCAGAAAGAAGAAAAGGAGTGACTCCCTGCTGTTCACACCTAGTGATGGGATATGTCCTTTGGACTGTATGTACTTCTTTTAAGTTAAACTCTGTGATTTGTGTCAAGGTTGCCAGGAGACACAGTGCCTGTTTTGAGATTCTTAGAAAGGGTGGAGCTCAGCTGAGGTGGCTGGTATCTCATTTTCATCCCAGACTTTGCTATTCAGCCCCCACTCCCCCCCCTCACTCTTATGCAAGCTCAGGACTTGGCTCACAGGCCAGTGGTGTTGCTGTACCAAGGCGCTGGTTGCTAGGAGGTGTAACTGGAGAGACCTAGAGCAGGTAGAGCAGAGAGCAGGCTGCTGCCTGCAGGTACACAGGCGTTTGGGCACTTGTGCTCTCTGCCGTCCCCCTCCTTTCTCAGCTAACAGGCAAACCCCAGCAGGTTGCAGAGCTTCAAGCTGAGAAAAGGCCTACATGTTCCAAAATAGCTGAGGCACCAAGAGCTTTGCAACACTCCTCTTCCCTATTTCACTAGCATGCAATAGCTTTCCAAACCTGTCAAAGCTTCCCACTTGCAGAGCTCTACCTGAGTGTTTAGATCTGTTATTAAATAAAGCAGTCATGCTTATTCTCTTGCTTCCATTTCTTTGCACATAAACTGCAAGTTTATGACCCTCACCACAGAACTGCTTCCCTGGTCTCCTCCTCCCCACCTTTCTTTCCTTTTAAATAGTGACTTCCCTTTAGTTCACATGCTGGTTAATGAGACCAAAGCACAAAGTAACAAACCAACCATCTACATGGGATTATTACTAGCTTGTCTCCCAATTTAAAAATCCAATTGACACACTCAAAGATTGAGGACAGTCAGGGTTTCTCTTAAGGCAGGTTAAAGTCAGATATGACCAATATAATCATTAAAACAGCAACCGCTGTAGCTGTTGTGACAGGCATGATGGCACTTTCCTTTGGAGGGAACTGGAATATTTGCCCTGGAACTAGGATGGCAGCAGTAAGAAGAATGTACTACGTAGTTTTCCTTAATATGGTTTGTTAGGCAACCCAAACAGCAACAAACTTGCAGGATTCCTCCAAAAACCCCTACCTTTCCCTGCTCACAGCCTCAGGAATCCAGCACAAGGAAATGTCAAGGGCAGTTAAGTGCTTTTGCTGTGACAAGAATTTTCATTGCAGTCTTGCAAAGATAAAAGCATTCCCATTTCCCTTTTCTCACTTTCTTCATCACTAACATTTTTGGCAACAGCAAGAGTCCACACTAACATTAACGTTCTTGAGGACTCAGCTAATACTTTTAGCCCCCCACGAAACATTGCACAGGCAGTGCCTGGACCTGCCATACCAGTTGTGTGAGACAGTGTGGGACAGAAGCTACCTAACTACTTGCCCTACCCACAGTACCAAACTTCATTTACAGCTCACTCACACCACTGCAGCATCACATACAGAATGAAACCCCTCTCCAAGATTTCCATCACTGGTGGAAAGAGCACGTGCACACTGCCTACAGACAGTGCAAGCAAGGAGCCTTCTTTGACCCATAATAAGGATCCTGCAATTCATTCTTACACTAAAAACCATCACCAACTCCACCATAAATTAAGCTCAAAAGTTGCTTATAGTTAACACAATTGTGTGTCATACTGTGGTACTGAAGGGTCAGAGTCCAAAGGTAATTAGTAATCAAAGAATTCACATGTAAAAGCATTCTGATATTCATAAAAAAAAAAAAAAAAAAAAGGAAAATGTAAAATATACCACTGAAGAGATGCTTACACAAACTCCATAACTCCATCCTATTTTCTTCTACAAACCATTCTGAGAGCATTTCTTTCCACCACTGCCCCATTTTGCTCTCCTTTCTCTCTAAGAGCCAGGCTTGCTCAGCACTTGGAAGAGGTGAAAACAAGAACACAGAAGGAGTGGAGCCAGTAGCATCTGGTGCTTTTTGCCATAATCACATCGTTAACTTTCTGTGTGTACATGTACCACAACGCCAGCTGAGCTCATGTCCCATTTGCAGAACCAGCTGTGGGACTCTGAGCAGGAGCATCACACTGCAGAGGCTCTGAAAGGCAGCACAACATGTCTTTGTGGGCTTTAACATCTTGAGGGATGGGCAGTGTGTGGTCTTGGGAGAAGAGTGTCCAAACTAGCACAGGTAAGAATTGGTGTACAACACAGCATCTTTCACATTATTCTTTTTTTTACTTTTTTTTCTTAATATAGTCATCTATTTAATACCCAACTCCTATAATCTATCGTTCTATCAGGGAGAAAATAGAAAATTGTTACTTTTATTTTTAGAAAAAGGTGCAAGCTGAGAGAAATAAAGTGATTTTCTCTAGCATCCAGTCCCGTCACAGACTAAAAATATTAAGAAAAAAATTCTATTCCCTATGCCCTACAATACACTGGCTCTTCCCCACTGCTGGCTTTTTTCAGAAAGGTCTTCCTGTCCTTTGGACAAACTCTCAGTATCATTCCAAATACAGAGCAATATAAAGAATACCAAACAACACACTTCCGGTGAGACCCCACCTGATGTACTGCATCCAGGTCTGGAATCCTCAGGACAGGAAAGACGTGGACCTGTTAGAGCAGGTCCAGAGAAGGACCACAAAAATTACCAGAGGACCTGAACACCTCTCATGTGAGGACAGGCTGAGAGCTGAGCCTGGAGAAGAAAAGGCTCCAGGAGACCTTACTGTGGTTTTTCAATACTTAACGGCAACTTACAAGAAAGATGGGGATAAACTTTTTAGTAGGGCCTGTTGTAGTAGGAAATGGGGGGAATGGCTTTAAGCTAAAAGAGAATAGATTTAAATTAGAATTTTTTTACAAAATAAGTAATGTGGTGAAGCACTGGAACAGGTTGCCCAGAGGGGTGATAGATGAGCAAACTGGTTTAGTTGAAGACGTCCCTGTTCACTGCAGAGCAGGTTGGACTAGATGGCCTCTAAAGGTCCCTTTCCAACCCAAATTCTATGGTTCTATGATTTTCCTGTCTCCAACTCTGCAAGTTTGAAGGCGGGAATGGGAAGGAAGAATAGAGTTACCAGCTCATCTCTGAACTGAACTCAGTTTTCTGCTCACCTCAAAGAAGGATTCTCAGACCCTAGGAGATCCTCAGGCTGCTCTTTCTGGGGGAAGGCATCTGCCTCCTCTCATATATTCCCTTTCTCTACAGATTTCCTGTGAACAAATTTGTGAAACACTTCCCAAAATGTTTCATTTCAGTGGGACTATTCCATTGAAAAATTCTCAATTCAGTCTAAATATCAAAAACCATCTGGTAATCTAAACAAGTAAAGGCTTCCTGTTGTGGCTTTTAGGGGTTTGGTTGGGGTTGGCTGGGGATTTCTGGCTTGTGCTGTTTTGTTTTTATAAACAGCAGCAAACTTTTACCAAGGGCTACCAGACTTCAACTTTGATTCACCCTTGAGTGTAGAGAGTGGGTACTGCCTGTCACAGGTCCTGGCACTGCAAGGGCTGCAAGAGGAGGCACAGACTGTGCTCCTTCTGGGACAGGGGGTTCTGTAGCCAGATGGGGATGCAGCAACACACTCCTACACTGAGCTCAGCTGCAAAGTCCAGCCCCTTCCAGGTGCCTGACAGAAAGGAGGAATTACAAAAGCATGGACGAGTGTAGGCTGATCCCAGACAGAGTGGGGTACACAAAGAAATTTTTGGGAGAAGGGGCTCATATCACATAGCTTCTCCTGAAAGACAGGGAATAAACAGATACATTGGTACCTGGAGGCTTGAAGGAGGATGCCATATCAGACCTATTGCCGATGCCAGATCCTCAAATAGTAACTGTAGGATAAAGCATCACATTACACCTCTATTTGTCCCAAGCTGTAGCAGCTGGCTACAGAACAGCAACCCACCCCCTTGTAACCTGAAGGCGGGATTAGCACATGGCACTCTGGACAAGTCCCCAGAAGTTCTGTGTACAGGAGAACAGCACTCTGTGTACAGCACAGCAGCAGTTTGTCTCAAAGGGACCTGGCAACACCAAACATCAGCACTGCCCTGACTAGTCTTTCAATACCAAGAGTGACACAACGTAAAAGTCACACAAGGTCTGAAGCCAAGCATTCCACAAGACTCCCGCTGTCCATCACAAGAGCTACTCTACAGCTGGCAAAGATGGCATTAACCAACTCCCCATCCAGCATCTGAGCTCTCAGACTCAATGGCTCAGCTCCTAACACATTCTCTCCAGCTGTCTGACAGCACCCTAGTGCTGCAGTCTTCAGTGCATGCAGCAGCACTTTTGGCAGACTTGACACAGTCTCCCTCAGGTTTAGTAAGAAGCTTTTCTGCCCAGCTATTCTGAGGTTTTGTCCTATTTTTCTCCCTTTTCTGCTGGGCAACAGGTTTGCTGCAGGTCTGAAGCTTCACAGCTAACTCATTATTTAAGAGTCTACCAAATGCTATGTCCTCCACTGGTTAACGAAGGTAAAGAATTTTAATTAATTAGACAAGATATCAAAAGCAGTCACACACACCCCCCCACCCCCCTGGGGACTGGCTGATGAAAACTGCCTGCAAGTCAATTTGACAGGCTTGACTCCAATTCTGATAAAGACTTAAACCAGGGGAGTTTGCCCACAGCTCCAGGTGATTGCTAGTACTGTTTTGTTTGCTTATTCATCTTCTCTTCTGCCAAACCAAGCAAGATTACAACTCAACTGATCAATATACAACTGTTCAGCAAACAATTCTACTTTTAAGGTGCAGTTTTATTAGAGAGACGTGGATTCAATGTGGAAGAGTCTCCAGTACTCACAAAAAGGGAATCCAAGAAAAAAACAATGTAGAAATTCCTGTCTAGCTGTTATGGACATGTGGAAACAGCTCACACAAGAAAGACTGCCCCTACTCCAGCTGGCAGGACCTTTTCTGTCTGAAGTGCAATGATGGGGATTCAGAACTGGATCCAGCTGCTACCTAGATTTGAAGAGGGCAATTGCTCCCGGCTGCATGACTGTTACTTGTGAATGTCATGGGTCAACTGCAAGAGAGCAGGGGAGAGGCCATAGTCCCCTTAAATCCACCTGTGCAAATTAAAATCAGTTACAATTATTTGGCCTGAGAATAAAGCACTGTTGCAAAGGATATCTCCATTCTTTCGTCCCAGGTGCAGACTTTACTCTCTTGCCAGAAACTAAGACTGCATCAGCCTTCTTCAGCCCAGCCTTCTTCTCTACAGCTACTTCTTCAGCTACACCCTCCCCTCCTCCTAATATACATTAATAAAGGCAAGTAGTGAAAGGAAGTACGTTACATCTCAGGTCTTCATGCCTCAGTGCAGATACATTGCTTTCTGTCCGCTGGGTATTTAAGACAGGGAGATGTGAGAGACAAAGTATCCCTGCTTCTTTCTGAGAAATCTGCTATTGCTGGGGAAGGAAATGGAAGGAAGGACTTGGCTACTTTTTATCATCTTTTTGGACACATCTTTTTGAAACCCAGTGTTGTTCACTTTTGACACAGAAAATTTTGTTTGGTTTGGGTGTAATGGCCCAACTCAAACCAATCTGCAGTACAGATTCAAATCATGTTTAATGATCTCAGTTAAGGGGATTTTCTTATCTTCATCTCTGAGCCCATCACCACAATTATGCGAGCTGGAAAATCTCCCCAGATGGCATGTTAAGCACAGTAGCCTCACAGAAGAAATGTTTTAACAACACTCCAGGTTCCTGGGAGATGAGGAGGGGAAAGAGATCTAACTCTTGAAAGGCAACTGTCCTGTTTCAAAGAGAACAAAGCAAGCTGCCTCTGATGCGACCAAAGATGCTGAAATTTGCTTTGAACCATACACGAGAACTTTTCTTCATTTTATGGTAGGTTTCTACATCTTTACAACACCACAGGATTCTCCTTTAGAAAAGAACATAAAAAGAAAGCACAGAAATTCTCTTTCAGAGCTTTAGGTAAGTAAAGTTGAAGGAGGCAGCACCAGCAGAAGTGGATTTATCTACTGGCAAGCAGCTCAAGTATTTCAATATCCCTGTACCAATTCAGGCTCTATACCAATAGCACTAGCGTTTATGCTAGGCAAAAATTAGTGAAGAACTACACCTGCATGGAGCAGTAGAGCTTTGCTCAAACTGCACATGTACCGTGTACTGGCTCTATAAGGAAGTGGATTCCTTCTGTGCACCCACAGTTTTCTAAAGGCAACTACCATTATGGCACCCAAGCAATGTGATCAGTTAACAAAAACAGGCACTGAAATAAGGAATACTTGTTGTCTTACAAATTAGGATTTCACTGTCCATGTCATCACCAATTTTAACCTGGCCACAATGGTCATAAGTCTTGGAAAGATCCCAGTTCAGAACAGCATTTTGCCTCGTTCACTGTCAGTCACCTGTTAGATTTGCCTTTCACAACTTGTTACTGTATCTCACTGACCAAAAACTTCCACTTTAAGGAAGAAAGAAGGAGCAAGGCAACATCATACCTGGTAAAATTACACAATGTTTATCCTAAATGTTATTCTTCCATTGGGGGTTATATACAGCTTAAGTTAAAGGGAAATTGTTCTAAGATGATAATTTATTACCTTGTGCAGTAATCTATCTATATAATGATGGAAAATTATGACTAAAACTTTCCAAGAGATTCCACATGTGCATGGGCTGGAAACCACTCAGCCTTACAGCCTATCTACCAGAACTGGAAAGAAGTGTTTGAGAGCAAACAAACAATCACTTCTGGAAAAGAAAAATCCTCATTCTTTCAGCTTCCAGAGGGATTTACCACTCAGCTATGTGAGAGAGCTACACATGTGTTGAGCTGGCTCCTGAACAGATTAAAACCGATTCACTCATTTCCTGTTCATCCCCTTCCTCCCTTTGCTGTGATAGAGACCATCATCACTGCCTGTCAGTGCAGGACCTGACAGCCAAGAGGGGCATGACTCAGAAGGGCTGACAGAGTTAAACGGCTTCCACTCTGTACTGCAAATCAGCTGAGGATGAGGGATGGAACAGGGGAAGACACAGTGAAAAGAGATGGGACTGTGGCTGGATGTTGCTGCGGTGCAGGTTGGCACATGAGAGACTGCTGCACTGACATCCAGCACAATTGCATAAAACAAAATTTGACCCAGACAACTGTGCAGTTTTCTGATTTGAACACTCATACAACTATTTACTTCTGAATATTACTTGTCCTCTCATAAAAAAACCAACAAAACAACCAAGGTGATAAAGCTGAAGAAGGAACAAGTCTAACTCTTCAAACAGATCATGCAGCAAAAAGCAGCAAGAAAAAGACTCAGTATCTTTGATCATATAGCTCCATCTTCTATTGTCCCTCCCTTCCTATCTACAAATAAGGACGATTCATTCTGAAATGGGACAGAATACAGGGGCATCCAAATCATGTGTTCGACAAATGTACTGTGCACACACACACAGAACTAGCCAGGGGCCTGTGTCCATCCTGGCTACAGTAATTTCTGAGAGGAAGCCAGAGAAACTCGTTTTACTATGTCTCAGAGAGAATTCTCTATATTAAACCCATATCTGCCTTTAGCAGGAGCTGCTGTACGTAAAGAACTATGCAAGAGCTGAAAGGGGGAAAAAATAAAAGAATACACAGGTTGAGATTGATCAACTCAGCACAGGTGCTAAGTATCAAATACCAGTCTTCCCAGCAAGGAACAATAAATGTGAAAAATCCTGAAATGTATCAGAGTGGCTCCAAATTGCTGAGCAGAGCTAGAGGGATGCTTAAGCTAACCAGAGCATAACAGCACACTGTTTAAAAGACATTGCACACTAAAGGCACAAAGTGCAACGTTCCTGCTCCTCAGAAGCAAAAGCACAGGCTGCTTCCTCAAGCAGGCAAGTGCCTCATCTGAAGATCAGGTTCCCAACCAGCTATCAGCATCAACTGAGAGCCAAGAAAAGAAGAACAATGAGAAGTAAAATAAATCAATCTGTCATATGAACCTACAAGGCTTAAAAATCAACAGTAAACAGAACACCAAAACCAAAACCAGATAAGCTGACTAAAGCTATCTCAGCAGCTGGTCTAGAATTTAAATGATAGACACTTCACACACCCTTTTTTTCCTTTTTTAATGTTAGTCATCCTCAGCCAATTTTCTTAGTTTTGTTTCTCTTCTTGTTTCTAGGAAACGGAGCCCCAACAAGCTACTGCAAAAAACCTCAAAAAAGAATAAACTGAGAGAAGAGCAGGAAAAATGCAAAGCAGGGGAATTGAAACAAAAAAAAGGACAAAGCATTGGTCCTGCCACATGAGGTAAAAAATTTGCTATGTTTCTATCCCCCCCCCACTCCCCTCATAGGAACAGCTATGTTACTCACTGCAAAACCCAAACAGAGATCCAGTTAAGCAACACTGGGTTTGTTTCACTTGACAGTATAAAAACAGGTGAGTGCAGGCAGCAGATGTAAGACCTTTACAGACGATACAATTTTCTCTCATATGTTGTCTTATTTCCCAAGACAACAGCTTTACATCAAAGTGACAGCGTGGAATATCTGCAGCACTCAGTGCCTTTAGCCCTTCACCACTGACATGAAGAAAAGGTCTCTTATAACACAAGCATCCCATAAAAACATACCAGGGTCAGCATAGATGCTGTCACACACTGCCAGAGAGGGAGCCTCGTGAGGGTCAAAGCAGAGAAAGAATAATATGTGCAAAAGCCAGTGGGAAGAAAAGGGAAAAATAATGTAACACTCAACTCTTTGGCACCACAGTGGAGTTGGAATGAGTTTGGTTGCATTGGGAATTGCTTCTTTCAGTTTAAGAAATGTCCCAAGAGATTCAGAAACTCCAGGAAAGCAAAAACTCAGAAAAACAATCACTTTTTTTTAAAAATTATTTTAGGCAAACCAGAGACCCAAATTAAGAGTTTGCTCAAAGAATGCCAAAGCTTTTTATGCACAAGTCCTCATTCACATAGTTGCTTTATATCTGATGTGGATGAAGTCAGGATGCCTGGGGCAACTGTTTTGATCTCAACCAAATCAATCAAGGCATGTTGAAATTGTTCTTAGGAAAATACAGAGTTGTTACATAAGTTCAGCTTTTAGGGGTAGGACAGACTGGAGGAGCAAAGCATCTGCATGTCAGCATTGCAAAACCTCAGTACATCAGCAGTGGGATGGGGAAATCACTGGAGCACAGCTGAGGATGACCAAGTTGCACGGACAGGTCATGAAACAACTGTGTGTGAGCCACGCCCAGTCTGATACATCAGACTACGTAAGTAGTTTGGTGTGCAGTAAATGCACAGTTCTGTCTGAACAACAGAACCCAGATTGTCATAATCGCTGTCACAGGGTCTGGTTGGAGCCTTGTCACCAGTGGTGTGCCCCAAGGTTCAGTACTGGGCCCAGTGTTGTTTAACTTGTTCATCAGTGACTTGGATGAAGGGGCAGAGGCCTCCTCAGCAAGTTCACTGATGACATAAAACTGTGAGGAGTTGTCAATACCTCGGAGGGCTGTGCAGCCCTTCAGAAGGACCTCGACAGGGTGGAGAGATGGGCAGGGAAGAACTGTCTGAAATCCAACAAAGGCAAATGCAGGGTCCTGTACCTGGGGAAGAATAACCCCAGGCACCAGCACAGGCTGGGGGCTGATCTGCTGGAGAGCAGCTCTGCCGGGAGGGACCTGCGGGTCCTGGTGGACACCAAGCTGTCCCTGAGCCAGCAGTGCCCGTGTGGCCAAGAAGGCCAATGGTGTCCTGGGGTGCATTAGGAAGAGCACTGCCAGCAGGTCCAGGGAGGTGATTCTGCTCTACTCAGCCCTGGTGAGGAGGCCACATCTGGAGTGCTGTGTCCAGTTCTGGGCTCCTCAGTACGAGAGAGACATGGAGCTCCTGGAGTGGGTCCAGTGGAGTGCAACGAGGATGAATGGTCAGCTGGAGCATCTCTTTTGTGAGGAAAGGCTGAGGAAGCTTGGCCTGTTAAGCCTTGAAAAGAGACAACTGAGAAGGGACCTCATCAATGTCTATCAGTATCTGAAGGGAAGGTGTCAGAGGATGGAGCCAGGCTCTGTTCAGTGGTGCCAAGCAACAGGACAAGAGGCAATGAGCAGAAACTGATGCACAGGAAGTTCCACCTGAACATGAGCAAAAGCTTCTTTACTGTGCGGGTGACCAAGCATTGGAACAGGTTGCCCAGAGAGGTTGTGGAATCTCCTTCACTGAGATATTCAAGAACCATCTGGATATAATCCCATGCCATGTGCACTAGGATGACCCTGCTTGAGCAGGGAGGTTGCACTAAATGACCCACTGTGGTCCCTTCCAGCCCTACTCATTCTGTGAGTCTGTGTAATTCAAATAGAAACAAAAACAAACAAAATGAGGCCAGTGTACCAGAAAGGCCAGGATTCTTCCAAATCCAGAGACATGACTGGAAATCAGAATGGGGGAAAAAAAATCCCAAACTGAACAAGATGAAACTTGCATCAACTTAATAAGGTCTGCATCAGTACCTCTCACATGACTCCTTAACTAAAGCTCATTTTAGATTGTTACTTGAGGTTGTCTTGACTGCAGCAAATCACAACAGTATCACAAAACAGACCAGCCATGGCACAAAAGCAGCAAGTCATATAAGCCATTAAACTTTTACAACACACATCTAGTATACTCCTGTCCAGGCCATGAGATGTTACTACCAACAAGTAAGGACAGGAATTCCCCTGTAAAGCCCTAAGGAACCACATAACCTTTTAATTAGCCAAAAGAAACCCCAGGTGTACTCACACTTGATTAAATCAACATCAGGCGTGCTCATCAAAGGACATTGCTATTAACAAAACTAACCTATATTCAGCTATGCAAGGGCCAAAAATATCTGTTTACTGCACTAGTTTTCTTCTCTCTCTCCTTGCCGACTTCAAGTGTAAACATATTCAGTGTCAGAAAAGATGCAGAGGAAGAGGCAAAACACACTGGAATATATTTGCCTGGCTCCAAAAAGTTCAAGCATAACGGATGCTGTTGAACACTGATGTGGACCTCAAATTGTCTGCAGATTAAGAGACTGTCCGCTGACAGAAAAAGAGACAACAGGCAGAAATTAAAACATACGAAATTCCATTTGAACACATACGAAAAATAAACTTTTTAAAAAACCCTTTCTTTTCATGTTTTTATTTTGTTTTTATTACTGTCAGAGTAGTTAAACACTGGAACATGATGCCCAGAGAGATTGTGGCATCTCCATCTCTGGAGATACTCAAAAGCTGTCTGGCCATGGTCCTGGGCAACCTGCTAGAGGTGACCCTACTTGAGCATGAGGATTGGACTAGATAATCTCAGGAGGCTCCCTCAACCGCAACAATGCTGTGATTTGGTGAATGAGGGTATCACCAGGACAGGCAAAAATTCTAGCTAGTTTCACTGACTCCATCTCTCATTTTAGCCACAAACACAGACTCTTTAAATATTGCTAGCACGCTTCTTGTACCCTTGAAAACATCACCTACAATTGATGTGGAAGTTCTTTTCTTCTAATTCTTGTTTCATGTCTTAAGAGTATGTCCACGCAATATGAGCTGGAGATAGTGCTCTTTGTCTTCCCTTTTAGCTTGCTGACCAGTAGAATAAACAAGCTCGAAGGAGAGCCAAACTCATACTGATTCCTGCATCCCAGCAGACCTCTCCAGCCCTCACCTATGTCCCTATAGTTAGCTCTTTTGCTTTCCATCAAAGTCTTCTTCTGGACATCTCTATTTGAACTGAGACTACAGTTGACAGATGTGTTTCACTGCAAAAAATCCACATATAAGCAGGTTCAGGGTATAAGCCTGAAATCTCTCCTCACATCTGGCTGAGGAACATGGTAAGTCATAAATTGCAGGGCATCTACAAGAAGGCTTTTGTCAATTCATTGAAAGCATCACTTGCTCCATTAGGTATTTATTGGGTTGAGAATCGCACTGAGTTATGCTTGCGTTCATCACACTACAGAACATAGTGAAAAGTCCACAAAATGTATTTAGCTCCCAGCTTAGAGCAAGAGGAATGAGAGTAGTTCCATTAAAAGGGACCCTATTAAAACTCGATAATGCAATCCCTTTCCCTTGCCAATCACACTAACAGTGCTGAGTCTCATCATTCTCTGGTGTTTAAAGAGTAGTAAACAGGCTTCCTAGAGAAGATGACAGTGGAAACACCCTGAATCTTTACGTTAATGCATCAGTCGTGGTTTATTTTAGCTTTGAGGAATGTGGATAGTGACTCACCCTGCCGGATAAGCAACGAGGCCAGTTCTGGGGTCGCAGGCTAATCCTCTGCCTCCTGACACGGTTATGCCCAGCACCTTCTCCAAAGTCACCTAGAACATACGAGAAAGAAAACAAGAAGTACCATGAAACGTGAGTGCACTTCAAATAGACCCATAACACAGATGCTGATGGTCTGGTTCACATTGGTTCCCTGGTTCCCAGAAATCCACCAAGAAGCACCCAGGTACATAAGGTTGCTCCCATTCAACTTTCAATATAGGCATAGGCAAATACTGCCAGGGTACAGAGAAGGAGTTATCAACCCATTAATTACTTTCTCTATGCCAGAGCATTGCAAACAGAGGATTGCAAGCAGCAGATAGTACGGGTGAAAAGCTGGGATGCACATTCATTGACCATGGATTCCCATCCTCCCAGTAGGAGCAACATACCACCATCTCTGGATATCTCTAGAGATACCGCAGTCTCTAGATCTTGGCTCTTTCCTGAAAACTGTTTCCAGGTTGACCCATTCTCTTTGTTGCCTCCATCCAGTAGTAGGTCATTCAGCGTGGTCCCAGCCTTGTTTTCCTAGGAACTGAACAGTCAGTTTTTCCTACAGTGCTTGAATTGGAAATCACAACTAGTGGTCGAGTGCATCCCTTGCCAGAAATCATGAGACAGAACGCCATAAACATTCCAAGCCTGCTGCATACCAATGACTCTTGCAAGAGACGTTATCTAAAATGTCCCCACACTCCCCTCAGGCAAAGATATCAACTATTTTTAGGAAAACAAAAGAAATGCAACTGGGAAGATCTACTTGGAAGATACAAAGACCTCTGTGGTAAGTAGCAGATAAAAGCAAAAAAAAACCAAAATGGGAAGGACGGGTGACAAAAGGACATGACACAATGTTTCGGGGAGCACTCCCTGGCATAGAAAGCATCAGAATTCAGCAATTACCCCAAAGCAAAAGGTTGCAGTGGGATTACACTGCACAAAATCTGGTTAGTGGCATGAAAGAACTCAGCCTCTGAGCACAAACCAGTTCTCCGCCCCGGGGCTATTTTGAGCGACACAAAATTATTCTCTTTCCTTTACATTTGCACAGTTTGGTTTTATTTATTATATATTTGATGCATAGATTCCTCCTCAGTATTGCTGTCTGTGCCAAACTCAAGGATTTTACTGGGTCACAGTCTTCTGTTTTTAATTATCATCATCATCTAAGTTATATTTGGTTAAGGCCTTAGGGGCATGGACAGCATAAGAAGTTACTATTGTAATAATTACTACTGCCTTTAATAGCTGCCCTGAAGACGAACATCTTGCATTTATACCAAGGCGGTGCACAAAAGGCAGGGGCGCGGCAGGTTTCCCACGCCACCCTGACCACACACCTTACCAGACCTGAGGAGTTCGGCTGCAGGGTGAGACACAAGGTCTCACTGAGCTCATGGCTCAGGTTACTAGGTAAGGGGACAGAATAACCCCACACAGAGAACCACCTTGATTCAGCAGGTTAAGCAGGGCTGAGGTACTGCCACTTAACATGAGCCATCCATGCTTTCAGCTAGTCCAAATTTGGCCCACCTTCAAACCAGTGACATGGAAAGTGGAAGATTTCATATTCCAATCTCTGGAACAAACTGGTCTTTTTTTTCCCTCTTATTAATAATACACCCCAGATACTTTAAGACATTATGAGAAACCACCAAATTGTCCCCTTCCCTTGCAAATCGAGAATCTCTGAAAACATGGCTTTTACAAAACTCCACTAGATTTTTGTTAATTAAGAACACGCAATTAAAAATGCAGTTACAAATTGACCAATAAAGAAAGGAACTAGTTTTGTTTCAACTTAATATTGGAACAAAAATGCGGGGGTTGAGGAGTGGGGAAGGCCGGGAGGATATCTACTCTTCCAGACTGTTAACAATACTTCAAAACACATATCCTTTTAAAGCAGCCTCAAAAATGTACAGGAAGAACTCAGTGCTTCTGCTGTTGAGATTCTGGCTCATATCAGCAGTTCCCAGACTAGGAGAGGTTTAAATTCCTAACAAAAAATGCATTCTTGACAGCAAATGAGGAAGTGGAAGAGACATGTGCCATTCAAGTAGCTCCATCTAGATAAGGCACCAATTACTTGATGCTGTCAGCAAACATCAATTTAGCAATGCTGTGATTACACTGCTCAGCACAGGCTTTAGCTCAGTCTGGCTGTAATTGCCACTGTCCTAAAAGGCACTGCTTGACCTTGGCTATGCAGATATTCAGCAGCAATTCAGCAACCTACTTTCACCAACAGGTATGTTTTTGCTCTGCAAGGACATTTATCGAGCCTCTCAGTGTGCAGTCTTACACCACAGCTGAGCTGATCTTACAGCAGCCTGTCTTGGAGGGGACAGTTCCTTCCTCCCTCATCTTACTCAGTGCAGCAACACCCCCCACCACTTCCCTCACTCCAGACAGCCCTGGCATGGCAATTACCTGTCTAGAAGGCCAAACCAGCAGAAAACCATGTTCTACGTTTTGGTTTCTGTTTGCCAGCCTGGGAAAATCCACACGAAGCCCAAATTCAGGGGAAAAAAAAAACCTATACCCTTTCCCTAGCAACTAGCTCAATCCAGCTGCACATCCAAAGCCCAATCTGACTCTTCCAAGTCTTTAAGAGGAAGAGAAACCAAACAGGAGCACTACCTGATTTGTCTTGACACTCTCACCTCACCAACACCAAAATGTCACTTTTACTCCAGCCTCCTCTCTCACTCTAGAGTCAGTGGAGGTCCCATGCTGCTCTGCCAACAGACTTTTTGTGGCAATGCTAGGATATAGAAAGTCTACCTTTCTCCTATGGTCAGCACACAGCTTGACATAAAAGGAGTAGCTCATTCTTCCAGTCTAATAATTTTACTGTCAGTGAGTATCTTCTGGCCTCCAACAGATCATTTGCTCCTTTAGAAAAAGGCAACTGTCAAGGCCATACCTCTGGTATTGACAGACCTAGTGCCACAGATACTTGTCTCTAGTCTAAAGACTCATAACTAACTTTCTGAAAAAGGCTTTCCCTCTTTTGTTCCTAGTCTTAACTTCAAAAACTTTCTAGCGTAAAGAACCGGAAAGGCAACCCCACAAAGCCTATCCAAAGGCAGCACCTCCACACAATAATACTCAAGTACTAAAACCAACTTGCATTGAAAAAGAGTGCATATAAATTTAAAATGTGATCTTATGAGACTTGTGAGCTCTACTCCCACCAGCCTGCCCACAATACACCACAACTTTTTCCCCATGACCAGCTTCCAGACTGGGTGACATAAGGGCAAGAGATAGTTTGTCACAAAACTTGAGAATGAAAAACATTTCAGAGAGAAAAAACAATAGGTAACAACACAGTGTGAACTGGATTCTTCTCAATTTACCAGCTAAAACAAATGAATTCTTAATATGGCTAATTAGGGCAAAAACACATCAACTTTAACTTCCTAATCTGGAATTAATATTTGTCAGCAAAGGGCAGATCTGTTGATACAGGTCTGCCATTATCCCACTTCTGAAGTTACCACACGGCAGGAACCCACTTTCTCCTGTGGTAAGGGCAGTCTCCCAGCCCTACACAGCCATAAACACTGTTATTCATACAAGTCTCCCAAGTGGTACTTCAGCACACCCCAGACAGAAATACATTATCTTGCACACCTTCCCAAATCTGATATGAGCCAACCACAGGACCTGGAGAGCTCCCCCGCAGACCTGAGACACTGTTCATTACCAATAGCTCCTGCGTTTGCCCAATTTGCATCCTACAGTTGTCAGACATGTCACTGCTTGCTCAGGCCTTCACAGGCAACTAATGGGCCACCTCAACACCCTCATCCAAACCTGGAAACAGCTGCAAGATTAAACCTGTCATTTGTACCTAAATTAGAGGCAGGAGAGGAGGCTGACTAGCTGCATTTGTTTCTTCATCTTGAGGCTTCTATTAATAGCATTTGGCACTTTCAGTCAAGGTTCTCTATGCAACTTGGGAGAGTTACTGAATTGATCCACACACAAAATGCTTCTGCAGCTCATTATGCACTGCCACTATGCTATCTGGAACCATCCCATCTCCATTCCTTTAAGGTCAACTTTTATTCAAATTTCGAGACCCAATACACACTCTTAGGCACCAAAATCTGTGCAGCTAACACTTGTCTTGCAAAATCTGATATTCAGCCATTTTACAGGCTTAAATCTAAATTTGGTTACTTTGAACTGCACAAACGTGTAAAGAAACTTTAGCGCCTAAGCAGATCCCTTACCCTGTTCCTTCCACATCAAATCCCAACAGATAGGTGGGACCAAACCAGCTGAGTCCTGAATTGCAGGACTCAAGGTACCAATAGGTATTCACGGCAGCTGGGCCTTCCCAGAAAAGAGGGGTCTCACTGCAGCCCAATCCCACCTGGAAGTCAAAGGGCATATCTGAGAGCAGCCCTTGCTTCCATCAGGCACAGTTCCACACAGCACATGGGGCAAGCCCATGCCTGGGGGAAAAAGCTGTGCCATCTCTGCCTTCCTATTGAGGTGCAGATAATCATTTCGGAAAGACTGATCTAAACAGCCTTTGCCAGCCTCATTTGGCTTTTCAGAAAACTCAATGTCTGACCAGCTGCTCCCAGGTCTCTGAGTTTCGTACTCGCGTGAGCTCTTTCCGTTGTTTTGAGGAAGTTACCACAAACAAGTGGTTCCATATGCTATAAGGACAACACAGACATCCTTGAAGGATCAGCCCAACTTCACCCCCCCGCAAACACTTTCCTCTTTCCCATCACTTGCATTCCTTTAGGACCATCTACACTTGCAAAGCCACACAGGAGTACAGGAGACAAACTGAGGCCTGCATATCCAGCCAGGACGCTGTTAGAAAGCAGTAGTAAACACACCCAGCACAGCAATAATTTCCAGCAGAACGGGTGCCAAAAGGGACAACCTAGTCACACTGACAGTCCTGCCTGACCTGTCACAGGCACTCTGCCTACAGCTGCACTGTTTTACTACTGAACCACTGCTGCTGGGTAGGAGCTCCTGTATCTGTGCCTGTTTGCACACCAGTAGATTTCTGTGGTCTATCTTCATCCTAAAGAAAGAGAGTAAAAGAAATTTTCAAGAGAAAGTCACCTTTAACACCAGGCATCCCTCAAGGAGTTTTGACTGTAGGCTGAATAATGCTGCTACTCACCCCATCATTCTCCCCATCCCAGCAAAAGACTAAGTAGGAATTGAACAGTATTTCAGCCCCTCATCCCCATACTCATATGCTAAAGAAATTAGAGTTTTCTGACTTGGTTATCTCACCTCCTGCCTTCTTATGGTATCTTCATTCTCTTTTGGGCCCAAAATCTCATTGTTCACTACAAACACAATTTATTTAAACATGGAAATAAAAAACCAAAGCATTTGAGAGGATTTGTGCTACTCTCCAGTGCTCAAAATGACAACCAAGGGGAGAAAACTAATGTTAATGTACAGGGCTGCCCACACACCCCAGTAACTACAACATTAGGCAGGAGGCTACAGCCTGAGAAAGCCATGTTCAGCAAGCAGATATGTCTGTTCCAGACTTCATGAGATTGGCCACCTTGGATCAGAGACCAATATCTAGCCCTGGTTTCTTTTTCCATTTGCAGCCAAAAGCAAAGGAGGAAAGTCAGGAAGGATGGTATAAAGAAATGCATGGATAAAGTTTAAGAACAGGGAAAACAAATTTGATTCTTTCTCACCTCCTGTCAGTCTTCCAGTCTCAAAATAGATATTCTCCATTTTTAACTTATTTCAGCAGAATTCTCTACCATGAGCTTATCCACTCTGTCTATAAAAGCTTAGCATTCACCACATCTTTTGGCAAGGAACTCCACCAGTCTGGTATATTGCAAGATGAACCATCTTTCATTACTTGTTTTAAACCTCACTTCTAATAGTTTTATTTGACGTGCCCCAATCCTTGTATGGGAAGAGACAGTGAACAGTCAGTCCCCATCCACCGCCTCTAGGTGGTTCATGATTTTGTAAGGAGCTATACTACCACCCCAAGTCATCTGTGTTCCAAGTACAAGAGTCTTCACTAAGTCACTTTGTGGCTCTCCTGAAAGCCATTTCATTTCCTTTCTCAGTTCTTCTGTGAAGCCCCTTACGGGCCCACTATATTCTTCCTGAGATGAAGGGGAAACACCAAGACCACATGTAGCTTTCCAGGCATGGCCACAGCAAGTGTTTACAGAGCAGGATAATATAGTCCATTTTGTTTCCCATTTTTTCCCATTAATACCTTACTCTCAACCTGCCTTTCTGACACCTAAGATCATTTACAGAGTGCAACAAAGAGGTCATCCCTGTTCAGCAAAGTCACAAATAAGAACTGCTGCTGCTTTGCATTTGGAAACTTATCCCCCATTCTGTCCTGTCTGCTCCTCTATGGAATGGGAAATCCTATTCTTGAATTAATAGTTTGATTTCAACGTGTCCCTTACTCTCCATGCCACTGTGAGCATTTATGATCAAGAGCATCCTCAGAGAGAGCTCTTGCAGCACACTATTCCAATCCACTCCAGAACAGCTAGTTCAATAAATGTTCACAACCAGACAAGTTCTATTTTAAAAGCCTTCCCATGGGCCTATGTATAACACAGTTAACATTTGAATCCATTTAATTAAGTAGTGGCATTGAGTCAGCATGACAAGACAACATCCATCAGACTTCATCTACCATCCACTGCACAATGTGCCTGCCCTCATCCCTCTCTCCTGCCTGAAAGTAGGCATATTAATAATATATGTGCAAAGGCACACGCTCCTGAAAAAGAGGAGGATGCAGAAATCCCTGAGATACATGACCCATGAGGGGTACTTTGAAAAGCCTTCCGTAGCACGTCAAGTAATCAATTGTAACTAAGTAGTGATCTTGTATGAGAAGTGGCTACATGCTCATCTGTTCTCTTCCCTTTAAAAAAAAAAAAGCCTTTACTGGTTGACTTGAGACCCCAGTGCTCCTTGGTCCAATACACTGACACAGGGAGCTCCAACATCAGGCCTGAGTTTCACAACAGCACCATCGTTTGCACGTCTGTCTCTACATTCTGCTCCCAGAGTTTTCAGCACCTCTGCGCACACTCCAACATGCTTTCCATGCTGCTACACAGCAAAGTCGTATCAATGCACTCAGGCATCCAATACGTGAAAATGCTGAAAATGTAGCTGTACATTGTCAGTGTCAGCATTTAAGAAATAGCTGTCTATCTTACATAAGTGAAATTTGATACAGAGCGCCAAATCTCACAGCTGGCCCTGTTTGTACATCTCTGCTGCTGCCCCCGAGCCCCACCGCAAAAAAGCACGTCCAACCTCCAGGGACCAGTGCACACGTTGTAGGCTCTAATCCATCGTCTGAACACACTGTCTGATCTCCTGTTACTGCTGCAGAAAAACAAAGGCTTGAAGTTTTACATTTAGTTCTGCTGAGCTTCGTTTGGCACATAAAACACAGAGCACTAATTACAGTATACTGTTCTACTTAAGGGGCTGTCAGCATTTCCACTGCAAAGCCTTCATTTCAGGGCTTTATAACACAGCTGTGAAATATTCATTTTGCACTTCGGCTTAGCATGCAAAGGTCTGGCTTTGGACCAGGTTCCTCTGCCTGACTTTTTTTTTGGGAGTTAGGGTTTTTATTGTTGGTCTGGCAGGGGGAGGGCTGAAGATGGGTGGATGGAATTAACTGCAGGAGACGTTTGACTTACAAAAGCACACAAAGAACAAAACCACTCAGCTCCATAGTTGGTTTCTGTCCCTCACCTACCCAATGTATTCCTCTGCTTTTGTATATACATATAGAATATGCACTTTTAAATTTCTTTTACATACATATATATATTATATTTTTAAAGAGTTTTTTCTATCCTCTCCCTCTTCTCCACCCTAAGTCTTTCTTCCCTCAGTAACCAGTTCTAGGAAAGAGTAATGTCTTGACAAGCCTGGAGACTGAAAATATTCCACCTGCAAAAGGCAACAGTAGCAAGCCAAGCTCCAACACACAACCCATTCAGAAGGTCTCTGGCTCACAGAACAGTCTCCATTTCTCTCATTGTAAGCCTCCTAAGCCTTGCTCACAGCCACCATTGCACACTCACACCAACTGCCCAACTGACCCTCCAGGAACTACTCCAAGACCATCAAATTGGTTTCATGCAACCCACTACACAGATGTGTTCCGACATTTTAAGGTGCTTCCAGCCAATGCCCACTTTAAAGCAGTATTCATGAAGGAAAAGCATTCAGAGCTATGAACAAGCCCTCACAATTAGCCAATATAAAAAAATAAAGTGGGAGAGAAAAAAAAAAAAACAAACAGAAAGCAAAACAAAGCAGAAAAACACCTGACCAAAACATCATAGTCTGACACAAGCAGTTGCCAACCCTATGCAATTTGATTTCAAGACAACCACTTTCAGAACATTAGGGAACAATCTCCCACAACATAAGTAATGAATGGCACTCCTTGGCACAAGAGTGGCAAGGGTAGAAACCAACTTGTTGAAAGGTTTTGAATCACCGAGTTATGGGAAGCATTACATTTGTAAACCTGCATAAAAGGAGAGGTGGGATGGGGGGTATTCCAATGGAAGTGCTGAGCCTCAGCTCTAATGGCTCTGCCAGGTGTGTTGCACAGGGGTTGCAACAGAGGTGTGCACACATTTATTAAAAATGATCCAGACAGTTGGACAAATGGAACATAAGCAACCCAGGGTCCTCACAAGCTGTCTTTCCACAGCGTGCGTGCATTTGTCCATCTCTCCACAGAGCCTCTCTTGCCTGCTCTCCCCTCCTGGCCTCCCCACCGTGCTGGCTGCTTTCAGTCCAATTCCAGCTGTCAGGGCTGCATTCCTGACCCATCAGCCCCAGCTGTCAGGGGCTACGTGCTGAATCTGCACTCTGCCTTCTTCTTCATGCACCTGAAGAAAGGCAGTCCCAGGCAGGCCATAAATACCATTGCATAGCCCCGGGGAGTGGGTGGGAGGCTATTAAAAGCAGCTCTACTAGGAACCATAGTGGGGGAACTTAGAATTGGCAGCAGAACACACCTGCAAGTGTTCCTGTGGCCTGCAAACAGGACACATTGATAATTTCCTACCAGCTTCTACAGCACAATATGGCCATCATTAAATAATCTTCTGTTTCTTCATTTAACACCAGCCTGGACCACCAATTTTCTTTTTCTCACCCCCACACCAAGTTCAATTTCTTCCTAAATACAGCAGGGATGAGGAGAGGCCCATGTAACCTTACAAACTCTGGCTAAAGGCATGACAAGAAGCAGTTTCTCCTCCTTCTACCATTCAGTCATCATTGTCACTGTACAAGCAATGCCAACTCAGACTTTCATGAGATTTCACAAAACTTGCAGAAAATCTGAGCTTCAGAGATACAAGCATGATGAATGGACAAGGGACAAAGCGTGTGTAAATTGTCCACCATTGCCAGTGTTGTCATGATGCTATTTTGACTTTGGTGTGGGAAATTCTTTTTTGTTCATGCAAGCAAAGTTTGTGAAGACTGTGTGATGAATGTATGAAATGAATGTAAAAAGAAAAAGCGACATCAAACAGGTTACAGGTATTGCCGGTACATAAAGAGTCAATCCTGATTTGTTCCAGACTAAGCATCTGCACATGCAGACCGGACCAGCTCCACAGGCAGTTAAGCCCCATGGAACACAACAGAGACACCTCTGTGTGGGCAGGCTTCAAAGAAACCCTTCCTTGAACTCTTAAGACCCAGAATTCTGCAAGATCACTCCTTCACAAGAACCAGACTTTTCCTCTTCGCAAATGTGCATTACTTTTTCATACGGAAAGAGAGCAGACAAGATACCAGACTTTACATAGGGTATGCTTTTGCCCTCCCACACAGGCAATTTGTCCAGTGATTTTTTTTTCTTTGTAGTAGAAGATGGAGCCAATTCACCTTTCCTTGCATCAAGAACTACCTATACAAGGATTAGGTACAAATGTGAACTTGCAACACGCCCCTAATCTGTCCCAACAGTGGAGATCAATGGAAGCAACTTCTGACTTTCTGGCAGTCTTACATATTGGTCTCCTCCAAATCCATGCACAGGGGCCTGAATATAGGAAAAGAAAGTGCTTCAGTGAGGAGAAATAGCAAAAAAAAAAAAAAAGCCAATGCAGCTCCTTTGGGCAGAGTTTCAATTATTCATATAAGGGTTTGAAATCAAGCAGGAACAAACAGTTCTCTTAGTGTAAGGGTCACTGTTCATCATCATTAATCATCACTTCCCAGATAGGAAAGGCTCCTTCCCCTCTGTTTTGCCCAGGCTTTAGCATTCACAAGAAGCAAGAGACAAGAATAAGGAAAAGAGCCAAACGGGAATGTGGGCACGGGCTGGCAAGGCTGCTCCCTCTGTGGCTCTGCTGAAGTCCTTCCTCTTGGTCCCAACCCTGAGCCGAGCCGGCTCCTAAATGCAAATAGGCAACGGTTAAAAGTCCACAGCTCCTCGGGCATACACTCCAAGGAAACCGTGGCAGCACCACATAATTCTTGACTCTGGAGAAGCCAGACACAGGGGCCATAACACGGCACTTCTAACACTGATACCGTCATGGCAAGGAGCTCCCTCCTAAATCACCTCCTGCTGAACTTTATAAACAACGCATACGTTCAAACTAAACTTGGACACAGGGAAGACAGACTGAAAGAGAGGGAGCAGAAAGCCTTCCCCACAGTTAACCCTGCTGAGGGGAACCACAGAAGAAAGCCACATCTCAGCACTTCAAGAAAAGCATCATGTTACAATCTCTTTCCCCTTAATTTCTTCTCTGGGGCTTATTTTTGGTATAAACAGATCTGTGAACCGTTTGACAAGGCTTGGGGGGGAATTTAGTGATTGATCTTGAGTCCAAGAGTAGAAACACACAGAGCTGTGCAGGATGAAGAAAAGCCTTTTGATCAGCCTGCCTGAGGCAACACACAATTCATTTGTGATTTCTTTATTCACCCCTGACCCCATGCCAAATCAATTAATTTTTATCCTTCACCAGTGATTTACACAGCCATTCTGTCCTAAAAGTCTTCAACTGCCAGATGTCATCCCTGCTTACCCAGCCCACGTTGCCATGAAGGCAACTATGCCTTCTAGAGAAGAGCACAGCTGTAGGAAGTCTTAAAGAGACTGTAAGTAGTGTCTTAAAGAGACTCTCTGCATGTAAAAGCCCCACCTTTTCATGCCCAGATTCCCTACACAGAGCAGGTATCTGTCCCTGCCACAGGAGGTCAGAGAGCTCGCCTCTCCTGACACTGGAAGGATCTTGCCTGTAACACATGAACCGCTCCAGGCCTAGACACCTTGTCCTCCCATGCATGCATCTCCCTAAGATTCCAGTGATGTTATGGGGGAAAGTACATACTTGCATCCTCAGGGAATGAGAAAATGGTTTTGTTGTGAGCTGATTTAAATTATGTTAAAAAATTACATATCAGCAATTTAAAAGATGCTAAGATGGGAATAAATACAACAGGAAGGACAGAGTAAGCATGAAGCATTTATCACACAGACAACATCCCTATGGAAGGAGGCAGGACGTAAAGAGATTAGCATTCCATCTCTCCCTAAACATTGTCTGAGCTATTTGTTATTTGTTTCACAGTACTTGCAAGAAGTCCCAACAAACACAAAACCCTCCTGTACTTACAGCAGGCAGCAACGTGTACTCTCATACTGCTGGCGATCTACAACCAAGTATAAGAGGACTAGGTGGCAATACCACACAAACACTGAGGGTAAATGTCTTGAACATGCAACAAATTAGCAATAGATCTGGGAATAATCTCACTCCCTCCCAAATTCCAGCAGCTATCTACTGTGTAGACCATGCTGCACCATTGCAGCACCTCACTCCTGCTTGAGGCCAAGGACAATATTTTTAAAGAACACTTTAAAATTAATCAAAAGAAAGCAGGAGAGATTTCTTTATTTTGCCTGAGCCAACCAGTATATACAGAAGGAGACATTCAAGCTTCCTGCCCGCCCCCTGCCAACACTCACTGCCTAGCTCTAGGCAATCCCTTCCTGCACTCTTCCCTCCCCTCTGCCCCAAAGAATAAGCTGCTTACAGAACCGCCTCTATCAGCATCTTGCCCTTCGTGCATCCTGGAATTAAGAAGCTCCTCACATCTGTCCACCAACATGCATATTGAGCAACCAAGAGATTTGTCCTGTCAGCCAGAAAGGAGACCACGTCCCCCAGGAGAAGTGGTACATAGGAACATGGGCCAAAGATTGAGAAAGCAAGCTGAAGGGAACAGTACAAGCATTGACTTCCATTGTCTCCTCAACAACTCTGCTGCCACTTCCTCCTGTTCCAGTATAGGAGAAAGTCCTTCACCTGTAACACGGTGATCCTGTCACTGCCCCTGCTGCTCAGCCACCACCACAGACAACTCCAGCAAACCCGTATGTGCTCACTCAAGTACCACTGAGACATCTTTCTGCTGCAAAGATGCAAAATCATACTCCAGGAGAAGAAATCATCATCCACAGTCACAGCAGATGCAGAATTCAGTTTAGTCTTTTCCAAATAGTTAAAATTTCTTACAAGTTTTATGACCTAGACTCAGCATCCCAAAGACCTGAATACTCTTCCTGTAAGTCAGCAGCAAGAAACACCATCGATCCTCTCACTTCTGTGCACACATACACAGAAAACCACCACTAGACAATAAACCACACAGAGACAAAAGGTAACTACAAAGCAATCCTAAACAAACTCATTAAGTCGTTCATTCAACTCACTTTCCTTCTTCACTTACTCTGCCTTTAAATCACTTCTTCCTGTGATCCTTCCCAAGCACCTTTTCAGTTTCTTTTCCTGAAGGAAACAAAGTCTGTAAACGAGGGGTACAGTAGTCCAACATAAGCTGATATATTTGAGTAGCTGTTAAACGTGACTTAACAGAAAAAAGAAAAAAGGAGTAGGCTGCCATGTAAGTCCCTTAAAACCCTAAAAGAGAGGGAGTAGCACTGGAAAAGAACTCTCCTCTAGTTTGCATTTAGGCTCAGGAGCATGGGTAAGTGGTAGAATTACCAAATGTGAGAACTGAGGAAGTAAAACCATACTCAGAAGAAATAATTTTTATCCACATGCTTTAAAAACCATTGGTTTTGTTACCAAGGGTTTCTGCCATATTTCAAGAAAGCAAACCTTTGCAATAACCACCATTTCTTGTTTAGAAATTCAGAAAGCCCTAGATCCAGGCGCACAACCAACTCTTGTTGCTTCGACACTTCAAAAAGCACTGCTGCTTTTACGTGTTTAGTTCTTAGCAAAAATTGCTGTTGCAAAAAGCAGAATGCAAAAGTAGAAATTACGGAACTCCAGTCTTCAGCAGAGAGCCAATGCTCCCAATTTCCTGGTAAATAGCTTTAGACACATTCACTTACTCAGAAGCATTTAGCAGAATCTGTCTGGATAAGAAATAACTTTGAATGACACATGTAGTTCAGAAATAGCTGAACTACAGTCCTAAGTACATTTCTGCAGTTAAAACGAGGAAGATAATAACACTTGAAGAGCAAAGCAACACAAGAGAGAACATCCCTGTTGACTGACATTTGTGCTGAACCACTATGCTCACCCTGCTCAAACTGTATTTTTCTCCAGCAAAAAGAGAGCTATAAAGTTTCTATGCAGCTTGTGTCCACTCTCTGCTGCGGTGCACTGGCAGAGAGGTAGTGGGCAACTGCTGAATACAAGTTTTACTGTCACCCCTGCACTGGAATTAGCTCCTGCATGAAGCCAGGCTGCAATTCCCATCACGAACCAGAGAAGAGGTGTTGGATGAAATGGAGCTGATGGCCTGTCAGAGTTGAACGAACACAGCTGATGATTTGGACTCTTAAAAAAAAAATGCAGAAAGAAATGACTGTAGAGAATTGTTCACGGAGCACGGTTCCCACATGTACAGTCTTGTCTCTCTTCTTTTAATTGCATCAGTATGTTTAAGAAAAGACATTACTTCCACCTGCAAACTTTGCTGCAGATTGATACCTGCAATAGAGCACTTGGGAGACAATATTGTGGAAGGATCTATTTAAAAATTAGCAAAGACGAAAGAAGTACTTAGAGTTTAAAGACGGAATTAACATCACCCACAAGCAAAGACTAAAACTGGCTGCTCAGTGCTTATCAGCACTTTCTGCTATTTCCACAGAGGTCACATCCTACATTCCCTTTAGGTGAGATACAAATCTATTAGTGACAGAAAGGACCACAGAAATTGGCACAATCTGCCACAGCAGCTAAGTTGACCGAGCAAATACTTGCACTAAACAATCTCAACAAAGAACCAGAGAGCTACTTCTAAATTGTAAGAGTTATATTTACAAGCCCTGCCTGGGAGAAGTCCTATGCACACTCCCCATGGTTTAAAAGGTGATAGCAGCATCCCAAAGCACCTGTGAAACCACAGATGGTGCCACTTCAAAATACTGCTCCCTGCAATGTGTCACAACATGATGATCAAGGCAGCTCCACAAGTACCCAGACTACCTGTCTAATAGTTTGAGGAGGAAAACATCTGATAGTTCAAGCAAACTCAGCAACAGTTCTAGAGTCAAAAAAACTAAGTTTGTCACAGACCAAACTCTGTGGCATTGGGCCACCAGGTTGCTGCGAACTGAATCCTATGGGATTTCTGACAGGTGTTCCACCACAAGAGAAAAGAGCTCAGATCTTCATGCAGGAAGCCAATGCTCCAAACCCAAGTACTTATGCCCTTCCCTGAAGGCATGCTGTATGGCATTTTGTTGCTTTCAGCCACCTTCCACAGCCTTTTCCACTGCAGATAGAGTATCTGGGAAGTCTTCTTGAATCAGCTGTAAGGAAGGGAAGCCCTGGGTCTACCACTTTCTTCTATTTATACCAACAACATTACTGCAAGAGTTCAAACATATTTTATATATAGCTCTGTGGCTTATTTCCAGGCAGAAGTAACTCAATGCTGGTGTACATATGTTTAGACCACAGCAATTGGAAACAATGTCCCATAAACTCTGTTAACTGCTGTTCCACTGTAACCAGAACAGGCTCTACAACTGCAGAAACACAAGCCATGATAGGAAAAAAAAATTTAAAAGTTATCCACCCAGAAGATAAGTAAGCTAGTTGCCACCTGCACAGCACTGACAGACTTCCACTGTAGCCCCAACAGATTTATAGCTGTAAGTTAACAGCCAGCTCTTGTCACATGAAGATATAGTGTCTGACTGCCAAGAGACCACATGGAGGTGACCAGGGTGTGGGCCACCAAAAGGGCAGACATGCAATACACAGAGCATCTGCCAGTATCCGCTTGCATTTTGTAAATTTAAGAGTGGGCAAACAGAAGATAGTTAGATTTGCACAGCTCTATTTGCAAACCCTGTACTGAAAATATCAGCAGTGCTACCATATTTTAATGAGTCTGATTTGAATCCAGTACCCGTAAGCTCACACACTGAAAAGGAACAAGAATGGAAAGGAGCTGGAGCCCTGGCCCAACACCCAGAGGGTACTTACCTCGGCACTGGTTGCAGGGGCCTCAGTGACACATAGATGAGGAAGACACTTGCTAGAAACCTCGCAGGTTACTGATCCCAGTGCTGAGCCTAGGCTTTAACATGACCTCAGGTGAGCCAAGCTGCAAACAGCAGCCCACATGTAGACAAGCACCAGGTGATAATTACCATGCCTTTCACCAGATTGTCCCTCTCACAGGCTTCAAACACGGCCCTGTCAGTCTTCCCAATACACATAAAAACAACCTTTCATCACATTTTTCTCTGCGACAGCTGAATGCTGGGAGGGTGGAGGGGGAACAGATATGTGATTAACAAGTTTTTAAAAAAAGCTTGCCTTTCTTATGCCTGAACCCAATGGGACTGAACTTTAAAGAGGAGGAAAGCATAATCAACACTTCAGAAGTATCTAAAAAGGCATGGCACCTTTGGTTATGGGAAGTGGAAAAGTTAATGACCACCATCTCAGGTCTCTGAAGAGACAGGTGTCTCTTCTCCTGGGATATAAATAACCTAGCTTTATTCCTGCATAAACCTGTTTGTAACTTCAGGGATGGAACTGCCCTTCCTGAACATGCCAGGTCAGCATCTTGCTTGGATCAGAGAAGGCTATGTCACTCCATCAGGGAGCTTCTAGATGGGGAGAAAAAGGGAAACCAATTTCAGGGATGATGATGGGGTATAAAATAAAAATGGAATTTCTCTGGTTAACTGTTTATTTGGGGGATGTGAAGGAGGGAAAGATAAACAGTCTCTGTTCCAGGCTTCACAGGACTGGTTAGCAACACGTTCAGGAAATACGGATTATTGGACAAAGTGCAGCTGAGCTGGTCAAAACAACATGATGAAGACAACTGCATGATATACATATAAGGCAAGCACAAAGATACAGTTACATGCATTAAATGAATCATCACATATAGACTCTGATCTTGCAATTGGCTACAGGGGCACTTATCTTTACATCCTTTGGGTGAAATTAACTACTCACACTCATACTACCTCACCACACAAAATTAAGCTGAAGCACCCACAGGAATGGTGCCAGAGTTTGCATTCATTTTTCTTTTAAACTTTTCAAGGTCATCACAACTCTAAAAATGCTACGAAGAGTTGTGTAAGACTGTGTACATTACAGCTGTAACACAATACCACTGTCACTTTATAAGCAGGGGAAAAGAGCAGGCTGTAAGTTTCTGTACTAACAGGCACACTAAGAAAAGTAACATACACTCAACCAGAACAGAATATGTTCTTCCTATTAAACACACACACAGAAAAATAGAAACATAATCATACCATCATCCAACCAGGCCTCAGCATTTAAGTATGCTCTACAAGGCAAAACCCTGCTTGGCAGCTGTTTACAGTACTTTCCTTTCTGGGGACCTGAGAAAAGTATCCAAATGAAATCACGGTAGAGAGTGGGAGAGCAGGACACGGGACAAAACGCAGGCAGCAGACCTGGAAGCAAATTCCTCTTTCAGAGAGATGGCCGCAATGCATAGGCGGCATTCTCTCTGCTGTCCAGAGACAAGACCCTCTCCCCAGCAAGGGAAACCACCCACTTTGACGTTTTATGATGGATTTTATTTCTAAGCCTTTCCTACTGTCCTAACTGCTTCTGCAGCTACAGAGATCACTAATGATTTATAGTTCTGCCATCTCCTCAGCATGAGAGCTCCTCAACTCAACTAATCCCAAATGCTACGTGAATATGTTTCATGGCCACAACTCCATTCCCCACAACCCAGGGCAGGAATACCAGCTCGTCTCTGTCTAGACAGTTACAGTACTCTTTACACAGCCTCCTTCTCTCCTCAGCCAGGGCTGCCAGCTAAGGAGGGCTGGGTTGCTCCTCCCAGTACAACAGGCCCTAAGTGCCAGAAAAAACTAGGAGCAGAAAGAAAGAGATTCTTTTGCTTGCCAGCAAACCTTTAGGCAGTAGGTGATGAGTGTTCCCAATTGTTTTAAACCTCTAGAAGATACTGACAGCAAAACTAAATGCCTTATTGCAACAAGCACTCTTCTTTTCCCAGGGGAACATCACATGACTGTCCACAGTGAGCAGTATTTCTCAACCCCTGGTAACCTCAGAGATCCCCAGGTGCCCTGTAAAACACTTGTCTTCCACCAAAGAGGCAGATTTTTCCAAACTAATGAGACAATTCAGTTTCCTTGGCAGAAATGCAAAGCCAGAAGCTGCCCAGTGCATCATATCCTCTACCACGGAGGGCAACGTTACTATCCAGGGCAACCTGGTGGTCTTTCCCAGCCTTGCTGGACAGCCTGGAACTTTGGTCACCAGAGTTCCACCATGAAGGTCCAGGCACCGTATGGGACAACGCACACTCTGAGCATATTATAGAGGGTTTGTCTAGACTGGGAGCTTGGTTGTCTCCTTTTCCCAAACGTGTGTTTAAGTTAAGCTTTGCAGGCTTACCAAGGGCCCCAGCCAGTGCAGGGCCCTCCCCAGGCACCGGGTACCTGCAGAGCCGGAGGCAGGGTCACAGTGCCCCTTCCCAAGCACACCACAACATGTCCACAGCCACAGGAGGCTGCAGTACCTGGAAGAAGCCAGGGCAGAAGCCGTGAAGTTGCCAGCAAGCAGGCAGGCCAGGCCACGCAATTGCAACCCAGGTGCTGTGCGGCCCACTGGCTCTTGCCCCAGCTCCAGCAGGCTGTATAGAAGGTCATTAATCAGTCCCCTGGCCATTTTATTAACAGCCGTGTTTACACACTGACACTCCTGGGCAGACACACTCATTCCAAGGGCCTGGAGCAGCTTCGACACACAGCATAGATAGTCCAGGTGCTGCATCTTCTCCCCCAGCACCACACTCATTTTTCCACTGATGGCTCCATCAAAAAAGTATTTTTTGCAGGTCTCGGACATCAAAAAGCTTATTTGCAGCCCTGCTACAGAAAATAGGCCAAGAACTTCACAAAGCAATGTCCATAAGCTGCTCAAAACAGTGACACAGGAGACCTGCTCTTTCAGAAGTTACAGCCAAAAGAAGCAGCAGCAAGGAAGCTGAAGAAAGCTGCCTCTCACCCAGAGCACCTCACCCTCATCCTCCCCCAGCACCAGTTATTCACGCTGCTGATTGCGTGCTAATACATCTCAACAGCTTAGCTCGGGAAGCCTGCAGAGACAGGCAGCACAAACCACGGATTATCAGGGAGGAAGATTATCCTCCTGGTGCAGAGGACAGTAGAATCCCAATTCCAGCCTCAAAAGCTGCTCAGTCTTCTACAAACAGCTCCGTTCATTGAGGCCTACCACAGACTCACCAGAAATATTTGTTCATACATTTTTTTAAGAACACTTTATGTCATCTCGGGCCCATTCCCCTCAACCACCACTCCCATAGCAGGGTGTGGGGCACACACACTGGGCAAACACTCTCCAGCCAGCCCTCACAGTTTGGAAAGATACACAGAACCATTTCTGAAGCCTGTCTGGGCCATGATTCAGTCCAAGAAAACTAGATGAGTTCGGACCTGATGGGCTTAAGCAAAAAAAGCAGATCCCAAATTTGTCAGTTCCTGTTCACAGTCAGCAATGCTTTTGGACCCAGCTGCTCGAGAAGGATGACACCCGCAAAGCAGGTTTGAAACAACTGTGCACAGAACCACTATATCTAGCTCAAAACCGGGAGAAAAGCCAAACACAAGCCCAAGTTATGCAGCTGTTTTAAAGCCCTGGATGCTGTGACACTTTGCAGTAAGTGGAAAAGTATCCTGTCTGCTTTACATTGAAGGAAAAAAAGAGGCTCAGAGACAGTCTGAAGAGCAGAGCACAGAACCCAAAAACTTTAACTGCATTTTAAAAGAAAATTAGACAGCTCTATTTCAAGGTTCACTCTACCTTTATACAGTTCAGCAGCACAGAAGCACTGGTTAAGAGCATGAAAAACATCACTCTTAGCCCACACAAAGCTCTTGCAGAAAAGACTAGTATTGATGAAACATAACTGGCAGAAAGAAGTCCTTTCACTAGTGTAGCGTGTTTCTCTGAGGGACAGGATCATTCAATAGACTCTTTTGATACTGTGTTACCATTAAGACAGCCTGTTTTTGGATCTCAGCTTGCAAATCCTTTCTAGCACAGGCAAGTGCTTATCCAAGTACACCCTGACACTCATGCCCCCTCAGGATACCTCCAACACCATCCCTATCCCCTCATGTTTCCAGTCACAGCATGGCCATGGCCAAAGCACAGAGCACAGAAAGTTCTGAACACCAAGGCCTGCCACCAAATAAGGAGGCAGGTCTTGCAGACACTCCTTTCGCCCTCAATCTTATTCAATGTTTCAGCATCTCGACTGCATTAGGGACTGTGCAATGAACTCAAGCTCCTTTGGGGCAAAGCCTGGCCTGAGCAATGGTGCTTTTTTTTTTGCAAATGAAAGCATCCCTAGTACAAACAAGACTTCAAAGGCAAGCAGCCCCTTATGTGCTACTCAAAGGTGAGCAGCCAATTTCAAAGCCCTTGGGAGACCTCAAAGGCTACCACTGTTGAGCACAGGAGAGGTAGCTAACACTTCAATACTGGCACTTCAAACAGCTGCCCTATGCTGGGCCTGTCTGTCAATAGGGAAGGGTTTCTGAACAGGCAACACTGTTTTTCACAGTGCCTATCTGGGAGAAAAACAGCAGCAGAAAGCTTTACAAATCTGTATCCTTGAACCCATGGACACTGCCATAAAATTGCCTTCTCCTTTCAGAAACCCCTCTATCTGCCCGCTCTCAAGACATTTGTTAGTGTTATGACTCTCTACTACGGTGCAACCTCCGAAAATCTACTTTCTTCCAGAAAAAGGAGTCTCTCTGGATCTATGATAGGGCGAATTTCAGACTAAATGTGCAAAATGTCAGAGAGATGCAGAAATTAAAGAAGCATCAGGGTAAGGAAGGAATGTCATTGTTAAAATTTTATGAGGTAAGAAATCTCATATTAGTTGTTATATCACATTAGCCATCTTGACCAACTGTGAATTTTAATACTGTATTTGGGAGAACAAGCAGGTCTGATTTTACTGCTATTGACTTGGAAACTCTGAATACACCAGCAGTTCATAGTCTTCTACAGTACTATTTTCAATCAGTTTCCTCACAGTAACTAACAACAGTACTGGTCTCCTGGGACACTAGCAAATTTACAAGGCTTACTGGGGTTTCCACAGCTCTAATTCTTATGGTGCTTAATCTGCTTGAGCTCGTTGGAAAGTCATCATCATCAGAGCTACTGAAATCATTAGTGACAATAGGACCAAGTCAGCATTTACAACAGCACAGTTTGGGGACTTATAAGCAAATAATACTAAATGAACACAAGTTCCCCTCACGTGGAAGAGGTGAGAAACATCCCTGGTAATCTGCAAGAGGTTGGGCTTTGTGACTAAGGCTAGGACTTGGCCTTAGAGGATCAAGATTCAATTTCTAGGTCTGCCTCAGACTTCCTGTGGGAGTTTGGAACCATGTCTGTATAGAAAAAGCATGTTCCATTCCCTCCATACTTTTAGTGCTTTAAGCCTGAAGCTCCTCTGGGCTAGGTCTACTTTATCCCATCTGTCCAGTGCTCACCAAAGCAAGGCAGAGAGATGGGATGCTCCCGCAGTCTATGGTCATACAAACACGAGACACCTTTGCAACGGTATTTTTGAACACAGATCACACAGCACAGCTGATTACAACAGCTGCAGGCCTCGGTTGCATTTTCCTTACACAACACACGAACGTGCTCAGGGCAAGGCTAAGCAGCACTGTGGTGAAAGGAAATAGTAGGACGGTTTTCTGAATTGCAGTAGCCACCCTTTGATGGGTACAGCCTCAGCAAAGTGCACAGGGTTTCAGGCACACAGACCAGCCCACATCTGGAGCTGGGAACCAGAGCAGCGAGCGTGCCGCAACTCTGCTATGCACATACCAGAGCACTCATAATCTTCCAGCTATGCGGAGGCAGGTACGTCAGGCACAAACAGAAGCCCGGAGTAACTGAAACTGGGCTTGGTGATAGTTAATTATTCAGTCCTTAGCTGGGATCACTCAGCATTAATGTCAGGACTAAGCACTGTTTGAGTGCCATGTAAGCACCACTCCTGGCACCAAACATCAAAACCTTTGAAAAAAGCCGAAGAGTAGCTAGTACACGTTTTTTGCTTTCACACTCACAGAGAATGTCTTCCTGCTATCTTTCACAGTAAAGACAGCACATGATTTAGAGATGGATAGAAGGATGGATCTTGCCAGTAATCTTGCCTCAAGATTGGCAAGAAGTATCACAGTGTTTTATGGATACAACTGCAGGCTGCAAGACCAAATATGTTGAATTGTTATATGCTTTTATATCCACCATACTTCAAGAACCAAAGTCAACTGGCACTGCAGTGCACTGGCAGAAAAACTCTGGCTTTGATATGCTATGTGTATGGAAGTCACATTTAACACTCATGTTTAGACCAGGAGAGCTAGCCAGATCACCCTGTATTTTCAGGACAAAGCATATCATTCACAGAGTGAAGAATGGAACAAGAAAACGCTGTGTGTGAAACTATTAACAAACACAGAGTCATCTTGCGCACCACATATCTGAGGATGGAATAGGGGACACCAGAGCAACCCAGCAGGGAAGAATTCAACCCCTGAGCTATGACACTCCCAGTTGTTCCACTGACTCTATCTACAGATACAGACACACCACTGAAATGCAGGCCTGCCTATGGAGAAGCCAACCAGCCTTTGTCCTCTGCTTTAAGGGACACTGTTATAAGCCTGACCAGAGACAGACATGAAATCCCTTCTATCTCTGGACAGCAGGCCCTAAGCTGTTGAAGCAATTGGGTGTGTTTAGACTGAGCAGTGCAGAGCTGTGAGAGAGATCTCTAGCTATCAACTGGGGTCAAGCAGTATTCATGGATGCTGAAGAAGAATAGGCACAGCAGCAGACAGCCAGACCAGGGTTAGATGCATTCCCTCAGCTGTGCCCCTGGCTGCACTGGCCCCAGAGATGCTGGGCTGAGCACCGCTCAGACTGCAGTGGAATGAAGAGGATGAATGAGGCAATACTGCACTGAACAGCTCCTCAAAAGCACCATCATTTTGTAGAAGATCCTTCCAAATCATGCCAAAAGAAAAGCTTATGCCAGCATCAGACAGGCTGCTCCCTAACTCCTCCACACAGCCAGGCTGCTCAGCCCCACATCCAGCTCCCTGGGAACCCAGCAGGTTCTGCTGCTGCAGGATCAAGTTGTTCCCAAAGACTTACAAAGAATCCCACTTTGCAACAAGCCTCAGCTGCACCTGGAGTGATTTAATAAGAGGTGATAATCTTTGATGCATTTATATCAGTGAACCAAACTTGTGTGTTTTCTGGTTCCGTTCCAGTTCAGGTTCAGCAATTCTCAGCTGATGCAGTTAAGATCGGCAGTGGTCTAACACTGATTCATGTTGGAAGCTACGATATTTTCAAACAAAAAGGACTGTGTGCTGAAAGCAGGAAGCTACAGTCAGGCCAGAAACATTACTCCATTCTCCTGTGTCCAGGACAGCCTGTGGTCCTAGCCGAGCCCTCCAGCTTCTCAGAGGATTAAGAAGCTGGAGAATTTCATTGAGAATGACAAGACATGAGAGGTCTGAAGCATCCATGGATGTGCTTTCCTCTTAAATCTGTGCAAGCTCACTGGCAGGACACAGAAGTACACGTACTCGTTTCTACTGGCTGGCAGTAAGAACAGACCATGCCTCACCAAAGGAGGACAGGAAACCCTGTCCCACTAGGAGCAACCTAGTCAGGGCTCATTTTCAGAACAAAAGCTCTCAAGAAGGTTTTGCAGAGCCACCCAGTCCAACCCAGCATCAGGAGGCAGGAACAGGCACTCCAGCTGCACATGTTTGCATGCTGCTTGGAGAGGGGGAGACCACAACACAACAGTTCCCTGCTGAGGAATTCAGGTTTTAGTCAAAGCACTCTTTTAAACAGGCAACTTGAAATATTTCTGGCTTAGAAAAAACAGGAGAGATCAAAGACACAAGCAGCAGATTCCAAATGTGTTTCTTTGATTCTCTGACTTCCCGTTTCAGGGAAAGCCTGTAGCAGGTTTTGTAGCAATTTGTTTCTACATTGACATTCACAATCTCATTTGACTTAGGATACACGACACACCAACCCCCTAAAACAGGCACAGCTACATCAGTTGAAAAGAGGTTTATATTTACAAGTGTAGAGCTCAACAATATAAACAGCCCCTGCGGGAACTGTACTTCCTTAGGTACATTACTTCTATGAGCAGGGTACTACAGCAACCAGGACATTCTAACAATGGCAGATAGGTCAGCCCTTAGCTTCCCCACTGTCCTGAGAGTGCTGTTCTGCAGGGTGATTCAAAGGCACTTAGTGCCCAGTTTTTAACCCCGTGTCTCTACTGGAATCACAAGCATGGTGACCAGATGCACGGCTGGATTTCTGGCAGGGCTAGTAATCCTCTAGAAATTGAATGCAGGCCAACCAACTTATCTGAGGAAATTTTAGCTTCCAACCACCACACCAATACATTACAAATCCCAACAGTCAACAAGCCTTAGACTTAAGTCACAGTACTCTAGGTCTATGTTGGTTCAACACAAAAAACAGGGATCTGGAGAGCACAGCAAAAGTAGATTCAAGCCATGAAGATCAGAAGACACACAAAAAAAAGAGAGAAGTCTAAACACAAAACTAGTCAGGCAGCAACAAAAATCAGGACTCCCACAAAACAAAAGCTGTTTTCAAAAAGCAGCAACAAAAGCAAACACTACGTCCAATTTGTCAACAAGCTTTACTTAGAGCTCCCATTCCTTGCCCCCCTTTTCCTTTTCTTAATATCCATGATTATCTATTGGCTCCTCAGTTTTACTCCCGTGGAGATCTCCTGTATCTCTACATGTAAAACCATGCATTAATTATAGCAAGAAATAAGTCCTAGTGGAAGTCACAAAACAAGTTCTGTCTTGTACAGATCCCAAGTAACACACTGCATGTCCTGCACAGCCATCATGCAAAATATCTCTACTTACCCACACTCCCCCTTCCACAACAATGCACAAACAGGTCTCTACAGAGCCAGCCTCCCACAGCCTGCCCACGGCCAGCCCAGCACTACGCAGCTGCTTCACTGAAAGGAGCCAATTTCACAGGCCTTCTCTTCAGCATGACAAACTGCCCAAGGGGTCTGTGCCTAACCACTGAGACAGCCTGGCAAGCCTCACATGCCCAAAGCGTTCTTTAGGAAAGAGCCAGGACACTTCCCACTGGAGGGAAAAAAAAAAAATCACAGCTCATGGAAGTTTAGGCAGTGCCACTGAGCATCTTAAACTGAGCACCTCGTTGCAATAAAAAACTTGAGGGACTCAGAGGGCTGTTGAGGGCTGGTTCTTCACCTACATCTGCACATGCAAAGCACAATATAATCTTCCAGGCATTAATTTAGGGCAATAGCCCAGCTCCATCCTACATAACCAAGCAGCATTCAGTTGAGATGACCAACTTTGTAGGCCCTTCCATTCTTCCACCTGACCAGTTTCATACAGCTCTTGGAGCAGCCATTTCTCAAAAAGTCCAAGAGACAAAGATGCCTGAAAGACTCCTTCCTGCAGGTCAAAAAAGACCCTTCAGGAGTGATGTGTATGACGCTCAGTGTTAGTCACAGGGATTTTTACACACACACACCAAATAGCAGACTGAAATCTGTTTTCTGCTATTTTAGAAAAGTAGAGCTGCTTCTCACCTTGGAAAGCAGAGCAGCACACATGTAGCAGAGGGAGCATCTCCACAGACAACCAACATACATCAGATCTTTGGTAAAGAGCCCACTCCCTTTCACCTTGCCCACTCCAGCTGGCCTACTGATGGCAGACCCTAACCCATTTGAGCTAATTCAGAGCAGATCACTTTAAGAAACCAACATCTGCCCCTAACTCCTCATAATGGCAAACTGATTCTACCAGCAAACTCCCCATCAGTTCCTTTGCATCTCACTGATTAATGGCTCTTACTCATAAGATAGACAAAATCCAGCCCTGAAACCCTAATTTGGTGGTGCAGAATGAATCCACGATACCCCTCCCCAGGGGGCTCAGACAGCCCTGGCTGCACACCGGGAGACAGCACAAAGGATAAAATGGAGCTCTCCCAAAAGGCACGTGTAAGGAAAGCAAAATGAAACATGTACCAGAGAATACCCAGCGTATGTAGCAGCAGGTCGCAGCCCTGAAAAGGAGTGTGCAGACCACAGAGCCAAAATCAAATGCCCACCACACGTGGGGGTACAAGTGCTACTTCGTCCAGTAGAAGTCTCTGCAGAATACAGACTAACAAACTGCTCTTCAGCAACACCAACAAAGCACGTTTCACTGGCAGTCCACAGGCTGCATTAAACGCACATACGTGCACATGTACACACTGAGGTCAAGCACAAGCACCAAGGACTTTCCTCTAGACAACTTTAAGGAAGCCATGCAGGTTTTTCTCTTGCTTGGCAAGAGAAGAATACTGTGTTCCTTGGTATTAAAGAGCCATCTAAGGGAAACTCTGACCTGAACGAGAGTTCTGAGAACAGGATGTCATGCTGGGGAAAGACCATTTTTAGGTACAGTGTCATTTACTTCCCCTGAAGTTTTATGTACACTCTTCACTTCAAGAAATTTTGAAGCATTACTGTTTTGAGACCAATGACTACACTTTTCAGATGTGTATTACAATATTTCTTATTTATTAGCAAGTCCTCTCAAAAGGGGAAGGATTAAGTTTTCTATTCATGGAGACAGAGAGCCTACACAAAGGCTGAATGATCTGCCCAGGGTTACAGGTGAATCAGCGGCAGGGACAGAACAAGGTGCCCTGACTCACAGGCACCTGCTGTCAGCACAAGGCAATGCTACCCAGCTCTTGTACTCCCTGAAGTCAGGCTTAAGTCATGCTGTCCTCATGACACCAGTCAATTCCCAGTGAGTGAGTGTCTGTCAGGAATTCTCCAAAACGCCAAGAAGAATGATGGATTTTTCTGGTAGAACCAATTATACCCCACAGAAGATAACTCCAAGGAAAGATGGTCTGAGACACACAGATGAAAGCACATCCAGACCTGTGGAACACAGACCCTATCTGTCTTGAACAGACACCTCCAAGACATGTTTCACATCTTTCACATCATCCTTCCCTTCTCCACAGGCTCACAGAACTCTGCTTTGCAGGGTGAGAGCAACTGCTTACACAGAACAGGTGTTTCTGTATCCTCAGCTGCCGGTAATGCAGGTTAGCAGCTGGTAACACGGAGGAAGAGGCAGCACTGCATTTCTCCTGTCAGTCATCTGTAACAACTCCACACATCACAGCATGGGAAATCCCAAAAGCTTTCTGATACAGACTGGGTTCATATCACACAAGCAAAAAGAATGCTTCAGAAGAGGGGCACCAAAAAGATCCCAACTAAAAGACAGACCAGTCACGCATCAGTTCCTCTGCATAACTACAGTTATACCAGCTCTCCCAAAGCAGCATTATCAGTACAGATGGAAACTTAGACAACAAAGTTAAAGCACGCTGGCTGCACCACACAGCACTCACCTTGCTGCCTATATCTTCTCGCTTGTTCCCAGGCTTGCTTCTCCTCAGCTTAATGGAAGGGGAGCGAAGCAGATTTTTGATGCGACTTGTTATCGTAGACCCTTCGACTGACATCATCTCCAGGCGCCACGGAGGTATTCACCCCACACACAGACTGTGCCTGGGGAACGAGCCCAGGTTTGAGGCAGAAACACCACTGTGCTCAGCTCTGCTCCCACACATTCACATATCTCTCTCTGCTCGGGAACTCCACTCCTGTTACACTGCAAAGCTATTCACAGAGGCTGGCAGACTTTCCTTTTGCAGATTCCAGAGGATCAAATCAGCAGTAATCTAAACTGAAAGATGCACCGTGAGTCAATATGATATTCACAACAAATTCTAGCCTCATTCTTTGCAAGAAATGTAAACGCAAGGGCTTATAGAGATGCCTTAGGCAAGGCATAAATAGGGATGGAGGCAGCATTACTACTTTCAGAGGTTTCCACACAAATTATCATCCATTTAGTATCAATTAACACATCCACACCAATTCCCAAATCCAAAATTTAGATTTTGCACTTCAGTATCATCTTATGACAAAGACAAAAATTCCCACCCCTTGCTTTAGCTCCATACACATCCATTCCACCTTGTGCTTCACAGCCTGGAAAGCACAATGCTGTACTTGACTGTTAAACGCTGAGTCGCAGAAGAACCCCGAGAACACACACGAGGGAGTTTTTAACTCTCACAAATTTTTTAAGTCCACACAATTACATAGTGTGTGATACCAGATAATAAAGGCATATGATGTTTCCACGTCCCCCCATCCCCTATTTACAAAGTGGATCAAGTAGGCACTATAGCTGCTGCCAAAGATTACAGACCCCCGGCCAACACCTTCACCTTTCCCGAAGCGCCGGTGGTGGCCGGGAGGAAAGAGGGATGCAGTCAGAGCCTGCAGTGAATTATCCTCCCGGCTTCTGTGCAAAATGGGGGCGGGGGGGAAGAAAGAGAGAGACAGAGAGAAGAGAGAAGAGGAAGAGAGAAACGTCCAAGCCAGCACAGCCAGCAGCCTCCTCCCTGCGGCGGCAGCACTGCAGGTGAGGGGCCGCGCCTCCTCCGCCCGCCCCAGCCCGCCCCGCCGCGCCGCGTTGAACCTCTCCTACCTGGCGCCCAGGAACGGCGATCTCGGCACCCACGGTGCCCCGCAGCGCCTGCCCATGCAGCCGGCCTGCCCCGAGGAGGGGCCGCGGCGCGGGCCGCCCCCGCGGGCGGGGCGGGGGCTGTACCCTGGGCGGTGGCGGCAGGGAGGGGGCGGCCCCGCAGTGCCCGGTGCCGGCCAGGCGCTGGGGCCGAGCCCGGGCCCCGCCCGCCGAGCCCGGGAGCGCAGGGGCGCGCGCCCGCCCGTCCCGCCGCGCCCTGGCCCCGGCCCGGCCGCCCGGCAGCGCTACGGCGGCCCGCGCGGGCCAAACCGCGTCGGCGGGGCGGCGGAGGGAGACGGGCGGCGCTGGCGGAGGGATCGCGGTGCGGCGGTCGTGCTGGGCTGTGCGTGAGGAGGCCGCCGGCAGCTGGTCGAGCTTTAATGGGGGACCCGAGGGCGCGTCTCCACAAAGACTTGACACAAGAGCCAAGTGAGACCCGGGGGAAGGTCAAAGGCACGTAAGAGACCCGTCCTGCCGTTCCCGCCGCCCCTCAGGGCCCATGGTTGCGTCCCCCGCCTCCATCGTGCCCTGTAACCCTGTCCATCATTACCCTGGTTGAACGTGTAATTGTAGTGTCTCTGGCAAAATGGAACGCGTGTTGGCTTAACATCCGAACTTAATATAGTAGTTCCCAAGAATAACCAACTACACTTGCCCTGACACCACCACCAACAGCTAAGCAAGTATGGAGCACCCCTTGGACAGTGACACCAGAAATTTGGAAAATTGTCCCATACATGAGACAAGAGGTAGGGTAACAACAAATGTCATTTGACCCGTCTTGGTCTCTCAAACGGGTTGAATTGTTGGTGCAAATTAGTGCGTCTACAGTTCCAGCCGCACTGTTTTTGACTTTTGTTGTTCTTTCAACCACAAGCATTTACAAATCTTGGGTGCTTCCTACCCCTTCAGGGTGGGTCGTCACACCGTGCCTGGGGGTGTTTCTGTCGCTGGGGGTGTCACACTGTCCTGACCGCCCCACACACCTGTCTGGCCATTCCTGGCTTGTCACCACATCCTGCCTGTGCCATGACAGGAGCCCTGCGGGGAAGTGACAGGGAAGGGGATGGTGGGACTGTGTAACCCTGCTGCTCTGGGGTGGGAGAGGGGACAGAGAATGTCAGCTTGTGCCCCCACAGTGTGGGACAGCTGACACTTCACATCTGGTGTGTGGATCTTTTACTGGGGCTACGATGTTCACACAGGTGGTGTGGAGGCTGCTGGCAAAGCCAAACCCATAAGCAGCTGAGCTGGGTATTCCTGGATGACCATGGGAGTCCACAACCATACAATGGCATGGCAGGGCCCCACTGCATAGATTTCCACCTATGATGAAGTCCTGGAGCTCCTTCTCTCCTCAGCTCTTCAAAGTTTTTGCTAGGAGGCTGGCAGCCCACTAGCACGTCAAGATGCCCATGGAGTCAGAAATCTGGACATTTGTGTGTTGGCTCCTAGCAGATGAGAGCCTAGAAGCAAATATACATCAGTCCAGCAAGAGGGTTTTGCCCTGGAGCTATCTAATACCTGTTCCCTGTGGAAAAGTTCAGAAGCCACTATGCTAATGCCTGTGCTTTCCAAGTGGGAAGAGAAATAGCTGCCCTACCATGCCATGGCAGCTACTAACCACATGAGAGGAGGTGGGGAGGCAGATTTCACAAGCCAGCAAGGCCGAATTGCTGTCAAAGGGCATACGTTTAGGATGTACTTCTCTCTCTCAGTTCAAAGAGATTGTGCATATCGACACTGGCCACACCACAGCCCTAAAGGGGGGAAAGGAAACCAGCCTTTCGTAGCATGGAAAAGTCCTGCTAGCTCCTTCTTCCTTAACATGCCCTGCCATTTATTGCAATTTGTCCCATGTCCTTGGAGTATCTTTCTGGCTCCCTGTTGCCTACTGTGGGTGACCTGCTCCTTTTCCTGTCTTTGGTGACTGCCTTGTCTTCAGTGATAATTCAGACCCAGAGTACTCAGCAATTGGAGATGATCCTTCCAAAAATATGGGCTGTGAAAATTTGCTGAAGTTCAGGCAGAGATTTGCCATGACAAATGACCCACATGGGTTATGGTCTTCCTCATTGTGGCCAGCACACTGCCACCGTCACAGCTTGTGACTGTGTGAACCTGCACCACCGGAATTTCAGGAAAAGTTTGTTTGCATTCCAAGTGGGATTCTGAGCAGGCACAAGGGCTTGCAGGACTAGGACCTTAAGGTTTGTCTGGTCAGAAACCTGCATAAACTGATGAAAACACCCAGAGGCATAACAGGACATCCTTCTAATCTCTATCAGTAACTTGCAGGAAGTGAATTTAAAATGTCAGTGTCTAACCTTTGATGGTTTTTGTTTTGGTACACGTGCCATAGAGAAATCCGTGCTTGTTGCTGTGTCAAAATGTCACAAGGTTCTGGGAGCTATGGCTTTTTGAAAGATATCGAATTTTGTGAGATTTACAATAAAATTGCAAGAGTTGGTAATGTTGCAATTGTTTTTAAAATAAAAGTAGTTGAAGTCCATGGAGCTAAGAGTATACGTATAGAATCATGGAATCATATAGGTGTCTTAGCTTTCGGCCCCGGACGTGGTCTGCAACCCAAGAGGTGGCACATAAGAAAAGGATTCTTTTAGAAAATGTGAATATTGTCCATTTCTACCAAATCTCTTGTCCTATTGCTCAATAACAGTGTCTTTCTGCTAAGGGTGAGGAGAAACTCATGGAGGAAACTAGACCTGCTGCTGCAGCAAAAATAAAATCCCTCTTCTATGAAGATTTACACATATGCTTAGTTTTATCCAGGGTATCAATTCTAGTGAGTGGAACTACTCACAGTGGATATGGAGTTTGAAATGTGCACCAGCCTGTACAGGACTGGGACCTGGCACTGCACAGGAAAAAAAATGTAGTCAGTAGTTCTTAAATTTCTGCTGTTCAACACTAAAATGTCAGAGTCATCACATTTGGGAGAAACACGCATACATTTGAGAAAGAACTGAGGGATGTCTTTGAAAACAAAGGACAGCTGAGATGTATGCTTGGGAGACACTGTTTAAAAGCAACTAGAATTGTTCCTCTTTTGTTGGAAGCTGAGCACAGCATAATGTGATTTGTGATTACAATTCTTTGTGTCTGTGAAGTGACTGAAGAGACAGGCTACCTCTGAAACATCACTGGACTTCAAAATTCATTGAAAAGGAACTGGGACAGGGAATGGATGTTTCTGATGTTCAGACTAAAGCATACTACCTTTCTAGTTATTTCTGAAGCCACATGAAATGTCACAGTTTCTTCATTTTGTCCTAAAGAGAGAGATCTTGCCCATGTTTTTTAAAGAAACTTTTTCTATAGTTTCATTAATAAAAACACTTGCTCTTTTTTTCTTTGATCTCAATAATACAAAAGGGAAACAGGCAGGAAACACCAGTTTCCTCTAGGTATTGCACTACAAGTCTTACCACACACCTGTTTCATTGTTAGAGGTATATGATTTTCCAATTGTAATATCAAATTTACAAAAGGTTACTGCAAAATCCTTGCACTGACTCTACAACTACTGGAGCTTTAGCTGGAGTGAAACCAGAGAAGATGATGCCGTCCTGCACGACTTCTGTTCTCCCAGCCCTATCCTCCAATAAATACCAAACCACTTGAAATGGAGAAACTGCTTTTCATCCAGTGGCATGTCTAGAAGCAATTGGTAAACCTGCTGCTCCATGACAAGCCTCCTGGTGTTTCTCTTGCTCATGGTGTCCAAAATAAGCTCTCCCATGGCAGCAGTCAAGCTGTTAATCTGCTGGCCATTGTGTCGAAGCTCATTAAAGGTGTGCGTGTGGCTTGTGCGGGGGCAAGCACTTCGCTCTGTGCTCACCCACCCCAGCGATTGCTGCTGTTTCTTTTGTTGTGCCATTATTGCCTCCTCACAGATTACTTTTATTTCCAAACAAGGCTTGTATGTTTACAGTATGTTCCTGTAGGGCCCATCGCCACAGGGCAGCGCCTTGACTGAGATCAGTTAATGATAACCAAAAGCAACAGGACTTTCAGCTTCGCTCTAGAGGTCATGAATTCTTCCTTGACAGAAAGGATAATGTACCATGAATAAATTATGTCATTTATCTTTGGCGTTTCCAGCATTTGGTCTTGAATGATGTGTTCTTAAAGAAGTCTTCTGAGGGATGCTTTAAATAATGAAAGAACAGATGCCTCAACAAATTAAATGCCATATTTTTAAGCACTAGGTAATGAAGTATCTGAAAATGTTATTCTCTGTTGCAGAAATCCTCTGTGCTTTTCTAAGAAACAGCATTTTGCAATAGTTCTGTAATCCTGTAGAACTCCAAGCAAAAGGAACATTTTGGAAGTGATTTTAAAAAAAATTATTTTCGTAGTTAAAAATATGATGTTAAAAAAACCACATAAAAGAAGACACAAAGCAACAGAGTAGAAGTGCTACATGAGCTGTCTCAGTGTGATATTAAACCTTTCCTTGAACTTGTTCTCTTTACAAAGCTCTTCTCACTGCCTGTGGCCAGGCAGGGAATGTGGGGTGAGTCTCCAGCCAGCTGTGCTGACATGCTGAGGGCAGATGCATCCCATGACTGCATCCACTGAGTGCTTCCCAAGCTCCCTGTGTGGTGGGGGCTGCAAGGTGCTCTGTGCCTCTGAAACCCTGATGTGCTGATACCACACTGCAGCCAAGCCCCTGGGTGGTAGCTTGATCATCTTGGGGTTTTGCCATTTTAAATTTGTTTTCTTAGTCAGAGAAACAGATCTGAGAAAGGATCTCATTTTTTCAGACACCGGTGTGCTGGAGCTGACCTGCTCTCCTGGTACTAGAGGGAGCTCCAAACTGGAAGCTGTGGCAGCCAGCATGAGCAATTGAGGCCAGCTCAGCGACCAGGTGAGTTAGTCAGGGACCAGCGTCACTCTCATGCAGATTCATAGCTCCCACACGGCTTAGAGGATGGGTTGACCTTGCTTCACATGTGCCTGCAGAAATAGTGGGGACAGACATTTTGCTCCACACCCTCACTGCTATGTTCCTGAGCAGCTTTCAGGCCAAGTGAAGAGCAGAGAACACATTTTTCCCACAAGCTTTAAACTCTGTGGAAGAAGAGCATTTGGTCTTCTTCTGTAAGAGCTGCCTACCCAAGGACCATAGCACTGCTTTCCAGTTAGGATAATGACTATCATTTCAGCCTCACAGGATGTTGATTCAGCAGGGTCATTATGCCTTTTTCCTCCTGTTGACTTCTTGTTAGAACAGTGAACAGCAGGCACTCAGATGTGGAGAGAGGGTGGAGGAGGAAAGATAAACAGCTTTGGTCTAGTCCAGAATCAAAATAACTATGAGAGAAACTAGACAGGTAGAGGGTAAGAGAAGAAAAGCAGCTACCAGGCAGTATATAGAGAGCATTTCACATTTAACTTTTCTCCAACTAAGAAAATGACTGTGAACTTAATAATAATTTCATTATTAACCTCTTAATTAGATACGAATTTGCCCTGGCAAAATGCGCTGAGAATTCTTTTCTGGACACACAGAGGCCTCCAAAGCTCAATGTACAGCATATCAGGTGATGAAACCCAAACAGAGTTAGTTGCTTTTGTTGACTTGTTTTCTGGCAGTGAGCTTTGTCCCTTCCTCTCTCTCATTTATTGCCACAGCTACAAGGGATAAGCAGAATGAGTTTCTGGAAATTGTTTCCAACCATAGCTGAGGTCTTTTTATCAGGCTCCTGGTACCTGACTTGAAATGTTTAGAATTCAGCCAGCAGTTACACAGGATCTTTTCTTCATGTGTTCCCATGGAAAAGTCATGTAGACATCTATGGTTTATAATGCATCCAGGGAGAATATGCTTATATCATAGATCCCAGCTGTGCTTTAATAAAAGAAAAATATACATGCATGAATGCCATTCAGCTGGTTGCCAGGAAATTGTGCTGATAAAGAGAAACTATGGGGAGTACAAACAAAATGTGCAGTATAGAAAGTCCAGCTGAAGATAGAAAGTTACTGCTTAGAAAAGGCTTGTGTCCACTAAGGATTGATAGCTTCTGTAATAAGACAAAATGTGCATAGATGTACTTGGAAATCCCAGGCTCAGCTACACTCACTTTTTTTCTGAATTAGAAGAATGTCCCCTAAAATAAAGGAAAAAATTACAAATCCATTTAAATTTTGACTCTGCTGTTGTAACAAGTGAACTAGTCTGCTTGTGTCTCACTCCTGTATTTCAAGGGATCAACAAAACCCATGCCCTCAATTAAAACTATTTTTAACATAATTAGCAAAGTGCACACAAGTGTCCATTCAGCTGTCAAAGCAAGGCCATGTTCTGGCTCACCTGGTGCCTGAGGCACGTGGGCATCCGGTGTGCAGTGAGGTGTGCTTCCAAGCCTGCTGTGGCGTGGCAGATGTGATTGATAAAAAAAATTATGTGCCTGACTGAAGCCTGGAGGAATGGCTGCTGGACTTCCCACAGCCACCTTGGGCAGCACATGTGGTGAACGGCCCTTGGGAGAGCCTCACCAGCTCCTGAGTGCTGCAGGGGCAGACGAGCCTGGCAGGGCACCACAGGGGCCAGTGGCTCCCCAAGAGCAAGGCCACAGTCCCCACTACTTTGGTTCCAGTCTCTCCACTAGTTCAACACTAGTTGTGTGAACGCCTATCCCCACTAGCTGTGACCTGGCCCACACATTTGTGCATTAGCCAGCTTGTGGAGGGAGATAAATTATGTTAAAACCCTATTAAATTTCCACCAGAAGCAAGACCTGTCTTTGTTGTCCATTTTTCAGTGGCAGGGGATCAGAATGCTATGTGGTAGCTGCTGAATGTAAACATGTTATATTTCCTGCTGGCTGCGTGGAGGTTATGAGGGAGGACATACATCAAGTACTGAGGCAAAACTCAGGCTGGACACTGCCTGGGGCCAGTGAGCTCACCATCATCACAGCTTTGGCTGGTCAGACAAACCACGACATGTTACCCAGGCTAATCCTCAGGGGTCCTTTCAAGTTTAGATCTAGCAGAGTCTGGGCCCATTTACACACAAGACCAAATGGTTTGACAGTCTCAAAATTGCCCACAGTGGGACTCCAGTGTTGCATGAACTCTGTCATTTTAGAGCATAGTTATCTGGGACCTTAGATGTGGGTAGAGACAAGAGCAGCACCATGCAGATGGGAGAAGGCTGTCTCCCATTGACTGGATAGGTGCCAGAGCTGGCAGGCACACAGAGATTGGATGTTGGATACTCCTACATGCAAGGGGACTCCAGAGCTGAAAACCACATGATAGGAAAGCATTTGACTGAGCTGGTACTTAAATAAGGGACACCAAATCCTTGTTCCCTTTTGTAGGAGTTATTTGTGTTCCATTGTTCTCCCTAATTACTGCTCTCTGGAAATACGTACCACAGGATGAAATTACCATTGAACTCTGTTAGGAATGATAAAAGCTTCCCTTAGAGCAATCACTTTATACCTTTCCCAGTTTTGGGCCCATAAACCTTTTGCAGTAAGTGGGGGTGCAGACATCTACAAACTTCATCTTGTTGGCAGTGGGCTTAAGGGGTTTGTGAAAGGTGGTCGAGAAGAGCTACTTTCCACAAATGTCTTAAAAGTACTTGCAAGGGCTCACTGAGCAGCGGCTGAAAGCTGCTGCTTGACTGCTCTAAGATCACCCAGAGGCCTGTTCACTGTAGAAGGGTTGGGTTGGGCTACGTTACATTGGGCCAGGTTAGGTTAGAGAGAGCTCCTTACTGTTACAGGGACAGAAAGGGATCACAGGATAGGGTTGTCAGCATGCGTCTAAGCAACTGATTGTCCTTCACTTGTCCTCCCTCTGGCAGCATAAGCAAGAGCATACAAACTAACACCACATTCACTCCCAGACTGTTCTGCAATGGAAAGCAGTTATTTTCCAGGTTCTACCCTCACAGAAGAGACCTTGCAGATTTCTATGGGGCTAAACATCACATGGGAACAATGCCACGGCATCGCTTGGCTGATGTCTCCCTGAATGTTCTTATGAGTTTAGGCCAGTTCTGCACAGACTGCACGGATGGCGCTCAGCACACAGGCTGGCCCTGGCCCAGGGACCTGAAAGCAGAGATGCTTGCAAACCGCTCTCTGCTGAGCTGGTGTTCCCAATGGCCTGCTGTCTAACCTCCCCCTGCTCCCCAAGAGTATGTAGGTCACTGTTCACATTGTTTTCCTCTGAGCCTCGGCTGCTCCTGTTTTACCACTTTGTTTGCAATTAGCCCGTACTTTTGTAATTGACCTAAATAAGCCTGTTTGTTTCATTTTGCTCCATCCTATGCCTTATGTTTCCAGAGAGCTGTAATTAATAAGAACAGTGCAGCATGAATGTCTGCTACAAGGCCAAAGCAGGCAGTGCCCTGGCTGGAGTTAGTCTTGCTCTTGGTGCTCTGCAGCAAGCTGACAATGTAAACCACAACTCAGGCAGCTTTGCATTTTGCCCTGAGAAAAACATGGCATGACAGATCTTACAGCTTGACTGTGCTGTATGGCCCCCACAAATGCCTTTTATTATTACTACTGTCAGCAAAATTAAAGAACTAGAGCAAAACTGTGAGCAAGCAAATATGAAAGTCCCTCTGATGGCAAGTGATGTCAAAGCGTTATATTGCAAGCCATGAAACCCATCCATTTGTACCAGTTTTCGCAGCCTGCTCGCTTTGTCTCCCACAATCACACTTAGCACGGTGATGACCTTCTAAATTTCCTCTCATGTCACAGCCCTGTCCTCCCCACGAAGTTTGAAGTGTGAAGGGTGGAAAATCAAATGCAACAGAGCATTCAAGTTATCCCACTAAATCTCTTATGCTGTTGGGCAGTAGTCAGCTGGATGGGTTTCAGGCACTGCTTTTTGCCTCAGTTTCCCCATCTGTTCTCATGAACTCCTGCTTGGAGGGGAACATCTCATGAATGTTTTATTTACTTGCACTACTTTTCGCCTTTCACATCTTTAAAAGACAAAAGTAAATATCAAAACAAAACCTTGCAAGAGACCTTTTTCCAAAACTTCCTGTTGTGTTCCAGGCCCTCCCACAGAGATGTTCTGCTGCTCCCCACTGGGGTGCCCATCTCTGTGTCCCCCTCCTGCAGGCAGGGCTGTGTTGAGGTCCGTATGTCAGGTTGGCACAGAGGTCAGTGCCGAGGCCCACAGGGGGTCTTACAGAGCCTGTAGAATAGGGCTTAGCACTGTGGCATCCCTGAACATCGAGCTCCATCCTCTCACCTCAGAGATGCTGGAGGAAGGCACAGGGAATGCAATGCAAACTGCATGTCATGCTGTTTGGAAACCAAATACCAGAAATGCTGGCACTGCATCTATTTGTAGTTTTCCTGACCCATTGCCGGTATCCTGCCCAGCCCTACCTAGGAGCATGCAGTCAATGTCAGTCCCTTTGCTTGTGCTTGGTTCTCTAGAAAGACTCTGAGAGGACTTTGGTAGGGGTTACAGGCAAAGCACAACTCAGTCCCAGGGGAGACTGTCCAGCAAGCAGAGACGACATGGAGATAAGCACAACAAGAGCTATGGCACTTGGTTGTGGAACTGGGGTTTTCCAATAAGCCTGAATTTTGTACTGCTCCAACTTAATTTCCTTGGGAAGTAGGGCAACAAATTACCATAAACCCCTTTTTAAATTCCTTCTGTTTAACCTCTTGCTCCTTGACACAGACTTTGAGATCCAGGTTTTCCTCTTCCTCTGTAACATACCTTGGCTTGCAAAATTCACCATGCAGAACAAAATCTGACCTTTCCACTCCCCATGGCAACCATAATTCAATTAAACAAGAGAAACCTTGGACAGCAGTTGGTCCTTGGACAGGACGTGGTATACTAAATATGATACTAGCAGGAGGAGAGTGAAACACAAAACTCATTAAACAATCCTGTTAAAAGAGAGTTGGCAAGAGGGTGCCCTTCAGGACAAGGACACACACAAATACACACGCTCTCTCCTTTCTTTAGTCCAGCACACTTTACATAGATGACAACAAATAGGAAGGACTGGGATTAATGGCAACATTTGCGTGCCTGTAAGTCTATCTGAAGAGCACTCGAGCGCACATTTAACTTGTATGGATGGATGCATTTGTTCCCATTGCTAACGCACAAATACAGGTCTGACTAGGGATGCTTTCCTTAAGCAGTGCCAACATGGGCAGAAAACAAATGTCAAATACAAGAAAACACAGCCCATTAGTCATCTGGCAGGATGACTGACTGAGAGGGAAATATAAAAGTATAGCCAGATCACACTCTCACAGTGGTGAAAAATAGATTAATTACCAAAGTCACAGCAAATCCAAATATTATTCTCAGAACGACTAGAATTAGGAAGTCTAGAAGGCTGGTAGCAACAGCCTAGAAATGTTGCCCAGGAAGAGGCACTATCTCCATCCCTTGAGGTTTTTACATCCCGGATGGAGAAAGACCTGACCAGCCTGGTTTAATCTCATGACTGCCCCTGCCCTGGGCAGGAGGCTGGACTACAGATCTCCAGAGGGCCTTTCCTATGTGAATTTTCCTATGATCCTGTGAGTGCCTATGATTTGGCGTACAGAGAAGGCAACTACTGACATTGCCATGACAACAAACTGGGTTTCTGCTGGTGTTGCAGCTTCCTGCAAAGAGAAGAGTGCACGCTTCCTTGAGAGAAATGCTTTCAATCTAATGAAAGAATTAATAGGTTATCAGCTTGTTGCACAGTTCATTTCTGCTTCTGTTTAAATTTTTTTTTAAGGCAGTGAAGAGAAAATTACATGCAATCTTGCAAAAAGAAGATAATTACATCCTCCCCCTTGGGGAGACAACCAAAATGACTTCAGCAAATGCTCCAGTGCCAGTGGGAGGCAGCCAGTCAGCAGCCAGGGCCGGCTGCATGTGGCTCAGCACAGCCAGCCCAGTGCTGTAAAGCATATTCCTTCACCATTTGCCCTGTGGTCTTCCTAAATAAAAGCACATGAAGCGAAACGCATCCCATGTTTTGCTCAAATACTGCAAATGAAATCTCAGCTGCAGTAACTGGGAGTTGAAAACTGGGAGTTGGGCAGACTTGAGGCAGTGGCGCTGCTGTGGCCAGTCACACACCCGGAGGTGGCGGCAGGGCTGTGTGACCCATGGGGGACACACTGCTGGCCTGCCTGAAGCCCCTGCAGGCTCCTGAGACAGCAGGCTGAGGATGGGGATGTGGGACTACCACAGCTTCTGCCCTGGCAGTGCCCATGGGGGAGCTTGGAGGCACGAGAGCACTGGGGCCTGAGGCGGCGCAGCTGCAGCAACAGCTGTGTCCAGCCACACAAGGGCTCTGCTCTCTGCCACGCCCGCCTCGCACCCGGGTGCCGGCAGCACAGAGCACCTTCAGAGGCAGAGGACTGCTTGGCTTCCTGCACACTTCCCACTTCCACTGTCTGCCTCTCAGCCAGAGTCAAGGATCCAGCCCCCTGGGACCCACCTTCAGCCAGGAATAACTTCTGACTTGAGGCAGTTTTAGTAGGTCACCAACGCCGCTGGCTTTTTCCTTTGGCAGTTATGCTTTTCTTCCTCACCCTATGAAAATCAAGTTTTCTTTCAAACATGAATGTGCCCCTTGTAAGCTGATCTGCAATATAATTATTTTCTCCCTTGCTCAGCAAACTTTGTGAAACTGGACATTTTCCCCATCAAAGCAGACAATGAGGCCTTGTCTACACTGGAGCACAGTAGTAACGATTCCCACTGTGGCTGCCATCAGTTCAGCTCGCCTGGTGGGAGCCGTTTATTAAAATTTCTTCCTGAAGACTAAGCCTTCCAGTTCAAGTTGATTGCCGCACATGTCAGAGCCACAAAACATTTGTGGGGTGATATTTTTTTGCCATGGACATTCAAAAGCTGAGGAAGGCAATTCAAAGCTTTGCAAAAGCAGTCACGAGCTGCAAGTCTGATTGAGCTATTTTTTAAAACCAAGTAGCCATTGTAATCTAGAAGTACACTGCTTGGGGAGCAGGAGTTAATCATTGTTATTGCAAAAGGTTTGCCAGCACCTCCTTTTTCTGTCATGCTTTTGTAGCCAGTCACCTTAACAGAAGTTAAAACATGATCACCTCAGATCTACACCATTAAAAAAGGTATCAAAATAACCAGAGCAGGAAAATTGTACTGCTGTGTTATCCATCTCAGATGTGGAAACCTTCACATGTGTTTGAAGTTTGCTGAAGCTTGGCCCATCTGAAGTTATCCAGCCCCATAACCTGTCTCCCCATCAGAGAGGCCACACCACTGCCTCCCACACACCCCAAACCCAGCCAGCCCCAGCCAAGCCAGCAGCTGCTCCCACCCTGAATCCAAGGGGCACGTGCTATGGGGCTCCCATCCCAGTGTCCTGCTCCCACACAGGGCCGCCCAGGCAGGGGGAACCTTGTCCAGGCCCTGCTGCCTTCCCAAGGCTGAGCATACAAATGTAGCTCCAGCCAGGCCCCAAAGGGACACTAAAGGTTGATCAAATCATGTTTTACTCTAGCTACATAACATTTTATAGTAACATCCAAGTCCAGCACGTCTCTGAAATAAGGCACAGCACTAGCTCACACCTTTTCAAATCTCAGCGCTGCCTGTGCCTCAGGCTTAGGCAGAGACAGACAAGGCTGTCTAACCAAGAGCTGTGGCCCCATGGGGGGCCATGGGGGCCAAGGGCTCGTGGCTGAGGACAGCACAACTCCACCCGTTCCAAGCAACAAGCAGCTCCTGCAGGAAGAGCCACCTTTAGCTGCTGTTCACACAAACAGCTCCAGCCTTCACTGGATACCAAAACAAAACCAGACACCTTGTCTCCACTGAGGTTTTTCCTTCAGGAGAAAAGAAATTCAGCAAGGAATTCCAGGATCCCTTCAAAAATTTTATTGCTATTTTAGGACACCTGAGGCTAGAACATGTTTTGTGAATAAAACAGTACAGCTGGCAAGCCCTCAGCCACGCAGAGGGCAGGGCGAGCCAGAGGGGAGCAGAAGAGAGCAGAGAGGGATTGGCATGACACTGCTGCTCATCAGAAGAGAAAAGCCCGCATGTGCTTAGCAGTTGCCTTGGTGCCAGAAGGCGAGTGTAGCCACAGGCCTGGGTTTGAGGTACTGGTGTGTGTGTGTGTGTCATGGCAGGCCAGGGTGCAGTGCGGGAAGCAGCAGCGTCTAAGCCCCTTTTCCTTAGACAGAGGATGGGGCTCAGAGGTCCAGGCCGGAGCAGGCAGAAGGACTGGTGGAAGAAGGGGAGAAAGAGGAACCCCGGACCCTCAGGCCAAGAGCAGATTGTGCAGTGCCTGCAAGAGGGCCTGGCACACTATGAAGGCAGCAAGGGATGGGTGGTGCAAGAGCTGGCAGCAGCTTCCCCCAGTACTTCTGCCAAAATACTCAGTCAGCTCCAGCACAGACCCACCCTTCTCTTCTGGCTGCTGCCGGAAATCCTGGCCAGGCACTGAAATGGAGGCTACAGCAGCACGTGCTGCTGCAACAGCCTTCAGTGGATGGTGCTGTGCTGTCCTAAAAACACCTGTAAAGCTCTTATTGTCCTGCTAATGGGCTTCTTGTTAAACAGAACGGTCAAGTAGCTACGACTCAAACAAGTCTTGATCATATTTTCACACTGCAGAAGGTCCAGGGGAAGGGCGGGGGTCATCAGTCATCCCATCCCCATAGGCTGAAAACACACTGTGCTATTCCACAAACCAGCGAGCTTGTGTCATGCATTTATCCTCCCTTATGGTTTTTTATGTAGATTGGGTCCAGCACAATTTCAAAAACAAACTCTGGCCTCTTTTTTTAAGATGATTGGAATTTACACTGCGGTTATTTTACAATTTTTGTCTAATAACAATCACAGGTCACTGGATTCCGAAGTCCAGAGATCCAAAGTCCATTTTCCAGGTCCAGTGGCACCTCAGGGGCATAAAGAGTTTTATCCTTGCAGTGCTCAGTAGCCTCAGCTGCAAACTGGAGCCCACTGCTCGTGTAAGCTCTGCAGACCCACGCAAACCTACAGACCTTGCCCAGAAGCTTCGTGCCCTATAGCCCCGTGCCCTGGAGAAGCCAGGGAAGAGCTGCACACCCGCAGGTTTTGCTGCTTTGCTGGGGGCAGCCACAGCCCTGCCCCAGCAGGCACGGGGTTTGACCAGAGGGACAGACCGGGAAGAGCTGGGCAGGCTGTTTCATACAGCTGTTGTCTAAGGAGTTAATCGGTGCTGAAAGCCGCTAAAAATGGCACACAGCTTATGTCTGCGCATCTTTTTTTAGCTGCTATTTAATTGCCTGGTTTCAGCCCAGGAGGCACAGCGTGCTGCAGCACTTGCCAGGGGCACCGCTCTGCGCCACGCGGGGGAACTACAGGGAGCCCTGCGCTCGCCAGGGCTGGGAAAGGAAGTAAAAGGCAGCAGGAAAGCCTGTCTCCTCCTCCTCGGAGCTGGTCCCAGCAGGCTGGCAGAGAGACTTGAGCCCTGCTCTTGCAGCACAGCAGCCCTCCCGCTCACATCCACCGTAGCTGTGACTGCCCATTGATACATCCTCATCACATCCACATCTTACACAGGCAGGGATCCTGCTCTGCCCAGGAGCTACTCCCATGCTGAGCTGAGGAGTGAGGGACGCAGAGACAGACGGGTGAAATGTTGCCTTTGGGTTCAAGTCCCTCCACTCTGATTTCCAGCATCTGCTTTTCACTAGAGAGCCAGGTGTGACAGCTGTAATCTCGACAAACCACAGTCCTGTATGCTGACAGCCCTACGAAAAACAGGGAACCCTCACAAGAGCAAGATGAACCAGGTAAGTGACCACCATTACAGCAAGGAGAGGTCTTTGAGGAGGTTCCTTTGTGTCAGAGAAACTCTGCTAGCAGCAAGGGGCTGCTACAGAGCAGGGGACAGCAGGGACATTCCTGAACACACCTACACAGGCCAGACAGCCCAGGCTGGTGGGCTGGATGCATAATTGGATTAGACAGACAACCATAGATCCCAAAGGTCTCACTGGCATCAGGATATGCTCATGCTGTCGAGTGTGTGGGAGGTTGTGTGGCTGGAAGCCTGGGGCAAAGGGCTTTCCAGCTGCTTCAAACACTGCACGGGAGGTTTGTCCTGGCAGCCTGCGAGGCCCAGGTGGCTGGTCAGGAGGACACACTGAGGCTTTGCTCTTCATCAGAAAAGACTCAGATAAGTGGAGACTAAATCCTTCTAGGGGTACAATTCTGTTGACAGAATGAAAAGCTCTCACCTGTCACATACCTCCAACTCCCAAGAGACACAAGGTGGACAAGTGAAGTGCGAGCTGAGGCAACACAAAATCCAAATGACCAGGAACAGCCAAGTACACAGTGGTGTAACGATGCCTTCTTGGTCTGTAGCAGCAGTTAAAAGGGCAAAAAGATGAGCTACTGAGCTTAAGTGACAACAAATGGCATTACAATTCCTCCACTACCATGACCCCAAAAGACAGTTATTAATTTAGATTCCATTCATTGCTAATTATGCACGAACTGCTACTGCACATTTTTAGATTGCATTTATGGACTCAAATCTGGCTTTAGCATCAGTTATTGCACAGGCTCCCTGTAACTTCATTGTCTGTTAACAGAGTTTATTTGTACCACCATCTGCATCTCCAAGAACACGACGAATATGCTGGAAAACATAGATCCTCAGCACAGATTGTTGGCCTCTATTGGTAAGTTCTTTCCATTGCAAGCCTGACTGGATATACTTTATGCTTACATTTCTTTCTATTCCAAGAAGTAACTTTAGCCTTTAAAATAAGGAGTAATAGGATGAAGCCTTGCTGAACGGTTTAATGAGAAATTTAAAAAAATATGTTGACTGTGTCAACCATTTTTATTCATTCTTTCCTGTGAGGTCTGATGTTCCTCTTTAAATAAAAATAAATTCTGTGACATCTCTTCTCCAGTCAATTGCTTACCCTCATGTGCAGTGTTTCTCTCCATTGTATTTTCTTGTATTTTCTCTTCTCAGGTCTGTAAGACTAACTTCTCATTTGTAGACATTTACTACATAACAAAGAAAAAATTACCACCCCCCCCAAAAAAACCCCACAACCCCCCCCAAAAAACCAACCAAAAAAACCACAAAACCCCCCCAAAACAAAAAACAAACCACCAAAACCAAACCAAAAAAACACCAAACCAAACAAAAAAAACCCCTAAACCCAGAACCAAAAAACCACCAACAACAAAACAAACACACAAAAAACAAAACAAAAAAACCAACAACAAACCCCAAATGAACCCCCATACACTTGCAAGTGTGTTATCTTCCATTTACTGCCTATGGAAGCAACAGACAGCTACTCGTTACAGGCATTTTATCTATTTCTTTTTAAAAAGCCTCTCTCCTCTGACACTTCACTTGAAGACAGATCTGCAAACCTGTTCCCATTAGGACAGCCCTCGCATTCAACTTCTCTAAAAGAAACACATACAAAGGATAAACCCAGGCTTAGGGTTGGGGTAAGGAATCTGGAGAATGCTTTTCTGTGGGCTTAATCTCTCAGTTCTCGGGTTTTTTTTCTTTTTATGCCATGATCGAATGTTAACCCCCTTGGCTTCCTACGCAGGATGCATTTCATCAAAAATAAAAGTCCCTTTGGTACCTTTTCTGCACTCAGCAAGTCAAAATCCCCTCTTACAAGCGATATTTCCTGCATACTGCTAAGACTGAAGGAAGAAATCTCCGAGCTGTCTGATCACTTGAACCAAAACCCCGATGTTTGCGCTGCCAAAACTTCTGCCTCAGAGCATTTGTGTGTCACTTGCTCAGGTCCAATGCCACGTGTCACCAACAGCACACCACCACATCATTTCTGCTTCCTCTCTCTCCCTGGAACAAACTTTCAAAGCCAGTTTCTAGTTGACCTTGATTGGTTTATTTTAGTTTTACACTTTGTCCCTCACATACAGGTAAGAGTCTTGTACTGTTAGATTTCTACAAAAATATCAATTTTTCAAAAGCAAAAAAGAGGGAAAGATATATTTTAATATATAAAAGGAAAAAAGCTAAATCTGACATTTCATTATATTCTTAAAAACATTCCAGTCTATTTACAGATGTGTAAAAAAACAAAGAAAATCTCCAGGTCTCTTGGTCTAGCAAGAGCGTGCGCCTTGCAGGGGTTTCCTTGGTTCTCCTGTTTCCAAAATCTTCTCATTAGGTGACATATTCTATGATTATTGCCTCGAATGACAGCACATATAATTTTCAAAAAGTTGGGGAGCTTAAGGGAAGAGCAAAGAGTCAGCATTTAAATTCATAGCAAAATACTGTGCTGCAGACATGAGACAGTGAAACGAGTAAAACCCAAGAGCATTTCAAACCTGCTTTGTTGGCTGGTAGAACCCAAAGATCGTTTTTGGAACCGCACCAAATGCCACCTTTTACCGCCAGGCTGGGGGGCTGTTCTTAGTTAATTTACTAATAACATTTAGGGACCAAAAGGTTTTCCTGTCATCTTGACACAGTACATTTTTTACTGCAGTAAAATTTTTTTACTGCCCAGTGCCAAACAGTAAATTCACATCCAGAAATTTTACACTACCAGATAACGAACAGAACATCCTCAAAAGTACAGCATTTATTTTAGATCATGTGTGATCAGTTATCATGTTAGAGCCTTCTCTGTCCCACAGAGAGTACACAATTCTGTGTGCTAATTAAAATTGGCTGTTTGGAACCATAAAAGGGTGAGGTGCAGAAACAAGGGTCAGTAATTAGGAATCTAAAAGTAATCACAGCACAAGTCTTGTTGCTGTTTCTCACACAGGAGGAATGAAATCTATTGGCAAAACAAACTGCCACAAGTTAAAAAAATAAGCAACTTCAGCCTATTGGAAATGCTCAGAACCAGATTCCCAGGTAAATACATTTAAGTCTGATGTAGCGCTAGTAAAATAATTTAGTTACTCCAGATTTCTACTAGTTTAAAATAAGGTTAAAATTCCTTAATAAGTAACGTGTGTCTAAGTACTTACTGGGATTACCTTTCCTAAGGTAGTGACAACTGTAACACCCTGCAGGACTCTCATAATGACCTAAACTCTCTTTTCCAAATCACTAATGTGAGACTTGTATGAAATATTAGAATAGTAAATATGCAAAAGGCAATAGGGAGTTGTATGTAATTACTTTAAAACACACTGTTTAGAATGGCCAGGTGAAAAATCTTTTTTACGTAGTCTCTGGAGTAACTTTACATACACTGAGCTTGAAGGACTTCTCTCCTCTGTGGCATAATATAAATAACAAAAAGATGAGTAAACACCCAAGGTACTTATATTCCCCGATGGATCTAACCTAGACATGGATCCAGAAGATGCAGCATACCAAACAGGGTGTATGGTTGTACAAACACTGCTCCCTAACTGTGGAAGAACATCACTCACAACACCCGCACAACCTCAGTGCTGGAAGGATGAAATTCCTGTATTACTGCATCACCAAAGATGGGTAATTTGGAGGGCAGGGGATGATCCCAGCTGCTGTTGCTGGAACAGTTAAGACATGGAATTACATTCCTAAACATATAACAGAATGCACCATCAAATTCTGTATAATTTTCAATTTTCAGGGCAACATTTTTTACCTTTTCGGAGCAGTTAAGAAGCCCCCCAAGCGCACCGTAACTTATATTTACAAACTTGATAGGAAAAGATTGTGTATACACTCATTAACAAATCATCTCTCCGAGGCTGAAAACTTCATTTGTCAAGAAAACTATGAAAACAGAAATTGTGTACAAAAATATAAATATCTTTACAGTCTGCAGGCCCCTCACATCCAACAGTTGAATGGTGAAGAGCATCTACAGGTTATTGAGTAAGCAGTGGCAGAGAAGAATAAAAAATACATCTTGTGATTCAATACTGTCCTATTTCCCTGGTAATGAGCATTTTTGTTGACTTTTTTGCTATACACAGCTTGTGCAAATGCAGTGAGAAACCTCTGAGTACCTTTCCTGAATTTATAAAGAAATGAAAGGTTTGGAAAGCTATATACATATTTTCATATTTACATTCACATGTACACCTCGCTCACTTATGCCAGGCTACAAGACTCCTGAAAGCATTCTGCGTTTTCACAAAGCAATACTTGGTATTAACATTCCCAGCCACCATACACATCTTGAAGAATGACAGAAGGAAAGAAAATACGACCTGGGAAAACACTCAAGCTACTTCAGCAATGTATTTAAAGACGTAGCAATAGGGTGCCCACATTTTCTTTCAACTCTCTGCAATTTTTCCTTACAGATGTCCTAAGCATCAAAGGGGGAAATATTTGTGTGGGGGCAGGAGGTGAAAGTGAGGACAGTGGTATTAAAGTTAACATACTGTCCTACTTCCAATTACATTGGGAAATACATTTTTCTTCCCCAAGCAGTGAGAGTTATAAATGTTTATTAAAATTTTCTGTGCATAAGCTCTTAAAAAGTCTCTGCTAGAGAACTATCTAGCACCAAAGAAAAAGCCTTTTCACTTCAGCCCTCTGCAGTCTCAGATTTCCCTTCTGCTGCTCTAGGTATCAACTTTGAGAGTAACTACAACCTGATTTCTGCACATTTATCATATTCCACAAACATTAAAACAAGCAAATGTGAACAATGCCATTTCTGCATAGATAATTTGCCTGGTACAAAAACAAATAATCAATTTTTTTTCCCCAACATGACAGCTGCCTCCCTACTGGGGAGAGAAAAAAATCTCTTTCAACAGCCTCAGTTTCTCAGTCCCTTGACAAACTATTTCTGTGAAGAACCCAATTCTGGAAGGATACCATCTGCCCAGCAATGGTTATAGATCATCTTTTTTGTCTTGAGAAGGGGAAGGAGAATACCCAGAATACAACAGTGAGGTAAAAATACATCAACATGCTTAAAGTTTCACAACACTTATTTTTCAGTTTGGGGCCTGCCCTTCATATGAACACAGTACTGATGCCATACAGAAAACAAGTGTTGCAGACAATGGAGGCTGCTGAACAATGACACTGGCTCACACTGCTCTAGACCTCTGTTCCAGTCTGATAAGAAGAAATATCTGCACTTATTTGCCTGCTGAATTTGAAGGCAAGGTCCCAGTAGTATTCAACTTTGCAACAACAGGTGCTAATGTGGGCATCACTTTGTTATCTTGTCCTTCCTGAAGAGTTGCAGGTAATGAATTTTTTACCCCACTAGGTGCCAGTTTTGCAACGACAGGTGCCAGTAAAGGCATCACTTTATTACTCTGCCCTTCCGAGTCCACTGGCAGACTTGCCACTTTCAAACCAAGTGGTGCCAGCTTGGGCATGGGCCTCCACGATGTGTCAGCATTACTGGCTTCGGGATTAGTCTTCATCTGCAAAACAGGTGGAGTCACATTAGTGGCATCTGACAAAGCTGTTACTGTTTTGCCATTCCCACCACTGGTTACCGGCAGATTGGAAAGTGGATTCTTCACTTCAGTACCTATCACTATCTTTAAGACATCTGCCTCAGATGAAGGCTCCCCGGAGTTCTTGTCCCCATCATTAAGGTCATCATCTTCCAGGTGCAACAGGAGAGGGCTTAAAGAGCCACCACCTTCTGGAACTTCAGAAAGCTCCTTAAAACTGCCTCCCAAATGGCCAAACTGGAAGGAAGACCCATCTGCAGAGGAGAGATCACCGGCTGTTCCCCGACGAGCTTCTGCATCTTTACGAGAGAACTCTGAGCTGAGGGCGCTGGGCAGCTCTGGCATGGCTGAAGCATCATCGTTCAGCTGCTGGTTGAGGAAGGCGATTTCATTGAGCAGCGAAGTGAGGGTTTCATCCATGTCATCACTCTCCTCAATGCTGCTCAGTATCTCACTTGTATCCAGGTCCGCTTCCTCCATTGCCGATGCTACTTTCCTCAATTCCATTTCTATCCTCGAATCTTTGATCTGCAGCTTGTGGAATGACAATTCTTTGCATTTTAATCTTTCCCCTCCAGAATCACCATCTTTCCTCCTGGCTTGGCTTCCTACAAACTCACCAATGCAGAGCTGTTTGCTGAAGGACTCTGAAGGTTCCTTTGTACATGGTACGTTCCAGAGTTGTGGAAGGCCATCTTTATGTTCAACGAAAACTTTTGTTGGACCTGCGCTATTTCTTCCATCTGTGCCACCGTCTCCCAGACATGGTTTGGCTTCTTCTTCTGAAAGGACACTGTCACTCTTCATAGTTTCAAGGGGTACTACAGCCAAGGATTGCTCAGAAGCGGGAGTACCTGCAGCTGCTGTTACATTAGAATTTTTATTTCGGTTCAGGTTTAGATTCATGCTTGCTTCAGTAGCCAGTGATGTTACATTAACAATCTTTGGCATCATGAATGAATCTTCGCTTTCTGCAAAACCACACAAAGCAGCATCCATCAGGATACGTGTTAACTGCAAGGTAATTCCTAACTAAGTATAATTTGCTCACTTTCAGGTCTTCCTCAAGTAAACTGCAATTTAAGCTGATTACACAGCTCTTGTCAAGTGAAGCTTTAACACATCAATAGTTTAATTTTCAACTTGTGGAACAAGAGCAAGCTCCAGTGCAACTAACTGCAATGCTTACAGTTCTGATGGTGATGCACAAGGCAAACAGAATGAGAATTTTCCCTCTTACTGTTTTTTCATCCTTTGTTTTTATGATCATATCTTGCAGTACTGGTTTTGTGCACTACAGAGGCATTCCAGGGACTAAATGATTACTTACTTTCTGCCTCCAAGCCGTTCCCTATTAATAGCACTCAGATTTTTCCCAGCCCCAAATGTGAAGCGAACTTTCCTTTTTCATTATGACCAAATGACTACAAGGAAGCAGAAAGTGAGCAGCTTGCTTTAAGCACAACAGATGGCAAGCAGAACCCTGCTGGCAGGAACCACCCCACACCTAGATCCAATGTACAGCACGGGGTTCCGAGTAACAGCCCTCCCATGGGCAGCAGAGCTGGCAGGGTATGGGATGGGGTTGTGCCCCAGTAAGAGCCTGGATGTTACAGGCAAAGATTTTCAGCAGTCCCACCACCACTCTGCACTGAAGCTTCCCCAGTAGGATGCATTACAACACGGACACATCCCAGTATCCACTTATTCTGTCTTTCCTGAGGGCAAGGAGGCTCAGTGGGATGAAGGAAAGTTAAAAAGCTCTAATTCATAATCTCTTAGAGGCCCCTCTAAACTGTTCAAAACATTTAATAGTGATTTTCTTTGAATAGCCAGATAATAACACCTATCCTTACTTCCTAGTGAGAAAACAATTTACCTTCAGTTTTGCAAGGATAATGTTCCCTGCATGCAAGCACAAAGATCCATGAAAAACAAAGAGCTTACCTGACTGGGGTGGTGTAGCTGATACCACTGTTGAGGGCACTGGATTTCCAGCAACAGTTGACAGTGTAATAGGAACGGTAGAGTTAGTAAGGATTCCTTTTACTTGGACAGGAACTGTTGATCCTGGCAGCTGAATCATCACAGAAGTAATACCTTATCCAAGGAAACCGGAAGAAGGGATGAAGTGGAAACCAAAGCCTTTCAGATACTCAGATAACAGTACTTTCAGATACTTCAGATACTCCTGGAACACAGGAGCTGTGCACTTCAAGGCAAGACTTTACATTATAGTAACATCTTAAAGTAGAAGAAACAGAAATGCAGACTGGTTGTGTGATTAGGAATTATTCCCTATGTTTCCCTAATTTCTGAATAGCAAAAATTTAACACATTTTACTTAACCTGTTGATAAACTAAGTTTGAGTTAATGACATCAAATCTCTCTTCTCAGAGTCAAGTTCTACCTCAGTCAAGTTGTAAAAAAATCTAAAATATTAAAGCAAAAATTCAATAACATGTTACTTCATAAATTGCTCTGCACATCTATGAACAGCATTATACCGATTTTCATTAACATCGTCTCACATGATCCTACCTGGCTGTGTTGTTGTCATGGCAGTACCGACCCCTCGAGGCTTTAATTCAGCCTGCAACAGCGTGGAAGGAACGGCTGCCACCTGCCCTGGGACCAGGGGGCTCTTCAGCGTAAGCATCTGCCCCTGCGGAGTCATCACCACGCTTGCAGCAGTGAGCGTGAGAGAGGCTGAGGAGTCCTCTGCAAGAAAAGAAGAGTGTAAAACACTCATTTATTCTGGCACAGCATCCCGATGGCAAACAGCACCCTGCAATCCAGCATTAGGTATAGCTCTGGAAAGAGTCATTCTTTTCTTCCTTCCTACATTTATGATGTGAAGATCTCCACAAATGTTGAACACTTCTCTACAAGTTCTCAGCTACAAAAAAACTCTCCAGTGTCTGACAACTCTGCCATTTAATTTAAGAGCAAGCCTTCACTGTATTGAGAGCTAGCTTTTTGAGGAGAGAGGCTTTAAAAACTGAGTCTGTTCTAGCAACTCCAGCATTCTGGGGGTTGAACTTCAGGTTTTGAGTCAACAGAAAAAGAACCACCTTTGACTCTTAGAAATTACTGCTGGATTGAAGTGAAACTCCTTTAGATCAAAGGACAACTTAGTAAGAATTTACTTCCCATCATTCTGAAACTCTGAAGTCATGTTCACCTGAAGACCTCAGCCGTGCTGGTCTCATCCTTACTGAAACCAAGTGGTTTCCACACCTATCATATGGACATTTCCCGGTCCTATGCACAATTCTGTTTCAGAAGTGAGGCTGCCTGCACAAGCCAGCTGGCATTCTGCCCTCCCACAAGGTGCTGCCTCAATGGCTGCCTCCCCTTGATGCAGAACATGCACCACTTTTAGCCCACCTGTGGCCCGCACTCCTCTCCTGGCAAGGATCAATGGCTTGCCCCTTCTGTTTGTCATCGCTATCGGGGTTGGCTCTCTGGGGGAAGCAGAGGATCCTTGCTGGGTGCTTGCAGTTAAGGGTGCAGCTGGTTTCTGTGGCTCAGGTTCTTTCTTCTTTTTTCGTGCTTCTGTTGCTTTTTGTTTAGCATAAATATACTCCAGCTTCTTCAGGACAACCTCCTCTGTCTTTCCTACAGAAAAATTATCAGAGAGTCAGCCTACCCTCAAACTCTCTTTCCAAAACTAAAATGCTGAAGGTGGAACTAATAATCTGTTAAGATGACATTATTCAGTTACTATAAAACAGATAACCATCATCCCCATCAAGTAAATAGCACACTTAGTACCAGAGGGAAGCAACTACCTCTTTATTCCAATTTTGTTTTTCTTTCAGAAACATCCACACATTTTAGAATTTATCTGCCACTTTGATAAGCAGAAATCATCCTGCACAAGCACAGGCTCTTGCTGAACAAGTACTAGTCACAAACACCCACAGCTGTGAAAAAATCCTCCCACCTCTCCTAATGATAAGCATAGGACTACTGGGCAAAATGTTACCTTTACCTGGCATGAAATTTCTTGGACTCATGGACCCTGTTACTCAAATGACATTTGAATGTAAACTCACATACAGTTTACCACTGCCATGAAAATTCTAACCTTGGACAAACACACAGATTTTATAAACAATCTGTTTTCTGCATATGCACACAGTTTAATATAATCAAAGTTCAAGTAACTACGCTAGCTTGTTTTCTGCCTAGTGTTTATGTTCTAACACCATGGTATATCTTTAATTAAGTCTATATTTAACTAATTGTCTTGAGAGAGGACTTTTTCCTCATCAAATCTGAGGTCTTCACTAGGAATGCAAAAGATCAGATAACTAATTTGTGAAGTTATTTGCTTTCTTTCTCTGCTCAAAAGGCCTCTCATACATTTCTGAATTACTAGACTTCACTAAAAGACTTCTTACTTTTTATTTATAAAATACCTCATATATGCATGAACCAATTCACATAAATACAAAAGATTTAGGAATCCTTCATTTCTACTTTACAGGTATTCTCCTGTTTATATTCCCAGACTGTAAGACGATTAGAAGAGTATTTTGCTTGTTCCCACATTTTGGCGCTGGTTGAAAATGTGTCACAGCTTTCCTACACTTCCAAATGAGACAGAAAGACACAGTAAATACAACATGAAATGTCTGGAGGAGCAGCAGCTTAGAATCTACTCTAGTTTTGATCTGTGTACAGAGCAGATGCCTTCTAGCCACTAGGTAGTTGGGAAAGCAGCACAAGGAGTCATTTACAAAGCTATGCGAGGAGTCGGAGTTTTCAGTACTGACCAAAGACAGCTGTGTGCTGTCTTGTGTGCTGACTGTGAAGGGCAGAGCAGAAAGGGCATTTCAGGAAGTGACCAATGACAGAATGAAGTGACACCATCACCCCACCCTTCCAAAGGAACCCAAGCCTATGGCTCACAGCACAGAATGTTCTACATGTCCTTTAGGCATAAGGAAAACAAAAGCCATTTTATCAAACTTTGGCATCATGAGTCTGAACTTTATGCGAACCAATGATGCACCTGGATCCATCAATTACTCCACCCATTCTCACTCCCAAAAGCGCTTTCTTTCATTATTACAGCTAGTTTGCATCCAAAACCAGTCCTACCTGAAAGCGTGGATACTTTTCGAATCAGACCATCTCGTTTGCGTGTCAGCAATGTCTTCTGTCCAATAAACTTATCTGCCTGATCTGTCAGTCCTTGGATTTCTTCAAAGGCCTAGAATAGTATCAGGGAACTGATTTATAAACCAGTGGCACACAAAATAGTACTTTTCCTTCCCAGAAAAGAAACCTTTACAAAGTTTATTTACAAATTTTTGTAATCCTGAGAAAAGAGGATTGAGAGAAAGCATGTGAAGTACCATGAATGCCAGCTTTCCCTAAATGCCAGCTGAAGACTGATAAACATCTTGTTTGTCCTTCCTCCAAAGGTCAGCAATTAAAAAAAAAAAACACCCAAACTTTTATCTCCCAGTTTCTAGGTACAGCTGATAAGCACAATTACATGTCTACCACTCATGTTTAGTTTCCTGTCATTTACATCTTTACAAATAAGCTTTTAATGTCAGTTTAATGTCTAATGGAACGCTATCTTCTCAAGCATTAAAAAAGTAAGCCTTCAATGGATTTCAAAATTTCCTGATGTACACAGCCAACCACTAAAGAATTAAGACATAACTTACCATGATTCACAAAGAATACAAGGGGAAGGCTAATCCAAAAATATGTGTCCATGTCATCAAGACTAAGCTTTCAGGAATACAGATTCTTTCAGGTATTGTTTTATTCTAGAGAGTCTTGCAGAGATGACTGAAGTTCCCTCTTCACTGGGACTCACTTGAAGAGTTCATACTAGCATAATTACTCTGTCCAGATTAAATGATTCTCCTCCTCACTTAAGCTCCAAAATACCTACCTGCTTGAGAATGTAGCATTTGGAGACCTTAGGAAGGTTCTGCAACCCCAAAGCTCTCTTCAGCTTGTCAAAGAGACCTCTCATTTCATTACGTCGCCGACGTTCATTTGCCGTGTGTGTCTGGCGGTAATGAGCAAAGGCTTCTGCCTGGGACTTCAGCTTTCTTTTCCAGGTCTGATGCTTCTGCTGGAGAAGTAACCGGATTGACCAGTTTAAGTAAAGGAGGCAATGTAATGGCAGACAATGTTCAAATGCATGTGAGATTTACAGCCTTTCTACAGACACCTGAGGATTCCATGTCATGCTACTATGTCTCCCTGAAAGTTCAGAATCAGAAGTACAAGCAGTAAGAAATGAAATGTTGACCAAAGAAGTGACCAACACAATCACATCAACCCTAACAGAAAAGATCATGAGTCCCTTCTGTTCATAAGGTTTCCTTCTTGCAACACAAGGCTACTTAGATAAACCACAGGATTACAACAAAATCACACGTTTGAGCCAAGTATTTTTTGGTTTTTGCTTGTCAAGAAAGTCTACTAATGAATGAAACAATTACATCAAACACAGGAGACTCGAATCTTTCCTGGAGTTAAACTAGTTTGATTTCCATTTTCTTTCATAGGTTCATATGGGTTGGTGCCAAGAGACATTGTAAGTCAGAATGTGGAAGGCAGCATTGACAATTATCACCCCAGACATCCAGCAACAAACAGAATGTGGCCAAGAGCCTCTGGTTTTGCATTTGCTTAAGTTTCTAAAAAGACTGCCAGACAATAAGCAAAATTACTGATCTCTACAGATTTAAAAGTTCGTTATGTCATCATTACTCTTCCAGGTTTTGTACAACTATGCTACTTATTTAATGGGGAAGTAATTAACGCCGTTTTTTAGATATTTTTAGGCCTGCTTCAAACCCCAGAGCATCAGTGGAAAGACTCCACAGATTTAGAGATACTGTTTCTGAGCCTGCTGGCCTTAGGAGGCATCTGAAGACTTGTCTCCTGAAATCTGGCTCTTGAGAGCCATTTTGCCCTCACAGGCAGACATGAGCACAGTACAGCTGCATCTGCTCCTGTGTCAGCCGTGGGTTCCTGTCAAAGGAGGGCCTTGCAATGTAGACTCAAGGGCAGAAAGGAGGATACATGGAGAAGGTGAGGCAGACAGAGCATCCTGGAACCCATCCCTGTCTCAGGCAAAGGCATACAACCCAGTCTGCTCTAATAGGTAAGATATACACCAGGTTCCCACCGCACTCAAAGGCCCACCCCACCACAGCAGGAAGCTCTAGAGTTGACGTCAAGCATATCACACACAGTTATGGACAGAGAAACTGGCTTCAAAGACACCCGAAAATACAGCACAAGATTCTGAAGGACTGCAGTGAGTTTTGGTTTGAAAAGATTCTGTGATATCTTTAACTTGCCTAAATACATATTTAAACTTCTGTTTTCAGAAATCCTTCATCCAGTGCTGTGCCTCTATAATCTTACATACTGTCTTCTTCAACACATGAAAGTATTTCTTATTATTTTAAGTGTGCTATAAAAATTATTCATGCCAAGAACACAAACCCTAAGCAAACGGAGTCATAAATGAAAGGCAGATCTTCCTCCCATAAAGCTGAATCTGAAACCCACTGATGCCAGCACCAGCCCTTTTGCTTTAAGGAGATTTGGACTGAGCTCCTCCCCTCCCAGCACATTTCGTTTCTTGCATTTAATCACAAGTATCTGCAAGGCAGATAAATCACATTAAGAGCTGCATGTGAGATGAAAGTTTATCTTTAAAATGGAGATGTGATACTAAAAGGAAAGAGGAGAGCAAACATATACCTTTGAATGTTTTTCTGATAATGTTTCATCCGAAGAATTAGGAGGATGGTATCTGGAAGAAAGGTAAAAAGTTTTTCCCAATGCTACTCATCTCATACACTCTATCCTCATTAACTACATTCCAGCAGTCTAGAATTGCTCATGTTTATGCCTTGAAATTAACTTTTCTGGTATAACTGCATAAAAGCAGGATACTGCTGAGTTTTCTCAAGAAAGTGAACTCTTTTCTCCAATGCCATCATCCTGCAAATAACTGAGCTGTGCTGAAAGCTGTGAAATTATCTTATAGTGCAAAAGACAAACTATTTCACTATATGCCAAAGAGAATAAATTCAGCTTGTGACTGTTAGCTGCATAAAGTATCTTCTTCAATTAAATTTTGGTTCTGTTTTTAATAAACACAGATTTAATATAGATGGCAGAGTAATCCCTCCCCCACCAAGAACCACCAATCAAAATCCTCACATTTATTACTATCCTAATATACAATAACAGCAGCTTCCTCATATCTCAGGAGCTGCAAGAAAACAAAGAAAGCATACATTGCAAAATTATTTTTTACAAAATATGACATCTGTTTTTCTCTCTCTCTGAAAGATCTTCAAAATTTAAAGCAAAGTCACCACCTAAGGATAAAAGTTGAGCTGTATCTTTAAAGGGGAGAAAAAAAACCCCTATCTGATAGATACATAATATCACCAAGCAGCTTTTTCAAAGTTTCTAAAAAAAAATTCTACAAACAAAAAGAACTATAGATGCAACATTCCCCATTCTTTTGTTTGATGCAACTGAGTAACAGCCATGACTATCATTACATTCCTCAAGTAAGCCATGTTCTTATTTTGCCTTTGTCATTATAAATGCAAGGGCATCAACAGTAACAAAAACAAACCAACCAAAAAAATTAAGCCAAGCTATCCAACCATGGCAGACTATATGCCAGTAAGAAAATACCTTCTTTGCTGGGGCAATGGTCCCAAAGACAAACCTTTCATTTACAGGGTCAGGGATTAACCTAATGACTGTTCCTGCCCAGAAGTCCACCAGCAAGAATAAACAAAGCTTGCAAAATCACATTGAAAACAAAGACAACCCTGCTAATTTTCAGTTTGCAGGAAGGGAGGCCATTCACTCATTAATTTTACATTACGAGATCCATCTCCATAAACAAAGTAATTAGAGGGGAAAAAGAAAAAGGCTAAGACACCTTAAAACTACTCTTAGTTCTGCCAGCACCATTCTCACAGACACTGGGAAGCACCAGTGCTGAGGAAGGCCTGACAGAAGCCTTGCTTTATCTTGTCATCACATTACACCTGTTGTTTAATGGGCTCACTCAATGCCAGCCCAGCAGTAGGATACACAACTGTATGCAGTGCTCTCCAGGGGTGCTTACTTCTGGTCGGAGGGTTCGATATTAGCAGCTGTGGCCTTCAGACGGGCAATGTTAATCTTCTCTGAAAGCTCCTCCACGGTCTCAATGTCCACCTGCTCGTCATCCTCTCTGTATTCACACGCATCCTGGAACAGGTTTTGTTTTGTTTTTTTAAAATGAGTATCTACTCAGCAATAGCGCTCAGGCCAAAACAGTTTCACTTCAGTCTCAAAGGAGGTTACATCATAACATTTAGAACCATCAAGGAATCAACATCTCCAGCTACACTGGCCAATAAACAGTGCTAAGCAGGGGCTTACTTTAACTGTCGCCTCCAGGAATTCCTCCCACTAGCAACTCTGTAAAATGCGTTTCGGTAAGGGCAGAACCCATCTCTGTCATTTATGCTTCTATTATGGGTGAGAGAAAAGCTTTCACAGAGCTTTCCTGTCTATATTTTCAAGTAAGATTAAACTGCCTTTACAACCTACTACCGCAGACTCTTGCTAATTAACTTTTTTTTTACAAAATTTGAAATAGTTATCACCTTAGTAATGGTCTCGCATACCTAAGACAGCAAAAGTCAGAACATCATACAGTCAGGCTTCTTTGGATCATACAATAAACTGCTTACATGATGAAGAGTAAGATTTTGGCTCTTTCCAAAATGCTACCAAATCGTTATTTTAAGTATTTATTATATTCTGAAGAGTATGTTTTCTCCATGCTTGCCTGAGCAAGAAAACTTGCTATTTTGTGAAGAGAGAGATAAAGAACAACTGCAGTTCTCTAAGCAATGACAAGAGTTAAGTATCAATCTTGTGGCCATCTGTAGTTCCAGGTGACACCCCCTCTCCCAAGCAAACATGCCTATTCAACCAATTGTTTTGTATTACAGCTTTTAGTGAAGTTTTTTGTATTATAATCTTTGGTCTGATTACAGAATGAAGAACTCTTTCTCCTTAAGCAAGAAAATGTAATTACACTTCCATTCTCTACTCTATTTCACCCAGTTCCCTGAACTATCCCGACTAAACAAAAACTATTCAAATAAAGATAATATTTAAATCACAGAACTACTGAACAGATACTGCCATGATGTTGAAAATACTGCATGTACAAGAGGTAGTGGCAACACTGATCTATTCCTTTACACGAAGAGCACTTCACATTCTTGCCTGTTCTCCTGGGTCATTCATAAACCCACCTTGATCCTGAAAGCCTCCTGATACTTTCTCTAAGCTTTTCCACTTTATACAGTACTGTTTCTGTGACCCTTACATGCAAGAGACGCATACTGGTTTTGTTCAGTGGGCAGGACTACCCTGTCTAAACTACATTTGGACATCATTACATTGCAGGGAATGTGGTCAGGCAGGGTAGTTCAAAAAAGATGCTACAATCCAGAGAGTAAGAGGAAAAACACCCCAGGAAATTCGCTTACCATAGAAACACTGTCTTAAAGCTTTTCAGTGCTGGTAAGTTATATTGGGCTAATCAAAGGGTTGATAGCAATTATCCAGGCTAGAACTGCTCTAGAACTGAAACTTTCTACATGCTATCGTATTAGAAAAATGGTATTCAAAACCCAGTATGTGGCATCTTTTTCATGAAAGATGGACAAAAAAAAACAGACATAAAAAACTCCGCTGCCCACCAAGAACTTCACATCTTTTAAGTTCACACATTCTGAATGTGGACATAGGAAAAACAAAAGTAATTAATTTTTTCATTCTTTCATCTAGCAACAAAGGGAAAAATGCTTCTGGTTGGTAAATCTTTCCTCTTTACCCTTGAATTCCTATCAAGAGGGAAAATATCACAATCATGAAGATCACCAGAAGTAAGCCCACTTAAGTTCTGACATTAGGAACAGCTATTCCTATATAAGTAGCCAACCTGCCATAGGCTGAACCTTATCCATAGCCCAGCATGATTCTTGAAGATGCTTGTGGAAACCATACCTTTCTAGCATCAGTCAAACCACACTACTTTCAGTCTTTCCAAACTATTTCCTGTAGTTACATAAATTCTAAACGCCTTTGAGTAGGAGTAAAAGATCATAAGGAATGAAGGCATAAAGAGGAGCAATATCACTCTACAACAGTTCTGAAGTTGTTATGGAAATGACATCATCTTCCCTCTCTGTATTTCAATGCCTGTTTCTAAGCCCTCTCCTGTGATTTTTCCCTCTGTTCCTGGCAGCCTAAACCACTATTGCTGATACCTAAAGAGCAAACTGCCTGATGGTAGAGGATCCTCAGTGACAGTGCTGAGGAAGGAGGTTAGACAACAGTGGATGTTATTACACATTACCCAGGTAAACGTGTAATTTCTGGAGCTGCCTTCTATGCTACAATGTCCGCAGGTTTCACACATGGTCTGAACTAAAAGCTGAGAACATGCAAGAGATTGTTAGAACTTTTATTTGCCACAAAATATATTACTTGCACTTTTTATTAAACTTACCGTTTTATAATAATTGATAACAGTCCTTTTAATTTCAATGTTCAGCTCAGAAAAAGAATGACTGAAAAACACTTTTAAACAACACTTACAACACAGTACCTTGCCAGACACAGAAGCTGTGTTTAGACTAGTAAGCTGAACTGTGGGACTCTTATCTGTAGCATTACAATACCAGAACCACCCCTGGCATGGTTTTGGCTTAAGCCAACAAGGACTCGTGAACAATTAGAAGTCTCAGTCTGTGACTTAGCCCAGGCCAAGAAGTCCTTCTCAGCAGGAACTCTGTGTGCAATCATCATGCCTTGGGGATCAAGAGTTTAACATCACCTCCCAGACCATCGCAATTTGTTCAGACATCACCTCCCAGACCCAATTTGTTCAGACAGCAGGTCCTGATACTCATTAGTCTGCTTCTATAGATATTCCCAGAAGGTTTTATTCATATCACCAAACCCACAATGATTCCCCATCCTAAGCCTCTTGTGATGCAACTCAGGGTAGGAAATGTAAAAGGGCAAAGATACCATCTCAGGAAGCGTCTTTCTGTTGAGTAGAGGAGACTAGAAAAGTCTCTAAGTCAAGGACACAAAGTCAGCACAAGGTAAGAAGGTAATCTGAAGGGCACTGATGTGCAAAACTAAGAACAATTAATCAGTGTGGAAAAAACACGCTAAAAAATAAACAGTAATAGCTACTACAGGTAGGTAGCAATCATCCTGACTCTCACTGGAGTTCTCTGAGGTTTCAAATGGCCATCTCCTGAGCAACTAAAACCAGTCCACATTCCAAACTAATAGAAACAGAGCTGTCTTAAGTATTTCCACTAAACAAAACTATTAGTGGATATGCACATATTCTTTGCTTCTTTGTTTCCACTAAGTTAATAAAGCAGATAAACATCCTCTACTAGCCTGTTTACGTGATCTGACTTCATCCAGTCTGACAAACAATACCAGTGCAGTCTGTCTTGTAAGCACTACGCTGAGAAAAGAGTACATCCCAGTGAAAAATAACACATTTAAATCCAAAACTAATTTCTCCATTTACGCACTGACATGCTAACTCAACTTGCAGGCAATAGAGATTAATAAATCCAAATTCCAGACAGGTTTTTACAGTCCTCTGAGATATCATTACTCAGCTTTACTGCTCTAGAACCAAGGCTAGCTTATCATATTTGTGTGAGCTTGTGGTGAAGACATACCCTTAGATGGCTTTCCAAACCGTGTTAGTCAAAACCTGTGCAATACATTTCTTCCAAAACAAGCATTTCTTACAATCTCTAATAATTACTCTTTTGCAGGATGAAAGAAAATACAGTTTTCAAACATCAACCTTGATAACAGACTACTCTGTGACCTCACACTACTGTTGGTTTACCAACAAATTCCTAAGACTACTTAATCTGGAAAGTTTATCTGGCATCAGGAATGAATTAACTGTGGTTCTCAAAACTTGGTGATAATTCTGCTCAAGTTATTGAAGGACACAGGACGTATGAAACTGCCACCACCCGACGGAAGACAAGACAGCAACAATTCAGTTTTCAACTTAAAAGATCTTCCAAAAATAACATCTGTATTCAGTTTTCTCACTTCATACAGCTGAGATGCTATCATCTTGTCTGAGAACAGTGAGCTGGAATATGAACTGATTAGTTTGTTTTTCTGGAAGTTGAAGAGATTCTCTAAAAGCCAGAGTTGTTCACTTGGCTATCATGGAATAGTAGAATATCCCGAGTTACAAGAGACCCACAAGGATCATACAACTCCATCTCTTGGCCCTGCACAACACTATACCCAAGAATCACACCATGTGCCTGAGAGCATTGTCCAAACTCTTCTTGAACTCTGTCAGTCTTGGTGCTGTGACCATTTCCCTGGGGACCCTGTTCCAGTGCCCGACCACCCTCTGGGTGAAAATCCTTTTCCTAATATGCAACCTAAACCTCCCCTGACTCAGTTTCATTCCATTTCCTCGGGTCCTGGCACTGGTCACCAGAGAGAAGAGATCAGTGTCTGCCCCTCCTTTTCCTCTCATGAGGAAGTTGCAGACTGCAATGAGGTCTCCCCTCAGTCTCCTCTTCTCCAGGCTGAACAGACCAAGCGATCTCAGCCACTCCTCACATGGCTTCCCCTCCAGGCCCTTCATCATCCTTGTGGCCCTCCTTTGGAAAATCTATAATAATTTAATGTCTTTTGTATATTGTGGCACCCAAAGCTGCACCCAGCACTGCAGGTGAGGCTGCCCCAGCACAGAGCAGAACGGGACAATCCCCTCCCTCGCCCGGCTGCCGATGCTGGGCCTGATGGCTCCCAGGACACGCTTGGCCCTCCTGGCTGCCAGGGCACTGCTGGCTCATATCCAACTTGCCACAGATGAGATCCCCTACGTCCCTTTCCCGTGGCACTGCTCTCCAGCCTCTTGTTCCCCAGGCTGTTTGTACACCCAGGGTTGCCCTGTCCCAGGTGCAGAATCCAGCACTTGCCCTCGTTCAACTTCACATGGTTGGTCTCTCTGCAGGGCCCCTCTACCTTAGAGAGTCAACATCTCCTCCCACTTTAGCGTCTCTGGCAAACTTACTTAGTATCCCTTCCAGTCCTGTGCCCAAGTCATTTATGAAGATGCTGAAGAGCACAGGGCCAAGGGTGGAGCCCTGCAGAACCCCAGTAGTGACCAGTCCCCGATCTGCTGTTATCCCGTTCACGATCACCCTTCATGCCCAACCCATGTGCCAGTTGCTCGCCCATCACATGATGTGTTTATCCAGCTAAGTGCTGGACATTTTGTCCAGAAGGATCCTGTAACAGAAAGTACCAAAAGCTTTACTGAAATCCAAAAAGATTAAATCAACTGGCTGCCATTGGTCAGCTAGGTGGGCAACCTTGGGGACCTTCCTAACTTGTTCCTTGAGCAGCCTGAAGTCTGCTCTCCTCATATCCAGGGCTGAAGTTTTGCTGGCACTTTTCCTCCTGACACCAGAGATTTGAACTCAATTGTTTCATGGCTGCCGTGGCCAAGACAGCAGACAATTGCCATTTCACTCACAGGCCCCTCTTTGTTACCGAGCAGCAGTTCAACGAGGGCACCCTTCCCAGCTGGCTCCTGCAGTACCTGTACCAGGAAGTTATTGCCCAGGTGTTTTAGGAATCTTCTGGACCTGTTTGTACCAAAGAACTCTAATCTGATTTTCAACTGCAAGAGGACTACATTAACACAACAGAACTAATAGAATTCTATACTTTCGAAATCCTGAAGACATAAACATTATCTCTCTTATTTTAAATTTGTCTTCTCCAGCTTAACCTTTCTCTTTCCACTTGTATCTCATCCTGACAAAACGCTTCATTCATTTGTCCATTTGACTGATTCATGAAACTACAGCTTCATAATTTTAAGTAACAGTGCACTGTTTCTTAAGTCATGTAGCGATATGTAAGAAGTAAAGGAATTACACATTAGATTGCTTTATTTTAATTTTTGGGTTAAATTTGATGGAAATTTTATGAGCATTAAAATCTAAACATATCTTAACTATATTAACGACAAAGTTTTACCCTTATTCTGTGACTTTTGGAGCAATTTGTTTTCTATCAAATAAGGAACGACAGCTTTCACATACTATTTAAATGTATTAACTTAAAAACGAATTTAAGGATGGATTCAAACATTCCTTCCAGAAATAAATGTTACTTAAGACTACAAAAACTAAATAGAAGAAAACACCTTAAAATAACAGAAATACTAGACTGGCCACTACATTTTTGGATCATTAAGTCACATTTCAAGTAACCAAGTTATTTGAGTAAATATTGGAGGAAGAGAACCTGCAACAGTTTTATTACAGATTGCTCAATGTAACTCCTGTTACCTGAAAAACAGGCAACTTCTACAAGGCCACTACACGGCTACCTAAAAAAGCATGCAACTAAGAAATAAAAGACATTTCTACTTGGAACCCCAATTTACACTTCCTAAAGAAACTGAAGTCCAAAACACAAACATCATACTCTGTCTTTCAAATCCATGGGTTATGACACTTTAGTCGGGCAATTAAAAAAAAAAAAAAAGAAAAAATATCCTTCCATAAATAGTTAAATGCTTACCACTTTTTCAACATCTACTTCCTCTTCACTTGGGGAGTCAGAAGCACCATCCAGCATCTCATCAGCAGAATCATCAGTTTTATCATCCTCTTCTTCCTCCTCCTCATCTTCCTCTTCATCCTCTTCCATATCATCAGCAGTTATATCAATAGTGGGCACATAACCCTTTTTGCGTGCCCTCTGTTCTGGTGCTGTCAGGAAATCACTTTTCTCTGATGTATCAGCTTTACTATCCACTTCACTTCTATTTTCTAAAGGGGGTACAATGCTAGATATTTTGCTCCAAGAACTGTTGACATGTGTTAGAATATCATGGCCTGTTTTCATTTCTTCCAGAGAATCAAAAGCAGCTTGCTCTTTGCTGTTACTGGCTGCCTGCTCAGCTATGTTTCCTTTGCTGTCCTCAGTATCGACTGTATGCTCCTCTCCTGAAGCATTATCCTGCTCTTTTGCAGAACCAACTTCAGGCCTACTTGGTGTTTTCCCTCCTATGTTTTCCACTTCTATAGAGCTCTTGTACTCCCTCCTTTCCATATCTGGCTGTGCAGCATCACCCTGGCATTCTTGTTTGTACTGAAACAGTTCAGTCTCTCTCTGTTCCTCCTTGATCTTCAGCTGTATATCTTGCTCTTGTTGACTATGCAACTGTACAGAACTTGCTCTGTTGTCCTCCTCCATCTGTGTCTCTGCATCTTCTTCCTCCTCTTTTACTGGTTTCTCTTCCTGTTCAGCATGTGTTTGTTCCTTCCCACAGTCCTTCAACTGGGCAGTCTCCCAATTCTCAAGACTCTGTGAATGTGCATTATCCAGAGGAGCAACTGAAGACTGAACTGATGACCCACAAACAGTTTCTGAGTTAGCTGAAACTGCCTCCACAACAGTTTTGGAACTGACGGAATCCTCTTTCTCTTCAGAATCCCTTTTTTCTTCCTCATCATTTGGCTTCTCGCTGATGTATGAATGGTCAGACGATACGACATCTGCAGAAACATCATGCGGAGAAGAAAAGCAATAATCACAAGAACTCTCTAGCACTTTTGATTTCTTCTCCATCATCTCTAATGTAGTGGAATTTCTATCACCACTAGGTGTGACTGCGCCAGATGCTGACTCTGCAACAGCATTTGACTGGTTAATCGACAACTCATTTTCCTCTTGTTTCCCATCTGGCACTGTGACCTCAGACTCTGTAACTTCAGTGTCACCTGAGCATGGAGCTGTCCCATTCTCCTTCTGCTGAGCAGCACCTGCGTCCTCTTTCTTGAATATTTTCTTGTAATCCTTCTTCATCTGAAGAGATGCAAAATGGTGAAGAATAGAGTTTGGCACAGTCTTCTGTCCTGGGAGCTGAAGTAAAGCAAAACTTCCAGACTGTAAAGGTATGAGATTAGCGGTGGTGGCTGGCAGACCACCTGAGCTGCAGGTTATTTTAGACTCGGAGGCTGTTTGGTTTGTGACATTGCTGGCAGCAGAGGAAGAGATCCTCAGAGTCAGAGCACCTGCCTGTGATACAAAACTTGTTACTGAAGGAAGAAGAGAAGATGCTTGAGTGGCTGGGTTGGATGGGGGGGATAACTTGGGTACTGCAGTCTGTACAGCTGAATTTGTGGCAGGAGAAGTGGAAGACACAGAGGAATTGGGAGAAACAGGTGACTCAGGAGGCTTAGAAGGTGCAGGCAACCGGATTCCTACAACAGATCCTGTGAGGAAAACAAAACATCAACTGAGACTTTCTCGAAGCAACTTTTTTCTTTCAGTTTTAGTATTTGATGCTGTACTAGAAGCAGAGACCACACCCAAGGATCATAATGGAATCAGGTGTTTGACCACAAGTTCTCAGTGGAAAAGTTGGTCCTGCATAAAGACAGATAAATTTGAATTTTTTTAAGTAACACCCCAATAAAACACATGAATTGGCCACTCTAAAACTAACAGATTTAATGTTAAGTTCTAGCATTAAGCTTTTTAATCAAAGAAGACACAGCATTGAAAGTCCTGCATTTTACTTTCCCATTTATTGGAAAACAGGGAAATTGGGGTTTTGCAAAATAAAAAAGAAAGTAAAAAATAGTATTTAATTTTAACTTTTTTTTTCCTCTCAGAAAAAGACTTGCAAAGAGAAAAACTATGCCAAAATTACAAAATTATTCCACCATCTTTTTCACCTTTATGAACTCTTCTGCAGCGTTTCAACACTCCATAAACAAGGAGGAAAAATATTACTAATGGCAACTAGTCTCTCTTGTTCAGCAAAAGAGCCTCAAAACAGAAAGAAATTAAATAAACTTGTTGACTGATTCTTTACTTTACCTCATGCTCAAACCTCAGCGAAAGCTCAGCATTGTTTTCTCTCCTCCCCAGAGTTTTATCTACCGTGCTTGCTCTCGCTCTCCCTTCCATCCCACTCTATCTCCCTCTTTTTGAGATGTGTTTTGATACAGGGAGAACAGAAGAAAAGGTCCTTCTACAGAGTAAACATGCATTTAAAGTACATTTGGGTTAGAATTTACAAATACATACAACAGCATACCCAACCTGCAATTTCTAACTCTTCCAACCCTGTCTTCAACTGTGCACTAGAGAAACAGCTGAAAATCACGCCTGTTTTTCTTCTCACACTCCTAAGGAGGAAAAAACCTGGCAATTTCGTACTGTAATGTAAAATTTCATCTGAAAATCTGCTGTAAACACATAACTAACCTGAAAACCTAACAAAAACAGAGCAGCACATCCAACGAAACATGGGAAACAGGTAATTCTTTTTAAGAGAATCTCCAACAAGAATTGTTTTTGAATCACCAGGTCGAGTCTCTTAAGTTGGGACAGTACGATGGACATGGCTTCATTGCCACACACACACACACAGGCCCTTTTACTTGCTGCAAAGAACTCCCAAATTTTGGTGACTTAGCTATTAACCACACTTTCTGAATATTATACACATGGAATTTAAGTTGCATTGCATCTGAGAAATTACACTATGTTCTTCAACTACTCACACAGAACCAAATTAGACCCCGTTCAATTACTTTCAGCAGGTGAAAGGAGCATCACAAAGATATCTGTCTCATTGTTCATTTCTGAGCAACACACTGGTCAGTCATGAAGGAAGCACTGGACTTTGTACCTGGATTGCGGAGCATCACTGGCTGCACGCTGGGCTGGGCACCTGCAGTTCGAACCTGCTGCAGGGGAACAAGCTGAATGATCTGCCCATTGGGATGTCTGAACAGGTTCACAGCCCCAGGGCTCCTGAGAGGCTGAAGGACCATCCTCTGCCTCTGTGCCAGCTGCGTGTTGTTCAGCGGTCGCAGTGCAGAAGGTGTCTGGTGCACTGGAATCAGCAGCAATCGAGGTCCAACGCGTTTGTCTGTTCCAGGAGCTATCTTTGGGGGAGTCTTACTTGCAGCTTGTGGAACAGCATCGTCTGAAATATTTTAACAAGTTGCATAAAAATCAGTTTAAGAGACCGCCTACTCATGAGGCATTATTCTTAATAAATACAAGTGCAAATATTTTGCAAACAACTGCATCTCTTTTAAGTTTATTTGAAGGCAAGTTTTACTCTTTTTATTCACAGAATGCATAGAACCAACCAGGTCAGAACAGTTTTGGGTTTTTTCTGTGTAGTTCCACTGACATTTCTCAACCACGACACAGAAGAGTAAATCCATACCTAATTCCTGGACTCTATGCCAACCATGAAATTCTAGCAGTCATAACTGTGCTATACATTTCTATAGGTCAAGGAATGATGTGAGGCTTCCGGCTCACTTCACAGCAGTCACTGACCAGATAGTTACATTTTTTCCCTTCTCTACCAGTTCAGGTTGGAATACAAAAAGCAACTTAAGAGATGACATTTCTTATCCTACTTTGGAAAGGGGGGCGAGGCAAGTGAATCCATATTTAAATTGAAACCAGTTTCAGACTGTATTACAGCTACGAAAAGAGGTAGAATTAAAAAAAAAAGCATTTAGAGTAATAACGCAAAGCATCTAAGTATTACCTCTTTTTGGATTCTGTGGAGGACTTGAATTAACTCCTGACAGTACCACTGGAACAGAGACAGCAGAGGAAGTTAGTGTGGTCACCACAGGTGTAGCTGCTGCAGCTGTTGTTAGTACAACTGTCGAAGTGGATGTTGTGACAACAGGACAAGTAACAGTCGGTGGTGTTACTACAATTTTTGGGAATGATGTAGCTGCTACTGCTGCAACAACCTCTGTTGTTTTTGTTGTGTTCACAGTAGCAGTAGGAGTGGTGGATGGAGTAGTACAGGTGCTGATTCCAGGTGTTGCAGGAGCAGCTGTGACTGTAATTGCAGGAGGAGAGCAGGGAAGTTCACCAGCTTTTGTCTGGCTAGGACTGGTCACAGTAGATGCTGCTACACTGCTACTTTCCACAGCAACTGGAGAAACGGTGGTGGCCGTAGTGACCCCAGGAAAGACTGTGCACTGAGTTGGAGATAGCACTGAAGGAACCACGGGAGCAATGACCGTGATCGGTGTGGGCTTGATACTGAGCAACTGTCGCCTTGAGGCAGGCTGGCGTGTGCTCGCTCCAGGAATCTTCTGCTGTAGAGCTCCTGCTTTGTTTATCACAAACTTGGTAAACACACCACCAGGTGAGGGTCGGGCAGCTGCAAATAAAAACTTGCAGGTCAAAATTTCAATAGACTTCCTCTTCGCCGTTCATGAGATGCTACAGTTGTAATTTCAGCACGAATTTGAGCCTCCTTTTTCTATGTACCTTATAATTAAATCAAAACCTTTATGGCAGTCCTGGATATGCCTTACATGCTAGAAATACGCCTGCCTTATTTCACTACTATAGCTTTTTATTGCATTTCTTCCTGGACACACAAAAGAATCAGGTCTTGAAGGCTTGCTCTTCATCGCAAAACTATGAACAATCCTAACTAACAGTGTAGGAAAACAAACACCTAAATGAACTAATGAGCTCCAACTATTTTCTAAACCTCAAATTCTTTGTGTAACAGTTTGTGTCATCTTCCCCTTTTTATTGCTTCTTGATTTTCATCCCCTTCTACTGTATTCATCTTACACAGGCACAGGGGAAAGGGATGGGAGGCATACAGAGTTTCTCCTTCTAATTGCAGCAACATTCAGACTGCAGACTGGATGGAACAAATTTAACTGATGGAAGTTAATCACCGTTAGGAAGATCCTTTACCTCATCCCTTGCTCTCCAAGGGATGAGAATACTGCATTTACATCACTCCAGACGCCTACAGATGAGTACAACAGCACTGGGATTATGGAGCAAGCCCAACTAAAACACTGCAGTTATTTATGCATACAGCATCTCTACCCCAGACTATGCCAGAACTGGTACTTTTTACTTAAATCACTATGTGGCAATGACTTCACCCATCAATGAAACACAGCCAGCTCTTTCAAATTGCATAAACACACAAAATAATAAGTTTTATTACATGACAAGAAAAACAACACACCCATTTACGTAGCAATGAAAATTCAGGTAGAAAGAAACAAAGTAATCAATCAGAAATTAAAGTTTTTCCAGGACACAGGTAACATCCTTTTCCCTTGCAAAGCTTCTTCAGATCTTTAAATAATGTGTGGGATTATGGGTACTAGATTTCTTTTTTTAAACTCATGCAAAATGTAATAGTTAAAAGGCAACTTCCTCTCCTGCCATGCCGGGGTAACCATTTCAGTACCAACTCAGATAAACAAGTCACTCATGCATCTTCCAACCTTTGTTTTTGGTTGTTTTTTTTTTTTAACTCAAAGTGCTGTCTAAATCCAACTCTGTTTAGCTTGTGAAATCCAATGAGATTAGAGGCTGGCGTGGTTATTGGCTGCACACCTGTTGTTTCGCTAATCCAGATTTGGACCATCTTGTCTTTCACTGCTGCTTCACACATCTTTTGGTGGTCACAAGAATTATGAGTGCAACATCAGCAGAAAGTCTAACAGCGAAGAACCACGTATTAGTGATACTTTACTCATTTGAAGTTAATCTGTGTTTGATGAAAAGCAATTAAAAATGATAGTAATGGAACTCCAAACAAAAATCCCGGTTAATATTTGGCGAGTCTCCATCCACTCTCGTCTCTTGAAAATATGCTCTAGTAGCATTAATAAAACAACTAATAGTCAACATCAGTAATCTTACTCTGAAGTCAAAATAAAACTTTCTGCTTTAAAGAGGTTATTTATTGCAGAGGCATCTTAGGCAGGCAACGCAGCCAAAGGGAGCACGCACCATTGCACAGAAATCAACATTAATGCTGTACACTCACTCTGTACTTCAGCTTCACGCAATGTAAAACACAGTAATAAGTTCCAACCTACCTATCTGGCTCTCTGCTGGGACATGGGTTTTCAGAGTCGTCACAGTGGGGGTTGAAGTAGTGCTGGTGGAAGATGTAGTTTTAGGAGCTGATGTTGTGGGCCCCTGGACTGATGGTGTCCCAGAAGCAGGTGTTTTAGCACAGAGTGCTACCTTGGAGATCACAGTACTGAGGGCTGCGATATCAAGTACTGTGGGCTGCAGCCTGCCTGTGATATAAGCTGCTAGCCGACTGGCAGGATGTAATGCCCCCATCTGTCCCAAAAGCAGTTTGGCCTGAGGATACCTTTTATCATTAACCTGAAAAAAGGGGAAAAGGGAAACTTTGTGAAAAGAATGCTAATTCACCACTTCTGGAGAGGTGTTTCATTCCATGGGACTCCTAAATGTCCTTTTCAAAAAACCATTGCAATTTGGAATGGGAATTCCTAATTTCCTTATTGCCCAGGAGAACTTCAAACAACTCTTGTTTTATCTTTCTAATACAGATTTTAAATGCTGCTCAGACTCTCACATAAAAGCAGAGTCCAAGGAACATGTGAAATCACTAAAATTAGCTAAGAGTGAAGCTAGCACCTGTTTTTCCTATCCCTTACTTATGCTGTAGTCCTGAATAAAAATAGGTTCCCTAATTGAAGGACAACTTTGGATAAAATTCTCCAACCTAATTAAGACCTAGCATCACAAAAGAAAGAACAACACTGATGACATATACATTGAGACAAAACTCCAAAGAGCTTGTAAAAGCTGTATCAACTTTTTCCTTATCCACACTGTTGTTTGATACTGTAATTTAAGGTATGATGAGCTCACTAACTTCAAATTTCAAGTTGTAGTGGTAACGGACAGCACAGGAGAAAAAACAGAACATCTTTCTGAATGTCAGGCTTTATGCCTGGACAATGGAAAGTTTTGGTAGTGTTGCATTTTGCTTTCAAGTTGTTTGATAATACCTTCTAAAAGCCAAATGCATTTAACACACTACTAAATAAGCAGTAGTTTTTATTGATCACCTTTTACTGAAGGTAAGAAATCTCCCAATCTTTTTCTCTCCACTAGCTTCTCTTTCTGGGGGTGTCATATCTGCAAAGTGTCATGAAAATATATTTTACGCTCATTTTCTAATTCATATGGTTTTCCTGAAAGTGGTTTTATTATAATCACAAATAGCTATGACAGAAAAAGATCTTCACTCTAACCCTGCAGTTCCTACTACTAATTCTTAACACCAAGCCAGCAACATAAAACTGCAGGGAAAAGACTCTTTGAATTTAGGATTATGAAGTCTCTTGATGAAAAACATGTATTTGACAAAAAGGATTCAGGCTGTTAGTGAAGATTAACAGTAAACTGTAGCAAAAATTTAATGCTTACATTTTCATTTTAAAGTTTTGTCCCAGTGTATACTTCCCCAGAAAATACTCTTTTTGTGGACCCATACAGTCATTCACTTAGAAGCATTATGTGTCAAATGCACCTTTAGGGGGTTTTAGAAAGAATTAAAAAGATCCTGAAAGAGATTCTGCACTTGAGTCAACAAGACCCAAATTGCCAAAAAAAAAAGTTAAACCATCAGATTTCAGGATTCCAATCAGATTTCCTGTTATTGAGTAAATCTTGAAAGGGACAAGCTTATGGAGAGGAACGCCACCAGATTCTAAGAACTCCTGTCCAGACAGGCAAAAGACTATGTAGACAAATTAAAGGGTGTTCTCCCCTTCAAGGAGTTCTGGGATAGTACTGGATGAAGATGCATCTAATCTCCACAGTAAAGGCAGAGGGACCCACCTGAATCAAGCCCGAGGGGCTCGTATTAGCTTTGTATTTGTAGCCAACCAGCCTTCCCGCAGGAGAAACACCTGCATAAAAAGGCAAGCCTTTGCCCCAATGCAGCTTCTCCCGCAGTTTGTCCACTGGCTCTGCCCGCATGACCTTTACATTTTCTGAGTTATTGCAGGACGCCACTGCGCTATCAGGAATCTCCAAGACAGGGATCTCAGGCTTCTCGTCCTTGTCCTGGGAGGACGGCACTGAAATTTTCACTTTGGAGGAGCAGACAGAAGGATGGTTCTCATCCTGGGCCTTGTATTCCGAAGCCAATTCAATAATGAAGCTACCCACTTTGAGGCACTGTGGCGCGTTACTGTTGATAGGCTGTGATAAGATGGTCAAGATCTTACTGTGATCTTCCTCCAAGTTGCAGTCAGAGATAATCTCGATAAGTTTGGTTGGTTCACCTTGAGTGGTGTGATGAACATAGGAGGTGGAGAAAGAGTCCCCCTCACTACGGGAAGAAAACCAGCTTTTCTCTGAGAAAGAATTGAAATAGGTTTCTGCAACACTATGGCATTTAATCACCTGGATAGTCAAACAATTTCATTCTGCCCACACCTCCACCCTTGTCTCAGCTCAGCTGCACGCCAACAGCAAGTAAAAGAACTGTTCAAAGCATCACCTCCCCTTGTAGAGCTTCACAAGCAAGCAAAAACTCACTGCAAAACTAATGTAATTCCTTCTCAGGGTTCAATCCCTGCAGCCATACCACGTCAGGTTGTATCCCATTGCATCACAAGCTAAACAAAGCTGGGTTGTTTCAATACATGGGTGAAAGTTCTCCAAACACACCAACACAGTAGAAAGCCTCGCTCATTCAAGAGACGGCACTTTTCTCTTGGAGTCAGAAAAGCACCGTGTCCTATAATGGCATGAGGGGACACACCACTAGCAGAACTGTCTTCTGCAGAAGATGTGTAAACAGAAGCATGACCTTTTGTTGTCATTAGAGACACAATGTCCCTTTTTGCAAAACTGTAAGGATGTTGAGCCCTGTGTCCTGGCCATTTTAATTTCACCTACCAATGCATCAGCATTTTCAACTAATTGTGTTATTTTTCCATTCCCATCCTTAAATGTAGAGTGTGCTGTTGTATTCATTAAACAGTAAAAAAATAAGCTCAAAAAGGCAGATATAGTTCATTAGTGGATGACACAATGCCTCTAGTAAATGTCTCATTTTAAGGCTCGTAACATGATTTGGGCTGCTTCAGACTGAAACAGAACACGGATGTCTAGCCTACTTCTTTGTCAACTAGAAACTCAAACCCATTATCTGTAACATAGCAAAACTTCAATCTTTCAACTTGAACTAAACAAATTCAGCATCAAATAATTCCAAATAAATCATAAGCACTTCTTTGTCCCAGACAATTCTATGTGAAGAATATGAGGATCCCATCCTCCCAGTACTACTTGGATATTTAATTTTTCAGTAACTACAAAGTAATAGTAAAGAAAAGAAGAGGGAGGAAAAAATACCCAGACAAAGCAAAACCATTAATCTCCATTCCTTCCCAAGTACCTAATCAACTCTCTTGAAGACAAGTCTGCTGTGCAGCTTTATCTTTTATTGCTAAACAAGCTACTGCAGCACAGGTCATTTTACACTTAGAGCAGCAGCAAGTACCGGATATTTAGTCTGCTGTACCTCCATGTGCCCCTCTTCCCCCCCAGCTGCTAAGAAAACAGGAAACTGTATGCATATCATAAGATTTTTATTAACAACTGTAATAACTTCCCCAGCAAACAGACTTCTGTTTCATCAGTAGCTACTTTTTTTAAGAAATACCACAAAAACATGTAACTACCAAGAGGTCGAATTATACTCAAGACTCAGCTCTTACCTCTTGATTTATTAGTGTCTTTGTCTACCTCACAGGTTGCCTTCACAGGAGGCTGAAGCTCTGGTTCATGCTCCTGCTGGAGGAAAGAAATGCAAGAAAATATTCACCCTATACATCTCACGTCCACACTAAAAATTACAGCACAAAACGAACTAGTTCACCCCAAATCATAAAAACATGCTGTGCCTGACAGCGTTACACGTTTCATCTTAGAAGGGCTCTATTAACAACGAACATTTAAGCCTTACATAATAGTGCACTTGTGGCAGCCAGGCATTTCCCCAGATGAGACAATGTATATCACGGTAACAGCATAAGTTTGCCAGCACTGCAGAGTGATTTAGGCTCCAGCTTCCACAGCCCTACCACCATCAAATGCAAGTCAAGCCCTCATGTCATGTAGGAGTTTCTGGAGAAAAAATTACTTCAACATTTTCAATATTTCTGCCTGCTCTATAATACACACTAGTTACAGTGTGACTTCTTACCTTTACACTACAACTCTGTGAATCACTTTTGTCTTTTTGCTGCTTTTTCTCCTCTCTCCTGTGTTCATAGGCTCGCACCCTTGCACAAGTCATCAAACTTTCAAAGTACATGTAGACAGGATCCTTGTCCTCCTCTCGAATCTAAAAGAAAAAAAAGAGACAAAAACTTCTCCTCTCTGTTCTAGACGCACATTAGATTCACGAAACAGCTTTGCTTTCTAACAACACTTCAACATAAATGCTTCAATAGTAAGAGTCAAAGAAAAGTCCAGCATTTAAAGCTAGATCTGCCCTCTCAGTATCATCGCATGGCCCAGTCTGCCACCACCAGCCCTGAAAAATTCAAACCCATCCAGAAATTCTTCTAAGTGAAGAAACAGATCCTAATTGTCATGCATTGTTTAACATTATCTGGTATACATTAAATAACTACTCTGGTATGTTTGTTCTTCAGATATAATTACACTCCACTCTAAGGCTGTTTTGCCTCTACTGCTGTTGTTGCTTTTTCTGATACTAAGGTGAGGGGAGACATAAAGTCAGATTCTTAGAACACGGGCAGTGAAACCTCAAGAAAGAACAGAAAAAAAAATATTCCAGAACTACACTGAACACTCTGTGTCTGTATCCAAACATTTTTTGCAACTAATTCATACTTAGATAGGCTACATTATGTAGCTAATTACTTTTACAAACATTACAGGACTAATAATAATTTTGATAAAAATAGCATATAATACTGCACTTTTAAATGAGGCTATTAGTGGACCATTATCACCTTCCACCATCTCCACATTGCTACAGTAAATTCTCAACAGAAGACAGACATAGTTAAAGATTTGTATACAATCAATTCATCCTAGCTTACCAACACCCCTATGGGCAGTCAGTCCTAAGCTTTCACCTGAAACTTCTCTAAAATTGCCTAGCACAGAAGCTTTTGGCAGTATTTGTTTTATTTTTCAGTACAAAGAAAAACATGCATCTCTTTTTTTCTCTTACCACTGGATTTGGTCTAGGAGTGTACACTCTGCCTGGTTTTGTTCCACTGGAAGATCTGTTCTTACTGGAAATCAAGATCTCTGGGTTGGGCAGTACCATAGATTTAACTGGTTCAATAACAGATGGTGTTGGGACATAAATTGGCTCTGGATCTACTTCACCTTCTACTTTCACCCACAATGGACAATTCCTAACAGGTTGTTCTGGCTCTGAGTCACAGATAGCTGAAAAAAAAGAGAAAAAACAAAGATTACTTACAAGTGAAACACCATCTATCACAGCAGTAACAGAATTTTTTGTTTGAGTGTGAGGTCTAGCCATGCAGCTAGCTCAAACTGCCAGAAAATTCTGCTGGTTGCTTTTCTTGCCTCAAATTCTAGTCGAAAGTGACTGGGATTTGTCTACAAGAAAGAAGAAATAAAAATAAAAATGTTTCTACACTAGCCCTTGTTTCTCATTTTTACTGTGATAGAAGATAGACAAAAACACTGAAAATTAGTGACCTTCACTGATGCTGCATACTGAAAAATTGGGTAACACCCAAAAAAATCCCAAACCTGTATACTGCAGCTATATGGAAGAAATAATTTATTCCAGTAGAACACCAGAGAATACTTTGTTTTAGCTATTCCTAAAAGTATTGTTAGGAAGAAACTGAAAATGTAAATTCATATGCAATTTCTACCAATTTGGTTTTCTGAGTGTACCTTAGGCCAGATCTGAAATTACCATAAATAACTGTATTTTCAATGAAATCCATGAACTACATGGCTATATACAGCAACTAAAAACACAGCTCTAGATACTCACTTGTTAACAGGGAAAGATAACAGCACTGTAACAGTGAACATTACCAACAATGATAGCAGCAATTATCTCATATCCATAGTCTTTAAAGACATTTCGGGAGTTGAACAAGAGTTTAAACAAACCAAAAAGAAACTCCAGCTATTTGATTCAATAAATAACTACACAGTGCCCAAAATGCTGATCACATAAGTAAGAATTAAAAAAAAAAAAAGGAAAGGTGTTATTTCCCATAAGTCAGCTGGATTTAGAAATGGCATCACTACTAATAAAATCCTAATAAATCACTACTAATCACATCCTAATAAAAGATGCCCGCCAAGATTGGTGGTTTGCTGTAAGTAATCTCCACCAATACTCACTGTATTCCACCCTCTTCCTCTTCTTCCTGTCTTTCTGCTTCATCTCCTCTTCTTCCCCATCACCCTCCTCTTCCACATCTTCATCCTCTTGCTGTTGTCCTTGTGTTCCGAACAGCACGAGCTTTCCACGCACAGCCTTTTTCATCATTTTCTTATGTTTTGATCCTCCCTTCACCAGCAAGACCCTTCTCTTGAGGCAGGTACACCCAAACATACAGTCTGGCCTGCGGCAGTGGGTAGGCTGACGTTTCTCCAGTGCCAGACTGGCACATATGCAACCTAGCCGGCAGAAATCATTGTTGCAAGGAGGTGCTCGTCGTCTTATTATTTTGTGGATAGGTTTGTTTTTAAGAGATGCCTAGAAGAAGTTTTAAAGAAGCATAAACTTCATATTTTTGTAAGAGAAGTATTTTAGTAAAATTAAATCAAGCATATGCAAAATTGCTATTCTAATCTCTTTTAGAAAACCCCTCCAGTTACATTGTTTACGTATGAAAACTTGTCCTCTATACCAAAAAAACCCAACAGAAGAGAGTTTGCATTTGAAGTCTTTTGAGAGGCAACTGGAGACAGCAAAACCATCCTGGTAATAAGTAGGATGTGAAAAAAGCAAAAGAAGTTATCATGTGACAACCAGATTACATGACCAGGATTTTCTTGCAGTTAGCTCAACAGAAAACATAAAAAGGAAAATAGCAAGGAAATGCAGTTACTGAATAACAATTGTATTAACACAAACTTTTAACGGTGAAAATTTTAAACAATTCGAATTATTAATAATTTGTATCAACACGCTATTATCACAAGTAGTTTTTTCACATACTGCTAAGTCAGCACTCCTCAAGTTTCACTGCAAAGACTACACCACAAAGGAATTCCACACTTTATCATAATCCTTAGCAGCTTCAGTCTTATTTTCTGCATCTCTATGCAACATCCATAAGTGGGCAGATTAAAAAAAGCAACAGTACAGAAAAGACAGAAACCATTACAGATCTACCTGAGCTGTAAGCAGGGTTGCCAAAGAGATGTCTGCTCGCTCTTCTGTAATATAGGTCCGTGGTTTCCCGTCCCAGAGAGCACAGTCTTCCAAGTCCATTAACTTCACTTGAGATTTAGACAAACCTGGTGGACGAGGTGCTTGGTGATGCTGTGGTGCTTGACGCAAACTGATCTGCTTTGGAAACGTATTTTCATCCACAGTTGGCAGCACAAAACCATCTGCTTGGTTACTCAAACTGCTAGCAGACTTAGCAGCCTTTTCCCCTGATGAGTTCTGTTTCTGCTTTGCAGGAAAAGGTGAAGGCAGAATAGGCTTGTAAGACGATTTTCCTCTACTGTTTGTAGATGTCTGTCTGGTTTGAGTCTTTGTCTTCCTAGAGGTAGATGATGGAGGAACAGGCTTGAATGTGTAAGATGTTGATGGAATTACAGTGGACTGCTTCTTTAAAACACTGTCAAGTGTTCGAACATAGCTAGTGCTCTTAGTGGGAAGCTGATACACCACAGGAGAAGTGGGAGTGTTAGAAGAGAATCCCATACTTGTTTCCATCAATTTCCCTTCATTTTCCAAGTACTCATCCAGCTTGTCACTACAGAATGCTGAGCGATTCTTCAAAGAACCTTCTGAACTGCCACCTAAATAAATAAAGAGTACTTTAACTCCTAAAGTTAAATCTTATAATAATTAAACACTGTAGAATAGGTAAATACATCTCCAAAAAATGCACTCTTCTACAAGAATTGTATATAACATAGGCACACCAAATATAATCCATTCTGAAACACAACCAGCAGCCTGCACAACTGTTTTTGTGGAGATCTTACACGTGTATTTGTGGTGGGTTGGCCTTGGCTGGACTCCAGGTGCCTGCCAAGCCACTCTATTACTCCCCTTCTCAGCAGAATGGAGGGTTGACAGTAAGCTGCAAAAAACCTCATGGGTCAATACAAAAGCAGTTTAATAAAGTAAAAGCAAAGGCCATGTGTGGAAGCAAAGGAAAATAAAAGATTTATTCTCTACTTCCCATCAGCAGGTGATGCTCAGGCACTTCCCGGGAAGCAGGGCTTCAGAACAAAGAAGCAGTTACTCCAGAAGACAAACATCGTAAGTAACAAATGCCCTCCCTCCTTCTCCATTCTCTTAAGCTTTTACTGCTGAGCAGACACACATCATGGAATATCCCTTTGATCAGTTTGGTTCAGCTGTTCTATGTCCGGTCCCAAAACCATGCCCACCCACTGGCTACTGCGGAGCAGGGAATGTTGAGAGGCAGCCTTGGTGCATGCGGGCGCTGCTCAGCAGTAGCCAGAACACTGGAGTGTTACCAACACCTTCCCAGCTGCCAGGGCAGAGCACAGCACTGCAGGAGCTGCTGAGGGGGAAAATGAACTCCAGCTCAGCCACACCCCACATAGCATTCATGCACAAAAGCACTACAGGGCTTCTGTGCTTCTATTCTTACTTTGTTTGTCCTAAGCACCTGGCCTATCTGGTATAGCACAACATATCTGGAATATTCCAACACAACATTGTATAGAAGTGCAGAAGTTACAACATAAATACTTGATCTAAAGTAAAAAATTGGCAAATTTTCAACAATCCATTTGAGGTAGCAAAGTAATCAAATATGTGAGGAATACGTGCTCTAACTGGAGTTAAAAATACACCAATATAAATTAAAATTACTCAGGTTCATTAGGGTCTCTGAGGCAACAGAATTCTGGAATTACCATACTTCCATATAAACTCAAAACACAAACAAAACCAAAACTATTACATCTTTGCTCTTCACTTGAGCCTTCTGTGTACAACAGAACACGTATTTTTATCTTACTCAAAGGTTCTCTCTTCCCTCATTAATCTCCATTCTGACTATGGAACCAGTACTAAACAATTCTTTAATCAAAACAGTTTCAATATTAAAAAAAAAATCTCTCATTGAGACACACATAAATACCAGACTGCAAGGTCGATGGAAGGTCAAGAAAATGGCCACATGTTGGAAACATGTACATTGATCTCTCTCTTTTTACTTTTTTTTACCTTCATTTCTGGAAGCACCATGAAGCTTCCTTCGCCAGCCTTTGATTTTTGTGAAATCATTTGTCTTTCCTGTCCTGGAAACAAAAGGAAATCCAGTATCTGGAAAAGAAGAAAGCTAGCCTCAGCTTATGAACCAAGTTTGATTGTATCAGTGCCTTAGCAAACTCTGCTTATTCCTTTTCAGGGATAGGTGAACAGCAGCAAAATCAAAAGGTTTGAAGCAACTTGATTTTTACTTTTTTTTTTTTTTTTAATTAACAGAATATTTAACGAGGTCAAGCTTCCTGTAGAGTTCTGCTCTATGGCCGAGCATCTGCTATCCCATACAAAAAGTGTTTCCTTTATTTTCAGTTTTAGTCTCCTTAGCAACGTGCAAAAGCAGTTGGCTCCAAAAGTCTAATGAGCCAATCACCTAATTAGTAGGCCAAAATGGAACAGGCAGGTTTTGAGCTGATACTACAGCCTCACTCAGCAAGAAGAGTAATTTGATTCTCTCCCCTTAGTTCAGCCAACGACTTCTATGGCACCTGAAGAAACTTGATTTAATGTCCAGTGTTGTGTCAAATTCAGATGAGTATCAATTAGGGGCATGGACACTGAATAACCACAAAACGAAAACAGTTACATCTCTGTCAAGTTATGCATCAACTGTGGGAACTAAGATGGAATGTAAAAATACTAACAGGGATCTGTGTGGCCGTTTAACATATTGTTAGGCTAGAAATAATTGCATTGGACATTAAGCTGACTGAGGTCTTCTGAACTGAATCTTCCTCTCCTGCAGTGTAAACAATCTGAAATTCAACATCTGCCTCTACCAGCTCCTAAAAGCAGTAGATTAAGAAAGACATAAGCAATCAGAACATTACAGTGGGAGAAACAGTTAAGTAGAAAACAGGTACGTATATAAGACAAGATAAGATGGACTTTGCCCATCCAGTTCACTATTAAAAACAGTACCTAACAAAAGTATGAGAATCATAGTCACAGTATAATGAGAAATGCACTTGTTTGGATACCAAGCAAGTTTAAAAAAGAACAATCAATCACAACTTTTGTAATAAATAATTATCACAAAGTTATAGGGTAGCCCCTACGTGGCATCTCAAGGTCTTCTGGAAAATTCTGATACTCAGCTCTGTTAAAGAGAACTTTTTTTTTGTTTGGTATGTGAGCAACATCAGACAAATTCAGATTGCTTAAGCCTTTTCTGAGCAATTTGAGAGGTCAGTATAAAATAGACAGATACTATTACTGGACCACAACCATCACAAAATGGGAACCCTGAACACAATCCAGCTGCAATTACTCAGGACTCCTTGCCCAGTAACCACACAATGATCTAAGGAAGTTCTCTTATTTTGTCATTCTAGTTTTAATCTCTTTAGGTACCAAGTTGAACTAAATAGCCATTCTCTTCTTATCACTGATAACAAAAAGGTTATCTTGTAACTTGAGATTACAGCAAATTCATATTCTACCCACCTGGAGAATTGGGGTTGGTACCTGGATAGCTCCACAGAGAGTAATTTGAGTAGGAAAGAGGAAGCTGCACACCCAAATATTTCAAGTCAATGCTCATTGTTGGGTCCACAGAATTCAACTTCAGTCCCACTACAAGAAGCAAGCATCAGTAAATTTCTCAATGCAGCAAGATGTTAGAAAAAAGAAAGTCAAGATATTTACAAAAAGATAAACCATTCAGTTACCATGGGCTTTTCTGGCATTCACCCACCATTTTAAGAGACTTGAAAAAAAGCATTAGTGCCATAACACTTACACTGGATTTACAGCAGGTATAAATTAAAGAGCATTTTACACAATGGGAATTTGAGAAAAGAATTTAATTACTTTCCATAGTTTTTTTGATTGCTACTGAAGTTTTCACAGAAATTTATTAACCACAGTGCCAGTGTTGTAATAAATCTCATAATAAAACCTTTTGTCTGTTTTTCTGAAGAAGTCAGCACCATTTACATGTTTGAAGGCTAGAGTTACTCTCTGAACCCAAGTCAGCTGACTGACATTTCATATCCCTAAGTTACCAAGCCTGCCAGCAGTACTTACACATCCTCTTTTGCACTGAGCTAAACTCATGCAAGAACATATACCACACATACATCAGCTTCAACCAGCAGTAAGAGACAACAAACCACATTTTAGGTCTGAAGAATGTATGTGTGTTTGATTGACTGTTATGATATAAAAATGAGTTTAGACAGCAATTTCAGGACTTGGGTTACCAAATTCTCCAAAGCTCAGCACGTTATTGTTTTCCCCAGTCTTGGCGCTTCACAATAAAACAGCTTTTTTTTTTTTTCCTGAAATAGGGGGGAAAATGGCTATAAGGAAACTAAACAATCTGTGTCGTTACAGGCATGAAGTATTTGTGGTGGCATCAACATGTTACTTCATTAACAACCCCCAATACTCAAACCGAAAGATTTACTTGGTAACAAAAGCTATCTCTGTCAATGGCAAAACAAATACAGATACAGAAATACTGATAAAAGCAAAAGCCAGGAAAATTGAAATTGCACCTTCTCAGAAAATATTGTTACATTGAATTAAAGAAATCACTGTCTATCAAATTCAACTCACAGCTGGGAGCTGAGAACATCTATTTTGATCTTTAGCTATAGAAACTTACAAATGTTGCTCCTGTTGCCCACAAGTTTGAAATGAATACATTAAATGTATGCATCTTGAAACTGAAAATGTATGACTTGACAAGGCTCAGGAAACAAAGTAGCGTTTCCACATACAATAGAAACCTTGTGCTGGCTGTACACATTTATGTTCACAAGTGGAAACACAGTGACCAGATTACTAGCAGCCTGAAAACAATTGACATGAAACAAATCTCAGGCATGGTTGTTTAAACAGATACTGTTATCAAAGACAGTCTAGTGAGATGTAATTTTCATATCTACATAGGGAAAATGAGAAGCAAGTCAGTCTGGCATTTTGTATAAAAACATGTCAACTGACAAATGTCAAGATGCCAACCATTTCTTTTCTCTATTCAAGTACAATGGAAAGAGTACAGAGTTTATTTTTCGTCACGCTCCTTTCTGTCACCTGCAAAAACAAGCCTATCTTTGTTTTACACTCAAACAAAAATAGGAACATCATGCATGCACAATATCTATTATTTCAGTTCAGAATCATGAAGTAAAAAACACCAAGACAAAAACCAAGAGGATGAGTCCAAGAAGTGCAACATGGAATGACCACAGGCAGCCAGAAGAGAACAGTAACAGTTAAGTATTATGTCAGTAAAGACATCCCCATACACAACAGGTGAAAGATCATTTTTTAAAATTTCTATCGTCTCCAGAGCATTGCTAAATTTCAGTTACTGTAAGCAAACAGTAGCTAATGAAGAACTTTAAGAACCTTCTCCTCTCCATCAGCTGCAGCTGATTAATCTGAAATATGAAACACGGCAACAGGGCCTTCAATTTTCAAGAATATAATCAGGGATTCAAATTAGCTCAGATAAAAGAAGCATCCCATTGCATTTGCAGTGCTCCAGCAGGAGCTTTCCTTTTAACACACTTAAGGTGGATTTCCTTCTCTCTAAAGCATCTTCCTGCAATTCTGCCTCTAAGATCTAGACAGCCTCGATTACCCTGCTATTAACTTCACAGATCACGAGCAATTGTGGGGTTCAGTTACAGCTTCAACATTTCATTAGTGAATCTCAAAAAGAATCTTAAACTTCTCAACTACATTGCTGAGAATCAAAACCAGAGTTAACATCAAAAGTGCTATGTCTGTTCCTTCCACAATCTCAAGTCTGCAAGGCAAGAGATCTGTAACTATTTGGAAGATGAAGGCAATCTGGAGAAAGTCTGGTTCCTTGTTCACATGCAGCAGCTGAAGTCTAACAACAAAAGTATTCATATTGTAATTCACTTCACAGCCTGATCAGACTACATCTATTGTAGTAACCTGTTGCTGCCAATAGTTTTCCCGTATCTTCTTTTCCCTCTAAAAATTAGAAGCTGTGGTTCATCTCCATCATTGCTGAATTGCAATTTCACTATTTAGTAGGCTCAGCAGATTACCATCCAACACTGGAAATGATGGTCATAACCACTCAAGAAAATCAAAATTCTTCAGATGTCTCTTTCTTAGCCTAATGCTTGACGTTTCTTGTCCATTTTGCAGTATCTCTGAACTGCTCAAAACCCTTCAGAAGGCAACTCACACTTCAGCTGGAGAAAAAGCATGTGGGTTGTACATGTTCCCAGCTGCAGGATCATCTCATAAGTAAAACAGCCCTCGCTACTGCTGTACTTGCCAATGTATCCATGGTTGCCAACACACTGTAATTTTATGATACTTTCTTGGGTAAAGGTAACACCTAGGAGGTCCACAATAAAATCCTAAAAAGGTTTAACATTGCTAGTTCTCATCACACCCCATGCATAAACCATTCAAGATAATCCAATGTTCTTCACCACAGAAGCTCTGTGAGGGCCCAGAACAGCCCGTATCAGAGTCAAGATCACTACCTGGAGTCTCAGTCCCTACAGTATTACAGTTATGTGTTTGAAACATTCAGCACCAGAACCTCAGGAGTATGAAGTACAACACTTCCATGTGTATCAATAACTTCATCACCTGCTCTGATGCCTATGCTAATGTCATTGGTCTCAGGACTACTACTGCTGATGTCTTTCAACATCATCAGTAGAAAGAACATTTAAGTTCCACTCTGTGGATCCTTGACATTCCTCCATCTACCTCAGGATAACATTGTATATAAACAGAAGATCACAAACTACACACAGCACCTTGGTTTGGCCCTTTTACATAGCTAGTGAACTGGATGAATAGGGACTCAAAAAATAAGGACTCAAAATACAGTAAATGTAGTCTTAGTTAAGTGTTGCTGGATCTCTAGCTATTCTAGTACCAGGAAATGCCTACTTTTATGAAGGAGTAAAACCAACTCCATCTGCTTTCAACCAGGTTTACACCGTTACAAAACAGGCACTGTTGGAAGGCTCAGCAATTTTTGCAAGAGGCACATAACATGCAGACTCTTGCTCTCCTGCTGGAGATTCAGGATTTGCCTTTTGCCACCTCCACATTTTCTAGTTTGCAACAAAAATGTGTGCAAATGAAAAGACAGGTCCCAGCTGTATTAGGCATATACAGTACTGGCACCAGTAGGAAATTACCAGCCCAGTATGACTAAGTGTAATGATCAACCAGGTGCACCAGTATGTACACCACCACTCCACCACTTACCTTCCTGAAGGCTAGGATGTATTACTTGTTTATGCCTCAAGGTTTTCAGCTCTTCCATCAACTCCTTTTCCAGTACTTGTATTCTTGCTTGACAATCTACTCAAAAAATAAGAGAACATAGAAAAAACATTTGCCATGCAAAAAAACTGACTTAATTATTAATTTTTCAGTGTGTCGTTACAAATTCCCTTATTGCAGGGAAGAGTCACTCACGGAAAAAAAAAAAAGTACCTGGATCACTTGTAGTCAACAGGGGAGCCTGAAGATTCTGTGACTCTTCTCCACCAGCTCTATCAACAGTGTTAATGTCAAGAGCTTCCTACACACACGAAGAGCCTTGAGTAAGTCAAGATACCTTAAAACACTTAGACGCAAACTAGGCCAGATCAAATATCACCAAATTATTCAAAACATGAGACTGTTTCATAAACAAGCATGCATTCTTTTATACAGAACTCTAGATTCCACTACTTTTTCCTAAGCTGCAAGAAGAAGTAAGACAATGTTACAAGTAACACAGGGTCAAAATACGAACAGATTTGGAAAGAGGCCACAGAACTCCAAACTCAGGTTAAAAGAACATATAACTTCAGCTTGTAAGCACAAAGGGCTTTAAAAGGTTTTTGGATTTTACTCCCAACAGTGAGGTTTTACCTTTGATGCAAAGGACACAAAAAGAACACCATCAACATCTTCAAGGTCCGGTTTAACATCTGGAAGGATACTGCCAGGCCCCAGAGAAGTGTTCTTGCTCGTTACTACAGTTTTCCCTATACCTTTAGGTGGTCGACCAGCCTTGGAAATTTTCAGTTTCCGTGGCCTTCCTCTTTTATTTGTAACTGATGATAAGGTGGTTTGATTGTTACCAGAGCCTTTGAGGGACATAGAGTTCTTCAGTATCCCAGGCCTTTTTCTGCCACAGATCTCCTTATCTGGAAAGTCACAATTTACTGAGCCCCTGAGATTAGAATTAGGTGATTTGGATAGAGCCCACTGATCCTCTCCGATTGAACAGTATTTCTGTGACATTTTACTCCCAGGAGATTGTTTTTTCACAACTAACTCCTCAGGCACAGGGACTGTGCCCGAGCAAGAGTCTTTGTGATTTTCAAAACACACGGGCAAGGAATCCAGGATTGCACCCAAAGGGGATTTATCCTTTTTGCAAGAGGAAAGCATGGTCTGGGGCAGCTCAGATATCTTCACCGTGCTCTTTGTCACTGCACAAGGTTCCAAATAGACCACAGGCATCTTACCACTATCCAGTTTTATCATTTTTGCTCTGGCAACACCTGAAGGACTGGTTAGCATACGCTTCCTAGACCTGAATTCTCCATCAATTCCATCTGTTTCACGGCGTCTCATTAGGTGTTTTTGTACAATGGGATCATCATCCTCAGTGTTGGAATATTCATCAGTTTCTTCATCTGTGTCTTCCTGTTTCACAGTTATTTCTTGTGTGCAAATATTTGACTCGTAGTCATAGTCATCTACTGGCTCCTCTTTAATGACTACATTGAAATGTCCATTCGGGTCCAATGGAGATGCCACACGGGAATTGCTTTCATAACCGCTAGTAATGGGACTGGGGTGGGAGGGAGGGGACAAAACCAAAACACAACATAAGATCTTTATGAAATCTCCTTTACCACAATTCCACCGTCTCCCATAATTCTTTGTCACATATTGTAAAAAGCTACCAAAATGCTCCCAGACATAAGTCTGCTAAATAAGCTGTCACTTACAAGCTTACGTTTTTAGAAGTAAACACTCAAGAAACCCCAAGAAGTTGCCATTATTAAGAACAATTCAACTTCTTATCTGAAGGCAGCAGCACAACTTCCTTCCCCACTAATATCAGGGTGACATTTGCACTTTTTCCTCTTTTACTCAGCATGAACTCATGATAAACTGTCATATTTTAAATGCTCAAGAAGTGGCCTTAGTTTGCTGTGTACCTCGTTAAGACACTAAAGCCATTGTGCTTGCAAGAAAGAAGCCAAGTGAGCCCTTAATGCACCAAAATTTTAGTTAATGCACCCTGAAGCCACATACTGACAATTCCTAAATTCAACTGTTATCTGAACACTTACAGAATACTAATATCCTACTGAATCCTACTGCATTTTCCACTAGGTCTGAGCACTAACCTAACCAGAATCCAAAACAGCATGCATTAGATACTGAAGACTAACAATACAGGCAGCTACACTCTGATGATGGGCTTCTTTGAGGGCCAGACACATCAGTCAAAGAACTACAGTCACCGGTTTTGTTTAGTGTATCAGAACCCGGCTCCTTGTCATAAGAGAAAACTGCTAAGGTATGAAGGCAGAAACTCATATCCAGAATAGAACTCAGAAAAAAAAGTCAGGACTTATTTACTCGATGTATCACACAGTATTCCAATAATACCTTTATACTTACTATATGATACATTACACATAATTTTAATTACATTATTATTGTGAATTTCATGGTATTAAAATGTTATTAAAAGTAAAATTATTAATGATGAAAATTTCAAATAAAATTTAACATAACTGTAGTACTAATATATTATACAGAGTGACTACTGCTTTACATATATTGGATGTATGTATGTATGTGTGACTATTTTATCATTAATATTATCCATCCCTCCCCCTTTAAAGTGCTATGCCCAATTGAACCCACAGCTGGGATTGAGAAAGGGGAAAAGAAGTGGAGGAAGAAGCTGCTTCCTTCTTGTGGAGACCGAGGACATACTTAAAGGAGAAAAGCCAGGACACAGGGAGCTGGGAGTAACATGGAGCTGGGAGTATTCCCCTCATGAAGAAAGACTGCAGTATTTAAACAGGGTGCTGACAGTCAAGGTACAGATTTATATATTTACATATAAAATTCTAAAGAACAAGAGAAGCTATCCAGAAAACTTGCTGCAACTCATAAGGACACTAAGTAACCAGCATTAAGCTTAAGCAAAAACATGACTTGCGAGGGAATAGCACGCAGCAGGAGAGCAGAGTACCAGTCCTGTTTTGTCTACTGTTTTCTCTGGACAAAGTGTTTTCTATTAGAAATTTTCTATCTTTCATTTAATTAAAAATGTGAAATGTAAGATTAAAAAGCTTTTCTCAGTCAGTGAGTTTACTGTGAAAGAAATGCAGACAGACTACTTACAGGTTATTGGCAGCTGAAAATCCCACCACAATACTAAGCTAAGAGGTTGATTCAGTACAGATGATCCACAATTAAAGCAAATGTAATTTAGACGCATCTGCTCTGCTACCTTAAAATTCTTGAACATAAAGAGGCAAAAAACCCTAGCAAACTTGCAAGTCACAAATGCATTTCTCATCTGAGTTTTGCTGTTTCCAGTTGGAAGCCCAGTAAAGCCTGGACTTCTCTAGTCATATTCTTTTATCTACTACAAGGTGTGTACATGTAAACTAAGGATTACCTTTTTATTACGGATCTGGACAGTATCCAAACCAAAAACCCCTGCTGTTAACACTGAAATTTCTAGACACAAATATTGTTTTATTCTGCATAACACAACCATAAGCCAGGTGGTGACAAGAGTGAGGTATGACCCATGCACGTATATGCATGAGAAGATAAGGGACTTGCACAAAATGCTGTTTTTAAATTCTGATGCAATAACCAACTTCTCAAAGAACAAAAAAGTTGCTTTTTAGCACTGAAGCAATTTCATCTGGCCCTTAGTTTGTGAAGTTACATGCAACATAAGTAGCCACAGAAACTTCCTCTAATCTAATGGGAAGATGAATCAAAGCAGTTTGTCCTCTCAAAATCCTGAACTTAATCCAAGATCAGGTAAAAACGGTGAAATAGTGTCTTAACTAGCTCTTTCTTCACCTGATACAGATTAATGCTCATATTTAAACCAACTTTCTTATAGCCCAAGTAATGTATTTGGCACCCTTGCAATATGACAACAAAAGCAGAGAAATTGGCTTTTTCCAGATTAAAAACCATTAAGCTGCTCATTTTTTGACAGTACCAAGATACATTTTTTTTAGGTACATAATTTTAAAATACACCAGGGAGAAGTTGGAGGGGGAATCTGATTTCTTGGGGAATTAATCTAGCAATCTATGGCAAAGGTTTGAAGGATAATCAATTTCCTTCTTTTCCCAAAAGAAAGGCAAGAAAGGAAAAAAAAACTGTCAGGACTAAACACAAGACAACTAAATTAGAATAACAAGACTAATGGAGCATTAAAAATCCCACAGAGTTTTTATTTTTGAAGAAGGAAATTCAAAAGACCTTGGAAGGGAGAAAGAGTACATTAGCCTGTAAGACTTAAGAACCAGTAAAGTTTGTATGTGGTACCTTCCATGGCCTAAACATTTGAGTGTGTCCAGGCATAAGCATTTCTCCAGAAGTATCCACAACTCAAACATTTGTTTTCTTTACAACACATCCAATTAAACCAAACATACTATCAGACCACAGAAGCAAAAGGAAAAGAACCCACATAGCACCTTGGATAAAGAAAATACTCCTTTATTTCTGAAGTCCTCTAATAACTCACGATTAAAATTACTCTTAGATATATGCAACCTTTAACACGGTTCCATTCTCAAAAACGTCAGAAGAATTGAGTATTGGTGGGGAGTATCACCCTCAACCAAACTAGGAACTCCACTTCTTTTAGAGAGGATTATCTGAGAGGTAGCAGTTTCCGACTTGCTTCTCACTCAAATCTAAGCTCAGCAGAAATCAGTACTCTGCCTAAAAGCAAGATAGTGCTTATCAAGTACTACTAAGAGCTTGCCCACCACAAAAAAACCCATACTGCCCAGACTTCATTAATATGTAAATATTAATGTGTTTGGTTTGAGAAAGAAAAATGCCACACTCTCAGTGCTGTCCTTGAAAGGCTGACATACATCTAAACTCAACTGTATGGCAGGAAAACACTGTGAACAGACTCGGAAGAAAGAAGGAGAACTAATATTCCGAAAAACTCCAGCACTTACAAAGATAGTTTTGCCATTTCTTGGATAAGACCGATTTTCTCTTTCCAGGTAAAGAATTTGACTTTTTCACACAGAGTACAAAAACATATAACAAAAAGCTGACCAGTGCTTGAAAGTAGTTCTAGGACAGTAGTATCATTTACTCATCAAGTGGCAGGTGCTTCCAAGCCAGACAACAGAAAGATCTTTTGCAGTCTTTTCCTGCCTGCGCAGCTTTTAGCACTTTTCAGAGATCAAATGCCTTGGAGGCAAAACCAGAGAAGGAATCTAACATGCTCTGGACCAAAAGAAATTAAATCTGCCAACTTGCATCAGCTATTTTTAAGGAAGGTCATTGAGTCCTTAAAACAATGTTTTTTATTCTTTGGGAATAAATAGTTCTCAAAAAAAATTGCTTCAATGACCCTCTCCAGGCAAACGAAATACGACTATGAAAGCAAAATAAAGCTGACAATAATTATTTTCTGTGTTTTACTTCCAATATGTAAAGTTATCTAAACACTTCTCCATGTTCTTAGGAATTAAAGAAAGCCCATCCTCTCTGTAATTGGTGCATTTTCAGTATTTAAGATGGGTTAGAACAGCATTTTCTGAGAATGAAATAAGTCTAGAAGACCTTCTTTCTAATAGACTGACACATGAAAATACTGCAAAAGAAAGGTTTGGGCACTCTAGAACTCAAAACTATTCTAGTACTCTTAAGAATTATTACAAATAAACTCAATAAAGCGTTGAAGTACGGATAACTTAGTAATTTGAAGTTTTTCTCAAGTTACTCAAAAGTTACTCAAAAAGCAAGGAGATCCTTCTTGCCAGACAAAAACAATTGAGGAAACCTCTGTCCTCTCTAAAACACACTGCAGTTGTATAGCAATACAATCTTTGTATAATACAGTTGTACAGTAATACAGCCTGTATAATTACATCACAAATATAACTTTTCTCCTATAAGAACTGACCTCTAATTTCACCATTAACATCATCCTGATATCCTGCAGTTAAATAATTCTCTTGTGTACCGGTCTACAAAGGTTGCTTTTGTCACTATACCTTTGCCAGATTAAGCCTGGTATTAACAAAGTGACATGAAGCAACATGGCAGAAAAGAAACCTCTATTTTTTTCAACCATTTCTTTGCATTCAAAGTACCTCTACATGCACATTAACTACTCACTAAGCCTGCTCTCTTCTATTGCTTGGATTTTCATAACTAAGTGAAAGTGCAGTAAAATAATAGGTTTTGCCAGGCTTGCTTTAGAAAAACCAAGTTATTCTGAAGTACTTCCCTTACCTCACAGCAAATATGAGGCAACTGACTACCTATAGGCAGGCTACTTCATACTTCTTCGTGGAACAAAAGAATTCACACCAAGCAGTTATTGACAAAACAGTGGCTTGCTACCAATTACAACTGCCTTGCAGTAATCCCTACATACGCCCAACCTAAATACCCGCACACCACACAGCATTCACTTTCACTAATGAAAACTGAAGCTATAGATAGAGACAGCACGTCACTGTGGTGAGCAACCCTAAAAGCAACGGCAGTGTTTTGATAACTGCAATGTGCTGTCTAAAACTCTGAAAAAATTAATTTAGCCTTCTAAAATGCTAAGAGGGTTAAGAGAAATCCCTCAATGCTTCTCAACAACGGGAGCTAAAGCAACACAGAAAATAATACTGAACTCTTGCATTCCTCAGACGCCTTAGATAGTCAAGACTGATACACGATAGAGCAAAGAAAAGCTTTTAGTAATATTAACTGTTCTGCCATTTCAGGTGATGCAAATTTTAGCTGTAAACCTGTACACTGAGCATCCTGTTATTTATTTACAAAACATCCCACTTAACCTGCGGTTGTACTAAAAATGCAGTGTTAACCCACCTTTCAGAGACTTCCTGTTTTAGCTTTGGCATAACACCTGAAGGCAGGTCACTGTCCAGGAGACCCAAGAAGTCTCCCTCCACATTAAAGGACTCTTTATCCAGCTCAGTGTCGGATGGGTTTTGACCAGTGAATGAAGAATCTAAACTTCTCTGATGCACTTCCAATGCATCAACTTCAGCAGGGCGACCACAAATGGCAGGAGTGCTAAAAACATCAGCTCCTACCAATTCTAAGTTGCTGTTCTGTTTCACATCACGCTGAGGTCGACTATTCAGCCCATCATCTCTGAACCCTTTAGCAAAAGGATTGTAATCTATTTTCAGCTGGGTAATCTGGATGTTCTGGTAGGCTGTAACTGCGAAGAATTCTGTCTGTGGAAAGGTAAACGTATGGACATCAGGGCCGTTAAGCTGAATGACTTCTGTGGCTTTGTTTGCAGGCACCAGGTGAAGTCGTGGCAGATAACGGTGCATAGAATGCAGGATTATGTGACCTTCCTGGTCCAGGGTATTGTTGGTAAGTTTTAGTTTGTAGAAGGATACCGGCTGGTGCATCCAGAACTGGCCAGTGGAAGGGGATTCTGGATGAATAAACACTCGCCCTAGAACATGTGGCTCTGCCTTTCCACTGGGCTCCCACCAACGGCCATTCCATTTGTATCGGTGATTGTCCACAGGGGATATGTCCATGACCAGGATGTACTTCTGACTGGAATTCAGCCCTGTAATCCAGTATCGGCAATACGGAAACATGCGCCTCCCCTGCTTCGTCAGGATCATCTCTGTGTTGCGATGGTAGAATTCATTCCACATGTTGTTGTTATCCAGGGTGACAGTGATGCCCCCTGAGACACAGTCGGCTGGGAGGCAGGTCTTGACTCTGGGTTTGACTGGAGTTGATACACTGCTGGCGAGAGCACAAGCATCACTGTTTGCTACTAGGATTCCTTGGTCAGCTTTTCCATTTCCCTGCTGTTGTTTCAAGATGACAAAGAAAGCAGGCGCTACACCAGACACAGTCCCACCATCCCGGCTAGCCAAGACAATCTGCTGTTTCTCCATGATGAGCACTCTCACAAGCTCTCAAACCAAATGCAAATTCTACAGAGTTCTGATAATCTTTTATGTGTGTTCACCATTCTGGAAGAAAAGGAAAACACAGTTAAAACTATTCCAATACAGCCTAAGAAAGTAATTAAGTCACGTAAGACATCCTTTTTGCAATAGCTCTCCACATTAAAAACTTAAAAAGATAAGCAGTACCATAAAACACAGTACAATCAGGGTGTAACAAATCAAGGTTGCATGTGTTTATATAGTTTTGACCGTACAGACATGGGGGCTATGACACCTTTAAATTGCTTTTTCATATAAGCTTTGCAACATCAGCACTCCTTACTTTGCTTGGTATTTATAAGCAATTTGTTCTGACATTGCCTCTATTCTGCAGATCATTCACTTAACAACATTAAGCAAAACATGCAGAAGTTTTCACGAGAATGAACGGCACATTTCTGACACAATGGTGAAAGTCTTGCCAGAAAGAAGAGTTCCCTGAGGTCTACAACTTGTCAAAAATTTAAAGGGGGAAAGAAAAAAAAAAGTTAAAAACATTTTCTCTGAATTTCTTTATTGAAATCATCTAAGTTTGTGTGTTTGGAATTTCTTTGCTTACATCTCCCACCAACCCCAAGAACTTCTAATTGTCTGTCAAGGGTAGAGACAAAAAGAAGGGACAAAATACTTCAAATGGATAAGCTTTGGCAAGACACAAACTAACCCCCAAAAGGCCATGCAGCTAAGATTAAATGGACAAATGTGAAGCATTGGGCTGCCTTAGCATTCTTTATCTTCTCAATTATGGAAATAATTTAAAGCAAACAAGAAAACATTCGTACCGTTATGATTAGCATAATCACTGTTTAGGGAACTAAACAAGTTACTTTTATCTGCATATACACAATTCCACTTTTGTATGTCTACCTCCCAGGTTAAGGATTATGTCAACACTGTAACAAAAGATCATAAACTACTTCATTTTTCAAATAGCCTGTATATTTCTTGACGTGAAAATTAAAATACGCGCTTCTGATAACTCACAAGAATCCTATTTCCACATCCAGATGTTTGTATTTTGATCATTATTGTATGTGGAATACAACACTGACAAAAAATTATTGGTTCTTATATCAAGTATCTTGCTGGTGGGAACCAGAGACCAGAGTTAATCACCACTGCTAAAAGCTGAGATGCATCCCAGCGTCCTGAGGGAACTGGCTGATGTGCCAAGCCACTCTTCATAATATTCAAGAAGTCATGGCAGTCAGGTGAAGTCCCAGCTGACTGGAAAAAGGGAAATACTGCACCCATTTTTAAAAAAGGAGTAGAAAGAAGTATTCTAGGAACTAGTAACCTACCTGGGAAGATCATAGAACAGAACCTCCTAGAAGCTATGCTAAGGTGCATGGAGGACAGAGGTGATCTGGGACAGACAGCACAGCTTCATCAAGGACAAGTCCTGCCTGACCAACCCAGTGGCCTTCCACAACAGAGTGACCGCATTGGTGGACAGCGAAGGAGATACGGATGTTCTCTATCTGGACTTCCATACAGCCTTTGAAACAGTCCCCCACAAAGTTCTCTTCACACTGGAGAGAAATGGATTTGATGGGTGGACTGTTTGGTGGATGAAAAACTGGTACAATGGCCCCATCCAGAGGGTAGTGATCAATGGCTCAGAGTCCCAGGGGACATTAGCAACAAGTGGTGTCCGTCAGATGTCCATATTGGCCAAGTAAGTGAAGCTAACATATGTATACCAAACATACAGTCAGAAAGTGAGTTCACATTAATGCTGTACAGTATGCACCAAAACTGTATTGGCTCATAAAGGAAACACACTATCAAAGTGGTTTCAGATACGGTTTAAGATATGCAGAACGCCTGTAGCTTTAGATTTACTTGACTACTTTAAATTTACTGGATTAAATTATCTTACTTAAGACATACCAGAAAAAAATTACAAAAAAACTCAACAACCATGCATTCAGCAAAAATTCTGTGCATATAAAGACCTACAGAGTAACAGATCCTGTTCTCCAACACCTAAAGTTCTTATGTTGTACTGCTGTAGCTATTTCTACCACAGGCACCACGCACAGTATCAAGTCAGTCTGAGACACGCGTGGTTAAAATATTATTATGTGCAATTAGAGTAATCAAAATCTACATTATTTCAGCACTAGTACGGTCTGTTACCAGAAAGCAATTTCATACATTTTATTACATCTGGTGACACACAGTAGCCTGTTTCATTATAGCACGTAGACTCTAACACAGTATTTCAGGGGAAACACGTGTATTTGTGGAAGCTAAAGTTCTAAACAGCTTCAGAGACTTCTCTACACGCAGACCTTGTACTTGAGAAGCAGCGGCCAAAACCACTCACAAGCTGCACTGAGACCCGCCAAAAGCGGGACGACAATCAGACGCGAGAGCGTCCTTCTCAAACAAACAAACAAACCAACCCACCCAACTCCCCACGCGGCGACCGGGACGCGGCTCCGCGCACGGCGCTCCGGGGCGGGCGGGCGGGCGGGCACCAGGAGGCACCGTGGGAAAGGGAGCGGCGGCGGCGCGCGAGCCCCGGGGCTGCCCCGCCCGCCTCCGCCCGCCGCGCGCTGCCGCCGGGAGCCCCACGGCGCGCGCCGCGCCGCCGTCCAACACCGACCGACCGAGCGGGCACCCGGAGGGGCCGCCCCGGGCGCGGCGGCGAGAGGCGAGGGCCCCGCCCGGGACAGGTGGCGTCACGGCTGCGGGCCGAGCGCAGCACTTGTCGCTTTGAACGCCCTCCCCCCCGCCCGCCCCCCGCTCCCCTCCCCGGCCCCGCCGGACGGACCCTAACCAGAAGTCTCGGGATGGAGAGCGGCAGCGGCCGCCTGCGGCGGCCGCCCAGGAGCAGCGGGAGCCGGAACCACCGCCCGCCCCGAGCGGCGAAGGGCACCGGGGCAGGCGCACGTGGGGAAGCCGCGCCGCTCTTTGCCGGGACCGGGCGCAGCCGTGCCCGGCGGGGCGGGCGCTGCCGGCGCTCCGAAGGCGGCGTGCGCGCAACGGCGCCTCGCGTGGCCGCCGGGGCGCGGCCGGCGGGCCCGGGCCCGACCGCCTCGTGCCCGCGCCTGGTGTCAATTTTCGCAGTTCGAGCGGCGGGCGGAGGGCGCGCGGAGAGGCGCGCGGGGTTCGCGCGCGAGGCGGCCGCCGCCCCCGGCACGGCCCCGCTCCCCGGTCGTTACCGTGCGCGAAGCACGCGCGGCCTCCCGCTTCCTTTCTCACGCGGACCGTGTGTCCGCCAGCTGGGGACAACGTGCGTGCGCACCGTGCTGACGTCATGGCGCCGCAGCGCGCGCAGGCGCGCAGCGGGCTCGCGTCCCCCTCCCTCCCGCCTGCCCGTCACGTGCCCGCGCCGCGCGCAGGGCCCGGCGCCCGGCCCGGCCCGGCCCGCGCAGCGCCGCGCGCGCGGGGAAGCTTCTCGAACGGGCGCGCGCGCGCATCGCTCCCGCGCCGGCGGCCGTCGAAGGCCCCGGGGCTCCGGTCGCGCGGCTCCGCCTCCCTCCCCGCCCGCGCGAGGAGTGCGCGCGAGGCCCGCGGCGCACGGCGCCCCCCGGCGGTCGGGGCCGGCGCCGCCTCGGCCCCAGGAGCTTCCCCGGCGGGCCGAGCGGGGCGGAGCCGCCCCGCCATTCCCGTTCCCAGGGCAGCGGCCGCCTCCTCCGGGAAAGGAGCACCGCGCCTCTCCGCACTTGGGAGCGCTGCCGCCGGCAGGAACCGGCCGCCTCCCCGGGAAACCCTCAGCTGAGGAAGCAGCGAAGGCAGCGGTATTTCCATCGTCTGAGCAAGTTCTCTGACCGGCCAAAGCGCGGCTCAGACTGACCCTCGCAGCTGAAGAAGGGCCCCGTGACTCTGAGAGGGCTGACACAGACCTGTCACACCGCGCCCCCTGAGCCGGGCTCTGGCCGGTGTTACAGACGCGCTGACGAACGAACAGCCCGGGCTCAGCGCAGCCCTGGCACGGCCTCGACAGAGCCCCCCCGGCCCGCAGAACTGCACAGAGCAGGTGCCGCCCCATGCCCAGCCTGGCAGGCCTTCACATACACCAAGGGAATTACATGTTATAAACATCTGACAACAGGCCCACTAAAACAGAATACTGGATGTTAAGGGAATTCACACTAAAATGCATCTCGGCTGCAGACAAAAATGCCTCCATGAAGCCCCCCCATTCCTTTTTCCATTAAAGGTTATTTATTTTACAACACTGCATCCATTATGAAACGACAGAGACTTACACATGGTGCCAGAAGGCAAAGACATCAGTTATCAGGGTGACACCAAGGTCCAGGCTCACCCACAGACCCGAATTTTGCACTGACCGTTACAAAACTGTAACTTTGTCAGGACTGTTCCTCAATCTACTTGGGGTTTTTTGCCTTATTTGTAAATGGGCAAAACAAGAGCAACATTACGAAAGGCCAGCACCTCTTTGGAGATTTCTTGGCAACATAAGTTTATGCTACAGGAAATTATCTCAGAAGCACAGAACTAAAGAAAATACATTTTTAAGAGACTTGATAAATGTGCATCAAAACATTAACATAGGTGGGTCTGTACGGAGGCCCAGGGGAATGCCACTGGCTCTGTGCATGTATGCACACCTCTGTCTCTAACAGCCGGGGTCATGTGGGTGGAGGGGTGTTGGACATCAGGTAAGCCGGGTAGTCTCAGCCACCTGAGAGAGCACATGCCAGCACCGGGAACAGCACTCTGGAGCTGCTGTGTCCACATGTCAGCCATCAGGGAGACCGGGATTCAGGAACCAAGCTAGAGTGCCTAAGCTCAGCTGCTGGAGGTTATCTACCCAGTACATACATATAAATATAGACACACACACACACATATGTGTATGTGTGCAACCTCCTCCTGCTCAGATAGGGAAAGGAACAGGATATGGCTGTCTCTGCTGTGCTCCTGTATTTATGTGTCTGCCTGATCGGTATGACCAGACATGTTTACATGTCAGTGTGCATGTGCTCTATGGACTTGTGCCTACCGCAATATATTTTCAGCCTTATTACTGGTCATATTTTGGGGGCGTGGAGCTGCAACAGCCTCAAGCTGTTGGATCCAGCACAGTATTTTTCCTGTAACAAATCCAGTCAGAAATAATCATACCAATTTCAGGAATAGTCATTTTATACCTACAGTCATCACATATTCCATAGAGCAGTCATCAAATTTCAGGGCCACAGGATAGAAACACTGTTTTGTATTAACCAATTTGCTTCTGAACAATGACAATACAAAAATAAGTGGGTTTTTTTCAGCAAGAGAGTGATTTGTACAACTGAGAGCAGACACAGAACTGAAGAGCAGACAGTGCCCCATGTTCATGGCCCACAAGCCACTTGTTCCAGTGATGATAAAAGAAACAAACCAGAGACTGCTGACATTGCCAGAGATTTTGCTACAATTTTACCTAAGGCAGGTAGAAATGCTTGCCCACACCAAAATTGAACCCCTGGTTTTTCAACAGAACAGATTCATCAGTAGAAGTCACAGCCATACTACAGACTTCCACCAGCTTAAGAAACCCAGTTCTAAGCAGCTTAAAGCTGACAAGAAACAGCAGTACTGCAGTAAAGAACAACATCTCATTTAGATCAGTACAAACACCAGTTTTAAGTACTTGTTTGTGCTAAACGTGAATTGGCAGCACAGAAATGAACTGGTTTGCACCTACTGAATACTGTCCTCCCTGATCAGAGGGAGTTACAACCATCCCGTCAGTGGCTAGTATAAGGTATTTGAAATGCTCAAGTTCGCCACCAAGAAGTACACTCTTCCCCCAAATGCTTCTTTCAGACATATTCCCTTGAAGGTATGAACTACAGTCTTTACAAGCTGCATTTCAGCACCCAGTAAATCACACTCCTCCTTTCAGTAACGCCTACATAGTGCTATAAAGCACCCGTTCAAGCCTACATGGTACATGTAATAAGACTGTAACTGCTAGAGCTGCAGCAACAAACTGTTCTTCAGCCACTCTTATGTTTAACCTGTAAGATTCAGTAACAAATCAGGAATTGGAGGGTCACAAGTCCCAAGCTTCGCTAAAGATGTTCATGTGAGAGAACAACATACCTTGTAGAGTATATATACATGTAACTATACATAGTTAAGCAAAACAGAACAGCTGCCAACTTGTGAAAAACACAGAAGAGGTGTCGATTACATTTTCTGCCGGCAATCCCCTGAATACAAAGACTGCTACTACACAAGTAGATACATGACAGGACATTTCTGTCACACAGTATAGTCGGAAAGGCACTTACTACGGGAGCATTACTGGAGCATAAAGGAGGCTTTCAGCTCTTAAATTCAGTTGCTAAAAACAAGCACTAGCTGAAACTACACTCACTAGCTGGAAACAACAGCTATCAAAACCAGCTGTGCCGGTGTAACACACCCACAGCGGCAGTCAGCAGTTTATTACAGCAGGCTACAAGTTTATCACTAACTATGACCAGACAGCCCTGACTGGGCTCAAAAATCCCAAGTTTTGGCCATTAAAAACAAAATTAACCAAAAAACAACAAAACAACCACCAACCAAAAAACCAAAATCCACAAGAATTTAAAGAGCTGAAAACCTAGTGATGTTACAGTGAGAAGTGTTGTGCAATGTGCACAGTAGAAGAGTTAAAATACAAAAAACATACTTTCTTTGGACAATGTTTTGCCACTTTGGAGAATGATTAACAGCAGCACCCCACAGGAAATTCTGTTAATCCAACCAAAACTCTGGATTAAACTGCATATAGAAAGGTACCTAGTCCCATTTTCTATGCCATAACCAGCCCCATTGGCCTCCAACTGCTTCTCCAGACAAATAGTAGTCTCCCAGAGTTGAATGTTTGCCGTACACGGATGTCTCTAGTAATTAGCAGCATCTATGTCAGCTCCAGACCTGTGTCTTTAAGCAACAGAACTGCAGCCCAAATGTACTTTAAAAAAAGTTTACATAATGTTATTTTTGATAGGAAACTAGCTTAAATTCTTTCTTCAGCTTTAGTGAAGAAGTATAATTCAGTGCCAAGAAGATAAAAGATGAAAGTGGTGGCAGAACCTAGGCAAAAAGTGAGATTAAGAAAAAAAATATTGAAAGAAATGGACTGTTGCAGGAAAAAAATGTTTTTTCAGACATTTTTAAAATGTTTTTTTAACTTTCTTACTGATGCAAACATGCTGAAACACAGCTGCAGTCAGAAAGCACTTATTCCCACACAAAGTCTGACACGGCTTGCGCACTTTCAGATTTCAGCCCAGAGCATTGCTTTATACTAAAACCAAATTCACTTCACACTGAGAGCCCCAACTATTGCAGGATGAATAGGTGGTAGTTCAGAAAGTGTTTCACCAACTGAGAGGTACGTGCCTGCAAGAGCAGCAGCTGCTTTTCGAGGAAGAGGGCACATACCTGAGGAGTGGAGGGGAGGGAGAAACTCCTGCTTCACCTCTCCAATACCCGTACCATGCCACGGAGTCCGAACTTCCAGCTCCCCATAAAGTCAGTAGTTTGTCAAACAGCATTAATCCTGCAACGTATAATGCACAATACTTTGCATCTCTCAAGAGTTACCTGAACTTGTGGGAAACACTTCCCAAACGCTGAAGATTGCACAATGGAAACACACCAAAGCGGATGTGGCACTCAGTGCCATGGTCTGGTTGGCAGGTGGTGACGGGTCAAAGGTTGGACTCCATGATTTTGGAGGTCTTTTCCAACCTAAATGATTCTGTGATTTCTGTAAAGAATGAACCACTGGTGAGAGGGCAGGGGGAAAAGCCAATGTTAACAAGAAATAAATGTTCTTTTTTATCTGTATACAACATCGTACATCTTGGTTAAAGTATTTTACATTACTTCCCATATTTCATCAGTCAGTGATACGCCCGTTACTCATACATTCAGTGAATGCTGTATTTTTTAATATACTATTATTTCAACTACCAAAAATCACAAAATAAAACAATAAAGCAATGTTTTATGCTTTTTGCCATGCAACACTGGCAGAAACTAGCCATAATCAGCAGGAATAGCACCATTTTGATGAATTTCAATCCCTTTATGGCCATCATGAGGAACATTTATCACATACATGATACATGAATCTTCAGCTGGGGATCTTCTCTACATCATAGAAGAAAAAAAAATCAGGCAAATAAAAAGCCCTCACCTGAGCTCAGGACTATCCTACTCATTCAGCTATTTTATAGCAATACTCACTGCTACAGTTACCAATGGCTCAGCAAGTTAGGACTGCCAAGGAACCTGTGTTCTCCTTCTAAGTTATGGTGAAAAGGAAAGTGACACAATTAAAGCCCAGACTGTTGGCAATACGTTCCAGGTTTATATCCATCTTCACTACTGTTTATTGACTTACTCTGTGGTCAGACAGACCCCACCACATTAGCAGAAAGCACTGTACAAGAGTTAGCAAAACAGCACAATTCCAACATCACAAGTATTAGTTTAACAGTAACTAGGTCACAGTCTTGACATTCTCCAAATTGGCTTTTCCTGAAGATAATGATTGGAACAAAGAATGCATTTTTATTGTAGATAGGTTTTATCTGGTTCTCACATTCATTTTCTCTTTTATGCTCTTCACATTCCTTTAACACCTGTTTCAGGCTTGATTTTTTAAAAAAATTAAAACAAAAGAACTTTCTTCTGGTTGCTTTCTTCTCATGACACACCTTCATCATCCTTCTCACACACATCATTCTCACTGCATTCTTCCTTATCCAGTTCAGCAAAAGATATATCAAGGATTTATCCCAGGTACTAAAACTAGCCAAAATCCAACAGTGAAAGCACATTCCATTTTTGTGTGGAAAGAGAAGACCAACTCCACCATCATAACTTGATTCTTTGTTCTAAGGTTACCCAGTCTTAAAAAAGATTTTTAAAAAAGCAAACCAACACAGCACAACACATCCTTAGTTAGGGAAGAATAAGACAGGAAGTAAGCCCTGCTGGTGCCACAGCTAATGACACTATTCCCTATGCACATGCCATGGCTGAATTTGTTTTGTAGATCCTCTGCTGTCTATGAAACAGCAAATAGACAATAGCCTCCTCATAGAGAAGAGCTCCTTCTCACTCCACTAGGCAGAGACCTACTCCACTGTGTTTTTAAGAAAAATGTCTTGAACTTCCCATTCCTTAGGAAACCAGATTTTAAAAACAACCACAAACTTCAGAAATGATCTAGGGGATTTGTGTATAAATGAAGTGGCCTAAGGTCAAAGAGAAAGAATTTCCCTTTTTTTTTTTTCTTTTTTCTGGAAGGTGACCAAAAAAGTTTATTCACAAGTGGTTTCCTCCAGTTTCACGTTTCCCCCCCATGGCAGGCTCAACAGTGTCTGCACCAATACTGAGCCAGCAATGGGTGAGGTTAACAGCCAGCTGTTGTTAGATGAAATACAGAAGTGAATGAATGCTGCCCATCTCCACCAGACCTAAGAAATATGGGGTTTTTCCCCACATAAAGACGCACAAAAATGCTCACCTACAGGAATACTTCTAAAGCAGAATCAATTTCCCTTTCCAGTCCTCAGTACAGACGCACAAGGCACTGTGCCTGAGGGTACTGAAAGCGTACTGCAGCTGCACCGGGCAGAACACCTGCAAGCGACAAGACCAAAGCATCGGTCCGCCCTCTTCTTTGCACCGCCCTCGGTTTTCAGAGTCTGCAGCAACTTCAAATCTTCGGGGCTCTAGCCGATCCCACCAAGTGCGACTACAGACGGCCCATGCCTTCACACAGTTCACGTCAGGAGCAAGGCAGCGTGACTGTTGTGTAAGACTTGACAACTTAAGAACTCAGGCAATAAGCTCCAACCACGTAATGGGAAACCACTCATCTCCCCGGGCTACTGAAACAGTCGCTGACCCTCGTGCCTACCTACTCCTCACTGAGCTCGCCTTCGCGCTTCGACTCCCTTTTAAACTCATCAGCTCAGGACGAGGAGTTCCAAACGGGACGGTACCAAAGGCCACCAAACAGGGCACCGCTGCCCCGCGCGCCCCCACGGCCGCCCCCCGCGACGTGCCGGGGCGCACGCGCGCCGCCCGCGGGCCGCCCCGCCCCCGGCCGAGGGGCCCCGCTCCGCCCCCGCCCAGCCCGCCGGCCTGTGGCACCCAGGGGGCACCGGGGCCGCTCCCCGGGAAAGGCTCTCCCGGCAGCCCAGCCCCGTCTCACAGGTGGCGCCGGCCACGCCCCCACGGGGGGCCGGTCCCCGGGAGCGCGATGGCTTAGGGAGCAGCTGCCCGGGGCCGGGCCTCACTCGACCCTTCCTGGCTGGAGAGCCCGGATGCCGCTCGGTCCCTTTAACAACCCCCCCGGTCAGGTGACCGCCGGCCGCTACCCATTGCCCGCGCCCCCGGGTCCCGCCCGCTCGCGCCCCTGGACGGAGCGCCGCGGGGGCGCGCGAAGGAGAGCTCGCGGCCGCCGGCCCCGTTCCCGTCCCGCGCGCGACCCCCTCGCCTCAAAAGCGGGCGGCGGCAGCGCGCGGACAGGCAGCGCGTGCGCGCGTGATTGGGCGGCCGCCACGCTCACGTGACGCGCGCACGCCTCGCGCCACCTCGAGTGAAAAACTTCCAAGGAAGGAAGGGGGGGTGGCGGGCGGCTCCTACCTGAGTCCGCGCGCCGCCGGCTCCGCGCGCCGCCCGGCAACGCCCCGGCCCATGCGGCCCTCGCCCGCCACGCGCGACCTCCTGCCGTCCTCATTGGCCGCCGCGGCCCATCACGTGGGCGCCGCACGTTCCCCTGCCCCTTCCCCTGGCTCTTCTCCCGCCCCCGCGAGGCCGGTACCGGAGCGCGGGGGGCCGTGGGGGCCAGCGGCGGCCGCGCGGTGCAGCTGCCTCGCGACGCCCCGCCAGCGGCGCGCCGCCGATTGGCCGGAGCCGCCCGCCGACGCAGTTCCGCTCCGCGGGCGCCGCCGGGCCACGCCCTTCCCGCCCCTCCCCCGGCCGTGCGCGAGGGATAACACGCCGCTCGCGCGTGGGGCCGCGCGGCAGCGCCGTCGGCGGCCGTGCCGGGTGCGCGCCCTTCCGGAGCCGTGTCCGGGCCCCGAGCGCGTTCCCACGGCCGCCCCGGCCCCGGCCCTGCGGGCGCGCTCCTCCCGCGGCACCGCGCTCCCTTCGGCCGCCCGCGGCGCCTTCCCGGGACCCCTCGTCTTTCCTCCGCCTTCCGCCCGGCAGCATCTGTAAATCACGGAACAGGGGTTCCTGTGCGGCGGGGTGCGATGTTCTGGCGGTAACTAGAGCTACGAGAGAACGCCGACGGTGCGATGCTGGGGTTCATAAGGATTTCCCACGCTGTGGATGCTGCTGCCGCTCACACAAGGCTCTGGGACCCGGCAGGGCTCCCGGAGACGGGCGTGTTCGTGGAGCGCCCACGGAACTGCAGTCACACCAATCCCCGAGTTACCTGGAAGCTACCTGAGGCTACGTGTGAGCTGAAAGAGTTAAATAAAGGTCCATCAGCATAGGGATGTATTCACTAATACCTCTTAATATAACAGCCCTGCGTGGTTTAGGCAAAAGGTGATTCTGGAGATTCTTCTCCAGAAAGTCTATATTTGGTATACAGAGAAATAATGAAACAAGTGCCGAAGGAAAAAAAAATACATAAAGAAACCCCCCCTGAGCTCTGGGCAACATGGGCGTGTGCAGGTTGGCTGAATTGTGTGGCAATTGTAACCAACCGAGGGCTGTAACTGTGTCCATGAAGAAGGCCAGGCCTCTTGTGCAGTCTTGAGAAATAATTTCATGTTGACTAGGGCAAAGGAAGATCACGTGTAATGGAAACTAATTTAAATTTTAAACAAAAGCTGTTGGTAAACAGCACCATAGTGTAGCCTTGGGCTGAAATTTCTGTGTTGGAGGTCTTGACCTCGAAAGGTGCTCGGTCATGGCAGCAATCTGCATTCCCCAGGCATTGTGACATTACTGAGAATGTGTGACAATATGGCTGGGGAGTCCATGAGGGATGTAAAAAAGGGAAGTGTCTAATTAGGCGTAGATTTATACTTCTGCAAAATTGAACTTCGTGTTGAATTGATGCTGAATTGAGTGGTTGGTTCTCAGATCACTGAGAAGCTCTAAGATACCTTCCCTCATGTCTTAGATAAGTATATTTGAGGAATCTGTATACAAAGGTTACAAATATTTTAGCTGGTACATAAGCTAAACATTTGTTGGGCTTTTACAATCTTACAGCCAAAGTTCAGAAGGGTTTGGGTGTCAATGGAGAAAGCACTGGTGGGCTTAGGATCTGTCTTTTTGGAATTTCTGAGCAGATCGAGGGATAGCTTCTTTGAAATTCCTGCTGCTATAAGGGGTGAAGTGCCCAATTCCCAGCTGCAAGATCTGTTTTAGTTAATAGGCCAAACGGAGGAAATGTTATGCAAATAAAATTTACTGTTTGACATTAACTGTAATGATGTTGCAAACATAGAAAAAGATAAAGAAGTAATGCCAAGGCAATCAAAGATATTGGAGTTTTGGACAAATAAAAGATAGTACATGGAGGGGAAGCAGGTCTTTGATAATCTCTCGGGGGAAGAGACATTATGACTAGACTGGTTTTGAAGAAAACCTGATGGTGTTTGTGAATATCACAGAAATGAGCCAACTGCGTGTTACAGCTAAAAAAAAAAAAAAGGTGTTGTTTTGGTCTCTAAGTGCAAAAAATATCCTTTATTGGAAAGAGGTAGATCTCGTGACTGCTGTGTTGAAGAAGTTCCTATGCAGGTTAGATTGGGAAATCTCAACTTCAAAAATGTGCACATCATATAAAGCAGAGATGCTCAAATTACATAGTGAGGTTTTGGAGAAAAATCCTTCTGTTTGTTGGCTTTTTTTTTTTTTTTTTTTTTTTGAAAGCTAAGTACTGGGAAACTAAAGTTCATTAGAGATTTAGGAACCTTAAATAAGAAAGCAAAAGAAAAATCCTCCTCGACCGCTCCTTTCCCTTCGGAATAAAACCTTTAAAAGGGGGAGGTGGAGAAAGAGCAGTCCGTGCCTGTTCTTCCAGGGGTGTGCTTGCCCAAGGACCACACTGCTCTTCCACATCATCTGTTTACCCAGAGGCTCCCACTCACTATCCCAGTTCTCTCCACCCTCCTGTTCACATATCGTTCACTGGGGGCCTCTTTCCATTACTTGAAATCAACACCCAACTTTTTCAGTTCTTCCATCCCCACCCATCCCATTAAGAGTGACAAAATACGCCTGGAGATCCAATAGGAGTGTTCCCACTGAGGAGCGTATTTAGGAAATAAAGGCTTTAGAAAACTGAGCAGAAACAGGCACATCCTTTTAGAGGAAGAAATTATGCAGGTTTTGAGTGGGCTGAGCTCGTGGGAGGAAGGAAGTGTGATACAAAGAGAAAGAGTGGTGCTAAATCTGGTCTATGCCTAAGGCTGGCATTTTATTGCCAAATTCATTACCTGCTCTGTTTATTCCTGATGACTGTAGAAATCAAACCCCTATAAACAAATTTTGTTCTCCCATTAGCAATATCAATTTATAATTAGTCAAAATGTAAAAATAATTACATTTAAACAACAATAATTGCATTTAACAACCACCACCACCCTTATGTTTGAACTATATTATTTAAATGCTTTAATCAATCATTCAAAGCCTGCAAAATGTCAGAATTAAGGGTGCAACTTCCTGGGCACTGAGCGAGTCAGGATCATATGAAGAAAATAATATGTGAATTTTTCATGAAATCAGAATGGCACACATGGGAACCAGATAAAGATTGCTGAGATAATTGTGAAGCTGACATTTACTAGCTTTCCAGCATGGATTTTGCATTCCAAATAATGATCTTCTTATCTTAATACATGGAAAGGGTTCGTTGATGATGGTTGCTTTCTAAGAGTTTCCCTAATGTTGTTCTTGTTGGGCGAAGTTTAATAAAGATCAGTTGTCTTGGTTACATTGGAGCCGCTGCTATTGTGCATCCTCATCACAATTTAAACCTGAACCTTCCCTTTATGCCGGTCACCAGGGCTGCAAAGGTAGCAGTGTAATTGTACAGCAAGAAAGGTTGTTTCCAAAGTCAGAGGCCGGGAATCAGGCACTGGCACTGGAAAGGTAAGGTTGGGACGACAGCCTGTCCAGGTTTTCTTAAATATGTCGGCAAAGAAAAATGGCATGCAAAGTAGAAGACCTGCCCCTAGCTTTATTGCTGGTTTTGTTTGACAGATGTGATGAAGCCCCCAAAAAGCTCATCGAGGTCTCCAGACCGCTCCCCCTGTTGGAAAACATACTCGTTTAAAAAATTTTATATATGACTTTAGCCAGGTTTGTTCATCTTTGCCCCAGGGGAAGGGAACTGAAGCTTCTTTCCAGGGCATTGTTTCTCTAGGTGAGGCCTGATGGGCTTAGCATTTCAACAGACTGGGAATAGCCCCAACAAGATAAGGCCATCGACGGAGCATCAACAGAACGTCAGCGGCCATCTATGAACATCTACCCCAGACTCTGCCTCTGGCAGAGTTGGAGACATCTCCTCCGGAAAAAACTTATAAGAAAATCAAGCAATGAAGATCTAATTAACATCGGAAGGGAAGAAATCCGGCTCCAATAGGAGACCAAATACTAAGAACTACACAACTTGAGAGCAATGAACACTGACCCAATTAGTTTCTATGAGTTTTGATTGTATAAAAGATCTGAAAAATCTAGTAAATGTGATGTGTCATGGAATGATTCTCTCTGCACACCCGGGCTATGTGTGGATGAGATGATTTCTGTGGTACATCCTGGCCAGAACAACATCCTGGCCAGATAATAAAGTAATGCCTTGACTCTCGAACATTAAAAATGTTGTTGGAGAGTTTTTTTGGTTTTCCCGCAGTTTCGGTGACACCCTTTGCAGCCTTCCTTCTTACGTCTTCCTGTCTCTGCAAATTTGCAGGAGCCCGTGCTTCTGAGGCTGGGCTTCTGCTCTCTCTTTTACAGAAGACTGCAAGGTGGCCAAGTCCTCTTCTTTATAGGGGTAGTCCCAGCTTCCCTCCGCGAGGGCGAGGGACAGTGGCGACCTCCGAATTCCCAAGCTGTTGCCTTCCCCAGCCCAAAGACGGCAGGGTGAAACAGGGCTGCACTTCAGCCCCTCACTCTCAGTCATTCTACAGAGAGGAGGGAGACCCGCGGCAGCACCCACAGGAGGGGAGCTGCTGGCGCCGGCGCGTCTCTGCAGTTCACCCCTGGCACGGTGTTTATTGAACGCAGAAACTCCCTGGGAATGCATCAGTGATGAAACGCTGGGATTTGGCTTCGTTGCTGTGGGCGAGTTCCTAACGGGCACAAGCTACCTTTGGGATATGGCCAAAGATCGTCGCTCGCTGAAGGGAGCAGCCCCGACCATCCCGGCGGAGCTCTCCCAGCCTCGCTTTCCCAACTGCTTTGTTTGCCGCAGCGTTGGCTCTTCTGCTGCCACAAACCTAGCCGACCCGACTTTTTTCCTTTCTTTTCCCGTTCTGAAGGGACCGCAGCCTAACAAACCCTTTCCTGCCCGAATGGTTCAAACCCACCGACCCCAGGCCTTGGGCTGCCCTTTCCTCACGGTGACGGGCGACACCGGGACGCGAGGGGTTAAAGCTTCCCCCGCCCAAGCCCCGAGGACGGAGGCTGCCGCGCAGCTCCCGGGGTCAGATCGCTATCGCAGCGCCACCGCCCCGAGCCCCGCTAAGAAACGGGGGGGCACAAACCTGCCCCGAGGTGCTGCGGGGCGCGCGGCGCCGCGGGGAGGGGCGGGGGCTACACTGCCCCGGGGGCCCCGCGCGGGCGCGGTGCCTCCCTGCCCGCGGCCCAGGGCTCCGCCGTGACCGTACACACTCCGCGGGAACCCAAAAGCTGGTCGCTCGTCATCCACGTGAGCACGGAGCTGTCCTGGAGCCCCGGCAGGAAGCCCCAGCTGCAAACCCCTTGCACACGTCTGCCGGCAGCAGTGCGAAAGCAGCTGCGGCGCGGAGGCACCCGATGCCAGCGGTCCTGGCTGACCTTCCCGACAGCACCCAAGCCTCTCCCTGGCTCCTAGAATTATTTCCTTTTAAACTGAAAGTGGTGGTGATTTCTCAGATATGTGAAGCCAGTAGTTCTCACGCTGCAACATCCTCATTTAAAGCAGTTTTGAGAGCCCCAAACGATATTACAGATCTAACAGACAGACTCCAGCTATGCCCTGCAGCCTCTCCCGATGAAAGGAGACATGAAGCAGGCAGAGCTCGTCCCTCCTGCAAGGGGCAGAGCTCTGCCCCTGCAGCCCAGACTGCCACTGGCACACTGAGGCCAAGGCCTTGCACCTTCCCCAAAGTAGGAGGCCTACCCGGTGGGTAACACGGAGGAAGGAAAAGGGAGAGAGTGGAGTAGGGGAAAGGGAAGAGGCAGGCATCAGGCACTGGGGTACTGCTCAGAGGGGGAGTAGTGGGGGCACAGGTTTTCTGGGTGGTTGGAAACCATTCATAGACCATTGCAGACCATCTAGAGGCTCCCACGCATTTGCAAAATTTTTGCCCTCCCCAAGGGTGTCTGAGTGGTCAACAGCAGGTGAGAGGAGCCCAAGGCATTGCTGGCCCACTTGAGCATGAGGGCACCCTCTCCCCTCCCCTGACTCCCAGCCCCAGCAGCACTGCCCTGGCAGGACTAAGCAGCAGGATGGGCAGTTTTGCCATCCAAAGCAACTCGCTGCCCTAGGCACTTGTCTGCTACCCATGTCCTACCTCTGCGGCTGATGCAAAGGAGAAATAAAGCTCCTGAGGCAGGCATGCGATGCAGAGACCAGCTCAGACACCTGGCAGCAGAGCACCAGATCTCACAGCCTGGCCTGAAGCAAGGAAACTTGCTCGAAAAGCTACAGCTGCATCAGTGAACGGTGCAGTCAGAGCATGCTCACAGACCAAAGCAATTGGCATTAACAACCTGCTGCTCGTGCTGTACCCATTTGGGCAGGGATGGTTTCCTCAGTCCAGCTGCTCACCAAGCCTGGGAACTGGCAGCCCTTGGGCAGCCTGTGAGCAGTAGATGCATTCTCACAGCCATCTCCCAGCGTGGCTTCAGCGAAAACTCCCCCATGCAGTGAGGAGGGACTGTCAGGACATTCACTATGAATGCAGCATCCTTATCTAAAGCAAGGACATGCTAAGGTGTCCGCTTCAAGCCAATGTTTTCATGTTATGTATTTCACTGACATGCATCCAGAGAAACTACTAAAATGGCACAGACAAGGTAGTCATCAAATATGCAAAGCAGTTTCTTCACAGATGCTGCTGATAAACAACATAACCACATCACAAAACTGCACAAGCAGCCTAGGGAGCAAACAAGCAACGAACTCTGTATGGTCTGAGATCTGGCACTTGAAGGTGTTTCTGCATCTCTCCCAAGCCTGCTTCATACGGCAGCTCACCAACTCAACATCCAGAAATTTCATCAGGTTTTGCATGCTGAACGTCAATGTGGGGAAAAAATTACTAGTTTGGGGCCAAAGTTTCATTTCAGTTGCTTCCTGTAGTTTTGCAGGAGTCAATAGGTATAACTGAGCAGAAGTAAATTCTGGCCAAGAAAATCTCCCAACTCTTAAGACTGCATAGAGCCAGAGAATAGAATTTTCCCTCACTCTGCAATCTGCCACTCCTTCTTGACAGCTGAATCGCAATAAAAAAACATTCAGAAACATAAGCAGAATTACTCTTCACTGTTCACTAGCAAGGTCACAAAGCAGAGTAAAGCACTGAGGCAGTCTCAAGAGGTGTGCCTGCTGCCAAGGACCCTTAGAACCGTTCAGTGGCATGGTGGCAAAGATCCTGAATTGATCAGCAAGGAGAAGGATCCAGCTGGTCATGCACAGCATCCTTGTGGGTCTAAGTGCTAGCAGGGATCAGGGGCTGCTGGTGGTACTGGGGCTGCCCCAAGCCAGCCAGGATGGTTGTTCTCAGTGTGAGTTGGGGCAGGGACTGGAAGGAGAGTGTGGCCATAGGGAGATACTGAAATCGCATTTGTGGGATGCAAAATAGATTTCACGGCTGAGCTGGCAGCAGGGAGAGCTGCAGGGGAAAAAAAACCTGCTGGGAAAGGCTTTCCCTATAGACCTGCAGATCATTAAATGACTGTCTTCAGCTTTCTGAAGGGCCTATGTTCAACTGCCTTTATGGGCAAATTTCTGAGGACTGTAAACAATCAATGTGAGGGATTTTAAAAATCAGGCAAAGCCATATGAGTCCCAAGAGCAGCTCCAATTCCCTCTGTAGGAGAGGAGACTGACGTTTCTGAGACACAAATGTCATGCTACAGAGTCAAAAATGTCCCCAACTTGCACATTATTCCACCTCTGCCCTCTCTGAGCTGTCCCAGTTCTCACTGGAGCAGACAACACTGGCTCGCTGGCCAGTCCTCAGCAGCTGGCTCTAGGGGTGGAAAACTTAATCGATCCCCAAACTTCCTGAGGATTGCTCACTTTAGGCTGCCTTGGGCTTTTTTGTGCATCTGGCACCTCAGGAGGGATCCCACCACCAAGGCCTGCTCAGCCATCCCAGCTCCTGTTTCCAGCATCCTCCCTGCAAGCAAAAGCTCAAGTGAGAAGAAACTGTGGTAACAGAAGCCATTGTCTGTGGGTTCACCTGCACTGAGGGAAAGGCGTGTTGTGCCCTTTAACCACACCTGGTGAAAAAAAAGGCAGTGCCTTGCTTCCATCTGTGCTAGCAGGTCCAGGAAGAGAGAGTTGTGGGAGAGACAGAGATACACCTCATCCTGCTACTGTAAGGCAAAACCACAGAAAACCTTGTCTTCTTTAAGATTTAATCCCCATTTGCACTAATGTTGAGCTAAGAACAGCTTTTTCTTTATTTGCCAAATTCAGTGTCAGTGATGCCCTGTAAGACGTTTATGGAAAAAATAAATCCATTAATTGTTTCTCATGAAATTTTAGAGCCTTCCTGGAACAAAGGAAAGCACATATTTTCTACATTCACAGATTTCTCATAAACAGGCAAGCTGTAAAGCACGATGTTGAATTCTTGCCAGCCTTGTGACGGCATCATCCCCTGGACTTCCGCGAGCTGCTGCGCAGTGCCCCTGCTGTGGGATCAGCATCAGGCTCAGCAGTGCTAAATAATGCTTCAGCAGCTGAACAGGCTCAAGGAAGAAAACCAACGTCATCCCAGCAGATCATCTTCACCCAGGAGAGGTCAGGGCATGGTATATAGGCAGACTGGGTGTATTTCCAGGTTACAGACTACATCCTTCCCTCAGTTGTGTTATTTTCATGCCAGAAATCAAGCTCTGATGGTCTTGGTGCTTTTCTCACTGACTTATACCACTATCAGCAATGGGTGGTTCAGACCGGCAGTGCAGGAGGCCTCTGGGATGAGGTCTGCTTCACTGAGACAACAATGGTCGAGTGTGTGAGCATAAAACCCCCAAAACGTCCCTGTGGGGCAACTGCGTCTTTAGTTCCAGCACTGCAGCTCCCCACCCTACAGCCTGACAGAGCTCAGCAGACTGGCAATATTTCCTGGAGTATATTAAGAGAGGAAACAGAGAAATACTGAGCCATGCTAATTTCTGCTATAAATGAATAGGTTCAGCCCTTCTCATTTGGCTCATTGCCTGATGATGCCTGCAGAAAAACTCACTGGCTGGTAGGGCAGCAGCCCTGAGCAATTTCAGTGGTGACCCAGAGAGACTTCATCAACAGGCGGAAAATATGGGAAAGATTCCACATAGTGAGCCTGATCGTTGCCTCAGGTACAGCCCAGCATATCAGCTTCAATGGAAGTGCATTGGCATAATTGGGAGTGTTGGCAGACAAGCTGGAGTGAATCAGACAGGGGGGAGGGAGTGTGAGAAGTCATCGGCTGTTTGCTCTGCCAGAGATTTCCACCCCCACAGCAACGCTGGTAGAAACATGTGCCTGTGCTTCATCCTTTTCTGTGCATCATCAGCTATATCTTCACTACCCTCAGCAGCACCAGCACTGCTGGCCCTGGCTGATGGGGTCCTCAATTACAGCAGAGAGGGAGCAAACAAATATTGGGGAGACGGTCTTAAACTGCCCCGGCTGTCTGATGAGATGCCAAGCCTTCAACTTCAGATTTGACACAGGTTTTTTTTACTTAGCAGGGGTTCCGGCAACAGCTAAGTGTCTGCTTCCTTCTGGAATGCAGTTTGGGTCCCCTGCATAAGCTCCAAATGTGCATCTTCCTTTGCCCTCACACCCCGCAGCTCAGGTTTAAGGTTCATGGTCAACAAAAGGCTGTTAAAGCTCAGTCCCTCCTCATATGCCCGGCCACATGCCTGCACAGTATTTCTGCTCCTCTTTCTCTTTGTGTATCTTTGTGTAAGAAGCAGGATTCTCTAGACAAATAATACCAGGAAATGTATTAATTAGCCCTGAACCTTGCCTGATGTTGGGGAGGCATGCTGCTTTACATCATCTAGCAATGTGAACCTTGGGGGTTTTAAGCTTCTTTAAAGGTAATTTAATAAGAAGGAACAGTGAGAGGCAGCAGCAAGTGACCAAAGAGCTCTCTGCTCTGGCTAGCACCGTGCCGCACAAGCGAAAGTCGCTGTCACAGAGGCATTCATTGGCAGAACAGAAGTAGAGAGGCAGCAGCAGTCTCCCACTCAGGTAACGACAGGGTAGCAGCCAGGATCATTGTCTCATATATTAACTAAGAAAGCAGAGACCGTCTGAATTTGCTGCACTGCCATGTTGCAGTGTACAGTCTGCTTCTCTCCAATGACCTGCCGCTTCTTTCAGCTCCCCCTTTCTGTCACCTTTACTGGCACTGTATGTTTATCATTGCAGCATGGGCTGCAATCTCCTGCACTCCAGCTGGATCATTTACGCATGCAAGCCCTCTTTCTTTGTCACGAATTTCTGCTTCCTTATGCCACAGGCTGGCAAGAGCCAGCTCCTATAAAGACACTTCTGGAAACTAGTCCAGTCTCATAAAATCTATACTGAACTGAGCAAAGCTTAAATCAACAAGTGCCATCTATTTCCTGTGGTCACACATTTCTTTCAGTTCTATTTTGAGCCAGTGAAAAGAAACTGGAGGAAACAAAAGCTGTTTAGATACCTTCTGTGCTGCTGAAATACCTGTTTCCTAATTTCAGTCCTACTGTCAAATATAACATAAAGATGTTCTGTTTCATGTAACTGCAGTTGGGAGTGACTTGGCTTGGCATGCCTCAAGCTGGAGGATCCATGGAGTAATTAGGAAGTGAGGAGTCAATCATCTTTGTTGTTGCTAGACCTCAGTGCAGTGACTGAGGTCTGATTCATACTGCCGCCGAGTTCCTTTCATATGACAGAAAATGCAATCAAAACCCATGTCCATCGGTCTTTTCTGTTCTTGGACTAAGTAATTGATTTCTAGCTCTGTTTCCCATGGTAACAAGGCTCTCTGATCACCAGCTGCACGTGTTGGCCCTAATAGCTCTTGAATCCACTGCTTTATTTCAGCCAAATGTGATGGCAAGATTGAGGTCTGAAGGATAATTTAGTTCCTACAAGTTTTCTGAGAAAAGTCTGCATGTGGCAAATCCTATTACTTCCACATCAGTACCTTCACTGCAGATGGAAATTCAATGAGTATTGGACACCAGAGACTCTACCAAGGGAAAAGGTCTTGTAAGAACCTTAGCTAGGGGCAAGCTTCACCCAGGGCTTGCAATCACCCATTGGATCCAAATCCACAGGAACACAGTGTTTGTAGAACAACTTGCCATTTTAAGGGAGCACAGCAGGTGTGAAATAGCAAATCAGTTCCACACAGAAATCCCTGGTAAAAAATAAGAGGATTTACAAAAGTTGGTGATTGTTGAGCATCAGAGGAGGATGAATAATACCAGCAATGTACAGAATGTATATCAGGAAAATATCTACGTGCAAATATTGTTCCTGTCACCGGTCAGCGAGACTCAGATTTTTACTCAAAATTAACTGCATTTCACTTCAAGGGAGTGTTTTTACAGAGTCAAGACTTCAACACTTCCCTCCAAACACAGGTCAAGAAGGAAGGTGGCTGCTCCCAGGGTAGTTGTGCAGTAGCTCCAAGGTATATCCGTGTACTCACTGCAAGCACCTGCTGAGCTGATAGCCCTGAACACACAATTCCCCACACTGATCAGGTACTGGATCAGGCTGGAGCATCCCCATATCTGCAGGCTGAGCTGCCAGCACAGCCTGCAGCCTGAGGCTCATCAGTCAGCCCTGGCACTGGAGGTGACAGGGGCATGTCTCCTCATGCACTAACTACCCCTACACAACACAGGCAGTGCTGTGAGCTTCTGCTGTGCTCTTGCTAGGTTCTGTGGGGTCATGCTGCCTCACAATTTAGCTGGTAACTGCCCTCAGTGGCTTGAGTCTCTGTTAAAAAGAAGGAGATCCTGTCTCATCCTCAGGGAGATGCGGATGAAGGAGTGTGGTCAGGCTTACCCGTATGGGACAGAAGTTGCTTCAGCATAAACATGCAGATGTTGGCCATCCCACTGCCCCAGCAGACTGGGCAAGGGTTGCTGCTTGGGAAGATGGGAGGGACTGCTGTAGTGGGGTGGTGGAAAAAAAGGGTGGTTGTAGGAGAAACATTTTGTTTATTTAGGAAAACAGTGTGCTAGGCCGGTGCCTCAATCAGAGCTGTTAGGCTGGAGCTTCCCTGGGGTCAGGATCACAGTGCTGTCTCCAAGCAGACGCAGGGCCAGGCTAGCTCTGTACAGCCTCTTTGTGATTTAAGAGCGGAACACTGCAGGGCACCTGGGGCGGACCAGAGCACCTCATCCTTTACCAAAACACACAGCCAGCCCCCACCTCCAACACCTGCTCGGTCCCAGTTGAGGCAATGCCCTCTCTGTTCTGGTATGTCATATATAAAATTTCACATTCTGCTTTCCGACTCCCTCTTGACAGCTCATCCCATCTGTCCCCATTTTAAAATCTCCTTCCCTCACTCTTTTTTCACTAGCTCTTCTTCTGGTGTTGCCTCTCCCACCCACAACACAGCCTCATTTGCACCTGGTCTGTCCAGGCTTGCATGCAAAAGGATTAAATCATCATTTGAACCAGATCTAAGGGACATCACTGGGCACTGGAACCTTAAAATATTCACTAAATGAGCTGCTTCATGCTTCAGAAGTCGTTTTTCCTGCATTGCAGATGGGGGGTGAGCGCTTGTGCCGTTTCCCATCACTCTTCCTCTCTGTGTGAGCTGCAGGCAGAGGGCGTGCAGCGTGCTGCTTGCTTGTGAAGAATAAAAGCATGAGGTACACCTTTTCTTCTCTGCAAGCTGGAAACCCAGGGGCTCTTTTATGTTGTGCTTGGAACATTTGAGTCAGGAGCTGAATTTTACCCACCACCTCCAAACCTCTCTTCCACTGAGAGTACTGGCAGCAGTTGGATGGGTGCATGCGACAATTTTCAGGGAGGAACGGATGCAAAGGTCTTGCACTGCTGGGTAGGGAGCAGCACATCCCAGTAAGGGCTTTTCCGCAGGTTCCTGCGAAGCGGGGGCCACAGAGCCTGTCTCTTTCTGGAACCACTGGCCCGTGCCCATCAGATTTTGGCCTTCACAATCTCAAGGCAGGACCAATGCAGAGTAACTGTTCCTCGGGCAGGCCAAACATGTTCTCTGCCTCCAAGAAGTAGCCCAACCATGCTCAGTGAAGGAAGAAAGACGACTTTCAGCTGGGGCTGACTATGACCCCACACAGTTAGTGAGCATCATCACATGTTCTGCCACCGATAAGAGGCTGGGACTCAAACACAGTACAGGTTTTATTATTAAAAAATGCATAAAAACTAAAGACATGCTTCCCAGAGTTAGAGTCTATATGTACATCTGCGCTTCCTAGGCAGCTGCAGGGAGCATAGCCTTCTGCCCTCACTGCAAAAGTGCACTGCACAGGTTTTTGTCACCCTTTGTTAGATGTTATCTTCTCTCCTGCATTTACAACATTCCAGCTAAGTGAAGAGAAAACCCTGCACTGCCTGGGGTGTAAGATGGCAGAATTTGTATCTGTGACTGAGAAACCATACTGCATTTCTGGAGACACCTGTAGGACATCTCTGTTCAGTAGGAAACTTTACAGAAAGGACCCATGCCCAAGTCCCAGGCTGAAACTCCCCTTCCCTAGGAAGAGTTCTCACTAAGGGCTGAAACGTGACCTGAATTTTATAGTTAGGCCCCAACCTTACAATAAGCAAATACTGGGTATCGAAGGGTGGAGTGTTCTCATACCAAGTCTGCAATCTCATTTGACTTTTTGGTCCCACCTTTGCCAACTCAGCAAATGCTGACATTTGTGGTATTAGTTTGAGGAAGTGCAATGTGGAATCCTAAGTAATACTGCCAAGTTTTTAGCGCAGTGAAAATAAAAGAAATTAAGATCTAGCAAATATTTATGATAAGTAGAGTAAGATGTAACTGCACTTCCTTGCTGGGAACCACTGCACAAAACAAATGCTGATTTATAGTAAAATATTAAATTATTAAAAACCACATAAGCACTTGCAGTTACAGTGAGTCAGACATGCTGATTGGAAAGCAAAACAAAACCCAAAGAGCAAAACCATTAATTTTGCCCTGTCTGGAAGGCTGCAGTGATACTACTCCATGCTTTATGTGACTTTTACAGCATGCCAGAAAACCTCCTAAATAGGAAGATCAGTGGTTCTCAAGCTTTTTCATCATGAAGCATCTCTCTTCAGAAAGAGATCTCCCAGTTGATCCCTTCCCCCAACACACACATCTTCCTGAAACTGATTTCACATGTCACTATAGCAGCTACAGTTCCTGGTTATTTGAAGAAGTCATAGGACTAATAAAGAGAACAATTTAAAGGATCCAATTTTGAAGCAAATGCTGAATCCCACTCCTGCTGAAACTGAGCAAGTCTGTCATTCTGTATCTCAGTCTTCTTCCTCTCCTGGAGGGCAGCACTTAGCATTAATTAGCACTGTTTCCCCATACTGCTGTTAAGTCCTCCCTACACTGCTTCCTTTCCATCCCTTTGAAGTTGGATTCTGCCCTCACACAAGCCAGCTGCTCTCCCTCCCTTTGCATTTTAATGTCAGCTGCAAGTCTAGTCAGGCCTGAACTGGCATCAAACAGAAGAAAAAGAAAGACATAAAAAAGGTACATGGGGAGAAGAGGAATGCTAGATTTTCATTTTTTTTCTGATTTCCTTGCTCACCAAAATGTCTGAAACTCTTAAAAGAGGCCTGGACTGTGGAAGCGGCAAATGTCACTGCATGGAATGAGCCAGATGTTCAAATTCAGTGCTGGGTAGGAGCAGATCCGCTGATCAGTTTGAGAACCACTGAGGTAGGCAATAAGTCTAGGCAGTACTGCTGAGTGAACACGAGGGGAATTTTGCCCTCTTGTCCTGAATGACAGTATAAATACCCACTACTGTTTTCAGAGGTACCAGTCCCAAAGTCACGCAGCCAGGACTGAAGACAACATCTACACAAGAGCAAGCACTGACTGAACAGAAGGTGTATTCAGCTCTGCTCCAGCATTCAGTGAGAAGGAGCAGAGCACAGACTCTGACTGCCGCCTTAGCTCTGAACTCCTTTCAGCAGGATGTGGTCAACCTGTAACCCTACTGCCTCCCTCCCCCAAATCCAAGGGGTTGTTGGGGTTGCAGTTCTTCCAAGCTATTTGCCACTGCAGCCCACACAGGTGGTGAAAGCTACAAAAGCTGCCCAAAAGCCCTGACCAGTGCTGTTCAAAGCCATTCCAGATCTGGCATCAGAGCTCCAGGAGACACAGCACCATGCTGCACACATCCAGTCCCAGGGAAGCAGAGTGTCACTGTTATGTACAGGCTAGCAACTTTTCTCTCCTTCTGTCTCTAGCTCATACAGAAGGCTTTTGTCCTCCCCTTCTTGTCCATCTGGATGCCTTTCACCGTCAGCATCATCTCCAAGGCACAAGGGGCTCATGATGTAGCGATAGTCACTTGTGACAGCAGCAGCTGCCCCAGCAACAGTCTCCTCAGCATCCATATTTCCAAAGGAGGCGTGCAGGGCAGGGTCACTTGCAGACGCCTCTTTGTCCTTCCCAATGTTGACATAGAGAGGATCTTGACTGGAAGAGAGTGCGGACATCCTCCCGCGAATCATTTCCAGCTGGGACCGGAGCACTCCAAAGGTGGGGCGTAGCTTGGGCTCAGGATGCCAACATCTGCACATGAGATCATAGCTGCAAAACAGAGGGAGACAAGAGCACTGAGAAGTGGAGCAGCCATGCCCTGCACCTCTGAACAGGGGCTCTGGGCAGTGAAGCTTAAAAAACACAGATGCTTCCCCCAAAACCTATCAGCTTTGGCCTTGCACAAGTGACACACGTGGATGGCCATTATGGATCTAATTTCTTGTTTCTTCCCATTTTCAAGGGCATTCTCCCTTTGGTCAAAATAGTTATTTAGACACTATCAAACATCTCAAAAGCCCTGTCAAAGTATGCTGAATTTTGTGGTAAGGCCCTCGTTCCACTGTCTCTAGGGAGCTAGAATAGGACCGCAAGTGTGACATCACCTAGTACTAGGTTTTGAATTTATTCACAAAAAGCACCCTCACAATCTCTGCCACAGCTGAAGCCATCCCTCCAAATTCTAGTTCAAGAGCAGATAAATCACAGGAAGAAAACAAAGATCAAGCTGTGGGAGGTGCATGTTATTTGCAGAGTATTCTTTCTTTCGTGCCATGTTAACTCAGCGCTCCCAGAGTAGCAGAAGCATGCTGCTGTTGCTGCCTGACAGGTTGTCAACAGGACTGGAAAAAGGCACACTGGGTTTGTTTAGAGGGCTGTTAAAGAATGGACAACAGCTTCAATGCTGGAAGAGGGATGCTGAAATGGCCTTTCAACTACGGAGGTACCACCCCTGCGCAGAAGACATGTTCAGGGCCATTACCAGGCCCAGGTCCCATCCTGCAGCCTTTCTCCTATGGTCAAATGCCAGCTACCTCAGCTCTGGCTGCCCCAGGGCCAGCATGAGGAGACAATCACTGGCTCTGCTGGCCCATGCTTGGCCAAGGGAAGAGGAGCCCTTCTGCCCTGCGGCCACGTTCGCAGCTCAGTGTCTGTGCTGGCTGCCCTCCCGCCGGCCAGGCCTCCGGCCGGAGCACTGCACTGGAGCACGGCCAGAGCCATTGTCCTGCTCCTCTTTGTGCATCACCCACAAGACTGGCAGCTGCATTCCTATGGTGTTATTGTTGCCAGTTTTTCAGGGAACAGCAACAAAGCACAGTGCTGGCACTGAAAAACACTGAATACAAATGAACCTCAGTTAAACTTGTAAATGGAAAAAAATCTGATGCGGCCTTTACTGGGAAATAAAGCATTTCGTGATGGGTTTTATTTTACTTTTTATATTCCTCGCTTGCGATCAGATTTACAAGACTGTTTTGATCTCACGCTACTTTTACAGAAAACTTCTATGGTTCAGTTGCCTTAATCCTGATTCACATCCCTCACAAACAGTAGAAATAATTCTAAATGCTGCAGACAAAAGAGAAACTTCCAATTCTGTGGCACCAAATTAAATACTTTTTTTGATCCTTGCTGTCAATCAGCATAATTCATTTGAAGGAAAAGTAGAAAACTACTGGCTGTACTGAATCAGCCCAAAAGCCCATTTGTCCCGGTACCCTATGACTGACAGAGCCCAGTAGCTTGGGGAAAGCATGTAAGCTGAGGGTGAGTATGTAGTGAGATCTTTCTGGTATTCTCTCAGGTCTCTATAACCTGTAGCTAAAGGACCTCACAAAACAGTGGTTGTACCTTTTCAGAAGTTTTTGATGGATTTTTCTCCAATGCCTACCTAGTAGATTTTTGAGTCTCTTCTCTACTTTCTGCATCTCTAACATCTTACAGCCATAAGCTCCACAACTTGGAACCAAAGCTACTCAGAGCAGTCAAGATGCAGACATGTAATGAATTTAAGTAGTGATATAACAATGTTTTCATTTATACTCAGTAAAAGTTAAAATGAACTGCTGAGAAGATAAACAAGAGTACAGATTATTCCTTATGTGGCAAAAAAGAAAAATGAGAAAGCAACCACATGAAATAATCCACCATCAGGGCAGGAGGGAAGAGGGAGGAAAGAGGACTTAGACCACTGAAGTCAGTGCTCATAGTTATGTCTTGCTTTTGGCACAACACACAGAAAATAGACTTGCTTGGGCCTCAGTGAAATGATTTCATCTTGTCCAGACAAGGCAAGCTTTTACCCTGGGATAAGTTATGGTGACACTCCCTGGGGGATCTCATCCCTCTGTGAGCAGACCAGGAATCTCCAACCACCACCCATGGAAGAAGGGTTCCTGAGCAAACATTTCATGTGACCTGCTGGCCAAGAGTGATTCTTTGGCAGCAGGATTAAGGCAGGAGCACAGGCTGCAGCATGAGGCAACCTGCTGCCCTGTGAACTATCTAGGTCCTTCCTGAAAGTCCGAAAATGTCTGCAACCAGAATCTTCAAGATTGTCCTGGATTTGTTTCCAGATGTAATTTAAGGTGGGACACTGATCTACACAATTTCAGATTGTCCTATCTGCTCTCTTCTCTTTCAGCCTGCTATTTTTGAGAGCAGTAGATTACAAATTTTGAAAACAGGGCCAAGCTTTGAAAGACACATGAAGGCCACTGCCTCTGCAATCCAGTTTCCTCGCAGTCTTGCTAGATTGCCTCTCTATTCAGCCTTCAGGGTGTCCCACGGAACTCATCCCTTTGCTCAGATGCTGGCCTGAGAAGGCGGGGTTCAGTGACTCTGGAAACACAGTTACAGTTTCCACAAAGCCAAGAACTGCTAATGTTGACACTGTTTAAACGCTTGAGCCAAGTTAGCTGCTCCTGTAGTTACCACAGGTTCCTGGGAGCTCTGCCAGCAAAGAGTATCTAGTAGCTAACCCAGAGACTTTCTAGTGAATGGCTCTGTGTACTGGAAAGTGGATAGATTCAGACCAGCATGCCAGCCAGCTGCCTCTGTTTCCTTCCAGCGAGTCAAACTTCTCAAGAAATCATATGTCAGCAGGGTGAGGAGTACTCACACATCTTCCAGGCACTCCGGGGGCTGTTTCAGCCTGTTCCCACTGATGAGGTAGTTGTAGATTTCTGCATTCTCAATGCCAGCATAAGGGGTTTGGCCTCGGGTCACAATCTCCCACATGGTCACCCCAAATGCCCACTGAAAGAGAACAGCACACAGAACAAGTGAACAAACCATTCTCTGCTCGCTGGGGTTGGTTTCAGTATGCTCAGACTGTGCTGGATAATGTCGTCTGAGCAGCAGTGATGCAAGGACTATCCAAACTCTAGCTAGAAAACAGAAATGACCCACCAGATGCTGCTGATGCTGACACATCATCTTAGGAGACACCTGAAGGCCCTGCCCAGCCCCATCCTGCAGTGGAGCAGGGGAAGATTTAGGAGCTACTCCTGTCTTCCACCTGCAGACCTCTCCTACTTATGGTTCTCTAAGGTATGTGGCATCAGTTTGCTGGTTCCCAGCTATAAGAAGATTTTGGTTTAGGGCTCACAAGTCAGTTTCTTAATTCATTTAACCAGATTCTGAGTTTCTAGTAATATACAGGTACAAGTGAAAGCAGAGTTTAGCCAATAAGCAGGGCAAGGAACAAACCACTTACGGCTCGCATTCATTTCTGCTCTACACTGCACAGTCGTACATTTCAACTAAACTGCAAGGCTTGTGAGGTGCAAAAAATTATTATTTTCATAAGCAAACCCCTGTCCAGCGTCTAGTGTGAACTGGCTGAACTAGTGACCACCAATCACTAAACACTGTCTACAGTGGATGCAGCAATGGCTGGACAACACAGCAGCCACATTACAAGGCACTCTTGGTTATTTCTTCAAGGACAGGGATAACTGGAACGGCAAGTCCACAGGACTGAAGGACAAAACTAGTTTGAAAATAGATCAAAAGGCAGCAAGGAAGAGGGAAGATGGTATCAGAAAAAAAATATCTCAAAAGGAAAATAAGTAACAATTTCAGATGAATGGGTTTAGCCTCACTCCCCAGGGGCGAAGTAATGGGGAGTGTCTAAGCATTGATGGATTCAGATCTATGGAGCTCCGCCAATGCCTTCTGCAGCACAGAGTACCTTTGCTGCACTTGTACATAAGTGTGTGGGTTACATGCATTTCAAACGTCACCTTCAAACTGTCAGGCAGAAGAGAAAGGAAAAAGAGTAAGAGTGAGAGAGAAGAAACTGCATAAAGAGAGGAAAAGGAAGAGAAGGACGGGAAAAGTGAAGAGGAGGATGGGGATAAACACTAAAAAATAAAGGACAAAAGGACAACAAGAAGAAAAGGGTTGATATCTTCTGCCACTAACCGCTCTCATATATTTTTAGCCTTGAGTTCTGACAGCACCCAAGGCAGAGGTAGCACCATCCCTCAAACACAAGGTAAACTCCCTTTCCTATCACCAGGGCCTTTTCCTACCCTCAGTGGGACTCCTCCACTTTAGCAGGAATACAAGTGGTCCCCAAATGCACCAGAGCAAACCTCACCACATCGCTGTGCGTTGTGTACAGATTGTCTGCCAGACTTTCCAGAGCAAGCCACTTCACTGGCAGCTTGGAGGCACAACCCTGGCGGTAATAATCTCCACTGTAGATTTTCTTAGAAAGTCCAAAGTCTGCAACACTCACATTCATGTTCTCATCCAACCTATGGGAAAGATTTCACAACTGAGGAAAGGAAAGCATTTATTGGCTACCTCAGGCAAAAAAAAAAAAAAGTTCAGAGAACTGAGGTATATAGTCCACCAATTATTACACAAAAGGAGAATGATTTCATCTACTTGGTGACCAATGTGAAGTAGCTTAGTGGTCTCAAACTAGTTCCTTCAGACTAATAGGGAAATAATTATGAGTAAGGAAGTGGCTATGTTCAGATGGTCTACTCTCTGACACACACAAAGCAAACTCAGATACTTTCTGTTGTTTCCAAGATTATCAGAGCACATCTGCAATACTCACTGCTATCACCAAGGCCTGCACCACATATTGGCAATAAAAAAAATCATAGGGTGATTGCTTAGACTGCCTGTTAAAACTGCTTGAACTAGATCTGCAACATCTTCTCTCCAGGCCTGGTTACTGGCCTAAATTGCTCTGTCACCATCTTAAACCCATACACATTGGCAGATAGTCCAAGTAAAGCCCACAAAGACTTCATGCTCCCGGGCCTCATAAAGGACTCACTGCTTTCCCCAGAATATGTGCTGAAACAGGCATTCAGCTTCCTCTGGAGGATGTCTACAAAAATAGAAAATCAGTATGGGTTCCTCATAAATGTCAAAGCAGGCTAACCCATCATTTTTCATCATGACTATCAGGCTCTTTGTCTGTACATCTGGACATTCAAACGCCTTTGGAAATCTGTGTCTCATCATGGATTTTATTGGTTGTTGCGGTTTTGTTCAGAGGCAGAGTTCTGTTGTCACAATGAGTTGTTCCTTACTCCATTCTCAGGGAAAGGATAAAAAGGGACTTTTCTTCCTTTCAAAGCAATCAAGGTAGTTTGGTGTCAAGAACAGTGAAGTGGGGTCATATGGTGTGTTCACCATGCAATTATTTTTAAAGGCATTCTCCACAAGCTTTCAAGGAAACTACAATTCTTATATTGCGATAATCAAATCCTCAAAATAGATACCAGAAATACAGACTTCAGGATACAATGAAAGTTCTTTTCTACTAACACAGCCAAACCCATTCCCTCCTATTATTTTATATTGTGGAAAAAAAGCCTATGCTGACACACAGCCACTGGAGTGGCTAATTACAAACACGTATTGTAATCAACTCTATGAAACTCTATGTGCAGACCAGGGATGGAAAAGTTCCTTATAAAAAGGGTCTGTTTGAAAGCTCAGTGGGACTTTAGGAGTTGCTCCCTGATCCCAGCAGCACCACCACACACCCCACCACAATGACTGTGACTCCCTTATGTCTGTTGTCACCTAAATGCAAAGATCAGCATTCTTAGACAGGACTCCTCACACTGCCTTCATGCAAAAGGTTTTTCATCCCTCCCTCACCCACTGTGGTCTTTCTCTTCTCTAAAAACTCATGAGTCACTTACATGCAGTTCCGAGCTGCAAGGTCCCTGTGTATGAAATTTTTTGAGCTCAAGTACTCCATCCCACTGGCAATGTCAATCATGAACTTGAGGAGTGTCTGAACAGGCAAGTTCTGTAAGAAATAACAGTTTAGCTTCTGTTACTGGAGGCTTTCAAGCACGTATGACAAAACTGCAAGGTTTGCTGCCACTTTACAGAGCAGGGATGGGGGATATAGGGAGGGGATGGGATAGAATGGAGGAGCTGGTCCTCAACATGCATAGAAGGAAATGCTTTAAGATCACATCTCACAACTTTCTCTGGTATTAAAATCCAATCATCTGCCAGTGTCTTTGGGAGATCAATCCTGAGCTGCTTCAAATACATTCTCTGAAAATCCCTACCCTCACAGAAGGAATTCTACAGTAAGACGGACTTACAAATGGGTTTTCCCCAATTCGTGACATCAGCAGAAAAGCGTGGAGGTCTCCGTGCTTCATGAAGGGCAGGATCACCATGGGAATTGGGAGGCGGCCCTTGGGACGGCTTCGTAGACTGACTCCTGATGAGGACACACACAGCAAAGGGGCATTAGCAAACAGATCACTCCCAGGGGGCATCTTACAGGCTGCTGCGCCTTCCTCTTACAGATCTGGAGGAAAATGTGCCGTTTTGGTGGGTAGATTCCATGCTCCAGGCTTCTATGACTTTATGCCAGGAGGTGGTAAGATGCCTCTAACCCTGTTTACTTCAGAGGCTGTACTAAGAGCCTAGTGCCTCTCAGCTCTTCTTGCAGGACCAACTATAAACATTTCTAGGATCAGTCCAGACCAGCCAGCCCCAATCCCACGCTCTACAGAGCAATCTCCACGTTCTGGAAGATACCTGCACTCCAAAGTGTCCACCCACAAATGTCTTGCTTCTTACTCAGTATTTTGGAAAGGCACAATCTTCCCTCCTATTTATAGACTACCAGCCCACCTGCTCACATTTCCCAGCAGTTTAGACATGTCTCAGCCAGCCAAAGTCTCCCTGATTCATTTGCAAGAACCAAAGAAACAGCTTAAATAGGAGATGGCTGTTACTGGCGTGTGAGGGCAGGTGTGGGGAGCACCGCACACACTCCGACTCCCTCTGGGCCTGGGAAGGAGCAGTGCTGACCTACGCAGGACTCCAGGCAGCACAGAGGAGGCTGCACCAGCGCTGCTGGGGGGAGTGAGGCTGTGTGGGATAATGCAGGAACAGGAGGTGCTCTGTGGCATGAACAGTAGCGCTGTCTTACCTATCAGTTTGGTGACGTGAGGGTGGTCAAACTCCTTCATACAGGCAGCCTCTCGCAGGAACTCCTCAATGTCAGTCGAGGTGAAGATGTCCGCTGGAAAAAGTGACTGTAAGCTTTCTTTCTTTGTAGGTGGCTCCAAGGGACTTTACAAATAATGATTAACAAAAGCTTGTTCTTTGTGGCACAGCACATCTTCTCAGACCTATAGCTAGATAAGCCATTTTACAACAAAGCAGAGCCTGACTCTCTCTCCTGGGATGGGCAGCAGTAAGCATATACCAGGGACACCTGGTAAATTGGTTCTTGGCAGAGTAAAGACCCACTGGTTAGCAGCTCTTTTCTCAGTAAGAACTTTCCTTGGAAGCTGTGCAAACTGTGTTAGGGTTAAAGATGTAAGAATTAATTAGGGAAAAGAACCTAAACTACAAATGTCAGGGAGAGGAGACATCACACAAATGAAAGAAAATGTCGAAACTGAGGAGATGGCCTCGGAGCCCCTGACTGGCACAGCAGGGCCTAACTCATCTCTGACAAGGATGGCATGAAAGATCAATGCTTTGATGTCTCTTAGCATGATTGAGTCTTAAAAGGTGCTAGAGCTAAGATTTCTTAAATAACCACACTACCAGACAGCTTGGACCAAATTCGGCAGTGACATTCATCAGCAAAATTTTGGAGTAAATTATTTCTCATTGCTATGACTCCAGATTTATGGAAATATATCACTATAATCAAGAAGTATCCCTGTCAACTACTTCCACCACTGCTGCTGCTGAATTTAGCAAGAGTCCTCCAGTCCTGCTGCGAGATCAGACTCAGACCTGTAGGGGAGTATTCACATTATCTGCTTTAGGCAAGTAATTTCAATATGATTCAGAAGACAAAAAGGAGATTCCCTTTTTACAGCCAATGAAGAAAGGAAGGTGCCTCTGGAGGCTGACAGATTGTTCCTAAGTTAGATGCCTGAAGGGGGACATTCTGACTACACAAAAGCTTGCAAACTGATTAGAATTATTGTTGAAACTGGATAAAATGATACAACTTACACTAGAATGGTACTAGTGTATTGAGTACAAGCTGTTATTCTGTGAAGCAAACTGAGCTCCAGAGATAAGTGAGTGTGACTGCTTTCAGTCAGTCACAGTTAATTTTTGCCTTACAGGCAAAAGGGATCAAATAAGGTAGCTTAACATATATAAACACATATATATTCACGTTTCCTTTGATTTATACCTATCTTTTAATTGCTTTTCTTGTTACAGACTTCTGCCTGATGAAAGTGTTAGTTGCCCTTGTTATGTACACTCACCAAATGACAAATCAGATGGGAGCTGGACTGCTCAGTCAAATGTGCTGACTGAGATGAGTTAGCTTGTCACTGCATTCAGCCCAAACACTCTTCTGTTTATGCCAGGCTATGTGCTTGCAGGAATACTGTTCTTTCACTGCTGAATTATTAGGGCAGAGCAGACCTGTCTGAGCTGTCTGTGCTGCATGAGGCAGTGGTTTTGGTTGCATTCACCATGTGCTATGTGCTGTAGAAGCAACTAAGGTGGTATAGGTCCTTTCCTAACTAAGGTGGTATAGGTCCTTTCCTGAAGACTGTCCACTATGAAAAGACTGACATGAAAAGCATGGGAGACAACATGGGTAGAATGGCTGAGTGGGAAGCTCAGAGAGGAATAAAGAGCATCAGGGATATTTGCTGAGAATAGGACAGACAACATTTAATCTTTCCAAGCTCTCTTTTCTTAAGCAATTCAGGCAGCCCTGCTTCCACATACCTTTCAGCATCTTCACTGCCACTTTCTGGAAAGAGCCATCATCTAGCTTCAGTAGTGCCTCTCGAACTGACCCAAACTCTCCTGTAAAATTACCAGAGTAGGCAGTGAGGGAACAGCTTCTTGTGAAGAAAGTATGATTCACAGCAGGTTCACTTCAGGGGTCACTAGCAAAGAAGCTGAGTAACCACAAGAAATGCTTCATTTTTCATTCTGCAGTTCCAGACATCAGCTTTCAGCACATGTGTGTCTAGAAGAGATATCACTACCAGCAGACAGGGATCACTGTGCTGGCAGTCCAGAAGGCAAAGGAAAACAAGAAGGGAAAAAAGCAATCCCTGACCAGATAGATGATGCAGAGACAGAGTTTAAGCTGGGATCACAGGCAGACATTTCTCGGGAAGCCATATCATGAGGGATGAGTCTGAGTGAGGTTCTGTTCAGAGAGGAGGCCATTAGCTGGAGCAGCAAGTGGGTGGGTTGGCTGAGGAAGCTCTCAGTATTGACAACCATCAGAGCTGAGCACTGGTGCCAGGACTCAACCATTTGAGACACAGTCAGCCTTATCTCCCAAAACTCAGAGAATGACTTCTTTGAATCACAGCTGACCAGAGAAAACATAGGAGTATCTACTTGTGTGTGAGTGATATGCTGATTCACAGAAGGCAGTGTTTGCCCTGGTGTTTGCCCTGGTGTGTTCTCTAAGGGAGATAAGAGGAAATGCAACAGGCCAAAACTTCTTCAAAATATTTTAGCCTGAAGAGGCTTTATACCCCAGCCTAACAGCCTCTTTGCATTAGATCTGGCTCTAGATTTGCTCTCCCTAATTTTGTAACCACTTATCCCACCCAAAATGCACTAATATGAGGAACTCTGACACTGAAAAGAAGGAAGCAAAATATGGCACTCAGGACACCTATCCCAGAACCATTATCTTTCCACTAGCTTTTCACCAGTGTCCTTCGCTACTCTATGGCACATGGTTACTTCACAAAAACCATGAGCAGTGGATCTGACCACAAACCAGGAAAATGGGAAGGAACAAAGGTATTTTGTGCTGCTTCCATCCTATGGAGCTGTTGCTCAGCTATAGAGTCAGCAGAGCCAAGGTAATGCAGTTATATCATCTTATAACCTGTAACCTGGGGTTGTGGGAGCGGGGCTGACAACACAGACCAGATCCTGCCAGCTGGCACCCCCACACCAAGGCCATGCCCTGGGGCGCCTCTGCAGCCAATTTCAGTTTGTTACCTGCCACGGGGGCAGCCCAAAAGGGTTGAAGCAGGATCCCAGAAACTGGCCAAGAGCTAACACTCACAAACAGATGACACAGCTGTTTAATTACTCAGCATTGTTATCCCTCTGAGACCACTTCTGCAGGAAGGTCATCTTCCTGCTCTGAAAGAAACACATTTGTTCTAGGAGGGATGGAGTGGAAGAATGCTTCCCATGGGAAAGGGTCAAAAAAACTTGCAATAAAACTAGTCTTATAAAGAAAAAGGAAAAGGTGAAGTTCAATTAAATATTCCTTTGTTTAAATGTCTGAAAGAAATTCACACACCAGTGAATTAACACTACTTTGGAAAGCTGAGCGTAGACTGCAGTTCATGATTGTGTAGAGCCATATTACAGGAATGGTTTAGCCAATATCCTCTTAGTTATGCTAAACCTCTGAAACATTTTATCTCAGTGGGAGGGATAGTCCCATTTAAATTTCCGTCTACAAGCAGAGAGAAAACAGGCTGCTTGTAATTGCTTCTCCCTACTCAACAGTAAAAATATCACAAGTGGGATTTTCAGTGTAAAGCCTTGTTCAGTTTTGGTTCTTACCCTTGCCCAACATTCTTCCCAAGGTGAACTGCTGTTCCTGGATTAAGACATCTTTGAGTTTTGTCTTCAACTCATCACTGATCCCTATACTCTCCACTGGAAAAAAAAAAACCAACAAAACAAATGAAGCATCAAATAAGGGGTATTTAAATACTGTGTCACAACATCAAGAGTCACCTGTTCTAATCTCCATCTCCAATCTGATTCCCACACTGTAAGCAGGAAAAGCTGAAAAAGGCAGAATTCTCTTCCATGTCCTCTAGCCTCACCACAGACAAGAGGCCAGTAACTTTCGACCATCAGAAAATGTACTTACAGTACTTAAAGGGAGAGGGTGTGATAATACCACCCTTAAACACTCCAAGAACAACAGGAATACAGAAATAATGTAAATAACACCGAGAAGACAAAATCCAATCCAAAGAGCTACTGATAGACACTGGTTTACACAGCTTAATTTAAGCTGATGGAGCTGCACCATTTTAATGACTGTCTGGAGCATCATCCTAACCCAGCTATGCAGTGCTGTCACAGGGAGCCATGCCCTTCCTGAACCAGGAGACAGAAATGGATCACCTTAATGGATCATCTGGCCCTTCCTGGGACTCAATCTCCTGTTTCATAAGTTACCAATTCCTGGCTTTCCAAGACTGATTAATTGGTTCATGCTTGTAGCACAGCTCAGCATGTTGAGTTTAAAGAGTACTGCTAATACTGTTAAACCATATTTATCTCACCACTGGATTATATTCCAGTCGAAGGAGTCCCTGTAGAGTGAAACTAGGGCAGGGGAGTGGCAAATTTATGTCTTGCATTAATATACACAATGACCGTAGCTGTAATTAGCAAGTGCTATGTAATTGGTACGGCAACAGCAATTCTGGCCTTTCACCTCTGCAATTCACAGGGTCTAAGCCTCCCTGTAAATTAATCCCATGTTTTTGATCAAGAAACATCAGTTTCAGTGAAAACAGAGAGAGAAAACATGCATGAACACAGCTTCCCAGGCAGAATCACTCAAGTCACTTTACTTACATGTTGCTTCAATGAGCTCTGGGCCCTCCCTGTTGAAAGACCTGGCAGCTCTGAAATGGACTGCTGGATCCCCTCTGCCAACCACACTGCCAAAGGCATGGCTAGAAGGCAGAAAAGACACACAGGGCCATGATGACATGGGCCATTCACTTCTAAAAGGGTGTGTTGGACAGTATGGATGATTTCTTGCTCCTTGCCGTGTAAGTACTGCAGACTGTTTTGTTAAAGAGGGTGTATCTGGAGAGGAGGAACAACAAGTTTATGCTGCTTTGCTGATGCACCAACAGCCTTCCAGAACAGGGGAATCACTCCTCCCAAGTGCCTGGCAGAAGCTGCAGGTTGGGACAGGTTGCAGGAGTCACTTAAACAGAGATGCTGCTGTGACAGGGAGGTCTGGGAGACTGGAAAGAACGGGAACCTTGTTTGCAGTAGGGAGCAAACCGCAGCCAAGTGTCAGAGGCGATGGAAAGGAAACTTTACTGCAGACCCAGAGGGTTTTGGGCAGTCAAGAAGTTACAATCAGCTGATAGACTGAAAACCAGCATGGGATAAAGGGCTCGACCTATAAGAATACAGATGTTTCATCTGTGGGTCTTTTCTCTTTGACTCTCCTAAGCAGCAGTGCTAAGAATTACCTGGATCAAGTTCATATTTCTATAGTCTAATAAGGCCTAGCTATTAACATAACATTTTTTCTACTGTATTTTTGGTGTTCTCATTTTTAAGAAAAGGCAGGCAACCCAAAATTATGGAAAAAACCCACTAACAACACCCCCCCCAAAAAATCCCAACAAGAAAACAACCAATACAGTTATCCAAAGAAGCTCCCAAAAGTACTCCATCCACAATGCTTTTTTGAAAAATAATTGAGTCAGAAACTAAAACAGAAGAGAGAGCAGAGATCTCTCTATCCAGCACAAGAAGAAACTCCCTTACCCAAACCGAGTTTCCTTTCTTCTTTTTCGAAGGAGAATGAGAGCCAGGGCAACAGCTGTGACCAGAGCTGTGAGAATGCCCAATGCCACAGGAACCCAGGACGTCCCATAAGGAGGTTGTCTCTGGCCACCTAGATGATGGAGAAAACACCAGTCAGGAAACAGAAGACTTGTCAATGGTAAACAGACCAATTTCTCCTTTTGCTTTTAAATGGGAAAGTCATGCTGCTGGACCTGGTGGATCTTTGTATACTGCAATTTGGCATGGACAGGTACTCAGCCAATCATCAGGAAAACTAGCTCTTTCTCACAGCAAAGGCAGAGCAGATGCATCTAGTTATCAGAAACTATTGCTTTAGGGCCTCGAGAAGGTGATAGGTGCTGCACCAGATTATACTACTTCACATGAGCTCATGATCTGAGGCGCTTCAAACTGGAGCTTCACGACAAAAAGGTTGCTTAATGTGAGCATTCTGTGTGCAGGTTTCACCCTGTCCTGTTTGAGACAGATGTCAGAATCTTGACCAGGTTACACAGCACTACCTGAATGTCAGCCAGGCAACATTTTGAAAGACCACAGAGAAGGACAATTGCCTCATGGCAATCTGGTTAAAAATATTTACATTTTTCCTCTAACCCCTCCCACAAAGAGAAGCACCCTGAGGGACTTGGCATTAGCTGTAACTTCACAATGTTGTTTGGTTGGTTGCAGCTTCTCAATGTTTCTCCCCAAAGAAAAGGTAAATTTTAAAAAGTCCCCTGTGAGTCAAGAAATGTTAGTCAGCCTACAGGTTCCAAGACTGAAATAATACTTGCTCCCAGAATACGTATACTTTTGAGTACAAAATGTCTACAGAAGAAATGGAGATGCTGCCAATCTGAGCAAGCTGCCAGGCAAGGAAGATAAGCAATACAGTTATGAATAAAAAGAATATTATGTATGCCTGGCAAAAAAATGATAAATTTATCCAATTCCCTGAGAGACTTCTTCTCCAAATACAATTACTGAAGATTAAATGTGAATTTGAATGGGTTTATTAAAATCTAGGATAGCCCTCATATCTCCAAATTGTTTAAGAGCGAACAAGAAAAGGTACCAGGTCCCTGAGCACTTCCTTCATCTACATGCTCACTTGCTTGCCCTCAGCAGCTGACTGCCCTTTACCAGAAGGTAAGGAAGAATCATCTTTGATGATGCAAGTTATCCTGTTATACGTCATGACAGTATAAATAAACCTGTTCTTAAAAGAGATGTTAGGTTGATGGGCTGGAATTTGGATGAATCTCTGCACAGATGCACATGAAAAAGAGTCAGACAACCCTTACTGGCAGAGTCCTGGCAGGCAAGAGGCTTCTGAGGCTTGATTACCAGCTACATTGATGAGCCTTATCATCCAAGTTTTTAAACTTGGAAGTTTAAAAGAAGTTTAAAGAAGTAATATTAGTGTAATAAACAGGTAGAGCTTAAGGACACAGAATCGTGGACCCGTGAGGAAGCAGACTAGTACTTCTCCACTTGAAGCAAATTATCAGATCCTTAGTACTTATTTTCCAGTATCTTATCTCCTTCAGTGACTCATATATTCTTTTACCACCCAGAAGGCTTTACAGGCTCTGGATCTTATGATACTCCTGCTCGCTGCAACTTTCAACCCAGCCTTTAAGGCTGTTTATGAGGAGGGAGAGATCAGAAACAGAAGCTGTATTTCTCAAATGCAATAAAGGTAATTCCAACCCTCTCCACAATTCCCAAGCCAATCACTTGGGCTGTTTCTGCCTAACAATCAGAAACAGCTAACAACACTGATGTAAAAGGTCCTCTCTGATAATTAACGACAAGGTTTCCTTCCTCTATGGTGAGACAAACCTCTCTTGGCTTACTTTTCTAGTGTCTGTCTGTTGGCTGCTCTGGTGAGAGAGCAGGGATTTAGGTCAACTTCTGGGGAGCCCCTCCAAAAGGAGTGTGGATGAAAACAAAACCAAACTAAATTATTCTCCCTGTTTCTAAACTGCCGGGAATCAGGAGCCCATCCCACAGTTTATAGCAAATGTGTCAGAAATAGAAATTAATGTTGAAATTCACTGCTTCTCCTCCTCTGCCCCACACATCATTGCTTCCCACTCGTGTCACTGAGCTTGAGGGAGGCTGCAGCCCACAGGTTGCCTCTCCTCTCTCAACTCTGTCTCTCTCCCATCTCCTGCACCCCCTTTTTCAACCAGCATATGCCTTAAGACTGCAGGAGGCAGAGAGAAGACAGTATTATTAGAAGAGTTTAGAAGAGTATTTAGGAGCCCTTTGATGATGAGCCCTTTTATTTCACAGAAAGTTTATATCTCAAAGGTGTGCAAAGAAGATAATCCAAGAGTCTTCTCTTGCCTACAGTTGTGAAGATTACTGAGAGGAAAAAGCTATTAAACCATTCTGTTCCTCGCTCTGCAATGAAAAAAAGAGGTTTTGACTGAGAAAGTTTCTGAAAATATTAAAACAATCTGTTAATAGCACGCAAGATCTCTGCATAAGTAGGGTGGAGCTCCCACTAGCTTTGCTGTGATGACAAATTCGAGTTAAAGTTTATACGAGCTTAGTCATCCTTATTGCCGCACCGAGAGCCGGTCAGAAACCACCCCTGGCATTTCTCACATAAAGCAACCAGTGCCAGTTTGCTATTTTAGGAAAGCAAGCAACTTATGTTTTCTACCAGGCCTGAAGCAAAACTGCAGTCTTTCTGCAGCTCTGCTGCTTCAGGCCTGTCAGTGCTTCCACAGTGAACTTTTACTTCCAGCCTGTTACGCTTGTGAAGAAATAGATGTGCTTCCAGACAGCATTTGGCCAAAACAGGGACCACTCCTGATGCTACTTTTTTTGAGGTGGTTTGTAAATAAAAACAATCAAACAACAACATATAGTGCTGTCAGGATTGTCCCATTCCAGCTCCCTGTAAAATGCAAACCCTAAACATTCCCTGGGGCTTCTTGCCAGTGATGGCAATTTTCCAAATGGAGCTCCTAGTTCCTTCAGATACTTTTATCTGTATTTGGGTGCCACAGAAAATACCTAATCAAAAAGTAGGAGGAAAAAACTGATGGAGCCAGTGACCAACCTCAGCAGGTTCAGCTCTGAATCTCCACACCCTTTTGTTCTGTTTTAAATAATTTGAGGGCTTTGATCCCACAGTGACTGTGTGCTCACACTTGACCTTCAGTGCTGACTTCGTCACAGGAACTGGGCTGCCAAAGGACCTGAGTAATGTGCATGCTAAAACCAGCACTAAATGCACTACTGCAGGTAAGGATACAGTTCTCTACTGGTTGCTCTGCCCATACCCCCCACCTCCTGCTTGCTTGGGAGCTCCCCTCCAGAGTCCCCCTGCCATGCCTAAGTGTGGAAGGATCAGGAGAGCTCAATGTCCATGTGATTCCTCAAAGACACGTGGAGTGGGAAGACAGCAGCAGCAGGTGGGTCAGCAGCAGAAATTAGAGATTGCTATCTTGTCCTGCCATGGACACTTGGAAACAAAACCTCAGGAGACGGGGGGATTTTTATATGATCACACCTCACTGACTTCCTATCACCAATCCCTGTCTTTATTTGGAATGTCTTCCTCTTAGTTCTGTTACAGTTTCCTTCATAAGCAAGACCATTCTCTTCCTTCTACCCATCTCCCCATATAACATCCTGCCCCGCTTCACAGCCTGACTCCCATTTCCCATTCACTGTGAAACACGAGCAGCAAGCAAATCACCCCAGGTGAGCCTAACTGCTCTTCAGCACGAGGAGTGCACTCCACACGTGCATGTTCTTTGCTCCCAACAAACCCTTCCATGCGGTCCAGATTGCATGGTACAGCGTCTGTACCATCATCTTCCTTTTCTACCAGTAGCTCAGCTTTTCCATGGAGACAGCTAAACTGGTTAAATATAAATACATTCAGAAAAACCATTATGAACACCCATGTGGCCATGGTTTAAATCAGGCTTCACTAAAACTAGTCAGGAATGGCATAAAATCAAATCAAAGAAGAGAACTTGTGTTAGAGGAGTTTTCTGTCACATTTACTTGTGTAAATCTGTGTAAACCTTCATTTGCATATTTTCTATTGTGTCTGCCCTTCTGCTCTGCACTAAGCACAGTAAAACCCTGTTCTAAGAAGACACGGTAGAGGCCAGAAGCTGTTTTGTTTATATTAGCTCTTCAAAGATTATTGTATTTCTAGTCTCCTTGATGAAGTGTGCTGTTGTATAAGCCCACGTGTCTCAGTAAGTTGTGAGCACTGAAAGAAAAAGACTCATAAAAAACAACAGTCCTAGTATTTCTGACTTTTTCCCCAAAGTGAAGAGAAAATAGTGGACACTCACCCATGACCTCCTGGGCTTCAAGCAGGAAGAGGTCACTCCAGGGCCCGCACCCTGCAGAATTCAGCACACACACCCTGATAATCAGGTCTTTGAGAGGATTCCACATGGTGAGATTGGCTTTTGTGTCCTGCACGATCATCTCCCCCTGAGTGCAAATGACAACAAACTGTGAGCTGTCTTAAAAGACATCCAATGTAAAACTTCACCTTTAAACCAAAACAGTACCACGTACTTCACTGGCACTACAACAAGGGCTGGGAATTGTGACTCCTCAGTCCTTAGCTCAGTTTTGCCTGAGACTTGGGCTGTTGTCTTGGGTTTCTCTTCCCAAAAATTCCTAACAGTTACCCAAGGCATAAGGCAGACAGGAGGTTTAACAATTTCTTCCTTTGAGGTCCTCCCGTGCACGTTGCTATAGAAATATGGTTTTCTCTGCTATTAAAAGATACACCTCCTTCTTGTGGTTTACTGTAAAGCATCTGGTGGTTTTAATCCAAGGGAGGAGTCTGTCTGTCTGTCTGTTTTAACTCGTTGACTAAGTTCCTAATCCAAAATGGCTTCCGAATTTCAGCACCAATTTTCACTTAGGATGGCAAGGCCAACATATGTTCAGTAGTTTTGTGGATCTTCTTCATACAGCAAACCCATGAATATTTGACTGCCACCACTGACACAGTGCGAATTCAATGAGAACTCAAAACACCATCACTCAAAGTCAATGATGCTGACCTAGTGTGAAATGGGTCATACAAAATAGGAAATAAGTCTCTTTTCCCTCTAGCTGTCTATTATTACAGCCCTGCTCTTCATTAATAAGCACTGGGTAAATACCTATTAGGAAGCTAGAAACCATAAGAAATGCTGTGAACTTCAAAGGCTGATAGATACCTGGGAAAGGTCAATGCCAAACAACAAATGAAAGGCTTTCTACCCTGCCAGGGCCCTTTCAACTCCCTAAGTATTAAGAATCCACAACCCTCTTTCTGTGATTTACAGCACAACTCATTCACTTGTTAAATACACCTTTGCTGCTAGGATTTGGAAAGCCAAGGCCCAGTCACAGGAGAGAGAAAGCCCAGATCCTGCACTGCCTGAGCTGGACAGCCCTAGAAAGAGTCAGAGAGAGACAAAGTGGATTCTCTCTGTGTTGTCCTTCTTGTACAAGGAATGGCAGAGAACTGGTCTGTCTGCAGATGAACATTCAAGTGAAGGAATTCTGAATATGCCAGGAAGGAGGAAACGGCCCTAAATCTTCAAGTCAAATACTGAGGCATTCCCTAAAGTCAGAATAGACCCATTTACACAAAAGCAATGTCACCAGTCTAATCCCCTAGCATGGATGAGGGACCTTAATGCCTAGAAAATTTAATATGAAACTTCTGCAACTCTGTGTTCAATGGCTCGGTACCTTCTCAATCTGTTACCTGAGTTACATTATCCTGAATCCATTCCAGTCTGTATCCCAGGATATTTTCTTTCAGCACATCTGGAGCCACACCTTCCCACTCCAAAATTAGACCAGGATCTCTTTGAATAACATGGATATTTTGAGGGGTGCTGTTTGGAGCTGAAAGCAGAGAACAGAACACAATCACTCTGTGCAGGAAAATAAGGCACTATCCACACCGAAAATGGCAGTTTCACCCTCTTTCCTGAGATCATCCAGAAAAGAGAGGTGTGAGGGGAGAGAACAACTTCTGCAAGCCACCAGCACTCTGTGGTTTCAAGTGGAGAAGACAGGTCAGCAGCTCTCATTTCTCTCAAGATCCCAAGAATCTCACAGAGCTAATGGGACCAGCATGCAGAAGCCCCGTGGCTGGGTCAACTCCTGTATTATGCATCATTGCTGTTAACCACACTTGACTGGCTGTTAATTGTTTTGTTCTAGGAGACCCTTAGAGTGGATGAGCAATCTAACAGCATAACGTTTCCCATATTTCAGAATTAGCAAGGAGTTAATGACACTTATAATCGTCTCTTTTTCAGGTTCAGAACCACTGTCCTGTTCTTGTCTGCTATTTCTTACCAAGCTCCAGGGTCTGGAAATAAACCCTGTCGGTGAAAGGGGAGCTGCCCATCTCATTGCTGCACTGCACACGAACGCTGTAGTTGGTGGAATGCTTCAGGCCTTGCACGCCGTAGGCAAAGGGTGGCACTGGGGTGACTTCAGTGGAGACCTCCTGGCCATCTGGTGACTCAGCTACCTGTGCCAAGAGTGAAACAGAGATGACTGTTACCATAAACAATATGACTAACATGTCCATATGGGTAAGAACCCACTTAATTGTCAGTTTAGGAACGTGTAAGAATAGATATAGTACCAGTGATGCTTAAAATACAGAAAAGGGAGTTGTCAAACTAAAAATCATGAAGTGACATCACTTGGGCAGTACAAAAATTTTCCACTAGATGAAAATTTGGTTCCGTATTTTAAAACATTTCCTTCCCTATGTTACAATTTCTACAGTTGATTATTATTCCTTTATAGAAAACTAAATGTGCTCGTCATTTTGAATGGTAGCAGCTGGCTTCTGAGGCTTGTTTAAATCTGGGCAATGAAAACTATGAAAACTGGTAGAGCAACTTGCCTGTTGCCTACTGTCACCTTTTGCAGACCTTTTTTCCAGAAGTTTGTATATTTTCAATTTTGTAGTGGATGAGAGACATGGTAGACATAGGTGGCTTGGTTCAACTAACCTGTTTCAAAATTAACTGAAAAGAAACTTCTTACCACTCCTGCATCCCTTCTTTTTCTTTTGTTTTCAATTCCGAGCTTTAAAGCAGCATGAATGTTAATTTAAGTCTGATATCACTGTGTGCTTTTAATGCACAGACAGGTTCAGTGCTCCTACTTTTGTACTGACAATGGCAGAAATCACTGCATAGCTCCCAGGCTCAGACTTTCTCCTCAAGTGCATACGAAATAGCAAAGCTGAGAGTAAAAGCAAGATGTACTGACAAAAGCGAAACAGTCATATGGACTTTATATATTTTATATGGCAGCCTTTCTCCCTCTCTCACTGCCCTTCCACTCACTCTCACATACACTTTTGGCACACTGCTTTATTTGGCTGGTAGAAAGGAAGAATCTCAAGTTTCCTGAATAGAAAAGCATGTTGTTGTCATTATCAGTCTCATCCAAAGCAGGGAAAAAACAAGACAACTTTTGTGCAAAACCCTGTCCGCTGGATGATGTGTTTCTGTTCAACACTCCCAAGAGCTGGTGCTCTTGCATCTGCCCCTTTCACACCCGGGAACTTGGCCTGTGTTAACAGTCAGAAAACGCTGCCATTCCCTGCCCTGTCCCCAGAAGCAATCTGCTTGTCTGAACACGGTGCTCCTGGGGCACCCACTGCAATGCCGGAGTGCCAGAAAAACATTTCAGCAAACTTCCAAACCCCCTTCTCTTTCTGGGAGACTCCCAGCAGAAGCGCAATCATGAGGAGCCAGGAACATGTGCATTTTCACATGGAAATGTAGGTCAATGCCTCACACAGAATGTCTCAATGTGGGAGTCAGAGGAAGCACGGTTTTCTGACAGTGCAGGGTCATTGCCAAGTTACCCTGCTCCCAGACTCACACGCAGCAACTCCGTCCTCCCCAAATAGAACAGAAAAGGCTTAGAAAAGGGGTGAGAGACTGCTGAGTGGACAGAAACTGGGCTGCTCTGATTCAACCTCTTTTCCACATGCCCCATCCCCCACCCCTGCCCCTGCCAAAAGTGAGGGACAACTTAAGCCCCAGAATGATTAGCATTGCAGCATGCAAGCCAGAGAGAATAGGCTGTTCCAGCTGGAGATAACTGGCATTGTAAAACAGAGGAAGAAAACCATTTTCAACTGCAAACAAGAACAGAAGCAGCAACAAAACCCAGAGACCAGGGCCAGCTGCCTTCAGGAGTTCTGTCAGTGAGTTAAAACTTGATGATGATTTCTTTTACTTCTGAAATATAATAAACATCAGAGCATGAAATTTCTGTTTTCCCCCCCAAACAAAAAGAGGACTGCAAGTAAATTAGCTAGACTGCTTCCAGCATACCTTGAGTTTATAATCCTCCTCTGCATAGTTGGCAACACCCCATAGAAATTCCACACCAGCTCACAGTGCTGCTGTAATCAGGTAGGGAAAGCATAGGAGCCTGGCAAATAAATCCATGGAGAATGTGCCTAGCTGTGTTTGCACAGCCTGCTTTGGGTATCACCATTTATTTTCTCACTTTCTTACCTGTTCTTTGATCTGATTCTACAGCTAAGTATGCAGTGATAGAAACCAACTCTGCCTGAGGCTGGACACATACCATTGTTCTCAGGAACTTCAAGAAGCAGACCAGTTTTTCAGATGTGGAGTACTCTGCACCTGGGAGAGCTACAGAATATTACCAACCTTGATTTTCTAGGAAGATCCGGTCTTTGACAACGGAAAACCAATCAAGATTTAGAGACAGGGCTTAAAATTGCTCTGAAACACGCAAATAGGCCTGATCTTGTATCAAAAAGTCCAATCTGTCTCCTACCTCCATCATTCCTACTTTTCCTGTACCACATCCTATACTTTGCAAGCTCCTCATCCCTTGGACTCACTGGTATGTCCAATTCCTGCACTTCCTCTGGCATCCCACAGCACCGGCCTGATTTGGCGTGGGATTCACAGGCACCTGCACTGGAACAAGCTACCACGGGCCACCGCTCCATGCAGGAAGGGTGAGCACCCTGCAGCCACAGCTGCTCAAGGGCACTTCCCACAGAGCGCTGCGTGCTTCGTGTGTGCTGCAGCGTAATGACCTGCATGGAGTAGCTGCCACGAAGCAACTGATGCGATAACCTGCTGGCAAGGAGAATGTGGCCAGTCTTTAACATTTAACTTCCGAGCACCAAGTTCATGACCTGCACTTTGGCACCTATATATGCCCCGAGTTGCCTCCTGCTGTTTTTATGCTTTAAGGCTGTGCAGTAAGAATTGAAACACTGCTAATGAGATGGGAGAGCAAACGATGGCCCAGGAAATGTTGTGGCTCAGGAGAATCCTGTCATTCATGCAGGGCAGGGCACAACCCAGAGAGGCCATACCTGAAGAGTGCAAGAATGGAGGGGTGCGCGGCCATCAAATCCTGGCACCCAGACCACGCTGGCATCGCTGCTGGTGACTTGGCTTACAGTTACATTGAGAGGCGGGAGAGGCATGGCTAGGAAGGAAACAAAGAGACCTTTCAGTGTACACAGAACTGAGCAGGTATTCACATGGAAATGGAAGAGGCTTGAGGCTAAAAACTATGCAATGAAATCACTAACAGAAATGTGGTACAATATCACATCTTTAGAGGGTGTCCCTGACTGTTGTGAATGAAACTATTATTTTAACATTGAACAAGCTATTGTCAGACATTCTCTCATTGTCCAGCACACTTGCTGGATGCACACAGGCAGCGGTTGATTTCTTTGATAGCAATGCCAGTGTGTGATGTTCACACCTTTGCTGCTCAGCTCTCTTCCCTGCCCCCTCCATTGTAGCGCATGACTCAGCCCTGCACACTGTTGCCTGTGGACCCACATTGTGAACTAAATCAGGGCTCTAAATCCCACCTCGGGTTCTCAGTCCAGCCTCTGACATCAGCTCTTCGAGCACCAGCTGGAGGGAGGGTGGTTTGCTGTAGTGACCTGAATACCCTGGAGCTGGATTTGCAGTAGATCGCTTTGTGCTGCCTCCAGGTGTCCATTGCAGACTCCCACTGAAATACCCTGGGACAGAGCCTGGACTGAAAACTGCCTCCTCAGGCTTGGGATGAATAAACTCCATTTTACAGAGGGGAAATTCAAACCAAAGGGAGGGCCTGCCACATGGTTGTTACCACTCTACAAATTAAGGGCAGGGCCAGGAACAAAATCAGGATTCCAAGACTGGAACAGTTAAACAGATGCTCGTGCTTCCTACCACCACAGCACAGTACCAAACTGCTTGGCTTCCTTTTAGGATCCTTGATGCTTCCCTTTGACTTCTCCTTTCCTCTCACTGTAATTCCACATAGCCAATTCCTATCCTTCCACTCACCATCTCTTTTTCACCTCTGAGTTTTCACTCAGGAACCTCCTGACACTCCTGACAAAATTAGCAGCTTCATGAATACTAACCTCTCCCCTGACCTTTTTCTAATTTTAAAAAATTCTACACTGATGCTGTAATACTTTTCCTGCAGCACCTCAATAAATTGTACCCTCAGGAGTCTTCTTTCAAAAACCCATCCTCAGGACGAGGCTCTGCCTGCAGATCAAGTTTGCCACGTCTCCTGAGTTGCATCCATCAGAAAGCAGGAATGGAAAAGTAATTGCAAGCCAGGATTTCTCCAGCTGCATCTTCTACCCTGCCAGAGCACCCTTGTATTTCATTGCACCAAGGACAACCACAATACTGCTGCCTTCAGCATCTCCACAGGGCCATCTTGCAAGAGAAATGCAGAGGCCAAACGCCCAGGTCTCTGCAGAGGGCCTGGAGGAGAGGAACAGACGGTGACACAGATTAACCCTATAAAGCCTTTGTTGTCTGGTTAACCAGTTACCAGGACCCAGGGCAGGGGCCTGCCACCTAGATAAGAACAGGGTGTGTGGGTGGGAGGTGGGGCAGCAGACCAAGGGTCTGGGATGGAAGCTGGGCAATGAGTTCTTCGTGAGTTAACTTACGACTTTCCTGCATCTTCGTTTCATTCTCTTTTGATCAGTCAGTGTTCAGGTTTGTAAGCTCTTAATGGAAAAAAAATCCTGCTTTTACTGCTGACTTGGGTATTGCTGAAACATTGTCCATAACTCAAGGTTTTGCAGACACACTTGTAACTTTTGGGTTTAGCAACATGTGATTTTCAACACAGGATGGCAGGCCTGAAGGAGCTACGTGCTGTGCCACCAGGGAGAGTAAATAATCAACAGCTAACACATCCCCCCCTGTGTAAACGGGACAGTGGCTGAGGAGGGCAGGCTTGCTAGCACCTTCCCCGAACTCTGCAAGCTGTAGAAGGGCCAGATGCATTTCCCCACCATCTCCTGGGAAAAAACTGTGGGCGTCTGTTTCCTGCTGTGCTCCAAAACACGGGATACAACCCTAAAAGTGTTAGCTGCACATATAAAGCAGAGCAAAGCCTGTCAGAAAACAGGACCTTGAGTGTTAACATAATGAGAGTTAACTTCCTCTGTGCTTAGAGAATGGCTGAACAATGGGGCTTTGTACATGGCTGGGGACTGTGGGCTACAATAACAGTAATTTTCTGCTTGGAGTACACCCAGCACATTGTGGGCACTACAGAGAATAGATAATGAACAACAACAGGAGCAAATAGGAAGAAATGTTAACAGTTTGTCAATGTCCTAGCAAAAATATTTGCCTCTGGAAACACAGAAGAAACTAATTGTTTAATAAATGGTAGAAAGGTTTAAGAGTCCTCATTAGCAGATGGGTTTGTGTAAGAGAGGAAGGCCCTGAACATGCATGTGCAGACAACTACTCCCAGGAGTAACTTCATTGAATTCTGCACACTTATAGGATCAAGAACTAAATAAACATTATTTGGGCCTGCCCTATTTCTGCTGCGTAGGAGCTTCGCTTTAATTTTAACGGGTCTGTACTAGATCTTAGAAGTTTTTCTATTTAGAAAAGCCTCATGACTTAGGTAAATTTGTAACTACTTTTTTAGACACATCTTTGAGGTATTACAGACATAACTTTTATGACTACAGCACTGGACTTGCTGTTCAAAACCTGATTTTTTGTCTCTAGGACATGCCACATACTGTTGCAACGTTAGTTGAGTCACTTAAGCTTGCTCTTTCTCAGCTCTAGAACATGTGTGTGTGACACAAGTGTACGATGGCAATATGTCCCTCCTAAACAGGCTATGTGGATTCATTAGCTGATGACTGATCCCTGAGGAGCACTTTTCAGCTAAACATAATTGCTGGGAAATGAGAGAATTCTGAGGTCTTTACTCCTTCATCTTATTAATGGTTAAAAAAATAATAATCTGTATGAACATTAAAAAATTAAAAAGCTTGTTTATGCTAAATGTTTTTTCAAATTACGGCTTGACAAGATTTTTTAAAGTGTAATAGCTTTGTGAACTAAATTCTATCCCAGGATAAAAATATCCATAGAAGATATATTCCACAATAACTAACTCCCTTGTGTAGACAAGCCTTTAAGGCAACAACTCCAAATGGTTTTAAATTAAGTTATAAATCTTACTAGTCCAACATTCTGCATTCTTGGCATAGCAGTAACCACAATGTCCTGAACAAAAACACACTCCAAGAGCAGTAGATTACAGCTGGATTTTGATCTGTTCTTTAATGAACATTAGCTACTACAACTGTGAGTTCTGATACTGATACAGACATAAAGGATTGCTTGTATTTGTGCTGAGCAATAAGCTACCACTCAGAACAAATGATTTTTGTGCCATGCCTCTCCTGGAACTGATGATCGTGTAATTAAAAGTGCATTAAAGCATGACTAAAAATTCAAATGCAGAAGCATCTCAACATGAATAGGAGGGGAAGAGCTGATTGCTCTGATTACCCCTGTTTCAGTCACCTGGAGGAACATAGGAAATGTCACATCAGCCTGGAGACTTCCAAAAGGCAACTGGTCATGCACAAGCTAGGAATTATTTGTTTTCAATGAGCTTTTAAAGAGCAAAGAATTAAAAAAATAAAATTCATAAACCCAGTGTGGATGAGCAGACCTTACTGGCCACTGGTGATCACCTTCCTTGACTTTTTTCAGCATCTAACATGATGCTAATAAAAGCAAGCAGAAGTAATGGCCTCTTTAGCTCTAAAAAGACCCATCTATTCCCAAGAGGGAAAGATTTCCCTGTTGCAAACTTATATCAGCTTCATCTCTCACAAACAACTTAACTGCCCCAGCTCTCTCCTTTTCAAGGAAAAGCTGTCATTTGACATCACATTTCCACTCCTGAATCAGATGTTGATTATTCTCAGCAGCCTGGGATACGGCCCTGCATAGGAAGTGGGAACTGCTGTTAGAACACAAAGCATTGTTTCGACTGCTGAGAGCTCCAACTGGTGCTGGCAGCTTTGAGGCAACTCCTTGCATTAAGGAGTCCTACTTTCCCTCCCCAGAGAGCAAATCCAAGCCCTTTGCCCAGTCTCTTGCACCCAGTCTCTCACCTTTAATTTGAACAGTGGCAGTCCGAGATGAAGACAATCCCTTTATGTTGTGAGCTTCGCAGGAGAAAACTGTGCTTTGATTAATACCTGGAGATCAGCCAAGAAAAGGAAAGGAAACAGAAATAGCTATATAATCCAGCTTCAACCTGCAGCAGAATTTCAATTATTTGTGACATCCAGCTCAAGCTGCTCAGGCAGTTGGAGGGGTGAGCTGGGTACCAATCAAAGGCATGCAGATTTCAGTGTAACTAATGTGCTAAACACATTTTTAATGGAGGGACTGTGGCAACGTAGAAAAGCTTTCATGGAAGTGTCAGAAAGCACTGAAAAAGAAGGACGAATCTGTCAGGACAGCAGCTCACAGTGCTCAGGTAGTAGATGTCTGCTCCTCACATTCCGGTGAGCATCTTTGGAGCAAGGACTGTGCTGAACTGGGAGCTTACACAAAGCCCAATGCTTTGGGCCTCAGCCTCCACATGAGCAACATTCATCTTCTAACTGGGCTATAAGCCCAGGCAAACTTCCAATCAGATGCCTATTGCTAGTCAGTGCCCACCTGTCCCTCACCTTGCATCAGACTTTTGAAGACACACAAAGGAAGTGGAAGCTAAATGCTACTGAACCAGCACTGAAACACTTTCCAGGAGTGATACAAGTAAGAATGTCTTCTGTGAGCATCCCTCCATCCCATGGAATCATACTGATGTCTGGCTGCTCCAAGATGCATATAGATATTGCAAATTAATCAGAACTGAGATAGATTTGCAAGGCCGCCTGGAGAACTGTGTCCAGCAACTATTGTCACTTGACTTGACCCTCGGTTGCCTTAAAAGGCTCTATCCGAGAAGAGTTAAAGATTGGCACACTGTGGGCATACAATTTAGGAAGGTAAAACATTTCAGAGCTGCACAGAGCAGCTTGCACAGTCTCTTTGATTCATCTCCCAAGCCTGAGACTAACAGCATTGCAAAGAAGGTGTAATGGAAGAAAGGAGGGAGTGCTATTCTCATCCCCGTGAACCAGAGGAAGGTGCTGCCAGCAGGCTGAAGGCCAGGCAGCACAGCAGAGCCGCACCTGATGTGGTAGGCCTGTCCCAAGGCAGAACCTAACACAGCCCTGCCCCGAGGAAAATACAAAACACACCACAAACCAGGAACTGCGTGTTCCCTAGCACCATGCCAGCACTGCTTTCCAAACACAACATTGCTGAACCTTCTAAATGCTTGCTTTCTATCCAAGTACTTTGTTGCTATTTTCTTCAGAGCGTGATACTTTCCTCAGCTAGCAATGCTTGTTTTCTTACCAACTGTCTTTTCTGACACGCTTTGGTAATCCAACCATGCAGGTTGTGTCCTGCTACATGCTTTCAGCTGCAAAGACAAGATATGCCCAAGGGACAACCCAAGGTGCACTGGAAGAGGATGTGCCCAAGGGACATCTCAAAGAACACTGAAAGCAAATAAAGGTGCCGATGACACTTAATATATAAAATAGCAATAATTTGGAGAATCACTGGGAGTAGATGTCCTTCTTCAGGCCTCCAAGCCACTGCAACAGAAATTTTGTGAGGCACCGTGGGATGAGTTTAGTGGAGGAAGAGTGACTTATTTTTTTATTGTCTTTTCCCTCTTGACTATCCATCTTTTCAGTTTCCATTTCAACAGGCAGATTATATCATAAGGGAGCAGTTTTAATTTCCAACTTAGAACAGCATCAGTGGCTACATAAGAGAGGGAGCAGATGATTACAACCATTTCAAGTCACAAATCATGTTTTGATTTGTGTTTAAATAAGGTTCTAAGGGAAGCCTGAATAGGGCTGGATAGCTCAAAGGATGGCCAAAGACATACAAAAGCTCACCCTAGGTGTAACTGTATTAACACTGATAAAGAGGCTCCAGACATGGCTCTTAGTTGTAAAACCTTTTCTTTCTAAATAACTAGTTCAACTTTGGGTCAGGGCTGCTGAGAATAATAAAACAGCAGCAAACAGAAGACTAAACACAAGGCTGTTGGACAACTAACTAGAATAAATTTACTTTTAAGAGGTAACCACAAGAATAGTTGCAGTCAGTTCCTGGTAGAGATCCATCACCCTTTTCTGAAAGTGGTCTGAAGAGAGGACCTAACACCTACTGGCTCCTGAGTCTTTCTGCTGACCCTGCTGGGGAAAGCTCTGCTCTGGGGCAAACCTTGGTCTTGAAGGGTATCAACCAGCCCACTTCAGCACTGATACAATCACTCCTGAAGTGTCAAACAATTACATGAGGCAGTCAGATTTTAATGATAAGAGCATCCAGCTAGCCTGCAAGAACAGAGATGGGGGTGGGTAAGAGAGGGGAAAGCAGTGTGTGACAGGGCTGTGCACAGAAGGAGGGGGTGGCATCTGTTACATGTGAATGCTTGGAGACTTCCAAGAGAAATGGCACCAACAGAGTTACTCAATATAACCATGAACACCCTCCATGAGATGGAACAAGAGACACCCAATGCATCATCTGTTCAGTAGCATCTTTAACAAGAGTGCCAGTCACACCCAAACTCTGTGTGCCTCAAGAGCCTGTGTGCCTCAGGCCAGCAGAAAACACACTGAGCAACTATCGCCCCTCGAGATAATCTTTGTATGTGATCATGACCACTCAACCCTTAATGCAGAGTTAAACACCACTCCCACACTATTTGGCTACCAATGTACAAGGCATGATCAGAAGAGAGCTCTCCTCCTCTTCTGATGCTCAAAGTGATTCCCCGCAGCGGCAGCAGCCTTACCTGACACATTTAAGATGGAGGGGGAGACGTCTGGAAGCCCCACTCTAGAGTCTCCCATCCACCAGACAATTGTCACTGGTTCAGGGGGACCAACAGCAGCACAGGCCATATGAAATGGGGCATTAGGGGACACGGACACATCCTCAGGTTCCACAGTAAAGTAGGGCACACCTGGAAAAGCAACAGACAATTGACAATAACTGGAGCAACTGCCCCTTGTTTATTTCCACTAATACCAGTGCCCAACACTGGACATCCATCTGTCCAGCTGCTACGCTGAATCCGACGCTCTCTAAGCCCTTCACAAAAACCAAGGGTCAGATATGCTGGATCACCTCAGGACACGAGTGCCTAAATACTACCACTAGAAGTCAGAGAGAAAGAGGGCTTGCTTCCCACAATGCCTTTGAAAAACCACTTTCAGTTCAAGACTCCCCTATGAAACAGCTTTCAGTGGTAGTATTTTCTCAATTTTTCAGCTGGAGAGATTGGAGTTTAAAGAGGCAACAGTCAATAACTTTAGTGGTGGCAGACACCACTTTAAAAGACAGCTAATCCAGCTGCAGATACTTCTTGCCATGCACTAAAAACTGAAGCTTGAGAAAGTGTTGAACTACCGGCTTTAACAACCCATGAATGAGGAAAGAATCCCCGCGGTGAGAGACGGGGAGCATTTAACACGCTCTCTCTGGAGCTTAATTGACTGGAGATGCCTTCCAGCACACTCTGACACCACGACAACTGGGCTGCCTTGGAGTCAGGGGGAATTTGTTTCAGGGCTGCAGGCTATCCACGGACACAGCTCTCTCGGTAGTTATCTGTTCCCCACCAAGGAAAGACTCCTGGTTGGTACAACAGGTCTCCGATTAGGCCCATGGGGAGTGAAACGCAGCTGCAATGCTACCTACCTTAGGTCATCTCTAAGTGGCAATAGCTGAGTGTAATTCGACCCATCAAGAGATGTGGTTCCTCTTGTGGGCAACATGAAAACTCTTGTGGTTTCAGTGCTCCAAACCAGGAGCACAAATTTCACCAGCCATCAGCACCAGCACTGACCATGCAGGACAGCCAGTATGTACTTCTGGTGATTGGGGGAAGAGCTGAAGGCCCAGAGAAACGTTCAGTTCCCTTCTATACAGAAATCTTTGTGTGTCAAGCACTGCTACTACCAACTGCACTTACCCCAAAATCAGGTATTCTCAGCTGGAAAAAGCGTGTTCTGGAAGCTGATCTGTTGCCTCACAGGAACAGAGGAACTGACAACATTGTGCATTCACATGCTGAAACTACACAGTCAGTCCCTGGCCAAAGGCCCAAGGGCTTGCACTGGTGTGGCAGATGCTGAGCACCTCCACCAGCAGACAATTAATACAGGTGCCTAAACAGGGATTTAGAAGCCTAATGCTTGACATTTCCCCCAAGCTACAGCCAAAAGTGCTTTCCTCAGTCTTTCACTGACTGTGCAGTCACTGTGTCTTTCAGGTGGCAGCTCCTTTGTGCCTTCCTTGCCTCCTTCCTTCAGAGTAGTAAGTAAACGAACAGACTAAAACAGGTCTAAATCCAAGTCTCTTGAGGAATGACAGTGCCTATCTGTGCAAAGGCTAATGTTCAGGACAGGTATATCGATCGTCATGGCATACTGCTTGTTTTTGCTGACGTATTTTACTTCATTTATTTATTGAATTCACACATAAACAATAAAAATGAGTAAGCTTTTGAGATACCAGCTGCGACACCTCTGCCTGCTTTGCCCTCCTTCTCTGAGGAAGATTAGAAGGGAAAATAATCACCATTTCTCTACCTGTGAGCAGGATCCCTGCCTCCTGTCCATTTGTCATGACACCCAAGGTAAACTTTCAGGAAGATCCTGCCCAGCTCAGCAGGTTTTCTCACTTTGGGAACAGCTAAACAGAGCAGACAAGACCACAATTAAAAACTTTCATAGTTGAGGGAGTGACTCATCCAGCTGAGGAACTTGCCCTGCCTCCGTCCGTATGTTACCTGGACAGCTCGCTGCCTGTGACACATTTAGCCTCCCAGTTCCTGGTACAAGAGGTGAGTGCCAGCACGTCCCTTTCACAGATACCCCATGGAGGCACTGAGCAGCCAGCAGCCAGGCAATCAGTGGCAAAACAAGGAAATGATCCCACTTATTCCGCCTTCCAAGCCAGCATCCAACCTATAAGGCTGATTTTTATGTACAGCTCAGTTTTGAGACAGTGCTAATTCAGGGGAATGTGTCCACACAGGTGCGGCTTGGTCTCTGACTGTAGCCACAATGGGGGCTGGCAGCCCCAGGAACAGCCACATCGTCAGAGGTGTAATTTCAGATGGAAAGTTCCGTAAGAAACGTAATCTGTTCTTTTAAAACAGTGCGCCTCTGAGATCACCTCTCCAGGCATCAAACACTATCATATTCTCAGTAAGGCCAGAGACTAGTTTCTAAAGCAGGAAACAGGTTCAAAATAATTTTGTTCTTGTAAATTCTAAGAAGTGTTTATTAAGATCAAACATTTTTATTACAAAGACAGTTCAAATACCATTGCTAGAAAATCTGGCAGATACAGATTACCTAAGTAGATCTCAAGGCAGATACTATATGGCATAGAAATCCAGTCAAGCTGACTTAAAGTTAGATCACCAATAGTCCACATTTGTTTGTGTGCCACACTGAAGCATGTAAGCACCTTCTGAAGGCTGCAAATCACCAGAGTAAAGATCCTTTCTCAGTCAGAGGACAGTTGTTATTGACAGAGCAACCACTGCTACACAAAGCTGGCACGTCTCAGGAAGAAAGAAATACACAGAGATAATAGTGAAGGTGGCTCTGATAGGCTTTTGTATTCCCAGGCGTTTTCTTATGCTAACAGCTGACACATTTTTTAAACTCCACCCCTTATCACTACTTGTTAATTTTTAATTTTATCCGCCAAGTCCCTTTACACATGACTACATGCCCAGTTCAAGTTTAACTACCTTCTGCCATACTTGCTTTTCTCATAAAGGCAACTGGTTGCATTTTTTTCACTTCTGCTGTGAGCTTTGGCCTTCATTCTCAACACACTCCACCTTACCTAACTGCAGCTGGTGTTTTGTGACTTTGATACTTTTTGCCTGTGCAGTCCAGAAGGGCAGCATGTTTTCTTCAGACAGCTTAGCACACTGAGTTACCCGGTCACTCCTAATGCACCCACCATGCAAATGCAGCCACCTCTGGAGCAGGCCATGGTAACTGGATAGAAATAGAAACTCTGCACAAGAGAGTGTTTTAAGCTGTAAATAATGTTCTCCAGTTGAAACTACACCTGGAAATTAAGGTGGACAAAAGCCTGGGATTTATGGAAGGCAGAACGTGTTACTCTTCTTGTGAGAGCTGCTATGAATGTTTCCATGCTCTGAGTGAGCAAGACCTTTGCTGTAAAACACCCACACCACATCACCTCCCACGACACCCTCCCTGTTCCCCCCTGTTCAGGACTGTCAATTCACCTCTGGCCCAAAATGTTACCAAATACATCCAAAAAACTACTTCTTGCTGCAAATGCACTGTTCTTGTCAATTTCTTCACCAAATATGAAGCCATCCTATGACTCGTAGCTTCTGAGGATCTAACAGAATCATGGCTCAAGGGAAATGAAGCTAGAGAAAGTAAGAAGCCACCAATCCACACTGCCTTGGGTGACTTTTGGGCAGCCATGCAGAAGCTATTCTTATCAGACAACCCCGGACAGAAAAGTTGCTCATGGAGCAGTCACAGCTATGAAGTGTTGATGTACAGCACTTCTCACAAAGCTCACAACTGGGTTAAAACTGTACCTTGCCCACAAAGACATGTTTGGCTGATACACGGAAACAGGCTGTGACCCTGCTTTGAGAAGTGGGTTGGACCAGATGAGCCCCATGGATCCCTTTCAACCTGAACTATTCACCATTCTATGAATTACTTAGAGATGACCGCAACAATAGATTTAGAAGCTGGAAAGAAACGTGTTTGCATGAAAAGACTTGTTTCCTAACATGCCAAAATAAAACCAGAAGGCAGTGAACTGACAGCTCTGCTCTTTGAAGCAGTTCTCCTATTTCTTACTCCTGCTCTGTAGCGATCTCCCTGCAGTTAGCAGCAATGGTTCAGAGCCAAGAAGCCTGTCACTGGAGCAATCTGCTCTCACCACTTCAGCCTAGAGCATATTGGTGGGTCAGCTCTGAAAGGAAACCAGCACTACTACTCCTCCTTACCTTCCACTATGAGCCACACTTGTTGTGATTCTTCCTTCTTCCCCCCGTTCTCAACCTGGCACCAGTACTTCCCAGAATCTGTCCGCTCGACGGATTTCAAGCTGAAAAAAGTCAAAAGCCATATCGATATTTTATGTGGATAAAGCAGGTTTTTGCCCCAAAGGACCCTTCAGTGTTTGGCAAATCAGATGCATGGAAAACACCCACTGAGACACAGCCAGCTCTGGGGAGGAGATCAACAGCCAGCCAGCACAAAGCACATGGCAAAACAGCAGAGATGGGAGGCTCCTCTCTAAAGTGGGTGGAGAGAATCCTCGCAGAGCAGACAGTCTTCCTCCAAAACATCCTTGCAGAAAACCAGTCATTTGTGTCCTCTGAGGATAGGAAGGGGTCATCTCAATCCTGAATCATGACTCTAGCTAGCCTTCAAGTGCAACAGCTTGGCCTACAACATCTGAGCTAGCAGGAAACTCCACACAGCAAACCTCCAGCGAGCTCGACTGCTTTGCCTCAGGTGACAGGACTGGCAACAGCCTCATGTGGGAGCAGATGGGTCAGAAAAGGGCCCCCCTCGCCTCAACTGCGCTCAGTGCTATTCTGATCCCAAGAGTGGCTCACTCCGCCAAACTCCTTGGGCCTCCCAGCTTGTGATTTCAAGGGGTTATGCTGGTGCAGGGTGAGCAAGGGCAGAATTTGGTCCCAAAGCAAGAAGGTCTCAGCTACCAAAGGCACCAGCGTGACTCTGAGAGCCTGTCAATGCACCAGTGCTGACTGCTCCCCGCGGGACGCGCAGCCATGCGTCTGCTGCCATGCAGGGATCCTCCGCAGAGCTGATGCCCACCTTTCTAACGCTAGCAGTCCTCCTTGGAGAAGGGGAAGGACGTCTCAGGAAGGAAGACAGAAAAGGGAGAGTATTTGCCGAAATGCACAAAACGGACCCACTACAGCCCGATTTTCAGAGCTGGACCTTCAAATGGCATCAGCTGTCCTGCCCATGTTCTGAAACACAGTGATCACAGCAGAGAGTCATATGTGGGTGGTAGAAATGATTTCTTTAGGAGAAGAAAGGAAAAAGGAGAAAAAGATTCAGATACATACAGATTTAGCACCTTAACTTATCTCTGGTGCTGCAGGGAGTTCTCAGTGGAGTAAAACAAGAGACAAGAAAGGAGATTAGACTGAGATTGTGAAGGGCAGCGTTAACTAGTGGAACTGGGGGGAAGTAAACAGTATAGTTTCAAGACAAACTGCTTCCACAACATAATGTTATGCAATAGTTTTACTGTGCACAGATGTTTTTTCCTACTAAAATGTTTCTAACAGACAAGCTTTAACACAAAGACTTTTAGTTGGTGGAACTGGAGACTCTGTGCAATGTCAATCCAAGAAACCTAACAGGAGATGAAGCCAGAGCTCAGCGAAGAGTGATTCTCAGTCAGTCAACAGTTTTGAGCTCTCATGGTGTTGGTATGTTTGCCTGTACAAGCTCTTTCAATGCATAAAAAAAGACAGAGCAGAACCTTGGGTCTTGTTTAACTCAGTACTTCCAGAACTAGCTGACATCCCTCTTCTGCTGGAATAAATGCACAGACATCTGCTTTGCACAAGAGTTTTGTGCCTCTGAATGGGGCAGGACTGACACCATGTAGTGTAAATGTATTAGGAATGAATTAGGATTCATTGCAAAATGAATCAGGGATGGTTCAGAGGACAAACACACCTCCCCAAAGAAAGGAAGAGGATGTAGTCCTGGGAGTCTCATTTCAATCAACAATCCTCACCCTTCGGGCAGACTGACAGCTCAAAAGAGAGAGGAAGAGAACAGGATGAGTGCGAGAGAGAAAACCTATTTATACTGCTGCATGGCAGAACAAGATGAGCAAACAAAGCAAGAACGTCCTTTCACCTTGAAGTCACGTCTCGAGCACCACAAGCATTAGCAAAGCACCTGTCCCCACAGTAGTCAGAAAACCAGTATGGTTCTAGTGGTTAAAATCTCAGCGTTCAGTGGCTTCAGTTCTGCTCTCAGTTATGCCCTTGCCACACAGTGAACTGCAGACCACAGGACCCTGCCCCACTGGGGGCACTGCAGTTGCAGAGATATAGCTGACAGCAGAAAACTGTGCAATAGTTTCCACGATATTCTTCCTTCTCTGCATCTGTTGTACCTGAGGAAGCCGATCCAGTGTTCTTCATCTACTGGAATGTACACCTGGTCTACGCTTTGCACCACTGCTCCGTCCTTGATCCACAACATCTCGGGATCTTCCATTCCCTCGAGGCTGCAATTTAGTTTCACGGGTTGACCCTGGGACACCTTTAATTTGATTGGAGGTCCTGTAAATTTCATACCTAAAAAAAAAATACTACTCCGCCCCACCCCCAGAAGAAGGGGGGTTGGAGTACAGCAAATTACTCTAGGTTGGTGGTCTGGAATGACATACCCTACCAGCACACACTGCAGAGGAGTGTGTTAGTCTCAGCACTGCTCTACTATGTCTGCTAAGCAATAGGCAAATGCAAGCACTGAAAGCACAATTGTGGGAGAAAAGTGGAGGTTCAGCATGTACATGGGGATTTTTTCAACTCGCGTAACAGCAGGGTGATGTTCTGCAGAGCAGCGCCCAAGCACAGACGCACAGAAACGCCAGGAGCTTCGCCGTGTCAGTGATCCAGCAGTGCTAACTGCATCTGTTCAACACGCTACCACACCCCCCCTTTTCCCCAGGCCTGAATTTAAGCTATGGTGTTCTCGTGCTGCTAAGAAATCATTATGCTTGCTCCATTGTATGCATTTGTAAAGAGCTTGGATGTAAGAAAGAATCAATTATGTCTTGTTATTCAGCATACACTGTTCTCCTGCATTACAGAAAGCTTCTCTACAATTTACAAAACCCATGAAAGCAAAGCCTATTCCACAGCATACCTCACTGAGGAGCAGAACTGTTTAGAGGACAGATATTTCTGTTGCATGACGTGGGTGTGTGCTAAATGAGCTGCCTGGAAGACCCTTCAGTCCAGCCAAAGGGCCACATTGTACCTAGAGCTACACCACTGCAACCCCAAAGCAGCAGGGCCAGAGCTGGTGAAGCTGCTCAGATTTATATTGACACAGAAGCGATCAGAATTTGGCCCGGAGCACTGTTACATGTGTGGGTGGATGGGGAGTGTTTCCCTCAAGCAGAAGCGAATGTATGGAATTTGTTACCATGAGAAGACACGGAAGCCAACTACCTAAGTGCATTTAAGAAAGACAGGCATATAAAGGAGGAACCAGAAGATCAAAGGAGACCGTGGGAAAGCAGAAAGGTAGAAAATAAATGTAAAGTTAGTTTTGTTAGGGAGAGTGGCTATTCCCTATGCAGTGGCACAGGACTGACAAACAAGAACAGGTCTAGCCTAGTCCAGTATTATGCCCTGGCAGTGGATTCCACATCCTTCAGAGAAAAACTACTCCATCACTCTTGCCTGGCCATGTATTGCAGTACATTACAACTTCACCCAGTTCACTGGTTGGTCAGCTTCTCAAAGGATGCCTTGCTAGCCCACAGAGCCAGTCAGAAAGCAATGCTAAGTGAGCAGCCCTGTTGCTCTCAAACTCTGTTACAGTCTTACCAGTGACCCAACACAGACTTCGGATGTGCCACTTCCCTTCTTGCCAAAACGCCACCCTCCCACAGCCACAAGTGCACCACCTCACAGGGCAGAAGAGCAGCAGAGGAACTCACAGCGTGGTTGTAACAGCACTGTGTGACCAGCCAGCGCTCTGCCACCAGCAGCCTGTACCCAGATAAGTACCAGTGGTCTAGGAGCACACCTGGAGCACAGGCAGAAGGTCTTTATTCCTTTCCTTAATGAGACTCCCCAGCTGGTTTCCCCACACCCATTCTTTTGCCTTTCTATCTGCTGTTATTCATTTAGCAAATTCACAGAGAGCACTGGGAAACGGACAAGCTGATCATTTGAGTTTAGTTGCTACAGCTCGTTTGCTGGGCTAAGGATTTAATCACCTTGGGTGAGGATGATCTAACCTTGCATTACTTAACTCAAACATAACACAAATGACATGTCCCAGTGCATGCCAGAAAGCATCCTCCCCTTCACCACTCACAACACTGGAACATAACACAAAAGCTTCATAGCAGCTCTCTCTGTGTTACAGAAAACTGATGTAGTCAGGCTGCTGAACACACACACAAACTGACAGACATTTTCATTACAGGTGCCTTCATGGAAAATCAAACCACTCAGCATCCTTCAGACTGCCCTTCTGAAAGAGTTAGCCACAAATTAAACAAAGAAATATTGTTAGAGACCCTTTATGGTTTTTAGTTTGCATAGAAATCAATGATGTAGGAAATTAACATACAGTACAGGTGTTCAGTCAGAGTTGTACATATTGTCCGAGTATAATCTGTCCATCAATATCAACCAAAATGAAGAATTACAGATCAGGTATCTTTAATAACTTCATAGGTCAAAAATGCAGTTTTGGCTGCAGCATCTCTTCCTGCAGGTATCAGGAAGAATCACATAGGAGGCAAATAGGGATTTTAATTTCCACCTATTCCTCATTTTACTCTCCCACTCACTATTTCTCATCTGACAACATTCTTGACTGTGCAAGAAATTATTTCATCCAAATAGGTTCTGCCAAGCCTACCTGTAAGAACTGCAGATTGTGAAATGTATAGATAGGAAATAAAACTGTATTAAATTTCTTTTCAAGCAGTTGTCTGAATTGACAGCAAGTGAACACACTAGTTGTCAAAATACATGACACATCTGTTTGTTTGTTTTTTTAACTTGCTACCTCTGAATATTTTAATTCCTAGGAACAGAATATGTTGTTTGTGATGTTGGGAGTGGAGAGAGAGGAAGACGTCTGCTCATGCATGTCGGGGTAAAGGCTTTTTGCTCCTCAGATTCCTTAGGACACTGATCTAGCGATCCAGCCTGTGCCACAGCCTCCCCAGGTCCGTCCCACTGCACGCACATCGCTCCACATACAGCGCGGAGCCCAAACTCCCGCTGAAGGCGGGAGGAGGTTGGCCGGGGCGCCGAGACGCTCCAGCACGCTGCCTTTCCCTGCCGACTGGGGGGTGAAACTTCGGAAAATGAGTTCACGAGGGAAAAAAACAACAAAAGCCACTCAGGAATGCGTTAGCGCCCGGCTTTCCTCGGCGACGGCCCGCGCTAGGCACGCAGCAGAGCAATGCCTCCGCAAACACCGGGGAGGATTACTCGCTACTCCACTCGCAGGCGGGCGAGGCTCGCACAGCCCGGGCTGCCCGCCGGCACCGCCGGCTGCCGAGCGCCACGTCGCTGGCTCCACAAGCGCGGCGGAGCCGCCCGTGCCCGGCCGGGAGCGGCAAAATGCTCCAGCCCCGACCCCCACCTGTGGCTGCCCGCGGCCCCGCGGCCGCCGCACCGGGCGGACCGGGCGCTCCGCGGCCGCGCCCGGCCGCTCCTGTCCGGCGACCCTCGGCGGGCTGCCGACACTCGCAGAGGCGGAGGGGCGGGGGCTGCCCGCGGGGGTCCCGGCCGGCGGCAGAAGCCGTGCCCCACAGCCCCTCCCGCCGCACCCGGGGTCTCGGGGGGCAGTGCCCCGCCGCTACCCCCCGCCGCCGGCGGGCTGTCAGCCCCGCTCACCTGCCACGGCAGCGACGTCCCGGAGTACCGCAGCCCAGAGTCCCAGCACGAGGAGCCGCGGGATCGCCATGCTCCGCTTCAGCTCCATCGCTCCCGCACCACCATCCTCCCCCCTGCTCCCGGCGCCGCGGGGGGCTCCCACCGCCCGTGCGGGCGGCGGCGGTGGCGACAGCGGCTGGGGCAGCCCCGCGTCGCCGCCCGACACCGGGCTCTCCCGGGAGGCTACGGGGACGCTCAAACTTCTGGCTCCGGCCGGGGCGAGCCGCGGGAGAACCTGCTGCGGGGCGACGGCGCGGGTCGGTGGGGTCGGGTCGGGTCCGCTCCGGACCGGTCCGGTCGCCGCCGCCGGGTGATCTTCCCCCGCCGGCTCGGCCGCCGCGGCGCCACTCTGCGGGTCCGTCAGTCCGTCTGTCCCTCCGCCTGTGCCCAGCCGCCACCGCCTCCTTCAGGAAATGGCGCTCTCGGGCGGTCACCGCGCGCTGTGCTCCCCCTCTGACATCACGCTCATGAATATGCATGAGCCGGGCGCCCACCGCCCCCGAAGCGGCGAATCACCGCGCCCGCCGCCCCCGCTCCGCCGCCCCAGGACAGGACCGGGGCTCGGAGCCCCCGGGAGGGCGGGACGGGGCGGGGCGGGGCGCGGCGGCAGCGGTCGAGGAGGTGTGTGGAGGCGGTGCCCCTCGAGGGCTGCTCCGCCGGGCGGCCTGGTTTCCAGAGCGCCGGGAGCGGGTGACCCACATCCGCGGGAGCTGCCGGGGCACCGGTTATCCCCCTACCTGCATGTGGCCCCTCTAGAGCCCCGGCGCAGTATCCAGCCCCCCAGGGCAGGAGGACTTGGGGCCACCACCGGGACTCAGCCCCCCCCCCAAGCCGAGGCTCTTGCCGGGCTGAGCAGAGCCCCTCCTCATCTACACAGCACCGCCGGCCCCATCTCCCTCGGCCGGCCCTCTCCAGCTCCTTCCTTCGGCCACACTCTCCTCACCGTTCGGCCCCTGGTTCCGGGGATGCCGGTCACCCCATCCCGGCGGCTGAGCGGTGGAGGAGCACCGGCAAGGTGAGGAGATCCACCCACGCCCTTCAAGCAGGATCGGCTCGGCCTTGACCACTTTTCCGCTAGCGGAAAAGTAGGGAGAGAACTTAGGAGCGAGATCTCTGCTGCCACAGGGTTACTAGCACGGCGTGGAAAAAGTCACTTACAAACAGTTTTTAAAAAAATCTGGCGCTGCTTTTTCGTAGGAGCTACGGTGAGAATCTGGGTTGAAAGGCGCCATAAGGAGCAATATCGTTACAACACGATGCAGCTCTTAGCTCTGCCACAGCCATCAGCGTGCAGCACTTGCCCAGCAGCTCCTGCAACACTCTGGAAACCTGGCTAAACGGAGGAGTGCAGGGAAACTGCATTATCCTCAGGAGGGGGATGGAGAAACTGAGGCACAACAAGCTCATATAATTCCATTGCAAACTCTAATCTTCACTCCCCACGAAGTCATTTGCATTTCTGATAGGAATTCCTGGGGGACTGGAGCAATGCCAAGAAGATTTCATTACTGGAATGGAAATGTCACTCCCTCCCCAGTGCCTCCTGCTGCAATGAGGTAGATGGGAGGAGACACTGACAAAGCCATCCATTCGAGTGCATGTAGGAAGTCTAGTTGCACTTGGGGACAGTAAGTCGCTGGGATCACTACAGCCCTTGGGCTGAGAGGTTCCGTGCTGGTGCTTGCTAAAAGCTTCATGCACACTTGCTGTTGCTCCTGTGTCTCCCCCATGTACCCACCCGGCTACATGGTGTGTTTCTGCACTTACGGCAATAGCACCCTCCAGAAGGTAGCTAGTTTTGCAGATTTTAGTTGTCTCATGAGAAAAAAATAATGGCCATTAGAATAATGACATGTTTCTATGGTGTTTTCCTTCTAAGGATTTCTTTCGCCCTACAATTACAGAGGCTTACACTACACTGGTCCCATGGGCTCAGGAAGTGCTCCAGTTGTTGTAGCATGGCACAGGCCAGATTCTGGGTTGGTGTAAGAGAGCAAAGCTTTGCTGGAAGCAGCAGACCAAGGGGAATTTTCCCCATCAGGGGATCTGACTTCAGCTCTTCTTAGAAGGGCTTTGTGTTAACAGTGATAGGCAGGAAGAGCCATATGAAAGCTGGACTGAAATCCTCCACACACTGCCAGTTGGAGTACAAACTGCAGTGGGAAAACTTACAGAGGAGTGCAGTATTACCATGCAAAAATCAAAGGAACTGGTGAATCTTAAATGTTTTTAGGACCTGAAGACAAATAAACTCTCTTGGCCTCTTGTGGCACTGAATCAAGCACCATGGCTTTATTCTTCAAGCTGTAGCATCAGTGACAGTCCTCACTGTTCACACACACAGGCCACAGCTGTTGGCTCTCTGGATTACATTCTTTCCTTACTTCTGCCACAATACTGTGTTGCCACATCTCACCAGACATGCTGGGAAGTGCAGGTATATTCCAGAAAATGCCTGAAGAGCTATACGATAATCCAGATGTGAATGCCCAGTGCTGGGAGACTTCTGAAGATGAAGGAAAAGAGAAGAAAGGACAAAAGGGAGGGAGGGGAAAGAGAGAAGGCAGAAGGAAGAGAAGTATTTGCTGGACTTCCTCACCTTCCTCTACAGTTCAGCCTCTTCTAACCACTGAGAGCCAACAGGACATCTGGGACAGGTTAACCCAGTGAAAAAGCACCCCAAACCCCCATTTCCACATGAGAAGCCATAGCCCTAAAAGTTCAACAAAAACTGCTGGCACATGCCACTGTTCCATTGTCAAAGTAGTCACTCTGCAATTAGATACAAAATCTCTGTTTAGTACAAGGTGTTTTCCATAGAGCTGCCTGGTTTGCACTGGGATTCAAGAACTTGTCTGCTCCATCCTCTGAGTTGGGATTTGAAAAGCAGCATTAACCTCTCTATTGCTGGATGAGGGGGCAGACCCCTCATCCTGCATCGGGAAGCTGTGGCAATGGCAAAGAGCAAGGATGAAGTGGCATTCAAGGGTTGCAGGAGTGCAGGAGTACAGGAGTAGCTCTGCTCTACAGTGTAGGAGACCTAGGATGGCTATTCAGGTGCTTCCTGAGTGGAGATCTGTGGAAGCCAGCATATTTAGTCCCAGACTAGAACAAGATCTGCTTCCAGCTTTTCAGTCACCACCAGAGGCTACAGCAAGTGACAGGAGGAAGCTCCATGTGTGTGAGGGCTTTCGCAGCTTAGGGATGGCTTCTCAAATTAATGCCCCAAAGCTGGACCAGAACACAGTGACTGAGGAAGCACAAACCCTGAGGACTTTCCAAACCTTGCCAAGGACACAGCTTGAGAGCTACTGGATAATACAGTGGCTTTTCAGGTCACTGAAAAAGATTAAACTGAGAATAAACTGTCTCCATTCTCTGCCCAACCCACCAGAATGGATTGTTCATGTCAGATAATAATAGTGTTTAACATGGCCACTTCTGAGGACCCAAATATAACTCTCCATCTTGGCATACATGTGGGACAAAACTGGTCATCCCAAGACCTTGGGTACGGTATTTAAAGTCACATGTGGCTGCAGCAGCAACAGCAGCTCACAAGAAGGCTGAAACTCATCCTGCTTGTGTCTGGACTAAGCTTACTGTAACTGAGTTATGCTGCTCATTTGGGAATTGTCTTAGCTACAGCTGAACTCTGTTCCCTTTTAATTTATATTATTCTACCATCTCTTCCCTCCTCCTTTCTTGTCTTCCTCTTTGCCACCTTCTTCAGTAAGCAACTGTGTTGAAATATTCCAGCCTGTTTCAGCCCCCTCCAGCTCCTACATCTTTCATATGTGCTGGTTTTAACTTTCTGTGAGAATAAAGAGAAGGACAGGGAACGCTACTAAAGACTTGGATTTACTTTGTCTTCAGAATACAAGGATATTAGGTATGAGTCAGCTTTCAGGCCTGATCCTTTCCTAGTTCCCAAACTCTGCCTGGGTGTGGCAGGTAGCATGGTGTAGATGGGACACTATGATTGGGTCACTGTATGGTGGATCTAAATTTGGATTTTTCTGTAAGTTTCAAGGTTATCCAGTTTGGCCCCAGCCCAATCATAATCATTACCCCAAGCCCAAACATTGTTCCTCCACGTGTCTGGGATGGTTATTTTTTTTAGAGGTGATAAACTAACACATCATATGTGTTATCTGTCTTTTATGATAAATGCCAAGCTGTCAGAATGAAAATGTCACATAAATCACACATGAAGTATTTACATTAAAAAAAGATCAACTCATGAGAATTTTAAAAACCTTTCTGATGGTGCCATCATTTGCAGCAGGTTAGCCAGGTATTGCCAATGTTTTCATTTCTGGAGTTGGAATAAACACAGCACATCAAAACAGAGTCACCAAACAAAACCAAAATGTATTTAACATGGTGCAACAGTCAATGCCATAAGAAATCACCATATAAGTATGCAGAGTTACATATAATCTACACATATTAATACGACTTTACAAATTTCATATTACATGTTGATACACACAAAATGGACTTGGGAGGAAGCACTTGTTGCCAGCCCCCTGGGGGCTCAGTTTCTTACCTGCTTGTAAGGTAGGGTGAGACAACACTTTGCTTTTGAAAGTGACTGTATGTATTGCGATCGTATTGCGTTCTCCTGTGAGTCAGAGTGGATAATAATCTCCACCAGCCATGTGACAAAATGGTATGGAGCTTGCTCACCATACAACCATCCCTTGTGGGATGGAGGTTTGGCAGGTGCGAGGTCCCTGGTGGGTCCTCAGTGTGGCCACAAGCTTCTTGGACCAGCCCCTGGCTCTCAGAGGGGGCCAGGCCAGGGGGGCAGAGCCCCCAGCCCAGAGTGCAGTGCCATGCTCTGTCAGGACCAGACACCCTCTGGATTTGGAGAGGCTGGGACTAATTCTGAAAGGTGCTACCCCTGCACCAGGGGAAGCCTTGCAGGGAGAGCCTGGAGCCCCAGCAGGAGTGGCCAGTGGGGCTGGCTCCCAGCTGCGCTCCCTGCCTGGGGCTGGGGTGGCACCACATCTCACCTGGGAAGGTGGAGTGGGCTACAGATGAACAGCCCTCCCCAGGGCACACAGAAAGCTGAAAGATAATGTAGAGCAGTCCTACAACTGCTGTAATAGACACTGTGGGTGGAAGAGCTTCCTAACAGCTCCAGACTCTCTGTGGGAGGGTTAATACCATATTTACCTTTCCCTCTCCAGCCCCTCTCATCAAGCCTGTGCTGCTGTGCTCAAGTTGAAGGAATGAAACAACCACAAACCAGGCCTACTGTCCTAAAAATAGTGGCATTAACAGGGCACTAATCTACATTATGGCTCTCAACGATTGCTATCGGGGTGGAGCTGGACAAGGTTAACTACAGCTGGAAACGTAGCAGTGTCTCTGCTGCAGACCAGGCAGGGCAAAGTGAGAAAGGGCATTTTGCTGTATCGGTGTACGTCACTGCTCCTGAAAGAAAGTCCTCAGCATTTCTCAGGGGCCTCATTTGTGGCTGTGTGAGCAGTCAGTGACATTTGTGCCGTGAATACCTTACCTTCGCCCAATGGAAGATAATTACACCCTGAAAGATATCCTCACTGGCAAAACCCCAGAAAAACTGGAAAACAGAAGTGAGAGAACTGAAAAAAAAGGGAAGATGAGGGTAAAGCAAGAGAAGAACATGAACAAAGGAGAGAAGGAATGACAGAAGAAGAGGAAAAAAAGACTGGGGAAAACAAAAAAAAAAAGCACCTTGTTTGGGGTTTGCAGGAGGTGACTCAGCACCTGCAGATCTGAATTCTCCTTCTGACTTGACTCTGGCTGGCCGTGTGCCTTGTGCCTTGCTCTATCTGAGCTTCTTACCTTGCAAAGCATCCAGGAGGGCAAATGTACTGGCAAAGCACAAGCATTTAAAATCCTCCAGCAGCCACAACAGTCAAATGCTGTGACTGAAATGTAAAAAAAAGAACGAGGGTGGGATGAGAGGAGAGGCAGGGAATCAAGGAGCAGAGAAAGGGTGACGAGTGAAAGAGTGAGAGGAATGGGGAATGAAAGACTAGGGAGACCAGGTGGAGGGGGAGAAAATCTTGGAAATGAGGTTAGGTGTTGGTCAGCGTCTCTATGTCCTCTTGCAACGGCAGGGGGAAGAGCTGAAACTCGTCCTGCTGACCTGCTGTAGAGACTGATGCTTGCAGGCTCCCCACTGGTGTCACCTCTGCAATCCCTGTCCCAGAGCAGAGGAGCCAAGTAACCACGGAGGCCTGTCACAGAGAGGTTTCTAGACAGGAGGAACGCCTGACGTAGAAATGCCGCCTGTCCTGCCCCTCTGGCCTGTGCACGATCAGGACAGGGAAGAATCGGGCATCGTGGTAGGTTGGGGGGTTCTCGTTGACAGCCAGCTGGCTGGAGTAGGAGCAGCACTGCTCATCCTGGCAGCCCCGGTCTGCAATGCTGCTGCTGTGGCTCCTCCAGAGGCCTGTCCTGTGGGAGCCGTGGATGCGGCAGAGGGAGAAGCGGCTGGTGTTGAGGGAGAGGCGGGAGTTGCCGCTGCAGCTGTGGAAAGCGTGGCGTGAGAAGATGGAGGAGGTGCTGGAGGCACGGTTGCAGCGTTCACAGCCGTGGGCCGTTTCGCCGTACCGACACACTGTGTAGCTGTTGTAGGCCGGGGAGTTGGCAAGGTCCATAAGCATGGCCTCCGAGTAGCTGGGGATCAGCTGCCGGTTGGTGCAGATGTGCCACTCCAGCTCGGTGCTGTCCTGCGTGGTGTCCCGGGGCATGCGGTACCTGTACAAGGGCTCCTCTGCCATCGTGGGCGCCGTGTACTCCAGGCCCAGCAGCTTCTCCACGTGGTAATGGACATAAGCAGTCCGATACTCTATGAGTACCCTGAGTGGCCATGAGATCATTAGGATAGCTGCCACCCAGAAAGCATAATGGGACACATACCATGGGAGGTGATCTGGGTCTCCGTAGGCCATCATAAGCTCTTTAAAATCCACATTTTTGAGCTGCATGCCTTCCCTCACCTCCATGTAGTCATCTAGCCCCTCGATCTCCGTGAAGAAGTGAGCTCTCTGAGTCAGGTAAGAGTTCTCAGACTCAATGTTGGCAAAGCTGAAGCACTTGGTGAACTTCAGCTTGGTGGCTGTATAGCTCTCCAAGCCCAGGAGCTCCTTGGAGATGTCCTTGTATCCACAGTGAGAGTAGTCAAACTCAGCTTCAGCCACGTGCGTGTTGACCCTCTCATGGTAGACCTGTGTGGTGGTGTAGGCATCACCGTTGCGGTACCGGGTCACCTGCCGGGTTCGCCGTACGAAGTGGTAGCTGATGGCCTTCCACCAGATGCACGGTGTGGCTTGCTGCATGCGGTTGATGCACTCGTACACGCTGTCCACATCTGCCTTGTACTGCAGCTCCCTCTTGACGTGGCAGTGCCAGCACTCGACCAGGTACACCACATACAGCATGGAGAGGAAGGCCAGTGGGATATAAACATAGCCATCCGAGCACGGGCTGTCATGGTAGATCATAGACTTGCCCTTGAAGGAGCTATCGAAGCTGAGCTTGGTGACTCTGGCCAGCTGACACCAGGCCACTGCACCCAGGCAGCCATACATGAGGATGGAGAGGAGGAGGCATTTCCAGTGGGACTCTCGGCACATGCAAGCACTCAGGGACTGTTTCACGGGGCGTTGCTTCAATCACACCGCCGTGCAAGGGGAGAGAAAGACAAAGAGAGAGCGAGGAACCCATCAGTCACACTGCTTTGCACAACACACACAGTGGCTGCTGCCTTCACGGCTGTGTCTGGCTTTTCTCTCGACTGCCTGAGGACTGGGACACCACCCTACTTAATATAAATGTCCATATAAACAGAAACACCCTGCCAGGGACAGAAGGCTCTGGACAAAGCTCTTTCCTTGCTTCCTTCTGGCTCTGGGGAGGGAAGTTGTTCGTGCAGCAGTGACTCACTGTGCCCGCACCCCAGTCAGATGGACACCTCTGCAGGGGCAAAACAGGGCCCCATCTCCTTCTCCCTGCCTGCAGCAGCATCATTTACACACCCTGCCATTTTCAGAGGCCGAGAGCTCTTCACAGCAGGTGAACAGCCAAAAGTGTGGGGCTGTAGAATTGCCCCTTTGCTTTGAGAGTGCCCCGTGCTTAAGTTCCCACATGCTCCTGTTGGGGAGGCTCGGGAGCAGTGCCTGTCGCAGAGCTGCGGCTCCACAGGTTGTGCCAGCATAGGAGGACCAGCACTTCACGCAGCTAAAGCTGCCGCCTGACTCAGAGCTGACTCACATCCAACCCTGAAACCTACCAAATGATCGACACCATTTTCTTGGAGATGAGCCATCGGGAAAATGACTAGATTCAAGCATATTTCGTTGAAAAAATTGTCAAGATTACAGCACGACGCAGCATTGCTTCAGGCTGGTTAAGACTAGCTCTGACCTAAAATGTTTGAAAGCTTCAGTGTTGAAGCTAAGGGTGTACGCGTGAATATTCAAAACAGCACACCCCTCTCTTTCAAGTCCCAAAAGTCGGGTTGGGAGCAGAGCTGGGTTCACACTCCTGCACTCCCACTTGGTCCCCTGAGGGGGCATGATTGCAGTCCTTACCCCAGCCCTGGTGCAGTGAATCAGCTGCATTGTCATGCGATGTTCAGCTATAAGAAAAATGCCACATGGAGCCAAGCAGCTAGCGGAAACAGAGTTGTGTCCCTGCAAAGAGCAGCAGCAGCAGCAGGAGTTACACCACCGGCTGGCAGCAGTCTGTCTGTAGAGAGTGCATGAAGAGAGACCCCCAGTGCCCTAGCAGGTAATGAGGAGGGCTGTTCGCATCCCTTCTGTTACTGCCATCCTCTGCCTCTCTCCTAACTGAGGAAATGACAGTGAGAAAGCAGATACACACTGATACTCATGCATCATCATGCTCTCTGCCAAGCATGATTTCATGCAAAAATAGAAGCACACTGTTACTCCTTCTCCCAAGGGGCCACCTCTAATGCATCAAACTGCTCCGTAGATGCCAACAGATGCTAGGTTCAGGAAATGTCTTCTCTTTCTCCACAGATAAATTTCTCCCCCAGTAAAGCTTATCTTGGACCTACAGCAGTTAGGATTCAGTAAGTGATCTTGAACCAGCAAGGAATTTAAGGAGCAGCATCTTATGACTCAGGAAATAATAGCATGGCACCACTGGAAAGAGGAGCTTGCTGTCTTCTCAGTGAGATGGAAGCATTGGCATCTAACTTTGCAGGGCTGTAGGGTCAGATTTAACACTGCTTTGCTCTTTTTTTCTGAGACAGAGAACCACTTCTAAGTAACCATAGAGGGTTTTACAACCTGCTGTGAACACTGCAAAACTAGATTTCATGGGGCTTGGTTTTGATTTCATAGCTTTTAATCTGACACTGTGTAAGTGCAGAGTAATTTTATTGATTTTAGGAAGCTACACCAGTAAACACTTGCAGGGATGTAGGGCAGAACCTGGCCCCTGATTCTTCTTGATGCATCCAGAAGTAATCTGTAAAGAATTTGTATTCTTATCCCAAAACTTCGGTATGCGCACACGTGTCAGAATAAAGTATAATTATTCTGGGCTGTATTCTGGCTTCTGTATTCTCTTCAGAGCAGCTAAAACAGATGTAGAGAAGCTAAATGGGTTATAAAGTACAGGGCACATAACTTCTGTAGGTAGGGCAGTGAAAAAATCTCAGTATTCGTAAGAATAAGGCTATTTTTCTCAGCCTTTTGCAGGAAACTTAGAGGAAAGCCACAAGGTGGCTTCAGGCAGTCCCTAAATCAGCTAAAAAATAACTAGAGAAGGTTTGGGAGTGAATCCCCTATGTGCAGTTGATGCCTTATCAGGCCTCCTAGACACAGAGACTGGACAGAGTAAAGGAACAAAAGTAGGTGTTTATTTGGAGGGCCTTCAAGGTACACCCTGGGGAGCCAGAGGCTATTGCCAAGATGGACCCCAAGATGGACGACAGGTCACGAGTTTTCCACACTTTTATAAGTTTGGTTCATTTGCATATCAGGGTCAATTCTCCAATTAAAACCCCAGTTAAATGATGTAATTCTCCTTAGCTACCCCCCCTTCAGAGACTCCTTGGTTTACACCCCTTGGGCTCAGGATGGTCCAGGTGTCCTTGAAGAGCAGTCCGGAGAGGCTTTGTTGTGTCTAACTAGCATGAGAGAGCAGAAAGTAACAGGCTACAAGAAGCTTCAAAGTTGCACACTAAGCAGGACAGAGTTTAAAAAATATAAAAGTTAAAACCTAAGGCATCACAGTCTGTGTGCAGTCATGGATAGTTTCATCTCTTGAAACTCTTTTCAAATGCCCACTGCTCAGTCTCAGTGTGGTTACTGCCCCAATGTAGGCTTCTGCCTCGGCTGTATGCTGGACCCCAGGTCAGAGCCCCAGGCTCTCCTGACTCAGGGGAAATCCACTGGAAATTACTGACTTTCATCCTTTGTCTCTTCTTGACATGAAATTTGTTTTTAACTTCTATAGTAATGCAAAAATACAAATTGTAATGAAGAATTGCAAAGCTCTATCCTTTTTTTTCCTCTGAAGGTTTTCTGAGGTGAAGAAAACTCTAAACATTAACATCTCTCTACTCCAGGTCCTGAGACTGTGCAGAAGGACCAGCAGGACGATATCCTAACACATGAATTTATGTTCACATTCAGGCTTCCGCAGGTACCTCTCATTTAAAATGGCTTATGGTTCACACAATGAAGAGTGCCAGTGGACCCACCAAAAGTGCCGAGCAGTCAGTTTTAATGCAAGGTGAGTGCTTTAAGTCATGCATGCAGCTCCAGGAACCCCATTTTTTTTCTGTGACTTGTTGGAAGTGCTGCCAGCCTGGCCCTGGGCACAGCCAGGCAACAAGGCTGTCCCATGCCAGTTAGGGCACCTTTTGCCAAAGGCACTGCAATCCCATCTTCCCTTTATCTCACTTGCCTTGACTAACAACGTCTCTGTGGTCCAACCTATAACCCACAGGCTGGCTTCTGCCCAAGGGGTGGTTCAACCAGCTCTGCTGGTAAGGGCTATCAGACGCCATATCAGAGTGGGCAAATGCCTCCTAATGGGCTTATCTCTGTGAAATGCCATCTCCCCTTTGGGGGATGAGATAGCTCTGGTTCTACCAGTCCTAGAGCAGCACCCAGCTGGGTTGGCAGTAGCTCAGAGGTTTGCAGGTCCAAGATGACATTTCTGTATGCATCCTCTGGACGCGCTTCAAAAATGGTATTCAACCCACTGCACTGAAAGGTCTGGATCAGCCCAAGACAGATTTTCTCCACTATTCTCACTGCAGCCTGCAAAAAAGGCAGCTTCTCTCCTCTTTGCCATGGAGCCCACTGCCACATCTGATTCACACACCTACCAGTCCAGTTCAACAGGGCCTTCATGTTCAAAACCCTTTGGTAAAATACACAAGTTTTTTCACCTGGCTTTTGTAACCCACTCTGTCATTCCTGCTGTTGTTCCTAAGCAAATCCCAGTCTCTGCAGGTCTTCAGTTATAAAAGCATCTCTCATCCAGGGTCTACCCCCACAGCTGTCCTGCCTATTTCAAGTTCTGACCACATTCATCTGGCCTGTAACCTCCTATTTCTCCTTCCCTTTGCTGAAATAATTATCTAACACAATTATACTATTAGAAACACTGTAAGAAAGACATGAAATAGAACATAACTACAAAAAAAGTATCAGACATTAAAAAATCTATTAAGGAAATATATCTTTTCATCTCTCTCTGCATAACTAATTAATTAATATGTTAAACCAGTGGCTCCCAGACTTTATTAATTAACATACCACCTTCTTACAAGAATGATGTTTGTGGTACTGTGTGGAATTTTGTCCTTTCCATGCACAGTGTTTCAGATTGAAACAGGGCAAGCTTGTATTTCTGGATGAGTACAATAAATGCTTAAGGAAACTAATAATTTCCATTATAACTTGGGCTAGCCAGTGAACAGGAGTTGCATCCTTTGAGGAATGCTGTGGCATCTGTGTTGTTTTGATGTGGAATAGAAGCATAACCCCTGGAAAATCTTCATAGAGAAACATAATTGAAGAAAGCAAAGACAGAGAGCCTGACAGAAAGCCAGAGCCAAACAGAGACTAGAATAGATGGAGGCTCAGTTGCCAGACACTTTGTCCGCCAGCTAGGACTAAAGGGCTTGGTTCTCTAACCCAAACCAAGAGAGCTGTCCTCTCCCTCCTGCTTGTGGGGGGCTTTGCTTTGGGCTTTGCTTCCAGCGTTGACCTGAGAAATGTCCTGACAGATTAAATGAGGCACAGGCTGCCCACAGAAGTTGTGGATGACTCATCACTGGAAGTGTTCAAGGCCAGGTTGGACAGGCTTTGAGCAACCTGGTCTAGTGAAACGTGTCCCTGTCCATGGCAGGGGGCTGGAACGAGGGGATCTTTGAAGGTCCCTTCTAACACAAACTGTTCTGTGATTCTACAGCCACGTATTGTGAAGAGGAATGGATTTGTCAAATCAAATGTTTCACCCAAAAGGTCCCAACCTGCTCTGATGACAGCACAAATTGTAAAAATCTCCTGTTTTGGATGGAATGTCATGAAGCAGCACAGCTGAGCTGTCAGTATCACTGTTTATGAATTTCAAGTTGTGTTAAATACATACGCTGTAAATAACATCTTGCTAGGCTCTGGCATGCTGCTGAACTGCTTTCAGAGGCCTCCCTTCTCATTGCACCTGACTGGATCGGAAACTCTTACTGAAACTATCCATAATCACATGCCAAAATTCACACTTAAAAACAGTAACCAAAAAATATTTGCCAAATTCTTTGGTAGATCTCAGCATGAATGAGCAAAATGCCATGAGAGAGAGGTGGTGTGTGTAGGGAGGGTTGTGGGTGTCTGTGCTGTGAACCTTGTGGAGAGTGACAAGGTTTAGGGATAGCCTGCCCTGAGCTGTCCCTGGCCCCAGGCAGTCAGTCAGCCCCACAGTGCTGCTCTGTGTTTGATTTTTTTGACCCATCATTTCCAGAAAGCTCAGACAGAGCAAAGGACCTGTGTACCACTCAGTCAGCTCCATATGGTCTGTTTGCTGACTGGTGGTGTGGAGCATTCTGAGACACTAAAATGATAGATGCTATTTAATTTGTGGCCACAGTTGCTGGAAAATAGTCTGGAGAGCCCCAACTGCTGATGGAGAACTGGAATTTCAACTGACACCTGTAGGAGACAGGAGTTTCCAGGCTGGCAACATTTCGATTATTTCTCCTTTAAGAAACTTAGCCTGCAAATGATAAAACATCCAGGCAGTGGCTGAAAGGGCAATTGCCTTCAAAGGCACCCTCTGATGGCAGATGCCCAAGATCAAAAGCACGTTTGCAAGGGCTGAGGTGGAGCCTCCTTTGCACAGGCATACCCACCCAGCTCCTCCTGGCTCGACAGCAGCCAGGTCAGGTTCTGGCTGCAGCAACCATAATTAAAACCATTTAACCGTGCTCCGTGTTGTAGGAACGTGCAGATTTGGGCTGTTAATCTTGCCTAGCGTAAAGGGGTGGAGAGAGAGTCGAGGGGGCGTGCACAGCCTGGCACATCCCCTGCTTAACATCTGGAGCCAAGCGTGCTCTGGTGGCAGGAGCAAAGGCCTGGTGGCTAGGGTTTTGGCTCCGTGACCCATGCCCTGACTCCTTTGTGACCAGATTTAAGACACTGGTAGGTAAGTTGTAGCTGGTAACCACCCTAAGTGAGCCTGAAAGTGACTGCACTGGGGGTGGCTAAGAATGAAAAAAAATTACTTTGCCTCAACCTCTGGTTTTTCGTTAAAAGGCATATTCAAAATGTAACACTGATGCTAAAGAACGAGAACAACACATTTCTGGATAAGAAAATTGTGCTTGTGACTCTAGGTCCCCTTTCTCTTGATGGGTACATAGAACAAATTAATTCCTCAAAGCACAAGTTAGGGTGGTCTGACTATCCCTGTTCTTCTAAAGGAGCTCCCCACGTAGCAGGAGGAGGAAGGGCCGCACTCAAGAGAAGCCCATCCAGACTGATTCCACCAGCCCAGGTTTTTGAATGCCTAACCTGAAACTCTGGTGCCTCTGTTTTGCCAGTGTTGGCTGGCTGCTTTTGCTGGCCTCTGGATACAAGCGTGCCTGATAGCAGGACTCACCCCACTAGCTATCCACTAGTGGCAGGGGTCCTTACTAGAGAATAAACAACCAGACAGTTCTTCAGCCCTTACAGGTAGTCACAGAAATTTCTCCTACCAACTTTGCATGGTTATGCTGGGTCAGGAAGGTTCAGCTTATATTACAACGCAATTTACATTTACACCTTAAGACTGGGAGACATTATGCCCTTGTCATAGCTCCTGTATCTCACAGGCAAGGCAATTTCACTCTGCCATCCTATGGACAGCCCAGGAACTAGTGGCTGGTAAAAGCTAATCTTCCATAAAGACACTCTGATTTAACTGATAACCTAAAAGAAATGAAGAACCTGTAATTCCCTTCAAAATTTGTTCTGGCGATGAACTTCTATTGCCTTTGTTAATTTTGACTCACTTCAGCCTCACGCATGGCAGTGAGGATGCCCACTCTCCAACTGATGAAAGACTCCTTTAATATGACTGCCTTCTCACTCTGAAGATACTTCTCCATTCTAATTACAACATCTTTCAGCCTTCTTTTAGAAAATTTAAAGGAGCCAAGTTCTTCAAGTCCTTCACCTCACTGCTCTAGCTCTTTCTGGTGCTCTGCTCTCTCTTCAGCACCTTGAGATTCTTCTTAAGTCTGCACCTTGCAAGTAAATACAGGACTTCAGCACCTAGTTCACTGGCATCATACCAAAACATAAAATCACCTTCCACTCCCACTCATTCCCCCTTTTTACTGTCTTCAAGGGTTGCATTAGCAGATTTCTGCCCAGCAACAACCCAGGAGTTCATGTTCAACCTCTCACTCACTTGGCTCCCAGGTAGTTTTTGGGTCACTGTTTCTGAGGATGGCTGAAAAGTTGGCTGCACTCTCCACCCTGAAATGTGTAACTTCAGATTTGGCTCTGGACTGAGTAACTAAATTATCAAATGAAAGAGATCCCTAAGGAGAATTGTGCTCATCTCATCATTACAGACCTGCCTGCTAATGTTTGTGCCAACTGTAAATGCTACCAGCAGTGATTTTATGCCTAATTCCAGTGAACAGTGTCAAATCTGGTAATTATTCCTGCAGAACTCTGCCAGTCTAATGGCTAAATACCCCATTAACGTATACAAGACAACTGTTTTCACAAAGCTAAGTGTCAATCACAAAAACAAGGCTGTAAGCATTATGTGGACACTGAGGTGCTCCTCCTATTTCAAGTGTTCACTGCCAGGCATAATTCCATGAGCAGTTCTGCATACAATACTAAGAGAAACCCTCCCAAAGCTTCAGTAGAGCACATTATCACCTAGCTTGCTGTTACTGTATGACCTTCATCAGTAGCTGTATTTTACTCCAGAAGTAGCTGTGTAGCAGTGTGGGCTTGAAGCATCTCTCTTTCTAGCTGCCTCAGTAGTGCTCATGGCGTGCAAATGGTTACAGTGATATTGAAAAAACTCTTGTTTTGTCCCCTGCCAATTTTGACTGGCACAATAAATTTGAACTGAAAGTTGCCAAACTGACACCAATAGAAGGGGGAGAGATAGCCTATGATGCCTAAAGGAAATACACCAAATTAATCTGGAGTCACGTTCTTTAAACATTTGATCTATAATTTTGCCTTATCCTTGCTATTTCTCCATTGGCGTCTATTGACAAAACGACTTTTTCATCTTCTGTTAGATTTTATTCTTCAGTCTCCTTGAAAACTCCAGGACGAGATGTATAAGCAGAAAATATGCTGCCACAGCATGAATTCATTCTGTTTGTTTTGTGGACAGTTTGGGGCCCAAGCTTGACTGTCTGTGCCTGGTTCATGGACAGGTACCTGTGTTCCCCAATTTCAAAAGCATTAAAATTCTCCTTTGGGGAAATCATGTCAAAAGCATTTCCTGTCCTTTTAAATCCCACGTGTGTTTGTCCTTGGTGGTTGACGTCAAGAGCTGCAAATCTGCTGAAGGAAAACACTATCATGTCTAAAATGAAAGAATGAGAGAAAACAGAGTGTAGCAAAGATGTGGCCTGAATGGAATTAGAGAAATGAGGGAATACGGAAGGTGGGAAGAAGTGAAAGAGGGAAAAGGATAGCCAAGATATGCTCCAAATGCCAGTGCCACTGAGGCAGAGGGAGGGTCCTGGCAGGTGAGGACAGAGACCAGCCAGCCTGGGCAGGGGCAGGAGGGAATCAGGCCCAGAGAAAGGACCTGGGTGAAGATTAATGGAGGCACCAAAGCATCCTATGAGCCAGCAGTTATCCCGGCCCATCCATGACCTGGAAAGCAGACACTCCTGAATGGCTGCTTTCTTGCTGCTGGGAACTTCTCTAAAAAACAGACCTGTGCCCCTCTCTCCTCCCCACAGCCTGGGGGGTAGGATAGGGCTGTGATAAATCAGACCAGAGATTCCCACAGAGGTGATAGTGTGCTGCAGGGCCAATGCTGCAGCTGTGTCTCAGCAGGATGTGGCATCACAGCATGCTCCTGCTCTCTGCCAAACCTGGCTTTGGGGCTACAGGGTAACTTTACTGTCTTCAACAACAAAAAGACCCCACATCTTGGGATTACCCAAGTAAGCAAGGAGTTAATCTTGTATTTTTTCCCCTCTTATTTAGCAAGAATAATCTTCCTGTCCATGGGGGAAAAGGAGTGGGGGAAACACTGACAGAGGACTGCAAAAAAAGAGATGAAATCAGATAAGAAAGAAGAAAAAATGGTGGATAAATAAACACCAGTCATAACTGAATTTGCCTCTGTAGATTTACGCTTGTGATTAATATATCCCAATGAGATACTTGAGAGGGAAAGAGTAATCAATAACCACAAGTCAAACACTTTGGCAAGTGGTGACCAGAGTCTGGATGAAAGCAGAGTTTTGTCTCTAACTATGACAGACTCCAAAATCTTGGTCCAGACAGGGCAGGGGAAAATGTTCCACCTCCTGATGGCAGGACAACACAGACAGGACCACTGAGTCCTTGCTAGACAAGCCCTAGGCTGTGCTGTTAATCAGAACTGAGGAGAGCCCTGATACCAGGACCAGCCTGTGGTGCTGAAAAAGGCCTCCCCACTTCTGCAGTGGACAGGGGTGATGCAAGAACAAGGAGATTTCTATCCACTCTCCCCAAGCAGTCACAACAGATGTGGGTGCAGCTACCATCTTCCAGCTCCTTAGGTGATCCTGCTGAAAGACCAGCCTAAGAAGTCTGGGGTGACCAGGGAAATGACAGTTGCAGGAGAAGTGCCACCTCTCACTGCTTTCCAGGGCTAAATGAACTCCTAGGTCAGATGCTCATTAGTACAGTGAGGAAGGAGCCTGATGGGCTGTGCTAACCCAGATGTTGGTGTAAGGATGGGCAGAAGTGCTCCTCCACCATCTGACCCAATCTGGACACCGCATGGGGTATCAGTAATAAGGCTTGGTACGGAGAAAGGGAGATACTCTAACAGCCATCTATCTCATCAATCCCCTCCTGGGGAGCCTGAAACAAAATGCCTCCTGCCATCCATCTTGAACGGCAAGAAGCCCATTACCCCTGGCTCCTGCTGAGCTGGTAGCAAGGAAAGGGGAATACAAGGGATAGAAGGCAACCAAAAAAAGCCATTTTGCATCAAAGATAATCTCCCTCCAGTCCCTGAACACATAGCGCATTGGTTGCTGCACATCTATTTGCTCATCTGCCATGAAACCCCTGTGAGAATAAAAACTTCCTGCAGGCGGAGGCCATGATGTGGATGTATAGCAGAAATGCTGTTACTAGGTTTGAAAATAAGAACCTGCATCATGCACTCCATGTGTTTGTAGCGTCACTGGCTCAGGCGCTCGCTTTGGCAACTGCCCTCCTGTGGTGAGCAGGGATCGCCTGGTTTCTCATTGTTTAAATCCCTGCGGAGACATAATCTCCTTCTTCCATCAGCGGAGCTGCCAGGGGGAACACCTCAGGGTAGGCAGGTGCACAAAATGGTGGCATTAAATCCTTTCTGCAGCAGAGCCTATTGCAGGACAAGTCAGAACTATGAAAAGACACAAATCTTGCTGATCCACCTGAATTTCAGATGCTAGGACACCCCTGAAATACCATACAAAGACAGTCTGTTATTTCACACCAATCATCCTCATGAATTCAAGCCAGCATCTGAAGAGGAGGAAAGCAGAGGTCAAGACAGAAGGAGCTACAGTACTCTAAAATGTCAGATTCAGGATTAGGTCCTGCAGGATACTTCTGAGTTCTTCAAGCAGAATTAAAGGAAATCCCAGAAATAAAAGACATTTGGATCCCCACCAACACATATGCTGCTCATTGCAGCAGGATGGGAAAGCCACTCGTGACAATACAAGGATGCATATGTGATTGTTGTGAAGAATTTGGCCCTAAACACATCCATAAGTGATGCTTCCACACCCTGCTCCAAGGAAAACTGTGCAGTTGCATCTTCAGTGCCAAGGAATCCTAGCAACAAAATGGTCACCATTTACAAAACAGAAATTAGGGCTATTTTTGTGGCAGCTTTTTACAAGATCACCAAAATGCTGCACTAACAAAATTACTGCTTTCCCCCCCAAATTGCTGATGTTGCTGCCACTGGCTTTTGACTCTGTACCAATAAAAAGAGCCTATTTGGAGGCAGAGGATTTTTCCCAGTAATGCCAACGCTGGGTATGAGTTCATCAGGAAAGGAAAGCTGGGGTTCAAGCTGCCTCAGAGCAAGACAGTAACTCCAAGAACAGTTCTTTTTCCTACATTTTAAGCACCCATCATACTTAGCTCATATTGCCTACTCCCCTGCCTTGAATATTGGTGGTTTCTAGTAGACACGCAGTAAATTTTACAGGTATAAGGCTTACCTCAACACTTATCAGTTAACTGACAAAAGCATCACATAACCACAGGAAAGCTCCTGGGATGCAGTTCCCAGCCACTGTTGGATTAGTAAGGCCAAGCGAATGACATGAGCCATAGGTAGCTGTGCCAGTTGGTATTTTGCAGCCTGCCTCATGGCTGGGCAGCCGCTTGCCCCACCACAGCCAGCCGCGCTGCACAGAGGTGTCCGGGCAGGTGCCCTTGCCCCTGCTCCCACACTGCAGGGACATCCTAAAAAAGGGCTGATGGCAGCATGCATCCATCTGTTCATCCTGTGGCTGCAGAGTAGAGCAATCCTCAGCTGTGTGCTCCATCCTGTGAAAGCCAGACCCAGCTCCCTGCACCCTTGGCATGCTGCTGGCAACACGAAAGCACCACAGCCCCCGGGATCAGCCAGGTGCAGCTTGCTGACTGGTGCATTGGTGCTACCAGTGGCTTTGCTGAGATAAAGGGAAAATTGACACCAGTCAAGGGAAAACAGGAGAGATAGTGGGACCAGCTCCCACTGCTTCAGCCCTTGAGGGATGGGGACACCAGGGACGGGAGAAGGGGAGAGTAGCTATCTGCCAGCCTGTGCTTGTCCAAGTCTCAGCTGGGTTCAGGAATCCTGTAATGTTTGCTTTGCTCCCACTTTTACACAGGAGATGCAGCTCCCCAGAGGTGAGAGAGGAGCAAACAGGGAGAGGAGGCTGGCTGTGCTCAGGCAGGTGTGTGTTCTCCTGTGCTGTGCACACCATCGGCCTGCAGCCCAGGATCTTAGTGCCACAGGCCAGTGGTGTACGGAAGTTTGTTCCTTCCCACTCCCAGGTTCCTAGGGTCACTGGTGCTCTCTTCATCCCTGAGGAGCATGTCCTGTGTCTTAGTGTTCTCACCACTGCCACAGGTCTTGTGTCCTGCCCAACCTTCCCTCAGCCTCAACGTGGGGAACTGAGGGACTGATCTAAAGCCAAGCTGGACAACAGCTATGGACCAGTTTCCCCGGGGGGAAAAGCAGAGAGCCAGGAAAGATATCCTTGTGAGGAGGAAACTGGAGCAGCGTTAAGTTCCACACCAGTTCTCTAGTTTGCAGCCTAGTCATTGAACGCCTGTTTAGAGAATTTGTAGATGAGAAAAGATAGTTCATGATTATGAATCCCTTTTAATCTTTGCTTGGTCTAAAGGAACACCTTGAGATTTAAATGAAGGATATAGAAGGAACTCTCAAGTCCTTAAGAGAAATATGATCCAGGACTGATCCAAGCTCCAGTGAAGTCTGGGGAAGTCTTTCAAAGGGACCTGTGAACGAAGTTTAGCCCAGAACCTTTTATTTTTATTATCCCTTATTTGCAATGCCATCCTTATATCTAGCAGAACTACATGGCTCTGTGATTTGAACTGCCAACTTCCAGCCTTTCCATGTGTGACTTCCCAGCCAGAGCCCTTCAACCACACCTCAGCAGAGGCAGTGCCAGCCCCACGGTGCTGGGCCGCTGCAGCTCAGTCTGGGGCCATGCCAGGTCCCTCATGCTGCTGAGCTGAGCATCCCTTGCAATAACACCCAGCCACAACTCAGGCTTCAGCTGCTCTGCTAGATTTGGGGAGTTCGCTTAGCCATCTCCGCACCTTGCTGAACACAGCTGTGACCTCAGCACTGTCAGGTTTCTATAATGGTGCTCTGCTTAAGGTAAGGGAGTACCCCAGCAGCTAAAGCTTCCCTGGGAGAAACAAGTTTTCATCATAAATCTATCTTCTCTCTCTCGCTTCTCTGTGACACATTCTGCAGCAATATGTGACAGCACAGCAGGTGAAAACTTCACTGAAAATTCATTTAAAAACCTAATGGTTAAAAGGGATCCTGAGAGCCAGGATGCCTGGCTTTTATTTCTTGCCTTGACTTTGACCCACATCATGCTGTCAGCACACTTTCTTACACCTCCTGAAGACACTGAAAAAATAGCACTTATAAAGTGATTTCACATGAGCATTGCAGCAGCACACTCCAGGAAGGTACATCACCTGCATGTGAGCTGTTGCACCCTGCCACTCAAAGTACCAGGTGGTGGGAAGCAGAGGATTTAGCTCCTTCCCTGGCCTGCTGACAGGCAGTCCCCTGCAGAGAACCATGGAACACCTCAGGCCTGAAGACAGACTGTCATCCCCACCCTTTCAGCACATGCCCTCACTACACTCCTCTTCCACCAGGTACTGGCACTTTTGCCTGGCCACCTCATCTCCAGAAAGCTATAAGGGAGTTGTTCTCTTTATTTTTGGTGTTTAGAGGAACCCTCATGCTGGCAAGACTGTACTGGCAGATGCTACCACCCCTGCCTCCATGGTGCTCTGTGCTCCCTCTGCCCATTGCAGGGTGGGGGAGATGGCATGGCTTGTTCCTGCAGGCGTGTTGTACTCCACAATTCTCAGGCCAGTTCCTAAGGGCAATCAATCACATGGGTAGGAAGAAGGCCTCCAGCCATAAATCCATCACCACAAATCCCTTTTCTCCCAAAGCCATGACCTGCAGAAGTCTCTGACTGAGCCCACTCTCTTTCCTGGTAAGATCAGGTTATTCAGACTCCACATCTGCCAGTCACCTCAATTACCTACCCTTGGCTTCCTTGCCAGGAGTGGGACCCTTCGTGACCTGCTCTTTGCCCTTTGCTGTCAGCTCCTACCTTGCCAGGCCCTGCTCTCATCAGCCCATCTTCCCTGAGGCCAAGTACTACCAGTCTTTCCTGAACAAGGCCTCTTCTGGCTGAATGCTGAACTGGGAGGTGAAACACCTCAGCTGTACAGGAACTGCGCTCTGTGTGAGTTGGGATTCTCTGTACATTATTCACCTGATGTAAAACCAGAGGTCAAAACTTCACGCATTTCAGGGGGTGTGAGCCCCCTCATCCTCTCCCAGTGGCATGTGTAGCACCCTGAGAGAGGCTGCCAGCTACATCAGACACTGCTTCACAACCTTAACTCCACAGTGGGAAGGCTGCCAGTCTCCTGTGCCATGTGCAGCCAGGCTCTTCCATCCTTCCCACTCGTCATCTGTCTCGCCTGTTTCAGGCAGGACACTTTTCTTCCTTGCTTTTACTGCAGGGGAGATGTGCTGTGGGCAGAGCAGCCAGTGCTCAGGGAGCAGCAGGCAGGGCTGGGTATCAGAGGCAGCCTCAACGCCTGCCCTGCCCTGTGAGGTGCTCTTGGTGGAGACCTGGCCAGCTCCACTGCGGCAGCATCCTCACTGTAACACATGGGTGGCTCCCCTGTGCAGTGCTGATGAAATGAATCTGCCCCATTAGAGTTTTGGGGACTTAACAGCTGTTACAGCAACTGTGACCTCGAAAAGTTTCACTATGTGCTATTTTTAACTTTATAGGTCTTAAGCTCAGAGGAGCACAATGAATGATTGGAGTCTGAAAGTGAACTATATTTTCCATTATTAGAACTTAAAAACTAATTAACTACTTAACCACATTTCATCCAAAAAGTAGAACTTGTGAAAACTCAGATGCAGCCTTATCTGCCGTGTCACTACAGCGTCACTGTAACAACTGAAGGGCCTCACAGTGCTCGTGATAGCTCAGCAGCCACTACTTTTGGTGTAAACTCATGACAGTGTGTTAGGACACACAAAGAAACAAGCCCTACTCACTATGGACTACTTGGGGACATTTCACTCTCTATTTCCACAAAGCCCCTGGTCACTGGCAATGATTTGAGCTATTTTCTTCCAAGGTGTAGAAACAGATGAGAGGAAAAAAAGTGCATCATTCCCAGGGAGAAGATACCTCCTACCTCACTCTTGCAATGGCTTGCACTGATTGCAAGGCATCCTTGGTATCCACACTTCCCTCTTTGAGGGAGATCATCCTCTGGGGTCTCTGAAGTGAGAAAGGGAGAACAAGGAGAGTATTTGGGGCTTCCAAAAAGTGTGCAGACGCACTGCTTTTCCACCAGTATCAGGTGACTGTCTGTCCACCTGAAAGAACAGCATTAGAAACAAACTCTGAAGGGGACCTACCACCGAGTCATCTACTCTGTCCCTTTCCCCTGAAGTGACATCTACACATTTAATATCCATCTGCCTAAATTGTCCTTGTAACCCTCCAGTAGCAGAACTCCACAAGCTCTACAGTTGCTGCAGCCCAGTGCTTCACTGAGAAAATTCCCTTGCTGGAGGGATTGGAGAAGTCAGCCTGAAGGAGCAATTCACTTCATTCTCAGCCACGGTGGCAAGGAGCAGAAGACTCTGCCTGTAGTGGCCACACAGCTGGAGCCCAGGCTGCCCTTCAGAGGTCAGATACATTCATTTGGTATTTCCTATCTATTTTTTAAAAACTCTTGACAGTTTCTCATGTGAACTGCAGAGAAGACAGCCAACTCCAGAACAGACATGTGATCAGAAGATAAAGTGGGACAACAAGAACAAAAGCAGAAAAAAGATGCAATGGCTCAGCATGGATTTTCTTATGACAGAATCTGCAATGCAAATAGTGCTTGAAATTGCAGGATCATGAAAAATACTACCACTCCTGATGGACATTTTCCTTTGTCTCTACGAGGCAAATAATTTGGAATATGGAATAAGGAGCACTCTTTGGTTTATGTCTGCTGAACAGACCAAGGGCAGGGGGGGAAGAAAGGGGCCTGTCCTATTTGACCTTCATTCAAGAGGGGGAATATCATGCACCTTGCCTTAAAAAGATAACTGTTTGGTCAATCATACTCACTTGGGATGGTGACAGCCTTCCACCAGGCTAACCAGCACCTATCATTCAGGGGATTAGCTGAGCAGGTTTTTGCACAAGGCTTGGAAGAGCCGAGGAGAATGAAAAGCGGAGTTTCCCTTGGAATCATGTCTCACATTTCCTGCCCTTCTCTGGGCATCAGCGCCTGTTGTGTGAGCGCCTTGTGCAGCTTTTGAAGGGGGAGGTTTACAAGGAAATAGCCCCTCTCGGGAGATTGATACTCAATGGTCTCTCCACAGCTTTTGTTTAACCTCTCATCCACCTGGGTACAACTCAGCCCACAGACAGGGACAATTAAAAGCTGAGGTGAGAAAGGGAGTGTTATTAAGGGCTTTATGACTGGTGTTTTCAATGCCATAAAATAAGCCTTGACAAATAAAATACATGTTGGGGGAAAAGGATAAAAAACCTGGATAACTAAATGGAGTCAATGCCCCAAGCAGAGGGTGTCTCTACAGTGGCACACTGAAGAGGAAGGGTCCCAGCTATCTTTTGATCCGACAGCCTGTAGAGCTGTAGCCTGCAAACAAGCACTGTGTACGTTTTCTTAACTTGTAACACCCCTTTGGCATTGTTGTGACCACAAGTAGCACTTTACAAACTCGCCCCTGTTGCGTTTCGCAGTGGTAACGTGAGGCAAATGAGGCAGTTTTAAGTGGCCCCTCTTTTCTGTAAAATTTCCATCAGAAAGCCAATGTGGGTTTCAGGAACATTGACCCATGAGGTTTTCCCTTTTATTTAAATAACTTAACTGATTACATTATGTCATACCCAATTTAAGTTCTTAAATATGGAAGAGAAGATAAAAACAGGCATGGACAACTGCTGTATGACTTTGCCAGGACAGACAAGACAAATGCATATTTCAAAATGTCAAGTCGCTGCTGCTTTCAGCTTTCTTCAGTGATTACTTGGCTTTGGAAACAAAAAATGAGGTTTGTACTCACCAGCTTTGTTTTCCTGAAAAAAAACCCTCTTGATTTCCAACTAAGTTTTAAAGATTTAAATATTTAAGACCATTTCCCTATTGAGTTATAAATTGTCAGAAATTAAGAAAAGTCACTATCAACTCTTCGGTGTAGGTATAGGCTGTCACAGTAACAATAAAAATAGCCAGCCTACTGCTTAACCAGGGCAGTACAGAGCAGCAGGTTCTGCTATTTGAGAGAGGAAAGCAAAGGCAAGTATCTCCAGAGAACCAATCTTCAGCAGTAACTACTGAAATCTTTGGAAAAAGGAATCCTTTGCATACCCTCCCCTGAAAGATGATTCCTCTTCACAAGAGTTGGTGGAATGGTAGAATCCTATACTAACAACAAAAGCACATCTGTTCCAGGACATTCAGCTCAAGAAATTAATGTTTCAGTAGAAAAAACCCAAATGAGAACACTGTCAGGTAATCTGAGGGCTTGCTCTGACATGCAGCAAAGTCAGCAGGAAACCTATGTGGTCCTTGGCAGAAGAGGGCAATGGCTGAGGCAGGTAACTGAACTGCTGCTCTCCTTCCTGCTCCGCAGCTGCACCTTCGCTTGTCCTTCTTTCAAAAATAAAAACTTAGACTTCAAACACATTGTCTGTTACTAGCTCAGGGTTGTATCTCACATTGATTTAATACCAAATAAAGGCAGTTTTCAGTCATTGTTACCATTTAGGTCCATGCATTTGATCTAAGTGAAATCCATAAATGACAAGGCTTAACAGAGGAGCCCATGAAATGCCCATTTAATACCACTACAGGGCATTTACATGCAACTGCAGGCCCAGGTGCAGAAAGACTATTTATTTGGTGATGGGGAAGGCATGAGGAACTGTAGCGTTAACACAGGCATTTGAGTATAGACTCAAATGTGCAAATGTTTGTGTTGGAACAGAAGAAAAACTGAGAACAGGATGAATGAAGCAAGATACAGATAGTGCTTAGCAGAGAGATCAAGTGCTTTCATGTCTACAAATGGCTTAGATGTTTTTATGATGGACTTAATACATTGGAAAGCCTTCAGTAGCTCCTGGTCCTAGACCAAATAAATCAAAAGATCCCTTCCAGCATTAAATATCTATTGATAATCTGCAGGGCTGTAATTACATTGGTGTGCTCTACTGCTGGAACACCAGCTGTATCCTGGATCCAGCCACAGCTCTTCATGGCGAACTGTGTCGCATGGGTTTAAAAAGCAATTGAACAGGAGAAAACCCTAATTTTCACCCATGGATGACAGCTTTTTCAACCTGAGCTGTAAAGCCAATTTTCAATCACAGGTTGTTTAAAAACCGCTGTTTGGTTTTAGGCAAAGTATCCTGCAGCTTCACATGGGCTTTGTTGAGGCTACTGGATTTTGACTACAGGATTATGTGACTGTTGATGAGCCATGGGACCTGTTAACAAAAGCTTTAAGCAGACTAACTGCACACAGCAATGCTCCAGGGCTGCTTTCACTTCTGTTTTCAATTTTCTCTGCCTGTTTTAAGGCTGCTCTCTGCATTCCTAGGAGCATGTACATTCTTTTTAAACTCCGTATTATGAAGAAAGTTCACTCGCTTCCATGAACTGCACATGGATTACAGACGTAAATGGCAGACCTGTCAAAACTGTTGGAAGCAAAGGCTACATTAGGCGTAGAAGAAAATCCCAGGTATTTCTAAAACAGGACAGCTTGCTGTCTCAAGTGTGCAGGACAGCGCACATACATTGTCACCTACTGTCATACAGCCCTGCAGCTCTGTCTGGCCAATACCTTGTGGCTCAGGATTCTGTGTCAACACTCAGACACATCCATTATTCCCCCTCTATGATGTGCAAGGCCACAGTAAGCATTTCACAGACGATCTGAAGAAACGTATTACGCTGTATTTTCTCCACTGTTTTCTGTTGCAGATTAGGCAACAGGAGTGCCTAGGCCCCAAGGGAAAAGGAGAGGCATGACCTCCTCCTTTGCCCCCAAACACATGAAAGCCACAGAGCCCCAGACTGCAAGCCCCGTCTCATGCTCCGTGCGCCCCTCCGGCCACCTCCACCAGTGACACGCAGAGCTGCAGTCTCCTTGACCATTTCACAAGTCCCAGGGAAGAGGTAGGCTCTCCTAGGCCAAACCCCAAGGGGCTCATTTAGCCAAACTTCCACTGGGCAGGCTCCCTTTCACCCCCGCTGGTTCGTTTCGGTGCAGAGCCGCTGGCCCAGCCGCCGCCCCGAGCCCGGCAGCCGGCGCAGGGCTGGGCGCCGGGGCCCGTCGGTAAAACCCCGCAAGCAGCGGCCGCCGGGCTGCGGCCGCCTCGCCGGCGCGGGGGGCTCGGCGCGGCCGCGGGGGTCCCGCCGGCGGCCCCGGCACTGCAGGGCGCGGCGGGGCAGCAGCGCAGCGCACCGCGGCTGCAGGTACCCGGGCGGGCTGTAGCTGCGCTCCTCGGTTCTCTCCGCGTCGCAAACACCCCTAGCCGGGGCACCCTCCTCCGCCGCGGCTCCCCACACCCCACCGCCCTGCACCCCTCCCCGCGGCGGGGCTGCCTTTGCCTCTCCAGTCTCCCCCGGCCCGGCCCGGGGCGGACGCCCCCGCCGCCGCTCACCTCCTCCCGTTCGGCGGCGGCGGCCCCCGGCGCGGGGGTGCTGCCCGGCCCGCTCTCAGCAGCCGCCTCGGCTTCCCCCTCCGAGGACATCCTTGGCCATCACCGGCAGTGGCGGCGGCGGCGGGGGCTGCGGGATCCCGAGACGGCGGAGCCCCCCGCGGACCGCGCCCCGCGCCGTGGCCGGGGCTGGGGTGAGCCGGCCCCCGCGCCCAGGGCCGCCCTGCCGGGTGCTCCCGACTCCCTCCACCATCCCAGGCAGGCGGGCAGGGAGGGAGGGAAGGAGGCGGCGGAGGGGAGGAGAGAAAGACGAGGCGGAGGGGGGGTGCCCCTGTCGCTCCCGGCCCCCCCAGGTGGGCAGGCGACTGCCCGGCGGCTCCCGGCGCGCCTCTGCGGGCGTCTGGGAGCTGTCGGGTGTGCCCCCTTTCCCGGGATACGACCTCGCAACCCCTACCCTTCCGGGGTGCCCTCTCTTGTCTTCTTCTCAGGGTGAGCCTCGCTCCCCAGCCCCGGGTGCGCCCCGCCCGCCCCGGGTGCACCCCCGCCGCCGACCACCCCCTCTCAGCGCATCTTCACTACTCCGCCGCCCGCAGCTCAGCCTCGGCCACTTCTCCCGCTTTTCCCCAGCGCCCGGACTTCGCCCGGGCTGGCGGCGAGACGCGGCCCCGCAGCAGCAGCAGAAGGGACAGGAGGAGGAGGAGGAGGAGGGGAAGGGGTTAAGGAGGAGGAGGAGGAAGGCTGCTCCGCGGAAGCGCTCCCTCACGGAGCAGCCCGACTCTGCCCCTCTTCCCTCCCTGGTCGCTGGACCTGCGTACCGGGGGCAGAGGGCAGCGCTGTCGGGACGGAGCTCTGGGGCTGCCCCTGCACCCCGGCCCTGCTGTCCACCTTCACCTCCTTTTTCTCGGAGGAGTAGCTGGGAGAAGAAATGGAGGCACCCAGCTGCTCCTGCCCCTTCCTACCCTCCCTGCGGCCTGAGCCTCTCCTCTGGTTTCATCTGCCACCTGCACAGGTCTTCCCCCACAACTGCAGCCTCCTGCAAACTCCCTGCCCTGTCAATATTTCTTCCTCCTGCTAGCATCCTGTGTTCAGCGCATCCAGTCATGATTGGCTCTCCTGCTGATCCAGACTGGTGTACTGCACCATCTTACCTTGGCATGTTTGCTTCATGTTTCATTACACTCTTGCGAGGCTCATCTCATTTGATCCATTTCTCTCTCTGTGCCCTAGAGCAGCATATATTTTAAATCCTTCATAAAAATCTTGCAAACAGGCAAGTGAACACTCTTGAAACATCAACCCTCACTTTAATATTCATACTTCAACTCCTGTCACAACATGCTTGCTGCTTTTTCAGGCATGCTGCTCTGGAAAACGCTGCTCCAGTTTCAAGGCACTCAGGCTGCATAAGAGATTGTTTAGAAGGACTCTAGGGCAGAGAATGGTTCTTGGGGTGTGAATGCGTAAAGCAAAAAACCCCAGAACCTGGATTTTCTAAAAGTATTGGGTTCTGCTAAATCTGAATCTTAGGATATTCATTGCATTGGAGAAGCCTTGGCTGATGCTGGATTGAGAAACCTACCCATTCTTGGCGGTGCAAGATGTCCATGAGAAACAACAAACTCCCTTTGGCTCACATATCTCTGGCTTACACTGCAGAGCAGCAACTGCCACTGCAGCTACAGATACATGTGCCTTGTCCCCCCCCCGATGACATCTCCTCCTGGCAGAAATGGCATTTGTTTGGCTGCATCCAATATATACGTCCAAAGTGGTCTGGCTTTTACTTCTCTCAGACCCGAAGAGGAGCTGTGAGATGCACAGTGGAAGAGACTACAATGCAGGTTTATAAACCACATGAAAATGCACATTTAAAATATTCAATTTCCTTTCTGTAAGTGGTACAATGGGAAATCTCTGGAGGATAAGGTAGTCAGCAGATGGGCAGGGAGTGGGTCACATCTAGGACACAGAAAGGAGCCAAAAAGAAGGCATAAAGAGTGCCTGTGACATACCCACCAAGATCTATAGGGCAAGAGAGATATTAAAAGTGTTCTGCCTTGTCAGCTCATGTTTGTCTAGGTGGTTTTAATGACCCTTAAATAGGCTATGGAATGGGTGCTGGGGCATGATGAGGTGTTGTGGTTAAAAGGGAAATGTGCCAAGTCAGAAAACTGTGCACTGAGAGACGGGGGATGAACTTTATATTTGTGCCAAATTTCTATTTGTAAGGACTGTTTAAAACCCCTAGCTAAAGGCAACATGAAGGGAGATAGAAAAAATGGACTTTAGTGTATCACTAAATACAGCTGTGAAGAAGCATCCCCATTCAGTAAGGCAAAAGGGTTGACAATTTTCAGAAGATGGGGCCCCCATTTGTACAGACAAGAGGGAGAGGCTGTGCACCAAAAAGGTGTCAGCTTGGCAAGCCACTCAGCCAAGGAGTAAGAGCATCATATTCAAAAGCTGAGTCAGACAAGGACAGAAAACAAAGACCTGGCAGAGCTCAGCCTGTCAGATTTGTCTGCCATCCCAGTCCAAATGGTTGCTTTTATTTATTAAATACATCTAATACCCACTGGACTTCAGGACTGCCTGAACAGCTTCATGAATTTATTTTCATTTCCACAGACACTCTGTTTTTGATGTTGAATAAACCGTGATTTATTTCATCCAAACCAATCCTGACTGCTGTTTGGCTAACAGCTGCCAGCAGTCTCAACGACTGGCTAATTGGCCCTTCCACCTTTAAGAGATGAAGTTTTCTCTGAGGATATGTAGCCCCCAGTTGAATTCAGGCTTTCAGTCTGGAAGGCACATGCATATACATCTTCCCACCTGCCATACCATCAGAATTCTGCTGGTACCTGAAGCTAAAACATGGGAAAAAAGCCTAGAGATGAAAGAGATCTGGAGAAGGGAAAATGAAGGTTACTATCCCCGCGATTTAAGCTTTGGAAATGTCATTTCTCACTGGGTGTCTTTATTTCTACCTCTGTAGCTCCAGATTCAAGGTATCACTCTCTGCTATCAAGGTCGCCCTCACAAACTGAAGGAATAGGGCAAAAAAAGGAAGCTTGAACTCCAGAGACTACTGCAAATCTATGCAAAGAAGCTCATTTTTTAATTTCAGAAATGCAGGGGATCAGTGTCACTGCTATGAGATGCCTGAAGGGGCTATTCTTGTTCTTTAGAAGCTTTATACTCTATTCTAACACAGATTAATTATGAATATTTATGTATATAGCACCAAAAACGTGATAAGCAGTTTGCGGTCTGGCTTGCAAAATACATATATCATATTGCAAAAATCAGCTCTCTCTTCTGGGATTTGTGCCTGGTCACTCAATCTTTCTAAACAGCCAGCAAGTAAGAGACAACATGCATGTGTAGCTTTGCTGCCTCTATTTAGAGCAAGAAGAAGCTGATGCAGTCAGGAACTGCAGTTTGTGTCAGTTTAAGATCAGCACCCTCTCATTCAGAGCATGCCTCTGTAAAAATGTTGATAATGCTTTCTCTGAGCTCAGCTGGGCCATTGCACTGACTTAGCAGACAGAATTCTGCTCTGCTTTTTTAGTGAGAGATGGCATTTGGGCTAAATTTGCAAAGAGCTGGTACCATTTTTAAGGTATACCTGGAAGCCTGGTATTTGTCTTTAAGATGAGACACATATGAAGATCCTGAGCATTTCTGGCCATCAAAACTTGCGGAGTACTTTATGGAAAGAGAAAAACTAAGCCTTCTGTTCCAGGGATACTCCTACCAAGAAAACTGCAGTATGAGGGCTTCAAATTACGTCTCTGCTGCTCCAAAAACAGCATAAATTAATATATGGTGTTAAGGAACTGCCACATACTGTCCCAAAGCTGACAGCAATGTAAAGACTATTTCCAATACAGATGGTTTGTTAGTTCACTTATGCAAATAGGCATATTGGAAGAGAGGAGCTATTGCTAAATATAAACTAAGTCTTACTGTCCTATGACTTGTATGTGCTGCCAAAGAACTATGCAGACTATCTGTAAGGAGTAAATACAGTGATCTCGACAGGCTTTCAATATTTTTTAAAAAGTGTATTCCTAGTTAATAATAAGCTCTGCTTTTTTAAAATTACAAAATCAAACATCTGTTGCAGTTACAAGTGTCATATCACTGTATCTATTTATGAGTCTGTGTAATCCAAAACATGTCTATTATCTTTTGCTAAACCTGTAAAGAGAGAACACTGTGTTGCTTCAATATTAACGCTTAGTGAAATATTTGTGAATCAAATTGTGGATATAGCAAAAGAGAATCTGTCTGGACCATTCACAAAACGAGCTTTGATATCCTTTTAGTAAGTAAAAAGCTGAAGGGAGACATAAATAATTTATTAGCACTTGGATTACATCCTCCAGTGCTTGTAGTTTGCTGCCTTCTTGGAGGAAAGGAGGACAAAGGAGATACTGGCTCTTAGGCTGTAAAGTCTTTGCATGCTCTTATCTGTTGGTGCTGACAAAGGATGCCCTATATCGAGGGGCATTTTGACAATGAGTGTGATGATCATAGCTCTGAGGATCACAGTGGGATGAACCACCAGCCTGTTGTCATGTGATGCCTTTCCAATTATCAGCATGAAATGAGCCACGTGGCATTGGTACCACCCTGGCACAGGGGCACCTCCGCTGTAAACAGCAGGCTTGGTGTCCTGAGGGGCCTGAGTTTTCACAGCCCATCTCTACACTTTAGGCTTTTTGCTTCCCTCCTGTTCTCTCGGATGTCTGTGCCCTGTCTCCTGCCATCTCTTTCCTGGTGGCAGTGATGCCTATGCTCAATCTTTAGATTTAGAAAAGTTACTGCCACATTGTGCAGATATGCCAGAATTTGCACTGACATTCACTCTTTCCTTTCAGAATGAAATGTTCTCTCCTCTCATCTATTTCTCTGGCTTGTGTCTTTCAAATTTGGCAGCTGTCTCCTATTTCTCTCTTTCCCTTATCTTACTCCTTCTGACGTGCTATTTCCAATACCTGAACAATCACCACCCCCCACAACTTGTTTCCCAGATTTTTCAACCTCTAAGCCCTGAGAAATCTTTCCTAGTTCTTTCCCTATCACTGTCACCAAGAGCTTCATCTTCCCTCACAGCATTCTCTTGAGTTGTTCCCAAGAAGCACTTAGGAAAAAGCAAAGGTTATTCCTCTGCTGTATTGAAGCAGAATCCAACATCTCTTTTTTTCTGCTTCACCAACCTCCACTGATGGAGACAGAACAGATACTCTCAATCCCAGGTAGGACAGGAAGGGCCATGGGCAACCTGAGGGGTCTAGATGTGCCTCTGCCCTTCTCTGTGCACAGGGCTGTTGTTTCCTGCAGGTGTTGACATTTCCTGTTCCAGATGTGCTGAAGAGACCTGCACAAAACTGGACAGATGCTCTGAGAGACAGACAGTAGCAAAAGGTCATGTCTATGATAGTCCACCAGCATCCTCTGAGGCTGATGCTTGCTGCTCATGTCATTCCAAGCCTGAGCTGATGTACCGTGCTTTTCAGTGGGACTTGGTAGCTCAGCCTAATGCTAGCCAGGTTCTGTCCACAAACTGCTTTGGAGAAAATGAGGACAAAACTCTTTTTACAAATACTGTAAGGACATCTCAATATTAATGGGGTGCTATGGACAATCATGAGGAATTTGAGCCCCCAGATTCTTATTCCATAGCACTGACGGGCTTTGTAAATCAAAGGGAATACCAATGAAAGAATCTGTTTTCAATATTTTGTTATCTTATATAGGAAAGAGAGGTTCTCAGGCACAGTGACTGACCAGAGGAGCAATTCTAGGCAAGGCAAATGACCAGCAGCTCCAAGCACCAAAATATTGCATGTGTGGCTGGAAGATGAGGAAATACCTTTCATCCTTATCAGGAAATACCTAACTATCATGGGGCTTGGTCAACTTCTTTCCCAAGTTGAACTCAGAAGCCCAAATCCATCCATTAACCTCCACAGCTCGTAACTTCTGATGCAAAACAGCCATCTGGTCAGTGTCGTTCCAGAGCCAAGTTGATAATTTGGAGAGTTACCAACATTTTCCCATGGGAAGAAAGCTGGGCAGTTGCTGCTGCTGTATGTCTCTAGAAGGCAGTCTGCCAGCACTCAGGGCTGTTGTCCAGTGCCAAATAGACTTTTAAAAAGCATGGCCCTCAGTGACAAACCATAATGGAAAGGTGCAACACATGCACCTAAGCAATCAATGCTCCCAACACGGTGACATTGAGCAGGCACTGCAGTGATCTCTGACTTTCTCCTGTAACTGTGCTGCCAAAGAAAAGGGCTCTTAAATGTTGGTGTTGCTAATGGTATTACTTGCCACTAACAGGAGGGGGGTTCTCTTCCGGTGAGCTTTACTTTGGTCACTGTCATCTTCTTTGCTCCTGATTTAGGCAACTGAGAGATCTCAAGAGCTATAAATACCTCTGAAAATGAATTTTAAAAAACCCAGCCCACAACACTGAAGAGAACTTGTTATCAGGCAAAAAATAAGCATAAGAGAGTACTCTAGAAAGATGCCTACATGTCAGCCTGGTAGAAAAGTGTGTACAGGTGAAGCACTTCCATCACCAAATACCACCAGTGAGGGAACGGTTCTGTCCTCCTGCCATGCATACACCAAACCTCACAAGCACTGAGCCTCTGGAAATACAGAGTCCAAACTCCTATCCTGTGGAAGACTGGCAAAGTAGTTTCTTCTATTTATGTGGTGGCAACAGAATTTAAAAGTGATGCAGCACTATGTATCAGAGCCACCTCTAGGCATTAGATATCTCATGTGATAACAATATAGTTCTGGTAGCTTCCTTAGAATACCTCTCTTCCAGGTATCTCTTCCATTTTGCTGAGCTGTCCTTTTGTTTCTCATTAGGCTGCTTGTCTCTCCCTCCCAGAAAGCTGGGTGAAGCAGTGTGTTGCCATGTGAGAAGCAGAAATGCACGCCACTGGCACGCTCCTCTGGGAGCCCACAGCTTTTCACATCACTCCTAAAGAAATGGGGAATCTGCTCTGGCTTAATAAAGATTCATGGAAAAGTACTTAAGAAGACAAGGCACAGCTACCCATCACAGCCCTTTGCATTTCCAAAGATGAAGGTGAAAACCCAATTCTGTATGACTGCAGTTCTGCCAGATCACTTAAATCATCAGGACATTGTGATCATCACTGGTAAAAACTCTTGGCAGATCTGGCTGCACTAGCACAGCTATTTAGAGTTGAGTACTTCAGGCTTGGGTCCACTGGCAGTAGAAACTGCTGCTGTGCAGGCATCTACATCAAATATTCATAGGATCATTGAACACTTTGGGCTGGAAGAAACTTTAAAGACCATTTAGTTCCACCTGACCTTCCACAAGACCAGGTTGCTCAAAGCCTCATCCAACTTGGCCTTGAATACTTCCAGAGATGGGGCACCCACACCTTCTCTGGGCAACCTGTTTCAGTGCCTCAACACTCTCATAGTGAATAATTTTTTCCTAATATCTAATCTAAACATATCCCCTGTCAGTTTAAAGCCATTTTCCCTTGTCCTATCACTACCTGCCCTCATAAAAGTCCCTCCCTAAATCAAGAGCATTGCAGAGGCCATGCTTTCTGTTCCCAAGGTGTGAGAGTTGAAGCCTGGGAGAGATGAGCTTCCCATGGCACTCCTTTCAGTATATACACTGACTAGTACAGGTGGGTTTTGGATAAAGCATGTACACATCACTCTCATCCTGTTGAGATGCAAAAGTATAAGGTTTTCCCCATGATACAACAGTAAATAATCTGAAAAGAAGAAAGGAACAGATTCTAATGCCAACAAAACAGCCAGTTCTTCAGGAGATTTGCCATGGAGAGTAATCATGTGAGCATATCCAGTGCTTTAAACTGTCTCAAACTGCTTGAAATCTCAGGCTTAGGCACTTTGACAGGCTTCCTTTAAAATCTATGACAGTGGATTTGAATGCATTGACTACGTCACTCAGATTTTGTCAGATAGATCCCACAGCAGCAGCCACAGGAGACACTGTCCTCAGCCCAGAGAAGCTGGATTTCAGAAATGTTGTTTTCCTCACTGATAGCAGGGGCAGAGGGCATTGTCAGGCAGGGTCAGCTCAAGACCATTTTCATTTAAGCCTTCTGTGAAGCAGTGACTGTCAATGACAATGCATTCACCATCTGTGCAAATACAGATTTTCACCTGCAACACACTTCAGAGGCAGTGTCTGAATGACCTGACTTGAGAAATACATTTGCTTGACTGCCCATTCTAATTTCCACAAGAGTCTATTCTCTGGAGTCCCAGTTGTACAGCGACTCGCTTTTAACTGGGTTTTATTCTCACTTTGTAATGAGGAGAGGAAAACCCAGTATGATAGGGATACAATATACAGACGGAGCAAGAAATATCTGTATTTGCTGAAGAGGTGTGTTATTTCAGGATATTTTCATCTAGTCTGATAAAAATGCTATTTCTATAGAAACAACTGATGAAAAAAACAACAAAGAGGAAATCCCATGCTAACTGTCAAAAGGCAACATAATGTTCAGCAGATGCATTATTAGTGATGAGTAAATACTCAGCTGTTTTGGGTTTTTAAAATACACAATCCTTCCCTCTCACTTACATGGTTAAATCACATTGAGCATGGATGTGTGCTTTTTATTGGTGAACAAGTAGAGATTTGATTTAAAATATCCCTGCTTCACCTAGTCCCAGGGATGCCCTCTACTCAGTGGGGTGTTGCTGTCACAGAATAACACAGGTAACAACTTAATACTGAGCATTTTGTCCTACCAGACTCAATGCTTTTTTACAAGGACTACAAAATGAATAGCTAGAGTGGACAGCCCATAGATCAGGTACATGAACGGTAACAATCATGTTGTAACATGAGCTACATAACTGACTGAAGCCCCCACACAACCTGACCTAAGAGGGTGTGAAGGTGACCACATGGCAACCACTGGGTAACAAAACAGTGAACCCATGAAAAGCAGGAAGACCCCAGACCCGAATATTGCAATTGGTCCAGGCTGTCATGTGAGGGACAAGGAGTTTAGATTGTAAGGGTATAACTGTCCAAGGATTTGTTCAGGGTCCCGCTTTTAAGGCACCTAGCTCAAGTTACCAGATACAGTGACTGATCTGTGCCAATAAATCTATCTGATGGAGATAGGAGCCTAGTGTCAAAAATTTCTTCAACAAAAGCTAACACAAGTAAGATTTATATCTTGGACTGATCCCTCATGATAATTTGTTTTCCATTCACCAGCAGACCTGCGTGCTGCTCACCACACTGCTCTCCAGCTGCTCTGTTCTCAACTTCAGTTTCTGTCTTCTGGGCAGAAGAATTATCTGCTTCCATGGCCACCTGCTTTTTAAACAACTCATCTTAATATTTATCATCTCTGCAACACAGATAATACTGCTACATTTGCAGATTTACCTTTCTAATCCCACCAAGGCCACTGCCATATTGCTTTTCTTGTTCTGATCCCTTTCCTGTTATAATCCAATGAGAAAGCACTCAGCTGTAGGCACGCCTGCTTCTCTCTGCTTTAGAAGACCAAAACCATGTTTTAGAAAGTCATGTGAAACTGACTTGTGGCAAGCTAGAAGAAGGGGATGAGAGAGATTTTCAAGGCTTGTGAGAAGACTGACGATCTTCTAAAATCTCATAAAATAGCTCTCGTTGAGTGAGGAATATTTGAGTTCACCTCCAAAGACTCCAAGAGATGCACTGCTGGGAATTTCGTTGCCAGAATCGCTTAGCAAATCCATGCAAACATGTTGGTACTTATAGTTTTATAGGATAAATATGAAGACACACAAGCATGATTTATTGATAGAGCATAAGCTATATATAGTGCCCTTAACTGTATTATTAAAACTGCAGGTAAATAATTAATGGAATGAAGGAAAGATACATACAGCTCTGGCAGTTTTGATGGGAAGCATTCCTCTCTTGCGGTAATTAAAATTGAATATATTCTGAGTATATTTGTATGTCTTTCTGTCAAAAAAAGATTACTTCCTCATTTCACCTGCATGCTAAGAGCCACTGCGTGTGGCTGCAGAAGCTGTGCAGCCAGCGTGAGAGGAGTCAGGGAAGGAAAATGCTTCTGGCTGTCAGGCTTGAATGCCACCCCACACTCAGGGTAGGATTACTGTCCATGGTGTTGACCGGTTCTGTCTGGTTGACCCTCAGGGTAGTTTCAGACAAGATGTAACTCAAAGAACACATGTTAGTTTTGCCAAGTTCAATGCCGACCATGCCCATGAGAAGCATTTCAGAAAGGCACAGGCTGGATTCAGCAGCAAGCAAGAGACAAAGTTAATGTTTTATGATTAGAATCAGAGGACTACTCAAGCAAAGCAAAATTCAGCTAGCAGTTGGTTATGGTCTCCATAAACATGTTTCCTGGCTTTGAGAGGAAAAGATGGGCTCAAAGCAGGCTCTTTCATGACTCAGGCCATCTTGTTTAGTGAATTGACTCAGTTAAAGACAGGGAGGGTCAAATATCCTGTAACACCTTTAGTGTATCCTTTTCCACTGGATGGGGAGTCATTTATTTACACCATTTCCATGCTAACGACATTAGTGAGGTGAAAGTGACCTTACAACCAGTTGTTAAATTCCCTGGAATCAGAACCATAAGCAGTTGTCAGACAGTCTAAGCAGTCCCAACGCTTCACCCAAACACATTCCAATGCAACCACTGCCACGGCCTCCCTGCCTTACTGTCCAGGTGGGAGAACTGAACTGTGTTCATGGGGTCCATGGGAAACCATTCCCAAGTTCAGCCCCAGGAAAGCCTCAAAGCGGGAGAGAGAAGTCTTCTACTCGCACCACTGCATCTGCCCCACGCTTTTGTAAAACCAGTGGTCCTCTGATGCCCGGTCTGAAGATGAGTAGTGCAAAAACTAAAACCTTGGTTTCTCATTTTGCTTCAATCAGAGGTACAATCTGTTGATTTCAATAGATTTTGGAGCAGCCCTACATGACCTTCACTGCCCCAGAAGCAATGATACACAAAAGGCAACAAGGTGCCAAAGGACACATTAAACCTCCCACTTCAATCAGCCAGACCTGTGGTAGCAATGGAGTCCTGTAGCCATCAGCACAGTGGGTGGTTCCACATAAAAAGGATGAGAAGCTTCTGCTCTTGAAGTTTAACTGCAAGAAACCTGCACAATTATTTCAAAGTGTTTCTTGCATCCCAGACCAGCACAATTTGGGAACAACAATATTAAGTGGCAGATGGTGGTGGTAGGGTAGCAGTTATTTTCAGTGAGACGGAGAATTTGACACCCCATTTCTCAGCAGGCACTGCTATTCCTGAACTAGGTTTGACTTTAATATGATTCCTTTTGCTTCAGGGAGCGCAAAGCAGAGCTCCACCAGCTGATGAACTGCAGTCTGGCAGGGCAGCATTGGAGAAGCACTCCAAACACTCTCGAGGTTCCCTTCTGCAAAACTCAAAATGTAATTAAGAGCAGATCTATTTATTCCTCCTGCTAGGAGCATCTCTAAGCGCACCAGATGTAACAGCAGTAACTGCTCAAACACCTCTGCCAGAATCATATGTCTGACCATTAGGTTAGAATCATGGTCACTCTTGTTATGTTAGCCTAATGGGGCATCTTCAAGTTGATTTCTACTTCAAGGAGTGCTCAATGACCTAAAATAGTGCAGTTGTCAACTTTACCATGTCAGGAACATAGTTGCTTATCAGAAGACATGAAGCTGAGGGAGATGTTTGCTGCTCAGCATTTTAAAAATTGAAATTTTCATTTCAATTTTTATGAGTTAATCACAGCCCTGTTTCTCTGACAATGTAGTTAAGGCTGGCTGTCTGCTGACAGGATGAAAGATTATCTTAGTTTCTCTAGATATAAGTGCTTTCAATGACCATAATGGATAAAACTTGTTCCTGACTGTAATTCTGCTTTAGTATTACAGTTTTCTGAAGGGATAAAACCCCGCAGTGCTTCATTTCTTATGGCATCAGAGACCTTGTGGTGAGTCCTTCCCGAAGAGTGAGACCACCTGCTCCAGTCCAAGTCCCAGTGAGGATCTGTGCCTGTTCTTGTCCTCAGGTAATTAATTTCCCAGGTAAAAAGGCTGAGAGTTGACCAAGCACTAAAATCAATAACCAACATTAAAATCAGAGCTCCTGCAAGTTCCAACAGCTCTCTCATAGTTTCTAAGCTTGGCACGTATTACAAATGAGCAATCAGATATGAATAATAAATTACAGCCGTGTTCACAGAGCTTTATGTATCTGCTCTCCCAAAACACCTCCGGTCTCGGGCACGGCAACGCTCTCCGATAATGACGAGGCACAGCTCCTGCGTTTACATAAATGCATTTGTGTGTGTGCAGACAGTCGCTGTGGGATGCAGGCGGCCTGTGTTTGGACCCAAGGGAAGCGCCCTGGGGAAGCCGCCTCGGGCCGCACAAGCCCAGGGCGAACTCACAGCCGCGGCTCGGCGGCGGGACGTCCCTCCAGGAGCCCCGGGCCGGGCGGCAGCAGCGGGCAGCCGTAACCACAGTGCCGGGAAACAAGACCGTGATTAACGCGTCAAAAGCCGAAAGGAAAATTCAATTCATTGAGTTGAACTCCCCGCGGGCAGCGAGGGCCGGGACCGCGCCGGCGGAAGTGACGGCGGCCGGGCGGAAGTGGCGGCGGGGCAGGGCGGAAGTGCCGGCGGGAGCGGTGCGGTGCCGGCGCAGGTGAGTGGCGGCCCGGGCTGCCGAGAGCAGCGGCCCAGCGTGGCAACGTCTGCCTCAAAGCTTAAACGCTGCTTCTGGAAAGCATGTGGGAGAGCACTGTGGCGCTCCGTACTTTACGGTGTAAAGTAAACGCCGTTCGCTGTGACACGCTGGTGCTGCACTGGTGCTTAGGGTCCCTCACTGTCATGACGGACCTTCCTGCCCAGGCTCACACTTGGACTGAAGTTGGTTGGTTCAGAAGTGGCTCTGGCCCTTGATTGACGCAGCATGTGGCTTTATTGCCTTCTGTGCTCTTGTGTTTTCTTTTAGTCTGACTGAGATCTCTTGTCCCAACCATGCCTGTAAAACTTCCTCCAGAGCTGATGGGTTTTTCAGACAGTGTCCACGGCAGGTCCAGAGCATGACAGAAAGCTCCTTTTTGAGACTTTTAGTATAGACAGGGTGTACAACAGCAGATGATAGTGTGTCCACATAACAGTCATTATTTGTGCAGTGTAGAAGTGCTCACGGACCTTGGACAGCATTTCTGATCCCTTACGTGTGTTCCCAGGACAGTATCTCAGTGTGTTGCTTCTGCTGGCTGGCTGGCGGTCCCTCTGGGCAAACAGATCGTGTGTGGTGAGCTTTTAATAGCCAGTTGCAAGGCTGGAGGTGAGCAGGATGCTGGGGTTAGTGCTGATCCTCAGGAGTTTGTCAGTTGTCCTGCATGTTTTCTGTGAGCTCTGGTGGGTAGGAACAACTCCTGTTGACGGCCAAGGGAGTGTTGCTAATGTGCTTTGTTGGCTTCCATGGGACATGGAAAAAGGTCCCCTTAGAAAGCCAAGTGTTTTCCCTACATTCATTCTGTGTGCAGGTCCCATGTGTACTGAAGCAAAAGGCTTTGAGGAGAGGCTTCCTGGAGGAACATCCAACCTCATGAACAATGGCTGCTTAGTTGTGTTCTTGCACTGAGAGTTTCCCAGAGAAACAAAGGCAGTTTCAAGATTCACTATATTTCTTGCTTGAGTGTTTTGATAGAGAGAGACTTGGAGAAGTTTATGTAGAGGTGTGTGTGGAGGAGGCTTCTTGCAGAAAGCTTAGCAGCAGCCTTTGCTTCCAACTGTGTGTTTTGTGCCTGTTGACGCTGGCATCCTCCTCTTTTGGGCTTTGAAGCCTGTGATGACATGGCATGGAACACTTGGCTTGGGATGCGTGTTCCGCTCCTTATGGATCTCAAAGAGGGACCAAGCAAGTGAAGTCTGGCTGTGGGAGCCCCGTTGTGGCAGCAAGCTCCATAAATAAACAGCAAGTAGGTGTGTGCCTATGCTAGGAGTACACAAAAAAAAAAAAAGGAGCTGTCTGTGGAGGTTGCAGTTTTTGCTGTGCAGTTGCAAGGGGAGTGGGCTGGAAGGGAGCGTTTCACATTCTCAGCGTCAGTCAGAGCGGCAGTGAGATCCCAGGTGTTTTTGGGTTAGGCCCTTCCTTGACAGTAGCAAGGTACCACAGCAGGGTGCTCCTTCCTGCCTTCCTGCCCTGAAGTGGCCTTTGGTTGATGGTTTTACACCAATACCTTGCATAAAACCAATCAACAAATGTAAAACTTCCTGGCTCCCTTTTTTCTCCATTCAACCAACCTTGGTCAAGAATGAGATCCCTGAAAACAGTATAAATATTCCAAGTGTAGGTCATAAATTCTGCAGGCAGTAACTCTTGTGTCTGTGAGCATCCTTCCCCCAAGGTTTCTACCCACATATTTTACAATCAAGTATGGTAATAGTATAAGAGAAACCATGGCTTCAGCGCAGTGGCTGTGCCTGCAAAATTATTGAACTTTGTTTTTGTCTGAGATTAGCATTGCAAACAAATGCAAACTCTTTGCATTTTCTCATCTGTTCTGCCTATCCCTATGGCAGATAACTGTAGTTTTAAAAATCCAACTCCACTTTCCTTTCCAACTTCACAATAAATCATGCCTGAGTCCTGCTGAGCTTTTAAAAGTGGAAGAGATAAATATGTACAAACTATTTCAACATACTGAGGGTGGGAGGGTGCCAAGTCTACAGCACTAATGCTGATCAGTGATTGAAATGAGTGTGAAATATATTTGCAAACAGTTTACTTGCTGCCTGTGAGAAATGGATTGCTGGTCCCAGGCTCTGGGAATCAGAGGTGGGGAGTAACAGCCACAAATATTTTCTTGCATGGTAGATGGGAGGTGGAATAGTTGCCTTCCTGGTGAGTTGTCATGTGCAGAGAGGTAAAAGTCTGTATAAATCTCACTCTTGTTTTTCAACCCCAAACTGGCCTGGGCAGTGAATGAAGATGCTTGGAAATAGCACAGCTTCTGCCAATAAGAGGGCAGTGAAAGAGAACTGAAGCAAGAGTTCCACATCAGGAAGAAAGACATTTTTCACTTGGGAGATCTGAGTGAGGAGATCAAACAGAGTCAGCGAGTGCATTGTCCAAATCTATGTGGACAGGCTCTTGCATCCTGCCAGGGATGTTAATGCTGGGATCTGGAGAAGATGGCATGCTCTGTAGTGATGCCTGTGGAGGGAGTTAAAGCAGATTGATGCATTCACAATATATTGGTGGGCAGCCCCCGTGCCACAACAGTAGGACAAACCCAAACAGAGATAATTGCTCACCCTGAAAATTTAGGTTTTCAAATTTCAGCAGTAAAGGTGCAACCCCCATCCTCTGAGGTAAAGTTCCTGGGAGTATGGTGGAGGGGAGGAACAGTGTGTGTTCACCCCAAATCCTTGACTTCCTTTGAGCAAATTAAAATTCCTGGATAGAAGAAGGAGCTACAACATGCCCTTGCCCTCCTGGTAATTTGGGGAAAACACATCCTGGCTTTCTCCATCATAGCCTGCCCTCATCATGATTTAACACACCAGAGGACCACCTGGGACGGGACCCCTGTCTGTGTAGAAGTCCTAAAATTTTTAATATTTGAGGCTGGGTTATATCAGGTTTTAGGGCCAATACATCTAACAGATCCACTTCATATCAAATGGGGCTTTGTAATTCATAGATTATCAATGCACATGTGGCAATGGGGACCTGAGGGTCCGACTTGCCCTGTCAGGTTTTATTTGCACAGCTTTAAAGATGCAAAAATCTTTATTCAGTTTGGTAGCAGTGCCTCTGTGGCTAGTCTAGCTGTACAGGGAGCTGAAAAAGTCATATGGCAAGAACCAGTTATTCTAGTGGGACCTTTCAAGGTTTTGAAACCCACATTGGCCAGAACCCCATCTAATGTGGGGGTTTTGCAGAGAGAAGCAGTAAGAAGGTGGTATGAACAGTTACATCATCACTGCCATATGCCTCAGATAGAGGAGGGAGCACCCAGAGTGCTCCAAATACAAGAATTGCCTGTCAGTCTACTGGACCAGGAGCCTCCCTTCTTATATAAAACCTACCCCTCAAGTTGAGCTCCACCTGAAAAGTGTGTGATTCACTGATGCATCCTCCAAAAGAGAGGGAAATACTGAGCAGTGTTCCTGCATGTTGATTCAGGGGACAGAATTGTGACAACGGGAGAAGAAAGTGCTCAGATGGGAGAATTGGTAGCCATGTGCAGGGTGATTGTTAGAGAGGCTGACACTAAAGAACCAGTGTTTATTTATATGAACCCCTATGCTGTTTTTAAGGGATGCACCAAGTGGCTCCCGTTTTGTGAACAAAACCAGTGGGCGATCAACTGGGTTGCCAGTGTGGCAGTGAGAGAAATGGGAAGATATCCTAAACTTGGCTAAGCAGAAGTGTTTCTTGGTGGGATGGATTCCTGCCTGCCAAAAGAGGGATAATCCAGCCCACCTGTTGAATAATCAGGTAGATTCACTGAGCCGTGTGGCAGGTATGGCAGTAAAGGGAGAAGAAAAATGGGAACATGTGCTAGAGTGGTTACATGTCAAGGGAGACCACTCAGGATTTAAGGATCTTTTTAAGGGAGCTGGTAACACAGGGTGGCCTGTCACTTGGGAACTGTGTAACACTGTCGTCTGAGTCTGCAGCCCATGTTGTACGGGACTAGAGAAACAACACCCCTTGCAGGAGGCACCCCTTCACTAATGACATGGAAAAGGCCTCTGGGAGACCTGGCAGGTGGATTATATAGGGCCTTTCCTGAAGTCAGAAGGAAAGCAGCATGTTCTTGTCAGGGTGGAAGTAATATCAGAGCTCACTCAAGCTGAGGCAGTAGCAAGAGTAGCAGGGCACAGCACTGTAAAGGGACTGAAGCTGTGGTTTAATTATTTGCCATGGCCCCAGTCCCTCCAATCCCACAATGGTAGTCACTTTACTGCTGGGGAGGTTCCAGAGTGGGCATGGGATGAAGGAATACAGTGGATCTTTCACAGTTCATACTACCCTCAGGCAAATAATACTGCTGAATGCAGGAATGGACTCTTGAAGAGGACCCTGAAACCTCATGAACCTGGATGGACAAGGGTGTCAGATGGGGTACATAGAGTCAACAGCTGCTGGGGAGTTAATGGGTGCCCATAACTCACAGCCTTTTGTTTTCAATCCCCACCCATACTCCCTGGAACAAAAGAGGCCAAAGACCCTGCAAATCCTCTCCATTACCTGGGACAACTGGTTTGGCAGAATTACCAAGAGTGGGATTTGTACCCCTGACCTTAAAAAAGCCACTTAACTTGTGTGCCTGGGTGGTGGATTGTTCCCTCCTTTTAATCATGGTTTGTTTCTATGCATGTGTATGTTTTACAGATTATCTGGAATCCACTGCTGGACCTATGCTTTCAACTGTTGAGTGGACGGATCATTTTGTGTATTTTTTAGTGTGATTTTCCTAAGCCTATTTAGCCTTTTTACTAGAAAAAAAATGGTGTGGGGAAGGTTTTTACTCTTATGTTATGGATGTATGATTTTGTCTCAAGCGACTGAGAATCAGAGTACTGAACCAAATTTAGCTTGGGAGTTGATACAAGGATTTATGCATATTTGGAATCATACAAATCAAGGAATATGTATTAACCTCCCCAACTCTGCATCAGAGGGGTTTAGATTTATGATGATTTGGTTAAATTTTTCAGAAATATTAACAAGAGAACTGGATAATCTTAAAAAAACAGGAGGAAATATTACCTGGGGAACGGTCGAGTCCCCGTTCCTAGAGCAGAAAGAAGGACAACAATGGGATGCAAATGGGACATGGGTAGAATACAGGAAAGCCTTTTACCAGCTCCCACGTGACTCTACCTGGAGCCATTTATGGAATCAGACGTGCTATCGGTCATTAGACACCCACCCTACTGAGACCTTGCACAATGTCACTTCTATCCCTTGCACGGTGGTACCATGGTGGGATTCTCCTGCTGAGGGTGGGTTTTTCGAACATGAGTACAATTTACATTGGGATGCAGGATGGTGTATACAAATCCCCGATAACCCAGGAACCACACACCAAGTTAACCGAACAAATTATGAGTGGGCCTGGTCTCTGAAACAAATCTTTGACCCTATATCTACCCTGCAATGGGCCTCCAGGGCCCCCACAGGGAAAATAGTAGAATGGGAAGTGGAGAAATCAGACTGTAAGGACCATCAGACCACACTACCTAATGGGGAGAGCATCTGCTGGAAAGTGAGGAACCATAGAAGCATTATCCAAAGTAAATCAGAGACCTCCTTTCTGAATTGTTCCCGTATATTAGATTGTACCACAGGAGCAGGTGAGCCTATAGAAACCTGGTACATTTCGGAGCTGAGAACTTTTATCCGGGACATGTGTACCTGTTGGGATTATCCCAACTACGGCTATCTAAACCAAGACACCCGATGCAATGGGTCTTACGAAAATTCGGAGACAGCACTATCCTGTGGCATTCCCGTTACACATGGCCCTGACCGAAGAAGGGTCTGGAATTCAAGTAGCGAAGCACAGGAAGTTCCCCAAGGTGACCTGTATCAGTGTTCACAAGCCAAATATCCAGCTCCACGGGGAACGGTATGGGCATGTTCAGATGGGAAAATGTATTCCCACTTGAACATGTATGATATGGCTGGACTCCAGTGTACTATAGGGTTTCCTACCATGTGTCCATCTAAAACATTCAATTATACACTTTATCGTAACAACAAAGTGCGGAGAGAAATCCACAATCCAACAGATGCAAAAGGGTGGATTGGGGGGATTCAAGTCCCTGACTATTATACCTGGGGACAAAATGTTGCATTAGACTTAGAATCGTTTTTTGTGTCCAGTGGAGTTATCCAACAGCACAAATATGTCTTAGAGAACTTGACTAGGCAAGTCCACGTGTTAAGCAACTGGACTGGACGTTCACTCAGGGAACCAAATTTGCAGGTCCAGCAGGCATCAAAAATGGCTTTGCAGGACCGATTAGCCCTAGATATGTTGTTGTTGAAAGAGAATGGAGTGTGTGGGATGCTAAACCTAACGGATGGAGAATGCTGTGTCACTGTCCATAACGCCACCACCACCATAGAAGAGGCACGTCAGAAGATGAAGGAGATTGCTGAACAAACGGGCGAACTGTTTCAAGCAATGCAACCGAAGGACTAGTTTGATGGACTGAGCCTGGATTGTGGATCACATGAATACTAAAGTGCCTTGGATTTAGGGGATGGGGAAGGTGGCTTGTGTACATTGCCCTTCTGATACTGTGTGGATTCTTGGGTTTGATGATAGGTTGAAAAGTCACGTCAAACTGTTTGCTTGTGATGAGTTTATTACGGTTATAGAGAAAAGGGATAGAGTTTCTAGCACTGTATAATTCCACACCATTCACGTCATGGCAGGGACGTGGCTGCAGCAGGAGGAAGCCAGGGGCTGGAAGTGGAAGGGTGGCCATCTTTTGCCATGCTCGGGGGTGTGCAGGATTCAGGGTCAGCCTGACGGACTTAGCCCCTGTCTGCCTCTGGCGGTCCCTTTCGTGTTCCTCTGAGCCGTGGCTTTTCTGGTTTGGTGCTCAGAGACAGCGCCAGTGAGCCCAACAGCTGGTGAACTACTCCAAGAGAAAGAAAAGAAAGCAGCAGCGCTGCAGAGCCCAGCTGAGCCACGTGGAGCCCAAGCCGCAGCTGCTGTGACCGCAGCAGCCACCAGAGCTGCCGCTGGAACCACCGAGCTCTCCAGTCCCGCTCCCACAAAGTCAGGCCCAGGAGGAGGGTCCTCTGACCTGCTTCAGAGCCCTGTCAGGTCCCACCAGGTTTTGCCTTGTCCCTGTTCTTCTATTGGTTTTGGTCTGAGGGGGGAAAGTTAAATTGCAAGCCTCCCCGACATTCTGCTTTTGTTTTCCCACATATACCATGTTGCCCAGCGCAGGGCCAGTCAATGTTTTGTCTTTGTCTGGGAAAACCACACTGGGTGTGGTCTTCGGGAAGTGTTTTTGTTTGTTCAGTAGTGAATACCCTTTTGTGGGTAAAACACTCTCTTTTGTACACTCTTTTATTAATATTGTTGTGGTTATTGCAATTTTTCAGTAAATTGTGATTCCAATTTATAATCTCTCCTAGTGTTTACTCCACTACCAGAAGGGGGCAGGAGAAAGGGGGCAGCTCAAGTAGGTTTAGTATTCCCTATAAATCAGCACAGAGCTATAAGCAGGGGATGAAGGAGATTGTTTGGACTTGTGAAAAGACTGGTGACCTCATAAAACAAAAAAAATCTCATAAAAAGCCTCATAAAATAGCTCTCATTGAGTGAGGAATATTTGAGTTCACCTCCAAAGACTCCAAGAGATGCACTGCTGGGAATTTCGTTGCCAGAATCGCTTAGCAAATCCATGCAAACATGTTGGTACTTATAATTTTATAGGATAAATATGAAGACACACAAGCATGATTTATTGATAGAGCATAAGCTATATATAGTGCCCTTAACTGTATTATTAAAACTGCAGGTAAATAATTAATGGAATGAAGGAAAGATACATACAGCTCTGGCAGTTTTGATGGGAAGCATTCCTCTCTTGCGGTAATTAAAATTGAATATATTCTGAGTATATTTGTATGTCTTTCTGTCAAAAAAAGATTACTTCCTCATTTCACCTGCATGCTAAGAGCCACTGCATGTGGCTGCAGAAGCTGTGCAGCCAGCGTGAGAGGAGTCAGGGAAGGAAAATGCTTCTGGCTGTCAGGCTTGAATCAGAACCATAAGCAGTTGTCAGACAGTCTAAGCAGTCTCCGGGTGGGAGAACTGAACTGTGTTCATGGGGTCCATGGGGGACCATTCCCAAGTTCAGCCCCAGGAAAGCCTCAAAGCGGGAGAGAGAAGTCTTCTACTCGCACCACTGCATCTGCCCCACGCTTTTGTAAAACCAGTGGTCCTCTGATGCCTGGTCTGAAGATGAACGGAAATCTAGAGATTTAAGTGCTTTCAGTGGTCATAATGGATAAAATTTGTTTCTGGCTGTAATTTTTAAGTAGTATTGTAGCTTTCTAAAGGTAAGAAAAAAAACCCAAGCAGTGAAAAAGTGCTTCATTTTTTACAGCATTAGGGCACTTGCGGTGAGTCCTTCCCAGCCCACCTGGTCCAGTCCAAGCCATAGTGAGAATCTGTGCCTGTTCTCATGCTCAGAGAATTTTTTTCCTAGGTCTGTCATCTTTATCCATCTCACCAGTGTCTACTGGTATCTGAAGAGAGGATGTCAGAGGATGGAGCCAGGCTCTTCTCGATGCTGCCAAGCAATAGGACAAAGAGGAATGGGCAGAAACTGATGCACAGAAGTTCCACCTGCACATGAAGGAGAACTTCTTTATTGTGCCTGTGACCAAGCACTGGAACAGGTTGTCCAGAGAAGTTGTGGAATCTCCCTCACTGGAGGTACTCAAAAACCTGGATGCAATCCTGTGCCATGTGCTCTAGGATGACCCTGCTTGAGGGGGGGAGGTTGGACCAGATGACCCACTGTGGTCCCTTCCAACCTGGCTCTTTCTGTAAAAAGGCTGAGAGTTGACCAAGCACTAAAATCAATAACTAACATTAAAATCAAAGCTCCTGCAAGTTCCAACAGCTCTCTCATGGTTTCTAATAAAGCTTGTCACGTATTACAAGTGAGCAGTCAGATATGAATAATAAATTACAGCTGTGTTCACAGAGCTTTATGTATCTGCTCTCCCAAAACACCTCCGGTCTCGGGCACGGCAACGCTCTCCGATAATGACGAGGCACAGCTCCTGCGTTTACATAAATGCATTTGTGTGTGTGCAGACAGTCGCTGTGGGATGCAGGCGGCCTGTGTTTGGACCCAAGGGAAGCGCCCTGGGGAAGCCGCCTTGGGCCGCACAAGCCCAGGGCGAACTCGCGGCGGGCCCTGGCTCCGGGAGCCGGGGGGTGCCCGCCAGGAGGGAGGGCGGCGGCCGCGCCGGCGGAAGTGACGGCGGCTGGGCGGAAGCGCCGCCGGGGCAGGGCGGAAGTGCCGGCGGCAGCGGCGGTGCCGCGCAGGTGAGTGGCGGCCCGGGCGGTGGCGGTAGCGGGGCCTCTCCGGCCCGCGGGAGCCCCGGGGCGGCGGCGGGGCGGGCCCGGCCTGGCCTCTCTCGGTGTAGCTGGCAGGGGCCCAGCACTTCGCCTTTACCCTGATGTAAAGAGGAGCACGGCTACAGGCGCCGCGCGGTCCCCGGTCCCGTGGCCGTGCCCCCCGTGCACGGAGATGCTGCGGGATCTGTGCCGCTGTGTTCCTCCCTCTCTCCCTCGTTCCCCGCATCAGAGAGGCCTCGCCAGGCTGCGTCGCCATTGTCTGTTTAAGACTTGATTCAGAGTCGTTTGTGAAAGTCCACGAGGGCTGTGAACGCGGTGGGAACGCTGGGATGCATCAGTTCTTCAGTGTGTTAATAACAGCTTGTTGCTTTTCATTTTATTTTGTGCTGTTCTGGTTCCTGCGTATTGCAGAGACTCTCGAGACAAGCTGGGGACAGCAGCGTTTCTGTTGGCAAGGTGCTGTGTGCATGCACACGGTGTGTGCCCGACACGCAGAGTCACAGTCACTGAGTCTTATGTGACCAGCATGAGATGTGGAGCCTGTTTGAGGAGAATTTCTTGCAGCTGTTGACTCGTGGCTGGGGTTTTGCTTCTGGGGAGGAATGTCTTTCCAGTGTCTGCCTTCTCTGTAGCAACTAAACGTGTCAAGAAGACTGTTGGCCATTACAGCATTGTGTGCAGAAAGCATTTTTGTGACGGAGCAGAGAATGCACATCACCATTTTGCAAAGGAGCCAATAATCCTGAGTGAGGCTTTCATTGCCTGCTGATCTCAAGTGGGGAAAGTGTACTTTTCCACTGGCTGCTGGGCTGTCCAGGAGGGACTGAGATTTGACTCTCTGCTTTTCCTTTTAAATTCTTACCACAACCAACAAGGTCTAAAGACAGAGGTTAATTTGAGGCACTAATTGTGACAGCAGGACCTTGTATTCCTCTTTCGCCCAAACCTGATAATTTTATCAAAATAATGCAAAGTCGTAGACTTGTGAATGGGTAAAAAGACCTTCCCCAGGGCTCACAAATGACAGTAGCAGTCAGAGATTTTTTTTTTTGCTTGAACATATACATCTTTTCTTTTTGACTATTTCTAGTTCATAGATGTTACTGTGTTGTAAAAATCTCCCTTTACATTACATCTCTCCCATTACATGTTGGGCTCTGCCGCTGTGGAAGAAAAATGCACTGTAAATGCAGATGAGCCATAAGAAATTAAAAAGCCTACCAGTACTGGATTTTATCAAGTAAGTTGATAGTGTGTCCACATAGCAATCACTATGTTGTGGAGTGCAAAACTGCTCGTAGTCCTTGGACAGCATTTCTGATCCCTTACGTGTGTTCCCAGGACAGTATCTCAGTGTGTTGCTTCTGCTGGCTGGCTGGCGGTCCCTCTGGGCAAACAGATCGTGTGTGGTGAGCTTTTAATAGCCAGTTGCAAGGCTGGAGGTGAGCAGGATGCTGGGGTTAGTGCTGATCCTCAGGAGTTTGTCAGTTGTCCTGCATGTTTTCTGTGAGCTCTGGTGGGTAGGAACGACTCCTGTTGACGGCCAGGGGAGTGTTGCTAATGTGCTTTGTTGGCTTCCATGGGACATGGAAAAAGGTCCCCTTAGAAAGCCAAGTGTTTTCCCTACATTCATTCTGTGTGCAGGTCCCATGTGTACTGAAGCAAAAGGCTTTGAGGAGAGGCTTCCTGGAGGAACATCCAACCTCATGAACAATGGCTGCTTAGTTGTGTTCTTGCACTGAGAGTTTCCCAGAGAAACAAAGGCAGTTTCAAGATTCACTATATTTCTTGCTTGAGTGTTTTGATAGGGAGAGACTTGGAGAAGTTTATGTAGAGGTGTGTGTGGAGGAGGCTTCTTGCAGAAAGCTTAGCAGCAGCCTTTGCTTCCAACTGTGTGTTTTGTGCCTGTTGACGCTGGCATCCTCCTCTTTTGGGCTTTGAAGCCTGTGATGACATGGCATGGAACACTTGGCTTGGGATGCGTGTTCCGCTCCTTATGGATCTCAAAGAGGGACCAAGCAAGTGAAGTCTGGCTGTGGGAGCCCCGTTGTGGCAGCAAGCTCCATAAATAAACAGCAAGTAGGTGTGTGCCTATGCTAGGAGTACAATGAAATGTATTTGCAAACAGTTTACTTGCCGCCTGTGAGAAATGGATTGCTGGTCCCAGGCTCTGGGAATCAGAGGTGGGGAGTAACAGCCACATATATTTTCCTGCGTGGTAGATGGGAGGTGGAATAGTTGCCTTCCTGATGAGTTGTCATGTGCAGAGAGGTAAAAGTCTGTATAAATCTCACCTTTGTTTTTCAACCCCAAACTGGCCTGGGCAGTGAATGAAGATGCTTGGAAATAGCACAGCTTCTGCCAATAAGAGGGCAGTGAAAGAGAACTGAAGCAAGAGTTCCACATCAGGAAGAAAGACATTTTTCACTTGGGAGATCTGAGTGAGAAGGAGATCAAACAGAGTCAGCGAGTGCATTGTCCAAATCTATGTGGACAGGCTCTTGCATCCTGCCAGGGATGTTAATGCTGGGATCTGGAGAAGATGGGTGTGCTGGAGGGGGAGGTTTATGTGGTACCGTGACTCAGAGATTCTTGGTTGGCATTGATAATTGAGCAAGTGAAATCTGTTGTCTTGGACAAGATGTTATTCTGACTTTGCAAATCCAAGGCCATGTTGTTGGCATTCTGGCAGTGATGCACTTTTTGTCTGGCTTTTTGCTGGCTGGATGCCATTCTGCTCCTAGCTGGCTGACAGACCTCGTGTAGGCTTGTCTAGTAGTCTGTTGTTCAGCGATGAAGAACAAGGTTTTGTTCGTGTGGGACTCAAGTGGATGTGTCTTTGGGTGATCCTGAAGTAGGGGTCTGTAGTATGTACAGAAACATGAGTAGGACAAGAATGAGTAATTTTCCCATGCTGTCCCCATCCTATCTCCAGGAAATCCAGTTCTGTTACCAGTTTTCCATGTGTTCAGGTTCTATGTGAAAAGCACATGTGGCTGAGCTGCAACAGCAAGAAGGCAGGATGTTGTTGAGACCAAAGCCTGGGGAGTCTGAGGCAGACCTGCTGCGCTTTCAAAACCAGTTCCTGGCAGCCAGAGCTTCACCTGCAGTGAAGATTGTGAAGAAAGCAGACAAGAGGAAAGGGAAGGAAGGGAGCACAGATGCTGAGAGACCCCCGCTACAGGACAGCAAAGATGTAGTCATGTTGGATGGTAAATTTGTTTGTTTCTTTGAATTACTAAGATTCTCTGCGCCTTTCACTGTTCCTCACTGCTTGCCTTTCACCTGCCTTTCAATCCAATGCGGCTTTTCCCTTGCATTTGTGCCCTTTTTGCAGTACTATTTATTCCTTAGCCTTGGAAAATTGGCTTGTCCAATGTTACTAGCATCCAGTAGAACCACCTTTGTTGCCTTAGTCCACATTTTTCAGCTGTGGTACCTTGCCATCTGGAGGTGTTTTCTGTAATTTGTACTGTTTGGACACTGCTTATTTTGCCATCTATCCAGACCCTGTTCTCAGTGTCTTTGAGATTTACCTCTCCTAGCAGCTCCAGTTTTCAGCCAGCAGATCTGGCTTGCTTTTGTTTTCTCCATCAATAGTAGCTGTAACACTTCTGTCATGTGCTTGATCTCAGAAGCTCAAGGTGGTTTTTAAAAGCAATAATATAAATCATGCAGTACTTTGTTCCAGGAAGAGGAAATATGATCTGTTTATAGTAGGTGGAAAGAAGTTTGTTTGTGATCATACAAGTCCCTCAGTTTTAACAGTTTGCAGTGGAAATGTGCTTTTCTATGCCTCAACACAACCTGCAAGGATGACATTTGCTTCTGTACAGCCTTGCTTCTTCCCTTAATACTTGCAGTCAGACCTCAGTATCCTTTCCTGCTTATGGAGCTCTTTGGAATTTGGCAGTACATAAACAATAAAATTGTCAAGCGTATTTCTCTCCACTACACATTTCACGTTAGAGACAGGGGACTCTTAATTGTCTTATTACCTCCTCATCTTTGTTTCTCATCAGAGGAATAAAAAGTGCTGTTAGGAAGCCTTGGTCTGGTACCTGTTGCGCAGTGGTTATATAGCAGTAACTTGACTGCTTTTTTTTCTTCTTATTGCTTCCCCTCCTCAGGTTTTCCTGATACTCTCCCAGCTCTAACTCCAGCTCCTCCAAAAAAGTCCAAGATCAAAAGTGCTAATGTCCACTTCGAGGATGAAGATCCAGAGGAAAGATTGGAGAGTCATGATCGACACATTACAGCAGTCTTCAGCAAAATTATTGTATATCCGTTTTTTGTGTGATGATCTAGTGTTTGTTTTTTTGAATGCTTTGAACTAAGCAGGGATGAAGGGCTCTGTTGCTGCTTTTTATTTCTACAGTGTAATGAAGCAGCACTGTAGACCAGTGTCCTGGAGCACCTTGAAAGAAAAAAGCTCTTTGGGTGTGTTTTTGCTCTCAGTTAAATATAGATTCAGATCTGCTCTCCAGCCCCAGCTGCCTATAGGTCACACTGCTTGTGTGCAGGCATGTGCTATGGTGTGGATTTGGGTGAATTTCAGGACTCTGGTGGGGATGTTCTCATTGCTTTGCACTGGCCTAGGTTTTCCTTTTTCTGATTCTTTGAATGATGTGTAGAGTTGGCAGCCCAGTCTTTTGGAAAATAGCCTCACTTTGTCTCTAAATGAGCACAAGGTATTCTGAGCCTGATGACGATGTGAGCTGCAGAGCTGAGAGATTTTGAGTCTGCTCTCAGCTAAATGATACAAACGTGTCTGGCTGTTGCAATGGTTTTACTGGGTTTGAATTTTTTTCTTCAGGAACGAGACACAAGTGCAGTAGCAGTGACCATGCCAGTGCCCACGGGAGACCCATTCCCAAGGACATTTCACCGCTCTGAGATAAAAAGTGAGGTAAGATTAGGAGCAGATGTTTTATGCTACCTTCATTAACAATTAAACTTTCTCCCAGTAAAGCCTAATGCTTAATGGGGTTTGGTGGGGCTCAAAATAACCAATTTGGTATGCTGGAGATTATGAACTAGCTCAACATATCTCTGGCATTGCCACCTGAGTGTAGGAGAGAGTTCTTCTACCAAGCTGCCATCAAGTAGGTACTCCATACCCTGCAGCTAAATAACGTTGGAATCTTCTTGGTTTAGCCTCCTTCAGCTAACTTTGCTAAGGTGAATCAAATCTGCAGTGCTGTAATAGAATTGCTCCTGTTCTGCTTGTTTTTCTCTGAGGAACAATCTCTGTTAATTTGTCCACCAGGTTCTTATTGCACCTGATTTCTCCTGGCGTGACATTTCAGTATGGTTGCTCAGGTTATTTTTTGCAGCTTTTTTGATTTTGACATAATTTTTTTCAGAGGCTGTAAAACTGGAAGCCGTGGTTGCTATTATCAGTTGCTGCTGTAGTAGGAAGGACTGCTAGCTGAGTGGGAGTCAGATGCTGGGAATTGATATGTGATTGACAGCTGTGGTTGCTTTGAGGAGGTAGCTTATTTTGAAGGACAGCTTTTTTGAAAGTTTTAAACTACCGGTTTTGTTTATCTGATGCGGAAGTGCACAAAGCAGCTACCAAAGCTGCCTTCTAAGTTGCTTCTCTGGACTGGGGACATGCAAGCAATTTTTTGCTTAGTCTCCTTTGGATTTCCTGTGCATCCCCTGTGCAAGGCTGTTCAGAGCTATGCCTTTCCATCACCTAGGCAAGCAACAGAGTAATTTAGCCAGGATTATTTTAGCACCACTTGCCCACTTCTTACTGTGTAAATCTCTTCACCCTGCTGCTCACTAATCACCTTATAAGAAGCCTGTTCCAAGCATGTGGTGAGCACAGTGAAGTACAGCCCCATTTATACTCGGAAATCCAAGGTATTCGGCTATGCAGAGCTTCCAAACAGCAGGAAAGCTGGAACTGTTGTGTTTGGTGACATTTTGGGTGTATTTGCCTTGCTCGAATTCACTTATAATTAATCATCTTCCTTCTCTAGGTGCCAAAAATATCCATGTTTTTGTCTCTCTGTCATAGCAGTAAACTGTGTGTTAAAAAAGAGTCACACATACGCAGAGAAGGTCAGCAGCCTCCCTGTATCATGCCCCAAAGTCTGATCTGAGAGTGTCTTTAGGATCAGATCTATACATTTGTTAGTGGCAGGTGTGCAGAGAGACTCTGGAGAGGAAAGTGGACACATGGCTTCCCTGTTTGTAGGTGCAGCTGGGAGCTGGAAGAAAAAGCATCTTTGCACAGAAGATGGCAGCGAAAAGAGCTGCTGAAAAGGCAGCGACGGCTCCCTCTGCTGCCGAGTGCGTGCAAGTAAGATCACCTGCTCCGGATGCCTTGGATCCTGAGGGATCCGTGGGAGAGGCACCTCTCCCCAGCAGCAGGAGTGGTAAGTGGAGAAGGTTCTGCTTATCCAGCCGACCGTATTTACATTGCCTTAGTAACCATAACATCAGCGCTCCATATTTTTAAATTAGGGTAGCATTGTTGTCCGCAGTTTAGGAATCTCAAGGTCAGTTGGAATGTCTGTATTGTGGCAACGATTTGAAATGGTCTGAGATGCAAACTAAAAATTCTAAAGAGAAAATTCCGAGATGCATTCTGAAAATTGGGTGAGCTTTCTCACTGATTTCCTTTTTGCTTCACACAGGGAAATAGATTTATTTTTCAAGGTTCTTGTCCTCCTTTCCCCTTCTGTTTGTTATATGTAAAGTTTTTCTTGTTTCATCACTGATTTCCACAATTTTAGGAAGAGGGTGGTTCTGTGTTGAAAGCGTTTGAGACCACTGTGATGTGGGTTCTCACTCCTACTTAAATGTTTGAAAGCTCAGTTTTCTGTCACCAGATCTGCTGCCATGAGACTGTGGCTTTGCTCCATAAGGAGTGCTGTGAGGCAGTGCTGATGAGTCAGTGCCACCTCCAGCAGTTACTTGTCTGACAGCAACGTGACAAGGAAAGATGAAGCCAGTTCCACTGTTACCAGCATCTCCAGGCTTTTTTTTTTTATTTGTGTTGTCTTGGGCAGTCCAGTTTTCTTAGGACCACCCTGTGTCTGGGTTTTACCCTGACACAATATTTTCACATTGAAATAGAGGCCAGATGTCATTTGAAGGTTATCACCATTTGTCTTAAGTTTGTGTCAGCCCTGCTCCCTGTCAGAATTGGTAAGAGAACTGCCAGCTGTGCTGTGCTGTGCATGCACAAATCCACCATCCAGGTCACTATAATGTGCTTGCTGTATGTCCTTTTACATTGGGCATGTGTAATTCTGTCTGAGAAGGCTGAAAGGGAAATACAGCAGCCTTATAGCTGTGATCCTCTTGAGCGTGAATGCTTCTGAAATGTAGTAGCACGACAGAAAGATTACAAAATGGCTTGGCCTCTTCAGCCAGACTGTTGTGGCAGGATCACTAGAAGCAAGAGAAGAGGGGGAGCTTAATTTCTTGTTGTAACAACATGTTTGTCTCTGGTAACCCTTAGTTTAGTTGCTGCTGGTGGGAAGCTTGCTGAAGCTTTTGCCAGGTCACTGTCTTATCTCTTTCTGCTCAATATGCAAAACAACTGCTGTGGAAATGACATCAGCTCTTCCTGGTGTTATGTTGAGAGTCATCGCTGCTGTTTGAACAGGGATTTGATGCTTTCAGGGCTGGCTGGTTTAGGGGCATAGGGATGTTCCAAGTCAATATATGGAGCATATGAATAAAACATAAGCAGTAAAGCTGCAAATCCTTTTCTAGTGGGTTACAGGAGAGCTGGAGGGTGTCACACTGACCAAAGGAGCGTGTTACTTGGCACTATGGTTAAATGAAATGAACATTTAAAATGGATTTAGATCAAATGGTAAAAGGGACTCAATTTTGTTCAGGGTAGGAAAAATGCCCCTTGCTGTAACTTCTAATATGTTTAACCCTTAAAGGTGAATACAGGACATTCTTAGAGGTAAACATGCCTGTGTTGAGAATTGATCCTGTATCACTCTGGAAGCTGGTTTACCTAATAATTTTAATTTTCTGTCTTACTCAGCAGATATTTACTAGGTCATGATTGAGCTGACATACAAATGTGGGTTCGGGCATTCTTGGGCAGAGAAAGAAACTAATATTCACTAGCTTGGAAGAATGCTCTGACGCATCAGTTGTGAATTATGCTCCAGTTTACATTTTCTTGCTGTTGCTTTGCATTAAAGGAACATAATTCATTTCCCCTGCCATCCCTCCTCAAGCTCCCTAAGAAACAAGCTGAAATTATGTCAACATGTTTGTTGTGACATGGGATGAAAGCACAAATGTTTTAATTTTGTTTGAAGCTAAACTAAACTTCTTTACTCCTATGCTAACTTTGCTACAAAGGTAAAAAAAAATAAAAGGAGAAATTATGCAAGCCTGTTAATGACAGAATTGAGATTTATTTGTGATGCTGTAGACATAAATTACTAACTGCTTTTTCTGCTGCTTCTTATAGATAAAGATGGTGACTTTTTGACCTCTCAGCGTCCTTGTCTCATAAGGGGAGAGGGTCTTGGAAGCCAAAAGAGTGAGCAGGAAGCTCAAGCTATTCACAAAGAGAACTTGGAGAAGTTGCAGTCCATGTCTGAGGAAGAGATCCTGCAGGAGCAGGCAAGGCTTCTGGCTCAGCTGGGTATGTGCTTCCCAGGATCAGCTCTAGAGATGAGGCAATTTATTGAATGTGTAGGTGTCCTGAAGTCTTAGCAAATTCAGGGGTCAACAATGGGAGTTTGGAATTCCTGCTGGAATATCTGTATGTAGATAATCTTGCTTCCATGTCATGTCAGTAGCTTATGAATAAGAACTAACTATGAAGAAATTAAAGACTGTTTACTTCTCAGTGAGGGTTGGTTTGGCTTAAGTTTTTCTCATCACCCCTCTGCTGTGGGTTAAGATGATCCATGCACTTTTATTGCCTTGCACTCCAAATACATGGTTGCACATAAATGTTTAAGGTCCTAAAATGTGATTCTCTGAAGCTGATATGAAAGTGGTGTCATAGCAATGCTGAGGTGAGAGACAACCCTTGGTCTTTCCTTCCAAAATACCTAAAACTCAGACCAGAACTGTCAGTACCCAGATAGGGAGAACATATGGGCATGTGGGAGATTTCAGTTCAAACCTATACTTGGTAGAGCAGAAAAACTTGCAATTAGCCTTGACTTTTTGAAGAAGTGTTTTAATTATCAGGCTGTTGGGTGCAGGCATATTCTGGCAGAAGTCTGGTCTCTGGTTTGGAGCCTTGTCCACAGTGGTGCTCTGGGAATGCCTGTCACTGGCAGCTGATGACAAGGTGGAGGAGAACACTGAATGTGGTATGTTTGATAAGACTTTGTGTAATCTGGGGCACTGCAACACTTGTTGGTGTTGGTTTGATTAATTTATATGCTCAGGAAGAGCAGATGTACAGATGTAGGTGGCAGACAAGGATTTTTTAAAATTCTTATGATTTCAGGTCCTCTAGCATCAAATTTAGATGTGAGCGGCCTTTTAGATGCATAAGTCTCTTGTGGGTTCAGCTTAAAGATCGTATTAATGATCTTGACCTCATTGCAAGCAGCATGGATGTAACTGGAAAGGTGGCAAAGGAGCTACACAAAATAATTGCAGCCTGATTGTTTAGGTACATCCTTCACTCAGAGACCTGAGTATTTTATTTGGCTTCACTGCTTATAACAATGGCACATGTATGAAAAATACCCTGTTTACACACATGCTTCTTGTGACTGATTTGGGATCTTTGCTCCTTGTCCCCACCACTCCGTCCTTTGGGATATTAGGGAAGCGAATACTTAAGGAATTTTAAAAGGATGGGATGTATTTTAAGTATTTTTGAACAATATTTTCTGAAGCAATGTATTTTTTATATGCCTTGTAGATTAAAATTGTAGATATTTTAGTCTTTTGAGGCCTTAAAGAAACTGGGAGTAATTTTGGAATTCCCAGAATATCTGTGGGTAGAGAATTATACATGATGAAGCAACTCCTAAACTAAATTGCTGACTTACAGATGGATTTAGGAACTGGACAGGCACAGAGCTGTGAATTAAGGAGACTTTTTCTCCATATTCAGGAGCGTGAGTGATTTGTGGGTGTTAAATGCTGTCCCGTCCCTGAATTAACTTCTTAGTTATGAAGCAGATGACACTCCATGGTGTGAAGTATGATAATGGGTACACAGTTCTGTGCTGGGCAGTGTCTTATTGTTAGTACTGTTCTGGTCTTGTTTATGGAGACTCTGGACAAAAGTAGGCTTAGTTTCTGACATACCGTGCACAGATTGACATCAGTGACTTTTTTGTCACTGTGTGAAATGATGAAATAATGAATACAGTCTTTCCTTGCTGTGTGCAGTGAAGTGTGAGAAAGTGAGAGCTCTGCTTGCATTCAGAAAAAATAGGAATACTTTAATGAGACTGGGCTGAATGCCTGTCCTTCACCAAGGACGGTTTAAACTGCAGCATTGAGGAGAGTGTGCAGCTATCATAAGTGTGGGATAGATGCTTCAGAGATATGGAAGTAATTTTTGAGATGACTTATGTCAGGTGCAGAGCATTTCTCAACTGCTTGTCCTTTGTCCTCAAAGAATAAATAACCACTGTAGGTGTTATGTTCTTCTACTTTATCTATCTCTTGACACTGCTTACTGGAGTATTTCTGTACCTTGTTGAGGCACAATGCACAATCTCTTACTGTTCACCTCTGGCATAAGCATCCCAACACCATCTTCTAGATGAAGAGTAGCAGAGACAGTGAACTCCATCCAAAATGATGTGTAGCAGATCTGTAGCAGATCTGAAAGTAAGATGATGATCTTAGAGCCATATGAATATAATCTATCCTTCAAAATACATCTACCTCCCAAATGTTTCTCTTCAAAGCATGAAGAGAATGGCTATGTCTTTTTTCTGGGTGTTGTCAGACCATAAGTGAAATGGGGAGTCAGTTCAGAACGAACAAAGGTCACCTTGTAACACAATATCTGAGCTATGACTTGCGGTTCTACTGCAGTTCAATAAAGACCAGGTAATTCTTTTTGTGGTGTCTGTCCTGTATATTCTCCTAGTGTTCAGATTGATGCCACTGAGTGGTCCACAGGTAGGGACCACAAACCAGAATTCTCTCCACAGTTAATAGTCTTGTTTGGATGTGCCGTTTGAGTGGCAGTGAGGGAAAAGAAGCAATTATCTTTATTTGTAAACTGGGAAAATAGAATTTTTGTGGTTGCTTTACCCTGAAAGACATTTGTCAGTTCTTTCTCTGGTGTCTTCTCACCAGGCAGTTGCATGCAGCTGATGTGCCTAAGAGGTCATAAAGCAGTGAGGTGCCTCAGTTTGAAGAGAAGTGACAGTTGGCACAAGAAAGAGACATGTGGAAAAGGCTGAAACATAAATAGCAGGAGCTATAGGCATATGAAGTATTTTGAGACTTTCTGTCACATCTCTGTCTGTCTCTTTGTCAATACTTGCAGATCCCAGTTTAGTTGCTTTCTTGAAATCACAGCGTGGTAACAATGAAGGCCGGAAAAAGGAATTAAAAATGGAACTGAACAGACCGGAGGAGTTTATGGAATCTCTGCCTGTGGCTCAGCATGGTGTATCCATGCAGGAGTCAGGTCTGGAAGAACCTGTAAGGAAGGAAGAAATTATGAAGGTAGAAATCACGGGTAAGAAACAAAGTGCATATTGTTAATTTTCTGAACAGAAATATTTGTATGGTGTTTACATCAATCCACACTGATGGTTGTGCTACTTTGTAGTGATCCAAATCTGAATTTTATTGTGATATTTAAAAAATGTGTATTTTGGGTTCAAAAAAGAACATCTCTAGATGGGCTCCACAGATTAGAAAGGTGATACACTATGAATGGAAGTGAGCTGTTCACTGGGAGGTCTTGCTCTTTGAAATTTGTTCTGAGGCCTCTGAAGGGAAAATGTGTGTTAAACTAGGCATCATTGCTCTTCTGTGCAGTCATGTGAACAGGAAAACAGAAGAGTGTAGTAATGAGATTCAGCTGGTGCCTGGATAATTTCTTTTAACTGGTACTGGCTGGGGACAAGAGAGTGTTGGGTAGGTAGGGGTTAACGATTTGTTCACAGGGTAGCACAGAGATGACAGTCACTCTCATGTTAGGGAAATTGCCCATGTAGAGCATGTATGTCTTAGCATGACACTGCTCCTGATGGCCCCACTCTGTGTCTTGTATCTCAGAAGCCGCACAGTGATTTTCACAGGGTAGAGTTACTTTCTTTGTGCTGTGGATGGAGGGGGAAGTATTGAGGTGTAGAATGTCCTGCTTCTTGTGGAGTGCTACAGAGCTGTAGCCTCTTATGACAGAACCCTTTAATGCTCAATATATGTCTGTATGAGGAGAAAGCTGCTTTATCTCCAGCAACTAGAGTAACCAACCCCATACATTCTCATGGCAGAGAAAGGAAGAGTTTTCCCTTTAGGCTTCTGCTCTTATTGTTGCTTTCCTCACTGCGTTTTTTCTTTAGCAATTTCTTTTTCTCTGTTGTGATTTTTAAGCTCTCATTGTCGTTTTCCCCACACTTTTGTACCTAACATACTTCTCCCCCAATTTCATGTCAATTTTTGCCTTTCTTCATCTCTCGATCCTCTCTTCTAATGCATCCTTTGTGTTGCAGTATAACCTGCAGACTGATTAAAGAAGTCTCTGAATCACTTTGGGATTTCAGCTTGATGTTTGCAAGAGATAACAAGCATTTACCATTTTCTTGCTGAGAGGGATGAGTCTATCAGTGCATGTATGTGTGTGCATGTGCAGGAGAAGTAAAGCTCAGCCTCTTTTTGAGGAAGACACTTCACTGAACAGTCCTTTTGCAGTTTCTCCCCAAGTTTTACTTTTCCACAGATCCATCTTAATCAAAAGGACTATTTTTAGTTCTTTTTAGTCCCAGAACAACTGAGTGCACAAGTAGCACCAGTTCAAGTGACATCTTTTCCTCTCCTGGGAGCAATAGCAGTGTGTTGTTCAGCCTGTAATGGTAATAATAGTAATGCTCTTGGGAATAGCTCAGTGTTTAGAACGTTGTGTGCTGACATCTTTTGCCTCCTATAGAAGACAGCACAGGAAAAAGAGGAGTTTTCCCAGGATATTTGAAACAACAAAGAAAGGGTGAGCTGAAACACAGTTAAAAAACCAAGGGAAGCCTTTCCAGTACTTTAGTTTATGCCTGCAGCCCATCCTGGCCAACAGGAGATGTAAAAATGAATTTGACATTAGCACTTACTGTTGGGATTTCAGCATCTGTTTATACTCAGAATAGCCCAGCAGAAATGGTCACGCTGAATTTCCAGTGATGACACAAAGCAATAGGATTGCTCAAAAGTCAGACCTCCCTCTCTAGTGGGGTAAAAGGCTACTGTTTATTAGAAACAAGATGGTGAAGTCTTTATCCAGCAACTTGTAACCTTATCAAATGGAAAAGTAAATTCTGTCACTGAGAGAAAAGGGGAAGCAAAGCAAAAAGTGAAGAGGTTGGGTGGTAGCCTTTAATGTAACCCAAGTCTGAAAAAGTTCAGTGCAAATGTTGCGTTCACACTGCCAGCTTGTGCTTCTGTAAAGGGATTTCTCAGTAACAGACTGCTGATGCCTTGAAATACATATCCATCTTTTCTTGTTGACAAGATCATAGTACTAAGGGCTGGTAGTAACATGCATAATCTTATTCATAGAAGGATTAGCTCAACCCTATCAATTTAGTGATTAATAGAGAAAACATTTTGTTAAATTACAAATGTCGATATATTTTGTTTTTCTGCTGATTTTATTTCCTCTCGTGTTGCATCTACCACCCACAAACATTCCACTTTCGTACATTTCAGATGCTTTTTCCTTCTCTTCAATTAAAATGCATGCTGAGCCTTTGGCTGAAATTCTGCAGAACAGCTTTCTGGCTGAGCAAGATAACTCTGTGCTTGGTTCCTTGCCTGATTCAATACCACATTGATCATAAGGGTGAAGCTTCGTTCTGGAGAGGATGAGTGCCCTTCTTGAAAGTTTATCTGCTGATTGGAGGAAAGTAAAAGGTTAGGTTTCAGGCCAGTTAGCAGCAGGAAAAGTTCTGATGAAAGAAGAGCATCTCAGTGGGACTCGTTGTTCCTTGCAAGAGAAGACCAGAGTACCAGGATTAATAGCTGCAATGCAGATGAGTTCTGGGCTGCTCCAGCGGGAGTGATGTTAATGCTTTTCATGCCCTAAGACTGCCTGTTACTGTCCTTACATGAGCTTTCTTTTGAGATAGCAAGGACTTCTTAGCTCATCTTTTCTCATTCTGGTTTGGGGTAGTATCCTAGTAGCAAAGCCTTACCTTTCCTAGTTATATCTCTCCAGTCTCTTCACTTGTGAGATTCTTCCACATGCTGGTTTGTCTCTTTCCTAGGGCAACTCTTGTGATGTCAGAGTCACAAATGTCTTGTTTCTCAAATTCTTGTAGTCAAAGCTCTTTATAAAGTTAAATTAGTAATTTCTTCCTGTAGTACTTGCACCTTTGAAATTCTTGTTCAACTGTCCAGTTTTCCCACTGAGCTGTCTCTGGAAAGCTGTGCAAATTTTCAGCTGTTCTGATCTTCTCTTCCCAAGCTGGTCTTCTCAAGCCTTTAGGGAGGGAAACTAAAGAGTAGCATCACAAATGCAACCAAAGCACAAATATTGTGTTGCCTTCAGTGTATCTAGGCTGAAATCACACTGGCTTCCAATAATTTTCTGGGACTCTGCATTAATACTTTTCAATCATTCCGTCTCCCCCCTAACAGTCTCTTCCTTGGATGGTATTAGTTTGCTTTTTCAAAAGTAGAGCTGATATTATTTTTTCTGCACTGGTTCTGATAATTTTGCCTTATTTGTGTCCTGACTTCTGTTCAACTTCTCCTAAATTAGCCTTGTCTGGGAATTTCATTACAGTGCTGTTTACTTCCTCTTCTTGCTCTCATGAAAGATGGAAATAGCTTTAAACCTTTGATGTTCATGCATCAGACAACAGTCAGTTTGAAAATTGTTTTCTTTTTATTTTACATAATCTTATATTTGAGTCTTTAAGCCAAGTAGCTTGGCAAAGAAGAAATAGTATTTTCTTCATTGCTGCCTTGGAAGGTAAGACTGACATTTCTTTCTCTCCACAAAAAGATGATGATCTGCCTGTGAAGCCCAGGAAGGAGTGGATTCACATGGACAATGTAGAGTTTGAGAAGCTGGAATGGATGAAAGACTTGCCCTCACCTCGGCAGAAGAAAACCAAAAAGGTTGGAAAGCAGAAACTGATACTTTGCATGTTTGTGTCTGGATCATGCTTCTCAGCAGTAACAGTTTTGAAGGCTTCAAAAATAAGTCCTCTGGCTACTCCATCTGTAGGATTTCATCAGGTTGAAAGATTCCCCATTTTCTTTCACAGGATGGGGTGATACATGATCAGTTCAGTCTGTAGTACTTGAGAGAGCTAGGAAGTGAGAGTCTAGCCATTGTAATCTGGGATGAAACAGGTGTAAAAGTGAGAAAAAAGGAAAGATAGGAGTACTTTTTTTTTTAAGGATTTGAGGCCTGAGGAGTTTTTGAACCGCCATCTTCCAGCAGGTGACATAAAAAGTGTTATTTTAAGAGATGGAGTGGACAGCAATAGAAATAATAGTTTTCTCCCTTTACCCTTTTGCTGTAGGGAATGCAAGCTCGATTCAGTTTAAAAGGAGAATTGATTCCCGCGGACGCTGATTTGCCGACACATCTAGGCTTGCACCACCATGGAGAAGAGGCAGAGGTAGGTGGGTGTAATATAATAGAAAAGGTACACACATTTCTGTTTTCTGTGTTTGATTTGGTAGATTCCTTTTGTGTCAAGCTTTTTAGTGACAAAAAACCCCCTTTGATAAGTGCATTTTTCTTGAGAAACAAACTCCTGAAGACAAGTTGTGTCTGCATGCATTAACTGCATTACTTCCAGAAAACTGTTGATGCTTTTTCTCTTTAATGCTGTTGAAGTTCTGTGGTGTTGGAAAAAGGTGCACATACTTCCTTTTCTTGAGAAGTTCAATTTTCTCCTGTGATATCTAAGATTAGAATCTCCTCTGCAATTGCCACAAAGTGGCGAACAACATTGGCATGCACTTTATCTTCTGTTACGCAGTGTGTTACAGTTAATCTTATTTTAAGGAGCCTGTTTTTACCTGTAGCTGAGGAGTGTTTTTGGTTTCTTTGTTTTGTTTCCCCCGCCATTTAGAGGGCTGGTTATTCTCTGCAAGAGCTCTTTCATTTGTCTCGCAGCCAAGTTACACAACAGAGGACACTGGCTCTACAGGTCTTAGGTTGTATTGTTCAAAGGGTAAGTCACTTAATGGAATTTCTCCCCATAATTCAAGTTTCTGGTGAATCAGGGTCCAGATTCTCTGGTACTGGTTGTTTGTTTTCTGCTGTTCAGTGAAGATGGACAAAGTTACCAACAGGGCATTCTCTTTCACTGAGGATCCTCACTGCTAGATAAGATAAGTGTTGGGATGTAACAGAGATGCAGGTTTCTCTGGATGGTTCCAGAGTGTTGTTCTTCCAACAAGCTGTTTCAAGTGCTGTTCAGCAGCAGTGGTGCGATTTCAGTTCTCTTGTTAATTTGGATGCAAGTTGGGTTTTTTTAATGTTACTTTTGTGACAAACCTATTCTTGGCATTGACCCTTTCACTCCTGTTGTCTGAGCCAGCTTCATGATGTGCATTTTCTGTAGGAGGTGAGAAAGAGCCAAGCCTACTCACAGAGCAATGTGCCAAGAATAGAAAGCAAAATGAATACTTCTGTGCCTAACATTCCTACGTTTCCACCTAACTTTTGGGGGAAGTGCTAACATTCCCCCTAATGGCACTGGCAGCAGAGAAGAAGAAACGTGGTGGTTTTGAGAAGGGTGATGGGGCAGAACAGGATGAAGTCAAAAGATGGGTTCAGACTTTAGTAAGAAGGGTTTCTTGCATTAGGGAGCTGTAGCTGCATGCCTCTGTAGAATAAATGGAGGATAAAATAGAGGAAGAAGAACCTCCACACAGTTTAGCAGCTTTACGGTAGAAGTGGAAAGAGGCAAAGATGCAGAATATTGAGATGTGACAGCCCAGAGATGTATCCAGCTGAGATGAGACAGCCTTAACCCTGGCTCTGTTTGGCACACTTTCCAGGCCAGGGCTGGAGAGTTTGCTTCCTCACTGAAGGGTAGTGTTCTGCGTCTGCTGCTTGATGCTGGCTTTCTCTTCTTGCTGCGCTTCTCACTGGATGATGCAGTGGATAATGTCATGGCAGCATCTGTTGGTGCTCTCCGGGCTCTGCTGGTGTCACTTGATGATGAGGTAAGATAATCATTAAGAGCTTGGGTTTGATTTCATGCTGAGCTGTTTACAGGAATCAGAATGAGAAGACATGGTAAGTAGCTTGAACAAAGGTTTACTGGATGTGTTAGCTTAATGGTGAATAGAATGCCATTGCTGTGCTTTGAGACAAATGATGGAGTGTGTTATCCCAGTTTGAGAGATTCAGGTGTCTTTTTTTTCTCCTGTTTGGATTTCGCTCTGCCGTATGATTAAATTCAGTGCACACTGCTGAGTTTCTTCTTCTTTTGATATCTTTGCAATCTAGATCAGGCCACTATTAATGTGTGTGTAGAATTTGTTTTTTAATATGGCCTCTTAAGTTGTTTCTTATTTCATAGTTTTTCTGCTTCTTAACAGATTAAATATTGTCCATGCTTTCCCTTATCCCTCATAATAATGCTGTTTTCTTTTTCTCTCATTGTTCGTTTTCTGCAGTTCCCATGTGTTTTTGTAACACTAATATATATGTAATTTTGCCTTTTCATGTGTTTATTTTCTCATTGATGCTTTTCACCAGTTAGAAGATTGAGACTTCTTTTAGATGTTCAGGGCTGCTAGACAGCCTGGAGCAGCCAGATTAAGATGTACTCCTGGTTGGACAGAAGCAGTCTGTTATAGGCAAAGCATGCTGTGGACTGTGTTGCAAGTTCCTTCCTTGAGAGCTGCTTTTGTGTTTGACTGCAAAGGGACTGGTGATAGAAGAGATGGGGTAGAAACCCCCTGTGACTTCTACCAGGCCTGTAGAGCTATCCCTAGTGGGAGGCAGGAGAAATGAAGCAGTAGGTAGCTTTCTCCACATTTTGCTACTTTTCTATCTGTGAGCCTAATGGAGTTCTGGGACGTGAGTCCTGCCCGCCCATTGTAGGTAATTAGTACTATGAATCGGCTTCTTAATGTACTTTTCTCTCTTCTGGTGTTACTCTGGTTTGTAAGTGTCAGCAGTGCTCTGATTTTTCAGATCAAAGCTTATGGTGTGATGTCTTGTGTAAGCAGGGATTGCTGACTCTTGCTGCCAGAAGTAGCACTCTGAATGCTGTGTCAGTATATTTTCTAACTCATAGAGTCCTTCCTAGAGTCTTGTGTTGCTGAATTTCAGAAGGTCTCTGAGAAAGTGGCAGGGTTGGAAGCCTGGCCTTCTGCTCCAGGATTTGTGAGACAAATAGGATTTATCCGCACTATAAACACAGAAGATCGGCACACATAAAAATCATGCTGTGTGAAAGTTTTGTTCATCCATCAATGACTATGGGAAGGAAGCAACTTTCTTTTTGTTTCCTTTGAAGATCCATCTACTTCATCTTAATTCTTTTCCTTCTCTTGGTGGAAGGAAGACTATAGTCCCAAATTGTATTCCAGATGGGCTCATGGCTTCACCTCCTCAAGTCAGGCCTCTTCTGACCATGCCATTCACCCACCATCTTTAGTTAATATTGTGTTGGGGTTTTTTTTTTTAATGTCTGATAATAACTTGTGCTTCCTTGGTACTTGGCAATTGAAGTCTACCACTACTTTTCTGACTAATGTGGTATTTGTTTCTGATTGTGGGTGCAGGAAATGGAAAATTATAGCAGTTATTAAGCAGTGCAAGCATTTGATTTGGCTGTCTTTCATATTCTAAAACATTTTGGGGGAAGTAGGTCTATTATGGGAGCAATCCCCTCTGAAGAATTGAAACTACTATCATAGTTGGGCTATTACCATAGAACTTGAGAGTACCTAACACTCTAACAAGCTGTGAACAAAAAAAGAGGTTTTTCTATTTGGTTAAGCTGAGGGATGTTCAAACAAAAGTGAAGCAAACATGAACAAATACACCAAGTAGTCTTTATTTTATCATATGAATTTTTGCGTGATCTTCCAGTGTTATTTGTGACCTAAGTTCCACACAAGTTCAGAAATGGGAATAGAGCAAATAAATACCAAATTTCAGTTTAATGCCTAGAGCCTTGGTGGTTGTTTTATTTATTTATTTACTTATTTACTTATTTATAATCTTATTTTTTTTTTCCAGTTAAACTAAATTTCCGTTACCTATGTAGTGAATTTAATTCACATCACGGTAATTCTTTTTAACAGTGTTCCAAGTCTGTGTGTGTCAGGCTAAAATAATTCCCCTGAAAAAGCATTGAATTCTACTTGTATATGTTTAGAATACCTTTTATCGTGTTCACGTTTTCTTGGGATTGTATAGGAATCAGTAAAGCATTCCATATTCAAAAACATCCCCGAAAAGTTTTTGTCTTTGTCTTTTTGTCTGTCTTTGTGAGAATTTTATTTTGTATGCTTTAACATTCCCTGTAGAAATATCTCGATTGGACTTTCTCATGGTACCAAGGGATGGCTGCATTCCCCTTTGTCCCTAACAATGAGGAGGAAGAAGAGGAGGAAGAGGAAGAGTTAAATGGAACAGAGAAATCTCAAGATAAAAAATTAAAGGATGAAAACAAGCCAGACCCAGATGTGGCCCGATACGATGTTGTAAAGGTAGGCACAGAGTTAGTTTATTTTTATGAAAGTAGGCCCAGCACAGCACAGTGTGTGCTGTTGAAACATCTATCCTCCTGTGCATGCTGGACAAGAACATTCTGAACAAGAATTAGAACTCTTGCCTAGCTCTTGGTTGTTATGTTTCTATCATGTATTACCAGGAGGATAAATTTATTGGTCTCTAAAAATGTTGAGACTTGACTTGTGTAATTTCAGTGTCATTAATATCTCTTAATTTCCTCTGGGGAATTCAACAACAAACACACTGATAAGACTTGCTGAAAGACTGCATACAGACATGACTTTCAGGCTCATTTACTTGGGTTAAAAATGAAAAGGTTCCAGCCATTATTAAAATGTCTGTATGCACTTTTTTAAGCTTAAACAAGAATATTACAGCTAGATAGTTCAGAACTAGCAGATTTGTACAGTGATACTCTTTTTTTATTTGACATAAGGTGGCTACTTACCATTTCCCCAAATGTCATATTTGCATTTCTCAGATTAAGAGTTTTACAGCATTCAGAAGGAATTCCTCCCACATTTTAAGCCTAATCCCATATTTTTGATATGAGATCTAAAAATAGCAAACTTTGTTATCTCAAACTCAGCCTTGGTGGAGCCAATGCACCCCTCTTGCCTGCTGCAATCATTAAAACTTGTGATCACATCACTTATTCCTTGTGCTTGAGCTTGTGTTTGGGTGGCATGTGGTCTAAAAGCATCACTGGGTGAATGAATTACTGTACTTGGGCATTTGGTCTTGTTTAGAGGCTTCATGATTTCAGATGTGTTCTGGTAGGTGTGTGGCACTTATAAAAAAATGTGACAAAAGAGTTGTAGATAGACAGGAGATCAGTTAGTGATTCTGTAAGCAGTTACATGGTTCAGCATAATTCAGCTTGTTCCAAGTGGCCTGAACTCAGAAGGTATTTGGGATAAAATTCCCCTCTGTTCTCATTACTGTGCCGTTCCATTTCACACCTGCTTATTGGCTGTTACTACCCAATTGTTCCACACAGTTGGAAAAGGAGTATTTAAACTAGCTGCTGAACTTGGTCAGGCCTAGAGTTACAACTTGCTTGGCTGCAAATTTTTAAAAGTATCAGTAATACGAACTCAGGTATTATGGATTTGTCTTTTCCCAGAACCAGGAATGCATTGCACTGTTATGTAAACTGATGATTTTTTTCCTGGCACCACCACTGATCATAAAAAATCACATCATCCCTATGCATCTCTTTTCTTACTGCAAGATAGGAATTCGTGTCTGTTCTCCGTTTCTGTCAACTTTCTCGGACATGATAGGTACTATCAGACAGAGTGCTGCAGTAGCTGGAGGTGGTGTCTAGCCAAAATTATTCAAGGAGCACAAGAGCCTTCTTCACCAGCAGTAGGTTTTAACAGTCTTTTATAGGGAAGGTTATTTTCCTGTCATTTAGAGTTTTATACTCTGGAAAACACAAGTATCCAAACTCTCCGGTGGTCTGATTCAGAACAGAAGTTCAGTTGTTCCTGCTCTGTTCAGATGACTCTTGCTCATTTGCCAGCACAGTTGCAAATCCACAGAAACTTACTTGTTTCATGACTGCTAATTTTAAAACAGTCTCTGCAGAAGATGTAATCTGCTTTTGGCTTCCAGCAACTGAAGTGCAGAGAGTACTTGTTTAGAGCATAATAGATTTTTGTTTTTTTTAACATCTTTCAGGGACTTTTGAAGACACGGATCCAGCACCGGCTGAGGTACATCCTAGAGGTGGTGCGACCTGTTCCAACAGTAGTTCTGGATATACTGCACATCCTCACCCATATAGCAAGGCACTCCTCTGAAGCGTGCAGCCAGGTAAATCTCCCGTTGTGTAGGAGCTTGGGAATGATAGAGAAAGGTTTGGAAAAGGGAAGAAAGATCAGGTGAAGTTATGGCACGGAGATCAGACAAACATGTCTGTTTTGCATGTCTTCTGCATGTCTGCATAACTGCATACCTTTAGTTATTTGTGCTCCCTGCCATTTCTCTGCAGCTGCTTGACTGCCCTCGATTGATTGAGACTGTTGTCAGGGAATTTCTCCCTACTCAGTGGGATCCCAAAGTGGCTGAACCAGGGTTTTTACTTACCAGTCTCCACGGAGTTGCTTGCGCCAGTGCTATGAAGTTCATCAGGGTGTTGGCATCTGGAGGCCGAAATGCAACAGCCAGGCTGGTGAGTGGTTCTTGGCAGAGCTTTTCTGATTGCAAAGGCCTTTGTTCTCTATGCCTTACTTTCTAAGTAAAGACGGAAGACCGACTGGAGGTGACTCTGAGCTGAAGCTGAAGAAATCAGTGTGAGAAAGGTGCATCAGTGTGTTTTGAAGGAATTGTTGACAATGTCATAATAATGATGCTTCTACTACATAATGGTTGAAGAGCTGTCTCAAGCTTTACTCTGCTTTTTTATGGCTTGCATAGTGCACTCATGCAAAAGTCACAGAGCCTAGCACGGTGATACTGACCAGGAGCAGATGTTTAGAGCATACGTTGATGTATGATGCTCTGTACTCTCCCATATTTCAGTGATAGGCAGCATAAGATTGTATAAACCAGGGACGTAATCAACTATCCTTGTTTTTGCAACCCTGCTTGAACTTTTCTGCCATTAATTTGACATTAATTAACTCTGAGATAATTCATCAGTGTTTTCAATTCCTCTTAACTTCTGGACAGGTTTTCCACTTCAGAGATAATTGCATTCCCTCGTATAGGTTGTCATGCTGATGCTGTAAATGCATGAAATCTACCAAGAGCAGCACTCATTACAGTGCAAAGAGCACTTCTTAAGGTTTTTGCTTCAGTGTTGTTAACAGCACCTAACAAATTGCCATCCAGGAAATTGCTAGTATCAACAGAACACCAGCCTGTGCTATAAAATATAGGGAATAATGATGGATAGTGGGATATTTAAAGATTGTAAGTGGTACTAGGAACATAACAGTGTAAAATTCAGATGTTTTTCTACTTCAGGCTTTGTGTACTCCAGGTATTTCAAGGCATGCAAAAATTGCTTAGAAGGTTCCTGACACTCAGGCTTTGCTACTGTTACACTCTCATATGTTCTGTTACGTGCACTTAAATGTGGGAGTGGAAGATCATGAAAAACTAAATCAAACCCATCGATGTAGGAATTTATTTTAGCTAACAACAAAGTTCTTCCATCTTCCTCCTGGAAGTAAATTTGACTTTGTCCTCTGTTCTGTAGGAGAGGTGTCAGAATTTATAGTTTTGACTCATCAGCTCCTTTGCTTTCTTGCTGGTGTGCATTGATTTCCCTACAAGATGTCTCTAAAACATTTGAAATTTAAATTACCCATAATATGTCCTTGTGCTGTGAAAAAGACATTGTTACCTCATTTGTTTAGACAGAGCACATAGAAGCTTTTGTATGTGTGGGAGAAGGAAAGAGAAGCTCTTTTTTATGGTTAAGTAAAAATACCCAGATGTAGGGGAGGATAAAAATTATTTCTAGAGAACTGCAAATGAGTCATGTCATGCTTAATTCAATACCAAAATAACCTCAGAACATTTCCAAGGCATCAAAATTCTATAACCTTATGAAAGTAATAGGCAGGAGGTACCCTTTGCATAAAATAAACACTGAATTATAGACTTAGGTTGTAGAACCTCTGAAACCCATCTAGTGTGACCTCCTCAAAAGAATGTCAGCATCAGTTCAGTACTTTCGTAGACATTGTTTTTCACGAAGTATATCTTTAGATGTAATCTTGACTAAGAGACTTGTATTTATGACTATTTAAAGGAGGATAATTATATATTTTTTTAAAAAATGCTGCAGAGAGCATCCAAAACAAGAGTGTGTGTGGGATAGACAAACCTCCATCAGAAATTATTTAGGTGTAGTTGATTTGTGTTAAGCATGGAGTAGGTACCCCTAGGCATCCCTTCCAGGAATACTTCTCTCTAAATAGCCATTGACCATTTAGTGATTCTTTGTAGTCTGCTCCTTAAGATTGCACAAAATAAAAGCAGATTTGAGCAGTGCAAGAAGAGTTCAGAATGAACGGAATTGAAATCTGCAGCTCTTTGTGTGTGTCAGAGCAATGAGGTAATGATGCATGCAGCTGATGCCCCTTATCCCTTTGTCTTTTTTGTTCTTCATCCTTTTCTTTTTCCTTTGTTTGTTTTACAGCTTAACAAATTTGAAATGAAGAGTCGGTTAAGTCGCTTTATTGCTGAAGACCCTCTGGATGTGCTTCTGCCAAGGGAGGAAGCCTTCAGGCTGAGCACCGAGGCCTTCCGGCTGTGGGCTGTGGCTGCTGGCTATGGGCAGGCCTGCGACCTCTACAGGTACAGCTCAAAGCTGGGGAGACGGGGGTGGAGGGCACAACAGAGACAATCCTGCTCCAAAGGGGCAAATAGATGCATCTCCAGGTTCAGTCTCTGTTCCCTTCAGGGTGTCTTACTTCACTTTCTCTTGCCTCCTGCAGTAAAACTCAGTTTCTAAAGGTATTTATGCTGAGTATTGCCTTTTTCTGGTTGTTCACTATCTCCTGTGTTTAAGCACTGCTATTTTGTTGTTTCTCCTTTACAGTGGGAGACCACTGTAGCTTTTTAGGGCTGCATCCTTTTCCCCTTGAAGGGATGAATAATCTATGCTTGTATGACATCAAAACACTTGGTTTGCAGTGCACCCAGGACTGAATCTGCTTGACCTAGGGGCAGTCTATGGGCAGCAGTCACCACGCTGAGTGGGGCAGACTGGTGCAGACAAACTGCACAATACATTGACTTCCACTTCAGGACAAGTTCTTGTGCTTGACTGCCAAGGTCTGCAGTGGTGTAAGTTTGACCTAGCTCAAGCATTAAATCTTCTTCCTGTAATTACATTGAATTGGAAAAAGAGAGATGACTATGGAGTTGCTCTGAAGTAGAGTAAAACAGAGGCCATTATTGAGTTTCAGAAGGGAGATTCTCATCCACAACAGCATTTTGTGTTCTTTGGCACAATCTAAAAAATTTAGATTTAAAATTTAAAAAGATTTAAATTATAATTTAAAAATTTTAGGCACGATTTAAAAAGAGGAAAAACGGTATATACTATTTTAGCACTGTAAATAATGTTGAGGAAGGAAACAGCAAAAGATTCCTTAAAGTTGCAAGATTGTAAGTGTGACTGAGAATCTGAGAACTACTCTCCAGCAAGAATAAAATCAAAGTAGTTTTTTCAAGAGATAATCAGAGTGCTTGGAAGCAGTGTATTAGGTAGGTCCCATTCAGATGAAATTGGAATAGCAGTAGTCTTCCTTTGTAGTCTTTTTTCTATATCAGTTTAACTTTGTTATTGTGGTGGTGGCGATGGTTCTCATAATCACATTTTAGCAATCTTTATAAATAAATGATTTGAGAGTGTAAAGAAGATAGAGCCAGATTCTTCCAGTGGAAAGTGAAGAGCCAATGGGCACAAATGAAAATACAGGAAATTCCACTGAAGTGTTTTTACTGTAATCTTTACTAACTTTATTGTAAAAGTGATCAAACACTGGAGCATTGCTGCACAGCAAAATACTGAACTCTCCATCCTTGAAGATATTCAAAATCTGACTGGACATATCCCTGGGCAATCTTGCTCTTGCTGACCTGGCTTGAACAGGGAATTGAGGTACAAATGATCTCCAGAGACCTTTTCTAACCGTGTATGTTCTGTAATTCATACTACAGTGATCTCTACCCTGTGCTGGTGAGGATACTGCAGTCCCTGCCCGAGTTGCTCAGCAGGAAGAGCCCTCTGGTCGAGTTGTCTGTGCAGAGAGCTGCAGCAGTGGTTACTCTGTTGACACATGTGACACAAACAGCAGGCTACACGGCAGAGCTGCAGGCCAAGTTGAGCAGGTAGGCGCTCTCTGTCACCATTCTGCGCATCTCAGTAGTTGGCATCCTGTCTTCCCTTTTTTTGGTTTGGAGACCTGGCTGTCACCGTTTTTTTCCCCCGTCATTTTCAATCATTTACTGTCCCGCATGTGAGCCCCTGCATGGTGGGGTGTACTCCTTCTGACACAAGATCAGAAGTAGTGTCTAGTCTGACAGCTGTATGCCTGCTAGCCTGGCCAGAGGCAGGAGTCAAAATCTACATGAAGCTATGGGGCAGAAAGGACACTGTTAGCCAAATGCCCTGCTGAAAGGAGCTAGAAAGCTGCTTTGACCTTCTCTTGGAAGTAAAAAAAGTAAATGCCTTGAGGTTTGAACGAAAGAACCTTGCTGCAGAAAGCAAGATGGGTCAGGATTCGGAGGTGGTTGGTTTTGATAGACATCAAAGCAGTAGGATTTGCTGCAGACACAGGTACTTCTTCTGGTGGAAAGCAATAAACTCTTTAACTGAAGCAGAATACTGAGATAGCATTTCTGGTAAAGCTAGAGCATAGCTCAGGGGCAGAGTAGTGCAGGAGAAGAAACTTCAGCTTTTGTAAGTACGTTCTACATTTATCCTTTCAGCCTAAATTATTTAGTCTGGGTTGTGGGACTATGGAAAGACATTTCCCCTCTAGTTATGCTGTTGGATATCATTTTCCAGACTACATCTTTCTATTAATATTGATAGAGAGACAGTTGTTTGACATTTATTTGCTATCCTGTGTCATTTTCCCATTGTGTTTCAGCAATAACTCAGAAGATAGTGAACCGATTCCACCTCCTCCAGTAGCATGGAATCAAGTGTCAGGCTTACAGCCCTTCCTTGAGACAAGTCTGAAAAAAATCCTTCAGGAGATACCCCAGACAGAAGCTTGGCAAACTCTCCAGCCTCTGACCACAGCTTGTGTGATCTTCTTGGGGGTTTACTACAGTGCTTACAGCCAGCAGGTAAGGCCTGAAAATACAGGTTGTTTTCTCATCTCACCAGCATCAGCTTGTGTATTACCTCTGAAAACTTGAACTTACAGGCAGTACTGAAAAAGACAGATATTGAGGCATCTAGCTGAGCAGTGATTTTGTTTACCACAGCTCATATGTAGGCTGCATGACATTCAGGGTTGCACAAGTCTGCTGACCCTATATGTTAGTAGTGTCAAATACCTGTCTTCCTTTTTTGTCCTTTCATCCTTTGTGATCAGTCTCAGTCAAGGTATGTGGTAGTGCTGTGATTGTTCTGATTTGCTGCAGAGATCCAAAGCATGAAACAAATACAACCTAATTTAATTTGGCAGTCCTTTTTCCTAGTGGGATAAATCAAGTCATGCATTTTTGCATTTGCTTTGGTCTGAGAGCTTACATGTGGACACCTACACTGCAGTCATCTGGGTGGAAGATTGAGCATTAAGGGTCATGCCATATGAACTTTGGATAGGAAATAATAAAGATAAATTTATTTGTTGTCTCACTGACTTTCAAGGTCAAATTCTGTAACACACAGTTGTAGTATGTGATCATCTTTTAAAGTGAGTTTTCTGAAGGTGACATGTCAGTGTGATGCTGTTGAAGAATAATGTCTTACACTTTAGCTACCTTAAAGATTCATGTTCTAAAGATAAATGCAATTTTCCTCTTTACTGCCCAACTGACATGTCTGAGTTCCGACTTGGGAGAGCTGTGTTGAAAGTGTTGGGATAATTTAATGGCTGTAGTTTTTCACACTTGTGCAACTCCTCTGAAACTTGCCAAAAGCAACTGAGTTTATTAGTTGTGGCTGGGGTGGAAACTACCAGTATCTCTTAAAGATGTCTTTGGTGCCCCAAAGGTTGGTGTACCTTTCACATGCTGTGATTATGTCCTGAGCATTAGAGAACCAGGACAGCCAAGAGGTTAATGCTCATTTTTAACCTTTACAGATATCCCAGAAAAGTGACTGAGGAAACAATTTCTTGAGTTCTTGAATTGTGCTGGGTTTTTTAGTTTCCACTTAAAAAGAAGTTCAGTCATCTGCCTGTGGCTAGCTGATTAAAAAAAAATAGTACATAGCATGTTTGAATAGATTAGTGCAAAAAAAATTAACTTGTATAGTAATTAGATTAGTGTATACTGGGACCTTCTTGGAGTATTTTTGTTAGACTATTAAAAACTAAGATTAACACCTTCACAAAGGTTTTACTGATTTCTGGAGGTGGATTTCACCTGGGGGAAAATCAGATTTTATGTAATAGAAATGAGTATTTCTGTATCCCAAAGCAGCATTCTAATGAAGATAAAAAGTGTTAAAATTTGCCAGCATGTTCCTTCAGTCTGGAATATTGCTTACTAGGGTCAGAAGAATTTGGATGATTCTCTAAAAGCCACAGTTCCTCCTCTGTGCAGTGTTCATCCACTGTCATGCTTTGATGAGTAGGTCAATCACACTTTATGCAGCTGATTTTTTTTAATTTTTTTTTTTTTGTTTTTGGAGACCCTCATGGTGCCACTCAGTTTTCTCAAGGTAGTTCTGATCACCTTTGTGTCATCTTCAATTTAAATAGAAACATATAGATGGTATGGGGAGGGCGGTTTAGCCAAGTTTTCATTTAGGGAATCTTGAGTCCAGGGATCCCACATCTTGCTTCCAGGCAATTAAGAATCTCTGGCATGCATTTTAATACTTGAGTGTGATAACACCTGGAAGTGCCAGCTGTCAGCTTCCACACTACAAGCAGTGAGGCCAGCTCTAACCTAGAGCAGTACCACTATGTAGGTGATGGGGTCTGGCAAAAAGATAATAAACACAGAGGAAGCAAATGAATCAGTCTGTCTTTTGCTATCACTGGGTGTTGTGGTCATTCACTCTCTTTTTCTGTCATTCTTCATGTCTTTTACAGCCATCAGTCAATCCAATTGACTGCTTAGAGGAACTGGAACGTTTGACATCAGAGGTGCTGCAGCCCCTTCTCAGCCAGCCAGCCGTAGACAGCATGTGGGACTTGCTCAGGTAAAACCATTCCACTGCCAAGATGCTGTTGTCAGAAGCTAAGGGAGCCCCATTTCTGTACTGTACTGTGTAACAGCTCTCCCCCCTCCCTCTTCTCCCTGTGCAATGTGCCCCACATATGGAATTGGAGTAGAGTAGGGCTCTGTCTGCACCCTGCTTTGTCCTCTACCCCCTCAAAGAAAAGACATGATGGCTGCAGAGGTTCTGCAGTTCCTCCTTTTCTTCTGATGCTGCTGCATCTCTGCTTTACCTTGTAGCTGGGGTTTTCGTATCAATTTCAGATTATTTTAGTCACTCTTGGCTTTGATTCTTTGGTTTCACTGGTCTAAAAAAAAAAGCAGCACAAGTAACGTTAGTTGAGTCTCTCTTACATGATGAGGTGAGTGTGTGCGTGCATGTATTGTTTATGTGCTCTGTGTGGTGCTGCTTATATAAAAGAATTTAACTAGATTCACATCTTTAAGCTCCTGCAGAGCTTCGTTAGGGCTGTGAAAACCCCTGCAGAGAAGTGCAAGAACAGATACCAAACTGTTCTTTCAGACATTTGGATAACATAAGCTCTGGCTCTGGGACCAGTTAAGCACTGCAGATATTCTCTTTCTGCTGTAGAGGGAGCCTCCTTACTAGGCTGTGATTAATCTTCTGGAGTGGAGATTCTAAAAGGCCTAACTTGCAGTCAGGGAGGCATCCATCTGCCTCTGAGAACATCTGATACAAAGGGCACTTGAAATTTTTGGTTTCAAGTGGTATTTGAATGGTCACCAAACAGTTTAGCCCATGCTCTTTCATGACTGAAACTGAAATCTGAAGCTCTTGGCACCAAAGCTTCCAACACAAGAGCACTCATTAGACCTTTTTCTGCCTGTCCTTGAGGTCTGAAAGCAATGGATTTGGTCAGGCTATAAAAGCTCATCAGCAAGAATTCTCCTAGGCTGTTCTTAACACTGGCTGGTAAAAACCAGAATCAGCTGATCTCTGCCCTAATATTTTTTACAATTTTGTCTAAACTTTCTGGGCAGTTTAGGTCCAGGAGTTCAGGTTACTTCATGAGCCCCACATGTGTTTATGCATCTCGTACATGTAATACCAGTGGTAGAAAGAGCAATGCATTTAAGCAATTAGTTTTGTGCCATAGAGTAATAGTATGGATCTTTGACAGGGTTTGCCCTTTTACTCCATTGCCAGTGAGCAACTTGCTTGTGGTCACTCTTCCTTGTGGTGGTCTTACCTGTACAGACGTTATGTATCTACTGTGGGCCCCGCAAGCACTGCTGGTGTGAGAATTTGTAGTTTCACCTGCAGGGAACACACGCACCAAGAGTGATTTGCACAGTCATGTTCATGTACGTTAAAGCTAGCTTCTTTCTGAATACAATTTAAAAATATGCATTTCAGTAGTACATAAAGGGCAGCATTTTTGCAATGTCAATTTTAGATATAATCTGGCTTTTTGGCTTTGCCTACAAGTTTATTATCGAACTGTCTTGAGTGGGTGGGCAGCCTTATTAGCCTGGTGTGCGTATGTGTGTGGGGAAAGGCGTATTTTTTTTAAATCAAAGGTCCAACGCTTTCAAGTATTTGACATCAGAGATGCGTCACTGCATCAGTATTTCTGCTCATCATGACCAATTCAGCTGAAGATAAGAGTTCCTGACAGCTCGCTGGCACTAGCTTGTATGGCGGTAGTGCTTAGTGTACCAGCTGTGACACTGGCTTTTTGCTTTCACTGTCTTCAGGGCTTCTGTTTTATGCCATGTGTGGTGCAGTTCAGATAGATAGCAACGTTTCAACAAGATAATTCCTCAGCACTATGAATGCTTTTGACCTAACTCCTCTCTGTTTATTTGTTCACACAGGCCATGTTCTGCTTTGTGCAACCCTCTGTCCTGTTCCCCAGCACCAGAATCTGTCATCAGCATTGCATCTCTGAGTTGCACTGGAGGCAAACCTCCTTTGAGCCTGGTTGGCTCCAAGTCACCTTTCCCCTTCCTCACTGCCCTCCTATTTCTCATCAATAACATCACTCACATTCACAAAGGCCTGACCAGCAAGGTGAGAATAGACTTTTTCACTGTAGATTCTAGGTAAATGATATACTTCTGAGGGAGGTTAGTATTTGTACCTTCCCAGGCATCAAAGAGATGTTAGAAGGACTGTTAAAAGCAAATTGTTGTGCATTTTTATTTTAAAAATATTAAAGTATTATAGAGAGAAACAGCCCCACTTTCAGAACAAGTGGGATGAGGATCAGAAAAATATCTTGTCTCCGAATTCCAATATGCAGTTGGCACCATGAAGCTGGAATTACAGATCAGGTGATGCTTAAAGGATGGATTTTTAAAGAATGTTGAGAAGAGTTGAGTAACTGTTGTTTGGCTAAGTAAAATATAAAACTTGAGTGTCAGTGGAGGAAAAGCATGGTTGAAGCATATATAACAAAGATAAAGAAGAGAATGAGTGCTGCAGTGCTACTGAAGAGGGTCCTTCCTACTTTGGTTTGTTCTGAATTTTTAGAGTAAGTGAGTCATGGAAGATTGCAGACCCTAAAGAGCAAATGGCTGAGCCCTAGAAAGATGGAACACCTAGCATAAGCTTTCTCAAAGCCTTCCTGTGTCACCTCGTGTTGAATTAGCTGGTTGCCTGTTAATGGAAATATCTGGCCAGATGAGGGAAAAACATTTTAAGCCACTGGCCAGATTTCTGCCTTACAAAGCACTATGGAAAATGTAGGCAGTGACTGTCGGTTACCTGTGATGGGGATGATCATGATGGATGCAAGTGAGCCCTGAGGGAGAAAAGCAGATGTTTATAAGGCTGTTTTTAAATAAGCCTTTTGGAGTAGCCAACAGGAATTCTCTCATGGGAGGAGGTAGGGGGTGGGCCTTGGAGAAGGCTGTGTTTTGCTTTCCTCCAAACACAAACTGTCTTAATATTATTTGTCTCCACTTGTGATTCCTTTATAGTACAGCTCTGTGCTGGGCTTCAGAGGCTTGAAGGATTATCTGCATCAAAGCTGGCAGACTGGACCTCCCTCTGTGACTCCCTCATCTGCGTGGATCTTACGCCATGAATATCACCTGCAGTACTTTGTGTTAGCGTTGGCTCGGAGAATGGTATCCTTATTAGTCCTTTCATTTCTTTCCTCTGAGGGATTGACTTCACTGGCAGCTGATCTTTCTTGTATCTGACTTAAGTCTGGCGACTCTTCTGCTGACTTTTGTGCCCCATTAGCAAATAGCATCTTTCCAGTTACTGATGTGGGGATTTAGTTCCAAAATACTTTGGATGGAAAAAATCTACTTTTGCCTTTCTTTGGGATAGAGTAGGAGCAAAGTTTTCAAGTGCATTGCTAAAAAATTGTCGACTATCTAAGGCAGTCAGGGGAAGCAGAAGTATCTCTTGGTATGAATGCTGACAGCTCTTGCAGTCTGCCTCAGTCTTTCACTTTCCAGTGAGATCTGTGTCTTGTTTGACCCTCCTGTCCTTGCTGAATGTCTTGTTGACAAATGATACAGTGCTTTTATCTGTTGTTTTGTTTCCTGTACAGGCAGGCACTTGTCCGGATTACACCCAGCATGCCTCACTTCACCACTGTGTTGCCATGGCATTGCTAAGCCGTCTGTTGCCAGGGAGTGAGCATCTGGCTCATGAGGTCCTACTCGATCTTGCCTTTAATCCAGAGTTTCTTCCGTAAGCTTTGCATTTTTTCCTTTCTCTAGTCTGGTACGTGGGAAAACATGGGGAAAATAGAAAAACACGTTGGCACTACAATTTTGTCATAATTTTTGGCCTGTAACAGGGCCTGTGGTTAAATTTTACTTACTCATTGGCATATTCTCCAGGCATGGAGCCTTCTAATCAGGCAAGCAATGTGATTGCGTATTTTTCTCAGATGTACCGGTGTTGAGAAATGTGACGAGTTTCTTTTGATTTCCTCTGCGACAAGGCTTGTGTGATTCCTGATAAAACTGATCCTCCCTAAGGCCTACTATCTGCCATCGTGAGAGTAGTGAGTCTAGAAAATAAATGAGAGTTTGACATAGCCTGAAAAGCTTAATGAATCTTCCTCAAACCCTTATTAATCAAGTTCTTACACAAATATTTGCTGTTTTGACAAATGCCATGTCTTCCACCTTCCACTGGAAGAAATCATGAGCATCTCAAATACGAATCCTCTCATATCTGGGCAAGAAGATGATACCAGTTTATCTTGTTCATCTCAATCTATTTGAAATTAGCCATGGTGTATCCCTGTAGGAGGTTGAACCTAGGTGCTATAAGGAGATACTGTGTTTTTTCAGAAAGAAGGAAAATTTGTTAGTGGATTTGTTTGTGTGGTGGTGTTTTGTTCTTCTTTTTGGGCCAACAAAATGGTGAGTCTCTGGTCTGAGACTGTGGCATATGGATTTGACAAACACCGTCCACATGCATGGTTTCTGTCAGTTTGTATGGTTCCCCTGACCTTGCCGCTGCCAGCTGCAAAGCTACTGTTTTGAGAATTGTCCTACTGGTTCATGTAGGCCTTATCTGAAATGCAGTGTTTCATCTCAGCACTCTCCTGTCTGTTTTGGTAAGTAGGCTGCTTCTCTAGACAAGGGGTTTCAGCCTCCACACTAGACTGGCATTGTGTGGAGGGTTTTCGTGGCACAGCCTCAGTGTTGTTGACTCCAAATGAGGTTCTGTGAATTCCCTGTAAATACCGAAGTAGCTGATGCTTTACAGGCCCTCTGTATTAGAATAGCTCAGTGATGTAGAAAGTGTTGAATGATCTGCATATGCTACTCTTCCTGTTCCAGGAAGACTGTAGAGATGAATTTATGTGGCGTGTTGTTTGTTTGGCATTTCAGGTTTTTGTTTGTTCATTTGCTTCTTAAACTATTGTTTGTCTTTACCTTACAGTGAAGGGAAAGCTGGAGGGCCAGAAGCAGCTGACTTCTCTGATATTCTGCATCTGGGCACCAGTGCCAAACTGGCACAGCCTGGCTCTGCAGCAGCATTTGTTCCAAAGGTTACTCGTGGTGCCCTGCTGAGAGAATCGTACCAGAATCTGCCCTCCATTCGTTCCTGCTACCTCTCTCACTTTGCCCACTTGCAGCCCACCCTTATGCGTTCTCAGGCATCCTACCAAGGGCGGAATTACCTCATCCAGTCAATGCTGCTTCCTGAGGTCAAAGGGCCCATCCTGCCTTCAGACTGGCCATTCTTTCCACTTATCAGCCTCTACAACAAAGTGACTAATGCGGAGACACGTGGGGCTATACTGAACTCTCTCCCACTTGATCTCATCAACACTGTGACCTTGAACCTTCAGTGGGTCTTGTTGCTGGAAACCTGGCGTTCTAAAATCCTTCAGAGCATCCCAGCTGCTGCCAAACTTGCACGGCTCATGTGTGTCTTCCTCACAGGCAGTGACCTCTTTCTAGAAGCACCAATCCACCGCTACACAGCTGCCCTACTCTCTGTGTATTGCCAGCCCAAGGCCCTGGACTCCCTGAACTTGGATGCTCCTCTCCCTGGTTTGGCATCCTTCCACGATCTCTATATAAATCTCCTGGAGCAATTTGAGGGTGTCTCCTTTGGAGATCCACTCTTTGGAGTCTTTGTTCTTCTACCTCTACAGAAGCGTTTCAGTGTTCATCTGCGTCTCTCTGTTTTTGGGGAGCACACGAATATCCTGCGGGCGCTGGGAGTGCCGTTACAGCAGGTAGTCCTAGCTTACGGTAATTGCCTGTCACTGCGTATTTCTGGCTCACTGGGCTCTTGCCTGTGGTTCTCCAGCCTTGATTTGTGTGTGTATGTGGTGGGCAGGAGCTGTGAAATAGCTCAGTCTTCAGTGGAAACTGTCCCAAACCTAGCTTGGTCTAACCATTGAGAACCTTCTAATTTATAGGTTGTATGTTTGAAGGGCTGGTCGCACCCCATGTTCTGCTAGCAATTACCTTTCCCTTAAATAAGTGTTTTCACACCTTGGTAAGAACTTTTTCCTTGCCCATGCGTAGACAAATAGTCATTTTCCCTCTTAACCATCTTTCCACATATAGTTATACTGGAGTTGTGCTCTACTGAATAACTCAGCAAGAAAATTTTGTCTGTCAAGTGTAGGACTGTGTTTCTTTTGAGTGAGCAGAGCACAAGAGATAGAATTTAGTGATGCTGTCAAAAGTACCCTGTCTTCTTACTTTATAAGCGCTCATCTTATCTGTGCCAAAAATCAGCTGCAGTGATAGGACCAGTAAAACATCTCTCCACGAAGCTGAAGAGGTCTTGCCAACACTTTGTCAAGGCATGTCACATCAGTCAGGGTGGGCCGTAGCAGCTCTGCTGCAAATGGGGGTCATGCCACTGGGGTACATCGCGTTCTATAGGTGGGCATGCACAAGGAAGGGCACCCTAGAAGTCATGAACTTCCTCTCACTACTTAGACCCTGACAAAAATTGTAATGTTGCCTGTGGATGGGTTTGTTGCAGTTTCCTGTTCCTCTTGAGCGCTACACTTCCCCTCCTGAGGATAACCTGAACCTCCTGCGGCTCTACTTCCGAACGCTGGTCACCGGTGCGCTGCGCCACACCTGGTGCCCTGTTCTGTACGTGGTGGCTGTGGCTCATGTGAACAGTTTTATTTTCTCCCAAGAAAGCACAGCGCAGGTGGGTAATGGATAGCAGAGCTTCAAGGCTGCAGTCTGGGTTTTGCATCTGCTCTCCCTGTGAATCCAGTGTGGCTTGTGATGGATCACTGACCTTTGGGACTTGAAAACAAAAATTGTAAGCAAATGTGTTGAGGACTGGTCAGCTGTTTGAGAATCCACATATGAGGCAGCAGCTTTTTTCATTATACCCTAAAGCACTTGCATTAATGGTAGCCAGTCCTACCTAAATCTTCGAGGGCAGCAATTATGTGTTCTGTGGTGTGGGGGGAAGAATAAACAGAATAAGGAAGGTGATCAGGCAGAGAGAGGTCGTAATAGACTTGGCCTCTGCCTTAGCAATCGTAAGGTGCAAAGGACTTTTTTCTTTGACTTTGCTTGAGTAACCAAGCAGAAGCCTCCCTATGACCTCGGGGCCTCTATCAGTGAATAGTTGTGCTAACAGCACTTCACCTCTGATCTGCAGTTCTACCTGGAGATTGAGAAGTCAGCTGAGATTCAGATCAGGGAAAGGAGCAGAGAGGCAGGATTTAAGTGATAAGACATCTCAAGCACTTTCTGCTGGAACAAGCTGCTCATCATTATAATGAGGAAATCATCCTGGAGTGCTGTATGCCCCTGGGCAAAGGTATTACTGCACCATATTAAGGAAAGTACGTGTTTTGTTCCCAGGAGACAGATGCTGCTCGGAAAAGCATGCTGCGGAAGACGTGGCTGTTGGTGGATAAGGTAGGATTTGTAAGATTCAGTTTGTGTCTCTGGGAATTAAGTTTTCCATACATGGCGGTTTTATAGACTTATATTTGGCTTTTGAAATTCGTGTTTAATTACCTTGCTAATTTGAGAATGAGAGGAGATTAGCAGCAGGATTTTGGCCTGCAATAACTATAAATACGCTTAACCAGTTCTTGTAGTAATTGACCTCAAAACACTGAGCCCATTGGAACCTAGATGAATCTCCTGTACTGTGTTGTCCATGCCTCTTGTCCAAGCAGCATTATATCTGGATAGATAGAGATGCTGGAGAAATGATTATAGCACAGTTATGAATAGGTTGTCAGCAGTGATCTGTCTTAAATCTTAGTTGGATGCTACCCTGAAAAGAACAGGACAGATGTAAGGTTCCTCTTTTTTCCAAGGAGCTTGCCAAAATCTATCCTTTGTGGGACAGAGCTGGGTCATTTGGCCCTGGGTGATTAGTGTCCAGGGTAAATCATTAGATCACACTCAAAAATCCACTTGGGTTTCTGGCAAGAAGTCATTGTGAGGGGCTGTTGAGAAGACAATGGAGTTGTGTTTAGAAGAGGAATTCTCATGCCAAAAAAGGTGAGTTTTATTGGAAGAAATTTGCCTTTTATAGCTCTTCTATTGAATATGATGTGATTAAATATCTTGGGCATGATGGAATCGTACTATTTGCAGGTTTGCTATGTTGTGTTGGAGACAGTGGAAAAGATTAGATACCTTTCTGTTTCTTTCTTCAGAACCTGAAAAAGCACCTGCTATACTACAGACTACTGAATGCAGAGAGTCCTTTGGGATTTGACCTTTATGAGCAGCTCCCTCCCACGCGACTGAAGTACCTGCAGATAGTGACACAGAAAGAAATTACGGAGAACGCACCAGCAGTAGACTCATAGCAGAGCACTTGTGCAAGAAGAGGGCCAAGGTGAAGAATGGAAAAGCTCAATTTATACTTCACTGATGAAACTACTTGCAGTTCAGATGGTTTTAGTGTCTTACCTGGACACTCTTGGCATCTTTGCCTAGTGAAACACTAGTAGAATGCTCCCAGCCCTGCAGAACAACACACATGTTGTCAAGATATGACAGCATGTGTGTGTGTGGCCTCTCTGTGATGGATGCTGGAGCATTTTCCTCCGTTCTCCTTCAAGTTGTTCTGCTTCTTCCCAGAGAAGGTGAGAATGTGTCTGCAAGGCACTGGACTGTTGAATAAACTGAAGGAAGTGGAAAAGCTGTTTTGTTCTGTCAGGCTGGAAACTGGGTTTTCCAGATAGTGTCTGTTTTCCCCAGATCCTTCCATTGCTTTTTTTGTACCTTGGATTTTGAATGGTCCTTTCCTCACACTGTACCCTGCAAGTAGAATGACAGTGCAACAGGGAGGAATCTGATCCTGAGAGCTTTTTTTTTTTACATATAAGCATACATACAAGCAGTTTTTCCAAGATGGTGTTCTGTGCATACACTCAGTAACACAGATGTATTGTGTCAGACCTCTAAGAGATATGAGTTCCTAGTGCAGTGGTACAAACACTGAATATCCTCTCTTGGCTGTCTTTTGGATGGTGTCTAAACTGCTTTCTTTTCTCCCTTAATTTGGTTACATGTGTAACAAGATCAAAAATAATTTCTTTGCAGGCCAGAATGCTTGGCAGTAACCACCCCTCATTAGAGAAAAAAAAAAGGTATTTGCTTGTTTAGTTAGAGTATGTATTGGTTGCCCTCTGAGGAGAATGCAGTATGAATTTGGAAGTGGAGTTTCCTAGCTCAAACATAATTTTAAAAATGTCTAATTTGATCCCACTTCTGTATCCAAATTCTGAATTGCAGCCTCAGACACAAGGGCTGCAAATATAGAGGCCTAAAAGGCTCATCACAAGTGCCACATCACGTCCAGAATTTACTCTAGGTGTATGATCTCACTGGATGTTTTCTTTATATCCAGTAATTTTTGCGTGGTCACTCTGGCAGGCTTTTGTTTGGAGAAGTTGACTTTTATGAACAAAACTTTTTAAAGACATTTCTGATGTTTTGTTCTTATGAATAATTTCCTCTGGAAGGTGCAAGGTGATGCCTGGTCCGAAGACCTAAGCCCCTGTCTTTATCTATCAAACAGGCCAAGCTAGCTTCCCTCTGAAGAAACCACGCCTGTATTAACCTTGCTCCAGTGAATGTCTCAACAGGAGTGTGAACCACTGTTAGTAGGCCTACTTGTAATTACTGAAATTGTTCAGACAAGAAACAAATTCCAGACAGCAGCTTAATACAATCAAAGAATCATTTAGTTAGGAAAAGACCTTGTGTCCAACCCTAATACAGTATCTTTCTTTCACCTGACAGTCAAGTGTTGTTGCCCCCTCAAATGCCTGCACAATCACATAGGGCTTAAGGCATTTGTGACTGATGCTGTCTTTGTATTGGCAGTTTTCTAAGTGTGCCAATCCCCTTAGCTTACCAGAAAGCAGTCAGTTTCATCTTTTTCCCCCTTTATTTCAGAGAGGACATGGGCAGAACTGGTGTTTCCTGCCAATCTCTCTTTTTTTTTTTCTTCCCTTTTGATCTGTTGTTTCTGTCTGCAGCAGATCAATGGCATGCAAAATAACAAAAGTGCAGTGGTCTAACAGGATTTTTTTATTGTTGCTAATTATTTAAAAAGTTTTTTGTGTGATTAAAAGTTTAATCGAAGTCATTCAAGTTTTAATCTGTCTAGATGGTGAGAGCCCAGCAGTTGTCTTTCAAGAGCAATGGATAGTAAAATTTAAGGACTCCTAGATGGCCATTTAAGAGCAGCCTTCATCAAGGACTTTACCTTTTGCTTTTCAGACCTCCAGTTATAAAATCTCTTCCAATCCTTTGTGGGATGCAAAGTTGAGTTTTGTAATGTGTACAGGATGTAAATAAATATTTTGATAGCTCTGCAGGAGTTTTTTTGAACTATGAGAGTGCTGTCCTTTGAGTCTTTCTTGAATTTGGGTAGTTCTGTTTGCAGTTTATCAATATCTTGGGACAGCTGCTGCCTTAAAGAAATCTACTAAATTTTGGATCTCTGTAAGAAAGCTCCTCAAGCCAAAAATAACAGCCTGCTTGTATGGCGGGTCAGTAACACAGGGTACCAAATGCTATGTGGGAAGGTGCAGGCTGGTATGATGGGATTTGACACATGCCCCAGGTGGGAAGACTGTCCACAGATGGTATTTGAAATTATGATGCAAGTATCAGCAATGGAGGGAAGGAAAAGAAAGGATACCGAATAGTTCTGCAGGCCACAGTCATAAGTAGAAAATTTCAAGGATGCTGCATGTGAGCTGTAAGCTTTCAAAATGTTGCCTGTCACTTGAGATGGTACATGAATTTTTTAAGGCTTTTGGCAGCCTTGTACGGGATTTCTCCACAGAACGCTAGAGGGCATTGCTTTACCTAGTTTAAATGCAAGATTTCTCGGCTTCAGTGCTATTGGGACCTGAAAAAAAAAAACCCAAACCAAAAACTAACCAACCCTTATACATCGTTTGAATTTTCTGCATTTTTTATTTTTTCATATACTTTTGGGGCACATGTGGAGAATTAAATATTTTATGTGATGGGTTGCTAAGAACCATACAGTGCTTTGCCAGCAGGCATTGAATGTAAGATTTAAACCTAAGCTGAATGCAGTCTGAGGCAGGACCAAAGCATGCCCATTCTGTTAATCCAGTTTAATCCTGGTCAGGGTAAGTGAGGAGATGAAGAAAATTAAAACTGTCCAAAAATGTGGATGTGACTTCTTAACTTCTTACTGAAGCCTTAAGATTTCTTTGAGAAGAAAATAATTCTGCTGAAATAAGACCCTCAAATAGGTTTCTGGTGTTGAAGTGATTCTAACTCAGAAGAATGTACATTGTCTGATAACTCTCATCAGAAGTCAACAAAATCAGCTGCAACAACTATAAAAATTCCTGCCTGTCTTTTAATTCTTAAAAAGAGCACCCCATCTGCTGGTCCTTTGTGGCTAGAATATGCTTGGTTTCATCCAATTCATTCATTCCACAACAGTGGAATCTCTGTTGGTACAAATTTAGCATGGACTTTGCTGGAAGGCAGCAACAATGTGGTTTTAGAAACAAATGGTTGATTGGACTGAAGGTGAGTTGAAGATAATCCTTTTAGCATTGCTGTTAAGTAGGCAAGTGAGAGGGTGGGGCTGTCATAGTTTTGCATCCTATGACTTTGATGGCATTCTACTGAATTTTCCTTTGCATTTTGAAAGGGAACAGAGAGTTCTCCCATCAGCTTGGAAGCTTGTTCTTTTCTGCCTAGAAGAAATGGAGTTGATTTATGATCCTTCAACTGTGTGAGTGGTTTGAAGTCCTGGAGGTTAGAATCCAAATGTGGTGACTTGGCTCACTTTGCTGAGTAGGGACGGTTCCCAAAAAGATGTAGGCAACTCAGTAGCTGGCAGTACTACACACTGAGGTAGGATAAAGCCTGACAGAAGAAAGTAAAGGGTTAGGCAAGGAAGAAATCAAAACAGGACTGAAATCATACTGTATGGGAACTTTTTAACAGTTCACATACAGCATTATATAATTGAAGGACTTTCATTCCGCTGTATTTATTGACTACTTCAGTTTGACAGTGGAATTTAATAATCCATTTCTAGACTAATACATTCTGTCTGGCCACTTAATGCCAGGCAAACCCTAAACACCTTTTGCTGATGAAGTCATGGACAGAGCAAGCCATAAGATGGGGATGTATAAATACACTGTGGGTCAGACAAATGCGTTTCTTTTGGTGTCAGACATAAAGAAGAGCAGAAAGGCATGTCAATAATGGCTTTTGCTTCTTCCTAGTTTTGCAAAGTTCTTGTAAATTTCTCACTGATGAAGTGCTGCTGCCTCCAGCTGATGATCATATTTGGGAGGCAAAACATGTTTATTTCACTCAGCTTACAGAAGCTCAAATAAGCTTTACATTCACAAAGCTGGCTTTCTGGTGTTCCTTGTTTAAATAACTTTGTGGTAATTTACTGGCCTTTGCCCTAGTTTTTAAAAACTGGCTTCCCCTCTCCCTTTGAATGGAGAATGTGCAGTGAAGCCCGGCTCACAGAACTGTTGTGTTTTGCATGGTAAATGGTGGTTGTAAGCAGAGGTAAATTTGCCACAGTGTGCTCCCCTCCCTCCCTTTATGAGTCTCTAAACAGCTCAACAATGCTGTGTTTAGGCTTCTAGCCAGCCCCAGCATAAGGATCTCCAGCTCAACCTGAGGACTGTGCTAAAGGAGCAGGCGTTGCACCAGCTGTGTTGTGAGCCTCCAGCCACCCCTGGCCCCAGCAACAGCTCTGTGCAGGTTAAGTGAGCAGAGGATATTTTAGACAGAGTGACACTTGGCCCATCTTCGGATCCAGTTCTTTATTTGTAGGTGGGCTGTAACCAGCACATACCAGCAGACACCTGTGGCTCCAGAGACCAGTTCATAAGCCCAGTCAGGGTGATGAATATTCCCAGAAAGTACTGTATATGGACATTAGAACCCAGTCTAAGGCATATGGGGAAGGCTTGAGTCACCCACCCTCTGCATCCCCCTGCCCTGATCTAACATGTATGACAAACCAGAGCAGTGATGTTACTGCTCATTACAAAGCAGCAGCTTGTCCTGGCCACAATGGAAACAGGAGGTTTGTGATGTAGAAATACCACTGATGTCAAAGCACAGCCACATAGGTGACAGTGTATGCTGAAATCTGAGGCATTAGTTGATGACTAAGGCTGGAGGGAAGTTTTGCGGAACAATCTGGGTGCTGGGAGCCCATCCTGAGGGGCAGCGGCTCAGGGGCTGTGCGGGTAACAGGGAACACCTGGGCCAGCACCGGCCCTCATGGAGCGCGGGGAGGGGCAGCGGCAGCAGCGGGAGGTAAATACCGTGTTTCATGCCTTTCATCTGCTTCTCTAGAGCGGGGGGTGTCTGCCTGAGGGCTGTTGAGGACAACAGATCAGGTTGGTAGAGTATCCATGTGTTTCTTGTGCTGGGGCTGATGTGCTTGCTCTCTTTTTGGGTCTGTGCTGACAGTGCTGCATCAGGTTTACCCCAGGGAAGGAGGGAGGGCTGCCCGAGTCCTGAGCCTCGTGGCCATCCTGCCCTCAGCAAGGCCTCACTTTGGGGTGGTTTGTGAGGCCCTGGGTGCAATGAGGGGGCTCTGGCAGGACTGCTTGCTGTGGAAACAGGAGGCAGGAGAAACCCAATCTTTGTGGTAACTGAGGGGACAGCAGTGCAGGAGTGCAGGTGCTGGAGGTACAGCACAACCTTGTTCCCTAACCATAGTAACCAGTCTGAAGCTTTGGAAAGGGACAAAGGGAAGGATTGAGTGAGCCGGTGGGCTTGGAGGGTAGCTCTGCTTTTGCTTCTGGGTGTCTCAGGCTGAGAGGAGTTTTGTGGTTCCTCCTCTCTCTTCAGTGTCCCCTTCCTTCAGGACTCCATGTGTTCGACGTCTTTCTTGTCCTTCCCTAGACTCTCTTTCCCTCTGATCATCTTTTTATTTATAATTTTAATTTTATTAAAAGTTCAGTCTTTTGGCTGTTTGCAGAAGCAATTGGTAATTCAACAGTTAAACTGGAGAACTGAGATGTTATCACTGAGTTTGAGGTGGAAGCTCACATCTCTTGAGTTGTTCATCTGAAGGTCTGGGCAGATGTCCATAAATAACATGCACAACATGTCCATTTGGAAACCTTACAGCAAAGAAAGCTGTAACTTTACTCTTAAGACTCAGATTGCCGTCTGGTGTAAGCACACCACACCATTTGGGTCTGATCTGTCAGATATTTGATGACACTTTAGCAATTAGTGTATTGGATCTCCCTTCTGAAAGGGAGACTGACACTTGTGTATCAAGTGACTATTTACTGTTACTGCTTCAACCGCAGGAAATTTTTGCCTCAAAAAATGAATGAACTTATCTCCAAAACAGTATTCCAGGTTTCCTCAGTGCATGTGGACTTTTCTTAGCAGATTTCAGCACAATGCATGTTCAGGGCGGCTCTTTAATATCTTCCAAGTAGCAGGAAGTGGAAGGAGCTCAGAATTAAGTTCAGGTATCGCATTGCTGGCAGTGAATTGTAGTTTCAGGGGGTGTAACACAATACCATGACAGCCACTGTGAAGGTACATTGTTAGCATCTTTCACAAAAAAGCAGCTTGCTACTCCTGGCATCAATGTATCTTTCAATATAGATTATAAAAAACAAATTTAGAATGATACAAAAGTTTCTTAAAACCATCATGTATCTCTTGTCTCTGACATGAGTGTCAGCTCACTCAGAAAATGCTAGTTGTGCTGCCACCCAGAAGACACCACAGATGGTGGCTCATTTTTGTTCCTCTTGTCTGCTGTAAGATTGATCATGTTTGGATCAATGAAATTATTTGGGCAGGAGCTGCCATTGCTCCCCTCCTGTCTGTCCACTGTTAAAAGGAGTGGGAGGAAAGGAGATGTAAAATATACTTTTTAGTGTCTTTCTCTCTTTGGTACTGTTTTATTAACACTTAAAATATTTACGGAGGAGAGTATGGGCTTGCTGACCATGCTTCCTTGCAATGAGCTCTTATCAGCTAGTTTTATATTTTATAGCCTTCTCTGGGCTTATATTTTTTTGGTAGCAGTACAATTTGCAAGTTAAAATTAAGATGCAGAACTTTGGGTGTTTGTATTCAGTGGTGACTAAATAACTGCTCCTGTGCAATGCAAGTCAGAGGTTTTCATTCTCAGCATGCATGGGTGCCACGAAGGCCAACCATTGCACTGTTGGAAAAGCTAGCAGGTGCCCACCTGCACTTTGCAGAGCTCCTCTAGATTTAGTATATAATTGCCAACGTTGTTTTAGGGACAATAAATTGTCTTCTTGTCCTAGTCTCTTCTGCTTCCAAGATACTCATGGGATTAGGAAACTTCCGAATTTTGCAACTTAGCTTTCCCTTTGAACCAGCAATCTTTGCTTACTGCTTTCTGTAGTTACTTATTTTGGTAGTTCCTATACTAGCTGCAAATGGAAGAAAGAAGCAATAATTCTACAGCTAGCATGGAATTCTTGGCCTCTATTTAAATAGAAAATGCAATTTTATAGTCAGACTAAACCTTTGCCAGGAACAGATCCTCCTCGGAACAATGTTAAGGTACATGGGATATTAAGTGGGTGATTAGTGACAGCCAACACAATTTCACTAAAGGCAGATGGTGCCTGACTAATTTGGAGGTCTATGGTGTGGTTACAGCATTGGTGGATTAAGGGAAGAGCGACTGACATCATCCACTTGGACTTGTGCAAAGCGTTTGACACTGTCCCATATGACATCCTTGTCTCTAAACTGGAGAGGCATGGATTTGACGGATGGACCATTTGGTGGATAAGGAATTGCCTGGATGGTCATGGAGAAAATATGATGCACTCCAGAAAGACAAACAGCCTGAGGTTAAGGTAATTTTTCATTATGTGGGAGAGACCCCAGTTACTGTGTTAACAGCTCTTTTAATGTGAAAGTTTTTCCAGATTTTCTGAGGTTTTCTCTTCTCATGTCACTGACAAAATTGTATCCAAAATGGAATTCTTATTTTCTGGTTCATCCTCAACAGACTATTTATGAAAAATTAATTGTTATAGGAAAATGTTTTTAGAGCGTGATAAATGTATTTTGTGGCTTAGTTCAGGCTTCTTTTTTGTTAACCATATACTCTTCCAAGAAATTGTACTAAATCAATAACTGGAGAATATTCCCGCAGTCTCATTACTGCACACTATAAGCTAAACTTTATCAGTGCCTTTTTGTCTTGCTAGATTTTCCCCAATGTGAGAGGAACAAGAAAAACTGACCATGAATCCTATTGGGGTTGTGTTTTTTCAGCTCCAGTGCACAATGTTTTACCAGAAAAACATTGCATGCATTAAAAAAGCTGTTGTGTGCTCCTATTCTGTAAGCTCATCGAAGACGTGTCACCATGAGAAATGACTTGTTCTTGGACCCTTTTTCATAAGTTGTGTTTGACTTTTGGTTACGTAGTCAGACTGCTCAGGTAAATAATGAAGATCAGGAAAATGATAACCTAGTAGGCTTTTCTGGTGAAGAAAACTTGGATGTTTTTCTTTGACGAGATGCAGGTGAGAACATCTCTGTAATCATCTGCATATTAGCCTTGATCTTTTTCCCAGAGAATCTACTCTTAGATCTTAGTGGGAATGGACTCATGGCCTCTGATTAGTAAACCCAAGGATCGTGAGATGTACCTGCTGTAAGTAACCATAATTGAGTGCTGCTTTGATAAGAAGCTTTCCTTTTCATCTGCAAAATTATAACATACTTGCCTTGACAGATAGGTGTGAACAGAGAGCTCAATTCAAAATAAACCTTGACTGTTAGTACCCAGAGGCCCACCCTGACACAGGCACTCTCTCATGTGTGTGCAGGCGTGCTCATGTTAAGACATTGTCTCTCAAAGCTTAATCTTTCTGGTGACAGATGTGATTGTCCTCTTACATTTTTATTACATTAAAAATCCACACTATTTTACTACATCCATATTTCAAATCTTCTGTAGTTTGATCTCTATGCCTTCAGGGTTTTATTGCTGCTTTATTCTCTAGGAGATAATTATTGACTGTTTTGGGAGACTGACTCCTTACTCAACAGCACAGTTGATGCTTCTGTTGTTTGGTTTTGTCTACTCTCTCATCTGCTCTAGTGGATATCTATATGGAATGCACCCCAAGGAGTTTTGGGACATCTTGTGATGCTGTTTGTAAAGACCTTTTGAAAACACGACATGTTATGAATCCTCCTGGGTGGAAGCTGGAAGTTCTGCTTGGGAAGGACCTGTGTGTTTCCCTTAAATGCTGATGAAAGAACTCTATCCTTATGTTTTGAAAATTTAGTGGTTTGGAACACCTATATTTTCACCTGCTGACCATTGATGTATTCAGTGGCCATAATTCAGGTAATATCCAACTGTCCCAGTCTTTTCCCTGTCTCTCTTTGAATCTTGTCCCACAGGCTTATTCAGTGGCACAGGTATAAATGGTCTGCTTTTCTGCTTTTTTCATTTATTTGTTAGCTCTCAAAATCTGGGAAGCTCTAATTTCTAGCTACTCTAGTGTGAAAAAGCTTTAATGGAAACAGAATCGTGCTAAACATGGTAATAAATGCCTTTTCCATTTGTTGTGGTTTAGGAATGGTACTCCCCCATTTAGTGCTCCCACCAAGACTCTCCCAAACCAGATGCTGCTTGTTCCCCTTCCTCCCCTCTCTGATTGAAAGCACAAAAGGCAAAGATCATGGTTTGAGATAAGAACAATGCTAGAAACAGCAATGAGATAAGAAAACAAACAGGAGCAGCAGTAATACTAATAACAAAAGGTGTAGTACAAAGAAACAACAAATATCAGCTGGCTCTTCCCTACTATGAGCCAGAGTCCCTTTCCCCACCCTGCTAATTATATGAGTTGGTAACAAATACCAGTAGGGTCTGGCCACATCACACTCCTGGCTGCTGTGAAAAATTAACACTGTTCTGGCTGAAACTAGGACACCACTGCACTTTGTATCTCCAAGTTCCTTAACATGTACCAAGGTTCATAACCCCCACGTAGGAGTGGCAGTGAGTGCATATAAAAAGATCACCTAATGCTGAGATAGGGAGGACTCTTTTAGTATATTACGGCACACAGAAATGCCATGCACAATTTTAGCCTGGAGAACAGAGTGCTGTATTTAGATAAATCTGTAAGATTGATTTAGGTAGTTACCTAAATTGGATTGTCTCCAGTCTGGTGGGATTAAGAACCCACTTTTTGCAAAAAGCGTTATGAGATCTTTAATGATCATACAAGGTCAGGACCTGGTTTTATGTCTCATCTGACCGTGAACTTAAAACTACTGATCTGTCACTGTCTGATCTGACTATCTATTCTAGAGATTGCTTTATTTTAGAAGAGATTTGTGTAGCCGGGAGTCTAAATGTCGTCAAAGCTTTTAGTCCTTGCTCTATTCCTTGCCTGAGGAGGTTTCTAACAAGTTTTTATTATGAAATATCGTCTTGGTTTGTTTTTCCCTTTTCATGGCAGACCAAAATGGGGCTGCAAATAATATTTTACAGTTTGTATGTCTGTCATTTGCTGCTGTGCACAGAACTGCTTACTGATCTGTGCCTGAAAATTTGTTAATTCCTGGGTTGGTCAGGAGAGTATTCAGTTCTCAACACTTTTTCTGGGTAAGTTTATCTTTCCGCCTACATGGGCTCCTCTCTGTGGGGCCCCTCATTGCCCCTTACTGTAAATCTGCACCCACAGCAAACTGCATAAATGTAGCAAGAGTGTGTAGACCATGCCAGTCCTGCTTTAACCAGGTCACAGGTAACTGGTTTGTGTGTGCTTGTGTACCCATGTTAAAAAACCCTCTAGTAAAACCCTCGTATAAGCAAAATCTTTCTGGCACAGCAGATGCACTCTGAAAAGGCATGTGTGAGGAGGTTAAAGAAGCTCCCCCTCCCAAATATTCTTGGCATATCGTATGTATGTATGTATTAGCCAGTTTTTTCCTTTATAGCAGAGGTAGAGTTGGGACCCAGCTCATAACTTCATTATTTATGTGGTGTGGCCATCTGATTCCCACCCTCTTGCATACAGCCTTATATGTGCCCAACGATTTCCACATTGCCCTCAAAAGCACACCTGCTGTAGTGTTGCTTGATAGCACAAAAGTGTGTATTCCTGTGGTTCCTGTCAACAGCCTGTTTGGCCTGCGGCAAGGAAACATGTCTGTGCCAGATGTTATCTGAGACAGGAGAAAATGGACAAAAGAAAATGCTCTCCTATTTCAGAATGCCCAAAGAATGAGCTTACCAAGTCTTTCCATCTATTTATTGGGAAGTTTTGCTTAGCCCAAAAAGGACATGGCTCTGCGTCATCTGTGCTTTTAGCAGCTTCATTTTAGCACCAGCAGAGGAGGTGAAATTGAAATCAGAAGGTCTTAATTTCGAAGAGAAATAAATTTGTTCTGAAACAAAAGGCTTTTCTCTCTCGAGTCACTTTTGATTTGATTTGGAAGCTATTTAGGATGCTGCAGTTATATGGCTGGCTGGCTGGCTGGGTAACCTCATCACGGATGTGCCCGTGAATGGCAGACTGTGAGTTGGTCACACCATACTGTTTGACTCATGGATGCTGAAGGTCAAATGCAACGGCCTTGTTTGAGGCACTTGGTTGACACCAGCAGTGAAAAGGGATGCGTGAGTTTGTAGTGAAATGTAGCAGCAAATCAGTCCTTTATGAAGAGGTGGGTGGAGAAGGAAGCCAAGTACACAAAATGAAAATATATCTGGTGGTATTGTACATTAGTCAGAGTTTCTGAATCATCTGGGGAAATTATGTCAGCCAGGCCTATTTGTCTAGAGGAAACTTCTTTTCTCAGAGCTGAGGTAGCACAGCAAACTTGAAAGGCTTTCTTCAAGCTTCTGTGACCTGTGCATTCTGCTGTTTAGAACAGACCAGAGTAATCCAACTTCCTGGCCAATTCAGGCTGACCAAAGTAAAGCAGGTTATTACGGGCATTGTCCAAAGGCCTTTTAAATAGTGTCAGGCTTGTGGCATTGGACACCTCTCTAGGAAGCTGGGTTTGACCAAATGCTCTTGGTAAATCAAAGTTTTCTAATGTCCAGTTTAGGCCTCCTTTGGTGCAGCTTTGAGCCATTCCCACATGTCCCTGTCTCTGCATCAGAGGGAGAAGAGCTCAGCACCTCCCTCTCTCTGTCCCTTCCTCAGGAAGCTGTAGAGAGCAATGCAGTCACCCTTCAGCCTCTTCTTCTCCAAACTAGATAAGCCCCAAGTCCTCAGCTGCTCCTCAGGACATTCCAGCCCCTTCACCAACTTTGTTGCCCTGTCCTGGACACATTTGAGGGCCTTCAACTCCTTCTTAAATTATGAAGCCTGGAACTGTGCACAAGGTTCAAGGTGAGGCTGTACCAGTGCTGAATACAGCAGGGTGTCTATGTATATGCCCCTGCAAGGCCTCTTGTCCTTCAGGAGTCAACAGCACCTCCCAGTTTGGTACCACCAGCAAACTTGCTAATGGTGCATTCAACTCCTTCATCCACATTCTTGATAAATATATTGAACAGAAGTGGTCCTGGAATTGAACCTTGAGGAACACCTTTAAAGTTGATGCCTCAGAATTTGATCATTGACTTCCCCACCCACCTCAAGTTTTTGTTTCTGCCTGTGCCCAATGTATCTTGAGGCAGTCCATAAACGCTAATGCACTGAGTAACTTGGTGCCTGTTTGAAATGGTTTGCTTCTTTCTCCTGCTTGACAGAGGAGAAAATGCAGCACAAACTGCTAAGGTGGCTGCCTAAGCTCTCACTGAAGCAATTGATAGAGGGATAGTAACCCCTGTGCAAGTCTTTCTCTCTTTTTCTCCCCTTAACCCAGTGCCCCATCATTGCTTTTGTGGAAGTTCAGACTTCACAGCTTTTGGACATTCTGGTGACTCTTAGACTGGGATGCCTGAAAAAAATTACTTGATACTCGCCTCAACAAAAATTTACTTTTTCAAATATATTTTCTATTCAATGTATTTTCAAAATTAAGTCCCTGGCCTTTCATGGAGCTTGACTGCAGGGACTGCTCTTGCTCAGCCTTTAGGATCCTGGTAAGGTGCATCTGCCACCATGACTGACTCCCAAGTCACTGTTGCTGCAAGTGCATACAAGTGCATTCCAACTCAGGTATGTCGATAGACTTGTTCCTTCATGAAGGAGTTCTGGGGAATCCTGCAATCCAGTCAATCTGAAACCATGTAACAGAACAGAAAGCAAATGTATGGAGTACTTGTGTGGTCCGTGGGAACTGGCGAGTGAATAGAAGTGGGCATGTATTTGTGCCTCTGCTGAGAGAACAGCTCCACTATTTCTGCCGTGTCTGCTCAGTCTGGTTGGAGCCAGCCGGCCACTTACACATCCCTACTGGCAGGGGCTCTGTGAGTCCAGACTGGCCACGGAGCACCCCGCTCTTCTCGTGTGCCCCTCCATAAAACAAGGAAAGGCATGGGAGCCCGAAATTGCCAAGTCCGAGATGTATATGTAGGGAAATGGTAAATAGCAGCAATGAGGCTGAGGAGCAGTGTCCTGGGCAGGCACGAGTATTGCTGAAGGGCTTGTTGTGTGCAAGGCCTTGACTAATGACTGGGGAAACAACAAATAGCCCATTAGTTCACTGATGCTGCTAATGTGGAAAGTGGTGTTGAATACCACATAAATACAAAGGCAACTAAAATGTTGAAATCTGGACAGAAATCAATACAACAGGATTCAAACAGGAGAGATCATATGAAACATGGCTTAACCAAAAAAATAAACCTGTACAAAAAGAGGCTGAGTGGTCAGCTTGACCTCCTTAGGAACAAAGTGCCAGTTGAAGTTGTTGGGCTTGGGTGTGCACAGTGGCCTCTTCCCAGGGATTGAGGAGCCAATAAGATGTGTTATTTTACGAAATTTGGAGCTGTCATCCAAGTGACACTCCATGACAAATCTCCCCTGAAAAAAACTGCTCTCTGAACGAGTAGAGAGAATTTCAGAGTCCAGTGCAATATTTCAAATGCGGTGATGCAGTCTTTTGGGTAGAGTTCAGAAAAGAGTCAGAGATACTGAAGAACTGTGAGGATCAATTTGGGAATGCTGTAAAGAACAAAGTAGGTCATTGCTAGACCGTACACAAATAATAAAATAAAAAGAGCAGTTTTGTAATAGCTTGTAACCAAACGAAGAGGAGAAATAGTAAAGACAGAAACTGTCTAGGGAGAAGTGTTCCCAGAAGAGTAGTGGGGATTAATGGGAAGAAAATGTGCACAGAAACTATCCCTATTGTTTGTTGTTTTGTTTTGAATGAAGGATTTGTACAGAGAAAGCCTAAGGCATCCTACGCTACAGTAGCCAAAGTTCCAGAAATTCTCTGATTAGCTTGAGACTAGGAGTAAACTTGAAGATGCACTTTCCTTGTGTGGAATGTGCTTGGAGGCATTCTTTGCTTCTGCTTGAGAATAAAAAAACTTTAAAGAGCAGTGACTCCTCTTGGATCTTTCCCATTTGCACTTGGTTTTTGTTTGTTTTCATTCTTTTCTGGCTGGAACAATACCTCCCCTTCAGTGTATATTTTGATGGGGTGTTCAGGTACAAATGTATTTTCCCAGAAAACCTCAGGCATATCAAGCTGCAGCAAAGGGACATGTTGTGGTACCAGATTGCGTGGCACTGCAAATCCTCTCTGGACTGATGTGCACAGTTCATGCTGATTTGCCTGAGTGGTTCCTGGAGGCAGTCCATACACTTCAGAGGCTGTGCTGGTAAGTAACACCACTTCATCTCTTCAAAGGATCATGGACATATTTGTTTTCTTAACAAGTTATTTTCTCTGGCTAGGAAGGGCAATGCTTTCTTTCCTTTCAAATGTCCCTGAGCTTTTGGTTGATTTTTTGAACCATCTGTTTTTCCAGAGGTGATCTTACAGCGCTTGGCCTCTCCCGGGTTTCTGTGTTCTCTGTAGCCTCCTTTGTGGAGTCCCTAGGATACAATCCCTCCCTAGGATGGAGGGATTGTATCCTTGTGCCCCAAACACCTTTCTGTCAGTCTATTCCATCTAATTGGTGCAGTTGCTTTTGTTTAATGGAATAATTACAAACTCACTTACTATGCCTAGAGGAGGGGCAGGAAGAAATCCATCTTTTATGTCATTAAAAGTACAGACAAAAAAACCCCAATCCAAACCAGATTCCCTTGAGGGTATCTGTGGCTTTTAATGTCATTTACATGTAGCTTGATTTTTGCTAATGAACGAGCTGTTTGTTTAGGGATCTTAAATGAACCTTCAGCTTCAAGGGCTGCTGCTGAAAGAAGGGATGGGAGAAAAGAAAGGGCAGAAGAAGAATGTGTAATGCCAAGAGGATGCTCATGTGAAGTGGGTTTGTTTTGTTTTGTTTTTTTTTGTTTTTTTAGCTAGAGGAGCTTCTCTACTTTGTAATCCTCCAGCAGCTCCTCTGTCATTTGCAAGGTCAGGATTTTCTGGCTCACTTGGAGAGGACGCTCTCTGACCAATGAGGCATGAAATAGCAGTTGGAGAAGGGCTTGATAAATATTGATTCAGAAATTGCCATGGCTGCTGACTTTGCGATTGGCCTGTTTACCCAGCAAATGGAAGAGGAATGGAAAGAAGTTGTCCATTTCTCAGTGATGGTGGCACATGCATTTTTCAACGCTGCCCTAGATATTTGAGGGAAAGGCTTTGAAAGCTCAGCCCAGTGAGTTTTTCAGGGCAGCATTAATCCATTACAGCAGATTAGACTTTGGAATCTTTCCTCCTACCAGGAGCCCTCTCTTCTTGGTTTCATTAGGCTCTGTGTAGATGGTTACACTGTCCCTCCAGGAGGAGGAAAGTTTTCCAATGCAAGCAGGTTAGGCATTTTGCTACTTTGGGGAGAATCTGTACCGTGTTCTGTTCGGACTAAAATGAGTACACACTATCTGTGCTCTAAGCTGAATGAATTATGTCCCTCTTAGCCAGCTCTGAGCCTGAATGTGTGGTTCCCCTTCGAGTGGTTTATATCTCTTGCCCTGCTGGGTCTCAGCACTATAAAATGTGAACCAGCAGAGTGACACCACACCACTTCAGTATTTTTCATTATGCTGTTGTGCCGCTGCTAACCTGCTATGAGGAACCCAAAATTCAGGTTTCCTGTATTGCCAACCAGGACCTGAATTAAAAGCCAGACTTGCGGTAATTAATTCAAGCTCAGTGCTATGCTAATGCAGTTTTCAGGTTGTTGGAATGTCTCAGAGTACAGGTGAAAATGAGCTCAACATCTTACAGCTGTACTCGGTGGAGGCTCCCCTGGGTGAGCTGTTTCCAAATGCCATCTGAGCCTACAGCAGCCCTGGCCAATGTTGCAGGGTAGTCCCTTTCCTACACACCTGAAAGGAATCCTGTGCTTATGCAGTGACTCCTATTCATAATTTTCCTGTTAAATATTAAATTCACACACAAATTGTAAAGGGCTATCACTGAGTCTGTTCTGCCACAGGAATTTTAACACCTTCTGATCCTTCTGGTCTGTACTTTCAGTGTGTTCAAAACTCTGCAAGATTAATGGGTATGATTTTGTTTCCATTTAATTTCTGCTGCTTGACAAAGATACTTCGATTACAGAGGTGGCTGGGGACTTTTGTCAGAATCAGGAGTTCTCTAGATAAATTGTGTTGAATGCATGCAGTACTACAGAGAAGGCTGGGAAAAGAAAACTTTTGTTCTGGGTTCTTATGGTCTAGGCAAACAAAAAAGAAAAGGAATGGAAGAAACCAAGCCCTGAGTTCAACTATGTGGAATCTTTTTTGTGAATAATAGGTCAATTGAAAGAAAAGCAAAGGCAATTTTCGTAATATCTTCATTAGTCAGTTTGAATTTTCTGATGTGTTTTGACTAGATTTGTTGTTTGAAAGCCCTAAATTCACAAATAAATTACAGTGATGAGACTGAGAGCTTTTTCCTCAGCACTCACCTGTCTGATAACTCAGTTGTCCTATGGCAGCAGTAAGTTCTATTCCCCAGCTCTTTCTGTTTGTGCTTTCAATATCAGCGCTCAGGACCCAGAGGAAAAGCTCATCGCTACGATCTGTGTGTAGCCTGTCCTGTGACAGCTGCCCAGGGCCAGAATCACCATCCTTTGACATACCGACCCACCAGCCTCCTCCTAAGCCAGCCCAGCCCTTTCACAGCTGGGACCCCAGCCCCACAGGGGCAGAACTGAGGGTGGTTCCTTTCACCACAAGGCATCACAGTGTTTTGTGGTCTGGTCGCAGAGGTCTCTTTGTTTAGCCCCGCTCACCCGGCACACAGGCGTTCCCTACTGCTCCTGTATCCTTGATGTTGTCAGCAAGTGCTCCCAGTCTTCCTGGCCATGCCACCTTGCCTTTTGCTGCCTGTGGGGATTTAGCCCTTTTGTACCCTGCTGCTGTGTGCTGGGAGACACCCCTCAAAAGCCAGTGGGTAACTGCATCCTGACCCTCTGGGGAAGAGAGGGAATTGAGGAACTAAAGTACACAAAAGCTGGTATAGGCTGTTTGAAAAAAGCTCTCAGTCTCATCACTGTAACTTATTCACTGTAACTGTTCACTAGTGACAGGGCTCTGCTGAGGCACCTCCTCATGCACCCGCTCCTCATGATTGCTCTTCTTGGAGTAATAACCTTCACAGGTCACTGTGCAGTAATACCTAATTCCTGATAACCTCCTTCAACCTGCTTGGGTAATGAGTTGCTTTTAGGGGGGGACACCTTTTTATTAATATCCAACTATAAAGAAATATTGCTGTGGGATGGGGCAGGGCTGAGGGGGAGCAGGGGCAATGGCGTATGGTGAAAACAGATTCAGGAGGCTTATGGATGTATCTTTCAAAGAAGCACAGGGCATACAAAATTACCACTGGAATAAATGACACTGATACATTTTGGGAAACCCAGGCTGTTAAAACATAGATAAAGTGATTCTGCCTGGCTCCTGCTTTCTAAAAGAATTGGTTTAAAAAAAAATAAATTCTATTTTGTGTTGCCCAGAGGTCAGAACATGAAGATTTTCAAAGTGACTTATCAGTTTTATTTCAGCTTCATATTTAACTTGGAATGATTCTAGCAAACACATGTTGTACTCAGCTCTGTGAAAAGTTCATACAGTATTGTCCTCTAAGACCACTAGTCAGTGCATGCTGAGTTTTCAGGTGGTTTATGATGCATTTTGTGTTTTAAAAAAAAAAGTCTAATGTAAAAACAAAACTTTATTTTCCATGAAGCAGCAATAATGTAGCTGTGTATTGCTTTTGAAATTTCATAGCTACTTTTTTTTTTTATAGCTGTACTAATGCAGGTTTTCCACAGTTGGTGGGTTTTGTACACCAGCCTGTTATTACAGGAGAGACATCTCATTACTAGATATTTCTGCAAACCAGCTTGGTGGTGTTTTACAGCTTTCTAACATTGCTTATCAGATACTATAATGGTAAGAATCCACTTCTTATCCCATAATGAATTCTCTGAAATTGAAAAGAGGGGTTTGTGAGTCTGGCTGATAAGCTGTTATGCTCATGCAAGAATGGAAGGAATGGATTAGTCTATTTAAGACTTGCTGTTGCAGGACTGTGAAACTACAGACTAAGCAGAAAAAGCTGAAGAAATGGCCTCTGTCAGAAAGATGGTTCACGTGAGATATTAATCCCCAGATTGTAAGATAAATACGGTAAAACAAGAAGTCAGAGAACCTTTCTAATATTTTGAAACAGGGGACCAAGTGGTTCTTGTCTTCATAGCTGGGACATTACCAGATATGTTCTCAGAATCTTCAATTTTTTCCCAAGAAGTTCCTGTCCTTTACGCTAAGGATTCACTGGAGTTAACAAGTCCTGGCCATTGCTTTTCTAGATTTTCAGTTTTCCACGTGCAAGAATGCTGCTTGATCCAGCAGGCCTTGCTGCAATGGATGGTGTTTCTATGGATCAGGTTTTTTGGGGATCATTTGGTTATTGTGATCAAGCTGTTACATTAAAAGGAGACTCTTATTAGTATAGCTCCAAGTTCTAGATGCTGTTCACATCAAGGATTTCATAGCTCTAACCTTTCTGACGCAGGTGTGACAGGTGCCTGTGCAGTGGTTCTGTCTCCACTTTGAGAGACTAAGAAACCAAGGCAGGTAATAACAAAGTGACTTCCAGAAGTCAGGTTTGGAGGAAGTAGCAGGTCAGTGGATTTGTTGGGAATGGTTTGCAGGTGTAACACAATGATGTGCTTCTTCAAGCCCTGCATGCACACTCATCTCTACCCACCAGGGAACTAAAACTGGCAGATGGTGATGGAGAACATGTGCTCCCAGGCTGTGGAGGTGTTTCCCAATCATTCTTAACACACAGTGAAGAGGAAATGGTGGAAGGACAATGGGAACAAAGGCAAAAGACCCTGAGCCGTGTGTGTATCAGAATAACCTTCTCCACATGTCCAGTGGAATGCTGACTGCTTGTCACTGTTCTTTGGGACAAGATGGGGTGGGGGTTCCTAGTGCTCATCAATAGTGTTCAGCAGCTGGTTCAATTTGGATCTTTGATTGCTTGTAGCCCTGGAGCCCTTGAAGCATGTGTATGTTTGCATGCAGCCTAATTAGCCCCATTATCGTTGTCATTAATGGCTTTTAATGAAGAACAGATGGTTCTGTCAAGGTTTCAAGCTGTGAAGTTCACTGACCCATTTGTGCTAAAAAGAGGGGAAAGAAAAAAAAACTCAAACAAACCTGGTTCCAAATTGATAGTGGTAGAGGAGAGTGAAAATGAAGATCACAAACATAAGAAACATAAACCTTATGTTTTCCTGTACAGCCTGATCTGAAGGCATATGCTGATGCTGACCAAAGCCCTGCTTTCTCTGGGGAAAACAGGATTTCCTGGCACTTATCTTCATGAGGCTCTGACACATCAGTTATCTTTGTCATGTTTGAACTGAGACCTCCCCATAAAAAACATGGAGGAAGGAAGGGATTAAGATGATATACCCAGGCCTTGGAAAGAGTCATGAGGATAGGTCAGTACTATGGAATTAAGGAAAGGCAGAAAGGGAACATAAATTTGGAATGATTCTCATTAGTGTCCAAGTAACCCAAGTGAAGAAACCTAAAGAATTTTAACTTTACCCTCTTCTCTTTCCCTTTTTCTCCAGGCTTGATTGTCACTCACACATGGCTGTGAATGACACTTCTCTTCAGGGCTATAGCTCCAACTCTTTATTCCAGAAGATGGAATGCTGCTGTTCCTCATTAGGATTCAGATGGTCAGCAGTAAACATGGCATCTTGGTGGAGAATAATTGGAAAAAATGAATCCTAAGCATTAGGATCATTAGCTAGGATGTAATTGTCTATCCTGGCAGCAGCTTTTCTTGTCTCCTAATTTGCTCAATAATTATTGAGCAAAAGGGGATATGTAAATTATCGGCTCATGTTGATCAATGCAAGGTCTGGCTTAGTGAAAAGAATCTCCTTTTCTCTTTTAATCGTGGAGGGAAGGTTTTAGTCTGCCTATGATTCAGGATTAGCTATCTACTTTTGGCATGGTGTTCTCCATCTGAACAAACTGTGTACAGATAATATGGAGTGTGTTCTTGGTGTTCACTTCTGTCTTCTGTTATTGAATCCACCCCATTTATATGGATCATTCAGGAGTATCTGCACAGCACCAGAAGGGCCTGATCAAAAATCTTATCATTGTCCTGGTCATGCTCAAAAGGTTTCCTATCAGAATTCCAGTTAGAATTGCCAGTGTAACGAATGGAAGTTGTGTTAGTACTTTGTAGAGGAGTGTCACATAGGACCATGTGTCTGTCGCTTCAGATCCATGTAGGTCCTACTCTTCAGTGTGGAGAGATGAGATTTGGGGCACGAAATACTTGTTGGCTCAGTTGCGATGTCCTCAAGTTGAACTTGTAATGTGCCCATTTCCTTAAAATTTTAGAAGCATTTAAAGACATTGCTGAAAAGTATTGTAAGTAAGAACAATAAATAATTTTATCCTGGTGTTGGAGGAATACACCACAGGAGTAAATAGTAGCTGTAAATGCATCTTCTCCCCTGCCAGCCCTCTCTTCTTCCCCCTCCCCTGGCTTCTTTTTACTTCATATTTTCATTTGGAAGAAGGAAGAAATTATATTCATTAGCACTGATCCAGTGCCATATTTAATTAGCTGCAGTATGGAGCACTTCTGTAATCTTGTATCATGAGTACAGTGAGTTAAGAGGTTTTGTTTAGTTTGTTTTTTTTTTTTTTCTCTTTCCTCTGCACTAGCATCTATTAAGGATTAAGTGGTGATATATCTGATTAATTTACGTTGCCTTTATCAGGCTGCGGAAATAATTATCTCTCACTGGGAGAGTTTTCAAACAAACACAGTCATGTCCATGAAGTAATTTCCCAAGGAGCCTCTCTGGAGCTGCAAAAGGAGACTTAGAGCATTAACAAGCAAAAATTCTACTGCTCTTCCCTGGGTCCTTCCCAGCTGTTTTACAAAGCTTCCCCTGCCTTCCTGCCTGGTCCCTGCCTACCGGGAAGAGGTACGAGGTACTGGCTCATAGAAATGGAGACTCCTTATCTCATGAGATGTGTAGCTGACTTGCCACAATCCCTTAAGTGGGCTGTGTTTTAGGTGTGTGCTTTGGAGTAATGCACCCTTTATCATACTCTGTCCTGAGGGAGTTTAGAGAGGAGGGGTTGGGAAGGCACATGGAAGCAGCTCCGGCAGAGCACCTGTATACAATGGCTGTAGGTGTTTAAGCTTTCCTACATAACACACACAGGAAACGTGGCTGGTTGTCTCGTTAGCTCCCATACCAGGCAGCAGCTGAAGACCAAGGGTGAAGAGGAAGCATGGCAAGCTTCATTAGGCTGAGTGGAAACGTTTCATGGGGGTTTATGGAGAGTGAGAACGTCACACTGGGTTTGCAATCAGCAGAAAGTTTAAAAGCTGCGAATGTCTGTCCTCATTCCATCTCAAGCTGGGCTGGAGGATCCTTTCTTTTCCCTCCTTCTCCTTAGTTAATAAATGCTTCGTTGCTTACTTATACAGCAAAGCTTTTTAAGGCTTCTTTTTAGTATCTCCTATATCTGTCCATTAATTTAGGTTTTCCTGGCTTTTGAGGTGGTCAGGTGTGTGTGTGTGATTTTTTTTCAAAAAGTGTAACCCATATAGGAAAGTGAAACATTTTCCAGTTAGGACCCTTCAGGAGAGACAGGGATAAGGAGAGTTTGACTGGCTGCTGCAACAGCCATCTGTTGAAAACAACACTGACTGCCAGTGGCAGGTAGGAGCGTGGCAGAAGGAAGGGTTTGGGTGCAAAGGGAAGGTCTTGTCTACGCAGACTGGAAAATAGCCAAGAGGCTAGTGAGAGACGAGGTAGAGAAACACTCAGATATGAGCCAGTTTTGAGAATCATCTACTTGAATGCGTTGGAAAGTTCGAAAAGGTAAGAAGAAGGAGGAATCTCTGGGTAAGACAGCTAAAGATGTGGAGGCTTTCTAGGAGGGTGGTTTGGAAAGCACAACAGTGAGACAGAGAGATGAGTGAAAAGCGGTTTAAGGAAAGAAGTTTGGGAAGAGTCAGGACAGTGAAGGCTCTTGCATGGGGCAGTCTAGTGCTTGGAGAGCAAGGTGGTTCCTGAATGGGTTTGGATGGATCAGGGTAGGAGTCTGAACACATTTTTTTTTTCAGAAATAGGGTAGTTCTGTTCACTGGCATCCATGTGCTTCTTTATTTCAGTCTTGGATGTTTTTGCTAGGCTTTTTAATGTACTAACAATTTTCTTTTGAAAGGCTTTCTCACCCCTGACTAATACCTGTATATAAAAAGCATAATTTAATACACTCAGATGTGGTCACAAACGTGATTTTCAAGTTTAATGTTAATTAGTGCATCAACACCAGTTGCAGTCTTAATTGGTTTCTATCTGTCCTTTAGTACCTAAACATTTAGACAAGGGTGTAAATACAGGATCTTCACAACTTGGTCTTCCAAGAATTAGTCACTTTACAGTGCTGGCAAATCACTTTTCTAAAGTATATCCTGAGGCAAGAATAGTCAGTTAAGTTCTAGCTAAGTTAAACCATTTATAATTTTACATCTTTGATTTCTTTCAAAACTATGCCATCACTACTGTTTTTCACACTTATGGTTAAAAAAAAACTTCAAATACATAATGGCCTGAATGAAATCTCTCACTTGTATTTTTCTCCTGTTTTGAGATGCACGACACCATTAATTTTAGAGGAAAAAAATAATTTTTTGATGCAAAATTTGTGGCTTTATAGCAGTTTCCATGGGAACCAAGTATGAGATACAAAGGCCAGGCATGTGGCTCACCCACCAGCTCTGCCCAGGGAACCTGAGCAGGTGACAATGAACAGGTGATGCCATGTGACTGTCCTCGCATCATAATTTAAGCTACAACTGCACTGTGCACACATGCAATATTTACAGAGAAATTTGAACCCAGAGCCAGTTCAGCTGGCTTTGTATCCTGTTACAATTCAAATTACCAGTTTAAACTCGCCAGTACAAAAATGTCAGGTTACAGCCATGTTTGCAGAATTGCAATCGGAAATAGCACAAATAGAGCAGATACCGTGGGTGTGCAACTGCAAATATTACTTGATATGTTTAAGACACTTGACATTTTTTTTAAGCCATCTGTAAAGTGCATCTGAATGTTCACTTAAATTTCATCCATCTCTGGAGAGTCCTAGACCCAGTTTTCAATGCTGTCCTATTTTAGGGTGTTGTACCATAATTTACATGCAAATAGTATCTGCATACTATTTTGAAGCAAAACCCAGGGAGAATCTGGTAGAGGTCAGAAAGGTTGAGCATATGGCTTGTATTCAGAAATCACTGAAGTTTCATTTGTCTGTACTTGGTGCCTCATATGACTGTGAAGTGGGTAAATACAAATGTATATGTAAAAGTGACACCTAAGCTTATGATTTTAAGGTTATTCCACAGTGAAGTACAAGGTGTACAATGAAAGGATTTTCCCTTTTTTTTTTTTTTCTTTCGAGTGGGAACATATATTTGTGGAGATTCTTGTTTGTTAGCCCTCTAAATATCTTTGGTTTCAGCTGCTCCTCTTTGTGGAGTGCCATGAGTATTTGTTGAAATTTCACCTGCAAGGTAGATGATATACAGTGTCACTACAGCATCTCTACCAGCCTGGGAATCCACCTGGGAATTCACCTGGACCTGTTTAATTCTGCTTTGTGTTGGCTTCTTTTTGTTGTGTGCGTGTTAAATACCTGACTCAATTTGAATATTGTGTTTCTTTGCCTTCTCTTTCATTATTTCTTCTTTCTGTGTTGGACTATACACCCAAGACAGTAGTGGCAATGTACAGCAGTGGTTGTGAATTTTGGCACTCTCCCACAGAAACTGGGCCACCCAATAGAGCCTAGGCTGGCTCCACCTACAGCAAATTACTGTATCAGAGGAAGGGCCGCAAGGTTGCCTGGCAGGGTCTCTGTTTGCCTGAGGTGGGAGCTGTTCCTGCTTTTCCCTTAGCTTTTGCTATGAAAGTGGCTGAGGGCTCCTTAGCAGGAGCCTGATAAGTAAAGGCTCTTCTGCTTCTCTGGATGCAGAAACTTTCTAGCAAGGTGAACTGCTATGTAACTGCTAATATTCACTCACTCCATTATCTTTCCTTGGTCACTTAAGCAAACGGAAACTGAGTTAGAAAACTTCGATTTTAACTCATGTTTTTGCCGTTGCTGTTCTATGTCCCTAAAGAATTAAAAGATGGGAGAGTTTACACTTTCTGTTAATGTAGGAGTCACCATGACAACCTTAAAGGGAGATGAGAACTTAAGAATTTGAATCACAGCATCTTTCAGTCCCTATATTAAGGTGCAACAGGTATTCCATGCTGAAGGTTATCCTTAAAGTCCCAAAGCTAGAGAGAGTGCCTGTGATGATGTGTTACTGTGGATCACTGGGAAAAGAGTGAGCTGGTGTGCTGGGGACATGAGTTTTGGTGGGGTTTGGAGTAGGAATTTGCTGTGCAGGACAGCACAAGGAACAGAGCCAGAACAGGAAAGAGATACTTGGCCATGAGCTTGAGGGATAAGCTTATTGTTGGAAGAGCAACAAGAGGGAGAAGGCAGGGAAAAAGAACAGTCATAGCACTAAGGAACTAAACCATATCTTTGAATGTGTAGAAATAGCAACAGACTTTCACAACAGGTTGGTGAGGGTAAGTCAGAAAACACAAGAAACACAATGGAATTCCTTTGAGAAAAAGAAATCCACACAAATAACAAAATTCCTTCATAATTCTGAGAGCGAAACAAGCTTCATGGGCACTTAACTCTGAATTCCCATGTTTGAAGTGCAGATTTTGCCCATTACTATCAAATTGAAATATGTGGGATGCAATACAGAGGTTTCCCCAACAACTAGTGAGTGTGCAGCACAGGGAGGAGGCAAACATACCTGAGGCAGGATGCCTCCCTGCTGGGCACAGGCTGAAATTCTGGCGGAAATGTTGCAGTGCACTATGCTGAGCAGCTGAACCCGTGTGTACCTGTGTGACTGACCATTTCTGATCAACTTGATATTAAAATTGATTTCTGTTATAACTTAATTAGCACCAAAGCTTGAACCAGCAGTGTTCATGCTGTCAGCCTAAAGGACAAGTAGACGTGGCTGCTGTGATGTGTCTTGATTTTAAGTAAGGCTTTGGCACAGTGATGCGTGGCACTCTTGTACACAAACTCGGGAAGCAAAACCCACACAAGATTGGCACAACCAGTGGAAAAACTAAACTGAATAATCTATCAATAGTTCCTTGTCAAGCTGAGAGAACATTCAAGTGTGGTCATCAGAAATCTGTCCTGGGTCCAGAATTATTCAATATTTTAATTTGTTATTTTGACAACGGGAGGACAAGCGTGCTTATGGGATTTGCAGATAATACCAAGCCAAAAAGGATTGTCAGCCTTTTGGAGGACAGAATTAAAATTCATAATGATCTTTGTAGACTGAAGAAATTATGTAAAATCCAATGAGATGAAATTCAGTAAAGACAAGTGGTTGGAAAAAGGAAAAATCAAATACACAAATACAGAAGTATCCAGTTTTGGCACCATGCTTTGAGAGTGATAGACAAATGTGAGAGGGATCAGAGTTCTAGAAAATATAGCCTGTGTAGAAAGATGAAAGGAACTGTGTGAAAGGAAAAGAATATGATGAATAGAAAAATATATTTAATATATCAATATATTTAATATCATAAACAACACATTATAATATATTATAAAATATGAAATACTATAGTAATAAGTATAATTAATAAATATATATGAATATGATTTTTATTATATGCCACGTCATTGCAGTGAAGATTAGATATTCTCAGTATCTAACAAGGTAAGAATATGATGAATTTTATTTGCAAGGAGAGTTTAGGATTAGATTTTAAGGGAAAGCTGTTCGTAGACTTAGGAAGATAGCACTATAAGAAGAGCTACTTTGAGAGGTTATGAAGTCTGAAGTTTTTAAGTATCGGTGAGATGGACATCTGTTTATGGTGATTTTTGCATACCAATCCTACCTCGTGTGAGGAGACGTATTAGGTGGAAGTTCTTCACTGAATCTCTGCTAGACAGGGATGTAAAGGCGAATAGTCTGTAGGAATGAATGTGTGAAAAATGGAAGTATCTGTCTTTTTGTTCTGTAGTATAGCTTCACCTTTGCATTCTCGCTGCTCCTCGTGGGAGGCTGTCTTGTGTCTGTGGTCTCAAATAATATGGGCAAGGCCCTGTGCAATCTTATTTAGCTTCAGAGTTATTTCTGCTTTGAGAAGACTGGAGGAGTTGACTCCAGAGTTGCCTTTCAGCCTCAGTTAATCTGTGAATCTCTTTTATATGGCATAAGATCTATCAAAACTCTTGCTGCAAAAATTTTAAGGAAAAAGTTTTGACAATTTCTACTGCCAAATAGATAGGAACTTCTGAAAATGCTGATCTTGCTTGGGGTTGATAGAACAGCAAAAGACAGATAAATAGATGCTGAGTGTTTATCTCCTTTGTCTTGTATGCTGAACTGATATATTTTAAAACATGTAACTAACTCCATTAGGAAATTATAACAAGCATTCTCTAAATATCATGAGCCAGAAGTTGTATACAATATCTGCATAAAAAGGGGGAGGTTCAAATTAATTCAAAGTTGTTTAAAAGCTTTGGTAACTTTGCCAGTATAGAGAGAGAGCATGGCAGTGAAAACTATGAAGAAAGCATGTCTACTTGCAGGTATAAGAAATGTGATGGCATTCAGTTGCTCGTATCTGCAGCAGGTCAGGCAACTATGATGGCTCTGTGATAATCATTGTACTTTGCAGCAACTTTTTCCATTTAATTACTTGAAGCTGATCCCAGAACAAGAGGACTTATATTGCTGTGTTGGTGGACAGCTAAGTGTCTCCCATTCAAATGTAAATATGGAGATTAAATTTATAGCAGGATATGGCACAGTAGACTGTGTCATGAGTCAGAGTGAGACAATGTATGAATAGCTTCAAGGTCAAGAGACAAAATGTGTGATGGGCTGATCTTCGTGTTTCGCTTATAGATAGAGAAGCTTGAAACATTTGTGAAAATGGCTTTTGTTTCTAAAAGGCTGTTTCATGGAGCTGGTGGAAACAGTTGTACCCTATCTTTGCTTGTTGCTTCAAAGAGAAAATCGAGTTGCCTGGTGACCTGTGTGTCATGCACTCTCACACTGGTCTCCTGGCCTGTCTCTGGTGTGTCAGCTGGCTGATTTCCTGGACAGCCCCATGACTTCTGTGATGTTCTGGTTCCTTCTTACCAATGTACAACCACCGAAGGTTTGCTGGTATGTTGATCCAGTTGCTTAAGATTTTGAAGTTCTGAACAATGACCAATTGATTGATTGTCTTGCAGTACAGAATGGCTGCCTTCTCATGCCCACCATTGCAGCATCCGTTGGGGAAGCTACACTTTAGTTTCCTGAGGAAGTTCAGATATTGGGTAACCATATGATCCTCATGAAGACCAGAACAAACACATCAGTTAGTGGACTACACACCCAGGTGCACAGGCTGGCCAAAGGAGACACTTTATGGATTCTGCTGTCTGCCAGCAAAGGAGTCACAGCATTTGCACACTGGTAGACAGCACAGCCTGAAAGAATAGTGTAGTTGGGAATGCAAGGCAGACTGTGGGGTAGGGAGAACATGGCTCACGGGAGCACTGGAAAGCTATATTTGCCTTATCATATGCAACCACACACTAGTTTCCTCTCCCCACCCCCATCTTGTTTCCTTCAAGGCAAATTATAGATTCTTGAAGACCTTTTTAAGCAGGATATGACTGAATTTCAAATCTTTCCTTCATTGTGAATTGTGAGAAGGGAAACTGATGGTAACCTCCCTACATGACTTTTGTTCAAGCAATACTTTTCTCTGGCTGGCTGCAGATTTGTCTGCCTCTGTGTGATATTTCCTGCTCCACTTCTCTATGTGAGCTTTAATTAAGCTGTAGAAAGCGTGACAGTGCATGGGTCCTTTATTTTCTTGAACAAATGGCTGCCCTCTAAGACAGTCTTCACTGTCCTTTAGCTGTGCTGCTCTAAATGTCTGTTAAATGTGGACTGTGGAAGAGGCATGTACAATGTACATTGAAGTTAAACATTTATTAAAAAGGTGAGAGGCCTGTGTATTTATTTACTCTGCTGGTCCACTTTCAAAAACTTGCAGAGCTTCCTTCACCCTGACACACTCATGCATCTCACATGAGCATTAGCACTGCTAATCAATCCAGACTCTGACTTTTTGAAATTACAGACAGCCTCTTTGTATCATTTTTGCAGGCAGCGACGAGCATCTCTTTATTGATTTCACAAGTACTATGTGTAGTATCCAACATAAAGACAAGAATAAATCAGTGAGGGATTTGCCCCAGCTTAAAGGCTCAAAGTTGTGAGAGGGACATTGCCTTCACAGTCTGCCCCACCCATGCTGCAGTCTACTGCCTGCCCAAAAGTTTGTCACATCTCTGTGTCTCAGTTACCATTGCTGCTGCTTGCCTGTGGGCAGTTGGTGATTTCAATGGCTGATCTCTGAACTGCGGTGATTAGAATCTTAGAAACATAAAATGGCCTGGGTGGAAAGGGACCTTATATAGATCATCTAGTTCGAACCACTCTACCCTGGGCAGGGACAGCTTTCATTAGACCAGGTTGCTCAGAGCCCCATCCAGCTTGGCCTTGAACACCTCCAGGACTGGGGAATCCACAACTTCTCTGGGCAGCCTGTTCCAGTGCCTCACCACCCTCACAGTAAAAAATTCCATTCTAATATCTAATCTAAACATACCCTTCAGTTTAAAGCCATTCCCTCTCATCCTGTCACTACATACTCTTGATAAAGTCTCTCATCATCTTTCTTGTAGACTCCTTTCAGATACTGGAAGGCTGCAATATGGACGGCTTGAAGCCTTCTCCAGGATGAACAATCCCATTTCTCTCAGCCTTTTCTTGTAGAAGAGGTGCTTCATCCCTCTAAACACCTTAGTGACCCTCTTTTGGACTCATTCCAACACATCCATGTCCTTCCTGTGCTGAGGACCCCAGAGCTGGATGCAGCACTGCAGTTGGGGTCTAATGAGAGAGGAGTAGAGAGGCAGAATTCCCGCTCTCGCCCTGCTGGCCACGCTGCCTTTGATGCAGCCCAGGATATGCTTGGCTTTCTGGGCTGCAAGTGTAAATTGCCAGCTCATTGCAAGGTAAATTGTTCAGCCCCTCATCCACCATCACCCCCAAGTATTTCTCAATAGGGCTGCCCTTGATTTGCTCAGGATTGAGAATAGAGGGATACACTAAACATTTTGTGGAATCTCCTGTGGGAAAGGTAATCATGGGTAGGGGGTATGGTAGTAACGCGGGAACTGCTGTCCTTAGCCCCACAAGTGATCTCTAGATCAGTGAAGGTTTGTGAACCAAAGCCCTGTGCTAGCCTAAAGCCAGTGCAATTTTCTTGTGTAGCAGAATCCATGGGATTGCACACTTAAAGGCACATTCATGACGGCTTTAATCGGAAGGTGTTCATTGCGAGAAACTGAATCCACTCTTGCATTTGCTAATTCAGTGCAATTTACACCCATAAACCTAAGCCAGTCAGTCAGTCCAGCCTGAGTCAGTCTTTTTACTATGCAGCCTCAAGCCTGTGGGAAACATCAGCTCGTGAACTGTCTGTCCTCTCTATACAGAACGCATTATGCAGCAGCTTCCAGTTGTAACGCTGACTGAATTTACTTGTTTGCATTGCTGTAATAAGAAAATATGACTTCTCTCCAAGACTGGGTAAAGACATGCAGTGTTAACAGCTCTGGAACTCAGCTAAAATAGGTTTGGTGGGTTGGTTTCTTTTTCTTTTCATGCCTACTGAAGGTGAGATGTTGTAACACTGCCCCTGTGTAACAGAACGAACTTGAGAGCATGGGTTCCCAATTCGGTTTCTCTTGCATTTGCTACTTCAGGTTTGAAACCCAGTTCCTGTGGGAAAGGGAAAAAGTGCTGGATGGTGAGGTGATATGCTGTCAGAATGCTGGGAATGGTGCAGATAGGCGAGTTCCCAGCCTTGCTGCTGCCTGTGTAGTCTCTGACATGTCATGCAAACTCTGTGTCTGCTTTGTAAAGCTGTGCAACAAAGCTACTGTTTCCATGCCCCCCGTTGTGTGCTTGTTCCGTTTGTTTAGCTGTTGCCTTTTAAGCTGATTCTTTCTAATACAGTTGGCCTTATTGTGTTCTTTCTGGCCTTGCATCTCACTGCTGTTGATTACTCATCTGCTTTGCTTCTCTGCATGTCAATATGTACGTAGTATCACAAGATGATGGCTTCTCAAACTAATAGCAACTATTTTTCAAAACATACAGCTAGGTAACAATTTTTTTTCTTCTGTTTTGCTTCACAAAGCAAACATGGACACTATTCCACAGCTAAATTTGCTGGTCTCTTTCTGCTACAGATTTCAGGCATGGGTATGAAGAAGAGGCATGAAAAAGGGAAAAGATAAAGGAAGTAAGAAACATGAAAGACCAAAACAAACCTCAAAACGCCTAGGCTGAGGTGTGTCTCCAGTCTGCTTCTGGCCCCAAGGTTATCACTTCTACAACATAAACCCAAACTCTGCAGGACCTGTCTACAGCCTTGGCCTGAGTTTTGTGTGATGTTTCATTACAGGTCTTGTTTTACCTCAAGCCAGTGCACCTCTATTTTTCAAGTCCTAAAGCAGTCTCTCCTTTTGCAAGCTTAGACCACACACAAATATTCTCATATCTTGACTTGTTTTGGTGGTTTTTTTGGTGTGGAGGAGAGTTTCAGTGCGTCAGGTGCCAGTGGTACCTCTGTGGGTTTGTTTGCCCTCCACTGTCACCCTGATCATAGCTCCATCTGGGCCTTTTAAAACAATGCCCTGCTCACTTGCAGTCTCGCTTCTTTGCTGCCTCCGTCCTATGGCTGTACCAGCAGTTACCGAAAACGGAGTTTGTGAAACTGCTCTTCACCTGCCAGGTTAAACCTTACTTCCCTGTGTTGGCAGGTGTCCATCTGAATGCGAGGCAGCTCCGTCTGCCTGGCTTGCTCTGAGTGCGGTAGAAATCATTCTGCCTGTTCCTCACAGCCCTTTCCCCAGCCGGTATCTCTTTGCTTAACGACCTGGCCAGATTGGCATTTGCATATCCATATTTGAGGGCCAGTGTCTTAATTTTGCTGCTGGCCTGGTCCAACTTCCTACATTTATTTCCAGTTGTGGTAATGGGGGCAAGGCAGACAAATTACAGAGATAAATGAATCTGGATGATGACGCCTTTTGGCTGCTGGCAGTGTCCTGTTTGCAAGGATAAAATTTTCATAAGCTGTGAAAGTCTCCACTTATAAGAGAAAGGCCTATGTGGTGGCAGAGGGTATGAACAGAGGGGGAAATGTCATACTGGGGTTTCTTTTGATGGCGTTTTTCTTTTTGTGTCTCTTGTGAGGTCTGTACCACTGTATACTTGATTGGTGTTTAATCTGGTAATGCTCTAAGCTGGTAGGTGTTATGCGGAAACAACAGACTGAGAGAAGCTGTCAGACTGACTGTACTGAATCTCAAAATGTCCATGCAGTTACTCTGATATTTTCCCCTGATGGTGGAAAGAAGATTTTTTGTCCTTCTGACAGCAAATCCTTCAATTTGTCAAATACTGTATCATGGGTAGACAAGCTGGGTGCTCAGCTTCTCAAGGAAGAAACTGGTTTAGAAGAGGTTGATAGCTGTACTTGTTGCCATAGGCATCCCCTTTAGTGATTCCTCACATTTGAATAAAGGCACTTTGTCCTTTGAAGCACAGGTGAGGTACATTTTACAAGCAAGGAAACAAAGGAATAGAGTTTTCTTTCAAAGACCACCTCATGATCATGAAATTAAATCAGAAACCTGGAAGCATGGAAGCAAGTAAAACTCCCAAACTCTCAAAAGTTTCCATTGTCATTAAGGTTAAACTACATTTTTTATTTTTCTTCAGGTCTGAGGGTATTTTAGGACTTAAAAGCTAAGACTTGGGGTCAGGAGATGGGAGTTCTGCTCCTGCTTTGATCATCATTGAAAAAAGGGTTTATATGCAACTGTGTCTAGAATTTGCTTTAGAAATACTACTTGCATTCTTTATCTGGAGAAAAGAATTGCCGCTCATCCTATGCCTTGATTCCATGTAGAAGCCTTGCATATAACTCCATCTTTCTGTGGTTTTTCAGCATTGCTTTGTGATTGTCTTTGGGAAGTATTTTGACATCACTGAAAGGAGAGAGTCTCTGAAGGGAGAAAGATGCAAAGTCACGCATTTTGTCTTTCACAAGGGCTAGTTTTTGTTTTATCACTGTCCGGAACTCTGGTTGGGTTTGGTTAATAACAATCCAGCTGAATCAGTAGTATGATGTTTCAGCATCTTTCCTTCCTCTGTCTCCAGAACTTGGATGTCCTACTTAATTCAGTAGACCTGTGCTTTCACAGGCAGGGGAATGGGACAGACCCAGGAGCAAAACATGGTTGGACAGAGGTTACAAAAGTTATTTTGAACAACTCTTAGTGATGTATCTTGGTTGTAGGGGAAAATACATTCCACATCACTTTTGCTTGCTATTCAAGAGAGAAGAAGTGAACATTTAATCTAGGTTAGTCCAATATGCAACTCTGAATGGGCTCTCTTATTAGAAGTGAGTGACTTAGTAATGATATTCTGCAAATTAGGAAGAAGGATGGATCACAGAAGCTGGAGGCCAAGGCTGCTAGGAAGTGAGGGGGTGTGATTGGTGTGGAAAAGGGCAGGCTGTCAGCATCCTGGTGTCTGGCTTAGTACCTTGCCTAACAGTGATTTCTGGCAGGCTGTCATGTTTCAGTGAAAATGAACATCAAATTGGTGATTCATAGCCAGTGCCTTTAAAACAGCCTGCTTGCTTCCAGATGGAGTATGAGGAGAGTTGTGGTTCCTCCATGCTTCCTTACCTTGCTTGCAGTCGGGTGCTTCCTAACTTCTCGCTGCCGGTGCCCACTGACAGCGCAGTACTTCAGACCCAGCTCTTTAAGCCATTTACTGCCCCCTCTCCTCCTCTGTTGCTTCCTTAGCCAGCTCCCAAACTGCAGGCAGTGCTTCCTGTAAAGATCTTGCTATTTCAGTCCTGTGGCATCTCCAGGGTTCAGGTTCTGGCTGTTTTTAACTTTGTTTTGGAGAGGGGCTCTGCAACTGGACCGCACTGATCTTTCCTTCCTGCTCAGTTGGGGTGGAGAGGTGTTTTCTGGTGATGGACCAACAGATTACTTAGAGACGTTATCCATCACAGACAGAGAGAAAACCTGCAGATTTTCTTACAGGGCTAAAGATTTCAAAGGATGCTGAATGCGTCAATGCTAATCCTGCACTGGGCAAAATGCCAGAGTCTGCCTAATGCCTTCGCTGGTCTGACATTTGAGCCTCCATCCTAATGGATGCCAAAGCGGATCCCTCCACCTCACAGAGCCATTAATTAGAGCTTAATGACTTTCTGAGAGAAAAGCCTCGGAAATGAGATTCAGAGAATTTCCTACTGATAATGTGTGGCGTAAGTACCAGGTTGGCCTGCTTTGGTCAGACTCTGAGGTCTCTTATGTCAAATGGTCTGTACTTCTGCTCGCAGTATCTACCTTTTTTTTCTGTCACTGTCACATAAAACACAAAACCTATTCTGTGTAGAATGACAGCTTCTCTTACTTCTGAAGCCGTGTTAGGTCTTCCCTGGGCATTAAATGAGTTTTAAACTCTGCTGGTACTGGCCTGGCTCTTGGAATGACGATTCTGTGTACACCCAAAACTCTTTTCAGTCCCAGGTTCCTGCAATTGTGGTTTCTATGAATTTTTTGCTTTATCTAAAGTTGGGTCTGATTGTACAAAGATTCCATTTTTGATTTTTATTTATTTTTCTTTTTTTTTAGATAACGACACCTCTTTTTTTTTTCTTGACATTGAATTCAGTGTTCATTTTCCATCAGTTTAACTTTGAAACTCCCATTTTCTTAAGAGAGCTAAAATGTGGGCTCTCCAACAGGCACTGAGAGCAGTTTTTCCTTCTTAAATATTAATGTATTGGGGTTTTTTATGTATATTCTATGAGATTCCTAGGCTTTAACCTCTGGCTGTGAACTGTACTTACGTGTTGATGACAGAGTATATGAATATGCGGTGTCTGTTTTTTGAGAACTCTAGTCACAATTATGAAGGTCGGATGTGTCAATATTTTGTATCAATCTCTTTGTGAGGTGATTGGAAGTTCTGAGAAGTTCAATTCATACTGGTAGCAATCAAATACATTTTCCGAGTAATTTTCTTAAAAGTAGCTGTGTAGTCATCTACATAACGCTTTTGTCAGATATTCATTTGGTGTTGCTACAGTGGGATTAGTATTGACTTGCACAAGAGTTGGAGGAAAAAAGCTCCCAGAATTTTGACTTGAAGGCACAATGGTGTCATTTTGCCAGTGTCGCCGGCAGTTACACTAATTTCAAAGTGTCTTTCTAAGAATTTGGATTCAGTTAATGCGATCAAGTTTCAGTAGAGGCTTGGTTCTCAGAGCAAGCCTCTTCCATTTTGTTTTGCTCTGTTGGATACATGTATCTAAGACCTGGGTATAGTAGTCTCCCCTCTAGAAGGCTATTTAGGATATATTACGTGTCGGCTGCTGTATCTGTAAGGCTTTTTTATTTTTTATACTTTAGTGCTTTTACCTGTGTTATTTTTGCCAAGCCAGGATCTTCAATTTCATTATAGAGTGAACCAAAGCTGAAGAAAATTTGAATGAGTATGGCTTTTAATTTCTTCAACATAGAATTTTTTTTAATGTGTAAATTAACTTTTTTTCAGATTTTCAAAATTATAGTGAGAGTAAAAAGGTATCTTGAACTACATTTAAAATCCTAGTATAATTTTGCAGTTGAAAAGATGTGAAAACCAGAAAATGTTGCCCTTCCACTGTGCACTTTACATTACAGGTGGATGCTGTACTTCAACTCACAAGAGAGAGCAAAACTGTGTAGGAGCCATGAGGTGCTCATGTGTGTACGAGGCACTGGGCTGATTTAGCTAGAAGCAGGATGAGAGGTTTTAACTATGGGTGGGAGAAGAGAGGAATTCTAGGATGTTTCTGAGGGGGTCTGCACACTCCAAATCCTCAGGGAAGGACACGAGAGTTGTGCCTTCTGTAGCTGAATGGTTCACAGTGTCTAATGCCAGGAGCACCCTCCTGTCCCTGCACTGCTTCGTGATCACAGGGCTCAGTTTTACTGTCATCTTTGTTTCTCTCACCCACTTATTTCCTCTTGTTTTGCATGAATTAACCTCTCTTTTGTGAGCTTAGGATAAATTTTCCAGTGTGACTCACAGAATTCATGTCCCTCTCAGTGCTCTAAGAAAAAGAGACTGGCACCCCCCAGCTCCGAGGTAAAAGTCCAGTTGGACATGACTTCATGGTGTGACAGGACATTGTAATCAACCCACTCTGGTGATGGCCCAGCATTTGACTGACTGGGGAGGGGGCTGGTTCAGAGAGGCCTTTGGGTCAGGCTTGGGAGGAAACACGGGATGTCCATGCTGTTGCTGTGTCACGTGTGTTCACTGACTACTTTAACCATTTTGTTGGTTGCTGCAGTTGGTAGAGGGGTGCACTCGCTCTTTCTTTGGGTTAGGATAACTTGGTGCTGGAACAAGAAGAGCATTTGCTTTGTGGAATTTGAACTGATTTCTAGGATGGGAAACTGTAAATTGTGGTTTGGAGTGTGTCTTTAATAAGGACAGGGGACTGATTATTTGAGAAGGATGGTAGATTGCCTCTTACTGTAGTACCTACAGACCTTTCCGATACATAAGCATAACATACGTAACAGCCTGAGTTGATCTCGTAAGAATCCAAGAAATCCCTGGGCTCACTTTTACCAGACTTGATACTGTGTCTATCCAAAATGCAGATGTAAGCTGTGTCTGACCTGTGGACTCTGAATTTCTCACCCACACAATGTGAAAACAGGGAAAAGTTCAAATTTGATATTTGAGGCCCCAGATCTATTTTGCTCCAGTGATAGCAGTAGTGGCTGTTGCTGTGCAACATTTTGTTTGGACAGCCAGGAGTCAAAATCTTTAAATTATATCTTCTGGCACAATGGGGGGAAGAAGGAAGAACAGATTGTTTAAATGTATGATTTTTAAATGTAGGAAAGTGGCAGGAGAGGAGGTTTTGGAAAGCCCTTAATTTTCATGTGGCTTCATTTAAAGGTTGTAGATTTGACCAGATTTCTATTTCTTCCTTTTCTCTTATATTCTGGGGGGGAAAAAAAAGCACCTCCTTTTCATAGCTAATTTTATAATTATTTTCCAGCAAGCTTTGAAAAATGTTCAGGTTTTGTTTAAAAATAGTTGCCTAATATTTTCACTTTGCTGCATGACCATAAAACTACAGACAAGGATCTAAGTCATATCACTTGCAAGGACTGATGTCAGACTGGAATTCTCTAGTCCTTTGGATACAGCTGGGAACCGGGGTCTGGTCTCAAGGCTAGTGCCTTGTAGGACTACGGCTGCAGTAAAAAGGCTTTCTTTGGGTAACATGAAATAATTAGAACATGAATAAAATACATGAAGCACATGTATGTTTCTTTGGTGTGGGGTGAGAATGATGAGAACAATTAGCCGCACGCATGCAGGGCCCTAATTCTTGGCCTTTCAAATCCCTTAAGCTTGAGGAAACTGGAATAGATATAATTTTGGAGGAGCATATAGGGGAGCATTCACCAAGGACGACTTGTACAAAAAATTCAGAGGAAACAGGTTTCTGGTTCCCTTTGAACAGAAGGGGGTGGGGACAGGGAGAAAAGTTGAGACAGTAGAGAATGGCATGAGAATAAGGTGAAAGAGGGCAATTCAGCAGTCAGCACTTTCCCATCTCCGGAGGCTTGCATTTAAGTACATCCATCCAGTGCAGCTGCAGCTTCATTTTAGGAATCAGGAAATAAGCTGAGTGGCAAAGAAAGATAGGAACTGACAGCTCTCACTGTTCAGGCTCTCCCCTTCGCACTGGGAGAGCAAGTAGAGAAGAGCTTTTCTCCTGCGGAAGCGTGTGCCATTCACCAGCAGGATCATTGCTTAGTGGAGAAAATGGGATAGAGAGAGAAGGACTTGGGAAGTGTATGGTCCCAGCTGCCTGGGTGAATTAAGCACGGTGCCTGTGTGAGTTTTGCTGACTCTGTGCCACCAAGGCATCGGGGCTGGGGAGACATGGGATGGGGAGAGCAAATGACAGGTGTGAATCTGCTGACATTTTGTTTCCAGTGGCTTCACCATTAACAGTTACGCTCATGCTCTCTGCGTTAACAAAACCGTTTTAGGGCCCCATTAGTGCTGCCTTTGTTTTTTCTAGCCTGTTTCATATATAATTGTATCTTGTTTATGGAAAATCCTGAGGTGAAGAGGAAGCAATTTCTCTTCATTCCAGGTGGCAGCAGAGCGGAAGCCAAATCCTACTGATGCCAAAGACCAGTGTGTTCCTGAGCTTTCATGCTTCTCCCTTTTTTCCCTCCCATTATATTTTTGCCAGGACCAAAAACCCACCAACTCGGTGGGTGGTTTTTCTTGGAATTACTGAAGATGGCCTATGGGCTCTTTTACCTCATTTTGAATTGCTCTGCCTTTTGTGGAGCCTGGGGTGAGAGGGGGCACCTGTATGCAGGCAGATCATGTCCTTGACTGTGCCACAGGAGGGTGCTTCCATCGTGTCTCTGCTCTTATGGTAGTGCTTTTGGCGACTGTACACACCTATGACAGAGCTTCGCTCCCAGCAACTTATGGTCTTTTGTGATTGTCTGTCAGAGGTTTTTAAAAATTGTAGCGCTTCTGCTATCACAAACCAAGACTGATTACAAATTAAGTCCCCAGTGGGTAGCAAGTAGAAGTCAACAGTCAGTGGTATCTGCTTCTTGGCTTCTTAGAGTGCACGTGTGGTGTGTAGCACTAACTACCCATCTAGCTGACAATTAGCCCATAAATAATACACATATGTGGGGCACTGAATGAGGCACTGAATATGCAAGCTGGCTGAGGTGTACCACTGCCCTAATAATGTTTAGTTACAGCAGTAGCAGAAGAAATGCTAGATTGAACATGTTTTTTTCCCTGTGTTACTTTTGGTCACTTCGTTGGCTTCTGTTCGGGGGTGCCTGTGTAACTTGTGAGTTACAAGGATCACAAGAGGCCAAAGCAGAGTAGCCCGCTCATCATTTCTATAGTGCAGTGGGCTGTATATGGTGCTTCAATGATAAACCTATGTAATCCTGTAGTTTTTAAGAAGGAGTGTATAGAAATTGGCCGATTGGCTTATACTTTTTCCAAATTCTAAGTCTCATTAAGCAAAATACTGGATTGAAGTAACTTTTATTTTTGATTCTCCCCCTCCCCCCTAACTAGAACTAGAAATATTTTGACTTCAGTTTAGTGTTTCATTTAGAATGAAGCATTTTCATTTCCAGATAATTACAGTAAAAGCCAGTGAAAAGTAAATTTAATGTGTCAAAGAATTTCCTGATATCCAATTATTTCATATTTGGTATCTGAATTTTTCAGGTATTTTCTCAGAGTATGAGAAAAAGAGAGAAGTTCAGCTTGCTCTTCTGGATCAAGACCTGGACTCTATTTTACATTCTCTGTCTCTGTCACCACTACTGTGTTTCTAAGTTTGTTTAAATTTTGATTGCTGTACTTAACTTTGTTTGTGAGTCTCATCTTCATTCAAATGTGACCTGTGCTGTGAAGAGGCTTGCTGAGCCCATCCTAAAGGCTGGTTAAAGCCACAGTACTCTACCTTGCTTGTGTGCTGCTGTTCTTCTTTCTTATAGATTAGTCAATCAGGAACATTTTCCCAAGTGACTTCAGTGAAGGTAAAATCAGAAGAATGATAATGTGAAGTGATTGAGGAAGAGTGATGGAATATGCTGCAGTTGTTAGTCTACTTTAAAAAGCAAATAGTCCTCCCAAACAGCCTCACTGCAGCTACACCAGCATCTACTCATCACTATTTCTCTGCAGTTCCTTGCTTTAGTCCTGTTTGCTTCATATTCTCTTGTACTTCAGGAGCACCTAAAGTCAAAGAAAATATCCTAGAAGAAGTCGTGACTTCTTTTTTTGGTTCATTTATTCATACCTTGCCACCTCCTGTTGCTGCCTGACTTACTACCTTTCCAGTAGATCTCGTTGGGGGGCAGTTTACCCAAAAGGTGGCCTGATACCAAATATCAAGTTGTTAAAACTAATTGAATGAGAAACGAGGAACCTTTCCTGTCTTCGGAGGAGAACTCTGCAAGTGCTTCAAAGCATTGACAGAAACAGAGAGAGAAACAGTGTGCAGGGAATTAAACATTTAGACAAATTATGGAGGCTGCTATGCATAGAAAATTGTGTACAGGATGCATAACTACATGTAAGTATATGTAATTGCAGAGTATTGGAATGAGAGAAGAAATAACTTCCTTAGGCCAGGTGAAGTGCTGGTGTATGGGCAAGAGCACGTTACCATCTTCCTCACCAGAGACAGTAGCAGAAGAAAGCTGTCACGTAATGATTTTAAATTTCTTTGTGTGGACAAACTGTCTGAATTATTGATGTTTCACCTTGTCACCAGCAGCTTGTGTTATGGAGATGTAATAACAGCTTCTCCTGTAGGTCACAGAGATCAAGTAACTTCATCCTCAAGAGATGACTTTACTTGCTCTTTCTTTTCCAGGTTATGTATTGATTGTTCAATTCATGTGGATGTCTGTTGTGTCCCTGTGATTTTGTGTCTGACTTTGAGGATTATCTTTACCTTAAAAAAACATATTTTTTTTTTGTGAGGCACATACAAGAGTGTGTGAATGAGAGTTGTGGCTTTGCAATTGTGGATTTTCCTGAGTTGGTTTTTCAGTGCATATACGTATCACTTTGTATAGCTTACAACTACACTGCTGTTTGGCTAGAGACGTGTTCTTGTAAATTTCTTATACTGAGCTTTTCTTCAGTTTTGTCTGTTTCATGTAACTTCTGCAGTAGTCTTTCCCTTGGCCTCTCATCCCACTTTGTAATCTTCCATGCCTAAGTCTACTTTGCATAGTCTCCCATCAGTTTCATCTCCCATCACAGGTTCCCCTACTCTTGAAAAATATCCTTTTTGCTCACCTGTTTGCTCTTGTCCCCTGATTTTAACTTAAAATTGCTCTTCCCCCTCTCCCGATAATTTTGTCTTAGTTTTTTGATTAGTATTTTTTACGACTTTACTTTGGATTTATGTTGTGTTTGCTTGGAGTGTTTATAGACTTTAGGTATTAGGTAGAAAATATGTCTTCATTTAAACCCACTGTGTAAATCCATGGTGCAATATCCAATTTTAAGAATTACACAAAATAATCCATAGATTCAATACAAGAAGGCAGCACAGCCAGTGGGGTAAAGGTTGCAAAAGAAGTATTCTGCTTCCAAGGCATATGGGCCTAGGAAAGGGACAAAACCCAGTACCTCTGTGCTTCTTTCTAACTTTCATTTATGTTCCTCAGAAGTTGTTCAGATTCATGCTGTAGCTGGGCAAAGGAAGGATTCAGATGATGTTAATATTAATATTGTTGGTAGAAAAGCAAAAGGTCTCTCTTGGAGGATTCTTTTGCTGTCTGCTTACCTTTACTAATTCATCATGTAGCATCCTGTAGATAGCAGCTATGACCCTACACATCTGCCGTGTGCATTGGATAAACATAGAGAGAGACCTGTGCTTTGTTAGCAAGCAGAACTTTCTTCCTATCAAGGTTGGAGAGTACTGAGGACAGCATGTGCGAGGGACGAGTCAGGCACCATTGCTGGACCAGAGCACTTGATCTCATTTGATGACTGATACTCCTTCAATTGTAGCCCCCAGATTCCTTAAGAGTCCCCTACAGTTGGCAGTATACAAATCATGACACAAGTTTTCATAGCTGGAAGTCTGGAGCATGAATTGGCTTATTTAGGATTTACATTCTGCTGTAGTTCCTACTCAAAGTGTCTTTTTTGTGTTGTGGCTTTTTGTACTTTGGGTAACCCATCAGTGCTGCTCCCCCAAGGCCAGATAGAAAGGGCTTTCGATTGTCATTAACCTATCCTGGATGTCAACTCAAAATGAAAAGTGAAAGCCTGATAGCCTGTTAATGGTCCCCCGGGATGTCCATTTATTCCATGTGTCATTTTCTAGTCCTTAAACACTTGGAGTATCACAGAACAAGTCTTGAATGTGTCACTGGCACCACTCAGAGAGGATGCAGCAAGAGATGATTCTGACAAGTACTGTGGCATTTGCAGCCCTGCTATTGTGACCTAATCCTGTGATAACACGAATCACTTTAATGGAGATGCCATCTGCACTTTGGGCCCTCCTCATCCAGTTGGACCCATCATTACATGCACCAAATACAGCAACATAATTCAGTGATGCTGTTCAATTTATACTAACAAAAATTGCGAGGTATTCATCCTGCAAAATACACAGCTACAACCAGAAGTGTTTAATTAAGAACTGGTCTTAAATAGTTGAAAACTATTTAATACATCTTCTTGTGATCAGCTTGGAATGAATTAAAACTTCTGTCCTAGCATGCACCTTTTCTGGTTTATATTCCTACTCACAAATAAATCTCTGGCTCTCTTAAGTGAGCGGTCAGTGATGCCAGGAAACTATTTTCGTGGCATTAAAGTAAAACAAGAAGGATTTTTCTAAATCCCACTTTCCTTTAGGGCAGACGTGTAAAGTCTTAAACAGCTATTTTATTATTACCATTAGCTCTTTTTTCTGTATGTTTAGCATAGGACAGCCTAAAAGTTGTCTATTCAAAGGCAAAGCATGTGGCTTTTTGTTGAGGTATTTTGCCTATACTAGTTTTTGTTAATAATGGGATTCATATTTCTTCCCATTATCTTGGAATAAAATTCTCTCATTAATTCCAATAGCCTAAAAGAGCACACCAGGACTGCATGGATGCTGTGGACTGACAGTGGTATTGAGTTGAACACGGCTTTAGGCTGAGTTGGAGCTGGTGTAGGTCCCTCAGATGTTATTTTGGCCACTCTAACTTAATATTAACTTATATCCCAACTGTAGAAAAAACTGTTCTGTATCCTAAAGCAAAGTCCTCTTCAGCCTTCTGACAGTGGCCTGAAGTTTAGACACATTCTTTTCTTTAAATCAGGTTATTCTTATTTTGTGTCCTCAACCACTGGTGAACTAAGGTGTGGAAAATGCTGAATCCTAGAGATTCTTGTGAAATGGGGTAACTTACCTTAATTGCTTCTATATTCTTCTACAACAGGTTGAAGGTAATTATAACTTAGATGGTATATTAGAGAACTTTCGAATGTTTTTGTATTTTCCTTCTATTTGATGCATTGTCAAAAGAGAGGAAAATCATAGAATTTGTTAATGTCAGTGTTAAAAGATTAGGAAATGTCCTCCCATTTTCAGGAGTTAACTGTGCTCAGGTTGTTTCATTTCTGTCAATGGGATTATTTAAATCAGTAATAGTTTCAGACTTAGACAAAGGCTTTGAATGATAAAAAGGTTAGGAATAGAAGAGAGCGGTTTCACACTGTGATTAGCAGTGAATGGGCCAATCATCCTGAAACATGGATATAAGAGATCTGTTTCTTAGAATGGGGAAGAGAGGATTTTAACACTCAGGCATGCACACAGACAGGGAAGAAAGAATGATAAATAGAGTGGAAGCAGCAGAAATGTGAGACACAAAGTGAGAAAGTCAAGCTGGTTTTTCTGTAAACTCCTTATTGCTCCTCTTCTCTGTGGATAACTGAGAGAGAATGAAACAAGTGGTGTAGCTGAAGACTTGTGGGAACTGCGTGGCCGTTGCATCGTGCAGTGCTTTGTAGGATTTACCTCTCCTTGTTTTGGTGTCCTAATCTGCACATGCAGGACACTATTTTGAGCTGTGGAGACCTTTGGAGCAGTAGTGTGTTGAAAATGTCCCAATGGCTAAATGTCATCTCTAAATTCTAGTGGGGAAGATGATTGATTTAACCCAATCTCCTTTACCTGTGTGTTATTTATTAGTGTTCCTCTTAATGGAGATGTTAAGGATAAATAAGGATCTTGAAATATGCTGTTCAATTTTTAGATGCCCTCTCTTTTTATCGCCCCTCTCTGTGGTGTATGAGGATGAGAAGTCAAAATATTCATCACTCTTGGTTTCCTTCTGTGACAAGAGGATGAAATTCTGATGAGAACAGGGATAGAAACATTTAACTGACAATGAGGTTTGTATTTCCCTATAGTCTTCCTCCTCAGCTTCTTAAGGTATCTACCCTGAAGGCTAAATGCTTGGCATATCTACTCCTGAGTGCAGGAAAATGTGCAGCCATGGTTTCAGATCTCACTGGAAAATGACAGATCAATTTAAGCCACATAAAATTAAGGAGGAAAAAAAAAAAAAGAAAACAACAAATCGTTAGCTGTACCACTATCGTCGTCCAGAAGGTGCCAAAAAGGTAATTCGGTTCAGCCCCTGCAGAGAGCTGGCACCTGTTTTTCAACGTTTCTACACTTCTGTCTCTTGATACACAGCTAGGCCTTGAGATGCTTGTGTACAAACAGCATAATAAGTTCAGCTCTAACACTGCTGGTGTAAACTAATTGAGACCATGAGGCTGTGCCAGCCTTGGCTGAGGTACTGCTGGCATTGAGGTGGCTGTGTGGATGGGTAGGATTTCAGGATGATGGGCAAACCACATGCCTGAGCATTTCTGTACTTCCTGGACACAAGAAGGACCATGCAGGTTGTCAGAGTCCATCAATTCACTGGCTTTTTGGTCCTGTCTAGGCCATACTGTTATGGTGATGAATTCAGGGCGTGCATCTTTTCTTCCCATAGGCTGCCATGTGGATATTTCTGCACCAAAAGTCCAGCAATAAACCGGGTCTAACTTCCATTGATGCTAATAGCAAAAGCTGATCAGGCAAGGTTAGAGTCATTATAAGTATATAAGAGGCAATGTGTGACCATCCATCTCAATTTAGGCTGAGAAGCTCTCTTTCATTAGATTCAAAGACTGGCACTATTGATCCTGATAACTTGTTTTCAAAACATTTATTATGAGCAAGCTTTCTCACAGATGTTCTCGCTTGCATGGCAGGGAAAGCAAGACCGAACGGGATGGTATTCTGCAAAAAAGAAAACATCAGGAAGAGCAGCTCCCTATTAGCTTTGCTAATTTACATGCTCATCAACATCCAGTTTGGGCTAATTTCTCAAATCAAGAGAGTGAAAAATGGCACAGGATGTGTAAGGTATCAGCTGCTGGCTCCAGCTTCTCTGTCAGCTCTTGTTACAGATCTTGATTAGGTGCTAAAGGTTTACCTTGACAGCCTGTCTGTTCTTTTTCATTCACTGAGCCTCTTGCTCTAGAGAATAAGCAGCAAGTGATGCTTTGTGGGTGCTTGTGTGATTCGAGGAGAGCTGAAGAATTACTCTTTACAAGATATGATCCTAACAACACAGGAAATGCGGAAGTAGGGAAAGAGAGAGTGGAAACCATTCTCTTTTGTGTTTTCTGGATATATTAATCTCAGGGAAAGGAGTAAAGAGAATAGCTGTTTCTACATCTGTATAGAAAATGGTCCACTGATTGCAGTGATGTGCTTTCAGCTGTCTGCTTCCTGCCTTGCACCTCTTGTGTCAGTGGAGTGGTCATGTACTTCACTGCACTCTTTCTTCAGCTCACTGACGGGAGAAGAATCCGCCTCTGCTGGCACTGAGGCCGTGTTTGGGCTGAGAGAGCAATTCGTGCCTCCCATTTCGGAAGCATGGTCTACCTTGTCTAACGCACTGCTGCTTAAAAGTTCTTGCCCCTGGCTGTCACGCTTAACTTTGTAACTGGTAGCATTGGATGAGTATTTGGACAGCATTCCTGCCTTGATTACTTTGATTGCATGCAATTGGACAATTGCATCAAACTCTAATCTTCTTAAAGTAATGTATATGCTAAAAGCTAAAATCTGTACGTAATACAAACATCGACATTAAAATCAACAGATCTGTAATGTGATCATCAGAAGTATTCCATGATAAAAAATATCTCTCACAAAGTTTCATAGAGGTCACATCAATTTTAATTTTTGTTTAGTGTGATTTTCTGAAGGTCATTAGATGCTGTGATTTCCTCCTAATTCACTAAGCTTAACTGTGATTCTTTTTGTGATTTCAAGACAGATTTTAGCTTAATTGCTTTTTGCAGAGGCTGTCTATACGGACAGAAAGAGAGTCAGTATGTAGTGTGAGCTGAGGCTTGCTTAAGTTTTTAAATTTTCCACATTTCAGTTTCCTAATATTGTTCAGTTGCCAAGAAAATAAAGGAAACTGGGTTGTGTCTGAATGAAAAAAAAAATTTAGTAATTTATATGTGGTTTGGGCTCTTATTTAATGGGTTAAAGATCTCCATGAAGGATTTAATAATTTGTATAGCCAGTATTAAATAAACCCAATGTTTGAAGAAAGCTCCATTATTTATAATTTAATAAAACCACTGAGAAATGTCACTGCTCACTCCTATTTGTCATGAAGATGCCTCTAGGGATCTGGACAAATAGCAGAAATGTCTTCTAAAGGGTGAAGTCATACACATGCTAATGAGAAAGTGCCTCTCTGAAGACAATTTTAACTGCAGTGTGTAGTAACTCATTAATTTTAAACCTCGCTAAAGATTAACTTTTAAATGAGTATATAAAAGAAATCATATTTTTTTATTTGCTAGAAAGAGCTGACATTTCAAACCCACAGGAGATAGTCTTTTATGGTCAAGAGCTAAAGCAACAACATGCATAGCCTTTCAGGTAACAAGCTAATTGAGCACAGCATCAGCTTACTGTTTTAAGGAGAACCGTAAAAAGGAGAACACTTTTTTGGGGAGGAGTTTTTTAGGGAGTCTTTCATAATAGCTTTTGTCTTTTTTTATGTGTGCAGCTCCACTGTCAAACCAGGCATGATACTTAGTGTACAAGATAATATATTGGTTTCAGCCTGTACTGCAGCATAAACACATAGGGCTTACTGTTGTAGTCTCAAAACGATAAACAAGTCAGAGATAGAAAAATTCTTCTTCACTGAATGTAGGAGTGGGAGAATTTTCCTTCCTGGAAGCGCATTTGAGACATGCACTCCTCATGGCAAATCTCTGCTATATATAACAAGTATTTTTGTCAGAGTTTTTCTTTCCCCCAAAGGTCCACAAAACTACCCTGTATTTAAACTGTGCAAAAGATGCAGCAGTCAGCATGAGAAGAAGCTTAAAAAGGAGCTGTCTGGAAAGTGTGCTTTAGATGAGCAGATGAGCATCCCATGATTGATTGTTCGATTATGGGCATCCAAGAGTAAATATCAACAGGTTAGACTGTGCAGCAGCTTAGAAGATGGAAGGCTTAATTTATTTGTGTTCTGGACACCAATTTGCTATGTGCCTTTGGGACAAATGTCAAACTGCTGTGCCTGAACATGCCCATTGCTCTGAGTTGAACTTCACTTTGTACCGACTAAAGAATTTCCAATTCAGCAACTGATATTACTGAACATAGGGGAAATATCAGAGTTTAAGAATAACTTTCTGCAGACAGCCTTCCATTGCTGGAACACCCTTAAGAGGTTTGGGGTTTTTGAGGACTGGTTATTATATTTGTTCAATTTGTGTGGTTTGCTTTATTTGATGTCTGCAAGCTATTGAGCTGTCTGGTGTTTCAGCCTCTTCTACAGACACACCTGCTACTGGAAACTAATTTAGTGGAACTCCCTCTTCTATTGTATGTATTTTGAACTATGACTGGTGTCTGATGTTGGTATAGCAGCACTGTGCTCACTGCTCTATAGTGTATCAGAGAATTGTTTCTTTATAACTGCTTTAACTGTAGTTGACATTGGAAATTAGTAGCTTGTGGAAAGCCTTAGATTTTGTATATTATGTATAGATTTTTCTTTGTTTGTTTTACTTGAGTGGTAGGAACTTTCTTTTTTGATGCATCTTTTAAAAAATATTGATACAAACATAATGATAAAATTAATTAGACCTGGTCACAAATGTTTGCAAAGAAAACAGAAACAATGCCACAATTTCAAAACTGGATGGCCATTTTTTGGTAAAGAAAGAAGGACTGTTTGTACCTCACTTTGATTAATTGTAGTTAACTGAATTTTTAAATGTTAGCAGAATGTTGTATTGATTTTTGAGTTTCACCAAGTGAACATGTTGGCCAGTATTAACAGTTGTCCTGAAGATAACAATAGATTTTAAATTAAAGAGACTTTAAATCCTAATTCCCTAGAGTTGTTCCAATGAAAACATCTGATTTCATTAGGACTGCTTTTGTCGGTAGGGATTTACAATTGTGTCTAAGATACCTGTGGCTAAAAAGTGTCCTCAGGTAGAAACATTGTTTTCAGCTCACAAACTTAGTTTGCAACTTAGTTTGATGTTGAACATCCGTAGTCTCGGAATCCTCCAAAAAACTGTCTGTGTGTCTCTGGAGCGCAGACTTTCTGCAAAGCATTTCCCTGAGAGATTTGTTGCGCAAATGTGTTAATAACTTAAATGACTCATGGATGAAGTTTTTGGAACTACTATTTAATGCAGACTGATACTAAGGTGAAAAAGGAGAATTTATTTGCTTGAGAAGCCATGTCAGTATCTTCTTAAAGCTCCATTAAGTTTTTTTCAGAGCAATGAGGTAACTGAATCAGCATAATTTCTGCTTTAGAGACAAATTTCAAGTAAAAGGAGGACCTGTGGGATAGCAACAACAAAAATCCCACAAATTCTTTTCAATTTAACAGACTTTTAAAAAACTGTAAAGTTCAGTGAAGAAAACAATTCTATAAAGGTTTTGGACAGTCTAGACATACCTTATATGAGGACATGTATTTTTGAGAGCTACATTTTCATGTAATTGTCACAAAGTTAAGTAGGTGATTTCATTTGTCTCTTCTGAGCTCATAATTGCACACTTCACATGTAAATACTACCCTACAGCAGAAGTCACTGGAAAAGATATGCATTAAATGACAAAGGCTGGAGGGTTATTTAGAATGATCGATTAAATTTTCTGCTTAGGTCCTGCTTATTTCAAACGATAACGCTTGGCCTGTGCTTTTCACCTGCAGGTGTCCTCACCTCTGTAGAGCACGTTTAAAGGAACGAGATACCTAAAGCTGCAGGCACAATAAAGTCAAATCTTCAAACCTGGACCACAAAGGTTGATTCAAGTGCCTGAGCCTTATAGTTCTCTTGTATACCTGGCCTTAATATGGATTTTGCAGTCAGTGAGGCCTCTGGTGGCTACTTGTCTCAGAACTGTGCTATTTTATCTTATTTCTGTTTCCCCAAACCTGACACTGGCTCTACATCTGCAGAGAGAGGCCTGTCTGGAGGTGAATGAGGTACCTGGCAACTCCACCTGTTCTCAGAGGCTTGCACAGCCTCTTGTACACAGTCCACAACATAATCTTACAGCCCTTTGACCGCAGCAGTCTTCCCTCCTGCCATCCCTAGAACTCTGCCACTTAGGACTGCTGCTGCAGTGTTTGTCGGCCTGCCAACAGCGTACACAGCTCTGTGGCTGTGATTTTTGTCTCTCAGGGGTGACGAATGTAGTGCTGCTATCACCTCAACCTCCTTTCTTGGGTGGTTGGTTTCAGCAGTGTTTGTGTGGAGCCTACACTGCTCTGCTAGGTTTCATGACAGGCTGCTAGGGAGCCTGTGCTTTCAGTGGCCACAACTCCATTCTGTCTTTCTCAGCTTCTCAGGCAAATCAACAAGGTCTGACTTGGGAAACTCTACAGCCACCAGTGCATGCAAACCATGCATATTTGCATGCTGTAGGTTTCTGGGCCCCCATCCCATGGATTCAGGGTCTTCCTTTTTGGATGTGCTTATGTAAGCCCAAACTCAAAGTTTTTGGGGATTCTGCTCTAACTTCAGGTCCTGGGGCCATAACTGAGGTCTTGGCTACAAATGTGATTTGAAATTCAGAAAGAAGTTAGGAAAACAGCTGTAGGGTTGATAATGTTTTTCACATCTATAAAATGATGCATATTAAGTCCACAAAGATGGAAAGCTGTTTTATGTTTCTAGTATATTTTTCAGTGCCTATTGATGCTGTTAAATCCTTCATCACCTGTACTAACCACAGTCTCCTTTTTCAGATTTGTCTTTGAGATTGTTATCATACATAATTTCAGGGCAGTGTTAGATGGTTCTAGTGGCTCTCCCTGTGTTTGCCACAGAACGTCATTAAAAGAAGTGTTCCTAAACCTAATTCTGAGTTCTGGGAATTGCACTGTGAGTGTCAGGAAAGGTTACAGGCTTCAGTGCCTGTGTGTCATGGAGTTAAACCTGTCAGTGTAGCTGTCTTTGCAAACAGGTGTGTTTACAGACCTGAGACCTGAGGAAAAAAACCAAGTTAAGGCTCTCTAGTGAGATTTCCCCAGTCCTCTCGATTATGCTATTATATTTTTTTATGCCTATTCAGAGTGCAATTAAAAGTGAAAAAAGTTTTTTGTGAAACTGAGGCACAAGCACACTTCTCTGTGCCCTGAACTTTCCAGAGGGGGAATCTGGAGGGGAGAACGGAGATGTTATCAAGGGACCCTTCCCAGCCATGTTGATTGGCTCTAACACCAACCCTTTCACAGTGTCTTTACCCTCCTTGAGAAGAAAATTGTATGCCTGAGGTAAAGAATTTAAAAGCTTATTTTTTTAAAATTTCTTGACAGTATCTGCACTATGGTGTTTTACTTTCTCTGTGGACTAAAAAAAGCACACAAAACTGGGCACTAGACTGTTAACTACTTTTTAATTACACTGATTAATAATGTACTGAATGATGAAAGCTTTCCATATTCCTTCTCAGGCCTGTTTCCCACTCTCCCATTCTTTTTTAATTGGCTATAGTTCATTTCCTCGCTTTTCATTAGCTAGAGTGATTTTATAGTTTAGCAAGTATTTTATTCAACAGGGAATATGTCTTAGGTTTCCATAAATAGCAGCTTAGCTCCCTAATTATCTTTTGTCTATGAAAAGAGATTAAAAAACAGAGGTTGGACAAGTCATAAAAATAAAAAATTAAGTCAGGTAGTCTGGGGGAAGAAACAGGTGCTGGAGGTAGTAGTATTGCGTCTCCCATTTGAGACATCAGAGACCCAAGTTCAAATCCTGTGTTTGCCTTCGAAAGTGTGACTCTTTCCCACAGGATTGTTGTGACAACCAGAATACATAATATTTGGCTTTCTTTCTCTCATTGTTTCTCTGATACTGCTATAATGAGGACAGAAGCTGTTGCCTCTTCAGAGGTTCTATGGTTATTACAGGAGATAACACAAGGCACACACACACTTACGAGAAGCCTAAAATCGAAGCAGAATTCTTTTGGAGCTAGTTGTACAAAAAGTTCCATTCTTCATAAAACAAAAATACTTAAGTTCACTGCTCTCCAGCACCAATGTTTTCTTGATGGTGAGAAGTGGAGAGAGATTCTTTCAAACAAAGGTTATTCAGTATGGTCCACTCTCAGAAACACCTATTTCTGTATTACTGCACCCCGCTAACTTTTGGGACTATGTTGCTGCTTTGGTTTGTCCCTTAGTGATGTCTGGAGAAGCTTGGCACTAGACTGGAACCTCAGTCCTTCCCTCTGGATCACTAGCTCTAGGCACCAAACCCAGATATTTCTGCACTCTGGGAAAATGCAGATAGCTGCATCTGAATGCTATAGCAATGAAAAGAGCCCTGGTACACCAGAAGGGTGCATTTGTGGACTTGTTACACCTGAGAATCCAGTTGCAAGAGAAACAATATTTGACAAGAAAGTTGTCTCACATGCTGCTGGCCTGTTAGTACCCAGTGGTATTGGAAGCAAATCTGTCACAGGTGAATCTCTTCAATGTAAAGTTGACTGACCTGATCATAAGACCAGGTTTTCCAGGCAGATAGCCTCTACTTCTTGGTGCAGGAAAAGTAACAAGTAGGACATTACTGACAGAATTTTGGCATTTTTTTCTTCTTAATGCAAAAGTATGTAGAAATAAAATTAGCTTATTTGCAGAGATTAATGGAACTCATGAGAGCTGCTACAAATGGTCTATCTAGGATTCGAGTGAATAAACAGCCTAGATTCCTACTACTGCTAAGTATTTCTTAAACAGTGAGCTTAATGATTAGGGGAAGTTATTGTATCCCTCTTGTCAACAATGAGAAATTAAGAGAAAGCTTGAGACACTGGAGAAGTAAGAAACCTGACCAGTATTTTTTTATTAGTTACTGGGTAATACTTACTTGGGTCCAGCTAAAGTAGAACCATCTGTCAAATGCTAAACATTCAGAGCATGTGGTTATAATTTTGAGTATTAGGTGGAAAAGGACCAAGGAATAAATGACCAGATCACCTTTCTCACTTAAAAACAATGCTTATAAACTTTGCACTCCTAACAAAAAACCTCAAGTCCCAAAATATTTTCTTAAGCATAAGTTTTACTCCCTGTTGGAAAATTATGACAGACCGAAAATATGACAGGAGCTTTCCTGTCACTTTGGTACCTACACAGTATCCAAACCACTGCCATCTGCACGTGACACAGACATCAAGAAGTTATAGGGTTTGAGTGCATGGCCTTTTGGATTGGAATGGTGAAGAAGATACAATCACAAGTGCTTAGGGAAACAGTTAACCCAGGGTATTACAGCACTCAGAGCAAATATCATTTAAACGGATGAATAGAGTTTGTGAAGATATTTTGCAACTGCAGTTGTTTTTCCTAGCATTTGAGGATGTAGAAGACAGTACTGTACTCCTGTTAATGCACGTGGTTCCTCGCCTGGCTACCTACACCAGACAGATTTTTGAGGTAAAGCTTTTTTTGTGGTTCCTTTGCATGAATGATGGTCTGTTGCTTCTAACTAATCAAATGGTCGTCTCTAGCAAGTGTTATTAGTGAACACCTAAATTCAATGTAACCACACTTGCAATACACACCCCTATAACCGCTGTGAGTATGCAGAAACTTGTTTTTTAAAAGTTGGAGTTGGTTGCTTTGTGAGAGAATTCCAAGGAGGCAGTGGGGTGGTGGTTTATGGTCCTCAAAAGAGAACACACAGTAACCCTATTATAAAATCAGGGTTATGCAAATTTGAAAAATAATCTTTGTTTGCTGTAGCCAGAATCTGTGCCAAAGAATTTCTTATGCAAGGCGTCTTGCTCTTTGAGGAGAAAGACCTGTTGAGTATTTGACGCTTGGCCAAATGATTTCTTGCTTTATATTCACAGCTTTTGGGAAAGACTCTGGCTGATTATTCTGTGCAAAGTACAAACCAGCCTTAACACTCATTTTCTACAATGTATCTGAAAATGAAGTTGAATAGAAAATCACAAAAAAACAGACGTTATAACAGAAGTTGGCCTTATGGCCAGCTACATTTTCTTTTTGACACTTAAGTCTTTTCCTGGTGTGATAGAAAATTCTGGAATTTATTTAATGAGCTTGAGAATCTCATTTTGGTAAAATAAGCATGTAAAATACAAATGTATGTCATTATGTTCACCAAGCTTTTGAAATCTAAGAGTAATTACTGGTGTCTCTTGTAATTCAGGAGAGATGACAAGCTGCTGTAATGAATTACCTTAAGAATATGTTACAATAATCTACACTAATAGCTGATTTTCCATGCATTTCCTGGTTTCTCCTCTGGTTTAGGAGAGAGATGTCACTGTCTCTGAAAAATTGTCTCCTACAATGGAGGACAACAGGGTCAGTGTTTGCAGCCCACTTAAAGGACGGCGGTAAAAAGCTTTTGACAAATTGGAAAGTTGCTGCAGAACAGAGTAATCGTGGAGAAGAAAGTAGGTCCCTGAAACTTACCTCTGTATGATTTGAGTGTATAAATAGGGACAACTGTCAACTGTCAGTCGTTTATATTGCATTTCAAGATCTGTTTTTGTTTTCAAGAATGCCTGTATTGTGCTATGCACACTTGAACTCAAGAACTGGAATCCACAGGGAATGTATGCTCACATAGGATCGTTTCTTCCCATCAGAATAACAGGGCCATGAAATCTCTAACACAGCATGGAGCTTTGAGAGAGCTTTGACAACACTGAAGTAAGGATCAACTGAGAAAAAATGTAGACCTTCAGTCTTCAAATAGAATATCTTGCTCTTTCTTGACAGCATATTTAGCATGGAGTCATGTGATGCAGCCTGTAGTTTACCAGCTATGAATACAAAGAGTACTGCTATAAAGTTTCTCCTCATCAGAGGGAAAGGCAGTGTCCTCAGTAGCCATGAAAACCCCTGTTGTACATCAGACTGACTTTCTGCATGGTTCAGTGTAACATTAATGAAACACTGACAGCTCTGTAAAAACCAACCAGCAGAAATATGATGCAACTTAGTGTAATGGAGGCATAAATGACAAGCTGTGGTGTGACCTTCAGGCCTTCATTTATGTAGCCTAGGTTTTTTTTGCCCCTTTCTCCCCTCCCCCTCCCCCATCCTGATTTAACACAGTATTGCTTGGTGATGGCTTTGCCACTAGCACCTCTATAAACCAAAGTGTTTCAGCCTACCTGTGTATGGCATAGAACATGGACAGATGGAATGATGGGAGCTATTATTGCTTTTGGATGCCTTCCTTAGCTTGAATTTATCATGCTGCCCTATATCACTTTATTCTGTGGAAAGTTCATTTAATATGTTTCTCTATATGCACTTTTATGCTGGTATAGCACAGTATTCAAGACAGGGGTTTGGCTCTGTGTCATGTTTCTTTCTACAGTTCCTAAAAGGCTTCAAACTTTTAACCAAAAATATTCAGTCTAGTTTGCTTTTTGAATCCTATTCAGGGTTGCAGGTGCCACTGTATTGGAATGGGATCATCAAAGGCTATGTGTAAGTCATTATGACTGCATTCATGATGATCATGGTGCTTGTGTTCATGGTATTTGGATTAACCTTGCTCAGTGATATTTTGAGATTTAATATTTCTATCAGAAACACTAAAATAGAAACCAACTAGGACTTCAAATGCCTTTTATTCGTTGTTGTTTACCTGCTCACATAGCCTACATACTTAGCTGGGCCTGAGAAGGTCTTGTGAAGCCAAGACCACAGGCAGCAAGATCCAAGATCATTTTAGCAAGGGATTAATTCTCAGTGTAGATGAGAGCATTTTCCTGACCATACCAAGCTGTGAAGCTCACTAGGAACCTCTACAGCCCTTCTAAGCCCCCATGTGCTTGTTGTAGCTAAAGCAGAAGCTTTAGGAATCAAAAAGTGACTCAGTGCTACAAGAGGCAAGTGAGTGTACACTCAAAAATCAGTTGTTTTAAAGGCAACATTGCCAGAATCAAGTGTAAAGCTGCACTCACAGGCTGCAAAAACAGCCCTGTGTATAGAATACTTTCTTATGGAAATTCTGCAAGAGATGAGATGTATTCTCTGTAGTTCTACGTCCCTCAGAGGAAACGCAAACAACTTAAAGGATTAGTACAGAAGATGGCTTTGAACTGACTTTTGAGGACTGACTGAAATCTATTGACACCTGATGCCTGCTCAGTGCAAATAGCTGCATATTTTTCTATCCTTTACCCTGACCCAAAAGGTGAACTGGATGTGTCATGTAATGGCATGGCTGGGTAGGAGTTTATTCCTCACCCCTCAATGTGCATATTTCCCTGTATTTAATTTCAGGTTGCAGAGCTGTGCCTTACATTTAGGATGGAAAGTATAAAACCTATATGTGCTTAAAAAACACAGTAACAACTCAATATGATACAAAAGACAACAGATTTACAGAGTAGGCAGAGACAGAGGCCAGTGCTTGGATGGACCCAGAGACTGCTGGTCACTCTTAACAGTTGTGCCTTACTGTCACAAATGTCACGAAAGTTGTAAGATGCTGGTGTTGTTCAAGTATGTCTAGGAGGGTAAATCCTTTTTCAGGACTTCCAGAGCTACTCCCTCTCTCAGGCTATCAATCCAACACCCTTCAGGTCAAGATCTGGCAGAAGTTGGAAGAAATCTAGGAGTTCTTCCATTAACTGGCAATAGCAACATCTGAAGAGACCATTTTCATTGCTTGACTTTTCTAAGGCCTAAATCCTGTTGATACTAATAGGACCAGTTGTGTATCTGTCTGCCTAGGTATCGAAATGCCTTTAAGACTTGCTTGTTCATATCTTTGTGCTTCAAGTTTCTATTTCTTCTAAGAAAGAACAATATGCACTTTACTGCCCCATATATAGACACCAAAGTTCTTGAGGACTATGAATATTTCTTCTCATTGGTGAAATGAGGAGAAAAAGAAACAAAAGAGAAAAGAAAAGGCTTTGAAGGAATCTTCACAGATAGTGAATCTCTTCCTATGCAGAGACTAGGTTTATGGTATCATTAGGCAGTGACTAATCAGCGGTCTGAGTAGAAAGTGTTGTTATGATGGATGCTTAATATAATAATAGGTGCATTAACAGCCTCTAGAGGAAAAAGCTTGTAAGGGCTGAGAGATTTTTGTGTATATTACCAAAGCTGCTGAAGGAACTTGTATGAGGCAGGGTGTTCTAGAGATCTCCAGGAGTCACCTGAACGTTACCCTTGAAAGTCTCAGTAGTAACAGGCAGGCATCACTGTTAGACATGTTGCTCTAGCTCAAGAGGTAGGAGTGACAAGGAGCAGGCAAGAGCATAACTAATCCTTGTCCTCACTGCTTTCTGCTGGGCTTTGTGTTGATCCTTAGCAAAGCAAACTGTGAATACTGATCATCTGCCACATCTGTCTCTTGGCACAACCCTGCACACGATGGTGATGATGCAGCAGATTGAGTGCTGATGACTCAACTACAAATATTGAGCCACACACCTAAGAACGAAGCAGCTAGTTGCCTCCTCATAGCCCAGAAATGAAATACCAGAAGAATTCCAGGAGGAATTCAGATATGACAGAAATTAATAGTGATTCTTCAAGAAAATTTTGGTCTTGATTCCTTAGAACAATGCACAATTACACACCACTTAGCCACATGATCAGTTCAGAACAGCAAGCTTATAAAATCCTTTCTCTCTTTGTGCCCTTTTTCCTACCATCTTTTGAAAGTCTGTTTCTGTCTTTTGGTCCCCAATCATCAGACGCAAATGAGAAGACCTTTGCCTCAGACTCCAATGTGTAAATGTCAGTCACACTCATAGTTGTATTTTTCAGCCAGGAGAGGCAGACAGGTGGACTCATAATTGAAAGGGGGAGAGAGCAAAGACTTTGTTTTCTGCCTCCAAGCTGATCTTGTACATCTCAGTCTTCCATGGCATTCTGAATTCAGGCACAGCTACTGCATGTCTGCATTACTTCTGATACTTTGCTATTGATATTCTCACTGAGAAAGTCTGAACTGATGAAGTTTGGTTTGATCAACCGCTTGGACTTCTTTGGTGCTACCCACTTGTAATGCAGAATTTTGTGGGCTTTTCAGTATAGAAGCTGAATCTTGTATGTGTTGTTAGACCTAAAGGAATTTATGGATACTAAACCCATGGGATTTAATAAGACATTAAATGGGTCTGGCAGACCATATGTGGAATACTGTGCTCAGTTTTGGTCCCTGCCATGCAAAAAAGATGTGGACAGGCTGGAGAGGGTCCAGAGAAGGTCCAAAAAGACTATCAAGGGCCTGAGAAGCCTGCTGTGTGAGGAAAGGCTAAGAAAGATGGTTTTGTTCAGCCTTGAAAAAAGAATGCTTGGGGGAGACCTCATCACCGTGTTCCAGTATTTAAAGGGTGGCTAAAAGAAGACTCTCTTTTTGCAAGAGAGATCTTTTTACAAGGCATCACATGGAGAAGGTGAGGGGTACTTGGTACAAATTACTCTAGGGGAGAGTCTTATTAGACACTAGAGAAAAATTTTTTACAGAAACAATCAGCCATTGGAATAATCTCCCCAGGAAAGTGGTGTGTTTCCCAACACTGGACACTTCTTAGATTTGTCTGGACAGGGTGTTGGGCTGTCTTGTCTAGATAGTGCATTTGCCAATAAAGTTTGGACCAGGTGATCCTTGAGGTCCCTTCCAGTATTCTATGATTCACTTACCTGCATAAGTAGCAACATATGGAATCAATTCAAGAGTATCCAAAGCTGGAACAATAGATAAGCGTGCTGGAATGTTGGGAATATGCATGAAACACTAATAAACTATTAACTTAGGAGGGTGATGGTGCCACATGATCTGAAACTGTCAAAAATATATTACTTGAACAGTAATATGACTGGTTATAGAAATGACTGACTTGGAATTTGTATAAAATGTTGTGACAATATTATAGATAATAAAAATGCAACACACATTCTCGTTGAACTCATTTAACCTGTCTAATCCACAGCATCAATCAACAAGACCACTCTACTAATGTTGCTGTTAAAATGCCAGCGTTCTTTATAGTCACTGCATAGTCATGATTTTCTTATTTAAATGATTTTACAGCACGTCTTGACAATTTCTTTAAAAAAAAAAACAAGGCAGGTAGTGAAAACACCAAGTCAAGTGGTGTCCTGGAGAAAAGGTTTAAACCTTTAAGAAAAGGTTGCATATTTATTCCTGTGCCACTCTTTGAATCCCCTTCGAGATCAATGAAGAGCTGCTCTGTGGCTGGGCTGTGGTACTTTACTGAGATCCGGCTATCCCTCACACCTGGTTTCTCTACTAGATGACATCAGGCCCTTACAGGAAACACTAAATGCCTTCTTGTGATGTTGCTGCAAGAGCAGATGGTCTAGCCATCGCTGTGGGGGATGACTTGTGATTTAAACTGAGGATCTTAGTAAGAAGTTGTGAGTCATTCAGGTGTCTGTGAACTTAAGGTGCTATTGAAAGAAGAATGCTTTTGAATCCATAGGCTCTTAGAAAGTTCTGGTCATATATGTTGCTGGATAGCGTCAGTAATCCTAAATGTATGTGGCAGGCTCTTCAGAAAACACAATTTCCTGGGAATGTTACGCAGCAACTGACTAGCGGAGTGGCCTTCCTTGTGTGACATACTCCTGTAGCTTTTGAACTGTCTTGGTATCCATTCTGTTGTTTTGCCTGTTTTGCTTTCACAGGTATGAGTTTTCTGTCTTGGGCAAATGGCATAGGCTTCAGGTACTCCAAGTCATTTTTGGATTGCTGTTTTTCCTCGTCTGTCTCCTTAGACAGCTACAAGTCCTCAAGGGCTCCTGACATCCATTCCTAGTAGCACAGATACTCGTTTTCAATCTTCTGTTGAATGAAGTGTCAGCAAATGACAAGCCATGCTTTGCTGGTGCCATGCTCTGATTTAACAGGGCTGAATATGGCCTCTATCATTTTTCATTAGTAGGTGCTTTATTGTTTTGACACTGCTTTCTACCGACCTGTTGTACTGCAAATAATGGGGACTTATAGTGACACGCCTTGTACGTACTTTGCTGCAAACTGCTAAATCTCGTGCCCATTAAAGGTGTCTTGTTATCAGACATTACTAGCACAGGTACTCTAAAACGCAGCAAGGATAGTCCTGTCATGGACAAATGACTTAGATTTTCTCTTACACTGGAATGAATTTGATAGTCAAGGACACAAGTAAGTTTGTTTTCTCCCAGCAGCAGTGAAAATATGTCCTGCCTTTGCTATAGGGCATAATGATTTTTTTCCCTCCTTCCACCACCTACATCTTTACCTCTCCTTCTGTTCTGCGCAACAAGCATTACAACAATTTCCTCAAACTTGCTGTTTATCTGAGGCTGGTGTAAAATATCATTGGTCCTGTTTTTAGGTTTTAAATCCGTAAATGGTTCTGTGCATGTCCTTTATAACGCTTTTTTTACCTGATGTCTGAGGATTTAATTTGCATTGAAACAAATTCACACTTAATTAATTTAACCCTTTTTAACCTTTTATAGTTTTAAGAGGTAAAGTCTGACTTTTAGCCATTATGCACAACTTGGAGCAACTGGTGTTATCTGTGACACTGGCGCCAATCACTTTTTGCAGGGGTGTGCCCGCAGCAGAGTCTGTAGCAACCAAAGTTCGCATTTTGTCTGATATCAGATAGATATTTTTTCTTAAAGACCTTGTGTGTGCAACAGACATAAAATCTGGTTCTGGATATATTTTCTTCATAGTTCCTTTGTAAAGTACTCCAGAGATCATGTGTCTAACCATCATCAGATCTTGCTTAGTTTTTATGGAACATTGAAATCATATATTTGAAACCAAAATACTTTTGTAGCTTTTTTACTTATGGGAAAGTTTATGCTGGGAATTTCCAGGTCCCTTAGGTTGTAAAGAGTTTTATGATCAGTTTCAGCTCACATAGTTCTTCCATGCATGAAGATGTGAAGCTTTAATGGCTATGGAGTAAAGCCAAATCTTCTTTATTTATGTATACTAACATGCAGTTTGTTTTATGGATAAGTGACCAGTCTCAAAGTCTGACTACACAACTTTAAAAAAATTATCAATATTCTCAGTAGAAGAATCCAAGGACAAGTTAGTTTTGTGCTTAGATACCGTCTCTGTCACTGAGATATCTTTGGTTAATGTCTTCGTGTTTCCAGACGTTTTCATAGTAGTCAAATCTTATGTTTGTTAAAGACTTTTGTAGACCAGTATTCAGGATGATAAGGCAGGCTGACTGAGCACAAATTTCTTTACATGCTTTGTGTTTCTTTCAAACGAGTCTGTACTCCTTCACCTTGGTGTGTCCAGTCTGTACCATCTCACCCCATTCACCTTGCTTTGCTGGATATTACTTCCATCATAAGGAATTTTTGTTTAGCTTTTGCCCTACAGCTTGTTTCTCATGCAAGGTTTATGAGATCTCTGCTGAATTTTCCTCATATTTTTCTTAGATCAAAATGTCATTGTACAGACTTTTGTACTGGATATGCTATCAAAAATGTGCTGTATGTTTCTATGCTATGAAAGTAGCAATGTGTTGCTGAACAAAAAGCAAGTTTGTAGATCCAGATACGTGATTAAGATACAAAAATAAAGTCTACCCTTGAGAGCTGCATAGATATTGGTGAAAGACTCAGAGAAGGTTAAGTAAATTAATTAAATTTTTAGTCTAATCTATGAACCACAATTAAACATGGAATGCAGGCTTCTGCTTTGAAAGCGCCAGACCCACCAGACCTATAACAGCTTTAATCCATGTCAGCTCCAAATCTCTCCAGTTCCTACATTTTGAATGATATTGTACTCAAGACTCGGGTACTACCTGTTAAATTCACAACAGCCACAATAAATTATGCTAATTTGGACTAAAGCACCCCTAATCCAGAGTGAGAATATCCACATGGAGAATTAGTCATAAAGAATGCATTCTGATTATAAAAAGAATATCAATTTTAGAATAAACACCCCATGAAGGAAAGACACACCTGCAAAGCAATTGAAGGCAGAGTGAACTAGTGTAATTGAAACGCTGATGGTCCAGAAGAAAAAGGAGTTTAAAGTAAAGTGTTTAAAGAGCAAATGCCCAAGCTCACAGGTGGAGTACCTACACTTTGCTGTGCTACGGGTCCTGACTGCGTGTCTCCAACAGAGGCTGTCTTGCTCAGGACTTAAGTGGTTATAAGTGAAGTTAAGGGAAGAAAGGTGGGTATCTAGGTTGTGTAAATAGGTCCAATTTCTCTTTCAGGGCAGCCAGTGAACACACTTCCAGGCCACGGGGATCATCTTAAATGTGAGCTGAGTTCGGTCCAGCATGGGTCTCATATGTGTTACTGAGCCAGCTGCAAGGGAAGACTGAGAGAGGGGAACAACCCAGTAAGATTATGAATTCATCTTGTCCTAGTGAATACTAATGCCTGAAAATTTATAAATTTATGCTTAATGTCTGTAGCAACTGCCTTTTGGATTTGCTGATCGTGCAGAAGCGGTATGCAAAACGGGAGAGGAGGAGGCAAGGAAGGGAGGGTGGCTCTAGGACCCATACGAGCCTTCCCGAGCAGGAGGGTGGGAATTTTCCTCCAAGGCAGCAGGAGCCCAAGCCCGGTCTCAGAGCTCCAGCGGAGCCCGCAGGAAGAGCCTGGCACATCCCCTCCACAGCCGCGCACCCGGGTGGGACCAGCCCGCACCCCGCAGAGCCATGAACCGGCTACCACAGCTGGTGCTGTGGGTCACCGCAGTGGGTAAGGAACTTAGTTTTCTTCCCCCTCATCTCCTTATTTTGCAAAGTCCCTCTTCTACCCAGAGACTCAGACTTATTTCATTGCCCCTTCCCTTTTACCTTTAAAACCAGAAAAGCATTCTTTTCAGAACAGTAGGGGAAAAAGGGGGGATGGGGAGTGAAAGTACATTCATGAAACCTATATAAAGTGGGTGACATGTGGGAAGATGAATCTTGATGGTTATTGATTGTAAGTAAATTTTGTTCACTGAAATGAATAGGTGATCTGTAGTTTTAGAAAAGCTGCTGCTGTCGAGGCTCTGAGGCTGGATGCAGGCAGTCGTTGTACAAGTGTTCAGCATGAAACTGACAGCTATACCCTAGGACCATTTTGCTTCTCTGGCTATTGGATTGTTTTCTTTGGGGCTATTTTGGAGAGGTGGGTGAAAGTAATGCTTCAGGAGTAGTGAAGGTTGCTTACAGGAAAGGGTGTAGTTTGGAGAGGATGCTTTGTCTAAGCAGAGAGATGAGGGACAGAGATAAAGAGAGAAGAAAGTATTTGGACTATGAAAGATGGACTTATGAGCTCCCACCTCGAAAGTGGTTCTCAGGCTAAGTTTTGAAAGGAATCTTTGTGCTGCTCTGTTTGTCACTGTCAGCTTTGATTCTGAAGTACAGCAAAAGAAATGAAGCGACAGTAGGAGAGAAGAGAGGTGTTGGGAGGGAAGCTGCAGGAACAGGAGAGAAGTTGGGAGGTGGAAGCATGCATGCAACCAATGATGGGAGAAGAAGGTAGGAGTGGGACACATTTACTGTATGCACACAGTGCCAAGCAAATTCATTATGTATACTAGGAAAGAAAAGCCTCTATCAGGACATGCTGAACTTCTCAGAGAGCTGCAGTTACAGTAGTACCCCCAGTGTAGATACAGTGACTACAGCTTGACCCTTAGACAAGGATCAGAAGACACTTTGTATTTCTCAGTGTAACAGATCATGTAACTTCCATGCAGGAAAGGAGGAAAGGCAAACAGGTTGCTCGCTGCTACAGCTAGCTCTTGCTAGCGCAGTGCATTTCTCTCTCTGACTAAATGATGAACTTGTATATATTTACTTTTGTGTGAAGACACACTGGGACATTCGTTTCTAAGCAGGTTTCATGATTTAGTTCTATTTATAATTGTACTCCAAGGCATAGTACAGAGTTTTTGATTTCAGGCTTGTTCTGACCTTTTATTTCTGCTGGGAGGAAGGAGGTTGTTTTACTGTCCCAGGACAAGTGTGCCTCACACAGGCAGAGCTGTATGTCCCTAAAGCCTCAGCTTTTACGGCATGTGGTCTCATCAAGAAGTGCTAAGCATCTTTCCAGTGTTTTTGGTGGTGTGGCTTTCAACATGCAAGTAAGGTTAATGTAAGGAATAATATGATTATATTTGCTGTATATCCAAGTCTATGATATGAAGCATGTCTGTATTAGGAAAGAGATAAAAAAAAGGGTATGTTACAGAGAGAGTAAGTAAAGAGCTAAATGAAAATAAACGTACATTTTACAATCTCTGTCCAATCTTCTGCCAAAAATAATCTCAATCACCCAGGGTGAGACTTCGATGCATGAGCATTTAACTGTGTAGCTGCTGTCACAATCTTCACATGGGGGTTCCTTGCCTCCCTATGAGGGCTATTATGGTCAGCTCTCAGACTCTATAGTCAATTAATTTAAAAGCTACTTGTGTTTCCACTGCAGAATTTTTACTGGAGCATATTATTGGAGTGGCTTTAAATTTCCTTCTTTATTTGGAAAGCCCAAGGTCCAAGTGATGAGGGAATTTGCAAGTCCTCTTTTCTCTCTTTTGTTTTCCTGGCTGGCATATGAATTTCTAATGAGCTCTATCATAAAAGGATGATTTCAGAGTTCCCATCCACTGACAATTTTTGGCACATTGAAACACTGGAGGATGTTGTAACTCTTCTTGGTGCAAAAATTAAGACACTATGAGAAAATTCAGGAAGTTTTAGAGAACGACAGTAGGAAAAAACCCTCAGAAAAAGAACCACCAAACCAAAGGTAACAAAACCAGGAAAGGACTCAGTGCGCAGGTATGCATTGTTCAGTGTGAAAGCAACTTCACAGCCATTTGGAGGCTGAGGTTGCACACTAACCTCAGGTCTCAGGAGGTGGTTAGGAATAAGATGAAAAAAGCTGCCAGATGAATGTCTGGGAGAATTTCCTTTTTATTTAAGCACCAGCATTACTTTGAGCCTTCATATTGGATTATTTTCTTTTGATTACTTGAGCTTGGTGAGGGCTGGGTAGGTCAGTCCTTTTCTCTTCTGTGAGGAAGCAAGCTGTGCTTGGCCACATGTCATACTCCTACCTCTGATAGTGCAGAGCCAACTGTCTGCAAAATTACAGCAGAACATACATCCTGAGCAAACCTCAAACACCTTTCCAAATGTGTGGTCATGTTTATGTCATTGCTCAGAGTTTAGCTACTCAGTATAACCACAGTCCGTGAGATAATATTAGCAGAGGCATTTTTTCAGGATTTCTTTACAGTCCTTTCCAGCACTTGTAGTGCAGCTGTCACAGAACAGGGTAACTTACATTTAATTTCAGCCTGGTGAATAGTTATGGTTCTGGGTTTTGTTGAATCCTTTCTAAGGCAGAGAAGCATAGGAAGCTTGATGGCAGGTTTAGGAGTAAGACAGCCAGCTTTTTGTTTGTGGCGTGGTATACCAGCATGGCAATGATGAACACCCCATTCCTGGATGCTTGCATTTGTCTAACAAACAGTTTACAGAAGCCCCAAACCTTTTGTTTCTCTCCCTGGGTTTATTTGCCTCTCAGAACTGAGTTGGCCTTTTTTGTAGGAGTATAAACCAGCTTAAGTTTAGTCAGTCCACATGAGCATGAAGGTACAGAAGTATCATATTTTGTTGTAAGCCAACTTAAAATAAACCAGTGCATCTATTTCACTTGGACAAACCTTTAGTGTTTTGTACATCCCTTTGCTGGAGGAGAGCATGTCAAGTGTGGAAGGGATGGGACGCTGTTTTCTCTTTTGTCTCTTCATTGAAGAACTTCTCTCTTATTTTCTTCTTCTTGTGCCTATCTCTGCTCACTTAAAGCAGCACACATTTAAGTTTCACTTAAATGATTCCAACCAGAACAGCATCGAATGATTCTTGAAATTTGTCTTAGGAGTTGTATCCACAGTGCTTTACTGTGCAAATGACAGCATGTCTTCATATACTGTGCCCCGTCTGAATATCCAATTCAAGGCACTATGGCTGTCACTGGAAGCCAAATATTGGGTGGATGCCTTGAAATGAAAACAAGACAGTTCTTTTTAAGTCATAGACATTACAAAATTGAGGACTCTTTGAAATACAGTGGAAAAGGATATGATAAATCTATGGGAATCCCACAGTAAGGGAGCACATGCAGACAAACACCAGGGATTTCTAAACTGCATCAGGAGGGAGGACTAAGTTGGAGGAGGTAGAAATCAGGTAGGGAGCCACACGTACTGTTACTTTAGAGCTGAAGTCAATGTCTAATGAGCAGCCATAGAAGAAATCCATCTTTCTGTCCGTGTCACACAGCTGCACAATTTCTAATTAGTACATAAGATCAAAGTTGGAGAAAAGGATGCCTCACTCCAGTGAAGTTTCAAAAGCATTCCTCTCCCACTCCCTGCAGTCCTAAACAGATACACAGGACAGGAGAGTTCCTGTCTTCAGCCTGCTTGTATATGTGAAGTAGTGCATACTGGCTGTGCTGGTGTGTAGAAGGGCATCTGTGATGACTGTGACAAGAGTGGAGAGAAATTTTCATCTTGAATTAATTTTAGTGAAAACTGCTGATGTGTGACACTAAAATGCTTCGTAAAGTGGTCCAGGTTTTGAGCTGTTACATTTGGTCGTTTGTTTTGTGTGTGCACCAGTTAGTTCATACTGAGGCATTCAAATATATCTACATGTTTTAATTATTTTTTTTTTAATTTCAAACTTTTGCTCAGAAAAGCCTTGCATTCAGAAATCTGAAATATTTATTTTAAAAGCGTAAAACATGATTTGATATTAAATATTTTGTTTTGACATGAACTGTTCTTGTCCAGCACTCCCTGAAATGTGTTGATCTGTGCAATTTTATAAAACTTCTGATCTGGAAGATTTTTAGGTTGACCTGTGACAGGTTTTTGTTTGGTTTGGTTTTTTAAAATTTCTTTGGCCTTGCCAATAACTTGGAAATTCCTGAATTAAAACTGTCTTGTTATTTTATTATACCGCATTCCAATCTGTGCTTAGATTTGTGCATGCAGGTGGTTGTCCTTAGGCTGATGCTCATTACTCTACATGCAGACAGTGACTCTACTGTTTGTAGCTTGGTATTGGGTCAAATTCCTTAGAAATAAAAGGAACAAAATTAACTTTTTGCAAACCTTTAGTAAAAGCAGAAGCACAAAGCGGCTGCTGAAAGGAGAGGCAGGCGAGCTCTTTCCAGAAATATATGGAGAGGAAGGAACCCACAGGGTTCATAGTTAACATAAATTGATGGATGTCTATGGGAATACAGTTACAGCCATGCAACATCTTGCCTTCTGTATCTGGAGACTTTTATCTGAGACTCTTACTAGTAAGCATGATTCCTGTATTGAATCCTTAAATCAGAGGAGGAAAATAATGACATTAATTATGTTAATTAATTGGATCAGGCTTATAGTCTTTTCCTGCCTCTCAGCATCAGTCCTTCCTCTTACAATTCCTCTTCCTCCAGTTCCATTATAATTGCTCCTCTGCCTCTCTCCTCTGCTGGCATGTAACAAACCCAGTGCTTTGATGTGGCCCGCTAGCAGCACGTACAAAGGTGAAACCCATGGCAGGTAGGAGAGCAGGCTGGCTTGGAAAAGGGGTGAATTGTAGTGTTTGATGAGAGGTGACCTGTAGCTGACAGATGTGCTCTGAGTGCGTAGGGAGAACAGCTCCCTTACGAGAGTGGTAACAGACCCCAGTGGTGTGTTCTGTGTTGCAGGAGGAACATGGAGAGCCTTTGTTTCAGACTCGTTCAGCACCACTAGGTTGCAGAGGGTCTGTGCCTGGGGAAGGTCAGCTTCCTGCCTTTTTGTGCTGGATGTGCAAGAGGGAACGCAAGGTGTAGAGCCTTTACAATTAAGCACATGTGGTGTCAGGACCTGCCCGGGCCTCTGCAGTGCTTAAAGGATTGCAGCTTCCAGGCAAGCGGCAGGGTGTCACCGAAGCATTTTGCTTCCCTCGAGGTGGTGTACCTCCACGTTGTGGCTTCTCCCAGTTGTACCGTACCAGCACAACTGGACCCATGAGGAGAAATGGAAACAGAGAGAAATGACAGAAAAGGAAACAGAGGTGACATTCCAGTCTTCCTCACCTAGAAACAGCAACTCTGCCATATGTACTAAGTAAATAAAGAGCTCAGAATTTCAGTGAGATGTTCACCCACAGGCCAAATGTTATCTTTCTAGGAGAATTTCAGGTTGATTTTCTATATGTGCTCTGTAACACAAAGCTGGCTGTAAAAACAATAAACTTTACGCAATTTTCTACTTGTTGGTAAAAAACTTCTTAAGATTTCCAGCTGGCTTTATACTTATTTTAGGCATTTGGACTACATGGTTGTTGTAGGTCCCTTCCAACTGTTCTATTCCCTGTGAAGGTATAAACCTCCCTGACATTGGCACTGATTGAGTTTAAAAACCTATTGTACAGCAGCCTCATCAGAGTTAGTCAAGAAGGAGAGTGAAATATAGAATTATAATATAGAATTAAAAGCTGAAGTCTTTTCAAAAAGCACAGATTTATCCTTGCAACTCAGATGAACTTTTGCCCTGTCTAATGGGAGAACCATGTCTTTTAATAAGACATCACAGATTTTCAGCTAATTGCTATCTGAAATCCCATAAGCTTTGGCTTATCAGCCAAGAATGATGCATTTATTCATGTATTTCAGTTGCTCAGTTAGGTTTTTTTCTCCCAGTTTGTAGCACAGCATATGTTTGAGGGCATAAACAGCTGAACTTTCTGGAGTTAGAGCATCCACACCTCTCCTCTGTGTCTATGTTTATGGTGATACATATTTACATATTAAAAATACAGGAGTGATAAAGTAACTGAGAGTGACAGTAGTAAGTGACACGGAAGGATGTGATGGTGTTCTGTTGCACAGAATTGAGTACAGGAGGTGAGAAGTATCTATTCCTACATTGTTCTGGTGAAGAGTTTATGCGCTATTCAGGAGCCGATAGAAACCCAAACTGGAAGTTTTTTCCTGCCTTGAAGCAGAACTGAGGGCCATGTTGGAACTTCAATGAGAACTGAACCAGACTGGTTACTGGTTCAGAGTCACAGCTGGCTGGAACCACAATTTTCACATCAGAGGTGCTGTTGGAAGCACCGGCTTCCATGCGGTGATGCAGGGCTAGTTTGAGTGGCTCTGCAGCTGTGACCAAGACCTGTTTCTATATGCTGAGGGTGAACTCTGCTCGTGCACTTTCCCTTGTAGCTCTGCCTTACAATATCTGCTCTGCTTTCCTGGCCTTAGGGAGGCAGGAGGAAACTCTGGGGATACACACAGAGGATAGGAGATGGCCAAGGCTGGGCAGCAGAGCAGGAGGGAGGAATTCTTTTCCAGTGGAGACGAGGAGCCCAGCCAGTGTGGTTTTGGATTACCAAAAGAAGGGTTAGCAGCTGTGAGCCTGAACTCAAGCAACCTCAGGCAAAGCTGAATTCACTCTGGAGCAGGACTGAACAATGGCTTTGCTTCACTGGGTAATTAATTTGGTGGTTTTACAGACCCATGTGCCTTGACTAATATTTTAGACAATGTAAGGAGCATAGATGATTATGCTTACACACTTCTAATAACTCAGATGTCTTGATTTTCTAAAATTTTCTCTTTCTGTTGTTATAGTTAACTGCAGTTTAAATTTTCCAAATATTTGCTCTTTATAATTTTTTTCCTACTGAGCTCTGGGTGATTAAAGACCTATTTATTACTTTGACTTCAGCAAATAGAATCACATAAAAGCATGACTGCTTAAAATTTCCATGGTCTCTAACATGTTTTTAGAGTTTTCTCTGTGGTATTTTGATGTGTGCTGTGCTGGAGTTCAAATCTCTTTACATGAGTAACACTTTTAAAGTATGTAGTTCACAACAGGAGCATTTTCTGTGTTTATAGTCACTGCAGGAACCCAAATAGTATTTAAAACCTCTGAAGGAAGCTTTCTTTAACCCCATGCAGGCAAACAGTTCAGCCTAGAGCTTAGTGAGACACTGGACTTTATGAATCTTATAAGCCCTGATAGCATAGTCATCGCTATCACTAGTTTTTTTTCTTTCCTGAAGTCCCACGTGCCTCCTGGCCCTTCAAGATCTATCAGGTTCTTAGAAGAGTCTAAACTTTCCCAGAGTTTGACATTGTGTTTGTCAGTCTGTTGCAGTCCTAGAGACAAAAGGCAGTAAAATTTGCAAAAAATAAACTTGTAAATTAATTATAACCAAAACAATGGAAGTAAACCAAGCTGGGTTTTATTTAGCTGTGTTAAAAGGGCTTGTGTTCTAGCTATTCAGATAGATAGAAAACTGGGAGATGTATGCAGATCTAGCTCTTTTCACCTCATCTAGGGCTTTGCTAGGTTGGTCTGACGAGACACAAGCATTTAGCTTCCCTTCCAAAAGCTATTTCCATTTTTTATTTGCTAAATTTTGGGCAGGGCATAAGTTTTTTATTTCTTACCTTCATCTTTTGATTCCCACACAATTTTTTTCCTCTCTTGTATGCCTTACTGTATATATATATGTGTGTGTGTGAAAATTAATGAAAGGAAAAAATTGTGGTTTTTTTTTTTACAGATTTTTAAAACTTATTTTAGAACCTGAAAATATGTGGAAAACCCCTTTGCTCTAAACATGTTGTCTTCCTGCAGTGGATACAGTTATCCAAAACTGCACACTACTCAGGGGTTGCTTGTGATTTTGTGTGATAGTATTTTAATTACTTATTTTATATAGTGATTACAGTTTTTCAGGGATCTGTGCAGCATGTGAGTGTACAGGTTATCAGCTTTGGTAAATCTAGCCAGTAGTTATTTTTCAATTAAGTTTCAGAAGAAATTACTGTCACTTTTGGACTAAGGTATATGTAGAGTAAGCTGGAGAAGTTATTTCATTACTGGTAGGAATTGCTTTGTGGCTGCAAGAAGAAGGATTGATGAGAAGCAACAGCCCAATTAAAACTGTTATTGATATTCTTCCACTGAGAAAGGTGAGGGGTAACTTATATCAAGTTGTTGTGTTTAATCCCAGCCAGCAGTGAAGCCCCATGTAGCCATTCACTCACTCCCCCACCAGTCAGAGTGGGGGGAGAACCAGGAGGGCAAAAGTCAGAAAACTCAGGGGGTGGGGTAAAGACAGTTTGATAGGGAAAACAAAAGCTGTGCACATAAGCAAAGCAAAACAAGGAATTAATTTACTGCTTCCCATAGGCAAAGAGGTGCTCACCCATCTCCAGGAGAGCGGGGCCCCAGCGCATGTAATGGTGACTTGGGAAGTCAAACACCATCACTCCAAACATCCCCCTATTCCTTCTTCTTCCTTGCATTTTATACGCTGAGCATGATGCCACATGGTCTGGAATATCCCTTTGGTCAGCTGGGGTCACCTGTCCTGGCTGGGTCTCCTCCCAACCTCCCATGCACCTCCAGTCCCCTCACCGCTGTGGCAGCATCATGGAAAGCAGAAAAGGCCTTGGCTCTGTGTAAGCTCTGCTCAGCAATAATAAAAACATCACTATATTATCATCACTGTGTTCAGCACCCATCCAAAATACAACCCCATAGCAGCTGCTGTGAAGAAAATTAACTCTACCCCAGCAAAAAGCAGCACACAAGTAAATGCAAAATTTCAGAGACAGAAGTGCTGATTCTTCTGCTGGTTTCTTCAGGCTCTTGAGACTGAGTGAACATGGAGGTCAACATCTGGGTGATGTTTATCTTGTCTCTCCAGCTTGCCTGCTTGTCTCAACTTCTCTAGGCAACCCCCAAGCAGTAGCATGGTCTCATCTCAGCTGTGTCAGTTGTACTGCAGGGATGCTTTGAAATGATCTAGGTTAAAAGCTTTCTTGTTTTGTACATCATTTTAATGTTTCAGTTACGATGTGACCCTTTACAGCTTGTGTTAGGTACAACTGAGGGTATGGTGATTGTTGCACAAGGACAAGAAGGTTATCAGTCTCACAGTGGGGCCAAAAGGAAGGCGGGCTGGGGCAGAAGGAATTGTTCTGGGAAACTCTTAGTCTGCTGGGGTTTGTTTTCTGAGTCCCTCCCAACAGCCATGGAAATAAGTACCTTGTGAAACCAGCCTGTAGGATCAGACATCTGAATTCAGACTGTGTGAGTACACCCTGATCTAACTCAGGGATGCCTGCTTTCTGATCTCTGCAAGGGAGCAAGTGCTCAATGCCAGCCTTGTCAGCTTGGTGTCAGTGAGCTGGCAACTGCCTTATGAATTTGTACCACTGTGAAAACACCTACAATCCTGTTTTACTAACTAGAAAACTATTTGGTTTAGCTATCATTTAGTTCCAGTTTTGACAGTTTCTTATTTTTGGAACATGTTCGTTTTTTTGCATCCAGTTAACAAAACTTCTAACAGTTTTAGAGGACAAATTTGGGCTGACAGTCTGAATCCTACCGTTGATGCTATGGCACTGAGGAATAAGAGATACACCATGATGTTGTGTGTTGTTCAAGTCTCCCTCTAGCCCTTCAGACAAAATAGTCTGTTTTCAACTTTGACCCATACCATGTACAGAGTGTTGTTAAGAGGAGATGCTCTTAAACATTTACGGATAGGACTGACACTGTTCTGAAGGTGGAGAGTGGGGGTTTACATTTATCATCTTAAAGGAAGACGGTAAAAAAGTTTTGAGCCCAGGCTTAAATTTTATGCACAAAATGTTTCATACTCTCTAGCATACACAGAAGTGCTCCCATGAGCTTTTAAAGAAACATCAGCTACACACAAGAATATTCTTCAGCATGTCCTTTCATTCTTTGTGACACAAATACACAAAGGGGCAAGAAATAAAGCTGGTCAAAGTATCTTTGCATAATCTTCCTGAGACTGGCAAAGGGAAAAAGGGTAACAAGCACTGTTCTTCTGTTTTTTGTATTCTCCAAGCTCAGGTTTCACAGATAGGGTTAAAAATCATTGAATTAAACATATTTATGAGCCATCTGGTTTCTGAGTCTTTCCAGTTTGTGTTTGCTATCCTGGGTAACTATTAAGTCATTTTTGTTGCTGTAATTTTCATGTCATTACATGGCTCCAGAAACCGCATGTTTAAGAAAAACACTGTAGAGAACTGAATTCAGGGTAGAATTATAAGCACTGGCAGCACTGGAGACATTTGTCATTCTCTCAATCAACCTAACGTACTACTAAAAGTAAATGTATAAAATAAATCTTTTTTTTTTTTTTTTTAGCGTGTATTTAAGTTAGGTAATGCAACCTTCCAGCTCTCTTTGTCTACCTTTCTTATAATATGGCAAGGGGAGTCAGATTTCCTAGGGCTGGTTTTCAGCCACAAGTTTTCCCTATTATTTGGGGAAGACTCCTTAGCCTTGGTGCCTTAATCCTTGTCCTATTTTACCTATTTTATGTCCCTTATTCAGACGCGGTAAGATATAAAACAGTATATGTTCTAGTTCCTTCAAATAGATCCAGTGCACAGAATTACAGAGTTTTTTTTTCTTTTCCTTTTTAAAATAAAATATAATTAAGGAGAATCTGTAACTCCGCTTCACTGGAAATTTGCTTTGGAAAAAAATTTATTCTTTCACATTGAATGTTGGGTTACCGATTAAGTTTTGTACCAGCATTGGCTTTTCCATTGGTAAAGGGCACAAAAGTGTTTTCCTTGAAGGTGTACATATGTATTACTTTTCCGTAAAGTGTCCTTATCTCCTGCTGAGAAGGCACAGCACTGATGAATAGATGTAAAATTCCCTCTTTTTTCTCTGGTGACCTGATTGATATTCTTCCTGCCAGCTCGGTCGTTTGTGACACCGAGTCAATTTTCAGAGTATGGTTTCATCTTTGGAAGAAAGAGAGGAGAGAAGATGGCTGTAATTGCTGGTGTTTGTTTTCTAGGTGCAACCAAATGCTTGTGCTATTTGAAGGAAGTGCATTTAGTGAATGCTACTGAAATACACTAATCAGCTTCTCTTTCTCACTCTGCCTTATTTTGACAGAGCGGTGTTCTGAATGTTATTTCAAAGACAAATTCAATTTTATGGGTTTTGGAACCTTTCTGGCTATTTTGTGTGCTGTGCAAAGCCGTTCCCAATTCCCTGCACTTTGTTAGCCCTGCTGCCTGCCTTGCTCTTTTGCATGTGGGTTGGTAACTCTTACACACAGTGGATAGGAGTACCTGGCATGGTGAGCTCAGTGAAGGCTGCACTGGTGTCTTTACATCTTATAAGAAGTACACAGTTTGTTTCTCTGCTTTTCTTGCTCGCACCTGGCATGAGCTTTAAAAGAATGCAAAACAATCACCTCATGCCTCTATGCCCTTACTTTCAAAGCCCAGAGTCCCAACTGCATAAAGAGGAAGGAATAAGTATATGAAAAGAATAAAGCACACATCACTCTGGCTGTGCTTTGGAGGCAGGCATTACTTACAGGAGCAGAAGATTCTAGCCATGATGCGAGGAAGACATTTGAAATCTTGGCTGACAAACTGTTTAATACACTGCTTAAACTTGTGCTCAGTTTAACATTCAACCTTCTTAGCCTCCTCCAAGTGTTTGACTGCTTTCCTCTTCTGGAGTCCAGCTGGCATTGAGAGACTCAGCTGTTAGGAAGCACATTTGGGAGTCTCAGCTGGCACTGGCAGACTCCACAGGCTGCTGGAGTACTTGTTGGCAAAGCTGTGGTTCCTACCTTGGAAGCTGGCAACAATTTCTAGCTGAGGCTGTGAGGAAGATGTTTGAGAGGTGTTTGACTCTAGACCTGCAAGGCTGTGCTGGGGAGATAATAGGAGGGGTTGGTGTTTGTCCACCTTCGCTGTCACAGTAACCGCACCTTCTTCAGACACACAAGTCTGGGCGCTGCTCTGTGTGCCCTCAACGTGTTGATGTGCAGACACAGCAGCGTCCGTGGCTGCCTGCAAAGCCCAGCGCAGGCCTCCCTGCGCCCTGCATGCTGCAGCCTGCTCCTTCACAAGGTTCTACCAATGAAGCCTGCATTAGTAATGTCCTGGGAATGGAGCTGACTTCTCATCATCCCCGAGAGTAACTTCAAAACCTAGTCTTCTCTGAGGAGGCTCTGAGTGCAGAAGACAGTGAAGTAGATATTCAGTGTCCCAACAGCAACGGCTTCTACAAAGCCGTCCAAAAATACTGAGATATAAGAGGATACAGTAATAGATTCTAGCTTGGAACTTCAGATATGGTTGACACTATGGCAGGGTACATGGCACTGTTTTTTTTTAACACAAGATGGAATTACTTCCTGTGTGGAGGAACACACATAGATATAGATATATACATTTCTTTGCCTCTGTGCATGTGGGTGACTTGATTACGTATGAATGTTGTTAATGTAAATCTATAATTAAGTCACTGTTATAATTATAGTAAATCCTACTGGATGGATTGCTTTAGAATTGTTAAATCAGTTAATGATTAAGTGCTGCTAAACCCTTCTGCATCCTTATCTTTTGTGCTTATGTCCTTTGATTCTGATTTGATTTTCCTTTCTATGTTTCATTCATATGGTAAGTAAGAGAGTGAAACTCGCCCCTGAACTCTGTTAAAGTTACAAATTCGTATGAAAACCTGCTTTTTGCCAAAACATTTAACTCTGATTCTTTAAACAGTACAAACCACTTATTTGCAACAGAGGGCAAGGCAAATAGAATAGTAGAATTATTTAGGTTGGAAAAGTCTTTGAGTCCAGCTGTTAATCCAGCACTGCTCAGTCCACTACTAAACCACGTCCCCAAGTGCCACATCTACACATCTTTTGAACACTTTCAGGCATGGTGATTTCACCACTTTCCTGGGCAGCCTGTTCCAGTGCCTGAACACCCTTTCAGTGAAGAAACTTTTCCTAATGCCCTGTCTAAACTTCCCCTGGCACAACTTCAGGACATTTTTTCTTGTCCTGTCACTTGTTATCTGGCAGAAGAGGTCAAACTCCGCCTGACTAGAATCTCCTTTCAGGTGGTTGTAGACAGAGATAAGGTCTTCCCTCAGACTCCTCCAGGATAAAACACCAGCTCCTTCAGCTTCTCCTGGTAAGACTTGTACTCCAGATCCTTCACCAACTCCACTGTCCTTCTCTGGACATGATCCAGCACCTCAATGTCTTTCTTGTGGTGAGATGCTTCAAAATGTGCTTCCAAAAGGATGTACTGTCTACTATTGACTGTGCAGTTCCCTCAGAGTGCCTATGTTGTGCTCGGTCACACCTTCTCATTACTGTAAACAAAGCAATGTCCATACTCTGCTTGCAAAGAAGCAGTAGCTTTTATTGACCATGTAGCTGGCTTTCGTGGTGATAGGGATTCTTGGAAGTTCTTGGGACACTTCTGGTATTTACATGTCATTTGCAACTTCCTGACGCAGACATGTTGAGGCTTTTTCAGGGGAGCTGGCACAGAAAGGCTGTTTTGAGATGTGTGATTCTGTGAGAGCTCTGGAATAAGTTCTGTTGAACACTCTCTCCTCCATTGGGATGATATCTAGTGGAGTACCAAGAGAGAATGAGAATGAGAATGAGAATGAGACAATGAGAACTCTTGACAATCATACGCAGAAAAAAACAGTACTACTCAAATATGTGTTTGGTCTTTTCCTGTGGATGATAATCTGCTAATTACAGCTACAATTTCAGGCTGTTTAGAATGGAAAAGGTAAAATGATAAGCTGGATGAGTAGTCCATGCATGGTCTAAATGTACAGAAACTGACAGATGTGCTGCATTTGGTGGGCATGGCAAGTCAAGAAACCCATCCTTGGTCTGGTAGTGCCTTTCTGAATATCAGAAGAGTGTGCACTAGAAATGTAGGAATTGTGTGGAATTAAAGAGCCTTTCAGGCAATGTCTGTGTTGACTGTTACAAACTACATGTCACTGTGAGTAAAGGACTTAAGTCTTTTATAAAGGACTCCATGTTGATATACTGCACTGGGGACACAGTTGCTTTAGGACCTGTGATTCAGGCTTTTAATGAGGATGAACAGAAACAAAATGGCACAGACTCTTGACCTCATGTTGTTTGTTTTCCTCATTGTGCTGGCTGGTGTCCTGGAAGCAAAGAACTAAGGCTGTCTGCTGTTCTTAGGTTGTTTGTTTGAGGACTGAAGTATAGAAATCTCATTTTTCTCCCTTGTGTGGACAGGTCTGGACTGACCCTTTGCCAGTGAAGAAACTGTAGCCCCAGGCCAGCAGTAGTCAGACACTTTAGGGATCCTTAGAGACACTCTACTGGAATACGTAGTATTGTTCATAATTCTCTGATAAAGGCCTGGTTAAAGCTGAAGGGAGCTGATGATTTCCTACCATTTCCCCTCCTATCACCTCCAGAGACTGAGTGCTCTTCCTGTGATTCCAAAAGAACTTAGTACATCAGAAGGTAAGTGGTGGTGAAACAGGTCTGGACTCAAGCATCCACAGTGTTTCATGAATTCACTCTAATAGAAGATGGTTTTATTTTCTCTTGCACAAACATAGGAGCCTGATATGAGATATCCAGAAAATACGGTATTTATGTGTTCTGTTTGTATCCAGTGGTTTTTATGTGCTTGTTTCTCATGCAAATAAGCACTTTTCAGAAATATCCAGAAATGCATTCCATTATGTTTCCTTACTGCCTGCAAATGAAATAGCTCAGGATTGTCCCCAGTCACTTTCTTTCAGGCACTACTTTTTTCATTAGTGTTAAATCAAGTTACCCACAGTCTGAAAGGAAGTCAGAAATTTTTCCAAGAATCTTTGTTTCTTTGCAGACACCCATTCTGGTTTCTCTTGTTTTGATATTCTTGAACTGATTTCTCACCAGCGTGGTGGTTTTTTGTGACATTCTCATCTCCATCATGAAGCTTAAGATAGACTGAAACGTCTTTGAAAGGAATGAATGAGAGAGGCCCCCTTGTCTTAAAATGGATCAGATCGGTGCTGGTGTGGTTTATGATCTATCAGTCATTTGGATTTTCTACTACTCATTCCTTTCCATGAGACCATCTGAATGTAAGAACTGGAGGAAATTTTCAAAGCAGTTCATGGGTGATAAAAGTGTCAGAATAGCCACAATACTGTTGGCTGTGCCAGCCTACTGAGTAATTCATAAAGTGGTCAAACCCTCAAGCTCACCCTTGCAATAATGAGACAGTAATCTGAGGCCCTCTTCCTTGGCAGGATAGACATTCTCAGCTTCACCGTTTCTATTTTGGCACTGATTCTGAAGGGGTCCTTTAAAGGAAAGGAAGGGTTCATTATATTTAAGGACTTCAGAAGTAAAATAAAAGCCTTTATAGGAAATATTCCCACTTAGCTGCTTTCTGGTTGTGAAGTGTAGTATTGTAGCCTAAAGATCTCACCTCTAAACCACGCTTCACTCTCTAAACCACACCTTACTCTCTTGGAAGCCAAAAAGAAAATAAAATGAAATGTAAAGATAAGCAAGGTTCTGCTCATTCTTTACAACACAACTGTCTGTCTTCTCGTTTTTGTGGTCTGAGAGCAGTGGGAGCATCTGACATCATCCCCACTGCCTTCTGCATTTCTTTACTAGTGGGAAAAACAAATGATAAAACTGAAATGCAGGTGATTGCTCTTCTGTTTGCAAAGTCAGTTTCCTACCAAAAACAGAGTAGTACAATTCATGCATCTTGATTATGTTGTTTTAGGCCATGAGCAAAAACTGTGTCTTATTTTTTCAACACAAGGGTGATTTTTTTGGATCAAAAAATAAAGTTCAGGTCTTGGCACAAATGACAGAAGTGTCTTTGAAAATAAAGAAACAGTTTGCCAAAAAGCCATAAGGTAGTCTAAGTCATCCCTGACTTTTAGTCTTTCAGGAAGTTCTGAATTCCAGGGCTGTACCACCCACTTGAATTCTGTTACACAAAGTTCATTGCTCAAAACAGTAATTCCAATTGCAGTTTGAAAAAAGATTCTGCACCTCTTTCATTGTACTGGCTGTGAGTGAAGGTATTCATACTGGAGAGTCATGTTTCAGATGGTAAATGCTTTGAACAGTGTGAATGAGCTTAGTCCTAATCCTTTCCATAAGAGAACTGTACAGATCTTAGGAGACTGCCCAGACTCACCTTCCTCAGAAGGCTTGGCTCTCACGCTACTCTGAAGCAGGGGGCCATGAAACCATCACTTTTTAACGTTCAGCATACCATCAGACCCCATGCTTATTGAACTGTCTCACTGTTAAGAAGACTGTTTATATTTGTGCTAAGACTCGAGTTAGCATCCCAGCGCTGTCTGCGCAGTTTGATTTCCTGATGATTGCTCCAATTCTTACCTTTTTTTCTCAAGGTCCCTGCTAGTTCACAGTTTTTCTTTCCAAGAGGGGTTTCACCAACCTCATATATACTATACCCTAGAAAGTGGCTTTCTAGCCATGCCACTGTGGCCTGTCAGGCCTCTCATTGACAAAGGACATCTAAACCAGTTTTGTACTTCTTGTCCTGTTGCTGTTGAGGAGGGCCTTCTTGGTCTCTGATGTGCTTCCTTGACATAGTCTTCCCTCTGTCTGAGACCTTTCCTTTACCTTCTTAATTTTTTACCTCATTAGACTGGAGTTGATGCCTGCCTGCCCCAGCACTGTCATTGTCTTCAGCTTTGCCTGCATTGCTGAGTCTGAGGTTGCCTTTTAACTTGGTGCTCTTGTAGCTGCTGCTCTTGCCACTGCTTTCGGTAGCAGTGCACAGACCTGCTCCTCTGCGTTCAGTGCACGTGTGTCCAAGTCCATGGCAGCGTGGCCTCGGGCAGCTTGTGTACCCTGGCACCTCCCTTTTTTACACTCTGCTCAGCTGATCTTTTTTCCCTCTGGGCTGTAGCACACTATGACCACGTGGAGCTGTCTAAATACTTCGGGTGTACTGATTTCTGCTCTCTATTTCTGAAAGTGTGTATTGTGATGACACAAAACTACCAATTAGTAGTTCATTCTCATATCTCTTTTTGCCTTATGGTCATTGCTTTCTGGTGTTTTTACTTATTTGTTGCCTTTCAAGTATTTTTTCTAATTCTCCCTTGCAGTTAAATCTATGGCATTTAAGACTAATGTGACATGGTCTGTAATTTATCTATGATGCTTTTTTTGTCAGGTGTGCTAGACTGTGCAAAATATTCCTCCAATTTCTTAACTATAAATCATGTAAACATGTCCATTTCTGGAGAGTGGCTGAAGAAGCAGGCCACGGTGCTAAGGTAATTTCTGTCATTAAAAGTAAAAAATATCCATTCTTACTTTGCCAAGTGTTGGGTTGGGATTTAAAAAATTGTGAACTGTCCTCTTGTTTGACAGGTATATTATTTGCATGTCTTACATAGTTTCATTTGCATCTGTAATTAAATACATGCTTTTATGTACAGTAAAATTGGAAAATTAGTAATTCTTATTAAACTTTAAACAGCTCCTCTCTCTCCCCTTTCATCATATCTTTACATCCCTCTTCTCAATTCACATATTGTGGTTTAGTCACCACCTACCTTGCAGTGTTCCTTCAGAAAGCGATAGATGTCTGATGTACGGGGTCTCTGTTCTGACTCTATTCTGATTTTCAGTTTACGCACACATGTGTAGCGTTTGCTTATGTCTCTTTGTTAATTGTCATTACTGGGTTTCATGATACTGGTTTGTCTCCTCCTTGACATGATTTCTGTCCACTTATCTCCATTCAATAAAACGGATGACCTAAGCATTAGGTGGTTAGGGATCAGTGCAGATTAAGTGGAAACACTTTTCATTGCAGTTAGCCTAGTCACAGTTGAGTGGACATTATGTGAGCTCTTTTTCTTCCACATTTGCTAATTCCTTTGCTGGGGACTGTGCCAATGCTGATAAAACTCTGCATTTCCCTGGGCTGCATGTAGAAATCTTTTTTAAACTTCAAATTCCTCCCTAGAGATCCATTTCCTTGTAAACCATTCTTTTTACGCCATGTGACTGCTGGACAGGGTCTGGTCCTTCATCTGTATCTTTTGTCTTCAGGATTATTCTTCAAAGTTACTAGTTGATGCCAAAGTTCTTCACAGCGTAATATAAACATTCCTCTCCCTTTTCGACGTCCTGATTTTTTTGTGGAGGAGGAGAATACAAGGAGTAAAAGAATAGGATGTGACCCTGAAGAACTTACAGGAGACATCAAAGGACGAGCAGGATTAAAAGTTCTTCTGCCCTCTTCTTACAGATGGTAGTTCTGGGCACTAACAGAATAAACCCCAGGTAACACAGAGTGTTGGTAATGTGCTGGGGAATTTAATCCGAGGTCTTGAGCATGAAGAATGCAAAGGATATTGATAGAAGATTCAGTTTTTACTCTTGTACTTCCCTGCAACCTAGTTTAGCCACTGAAGGGCTGTTTCAGATATCAGTCTTTTATTGTCATGTCAGAGGTTCTTAACACATGTTAAGAAGCATGCAGTGAATGCGTGACAAATCGATTCATTGCATGGCACTGACAATAGAGTTCCTTTGGGCCATCTTGAGCCATTCAGAAGTGAGTAGTTTCAGCTAGTCTTCTCTGTTAACTAGGTTAGAGTTAACACCCAAGTGCTAGATGCTGGAAGTCATAAATTCCACTCTTATATACTTGCTGGACAATTTATGGTAAGATATAGTTTAATTTCTTACCAGTATTCTTGTGCACCCTACCTTTTAACAACTTATGCCTAGGAAAACTAAATGTTGGCATGCAGCAATTGGATTCTCTCCTCCTGGAAAGGAATTTGGCAAATACTGAGAGGAGGCTTGTGGCAGGGTTTCCATATTTTCCTGGCAGTATTGCAGAGAAATTACAGAGGATGGAATCTTCCGTGCTGATCCAGACAGCTGCTGCCAGGGTACTGGTGGTAGGCATACTGCTAGATGAAGTTTAGCAAAAAAATCCTGTATTCCTGGTCTCATGTAAAAATATAATTTGAGAAATACGGTGCTTTCTGACAAAGGAAAACCACAAGACTACAAGCTCTCGTACAGCTGCAAAAATCTGATATAGTAACTGGAAAGTTTAGGTAAAAGTTGAAATACTTGTGTTGTAAGAGAAAAGTAGGATGAAGCAAGTTACTGGGAAAAATATATTGGGCACTAGAAAGAAATTAGTTGTTTGTAAGGTTATATTAGCTGCATTTCCCTGGTATTAGAATCAATTGCACACCTATTTGTAACCTGTGTCCGGCACAGAGCATAAACAAGAGTACATAAATATCAGTGACCAGATCAAATTGTTTCAAATATGATGATAAAGAATTGTCTTAAAAAATAGGGAACAGAAAATGCAAAGTTTGTATATACTGCAACCTGCTGTCCATGAACAGAGCTGGAAGGTCCCTGTCAAAGGACATCAGTTTATTATTTGTTTCTGTTACATGAAAAGCATCTGAACATCACTGTGGAAGGCAGGATCTTGTTGCCTTAACACTTCCTGGTCTATTCCCTGGAGACCTAGCATGTTCTTTAATATCTGTACCAGAGAGTGGATCATAAAGAATGCAATACCAACAAGTGAACTGCTAAATGCCATTAAAAAGAAAAATCACGAATAAGCAAGAATGTGTTTTCATACAGGTTTAGCCCAAAAGATCTCAGAAGTCAATTTTTTGCCATGTTTTGGAAAGCTGGTGGAGTATGTCCCTGTCATTAGAAAATCACCAGCTGCAGGTGTGATTTTAAATTGGTGGGTTTGTTGCAACTGTAGGGTATAGAAGACTGCAAAGTGTTTAGGATCTGTAGGGAATGTTCATGTGGACAATGCCATTATAGTCTCCAAAGATTAGGGTGGGTTTAAACCAAATTTTTATTCCATGAAGCAGTGTGTTTTTATCTATATTTCTATGGTTAATTAGTCAAGCATAAAACAATATTCCCATTATTTTCTTCAAGATTGTGATCAGGATCCAGCATATCATTTGGCTCCCCTTTTACCCTTTCTTAAATGTCAAGCAAATGCTCCTTTTCTTCATATACTGAGATACTTTCAGCATTTTGAGACTTTCTAAAATGAGTGTTATGGCTGAGGCACCACCAGCCAGTTTGGTAAGAACTTTTGAGTTCAAGCTCTGGGTCTTTAAACTGTTTATTTAAACTGCCTGAGGAGGTAGTGCTCTTACATTCTTATATGGCATTTATGTACTATGGGTTTTTTCCACCCGTAAATACAGAATCTTCTGTTAATGGAACAATTTGCCTTTTCAGCATCATTATTGAGAATTTTATGATTTCTATTTAGTAAATATTCATGTCTTTACTTTCTCTTGTGCTCTGTCGTATCTAATATTGAGCTAAGTGAATTAAAATCTCCCAGATCTGAGGCACCAGTGATGTTATATAGCGTGTCACTGATTCATCTCTTCTTTTTCTAACAGAGCCTTTCCTTCCTATGCAGGTTTATAATCTCACAGCAGCTTCCCTAGTATCTCAAGGGTTCTGGAAAGGTGTGTACCCAGGAGCTAATTACAGAGACAGATACACCAGTTGCTGGATCACTGGATATCTGTTAATAATTTGATACTTCTAACCTTGTTGGATGACCTCAGATTCTCTTTCTCCTCTGTATTAGAGAACATGTATTCTCTTCTTTTATTTCTGTACTGTGGTTATTTTATTGCTCATCTATATCCTTGTGGTTACCTGATATATATCACTGTCATATGAGAAAAAAAGCATCAACCATGACTTCTTAAAATCGGTCAAGGAAGTTTTGTGCATACATCAGCAAAGAAAAGGCTGAGGGGTTAAGGAAAAAATGTTAGTAGGTTTGTCAGATAGTACTTACAGCTGTTGTATATCACATAGATATTGGAATTGTGTCAGTCACTAAGGTGCATCAAAACACCAGATGTCTGATCACTACAAGCTGTGCAACACAGAAATGAATGTTAATTCTCAACTGATGGAAAGAGGATGAATGTTGAATTCTGTGCTGCAACATGCCACCAAAAAAGCTTAAAAGTGACCAGGAACGGTTAGACAGCATCTGCTATACTTTGTGACTGAAATATTGCAAAAATACACAATTTACATGGAAGCAGGTGAATTAGCAGTAAGACCTTAAATGGAGAAGACAACAATACAGGGCATGTTAACATCTAAGCATATTCATTTTTAGGTTACCATAATCAAAATTATATTAAAAGAAGTTCTGATAGTACAACAGAGCTTTGATGTGCCTGATGAAAGAATAAATTAAGCGAGGTTTTTAATTCTTTTTCACAAAACCTCTGGAATTGCGGTGATTTTGAAATTAATGGAAAGCATTGAATGGAACATAGAGTATTAACTGCTGGCTTCTTCATGAGGATAGATTCTTTAAACATTGACAACAGCAAAACAGCATTGTGACCAGACTGAGGAAAGAAAACTCTAGAGACTAAGTGATATGTGTTTGTTTATGGGTAGAAATCACTAAACACTCAAAACCTGTGTTATAGATACTGTAACAACATCTACATTTCAGAAAACAAACATAATGTTGCAAAAATACTTGCTGAGAATAGAGATCATAGGTTGTCTTAGAAGCATGCTTGAAAACAGACAAGCTATTACATAATGGAAGGGTTAACATGAATTTGAAGTTTGGATTTAATTAGGCTGATGTCTAGCTCCAGGACCATCAAGTAATGAGGAGTGCCCCATCCTGTCCTTCCCAACCCTTAGGCCTGCCTCTCCCTTCCAAAATAAATTTGTGTCTGAATGATGGGAACAATTTTAAATAGAAGACTTGGAAAGAAGGCTATTTCCAGCAGTGCCTGTTTCTGGAGAAAATGGCAGCATAAGAAACACAAAATTATCTAATATAGGCATTTAAAAGAGTATTTTATGCAACTGGCCATACTTCCAAGCATAAAAATGCACTGTGCATAACAGTGTAAAATTGCTGAATATTTAATGACAATATACAAATGATTATGTGAAAACATAATATAGCACGCAATCAGAAAACTTGTATTTTACCTTCAGCACACAACTTATTACTGAGAAAAAGACAGAAACTTGTAAATTTTGTCAGCGTTGGTTCTGTTGATGTTACAAGTAAATATCAAGGTTAAGAAATATGTAGCCAATTCAGGAAGCTACATTAAATTCCTAGCAGTGTTAGCCTGTGGTGGGTGTTAATATTCTTGAAATAAACCGGAAAGATTCCCTTTTATTAGCTGTTATTCCAGTTTATTTGCAACTGAATTGGAATAATTCCTATCCAAATGTATGTGGGTAAACTTTAATTTACATAAATTAAATGACATGCTGAAAAACTTGAGAGCAAAATTTATTTTCTCTTAATGCAGATGAGGTTTTCTCTACCTCCCTTATTTTCTCAGGTGCAGTGATAGGATGGTGGTTAAGAGGTGTGTGAACAGGCATATGAGGTTTTGGGAAGGTTGTTTTATTTCTTTTCAGAGCTGCTAGTAGGCTGTATGAATTTGGGTGAGGAATGGGAAGCAGTGGTTCAGCTGTGAGTTACAGCTATGAACATTCTGGGATCCTTTTAAATTGAGTTCATACTGTCTGTACTCTCCAACTGCTACTCCAAAGAAAGAAGAAAAGGAGCATCCTCAACATTGTTTTCTGTTCACTCCAGCTGAATAATGCTTTCGTCACATTCATGGCACTGTGTGCTCTTTTGACAGTGTCATTGGGGTTCTCTGTGGAGAGACAGGCCAAGCTTTGACAGGCAAGTGCCAAACTACTGGGGTTTTGTTTGTTTTAGAAGTGTTTTAAAACTCCGGCTGTGGTAGCCAAAAGCAAGCACCTTAAAAGAGAATTAGATCATACCAGCTATTTCTAGGATGCAGAAGTCACTTAGCTGTCCCTGGATTTGATATAACAAGGTTCCTGAATCCCTGAGCAAGTGGAAGTCCATCCCAGCCCTTATAACTTCTATTTATTTTTATTCTTCAAAGAAAAAGTATGCTTGTTAGAGAGAGGGGCTCTTTCTCATGATTCACCACTTGTATCAGCAGAAAAATATCTCCAGTTCACTTTTGATGGCTGGAAAGTTAAAGACACTTGTCCTTGGCTGTATCAGTGTAACAGTTCAGTCCTGAAACACTGAGATTCATCCCACCTAGCCTGTCCAGAGAGGATTCAATTCTGTCCCTAACCCACAGCTGGCAGACATGCAATGAACAGCTTTTTAGAGGTTCTCTGCCCAGTGTGTATACAGGGAGCATCTAGATGAACCATGTCATTTGGACACTCTCCATTAAGAGAAGGGTAATCTCATTTTACTTCTAGTTTTTGTTTTCGTCACAAGCTACTGCACTGTTTAGTACCAGTAACTGCAGTCATCTGCGTCGAGCTTTCAAGATAGCAAAAGAAACCTCTCCAAACTTAAGTCTCATTCTCTGCTTCTTTAACCTTGAAGGATAGAAACTTCCTTGTTCGTTACCCCACGGAAATATGCGGAGGGTGAGCATGGTTGAAGTGGTGGGAAACAATGCTGGTAATAGCTCCTTGCATGTAAATGAGAACTGGGTGGGACTTTTGGAAACCAGTAAGGAGACGAAGAATTGTTATTCAGAGCTAGTACTGCGAGCTAACAGCCTGTTTCAATAATGATTTTCATTAAACATTCAGGGTTTTGTATACAACATCAGAAGTAAGCCTAGCGGAGTAAGAGTTTGTGTAACAACAATGTCATACAAGAAAGAAGCTTACTGCTCTCTCTTAAAACTTGTTTAAGGCTTTAAATTCATCCTGGAATGTCGTGTTCCACAGCAGCTGCACCGTGACCACTGTGCTAGGTCAGAATCATGGTGCAGCTTCTGATCAAAGGAAAACAGCCATCACTTTCAATCTCCTGGTAGAGGATTGATGAAAAACACTTCTGTGTGTGTTAACTTTGTGATTTGGTTTGATTAGCTGATGCATTTATTTGGTGATTTCAGAATTTGATTATTTAAGACACCACCATTAACCTATTTGATTTATTGATCCAAATTCATTGTGACCTAAACCTGGCTATAGTTAGATTTTAATTTAGAGAATTTAAACTAGTTTTGGCCTAGTGATATCTTAGCTTGTTCTTAATATTTTCTTACTAATTTTTAGAGAGAAAATCTCTGCAGAGTGCATAGTTCAATGTTTTGTGTATTATTTGTTCTTTGAAACTCAGAAGCCTTCAGGGAAAAAATGTAATTTAGGTCTGGCGTTTGAAAGATATGGCTCTCTTTAAATTAAATCCTTTGTTCCCACATATTGCACGATATTTCAAGCAGCAGGGAAGTAATACCCTGTAAGTTGCAGTTTGCTCATTATAAAATCCAAAATTAACTAGTAGCAGGTAATTATCCACAAACTGTCAGTCACTCGTTTCAGTAAATCTCTTAAATACATAATTTCATATGCATAAACCCCAGTCCTTACTGTACTGTGAACTGAGTTAGCAGAAATATAATTAGCTAAAGAAAGTAGCATCTAAAATCCCAGAATTTGGTTCCACTGAAATATCATAATGATGCTCAAAATGAATCATCAAATTCACTTGTTTGGAGACCCGGTTGGAGGTCAAAAGCTTTTATATTTAACAGGCTTCTTCAGTGAAAGTCAATTAATCCTGAAATGGTTGCGAGTGAATACAATATGCTAAGGAGCCAGAACAGAGAGAAAGCTACAAAAACGTCATTTGTGGGTGGGAACTGAGGCTGGATTTCAGCAGAGAGGTGAAAGGCTCCTACAGAAGAGGGTTGGTTCTGCAGCAAGTTGGAATATGTCATGTATCCAGGAGAGCACTTTGACTGTCTATATGCAGAACATTGGAAATTGTCACTAGTGCTGAAGCAAACTTACAGCCTGATTTCTTCGTGGCTATTTGTCGGGTTTGGTGTTCACGCCAGGCTACATGGACTTATGTAATGGTGGTGTAGCCTGCCAAGGCAAGGAGTCCTCAAGTGCATGACTTACTGACAGCAGATTTACTTGAGCAGCCAAGCCTGCTGCAAAAACCAGAGGGCTACGGGACCCATTGAGGCCCTTGGGTTACTGAGCACAAAGTGCCACAGATCGAAGCAGCCCTGTCATGAGAATTTAGATGAAAAAGGACCACAAAACATTCAACCTATGCCAGGACTGCTGGAAATGCAAAAAAAAGGGCAAGAGATGCCTGAGACACTAAACTCTCAAATCTGAGGCAATGGAGCGGAGCTGCCTGATGGGTTTTCTGACCCAGGCCAAGTGTCAGAGCCAACAATTAAATCTGATTTCGTTTTCATGTGTCAATTGCAGCATTCCACCCGGAAAAGATAGTAGCCTCATTAAATGGTGATTTGTTCTGAATTGTGCCACAAAGACTGCTGTAGTATTGCACGAGTGTCAGAATGGGTAACTGGACATGTGCTATGGTTGTGGGAGTAACAAAAAGTAGTAGTATGAGTTCTTTTCTCTGGCTTGATTTTTCTAAACATCTGAAATCAATTTTGGACAGCTTAAGTAAGAGTAACCCACAAGCTAAGATTCTTCCTTTTTAATGGAATATTCTGAAAGGAAATTACTTTACTTAATTTCTAAAACGCTGGTTTAAAACTTTCCAAGCAAATTGTTTTATATACCAGTCCTACCAGCAAGGAAACAAAGTACTAACTGTGCAGCATGCCTGCTGCCCTGATTTTTAAGATAATAAAGAAATTAGGGTCATCCTTCTTTGCTCCTCTGTAACTCAGTTATTAGACTGATTTCTAAAGGAAGAGCAGGTTTAGGATCTAATATCAGTAACAATATTTTCTGTGAATGTCTCTGCTAATGGCATAATACAATGAAATAGTAAGATGCGCTTTTTTTGCTGATCCCCACCCTTTGAGCCGCAGGTTCGATCTTCCTCTTTCCTTCCCAGTGTCAAACAGCTGTATTACAGGAAATGGCAGAAGAATCTGTATTCAGTCTTGGTTTATGTGTTGAATGCAAAAACCATCAAGACAGGTTAGAGAAAATTGATCACATGAATACAATTAGCCTCTGCCTAACTACATATTTTCATCACTTTCTCTTTTGCGAAAAGCACAAGTGATAGAATCTCAGTCACTGGTGTACGCAGACACACACATATGCATATTTACATGTGTGCTCAGTGATACCTCTTGGTAAAGGCTATAGTAATGTGGAACTCAAGTAACAATACATACTCAGATACTGTCTTCTTGTGTGGAAGCCCACCATAATTACAGTGTGGTATATTTTTCCCTTATGGGTTTAATATTTATTATTTTATAGTATTTTTCCCATGGGTTTAATAAAGGGTGGTGAGTGGGGCTTCTGAGCAAAATAATTCTGAGGAAGTCAGTGTTGTAGGGCAAAACACAGATGCTGCTTTTCTGTACAAGGCAGAGCTCTTGTACTCCTTCACATGGTTCCCCAAGGTCTAGCAGCTACAGCCTTTGGCTGCCTGAAAACGAGAACCTAATGAGTGGCTGCTTGTGAATGAGAACGTAGCTTTGCTACCATATCGCAGTCAGTTTTATTAAGTATACTTTACCACTAACACTCCTGTTACATTCTGTAATTTCCAGCAGGTACCATATCTTCTCCTTGGTAAAACAGGAATTGATGGCACAGCTTGTGACAGCTGAAGACTATTCACTTTGGGACTCCAGTGATATATTCTTAAAACAATTGGCATTACCTGAGGTAGATAGCTTATTTCTCCAGGTTTTTAAAATCAAAACAAAACAACCCCAAACAAACAAACAAATGCAACAACAACAAAAAATAAGAAACCCTAAAAGACAAACAGACAAAAAATTTCATATTTGAGCACAATTCAGTTGCCTATGCCTCTTTTCTCATATGTGGTTATTCCTCTTCTCTCCATGCATCTTTATTTGCAGTGCTATTTCTTCATTGTCTCTTATCTGAGAATGTGAGGTGTGAGCTGGGAATTTGGCTTCCTCTACATTAGATAGAGCATGATTCTATTTATCTGTGTTATCTCTGCGGAATGTATTATTGATCAGCGCTTCTGCCCATGCCTACACTCTTAATAATGGAAAAGCTGAGAATGGGACCCAGTTCTTCAGGTCTTAAGGGCTTCTCTTCCCCTCCTGAATTTCATAACAGATGTTTTATACAGCTCTAAGAAACCACAGTCTCATATAGCTTAAAAAGACGTGGCCAGCAGCCAACTTTCAAATAAACAACCTCTGTTCTTTCATTAAAAGAAAACATTATCATAATATTAAATTACAAGTCAAACGGTGAAGGTATCTTTCCTTGTGTACAAGATATTATCCTTTAAAGTCATAGAGCCCAGAGTGATTTTCACACAAGAGTGACCAAATGGGAAAAAGTAAATAAAAAAGTAACACTGGTTGTTTTTCACATTCCTGTCCTGGTTATAGAAATACATGTGTTTGGATAAAAAGTTTCTTGTTACCCACATCTTCTTCTTTCCCTGAACTTTAATGCCCTATATTCTTTATTTGTTATCTAGGATATGTTATCTTTCTGGTGTGCTTCTCCACTAACATTGGCTAACATTGCAGCTGTACCTTGGTGAAATATTTTGAAGTCAGGTATTCTGTTCAAACTCTCACTGATGCTGCTGCGGGAAAGAGCAGGAAACTTGCCAATGGATCTAGCTGAGATAAAGGAGAAATTTCATGAAAGAGCTGATGAAAGGCCAATTTTTATCCTGGTGCTACATAGCAAGCCTTTAGATGAAAGAGATGACTAACAACTAATCCTACTGACTATTGCTATTTTTCTTTTTTTCAAACAATACAAATAAAACTTCTCACTCACAAACTAACACGCCAGCACTTTGCAGAATACAGGAGAGTCAGGAAAGTGACCTGGCAAAGCAGCATAAGTCTGCCTCATTCTCCGTTTGCACCAACAACTTATTTGGACTTTGGTTTCACACAGTTTCTTGTCCCTGACCCCTTCCAGCTTAGTTAGGGGTTATTTCTGGGGCCGACAAGTGTTTTTGTTGGCAGCTACTGATTGACCTTCTGGATCACCCAGTATCACAATGTATTTAGCATTCTAGATGCTACAAGAAAAAGAAATCTGTTTTGTCTTTGAGTTTACTTGGCTTTTTTGGTGCTGAACAATCTCTTAAAAATGCTGGACACTTGCTTATAATCTGAATTGTACCCTTTAAAGCTTGCTTTTGACTGTGTCTTGAAAATTCTGATATTCACTTCTACTAACTGGGGAATCCTGTGACATTCTTAGTGAGGTCTTGTTGCTCTGGTTTCCCAGCATGTTAGTATTTTAACTACCTCCCAGTTCACTTTTCTTTAGGTGTAAAGACATCAAGTACAGACAGTAACAATTGCATTCTCCTTTCTTTTGTGAGTCTGAATTGGTAAGTGATGAATGATATGTTGCAATAACTATCATGTCAAATATTTGTTCAACTAACCTTGGTACATTTGAAATTCTTGTTCAAATTAATTAACCAAAACAAGACCACAGCCATAACTAAAGGAATCAAAATGCAGTTTACAGCATTTTGCTCTGTTACTAATGTGAAACTTTACTACAGAAAAACCATTGATAGGAGTAGCTCAGTATAGTAGGTGCCATTTCTAAACAGATCTCTACCAGAATCAGACCAAAGACAACCAGTAATGTCATGGTTCTAGCATCTCTCTCATTCTACACTCCATGGTCTGTACCTACTGTTGACTCCTCCTTTAGATGCTTTTTTTTCATCAAAAGTATTTGTGTTATGTTTTAAGAAGAGTTTTGAGCCTATTCTTACACTTTCATACTCAGATCAGTACTTTAAATCGCACGTCGTGCTTCTGATAATGGACTACATTTCGGTACTGTCAGGAGGACTGTGGCTGGGAGCTTTTCCTCTTGCAAGAATTTCTGTCTTCTTTACAGAGGTTCTTCATGTACAAGCATAGCATTAGATATAGCCATGTAAGTGTCCTTATAGAATTAATAGTTTAACAGCATTTTCCATGGTCTCCTAAGAAAAAAATCAAATATCTGGTACCTCTGCATCTCCTTCCCATTTATTAACCACTCTGCTCAAGTTGTATGTGGGTGGGTGGGTTGTTGTTTTCTTTTTTATTTTAAAGTTGCTTTTGGGGAGGGAGGGGTTTCTTTGGTTTGATTTATTTATTTATTTAATGATGAACTGCAATACCTATGAGTTATACTTTTGCTAGGTTTATTTAGACCTTTCCTAATCCCTTGCTCCTCCTTGGATTGAGATGAACATCATCTCTGGGGAATCCTCTGTAGTGATTAAATAAAGATCAGTAGAAGCAACTAACTAGCAGGCTCTTTCAATCTTGGGTCTTTCTATTGGGGTGCTATAACTCTTTCTTCTTCTTTCATCTTTGTTTCTCATTAAAAGAAGCTGAGAGGAGAGACATTATAAAAATAATAAGTAAAGGCAACGATAACCTAGTCTTTTTAATAAAGCAGTCAATCATTAGTAAGGGTGTTGAAAGAAAAGGAGCTAGAGGAAGTTATGTGTTATATGATTACTACTGATTCCATAAGGAGGATTTTGTAATTTAGAAGAGAAAATAGAGTATGCCCAATAGCAGGAAACTACCAAACAATATTCTTAAAGATTGATATGGTCAAATGAAATGCGTACTTAGCATTTACAAATGGCATCTTGTGTATTAGTCTGGCTTTTTTTTTTTTTTTTTTTTGCTTAAACATGACTTTTTTCTTCTTAAAACATGTCATCTGATGCTTTCCCAAAGGGGCTATATTTATCACTGCCATGTTTTGGAAACAACTGTATATGTTGATCTGGTTGGTTTATATATCCTGTATTTAATTTGATATCTGAGTGTATTCCTGTTGTTAAAAAGAGTTGTGGTAAATTATTTTTCTTATTTCACTGCTGGGCAGACTTGTCCAAATGACTTCGTGCATGTGAATATTGCATTTGTGTGTGAAGGCAGAGTGCACAACTGTGCGTGACTTCTTCAAGGTAAAACCATTGAGAAGCACTTGGCATGCAGATTCTGCATGGGGCTTCGAGTATTAACATGGGAACCTTTCAGGAGCATGCAGGTTTTCAGGCATTTCTCTTCTGTTACCAGGACCCTCTCAGTGTTGCAGAATTCACTGGAAGCCATGTGCTCTGCAGCAGTGTGTGGATTTTAGTAGATTTTAATGAAACTAGGAGATGTCATTGTTTCTGATACAAAGTAGATGGAATTATCTGCTGTGTATGAATTACTTTTTGATCCCTCAATAATCTCCAAAGAGATTAATCATAAGTTAAATGTTGGAGAAAAGCCTGTAGGATACAAAGACCAAAAGACCTGGAGAAGGAAATTAGTGTTGGCTGTGATAGTTCTTCCTAGTCCAGGTGAACCAGGAGAGCTAATAAGACAACAGTAACCAAGTCTTTGCATCACACTTTTCCTTTGTTTTGCTAAAAACGCCTTCTCCAAGAGGCTGATCCCACCATTTGTATTATTGCACACGTGGCTCAGAGCATTAATAGCTGGATGGGAATGGGAACACTTCTCCTGAGTAGTGTCTGCTAGACAATGCTGTACATTGAGAGCTTCTGTTCCTGTCTGGGAAGAGTTACCAGACAAAGGAGTGTATCTAAAAAATCTGCTTGTAATGATATATGGGCATCCTTTTGGCTGTCTTGCACTACTGAGCGAGGATTTAAGTACTCAAAGGGGAATCCTTAGAAGATGAAGAGCTGTTGACAATCATCCTTGTGTCAAAAGTAGATCAAGAAAAAAGAAGTGCAGGAAATGTGTCTTTGTGCTTGGATAGCCTCTGTGAGCAAAGCAGCCCCTGAGGGATTCTGAAGGCAGTGCATACATTTAGAGCATTCCGAAGGCTCTTACTAGTAAAACAAAGATGGAAAGGGACACTAAGTAACCTCGAAGATCAATGGAGCTCAAGGACAGATTAAAGTCACTTTTGTCCTCCCCGCTTATATTGTGTGATATCAAGTAATTGAAAATAATTTTCTTTTTACTAAATTGAATTTTACAGGATCAATCTCATATTCATTGTAATAATTAAATAAAGACCTGAATCAGAAAATTTTATTTCTCTCACTTTCTTGCTGGCACACAATTCCTCTTTTTCTGTGAAATGTTGCACTGCTGTTGCATGGAAGTTGAAGGGTGGGGAGGCAGAGCTCCTGCCACAGGCTACAAAATGCAGAGGCATCCTGAAGTTGGCAGCTGAGCATTGCCTGAAGGACAGCTGTCTAGCAATTAGGTATCCTGTTTCTCTCTCACCTAATTTTGTTGGTTGCTCTGGGCAACTTGCAGAAATTTTTTTTTTTGCATCTTAGCATACAAATTTGTTGAAAACTAGATATTCTCTCTCATGGGAAGCTAATTTTAGAAATCTTTTTAAATTTCTAATCACGATGAAGACTCAAAATTTTAACATTTTTCACAAAGCAAATTGTTCCAAATTCATGCTCTGACTTAATCAAAATTCAGTATGGCAAAGAGTCTGTTTTGAGAACATTAAAGTATTTTCCTTCAGCTAGGTATTACATCATTTTACTGTGTTAATGTTAAAAACCCTGAACTCAGAGCAGATTACAGAGTGAAGATGACATGTTTCAACCTTAACAAAATGATAGAATAGTTTCCATGTGAATATTTGGAAGATACCAGTATTTCCTCTTAAGTAATGCAACTGGCATTTCCATGCAAAAGCATGCCGTGAGAAAATGGTCACTCAGCATTTTACTGTCATCAGCAGAGAGTGAGGCTTCAGGTAACCTTTTGAGGGATCCCATCCCTTCTGCTTTTGTCTCTGTACCCACAGGCTTCATATCTTCCTTCACCTTCCCTTGTGACTATGCCTGTCACACCTGCATGCGTGAAATCACTAATACCTCCTTTTAAGCTGCAATTGAAAAACCCTATGAGTGCTGTTCTAAAGGAATAAACCAATTATATTTCTTCCTCTGTATATATGTGCAAGAGCACAACAGTTTTGAAGAGCTGTTCCCTTGGAAGGCAAAACATGTTTCCATCATGTATTCTTGCTTCTTTGTAGCTGCTTGAAATCCTTTATTAAGAATTGGACACATCCCCCTGAATTTTATTCATTTCAGAGTAATACATCTAATGTAAGTCAGTCATCCAAGTTATGTTCCCTCTGGGAGGATGGCTCTTGAGCAATTTGCTGTAAAATAGGTGTCTTAGGGTGCAATTTCATATCTCTTTTCTCAAATGACAAAGCCAGATTGAAAGGCTTGAGTCCTTCCTCGCTCCCCAGCTTGTCGTCCTTCTGATTTTGGCAACAGGCTGTGTCCTGATGTGAACAAAACAGAAAATATTGAAAGGTTAATCTAAAACACTTAACCAGTGAGAAAGGAAAATTTTCCTTAAGAATGCATGGTGTTTTTATAGCAGAAAAATGAAAAAGTATCCTGAGGTTTGAAAAGGAAAGAAAAGTTCTTGAAGAATCAAAGAATTTCACTTTTTGGTTCATTTAACATTTTTGATTAATTTTTTTACTTTTCTTCTTTTTCCCACCTCTGTTTTTGGCCAGTTTTCAAGAACCCAAAAAGGTCCATATTCCTTGTGGAGAAAACACAGTTATGCATTTCTTAAATGATTTAAATTTTTTTTTCCCCATTAATGTGAGTGGAGGAGGAAGGGAGGAAAACGTACCAGATTAAGAGTTCAGGATGTGGAATTCTGCTGTCTCTGACACAGGTGTGCCTTTTACATGACGCCACCCCAGCGAGGTCCAACTTTCAGATGCAAGGCTGTAGTCAGGCCAATGGAATTCTACCAAGAAGAGCAAAAGCTGACTGCCAGTGAAGCTGTAGTTCTTACGGACAAATCCCTCTTATTCAGAACTGACATTGATACAACCTGTGATAGCTGTCAGGATCAAGTCTGTACACAGGTAGCAGGAGAGCAGTAGGTGCCTCTTCTACCACTCATCCCAGCCTGAACAGAGGAGAGAAAATAAAAAGTGGAGCAGAATGGATTTCTTCCAACCACTACATCTCGAATATCTTTGGAAAGCCTTTGTGCTGTTGCGCAGCATATGATTGACTCTGGGCAGCCTTAAGAGGGGTGAGACACAATGCAAAACCCAGCCCTCATTATGTGTGAGTAATGAAGAGTTAATATTATAAAAATCGACGTATGAGTATTGAGCAGCTTTGCTACAAAAAGAGAAATCTTTCCAAGTTAATGTGGCAATATGTGCACACATAAGTATGTGCATGTACAATACACAACTAGCAGGATGAAGTAGATGGCGTATTTTTGGATTTCAAGAAGTGTTTTTGGCATCTTATTTCTAAATAGTAATTAAAATAGAAATTCAGATCTATTTCTAAGTAAGTGTAGATGTACACTGAACGCTGAATAAGAAATCGTAATTAGCTAGTTGCTATTCAAAGGCAATATGCCAAGTTAGGGAAATAGTATTGAGAGGAGGAGCCAAGAATTTCATCTTGCATCCTATTCAGTAGGTGAGGTTTGTGAGAAAAATACAGATGGCATGGGCAAAACTTTTTCTGGGTGAGATCTGTCTAGTAGCTGTAGCACAGGGGTGGAAACCTGCAGTGTGCTGTGTTTAGTGCCAGAGCTTCACAAGTCTTTGTTTTTGAAGGGAGGCACAGTGATTTTATTAGGAACAAGTATTTGATGCATGAAGGGATGAGGATGCACTCTACAAAGCATTGGGGAGAATAAAAAGTGGTTGCAAAAAATGATTCAGGAAACACCACTATCCAGGGAAGGAACTGGCCACTGGGTGACCGAATAAAGAAAGTGAGGAAATGTGAGACAAAGCAGCATTTTGTGTATCTAGAGGCAGCCAGGAAGCAGCTTGCTGTGAGCAGCAGGAGAGGGGACTGTAGGAATTTTGTACAACCACAAATGTCTAGTCATTCAGTATGTCATGGAAACCGCAGATGATCTTTGCAATCCAAGTGAATATTATAACAGCGACTTACTGGTGGTGAAAATCTCTTCGGATTGATCCACTTACCACCCTTCAAGGAAGATTCTTGTCAGAAGTCAGCAGGTGGGCGTGGAGGTGGCATTCTGTCTCTTGTGGATAGGATGCCAGATGGGATTGCAACATCTGAGAAGGTTCTCTGAAGTAAATAAGCTACCAAGACAGCTACCAAGTCTAGGCCATAGCACAAATGACTAGGTTTAGTTTTGCAGAACGTAACTAATTTTTAGAAATTTTGTAATGGTGCCAAAAATGACGAACAAGGTATGTTCTTAGATATCATTCATGTTCTGCATATAAAGCAGGAAGGAAGTTAAAAACCAACTAAACAAATAAAAGTCTGTGAGTATTCTGCTAGTCAGATAAGTTGTATAAGACTTGGGTGTTATACAATGAAATGCACGTCTATATTCTCCAGTGAGAAGAGACTGTGCTGTTTGACTGGCCTCCAGCTCACCGGAGAGGAAGCAATCTTCCCAACTTGTTAGGACAGACTTTTTCACATGGTGTTAAATTAGCAACCAAGGGAAATGACAGAAAAGCAAGAAATAAAAACACTTGCTTAGCAGAGAGTCAAGGTATTGAGAATAAAATTGAACAAGGCCCCAGGGACTGAAAGAGGAGCTCTTCAACTGCCTGCTACCAACGTGATGAGGCTGGCTAATAAGCAAGTGGCAGTGGAATGCAATTACTAACTTCTAAACCTAAATGCTGATAAACTGGAATTCCTCACACTAGGAGGGAGAATTCCTGTGATTGGAATCGAAGGACAGAAGTAAGTTTGGAACAGCATTGTATGGCTAAAATGACACTGCATCTTTCCCCGGCCATTGAACAGAATGAACTTGAAGGTCAATTAATACCTATAATAGATGTTAATGGGGTTGCTGATGACTGCTATACACTGTCAAAACCAACTAAAGATCTGGATGAGACAATAGCTAGCCTGTTGTGTGTAAGGGGATGGGGGGGAAAGTGTTTTTTTTCCTTGTGTGTGTATGTGTATGTGAGGCCTTCAACACAAGTGGCACATTGGTGGTTTCATTCTGCTAGTATGGGAGCGTATTTGCAGATATTGAATAGATGACAGTATCAGAATGAAAATTCCCCTGTCACTTGTTAGGGTAATATCTTGGATCCATTCTCAGTAGATAAAGAATTGAGTTAAGAATTGAGCTCAGAACTAAACTCGGATGTTCCACAGATTGAAGTGGTTGTGGCTTGAATACACCTTTCTTGGAAATTGAATAAAAATCTGAAGTGGTTTGATATGTACTTCAGTTGAGATATTCAAATAAATGGACTTTGGTGCCTAAAAAACATCTGAAAGTGCTGTATCTTGGTAGTTTCAGAAGAGGTAAATCTCTCAGAATTTAAAACAGTGCCACAGTAGCTCAGCTGAAAGAAAATCTGTGGACAGAAAGATTCAGATAATAATTGAGTTGCTTGTGTAAACAGCTAGAAAGCTACAAGGCTATAGCTGATAGGGGAGGCTACGCTGTTATAAAAAATAAGGAAAATACTACATTGCTTACACTAAAAGGAAGTTGAAAAGTTGAAAGTTTAGCTATAGATTAAAAAAGCAAAAGAAATTAAGAAGAAATCAGCAGGAAGTCTAAGGAAATTTTCCAAGTGCATTAACACCAAAAATATTTTAACCATTATATGAATCTGTCATAAATGTGTGTGGTAGGTTTGTCAATAATAGAGACAAAAAGGAAAAGTATCCAGTAAATATTACTAGTCTAGGAAAAAATAAAACAAAAAATTGGTTGTTCACTCTCACATAGAAATAATGCAACGGCTTTCCTAACAACCAAAAAACATTGTGAAAAAACTGTTATTAAAATGCCTACTTTGTAAAACAACTGGTTGAGACAGCTTATAGTCAAGAATTCTGAAAGAACTAATTAAGGAACTTTGAAAGACATCCACGTTGATATTTGCAGTAAGTGTGTCAGGACACCGAGGAAATTCTGCAGAACTGGAAGAAAGTTAATACTGCATTTAAAAAGGGTAAATGGTATAAGCTGCATGACAGTACTTAATTACATCTGCTCTACTCCTGCAAAGTAGGACTGCCTGGTAATACAAAGATTGCTGCCTTAACATCAATCTGAGTAAAAATATCAGAATACTTTATATAGGATCAAAGTGCTAGAAAAGGATTTGTAATTCCTTCTTAATCTAAAGGGCTTATTTGAAAGGACATCTTGTTGCAGTGTCAGTTTTTCAAATGAGTTTACCAGTTTGACAAAAGTCATGTTCTTAGATTGATAACTCTACATGTGTACTTAAGTGAGTGCCTGGTACGAATGGCTATGTCACGTTTGGTTTTAAACAAAAGTATAAACAGGAATTATTGTCGATTAACTCTACCTATAAATTTCCTGTAAATGTAAGTTCTGGGTTATGTTCTATTTAGGTGTTTAGGAGTAAACCAGAAGACAGCATTAAAGTTGTACTGATGATCTTCTGATAACTTAAAGATTAAGGTAGGAAAAAAAAGGCAGAGTTCAACTCACCAATGGAACTGGGTATCTCAAAGGGAGCCAGTACAGAGCAGGGCGGAAATACCTGTCCTGGCAGGAAATATGTCACAGAGAGACTTGATGTCATGGTAGACAATCAACAAAAATAATTTATTTTGGCCAAAAAGTCTGATAAGATTGTTGCATGGATTAACAGGGAGATCTCAGGACAGAGCAGAATGGCCATCTGCATAGAATGACAGCAGTGTGCACCAATGTCTGCCTTTCTGCCTTTTTCCCTGAAAAACTGGAGAGGGCTCTAGAAGACCCTGAAGTATCACCTTGTAAGCGCTGGAAAGACTGTGTTTTGTTGTGTTGCTCCCCTTTTGACCATTACCTGCAATCTGTCCAGACAGAGTACAACAAGAGTGATGAAGTAAGCAAGGAACTTGGGGCTGAATCACCTAAGGAGCAAAGAATAAAAGAGTTTAATCGCAAGCAGCAGGCACTCACAGTGACATTTTCAAAGAGCAAGGCTAATAACTTAATGCTGTAAATACTCATGAAGGACGGAGATTATTTATTGAGCTGAAAGTGGAAGTTTTAACATCATTGAAAAATACTTGGATTCGTAGTAGACAAAGAGTCTTCTTTAGGCTTAGTGTGACTTCCTGACAGTCAGATCTATCAGTCTGTACGTTAGTTTATCTTCTCAGAGAAGCAGTGAGAAAGATTGAGTTGTTATTTTGATATTAGATGGGGAATACCACTAGTAAGTGCTGTAAAGGAAATTCCTGTTTTGTCAGAAAGATATATTGGCTGGTCTGGAATTCATTTCCCATCATGAGTTCTGTAAGTATTTTCTGTAATTTTCTTCTCTTCTGCAAGGTAACATCAGGATTCAGGAGAACAATCAGCCCTGCAGATATCTTAATGCTTTTTTTTCTGTAAGATAGTGAAAGAAATGGAATTACCTTCTCAGTGCTGGAGGTTTCTTATTTTACTGGAAAAGAGACGGATTTGTGCCATGCTGTTGAAAGATCCCATATTTTTCCTGTGACAGTTGAATATGTTACACTGTTTCTTCTTGATCATTTTATGTTCCTTAATTACAGACTTAGCTTAAAATCATGAATCTCCTTCCTCTCCATCTTACATTTATCTTCACTTAAACAATTGACTTTTGCTGATCAAAATAGAGAAATCATGGAGGTGAAAAGTAATAGTCATTATTATTTTTTTCCATGCTGAAATTTATGTTGTACAAAAATTACATGCGAACATGTGTGAGAGGACGTGATGTGGGATTATCAGAAGCATCTCTGGATTATCAGAAGTGTCTTAGTGACTATGTGCACTGGATTTTCAATTCAATCAAGTAAGTTGAATGAATGAGAAAGAAAAATAATTGAGATAAAAAGTAAGAGCATAGGCTGGACTAGAGGCTGCTAAGCTGCTACTGTGAGTCCTCTTCTGCTCAGCAATAGCCACAAATTCTTTGCTGTGAGGAAATAAATGAATGGGGACATATTTCTGTGGGTGCCCATCAACAAATTCCTTGTCCATCACTGAGTCTAGGATCTTCTGTCCAAGTACACTTTGTCTGCCAGTGAAATTGGCTGTCATGATTGCCTTTCCTTCCTCTCAGATGTCCAGTTAGGTAAGTGACATCTTCCCAGGGTAGGTGAATAGGGTTGTTACATGCAATAGAATGAACCCTTGCAGCTTTTTGCCAAAATTGAGTGGGGTGTTACTGTTGTTTTGTATCTTATTTGTCTCAGCCGTCACTGATTGCAATGGAGATATTTTCCACACTGAGGGAGTAAATTCATGTTTCAAGTAGCTTAGGCCTCTGTTCATGGTAATCTGCCACTGGATTTTATGCTTGTTAATGAGAAACAAGAGGAACATCCCAAAGGTGTTTGTGGGGAGGAGGTGTGGGGTGTGAGTCCTTCAGATATTTTGCTTAAGTTTTAATTTTACCAGGACAAATGTCTCCAGCAGAGCTTCTGCTATGACTGTACTGTGTTTGTGGGTCCCATGATACTCAGGATATTTGCAAAGTATGCAAGCAGCTTGGAGTGTGTGAGGAGACGAGTGGGTGGAACAGACTTTACAGAAAGCCCAGAGGGAAGTAAATACTGAAGCTACAGCAGTGCTTAGCAAAGATTGGGAGATAGAGAACTGAGCAACTTCTCAAAAGACACAGAACATAAGCTGGGAGGAGCAGACTCTAGTTGTCAAAAGGCCTTTCCACAGCAGAATTTCTTTTAATGTAGTGAAATAGATTTGTTTGCAATATATGATTGTTTATTAGCACGGATTTTTCATAAGGCAACACTGTCATAAGGCTGGCTAAACTTTGGCCACATAATTCCCATTCTTTTTGAGGATTTCATCCTGTTACTGAAGATACCTTGCTTATCAAGGCAGTGCCTGTGTCTTATATGCAGTTCAGAATCAACATTTCCAACATTAATGTCCCTACATATTCGGAAGGAGAGGGAGGAAAAAATCTAGTGTTTAACAATAGGTCTGTGAAGACCCCAAATCTGTCATCAGTACAGCATGCGTCTGCTGCAGCATAATGCTGTTCTGTACTAAAATTATCCTTCCTTGGAACCCCTTGAATGGCTGTCTTTAGTAACATAATGAAAGATGGAAGGATGCAGCATTTTCATGCTATGAAACATTTCACAGCATTTTACTCACTGTGTGAAGCGTTGTCATCTATACTAACATGAAAATTGTTATAGCACTTTAAAATCAGACCAGATATTGCTGAAAAACTATGTGCAATAGTGAGTGAAACATATGAACATACGTTCATGTTTGAGGGGTTTTTCTTTTTATAGATACTGATGCGAGTTCTCATAATATTATTGTTCAAATTAGTTTTGCTGAGAATATCTTAGATGTTATCAATGGTGTGTCTGTACATCCTTGTCTGAACTGCAATTCATGTGAATAAGATTCCTGTCCCCTCTAACATGATTTGACATTTTTGTATTGCTGAACTCATAACCCAAATGGCCAAGGTTTGAAAGCAATTAATTTTGCGTCTTGCTGCCTGTGAACACCTTTTTGAAAACAAATATGTTTGTTTTTGCCAACTTTTTTATGATTTCTAGAAAAGGCCAGGGATTATCTTAGATACAAACTACCGCATGCTTAGTTTGGGACTTGTGTGTTTTCACGTGCACAGGTTAAATAAATAAAATAGTTGCTGTTGGTATGAATTGTTCCGGAGACATCAGGATGGTACTGCACCGATGCACTGCAGCGAAGGTGAGAGTAATACAGCAGGGCTTTGTCCTATATATGCTCATGCTTTATTATATGGGAGCATAGTTTTGTATGGCAACATCAAACACATCCCCTCTTCTTTTTATTTTGGTATAGCTGCTCTCTCCTGTTCTGGATCACATGAAGAAAACTCTTCTGCACCAAATCCAACTCAGAAGCTCTCCCTGATAAAAAATAGGATGGTTTCGTTGCATCAGCCTTCTAAACCAGGTACCACAAGCCCTCTTCCTTACATCCTCCTTATTTCTCCTTCAGAATCTAGGTGTAAGATAGATGCTGGCAGTCACAAGCACCTCTTACCAGAAAGCTATGACACTGTATTTCTGACTGGAACTAGAGCAATGACTCAGAAAGGCCAGTGTAAACTTAAAGGAATTCCTTATTTCTGTGTTAAACAAAAACAAACAATCAAACAATCAAAAAACCACAAAAACCAAAGCCAAAAACCAAACCAAACCAAAAAAACCCAAACAAAGCCAGCAAACCAAACCATAAAGAGCCCCTAACAACCCTCCACAAAAGAAACCTAACTCCCTCCCCCCACAATAAACCAAAAAAACCAAAACCCAACACAGCAGGAAAATGGAAAAGAAAGAAAAGGGAAAGAAAAATAAAATCATCTCCCTCAGCACACTGAAATCCACCAGATTTGGGGTTGGGAGTTCTTGAAATAAAAGCTAATTAGTGGAGCTGCTTTCCCACTACTATAGAACAAACTGTCTTTTTTGATACTGACTGAAGCTTTTTTCCAAATGGAATTTTATTTTCACGGCATTGTGAAAACCAAGTCAGCTGTGAGGTTTTTTAACTTGTGTTCGCTGCCTCTTGTCCTGTCAGTGGACACTACTGAGAATGTCTAGCTTCCTCTTCATTCCCTCTCATCCATGTGTTTGTACACATTGGTAAAATCCCCCTGACCGTACTCTTCTACAGACTGAACAGTCCCGGCTATGTCAGCCTCTCCTCTTACGAAAGATGCTCCAGTCCCTCAGTCATCTTTGTGGACCTGTGCTGGACTTGTTCTTCTAAGTCTGTATGTCTCTTGTATTAAGGAGCCCAGAGCTGGGCACAGCACTCCAGATGTAGTCTCACCAGTGCTGAGCAGAGAGGAAGGATCACCTCTCTTGATCTACTGGCAGTGCTCTTCCTAATGCAGCCCAGAAAGCTGTTGGCTGCCTTTGTTGTAAGGGTGCACTGCTTGCTCATGGGGAGCTTGCTGTTCACCACGCTCCCAAAGTCCTTCCCTTCAGCTGCTTTCCAGCTAGTCAGCCCCCAGCACAAACTGGTGTATGGGGTTATACCTTCCGAGGTGCAGGATTTGGCTTTTCCTTCAAGGGGTTCCTACTGGCCCAGTCCCCAGCCTGTTGAGGCTGCTCTGCATGGCAGCACAGCCCTGTATGTGTCAGCTGCTCTTTTCATTTTGTAACCTCTGTGAACTTGCTGAGGGTGCACTCTGTCTCCTTGTTCAGGTTGTTAATGAAGATGCTAAACAATAAAGAAAGACCTCTGGGTATTAGAAAAGCCACACATTCCTCCCAGGAGGAGGCAAGGTGACCTAGCCTTGCCAGAGGAATGTTCCTTATAGTAACATCTTGCAGATGGTATCTAATTCTTTGAAGTCCTTTCTGACATACCCTGGACTGTTTATGAGCTTTTTTCAATCTAATCTTCAGAGCATTTTTGTAATATCTTAAAATATGTCCTTTGCTGATTGTAGTAATACAGATATATTTCTCTATTATACCTTTTTTTTCTTTTAATTTGTCATGTTTTTCCTTTTTGCTGACTGGTACTTGAGGTTCTCCAGGCTCATGAGCAAAGCTGGATATGAAACACCTGTAAGGTGGTACATAGTGGAGTTAGAGGTTTCAGCTTTCAGTGGTCTCTTTCACGGTGAGCACGAGTGTACCCAGTTCTTTTACTCTGTGGTTTGCGCTAAAAACCACCTTATTGTTGATCCATCACAATGCAAAGCATATGATCTCTTGCCAGAGAAAACAGTCTTTTTTTTCCTGGATGTCAAAAACTTTCCTGATCTGTTTCAGACTCCTCCAGGTATTCAGATTTCTTCAGCCTCAGGTTGTGGCAGACAGGCCTTACAAAGCCCAGAGAGTTGGGAATTAGGTGCTTTTCAAGAGGAAAGTTGTGTTCACCTATCTCAACTGTGAACCACCTTGTCACATGAGACACACTCAAAGGATTAAGTCTGCATTGGTACAGCCCTTGCCACTGCAAGCTGAGGTATTAGTAAGGTTTGATGAAATGATTTTGTCATAAACAATAGTTTCAAGCAACTGTCTATTTGAAAAAGGAATTTTTTCTTTCCTGAGCTTTCACTTTGGTCTCTTTCACTGTTACACTGTTGTAAGAGAAATTGCTTTCTGGGTTTTATGACCAACTAAAAAAATTATCTGTTAAAAATATTACTTCTACTGACAATAAGTCTATGGATACTGAGTTAACCTGTCAAACTTCAATAAATTTGAAACAGCACAGCAGGTCTGCATCAGGAGTCTGCTTTGTCTCACACAGCCATGGAGTTTCTGAGCTATTGAGATCCCTAAAGCTGTTTTACTGGATCATCAAACCATAGCTTGGAGCTGTGCACAGACATTTTTCCCTAGATCCAACAGAGCCAGGAGAGTGGCTGTTGTCCTCATTCCTGCGTGCTGCTGGACTCTGGCATTGTATACATACACACACATACACAATTTGCCAGTTCATCTGCTTGTGGCTTCCATGTGAAAATGACAGGTTGGACACTGCCCAAACCCTTCCTAAGCTGTATGCATTTGATGAATTGGGCTAAGAAGATATTTGGATGGTTGGCCCAGGTGTCAGTTTGAGAGAGGCAGCAAACTCCAGTATGAGCAGGCCAGAAAGATTTGGGGAGTGTCCAAAGGAATGGAGGAGGAGAAGTGTTTGGGTGGGAGACCACAGCCTGTGCCAACCCACAGTTATGTAACATCCGTGTTTCTCTTACCCCTGCACACTAAATGTTGTTTTATAAAAGTGGAGTTAGAATTAGCTCCAATAATTAGGAGAAAATTTGTTTGCTTTTGCTGTCGCTTTCAAAAGATGCTCCATTTCTTCTTTTTTCTGAAAGTTTAGTTGAAGTATCAGCAAACTTCTGGAGGCTCTTATGTTTTTATTTTTGCTCCACCTGTGCAGCCACACTTCTTTGTTGTACCCCTGACCTTAATTCTGTCCTTCCTACCTGCCTGTTCTCCACAGGAACAGGGCTACCAAAGGGATAACTTTGTGTCATTCATGATTGCAAGGTTTGAATACCCTCCGAACATCAGGATCTTGAATGTGAATGTTTAGTCTCTTATTATTTCTCATTTGGCCTGGGGACACTCCAGTTATTACTGTAACATTATTATTACTACTGAAAATAAATATAATGCAAATTAATATCAGCTCTATTCAGCTCCACTCTGTGTGGGAGAGCTTTGTGCAGCTAACATCCCTTCAGGGAGTTTATATTAGATTGATGAGACAACAGTGAATTACTTCTTGCCTGGTTTATAATATGCTGATTATGAAAAATTCTGGCCAAGATGATCTAGTGTTTTTAGTGCTGCAAGCAGACTCTGGAGTTTGGTAAGAAGGAATTCTTATCCATCCTGCTAGAGGAAAGCAAAACTGTTTAAAAAAGATAACAATAAAAAATTATGTTAAACTTGCATTGCTCACCTATTTGGCTTGAGACTCTGTCAGACTCTTTCTATTGCTTAAGAGAGGGTTGACCTTTAGAGTATCAGTTCTTTCTCTCTGCCAAAATGCTAAATCCATACAGTTTCAATATCCTTGTTGATATTATTGGTATTATTCTCATTTGTGACTTTGAGTACTTGTGGCCTGGACTTTCCACTGATACAAATTCACTGTTGATACCAGTGGGAGGAATTTGACTTACATCTGCTAAGAATTTGCAGGTTAGTTTTCATTCTTAAATGTTCCTTGACCTGCTCTGGGCGAGATGCTGTTGTTATTGCCCAAGACAAAATTTCTTTCTTCTCTTCAATTCTCCCATTGAGAGGTATTGCCATCATACACTGTACATCTAATCACTCACGTGCCCCTGTTACCCCTGCCCCCTGAGCTGGGACAGGCCTCACTGAAACCTTTGGTTTCTCAAAACAGAAGTCTCTTGTATCATCGGCTCAAGCTGTTCATGGGTGACGTCCACAGACAGTTTTGGAAAACCAGACTGGGTGTTATCTTCCATTGGAGTCCTGGTGTCCCAGGAGAGGCAGCAGATGCTTCTAGAAAGCAGTTCCTCCTGTGGAGATGTTGAAGGTAGGCAGAGCTACAGTTCCCCTCGAATGGACACCTGCTTTTGCCCAGCCCTGGCTGCAGCTGTGGGGGGCAGCAGCAGGAGTCAGCAGGCTGAGGCCTCAGGCCCATGTCACTAAAAACACCACCATGAGCTGGTTCTGGCGCAGAGCTCCCAAAGGCACAGTCAGTGCCTGAGTCAGTAAGAGCCATGTAATGCATGCGTGCTGCCTCGGTCATGTATGGATGTACCCTCTAAACAGCTGGCCCCTTTATATACTCGTTTTCTGTCTCCCCATTTTGGGATAAGCTACTTTTACTTACAGAGACTGGATTTTTCTCAGGAAACTCAATCCTACACAAACCATAGCTGGCTCCACATGTCTGCTGTCTGACTGGCAAAGTCTTTGGCTTTTGTTTTGTTGGACATGTCTTCATCCTTTTTTTGGTTTCTTCTCTTCTCATTTCTTCCATCATTTCTTTACTCACACCCTTAATTTTTCCTTTATTATCTTTTTTTTTTGATTTTGTGCATAGTTCTTCCTTTATTCTCATGACTCCTTTCTTCAAACTCCTTATCCATTTTCCTCTTATTATCTCTCTTCCATCCATGCTGTGTGTCTCTTGTTTTGTTGTGGGGTTTTTTTTCTCTTCACAGGGGACATTTTCCTCCTGAACACCAGTAGACTCCCAGACAGATGTGAGTTCAGCCTGCAAAGCCCCATCCTGCCTGGGAGCTTGGATTCTTGCTTGCTGGAACTGGCCATATGTTCACAGGATGCTGTTCCTCTCCTCCAGAGGTTCACGGTTGAAATCAGATATGTGGAGACAAACAAAAATACAATAATTTCTCTGAGAGTTGGCCGTGAGGAGAATGCCGGGTAAGACAATCAATTTTCAACTGTTGAGCCTTTGAATTGCAAGGTAGAGTGGAGTTCCTCCAGGCTGCTGTTTATCAGTGTCTTTTGCCTTCTTGAGGTCATTGCTGCTACTACAGCAGAAAATAAAGGTATAACTGTCAGGACTGAAGCACGCAGCCTCCTGACAGGATGCCTGTAACAGACATAGGTTTTGTGTGTCCCTTTTGCAAAAAACACGCTAGCTTAGATCTCACTCTTCTTCCCTCACATTCAGAAGGGAGAAGAGCGATTAATGCTCTCACCGGTTCTAGGACTGCAGCTGTAAAACGCATTCAGTCCAAAAACCGCCTTGGTGACATGACTGGTATCTCTATGGATTCAGTGAGTCCTATCACTGCTACAAGGGTCACAATTCTCATTTTGAGGTGGGGTTAATTTTACCTCTTTAATAATTTCCTCCTTTCTAGTAGGTTCAAGAGCATCCACTTCTGCTCCATTTGTAGAGTTCAGGGAGGGGAAAAAACTGAGGCTAGAGGTAAGAAGAGGTGAAGGAAAACAAAAGAAGGTGTAACAACCCCAGATCTTGTCCTGTATTCCCTTTGATCTTGCCAGTGTTTCACTTTTTCGTTCCTGTGTGTAGCAGAATGCAGTAAGGAAGAGAAATGGGTAGAGGGAACAAATCACAACAGGAAAAAGAAAGAGAAAAGTCCACGTGTCATCTAATTTTGCCATTTTCCATGTGCTTGTTTTTCCTGTGCTGCAATCCAACTTGTAAGAACCTGGGTCACACATAACAGAGTTTTTTATTTCCATCACCTGACTGACTCCCATGGAGAACTTAAGCAATAGATCCCAGTTCTTGTTTTCTTTGAATTCTTTGGCACTCCCCAGGCTGCCATGGAGATCTGTAGCCAAGACTCCCAGTCAGCCAAAGATAGCAGAGTTTGACTAAAAAACCTTATTTTTTCTTCTTTCAGATCTTTCTCTCTCTTTCTCTCTCATTTTCAGCTGTTGCTCAGTTCCTTCCTCGCTGTTCCTTCCCCATCTTCTTGCCAATTTCACTGGGAATCTGTTGCATTTTCTCGGATTAGTTTCTAATATCCTTTTTTACCTACTCAAAGCTGCCCTGGCTGCTTTTTGCACGTTTGACAGGCCTCTGCAGCTGCGACTCCATTCCCCCATGTAAACTCATAAAATACCCTTTTTCTACACCTTACTGGTCAGATCAGGCTTTGCTGATAATCGCTGCAGCATCTCTGGAATGGATCATGGATGTTGTTTAGCAGCTTCTTTGAGCACTGCAAAACAATTCTATGTGAAGTCAAGATTATCATCTCTCTGAAAGTGATGGCACATAGATTTATTAGAATGAAGTCAGCTTTACTGGAAGTTGGCATAGACACTGGAATTACTTTTTCTTAGTGAAATGAAGCACTGGTAAGCTCAGAGAGTTTACTCTTAAGATTTTAAACAGGGGAGGTGATCAAGTCCTGTTTGAAATCAAGATAGAAAGGAGGGATAGAAAAGAGATAAGACAAAGCTAGGAACCATGTTAGTCAAATACCCTTCCTTTTCCCCCTCATTACAGGGAAACATTAAGATCTCAGTACAATTAAAAAAACCTGACCATGCAGGCAGAACAGAATTTATTTCTAACACAGTGATTGACCTGCTTCTTACTAGGCAGGTAGCCTGAAATGAACATTCTCTCCATGATTAAGATTTTAACAACACTGGTTGTTAAGGAGAGACCACCCCGAAGTGTTCCCACTTTACAGGGACTTTCCACAGGGAGTAGGAGTTCTACAAGCTTTTCTGTGTTAACCAAACACTGCTGCACAATTTAGAGCAGAACAAGGAGGACAATGAGCAGACTCCTTTACATAGATGCCTATATGTAGTTCATAGTGTAACCAGAGAAAATTACTACCAAGGGATTGTCTTCAGGTCAGAGTAGAAACTTGGACATAGAAAAAAGGCTAGGTGTCACTTTTTTCAGATAATCAGACACTCCAAGAAATCATGCTTTGGCCCTTTTTGTCACCTCTCGATTCCATGACCAAGCTATACTTCATCATAAACTCCAGCTGCACCAGACTACTTCAGTGAACTGTCCTCTTTCTGGACCTAGACATTTTCTACTGGTGGTGTTTTCTCCTTCAGGATCCATCAGCTACACAGCTCCCAAAAGCTCAGATACACGTCACATATAAGAGAAAGTTTCTGTCCTGTTCACCTCACCAACTAATAGGATTTATCATTAAATTGGTCGTATTGAAGCTGCCACTATTGTGTCACACATAATCCTCAGTGAAAGAACAAAGAAACAGATGGACCTTCAGCACCATGCTCTCTGAACAAGTAGGGCAAAGTCATAAAGTCACAGTGTTTACTGTTATATTATATACCACACCCATAGATTGTGCGTATTCTGAGTTATTACCATTAAAAGGAGCACTGCTGAGGGAGTGAGGTGTTTGAAATTCTATGTATTTACAAAAAATATATAAAATTCTATTTCTCATTATGTCAGTAAAGCTCAAACATCAGGAGCCCGTAGCCTTGCTTGTAAGGCCAAGCCTTCTTTGTCTGGCACTTAACTCAAAAAACTGTCTTCACTTTTTCAGGGTTATGGTGCTTATTCAGGTCACATCTAATGCACTTTTCACCTTTTTTTTTTAAAAAATGTTTTTACTATTTTGCTTATCCCACCTTTTCATCTTTACGACGCAGACCCAGAATCAGCCACAGTAGAAAATTCTTGAGTCCTTGGTGGTTTTGAGTGGTTTCACATGCTTGTGTTTGTTGTGGACCACAATTATTTCAGTGTTCTTAGCTAAAACTTTTTCAGTAAGAAGCTAGTTTCTCTCAACTCTAAGTACTCACACTTCAGTGAAAATTAAAATGCATCATTTGAGGCAGGGATACTATTTTCCCTTTCTGCAATCAATAAGACAAGCTGATTTTGTTCTATTTTCAATCTAAAATGGCCACAGTAGTTTTGGTAGATCAGAAAGGAATAAGTTCATAGCTGTGTTCACACGTGGGTTTTCAGGTAGCCAACCTCACAATACTGTTTATTACTTAGTTTTTTGTGTCTTCCCCCTTTTTTTTTTGGAGGGGTGGTGGTGATAAAATAACCCACCAGGTTCTGAGACACTTGTAGTAACTTGCCATCTTTGACACTTACATTCTACTAATGTGGTTTTTTTCATCCAGTGAAGTTATTTAACTTCTCCTACTGTACAGATGACAAGGAAGTAGCCTGGTAAGCGTTCTCAGAAAATATCTAAATATGTGCTGACAACAACGAGCAGAGCCATTTAGATTAAAAAATGTATCTAGAAAGGGTGAGGCTGTCCAGCTGCTGTATAAGACTATGATTTTTGAACACTAATCTGAGAGCGTGATTTAGTTGAGCCTCTTTCGCTTCTCTTGAACTTGCACCCAAAAATACACTGGGTCAAAGAATAACCCTCTAAAAGTTTGGGGAAGGCAGGAGGGGTAGGCATGTATTTTGCTCTCTCTATTTCCTTTTAAGTCCAGTGGTTAGCACTGGGTGTTTGTGAGAACTTGCAGACAACAGCTTCCTGTGTGTATAAAAGTTATGTAAAATTTCTGATTTTCACTGATTGAGTCTAGAAGCATCTAGCATATGCAGCTTTGTGCAAAAACCCATGCAGTGGGTCTCCCTAATTTAGAAAATGTTTCAGTTTTCATGTTCTGCTTTATTTCATTTTTCAGTCCTAATGAAGAAATGGTTATTCTTTACATTAAATCTTTCTTAAAATTAATCATCAGTTACCTTAGTTGGATATGAAAAATCATATCATAGAAAGGATTGGTAAGAAGAGGGTGGAAAACATCTGCTCAGCAGAGAAGATTGAGAGGCTAGTGAAAACCCAAAGTGAACACTACAAATGAAAATTTGGAATTAAATATTTGCAGGGTGAATCTTGAATTCTCTTGCCTTAAGCATTAGATAGCTTGCAACTCCAAACTTTCTATCCATGCAAATTTCTCAAAATTATGTCAGACCCTGATAGTTCTTCCATGCATACAGATCAATTTTAACATCTCTTTTTAGAAGAAGAGTGATATTGCCTCAATACTTGAGATCTGGTTTGACATAAAATCAATAGTAAAGTTATTGCCAAGCTTGGCTTATCTGGAAGCCTGCTGCAATGATCCATCTTCTGCTGGATCAACAATGGGCTTCATTCCTGATTCCATTAAGAAAATTACGTTGGCTCTGACTAGCCTCCGTTTCAATGGTGGGACCAAGCAAAGGAGATGTAATTATTTACAGCATTAGAAATCTTGCTGTAATTGGATCTCGGGGGTGAGGCTTTCTCTGAAGGGGAATACCTTGATGATGAAGAGACTTCATACACAAAAGCACTCTGTGTGATGCAAAGCTGCTCGTCATTTTTGCAGTCTTTGTATGCTAGACAGCTTTTTCTGTGGTGTTATAAATGGAGAAAATGTCAGTACCAGAGATATTTCAGTGCAGAACTAGGATGTTTTGTGAGACTTTAGTGCTCTGACTCAGAAGAGCTGCCAATCCACAGAAGTAGTGGCTTAAGATGGTGGCCTTGTTCTTCTACCAGGTACCACAGCTCTCCCAGCAGAGATGGCAGAATGGACAGTGTGTCTTCCTAACTCATGGCATTTCAGAGCGTGGTTTATTGACTCAGATGACCAGCAGTTTTATTTTGATATACCAGTCTATAAACAGCAAGCTCCAAAGTGTCTGGCTGACAAAGCATATAGGATCAAGGTGCAGCAGCTGAACTAGTCATTGTTTTCAGCTGTGGGGCCCTTTGGTTGCTACTACTAAATGTACCACTGGCTGTGAGTCAGAGGCTGTGTGCTACAGGTTCCTGCACTCAGTGGTGTGTTAACACTGGCAATACCATGATGTCTCAGCTGGAGGGTGGGTTGTAACTTGGTAGAGGTACTAGATCTATGCCTCAGTGCTTGGCAGGTCTAGTATGCCTAAGAGGTAAATACAAAAGATTTAAAGATTGTCCTCACCCTTATTGGCTCATTGAACCAATTTGATTATGGCCCATTTATTCTTGTGGTCAACAGGATGCAACGGAGTGATGAACAAAGCTGTGTCATGTAGCAGAAGTGACTCAGTTCTGGGTCAGTGCTGGATGGTCTTGGATGTTGTCCCACAGTATGGCAGGGGGAGTATGTTTATAAGAATATTTATGAGATGTATTTATAGGTGATGGATGTTCCTGAAGCTGCACTGTAATACAAAATGAAAGCAAAGCAGTTGTTCTCCTTTGTTGGGAAGTAGAGATGGTGCTGTTGTGATTCAGGGCTGTACATTTCTGGAGACTAATTAAATTATAATGAACTATTGAATATATTATGATGGGACAGGAAATAAAAGAAATAGGGTCGTCTTGATAAGAAGAGCTCAATTTCATATGAGTTCAGGTTATCTGTGGGTATTCATGCATATGTACAATTGTGAAAGTGAAAGGTGGGTGAATGTCATAGAAGGGATAGTAAAAAAATATCCAGACAAAGGTATGTAATTGGTTTGTGGAGGGAATAATGTAAGAGAGGGTGATTAAAAATTAGTGCTGCTTTGGATTTTTTGCAAGTTGCAGATAAGGTGGTCTATGATTTTCATATTGAGCCCAGAAGAGATGTGTTTGTAAATCTGGGTGTTGCCTTCTAGGTGTTTCTGGTGCGGGACAAGGGCTACATGACCACTTCATGGCAGCTGAAGGCATTTCCTAAACAAAAAAGTAATCCTGGGAGCAGAGATGACTAACATCTCTTAACAATGTGGCCTGGCCTTCTTATTATTCCATTGGCACTGACTCAGGTCATGTGTCCAGAGTGGCCCCAGTAACATCAGCAGTGTGTAGAATGTGGGTAAAATTATCTCTGTCTGATACTATTTTCAGAAGAGGGCTTAGAGCAAGGATTCTTTCATCGCTACCATTGCTCCGATCCATTTACAAAACAATAACACATAGATTTGACTGTATTTTTCTGTCTTGTTAACATAATGTATAAGAACAGTTTTTGGAAACAAAAATAAAGTAAAAGTATTTTTAAGAATTCTGCTGTATTTTTTAAATGACACCTGGGTACCTTGACTTCCACCAGACTTAATTTGAGTGAGGTACTTTGAAAATTCCCTTTTGGTATCTCTCGCTGGCTTTTGATGTCTGACAACCGTTTTTAAAATTAGAGTGCATCGGACCATTTGTCTTTCTCCAAACTGCTGCGAGTGCTGCACAATTGAGAAACCGTTGCAGTCTAGCGGTTATGGCATTTGCTCTGTTGTGAAATGTAAATGGCATGAGTAATCTGCATTTCCTGGAACAGCACTTCTCTTCCATCCCTTGCTTTGTGGGTGCACTGTAGTTTGCTAAGGTGGAAAATCAGATAGGCAACACACAGAACAAAGGTTTTCACTGTTGACACAACCAAGAAACATTCAGGGAGGGCCAGACATTTACTTCCAGAGCACACAACGTCAGTGTTGGCTTGAGGAGATCCAGAGACTTGTGCAGCTGCTTGGTTGATCTGTACTTTCAAGAGCAAACAGAACACAATCATGTATATGGAAAGCACATACTGGGGTGTGGCGTGTCCAAAATTGGGGATGATTTAAGTCCAACTTAAGAATCATTGGGAATGGTTGGATCTATTCACCATTAGCAATAGGCTCTGCAGCAAAGATAACCTAACATGGGCTTGCTAGGCTGAACGTAACTTCTTTTATATTAACACCCATTTGTTATCTTACTATTTGCATTCATTGATCCATTTCCCACTCAGATACTATTACTTCTCTTTGGTACAATGCAGATTCTTTATGCTAGAGACTCCATGGATTCCAGTGTGCTGTGTGTATGTCTGATAACATTCTGTTGTCCTCTAGGATGAAATGGAAATACCTGGTGGCCCAGATTGGACGAATAGAAAGACCTTTCACAATCACTCTGGTGTATTCAAACTGTGGAGCACAGGAGGCTGGAGTACTGGCAGTGGGCTCCTTGCATCTCAAGAACTGCTTTCATGGTATGCTGCAATACAGACAGGTTTGGAATAATCAAATACATCCTCACCAAAATAGATGAGTGTGATAAGGGATAGTCAGATAGGATTTAAATGAAAGATGAGTAACTCAGAATTACAGAACTGATTTAAATGATCCTCTCTGCTTTTCAGCTTTGCTTTGCTTGATCTTCACATGGAAAAAAACCCAAAAACAACTGGACTTATGTTGAATCCAACAACAAGGATGAAAAAAGCCTTTACCCAGATTATTTCAGCATTTAGTATTTTTCTCTCTTAAATAATCGAGGATAAAAGACTACTCTGTGCAACCAAAGCCTTTTCCATACTTGGGCTTTATCCAACAAACCTATGAAGAAAAGAAACATTTATCTGCCCCCGATGGGGTCTGTTTGCTACTGCCAGGCTGAGAATTTTTATCTAAAATGAAAATAATCGGAATGTAATTATTTTCTCTAAAGTACCGAGTGCTCACTAAGATGTCAGTTTTACCTGGAGCTTACAGTTTTGTTCTGAATGTTGTGCAAATGATCCTCAGTGGCTATGCAGAACCTTGCTAATGTCATTGAGGCTTCTTGGAAGTCTCACACAGAGTCTGTCAGCACAGTCAGACACCGAGTCTGTCAGCACAGGCAGCCTTCAGGTTGGGGACATAATCATCTTCATTTCCTGAAGTTTATGAATTAATATAATGTTATTGCTTCCATTTTGCAGACTCTGTAGAAATAGCTTGGAATGTAATGTAAAAAGAAAACACTATTGTGAGCATGGTTTTGATCATATTAAAGATTTAATTGTAGTCATTATTCTTTTAATTAAAATAATGCTATATTTTTAACGTAATTTTTTTTTGACAGTCCTAGAGTTTTGAGGAGATGCAAACAGCCTGAAGCACTGTGCTCTCAGTCTCTAAATAACCTGGTGCATGTATCTGGCACAACACAGTGTCATGAAAAAATACTATTTCAGAGTCTGTACCTGGATTGCTGCAGAGGTGTTCTTTTCTCTTTCTCCTGCAATTGGTTCCCTAACTTTTGCATTTTTTCCAGAATAGTAATAGTCCCAATGGAACTTCTGTTCAGAGCTCCGCTAAAGTGCAGCAGGTCCATAGGAGGCCTGTGCACATATGCATCCACAGGACAGGCTGACTGCATTGAGTTGTGCCTTTGGGAGATATTAGACTTAAAAATTGTGTTCAGCCTGGCTGATGGGTACCTGTGCAGTCAGTCAAATGCTCCCAGACTGTAACTGACTAGACTAGTTAGTGTGCATGAATAAAGTTTTTGTACAGCAAGCCAACTTGCTGGGGAAGCAGATACTTCATGGGCTGGATGCCACAGCTGGAAGCTGGCACAGAAACGAGTCAGCAGCTGAAGTGCTGCTAAACCTGAGCCTCAACAGGACATAGCAATGTGTCTATCAGGGCTGGAGATAAATGGGTGTCCCTGCCTCCAGCAGCAGAGTGCCATGCAGCATGTCACAGCTGCCTGGCAGGTGCACAGTCATGTGTGCAGAACTGAGGAGCACATCACGGTTGAAAACTGCAAGGCCCTTCATTAAAAAAAAAATTATCTAAAGATAGCACAAACACAGCAGAAGAAGCACATGAGAAAGAAAAGAGCACTAAATTTGGTCCAGGAATCTCATGCTGGATAGAAACCTACACGAAGAAAGCAGAGATGCGTATCATTTATCGTACAAAGGACAAGGTCCTGCGTGTGAAGATTGATACACGTGAAGGATCATACACATTCTGTCAATTCATCTCTGGGCTTTGTTCTCTTTTTTTTTCCCATTAGAAAAAGAAAACCAAGATCTTTTTATATATGACAAAGGCTCCACCTTCCCCTGCATTCATGGAGGCTGTGTCAGCCACCTACAGATCTGTGAATTCCTCAGTGATTGCCCTACCAAAGAGGAGGAAGGAGTGAGGTGTGGTGAGTATATGGCATGACACTTAGTGGGAACCTTCATCCTATTAGAAGAAATAATTAAGAATAAAAAAATACATTAAATCGATTCCATCTTTAGATTAATTCAGTATTTTACCTCCTGAATTAATTTGGCCCATTTACATTAATTGGATACCAAGATTCTCTTTGAAAATTCACCCTATATAGAATAAAATGGATTTTTTAAAAATTGATTTTGTTTCTTAAGTATTGCAGTAAGGAGGTCAATGACCTTCCTATCACAGTTACTACTTTGGAGAAAGGCAAAACTTTATTTACATGTCTGCAGCTGGGTGAGAATTTCCTTCTGGACCCAATATCTAAACCTTCCCTTCAGGGAAAGGTGATAATCATCCTTCCACTGTCAGTGACCAACAGTGTCATAAATCTGTCCTTCCAAGATCCCAATTCTGAGTTCTTGCATATTAGGACAGAGAAATCCCCCAACAGTATATGTGGTGCTGAGAGGCAATGTTTAGCTTTGTTCCAAGTGGTGGAAATCTAAGATAATCTGATTTGCCTTCCTTTAGGTGGACAAAAAGTTTTGTGATGCCTGCAATTTCATATGCAGCAAGACCTTTACAACCATGTGGCAGTGATTTGCCATTCCTTAGATTACAGGGGCTGCAGTTTTGCACAGTGTTTAGAGTAGGACAGCACAAGAAAGTCTCAAATATTTCCAGAATCCAAGTGTTGGCTTTCTAATGGTGACTCTGGAAATAAACGAATGAGACCTATTTTGACAGTGTAGCATAGGTTGGGTAACTTGGACAACCACAGTGGATTTTCACTTTTGTTACTGTTTGTGTTCTTCCATAATCAAGTTTCTCCTATTTTCCTACTTTTTCTTGTTCTCGATTGTAGACCATCTCCCAGAGGGTTCACATTGCTCTTTCGAAGAAGGTCCATGTGGCTGGACACTGAATGAAATTGCAGCATCTCCTTGGTCTATTCGGGGCTTTTCTGAAATGATTCAAGATGATTCATTTGTAGGGTCTACTTTGCAAGCCACTGGTGGTAGGTTCCTCATAGTTCTCTCTCCCATTCTCTGAGTATGCATGTACGCAATAGCCTTGAATTTAAGTTTATTTAAATTGATTTAAAAATTTTGGCGTCGTTGTCAAATGGACTTTAACATCAGTACTATTTCTAACAACTTTAAATGTAGCTAAAATTAACTGTTAAACGTGCCTCAAAACTTTATATTAAACAAGTTCTGCAAAAAAGTTAACATAAAACTGTCAGAGACAAGGATCCTCCTTCACCTTTAAAAAATCATGTAGTGTATACTTCTTCCCTTGAAAAATCATGTAGTGTATACTTTTTCCCTCCTCCTTTCTCTTATGAGCTAGGCAGTTGCTGAGTACTTCAGCAGTAATACGGTAACTGCTGCATGGCTAGGTAAAAATTGCCCAACAGAACTAGGCAGCTTGTGAAAATAAATCTTTTGAAGGCCTTTGACAGACTCCACTAGTGGGTTAGGAAGAGCATCACATGTAAGAATATCCCAACTGATGATACACATTCTGTGCCATAAAATACCACAATAAAAAAAAGAGTCAAATAATTCCCAGAACAGTAGAACTGTCAACTTGCTAAATAAGAAGGGGGAGGCCAGACTCTCACCTGTTCAGGATGGAAGTCAGAAGTGTTAGCACACATGAGTCTTGCCTCACAGTTGCCTGCCAAAATGAAGGGTTTCCATACAGGTGTCCTGTTTGTCTCTCAAGACCTTGTATAAGCTCTCCCTGGAAACAAAGACTGCAAATAAACTCTTCCAGCCCAGTGTTTGTCTCAGCAAGAGTCATTGATGCTAATGGTGTAGGAATTAGGAGTGTAATTGGTGTGCGCTTCTGTATGGGAAGATCTTGGGTGGTATCTGAGGTTTATGCGCTCACGTTCCAAGAAATGGTTTGGGATGTTGACTTTTGTGCTGCTGAAATCTACCAGAGTGTTTACTTTGACCTCATTTATAGATTTGCTCTCAAGCTGTGCTTATACCTACATATGCTTACTTACCCACGGTAACATTAATGATGTTAAATTATTTCAAGAGATTACACAAAACAACAAAAGATCATTTTGTCTTTTCTGATTCACTTCTGTGTTCACAGGACACTTCCTCTACCTGCGAGCAGACAGCACTCAGACAAGTGGTGTGGCTAAGGCTTCCAGTACCAGCTTGCCAGCCAGTCTTGCCACTGAAAACTACCAGGTGTGTCACCCTGTCTTAGCATCTTTGTGGAGTAAATCATCAGGCTGTAGGCACTATTTGCACAATTAGTCCATTCTCCTGTCCCTTTGCACACTCTACAAAACACTGGAAAGCAGAAGAGTTGCCTATGCTGCCTAGCTGGCTACTTGTTGAGACCTGGAAAGGAGATGTGAGGTGCACCCCCAGTAAGCTGAAAGCAGGAGCCCCAAATCAGCTACTCATTATGGAAAACTCCCCAGCCAAACTGTACCACTTCGGTAAAGTTACTCCGCGGAGAGGTGCCCAGCAGCTGAATTGTGTAGGGCAGCCAGGGTTTGTAGAAAAGAGAGCTGTCTGACTGTCATTGAGCCTTTCAGCATATCTGCTGCTGAGATTTCTTTTCATAAGTTCTGCAATACCTTTGCAGGAGTTAATAAACTCAGTAGTTTCACTGAGAACAGGAGTGTGAAGTTAGGAGGCATTAGATTTTCCAGAAATAGATGAAAGTAATAAACTTCTGATCACATTCTTCAGGAATTTCAAAAGGTTAATGCGACCTGGTCTTGATGAAATCACATAACTTGCCTTGCAGCTCTGAGATGCTGGAATTAAAAATACTAAATAATATTATAGTCATAACACTTAGGAAAATTAAGCTGCAAGTTTGAGCTGGAGTCCAGTCTTGCTAGGAGAAAAAGAGAAAGTTTTGATGCCTTCTAATTACAGCTGGGAAAACAAATACAATGCAGGTGCCAAAAATGTAACTTTGGCATTTGTATTTATTTATAAATCCAGGTAAAATTTGCTAGGTAGTTCCAACAAAATAAAATGTGATTGGAGATAGGTTCATAAAACTAGGAGAGGAGAAGCAGTAGCTCTTGGTTATTGTGTAGAGATCTGGATCCATTCTCTCCTCCACTGGCAAGGATTTGAGCCCACATTGCAGGAGCAAGGAATTTCTGTGGTTGTTCTTCGCAGAACATGTGTGTGCTCCCTTTCCTGCCAGTACTGGAGCTCTCTGGAGCATAAAGGGCAGCTGAGCATTCAAAGCAGTGGTAGAAATGGCACTTTTCTCTTGCTCTGTGGCAAACTGGAAGTGGTTACTCCAAAGAAAGAGGAACAAGTCCTGCGGCAAAACATTCTTTGGCCACGTGATTTTGTTGTTCACTTGTCTTAGGGGTGCTACAACGCAGGGGGTGCCACAACGCAGGGGGTGCCTATGAATTGGAGCAGGTATATGGACCGAGGTTTCCTGCCTCTGAAGACAGTCCGTGTTTCAAAGGTATTTGGAGCAGGACAGCTCTCCCCTCAGAGAAGGCAACAACAAGGAAACCAGTCCTCTCACCCAGATGGTGTCAGAGGCTGTGGACATTGTCATCAGTGGTTAAAGAACAGCTGCCCAACAGGAGAGTCAGTTAGGGTGTTCCCTGAGAGAATTCTGTGCTAATAATGGTGCTGAGTCAAATACAATCAGTGAGTGGGGGCTTAGTGATCTTTGTCATTAAACAGTTTGACCCAGACTCAGAGGTTTGGTCTCTCAAATTCCCAGGGAGGGGGGAAGTGACTACCTTTCCCTTTTGTCAAAGGTTACCATTCTTTTCCTCTTCTTCCTCTGTTACAGATTCAGTTCTCAGTGCATGTTTTTGGTAGCTACAATGGCACAGTCTCCCTCTCTCTCAGGGAAGAGATAAAGGGAACTCCAATCACCTTGCCAATGTGGGAAAGGGCAGGGAGCTGGAGTGACCACTGGTTTCTCATCACCTTACCAATGCCAATGCTTCAGAACCGGTAAGAGCTCAACTGTCAGCAGCCAGGGTTATCTCTGCAGGTTTAGTAAATTGTTACTATCTTTATTGTGAAGTGTCACTTTCATTCCTGCGTTCTTCCAGGGCCATTTTTAAGTGACTCTGCTTGCTCAGGAAGTATTCTGTCATAAGTGCATATCTTTGTGCACATGCACAGCTTAGCTCAACACAGGCCCACACCATGTGGCTGCACTTCTGTACAGCCTCAAACAGTACTTTGTTTTGGAAGAGCAATCATCTGTACCAAAAACCTTTTAGCAATCTGAGCAAGCCAGTGTACTCACAGTGGCCAAGTGCTCCCAGCAGGGAAACAGCTGCATTAGCACAGCTGCACTTCGTACTCCCACAGTAAAAAACACTCACGTGAGTCAGATGGGTGCTAATCCCACAGTGTAGCCAATTCAGCTGTCCAGTTTAGGATCTGTATCAGTGCAGCCTGGGCAGCTGGAGATCCTTCGTTGCCACATTACTGATGCAATGATTTCAGAAAAAGACTGTTGCCCAAATGAGCCTTGCACTAAAGTTCTCATGGGTTTAGATGTGGAAATACAGTGCGACATTGGTTTTAAAATTAAGTTAAATATTGAAGATTTAAAGAATTTCAATGCAATCTAATTTTATTCAGGTATTTCTCTTCCCTCACCTAGTGTCACTCAGTCTCAAGCCATTTAGCTGGTGTTGATAGCTGGTTATTTTGAACAACATAAACTTTTTTTTTCAAGTTCTCCAACCTGTTTTTTTTTTGCATATTCCTGAGGAAGGCCTGTTTCACGTGAAACTTAAGACAAAAAACCCCTCCAAGTCTATACAGTGAATATTATAAATGGAAATATATCTACCCAGCATTGACAATAAATAATGTCTCAAAATTCATGGGATAAAAGGTGTGAGGAGATTCCAAATATTCTCTGCATCTTTGTGTAAAAAGAGAGGATTTGGGTCTGGAAGTGATAGCTATTCAGACCCAAGCAGCAGTAAAACTCAGAGAGAGAGAGAGAGAAAATGTTGTTCTACCCTCCTTCTAGTTTAATTTCATTATTACCTTTGGTCTTAATATTACCATGTGTTCACCATACACAACTTTACCATGAGTGATTCCTTTAGGGTAGGGTTGGTCTGCCTGCTAGCACTGTATTTCATATTCTTGTCTGACACAGTCCGAAATCCTGTGGATTAGCATCTGTTTAGTTATGCATACGTAAAGTATGACCAGTGAATTAGTGCAGAATAGCTCTTTTCTCTGGGCACTTTACTGTGGACCTGTCTGCAGCAGAGACCAAGGGGCTCTTCAGGGATATCTAAGACCTTCTGCCTCCTCCAATAAACAGACAGAGATACTTGTTCCCTGAAGCATCTGATTTCTGTATTGGCCCTTAGTTCTGAAGCAAAATGAATCTCATGTGGCAGAAGGGAATGGACAGCAAGAGGCTTTTTTGGAGCACTAACCAGCATGGCATGAAAAAGAATTGATATTCAAATGTTGCAATGTTTGAAAAAGTTGAGCACTTAGGCAAAATGAAAGATGTAGGTAGGTCATGCATGCATGTGTTTATTATGACAGTCTGTTTCAAGTACTTCTATCTTGTTTTACTCCATGTAACCTTCTCATATGACATTTTCAATTTTAAAACTGAGCAGTAGAACAGCGACAATCACTGTGAGTAAGGATGGAACTGTTCAGTCTAGAAGGCAAATCTGTACTACCTGTGCTAGCCAGGTGCCTGACAGAAATAATAAGTTGTCATTTGCTACACTGATCTATAACAATAACAATAACAGACACAGAACAAGCACACACTTTGCTAGAAGGTGCTGCAGCTATTTCCCCAAGGGAGGAAACCCTGATCTTTGTGCTCCCAGGACATGGGCTCCATCCCAGTCCTCTTGTTCTTTCCTTGATATACTCCTTCTGTCCTGTCTTACCTGCTTCTGTGGGCATTTGGTGTCTTTCTTCTTTGTTTTCATATACTTGGTCTCTCTTTCTTCTGCTTTAGCCTCCCATTTGGGAATCCGTTTTATCTGTCTCATGCTTCTGGTTGTAATTTCCCTTTCTGAACTCCTCACTGCTTCTTGTTTCCATCTGTCTTTCAGCAGATGCTGTCTCTGTGTGTTGTTTTGTTTTGTTTTTTTATTATTAAGTCTGAATCCCTTCCCTGCACTTTCCTTCTCCTCCGAGCTAACTCTTGTGTGCATTCATTTCAGTGATCCCAGACCTACAGTAAAGGTTTATTCCCAGTATTCCTGTTTGATTGGCTATTTAATTCTCTCTGTCGATCTTGGGCCCAAACTCCCTCCACACCAAGTCCTAGCTTCTCTGCCATAAAATTCCCAGTGAGCTCCCAGCCTCTCTCCAGGATGACACCTTGTTCACTCTGGATTCAGTTCAGGCAGCATTTTTTTTCTCCTATTTGGCCAGGATCAACAGCAGAAACAAAGGCTGGGGAAGGAAATTTTTATTCATTAATTTGGAAGGGCAGTTCTTACCTCACTTAGCTGAAGCAGGACCTGACACAGTTCATAACAGCACTGCATGGAAAGCACCATTTAGCCTGGGACTTTCAGATATCCAGGGAAGACGAAACTGCAGGATTAAAAAAATATTGCGCTTGGAAGTGTCAGGGATTTAAAAAATTCAAAGGTATTTTCTTAAATTTTTGATTGATTCTCATTCACATGGAAAAAAATAAGCTCATGTCTGCCGTGTGACTCTCTTCCTCACAAATTTCAGGTCCCACCTCCAATACCTAGTAGCACAGAGTGCTTAAAAAGTTACCAGCATTTTTGAGCATGGTCAGAATCATGAATCCCTGCATTGCCTCATCCTCAACACTCACAGAATGTTTTGACTGCAAGAAAAATCATACCACATCACCCAAAATAGAAAAGTTCAGCCTGAATCGCTTTAATGTTGGTGAAGTTGAGAACAATTGTAAACAGAGGTTTGTGATAAACATTGCTGGACAATTTTGCTACAGTTTGGTATAAAACTTCATGAATGACTATTCTGCATATTTATGGGTGCTGTCAGCTTTCCTTAGTAATGCAAGCTCTATCAATGCTGTGCTTAGGGTAATTTTTAGTGCAGATTTTGAGCTGGCCTGTTGTGTTTCTGTATCTCAAATCTTCGGAAAACTCCTGCCCTTCTCTTGCTATAGGAAAGTGCTATACTTTCCCCTGGTTCCTTAAGGGAATGGTAGGCAGTGGTAAAGTGGGTAGGAAGGGGACAGATCACACGGGGAGAAGAGTAGACATTAATTGAAACACAAGAAGTTGCTGTAGCGGGTCATGAACTGCTTGACGGGGCCAGAAGTAGAGAAACCTTAGCAAAAAAAACAAGGAGGACATGAAGGCTCTATTTAGGTAGATTAGCAAGACCTTCATCCAATGAGTTTATTTCTTAGGAGAGAAGGAAGACACAGTTTGCTGATCAGCCTCCCAGCTGGGCATCTAGCTACTTGGAAAACTGCTTCTGGTGACTGGCTGGCAAATTCAGTTACTTGGTTCACACACACAAGGGAAATAAATGCTATCAGGAGAAAACCAAACAGGCAGAAGACCAGACATCAGAGAGCTGGAGAACGTAATTTGTTGGAGTCAGCAGAATGAGATCAATGAACAGGAACACTGGAAACCCCTCTGGCTAACACAGCACTGAGTTCAAAAGGCAAATTCCTCCCCTTTTTCTGAAGTTAAGAGGAAGGGGAGGCATACAGAGCCTAGAGGTTACAAAATGTCAATTCTCATGCACTGAAGGAGGGGGGTCATTCCTCAAGGTCCCCCTTGTACTCAGCTGGAGCAGAAATCTACTTTGTAGTGCAGTGCCAGGGACCCTTGTCTGCCCTGTCTCCACGGACCAGATGCAGCAGATTGACCTGACCAAGGGTATAGTGCCATGTGAGGGCCTTAAGTAAGGGGTAAGCTGTGCTGCTGTGTCTATGCCTGTGGGTCCTAGAAGTGCCCTGGTTCTGGGCTCAGGGTGCTCTGATTCTGTTCCATCAAACAGCAGGGGAAATTATTGTCATGTGTCAGTGGACTTATATACAAGGTTTGAAAATGCAAGGGTCTTGCTAAGCCTGCTATTGAAGAGGAGGTTTTCTGTAGGAAGGAGATCTAATCACAAACTTTCCCACTAACACCACAGCTAAGAGGTCATTCAAGAGACCCTTGATTTGCATTTGCTGCACTTACTCCCAGAGTGCTCAGATCCTGAAGGTGTGGATGCTTTCATTTAAGCACAAGGGGTCATTCTTGAGTTCGGGTAAAAGCAGTTTATCCCTAAAGAAGTGTATGCAGCTATGCAACTAACTGTGGATATCAACTAACATTTGGTTGGTGGGTGGAATGCACACACATTCTTTATTGCCACTAATTTGGGACAAGAGTGTTTCTAGGCTGAATGATTAATCTATTATGCAGGTCAGTGCTTGATCTCTCATAAATCATCACTGAGCTTTACCAGAGACAGCAAGAGAGGTCCTGTCCATATGCTTTTAATAAGCTCTAAATGGACTGGACACCAAACATCTGTTTATTTCTGAAATGTAATGAAAACAATTCAGTCCTATGCATTAGAAGGAGATGCTTCAGCTCCTTTTCTTTCTTCCTTGTGAATTCAGAAGGTAGCAACACACATGGGACGTGACAGAGCTCCTAGATAAGCAACACCTGGTCACAGTGGAAAAAGAGACAGTCCAGAGAGCTAACTCTTCAAGGAATTATGGCTGAAATTTAAAATGTCCTATCCTTCTGAAATAAACTCATGTCACCTTGTTGAGTTACACTGGTTGAGGACCAGGCCTAAGACATTTGGATATTCTGTTCAGTTTTTACTCTATCTGTTTGGAAGTGGAAAGAAGGAGTTTTTTTTCCTCCCAGTCTAATTCCCTGACAGTTTCTGGTAATTGAATATGGATGGCTGTTTGTGTACGACAATTAGTGGGGGACAGTTGCTTGCATGTATGTGCAGATAGCAGGGAAAGTAGGGCTCTCATTCTTGTTCCTCGTGAAATGTAGAATTATATGAATGTTGTAGTGCACACAAGGGGTTGATGTGTATCTAAGACTTACAGCAAGCCCTTTTGGCTCCTCATCTGGGCTTGTCTGGAGGAAGAGTTGTAAATAGTGATGATCTTTTTTCCATGAAAAGAGAACATTGTATTTTTAGGGGGGGTTGTTTGTTTGTTTGTTTGGTTTGCTTTTCCCCCTCCTTACTCCTTTGTGGGTCTTCTCTAAAACACCTGTCTTATTGCAAAGGTTTCAACTGGAACTCCTGGCAAGCTGGGGCTGGAATTCCCAAGCTGACATTGCTATCGACAACATTACATTTGGCCTGGACTGCTTCACTGACGGTGAGCCACAAATGTTACAGAATCCCCCAAAATATTTGGATAGTGTAATCAGCATCCCACAGATCCAGGACGTTCCGTTCTCTCCACAGAGTGTGCATGGATCATTTGTGTCAGCTTTTTCAGCACAATGCCATTTTATCTCAGACTTTCTGAAGATCGCAAGTACAGGCAATTTTACTGTGTGTCAGTCTCCCAGTACTCATTTTTTTCTCTAAGCTGGGATATTCTGTATCACATAGTTGAGACCTGTCTGTGTGTCTTGGCAAGAAACACTTGGCTTATTCCTTAGCTCCTAAATGGAAGGATTACATCACACTGTTTTTCCACAGTCCCTGCTGATCTATGCACCCTGCTTATTGATAGCTGAAGTAAATTTGTTGAAATCAAGGGGGAAAGTCACCATATTTTAGTGGAGAAAAGGAAGAAAACGAAAGAATATATTTACTCTCTGACAATAAAATTTAGATTACTCCAACAAGTTTGTTTTAGTCTGTAAGGAGGTGCATCAGCTGTCACTGCCAGATATATAACACATTTCCTTTGCTTTGTTACTGTGAAAGCGACTGACAACTATTCCAGAGAAAAATGGAGCCAGTGCTACCCTTTGAAATGTGTTAGAAAGAGTTGTAGTGGATTTTAGCAGACAAGGGGAAAGAAGTTAGGTATTCAAACTACTTGCAAATGTTAGAAACTGCCTTACTTTTGTCCGTGGGGAAAAGACATGCTCTGTTGTAAAGAAACTGGAAAATATGCAACACTTGAATGGTGACTTCTATTGCAGAAAAAAATGTGAATTGGTGGTCCTGTGCCACTTTATGTGTCACCACACCCAATGTGTCAGCAGTTAGGGTAATAGCATGTCCCTGCAGTGGCTAGCTGTAGCCTAACACAACATATGGGAAGGCTTATGTTGAAATAGATGTGTTAAAAGCCCATCAACAGAAGCCACTATTCCTTCCCATCCTTTTCTGATCCAGTGTCCTGTTCTCTGTCCCTTTGTTCCGTGGGCACTGAAACCACTCTTCTATAAAATGCTGACTATACACATTTTCACTTGAAATTAAGAGGAAAGGCTGTTTCTTAATGGTTATTTCATTTTTTTCACTCAGCTCCTTAACAGCCCTGTCTCCCAAACGCTTTGGGAGCTCCATGCTAACGCTTTGTTTTGAAATCTTGAGGAAACTGAAGGGAGTAACTCCAGATGCGCTCCTGCCCGCTGATGTGCACCCAGCTGCTGGTGTTTGCTGCCCTGACGGGAGCAGATAGACCCCTCAGTTTACCCACAGATGTTTTGCTGGCTGTGGTGTAGGTACTCATCCTTTGGCAAACAGGTGGGGTGTAAACGCCCCTGCAGCAATGTTATCAGAGCTTGTCCATTAGACCGCCCCAGTTACTCCGTATTTTCAATTGGGATAAATTGCACTGGTGCTCAGGAGCAACTGGCGCTTACCCCGTCTGAAGGCATGACCCAGAGATGTGTGAGTCAGGCAGCAGAAAGACATCACAAAGGAAACACATTTCTCGGAAGCCTTGCACTTGCCACTGTTCCTTGAATCCTCTTCGCAAATTGATGTTTTCTCGCCTCTGAAAGCAACCCCCTTGTATTTGTCTTCTCATGACTCTAACTCAGTTAGGTTGCAGAGAAACCCAGCAGCTCTGCTGTGTTTTCAGTAATGAAATTACTTCTCCCTGGCAAGGACAGGTTTCAGATGTCAGAGACAGAGCCAATTAAAATCCAAGCAGTGAATTCTTTTCATAAGGGCAGCAGGAAGGATGTATGGCAGGAAGGAAGGATTTGCTGCTTGCTAGGATGTAAATATTATTTTCTCCATCTCTTTCAATCTTGTAGCTCCACTCTCTGCAAAACCCAGTGCTGAATGAAAGCACTGTTTGTGTATGCAAGATGGGAAAGAAGGTGAGGTTTTCCATATACCTCAAAATCGAGAGGAAAGGTTCAGTAAGATTTAAGAGAACAACTGAGTAGTGAGGGCAGCTCAAGAGACATCAATAAGGACAAAACCCAAATAGACCATTCTTTGGATGGCAGCTCCTGGGCACTGCCAGATGCTTTTCCCTGTGAAAAAGGTGAGACAAAACCACATTTTGGCTTATACAATCACCTTGTGTGAGACAGTGTCACAGACTGGATGACATGCCTGGTTCATTGTGAGAACTTTAGGCAGACAGGCATAAAGATACTTCGTAGTTTCAGTGAACTAGTGCTTACATAGGAAGAGGTCTGAATTTTGAGTGTCTTAACATGAAAATGTGGACTGGCACAGCAAATAGAATGCTGATAGTTGCCCTTCTCACTGCATTTGCTATTACCTTTTGGTGCTCTCAGCATTGTATTGTTCCAATTAAGATCACAGGTCTGTGGTCTATCAAACTCTACTGCCCTGGCCTAGAAATTGCATTTCGGTCTGTGCATTATTTGCAATTTCCCAGAAGATTGTTTTATAAATAACAAGACTGTCCAAAGAGAGCTTTTGTATAGCTTATCTCTACTTTTTGATTTTAGAGTCCCTGACCCAGCAAAGTCTGATTCTGTTAACCTGCCAGTCTCTTTGCTTGAGGTGAATGGTGGGGAGGGTTCAAGCGTCATTACTGCCTCCTTTCACTGATTTAAGAAGGTGTTGACTAGAAATGCAGTAGGTCAGCCAAAGGGATGGAGAAGGGTGGAGCTGGTGCAGCCTCCCCATTCTCTCTGCCACTGCAGGACAAGCTGGAGAGGCTTCCAGGAATACTGCAACCTGCAGGGTTGAATCTCTGAGGAGACCATTCACGCCTTGAGGATCCTGTGAGGCATCTTACTCAGATTAATCTCAGCCACCAGACCTCTATCTCTATTTTCATTACAGTCACAGAGACATTGAAGCAGGATTGAATTACTTTAGCTCTCTGCCTGCAGAAGATGCCATGTCTTTCTCCTTTACACTTCCCTCTGACTCTTTTCAATGGAGAAATCAGTTAGCTAAAACCTGGGAAAAGGAAGTCCGTGTTCTTCATATTTTTCTTATATAGATACACATTAATATGAATTAATTCTTGTTCCCTTCCATTCACTCTACAGTCAACATGCTGGCTGTTAAAAGAGGAAGTGGAAACTAAAATAGGCTGGAGCACCAGCCCCTGGATCCCAGGGCTACACTATGTGTGTGGAAAATGCCAACCTTAAAAGAGTTAACAGCTCACGTGGACAGGGCGGTGCTCAGCCTGTGTTGCAGCTCGTATGCTCCTTAGTACAGAGGAGACAGAAAGTTTCTTCTGGAGAGTAAGGGTTTGAGACTGTTTGGAGAAGGAGGAAAGATTGCTGGTTTGGAAATGAGGCATTGCCTTAGGATACTCAGTTGGGATGCCACAAAAAAATCCATGCAGGCACACGGGTTGACTCTCTGTTTCAGAGAGTGATTTACATTCCTTTGCTCTGGCAAACATAACCAGACTTCTTGTACATCGCTAAGATCTGAAACTGTTGTTTCAAATGTTGGGATTTGTAATTCAGTGCAGGCCTTGGGGAGCGTCTTTTCTGGCCATGTGTTGTATTTTTCATTCTGTTTTCCTCCTTGCATTTGATTAATTTCATTTGCTTTGGGTTAATTTCATTTTTCACTGGCTTGACAACTTCACCCATTGACGTTCTCCATCTCAGTATGAACAGAATGAGTCAGTACAAACCTTTCTTTTACTTCCATGCATCAATGTGCTTTCAGTCAGACCTGGGGGGAATGTTCTCAGGAGTAAAAGCTCAGCAAGGTCTCCATACTTCAATTAGTTATTTGGCCTTTCTGACACAGCTAACAAGGGTGTTAATTATTGCTATTTAGAGCAGTGGCTTTGTGGCAGAGATAATTGTCCATCTGGAACTGAGTGAGTCTCTTTTCAATAGAGCATCAGACAGCTGTTAGATTCTCACAACTGGAACAAATCGAGATATTTGTAATGTTTTTCAACTGATGAAAAATGTTCAGTATTAAATTAACTGAGGGCTCACAAAATGGAAAGAAGCCTGTCCTTTTTCTTACAGAGATTTTCCAAGCAAAAATCTGCATAAAAACGAGTAATTTAACGACTGAAACAGGATGCTTGCAGGTTATGAGGCAAGAGTTCAGTTAATACTTTTCCTGTTGTAAGGCAGCATTGGTGTTGTGGTGTTCTCAATGCATTCTGATGTTTTAGATCAGCAATTGATTTGAAATTCCTCCTCTCTGAGAAGGGGCTGGTTTTCAAAGGCCAGTCTCAGTGGTCAGAAATGTAGAGTTTTGCTCCGTGGTTTTCAAAAAGGTTTGTCCAAACATTTACAGCTTGTGTCAAGTGTATGCTTCTGTTTCTTAACTGTGTATGCTAGTGAGGCCTTTAATTTTATTTAGTATTTTATTCTCTAAGGGAGGTCTCAGGCACTCAAAGTTGGTTACTGAGAGGGGAGTGATCTGTTAAGTTGGTTTACTTGCCATGACACCATTCAGAACCAAAGACAATGATTTTTGTCACCACTCTCCTTCACACGTCCTGTCATTTGACTGTTCAGAATTGTCACCTGCCTGTTGGACCAGCAGAACGTTGATACCTGGTATCTGCTCTCCCACACTACTTTTTTTCTAAAATCTCTTGTAATCACAGCTAGAGCAATTTGCAGGCCAAGGAACTTATCCTGCATGGGATGACATGCAGAGTCTGTGTTCATGTGAAGACCCACTGACTTCAGCACAGACACAAGTAACTAACCCAAGACATGGGCTCAAAAGAGTAATACAGAATTATGATTTTTCAGAACACATTTTCTACCCAAGGTAATATTTACTTATTTTAACCAAATGGTTGCACTTAATTAATGTAATCTTTAAATTTTCCATCCCTCTTTTCTACCATCCTCCCACCTCTTTCCTCTATTCTACAAACTATTACAGGAAGACAACCGAATCATTTTGGTGGGAAGCGCCAGTACCCACGTGAGATTAGTGTCCTGGATGAGCATCTTCTGAACCCCCTGGAAGAGCCCTCCCTCCCAGGTACGTGATTCAGTACTGAAAACCTGTCTCCTGGCTATAAAAGGTGGCTCCCTTCCTGTCTCCTGTGTGTGATCTTCCTGCCCTACAGCAGTAAGGCAACAATATATAATTCATGCCAAAGATGTGGAAACTGTGTCAGGTAGTCTGTTTGGCTATAGGGAAGCAGTTTGCTGAAGCCCAGCTCACCAGTCCTGAAATAGTGGGTTCTCTTTAAAGAAAAGCAGAATCTCTTAAAGTTAAAACAGAAGCTGTGTGACTCAGATTTGGAGGGCACAAAAAGGCAGCTTAGGAACAAAAGGTGTAGACCTGTGGAGAAAGTTGGGAATAGAAAGAGTGCTGAGCAGTGAAGCTGAATAAAATGTGTGTTGAATAGTGGTGTAAAGATGAAAACCCAGGCAGGATAAGCAAGTGAGGAGAAAAAATGGATGAGAAACTAGGAGAACAGGGGACACTGGGGACTAATTTACTGATAGTGGTAGAGATCGCCACTCTGGAGGACAGATAAGAACTATGTGGGTGAGAAGAGCTGTCTAAAAGAGGAGGTGAGGAGGAGAGGTTGTTCTTGATGCTGTTTTGCAGACAACAAATACCAGTGTGTGACTGTACCAGCTCCTGAAGGCTGTGTCCACCTGGAATGTGACAATCCGTATTGCTGTCTGCTCCTGTTAGCTCAAGGGAATGCTGTAATGCAGCTGAAACTCATACTGCATTGATCCATCTGCACGTTCGCAGGATGATGTCTGTTGGGGATAGTTTTTCTTGCCTTTTCCTTTAAACAAGATGGGAATTTTTCTTTTGGAAGTTTGTAATTTTTACCTTTGTTTTAACCATTCGGGTCTTAAACAGTTCTACTTTTGACCCTGGCTTTTGTGCCCACACTGCGTCACACAGTTTTTAGATACGTTACTGAAAAGTTTTATTCTTAGGCCTCATCTAATTCAGTGAAGAAGATGGATATGTTTGGGTCTTAGAAAATGGCTGTGAAATGGAGGACATAGTTATCTGCTGCACTGTTGTAGAAACAAAAGAATAATGCTTAATGAGAACAAGGAAAGAAATTGCTTGGGGGAGGAGGGTCCCTGCTGACAGCAGCCTGACTGTTTCTGCTGCCACAGGCTTCTTGTGCAAGCCTGAGACAAGTCCCTTGAAACTTTCACTGTGTTTCATAAAAGGTCACTAGTTGTAATGACAGGTATTTCCAACCCGTGTTTCTGTGTACATGCCTTAGTTCTTATCTGGAAAGTTGAACATCTTCTTGCTTAAGACTGGCACTGACAAGAGAATTTGATCGTATCTGTGAGACACTTGGATAAACCCCTTCTTAGAAGTCCAGTCCCTCCTCCCTTTTCCTTTCCCCCCTCAGACCCAATTGATAAAGTCTGTCTGCAGTCCAGATTTTATCATATAGTGCACAGTAAATAAGGTGAGAGAGGAGAAAAGCAAACAGTGACCATAACAAAGGAGCAGTTGTGCTATGACTGGAACAAAGTGGGTATAATGTAAGTACTTAGAAATACAGGGAAGCTCACATCTGACTCAACTCTTGCTGTTTTGGTCACAGGGGACACAACTGTTGTTCTGTGGTGGTTCTCAACTTGTGGTGCCAGTGGTCCCCATGGGCCAACTCAAGCTCAGTGTGACAGTGCCTACAAGAACAGCAATGTGTCAGTGACTGTGGAGAAGGAGGGCAGACTCCGGGGAGTGCAAGTCTGGAGAGTGCCAGCCACAAACAGATACAGGTGAGGATCAGTGTGTGCTGGAGGGGCAGCCACCTTTAACTGCTTTTTGTTTCTGGTGTTTCAACAAGCACAAGTGTGGGACCATCTGTACTGAGTGGGTGGAGGGGACAGCGAAGAAATAGGAGCAGGAACTGTAAGGATATATGTCTGAGCTACTGTGAAGCATGAGAGGGTGAGGAGTGACTTAGAAGAGATCAGAAGAGGAGTGAGAGTGGGCATACAGTCAAGCAGAAGTGCTGCCACCATCTCAGTCCTGTAGCCTTAGACTTCTAGAGTGGGCTATACCAGCTCATGCTGTTTGCTTCTGCAGTCTCTGTTGCCAGTACTCTGGTGAGGGTTGGTCTATCCTCTTGAGCAACCTACCTACGTGGGTCTCAGACAAAGAATAGCCACAAGCTACGACAGCAGGGGAGCCTGCTCTGGAGAAAGGTCTGTTTGGAAGTGAAGGCTGAGGAGACCTTGCAGATGGATTTACTTTGGGGATGAGAAATGTGAGAGTTGTTTCTTCAATTATTTGCTATTTCTTGCAGGATTTCTGCCTATGGAGCAGCCGGGGGAAAAGGAGCCAAAAACCACAATAAGAGGTCCCATGGGGTCTTCATCTCAGCCACCTTTCACCTGGAGAAAGATGAGCTGCTGTACATCTTAGTGGGGCAGCAGGGGGAAGATGCCTGCCCTGGGGTGAGGGCCACCAAGCATGTGTGGGAGGAGACCTTGCTGATACTGTTCAGTGGGTGGCTTGGGGTTTGGTGATAAAAGATAGAAATCCCAGAATCCAGCAATGAAATCCAGTCAGGAGACAAGAAAGAACCAATAAAAGAAGTTAGAAAGAATCTCAATACAAATATAAAGAACACTGAAAAGAAAAACAATCCCAAAATGCACAAACAAACATGAAGCCCACAGAAACTTTGCTTTAAGCTCCTGGTGTTTGAAATAAGTTCTTCATCAGCTTTCTTGTGCTTATTTTAAGCAGGAAGCTTGTAGGCGAGTGATGTGCTCCCTCTCTTGATTTTCCACAGCCTAGGGTTTTTTCTGTCTGCCAGGATTTTCAGAAAATTTGCTATTATTTATGGAAGCATCCAGCAATGTTGTGGCTGCACTGTGTTACATACTCTCTAAGCTTAGAGACTAAAGTCTGAATCCAAAGCCTACCAAAATCAGTGAGAATCTTCCCACTAACTCCAGCAGCCCCTGGGTTAGGTTTTTGTAATGACAAAAAAACGACTCATGAGAAATGGATATTGGTAACATGAACACTTATATGTGTGTCCTCTAATGGTAGACCCAATAATCTGAAAGTCGTTTTGTCACTTAGGCTCTACCTCTTTTCAGCACCAGCTTTTGATACTGCCTTTTTCCAGAAATGCTATCTGTTAACCCCTGCCTGGGAACAAAGCTGGTTTTTTTCCCACAGACTGGTGTGTTTGGAGATGCATAAACTATTCCTGTAGGCATTTGAAGTTACTGTTTACTTTCCCCACAGGATATAGGGTCTTACCCATATGCTGCAACAGGATCTAAACACACCTTTTCTTCACTTTATATAGTACAGGAATTATATCTATCTAAATAAAACATATATTTGTGTGTCTGCAGTTCTCTTTTCAGTGCACTCTCTAGTCTTAGCTCATAATCTGAAAAGCTGTCCATTAATCCCTTGCATTTCATGATTTGTTCTCCAAATTGCAAATTATAACCCACCACTAACTATCTCTCTCTGGCAGGTGCTACTGGAAGAAGTTGCAGTTAATTTTTCCCACTTCCAAAGCCCAACTTTCTTTGGCTTTGGAAATCATGATGAATCTGTGTATTGGGTGACTAATGTTTGTTTTCCTTTCTCTGGAGAAGTTTTGCAGCTCCAAACCTTGATTCTCTCTCCTCAGATTTACCCCAGTTGCTTTTCCCTCGTCTTCATCTACCTTGCCATCTTTTGTCCTCCTGTTTGAATTAACCAGACAAATTGCTCCACCAACTGAGAAAGGCCATGCACCATCACTAACAGCATTGAGAAAGAGCTCTCCCTCTGTCATTTTCAATCAATCTCAGTCTCAGTCTTGGGATGAGATGCAATGGGCAGTAACCGGAACACATTCCACCTGAATGCGATGAAGAACTTCTTTGCTGTGGGGGTGACTGAGAACTGAAACAGGTTTCCCAGAGAGATTGTAGAGTTTCTTTCTCTGGAGATAGTCAAAAGCCATCTGGACACAATCCTGAGTTACATGCTCCAGGGAAGTCTGCTTGAGCAGGGAGGTTGGACTAGAAGACCTCCAGTGGTGGCTTCCAACCTTCCCCATTCTGTGATTCTGCATGAATGAGAGGACACAGGCAGTAAGACTGGTGCAGGAATAGGAAACTGGGTCTCCAAATTACTCTTCCAAGACGTGTCAATAGATTATTCTTAACTCTGTGTGGGTCACCTTTGTCTGCTTTATGCATTTATCTCCTTGAGAGATAAATAGTAAATAAGGCAGTAAGAAAGTTCTCAGAATTAATCCATGATCCAGAATATTTAAATGTTTTTGGTTATAAGAAGTTGTAAATATGCAAAATATTAATTATGTGAAATTAATAGTGAGTTATTACTTTTTTTTCTGTATGCATCTTTATTTTCATTTCCATATGTGAGTTTGCAAATCAGAAGTTACAGACAGATTTATCCCTCAGCTGTCAGTCCTAGTAGAAAAGGTCACTTTCTACAAAGATAATCTACATATTGGTTTATATATGTCTGCTATGCATGACAAACATTATGACATTATTATACTGAAATACACAGACAACTCTCAAGAGCTGGACTTGGTGATATCTGAGTCCATCTCTTGTCTCCTTTCAGGGCAATCCTGAAACCCAGAAGATCTGCTTAGGGGAGTCATCTCTCATTGAAGAAGATTACAAAAAAAAAAAGGACCTGAAGGAATGGGCTGGAGGAGGTGGGGGTGGAGGAGGAGCAACCTACATCTTTAGAGTAAGTACTTCCTTTTTGCATCCTGCCTGAGCAGTGTCCAGCAGAGCAACTAGCTCTCGCTGTCAGTCATGGCATATGATAAATAGTTCTTTAAAAAAAGATTATGAAAAAGGAATCTTTCTCTTCTGCCTCTCTCTCCCCCTCCTCTTTCTGTTTTTCTTTGGTTTTTGTCTTTTTAATTGTTTATCTCTTTTCATATCCTTGTTCATATTTATCACTGTCACTAGGCTAGCTGAACTGGTTCCTCAGTCCTTAACAGCTCAGAAGTGGGAATTACACCAGGATCCCGCTTCAATGCTGGCAGCAGTCCTAAAAAAAATTGAATCCCAAAACCCTGATGTTCAGTTAAACAGTTACTTTTGTACTCAGGAACATGATGTAAAGTATTTTTGTAATGATTCTATGAGACAAGCAGTAACATTGCCCTGCCCTTGGGCCACTCTTCTTTGGGATGCTTTCATGATCTTTGATGAGTTTATGTGAGTTCACATATGCAAGGGATGCGAAGTTTTTCTGATGTTCGATGGGGGGTTTTCCAGCAGAAGGATGGGATTTTCGAACCTTTGCTCATCGCAGCAGGAGGAGGAGGAAAAGCCTACCTGAAGGCTCAGGACAGCTCCCTGGATGATGTACCCCTGGAGCAATTTGAGAACAGCACTGCGGTACCTGGAGTCAGTGGAAGGACTGGGGCAGCAGGTGAGACACTAAAACCGCACAAGGTCTGAATCAGGTGACTGAATACACTCGTTGTCCTGTAGGCATGAAGTGAAGGGCTTCTTCTTCAATTTTTTGGAATTTTTCTGTGGCAGTAGTTGTTAGAAATTTGTTGGTAGTCTGTAAGGGATGTCTTCTTACATGGAGTGTCACGGGATAAAAGAGAATGCATATGACAGGTGACGAGTGCTCCAGTAGAGGCAATTCCATAGGAGGACTCCTCTCTTCTATGAACTGAACCAGGGAAAATGATGTTTGGGGGATGGAGCCCACTCCTTCGCACTGTAACAATGGCCTTTGAAGAGAAGACTTTCCCTGTTACTCCCCTTAAACCCTAACAACAACAATTATATTATGGTAAACATACCAGAAATGGAAACTTATTTATAATCTTGTGATGGCTCTGCCTAGAATCCATTCCTAAGAGACAAAAAAAATTCCGGTGGTTGTTCATCTCTTGCTGTGGTAGGCTTACAGAGGGGCCACTAAAGTGTGATGCAGAAATCCAATTTATTTTTATTTCCCTGGGGAACTCAGCATCTCACATGGCTGAGTGCCCTAACCAGTTATCCTGAAGGGGAGTGGTAGGCTCCTTATTTTCTTAACGCCACAAGAAATTGGTGTTGAGGTGTTGGTTTATGCAGCACATACATTAGGCTGTGTGTTAGAGTTCCTCTTTTTTATTGCCCATGGCAGCAAGGAGCTTGTCTGTGTATTCTTTTAAACTTAAGAAAGGGTTTACCTTGAACTAGGCACTTAAGAAATTAATAAGGGATAATCTCTGTCTCTCTACAAAGCATCTCTGCTTGTGCTTCCCTCACCTGTTCTTGTTTTCTCACTCTCCAACTGAAGGTGGAGGTGGTGGCTGGCAATATGAGAATCTGCTTCCTCAGGCTGGGAAGTCCCTTCTGGAAGGTGGAGAAGGAGGTCAAGCTTGTCCCCAAGCACTAGCCAAGCTCCAGTGGACCACCTCTGGTGGTTTTGGTGGGGGAGGAGGAGCTTGTACTTCTGGGGGAGGAGGTGGAGGGTACAGAGGTAAGTCTCCTGGGGAATAGTCATGATGACTAATTTTGTGCCCTTCAGAGCACCTGCAGGTCAGGGCTAGTGCTCTTAGTGCAGAGGACACGGCTGCAGAAGGTGAGGCACTGATACTTCAAGCTGAACAGTATGAAACCCACCCTATTCTCCACTATCTCTCTGTAACTGGGAAAATCAAGGTTATAAAGGTGTTCCTATGCGATCTAATATTTGGAAGGTGTGATGAAACACTCCTTGACCCATTCCCAAGTTACCCATTTTTTCTGTTCAAAACAAATACATTTTTACCTTGCTGAACTGAGACACCTACCTTAGATAAAGTCACTTCACTAAGTTTGATACTGGCTGGGTCAAGTGGGGGTTTGACATTGTAGAATCCAGTATCACTGGAAGACTGCAGATTGACCCCAGGTGATAATGGGAATAAATGTAACCCTTCAGAGACATCACACTTTTTGTAGCATGCAGCACTGATCAGCTGGCCATACTCTTCTCTCCCCAGGGGGACATGCCTCTGATATTGATGATATCACAGCCGATGGGCAGGATGGCATCTCTTTTGTGAACCCCATTGGAGAGATCTTCTTGCATCCCTTGGCAGGTACGATATGGTTCTTATTCTCATTTCTTTTCTTCCTCCTTCTTCCTTCTTCCTCTCTCTTTCCTCTCTTCTCCTCCCTCTTCTCCTGTCTTTGCTTTTTATTCATTTCATTAAAGCTTATTTCATGCTGCAGGTCAGATCTTTAGCTGTGGTCATTTCTTTAAATATTTCCATAGTACTCTGGGACCTTTTTTCTCTCAATCTCTAAACCAGGAGAGACATCAGTCATCAGGTTCAACCGCACATCCTCAGTCCCCGACTTTTCCAGGTCAATTCACTTCAAGGCCTCTCTGTTTGCTTAAGGAACCAAATATCTTCTTCCCTACTGATCCCCATCAGGCTTCTGACATGTCCACACTGTGTTGGACTATCTGCTCTCTTGCAGAGAAGGAGAGAAGTTGTAGGTACCTGCTGGGTTTTGTTTTGTTGGTTTTTTTACCTTACTGGAACAAGACAGGAAAAACTGAACTAAGCCCACCTGTTGTGTCTGATTCCTTGTTCAGCCATGGAGAGTCATGGTGAGGTGGAGGTTCAGATCTATCTTAACTGCAGCCACTGCCACTCAGACAACTGCAAGCGGGACCCTGACACCAACCTGCCAGTCTGCCAGTGTGAGATGGGGGCTGTGCTGGCCAACGACAATGTCACCTGCACTGGTATGTTGAGAAGTTTTAGCCTCATTGGATAACATCTCTGTGCTTTATATCATCTCTCCTTCTGGCTATTTTGAAGTTCAATTCCCAAGTTACAGCGAGTGGCTCCAGTAGACAAGGTGTTGTGAGAAATGTCAGCCAAATGTAGGACTGAGAATTCCTTATGACCTTTGCTTACATGCTGAGCTGCATCTCTGCCACCATCTCCAACATTCACATTCAGATTAGGCAGGAGGTAAAATATCTGTAAAGCGACATGGTGTGAATTTCCTGAATGGGCTCAGTGTATCAGATATTTAAGCATAAATACCTTTCCAGGATAACGTACCACCTACTGCTGAGTTATTTAAGCCACAAATTACTTCCTTCCACAGCAGTTTCCCACTGTGCCTGTCAGCTGATGCTCTGTACTCACAGTTATTTCCTCTCACAATCTCTTGGAGCTCCAAAACATCAAGACTGTAGAAATTTTCAACTTATGAGTAGTGATGTTACCCATTTATAGAAAACTGAAAAATGGATAAGAAATCTGTGTTTTATCAGTTAGTGTTCTATCTTCATAATGATTTTTAAATTATTTAGGTATTTTTTCAACCTTCAGGGCTACAGAGGGATTTGCTGTAATTTTTATAGGATGCTCTGACCATGATCTCTGTGCTGTTTTCTGAAATACAAGCAACCTTCAGAGGGATGCTTTACAGTAGCTCTTGTTTTCTGATTAATGCACCTCTATTTTTATTCTTCCAGTGCCTCAGGTTCCTATACCAGAGGGACAGCTGCCTCTCCCCCTCCTCTTATCTGTGGTGTCTGTGATTGTGGTACTTGGAATGATCCTCACTTGTGGCAGCCTGTCTATCAGTAAGATATATTACTTCTTATCACCATTTCACTTGGCTTTTCCCAGTTAAATTAGACAAAAGGAGACCACCTGGCCATGTGCCACTGCTTTCAATACTTGGAGCCAAAGCGTTGTGCTCTCCTAAGTGGATTGGAGGAACAGGGAAAAAGAAGTGATAGAAAACATCACCACCCACAGTCAGGCACAAGCATAGTCCCAAAGGGTAAGGACTGCTCTTCCCTGGTATTTGCCACAGAACAAAAGAGCTAGGAAAGCCTTCTTAGCAGATGTTTCTGTAGCAGCCACTGCAATACAGGATGAAATCACAATCTGTAATCAAATGTATAATTCATTCAGGGACATGGTTTGATTTTTGGGACTCTATGTCAGCAAGATATCTTGTGGAGCACTCTTCCTCAGCCAATGTACAAAGCTGCATAGGAAACCTAAGTTGTTCCCAGGTGATTAGGTGCCTGCAGAAATAAGACTGTTTGCATATCCAGTACTAAATCACTGAAGAGTGTGAAGAAGAGCATGATACTGGCAAGCTAAAGATGTTTCCAGACCATTTATAATTATGGTATTGGTGTAGTTCTGTTCTGTGTGGCCAGCATTATCTTTTCTATCCAGCTGTTGATCTTGTTTGTGCATTTTTATTTGTCTCCTCACCTGCAGTTTATCACCTGAAGAAGCAGCAGCTGGAAGGAGCCAGAGCACGACTGCAGAGCCCAGAATACAAACTGAGCAAAATCCGTACATCTGTCATCATGACTGATTACAACCCCAACTACTGCTTTGCAGGGAAGGCCGCCACTCTGAGCGAGCTGAAGGAGATCCCAAGGAAGAACATCTCCCTGCTTCGGTGAGAAAACAAGGGCCACCTCTCTGACTAACTGCAAAGCATCTAGTCCAAGTCAGCCAAAATACAACAGATGTGATACTTGCTATGTTCTCTAAGATAATTTGATTCCATAAAGTTCTCAAGCAGAAGTATAAGATCATGAGTCTCCTGTTCCGTGTTCCCAACTACAGCTATTTCACCTCTACTGTGATTGTGGTTTTTTGCACTTGCCTCCTGGCAGTATCTCTCTTCCAAATCTATAGCAGTATGTCTGTTTCAACATTTCATATCACAAGGAAATTTCCTGTCACAAGGAGATACATGCTAGGTTGCTCTTCAACTCCATATCATCCAGATGATACTGATCGAAGTTACATAAACTTCAGAAGGAAAAATTTGATCATTCTTATGTCTTACAGAATCTCCTGAAGACATCAGTCTGCAGCCACCTTTATTCTGTTGTTTTACATTTTTCTCGTCTTGCTATTGCCATACTTGGTGATAGGCCCTAGGACTGAGCAGGTCTATTTTTTGTTCAGAACCATCAAGGATCCAACCTCTCTATTTTAGTGGTAGTAACTAAAAATACTGATAAGCTATTTTCAGAAGTTTTGAGATGAAAACAAAACTCTGTTGTTGATTTGTCTTGTACGGGATGAAGAGAAGAGCTTGGCCAACACTGGATCCAAGGACATAAAACATCTGTTCCCTCTCTTCTTTTCTTGCAGGGCACTAGGACATGGTGCATTTGGTGAGGTTTATGAGGGAACCGTGGTAGGCATTGCAGGGGATCCCAACCCTCTACAAGTGGCTATCAAGGTCAGTACCCAGAAATTTCTTATACAGCAATAATTACCCATAAGAGCCATGTTATCTTATCACTATGCCAGCTGGAAATTCACATTGATCACATGCTTAATGGCATATGCATATGTGTGATGCAGGCTGGCACATATTGCTGCATCCAGGCATTATCAACTTTGATTTGAGTGCTTTCTCCTAAGTTTTTCACATGATATATTTAAAAATTTGTATTGTTTCTCAGTTACTTCCCTTTATATTGAGACTAGTGTTTTTCTACTCTATGTGAAATTTTCAGGTCGTCCCTTGATATTGCACACTGTTGAAGATGCTGTTGTAAATATACATTGCGATATCACACTAATTTCCCTATTATTAATGGCAACAGATGACAGGCTGGTTTTCTCTGAAATTACTGCCATTGCCTCAGGATTTGTCAATTACTCAGCCCTGAAGTTAAGGATGCTCATAGTCTGCTTCTGTTATTTTATAAGCTTGTTACTTAGAGAACCAAATCTCCTATGAGTTCAGCTCAAGAACACAGCCTTCGTTAATAAAAAGAAGTTCTACGGTTATTCATCCTGTCTTTTATGTAATGAATTTGCCTGTGCCACTGTACAAATGTGGATGAAAACCCAGGACATTAGTAAGCAGTTGGAACTGCCCAACTGCCCGGTTTCACTATCCAGACTGGAAGAAGCACCAGAGCACAGTGGCAAACAAAAGAAGATCAGCATGTTGTTCATTTGTGGTAATCCAGTTCATCTGTATCAGCAGAAGATGCTGTCCAAACCTGCTGGCAGGAAAGAAAGCTATAGGGGAGTGTGACACAAGTGTTTAAATCAAGTGGCTGTATGTGTCATACGACATGCAAGCATGTGCTGCAATGTGGACACAAAGAACAGGGAGAATAAATAACCGTCATTTCAAAGAGCTTTCTAGGTCTGTAAGTCCCTACCTAATATTTTTCTTCATGTGTATCTGAAGCTATTTTTGCTCCAGAAGCGTGCATAGAGTTCAATTCACACAGAAAAATCTTCGAGTAAGTCAGTGGTTTCCTATTCTTACTTTAACTAGCAGATAGGTCACATGCAGTGCAATAAACTGGGCACTGAAAGGATGAGCCCCCACTCATAGGTTCCTGCGGTGATTTACATGTCACATGCTCACTCTTTTTTTTTTCTTTTTTCCCCTTTTTTCTCTGGTGGTCATGCAAATATTCTCAATTGTTTGGTGGGGTGGCCCTCACTGCCTTTACCTCTCAACAGACCCTGCCAGAAGTCTGCTCTGAGCAGGATGAGATGGATTTCCTGATGGAAGCATTGATTATCAGGTATAGTTTAAGGGGTTTTTTACTGATGGGGGGCAGGGGGGGGAAGAGTAATGCAAATTATCATGAATCATTTATCCCCTTGCCAATGTTCAGAAAAGAAATTCAGTCTTATTTTTCACCAGAAGGTGTTTTAATAGCATATAAGTTACTGGTTTCAGCTACTTGTTTATCTCAAACAAGGTAACTGAGGTTCTTTTGTTGCGCATCTCTGGTGCTTTAATGCCAGTAGGCAACTTGGCTGCATACAGCAGTGGAACGGAGAAGAGAATCAGAAGGACAAGAAGGGTCATGGTTGAGACAAAAACAGTTTAATAGGTAAAGCAAAATCTGTGTGAGGAAGCCAAGCAGCGTTAAAGAATTTATTCCCTACTTCCCATGAGCAGGCATGTGTTCAGCCATCCCAGGAAAACAGGACTCCATCATGCACAGCAGCTACTTGGGGAGACAAATGTCAAACTCTGAACTACCCTTTCCCCTCCTCCTCCTTCTTTCCTCAGCTTTTATTGCTGAGCATGACACCATACAGTATGGGATGTCCCTTTGGTCAGCTGGAGCCAGCTGTCCTGGCTGTGTCCTCTCACAACCTCTTGTCCCCACAGCCTTCTCACTGCAGGGGAGGGGTGTGTGTGTGGGTGTGTGTGTGAAAAACCTTAATGCTGTGTAAGCACTGCTCAGCAGTAGCTAAAATATCAATGTGTTATCAACACTGTTTCGATCACAAATACAAAATATAGCACCATATGAGCTACTGTGAGGAAAATTAACTCTATCCCACCCAAAAATCATTACAACAATTTAACAAAGATTTCTGTTGATTGGGTCTGCCGGTCCTGTTCAGAGGAGTAAGAAGGTAAAGCATTTTCATACAGATGTGTTCTGCATTTGATTTGATGTCTTTGCAAGCTTGACAGGACCTTTATAAGGTCCCATCTGCATGACCTTCTGACAGTGAATTATAAGATCTATAAAACCTTCCTGAAAAAGATAGCAGACAGCCACTCCTATTACCACCTGCACTTTAAGTACTCCAGTCTTGGAATTTACTTCATTAACAGAAATCCATAACCTTAAAACAATAGTAGGGTCAAGGGTGACTTTAAAATGGTAGCATAGCTGGGATTGATTGTAAGTATTCAGAATTTATCCATTTTGAATTCATGCAATGTGGAGTTCCTCTTCTCATGTCTAGCCCAGCTCATACTTAGATGCTGTTTTTCTGCTATTAAAGCATGAATCTCATGACATAGTGCCACTCCCTACAGTCTGCAAGAACTTTGGTAGCTGAACAGGAGGTAACACTGATGTATGTTTTTTTTAAAAGAGCAATTTTAATCAATTAAGGAGTGCCTTGATTCACTTAGTAGCACATGACTCTTTCTCTTCCCCAATTTCCTTTCTATTTTTAGTCCCTTTATTATCTAGGTAATCATTATCTGAGGGAAGATGCTGCTAATGACTGAGTCTTACTGTGCTTCGTGACAACCTCAGCTTCCTTTTGTGACAAACAGAATCACAAAGGCAGCTGCTGCAGTAGGTGTTAGCTGAGTCCCTCTGGCAGACTAAACACCGAACTGAGTCTCCCAGCTAGACAGCACTATGTCCAAAATAACCAACGCTGAATTAAAATCCCTACCCGTCAGGACTTTGTATCACAAATGCCGATGAAAATTGCATGCTTAACTTATCCCTCTCATGTCACTCTCATCTTTCAGTCAGTGTGTCCATTAAATTCCGTCTTCAGACAGAAGGCTCTGCTTTGCTTTTAGCTTCTCATACCTTCTGTTGAAGGCTTTTCATGGGCAAAGTCAGGCATAACCCTGTTCTTGGGGCTGTCATAACCAGAGAGGCACTTTGATATGGCTGAAGTTTTTTGGTAACGGCATCAGGATTTGCTTCAATCCAGGTTGTCAAATCTCAAGGCACAATGAGAGTGTGATGGATGTTGGCCAGGTATTAATGCTGTGTTTCTCTTCCATGTGCTGTGACCTTGGTTTTCAGTAAGTTCAATCACCAAAATATCGTGCAGTGCATTGGTGTCAGCCTGCAGACGCTGCCTCGCTTCATTCTGCTGGAGCTCATGGCTGGAGGAGACATGAAGAGCTTTCTTCGGCAGAACCGACCCAGGACGGTGAGAGAACTTCCCTGCTAGGCTTGTGGCTGATTTTAGTATGACTGCTTTTATGTTTTTATGAATTGGATAAAGGCACTGAAGCCAAGCTAGGCTGTGCGTGTCCCAGCTGCCACAGACTTCCAGATACCTGTGTCTGTCTGCTTGATGCAAGCAGATGGCAGTGAGACAAAATGAAAGCAGGGCCAGAAACTCCAGTTTATTAGTAACTGAGGAGGAAATAGTAAAATCCTGTCCTGCCATTCCAGACTTCTCTGCCAATTAGACTACAAATTAATGGGCTTTCTTTCCTCAATACCTGCTTTGTTTTTGTGTACTGAGATGGCACGTGAAGAGCTAAAGTTATAATCAGAATTCAGAGCACTAAGTCTTCAGCAGGTGTGCATTGGCACCATATGGAGAGGCACAAATTTATACCAGTTGAAGAGCTGAGCCTAATTTATTTGATATATCTCGGGCTTTGATTAGCAGTGTAGTAATTTCTCCTCACCCTTCCTGAGAGCAATAAATAAGTTCCTAGGGGAAAACTGAGAAAATTTCCCCATGGGGAATTATATAAGGGGGTGAAAATAAGCAGGGCTCCTGGAAAAAGTCTTCTTTATTGCTCTTAGGGAAGTGCAGATGGTGAAGGGTTAGTACCAGTCCTGGAGTCCTGTGGTAAAGCATCCCTTTTTTGCATACTGCTCCTGAGGGTAATCACTGTTCTTCTGCCAGGACAGATAAGCTGATGAATGCTGATGTTGGTGTAAAGATGTGCACTTGTGCATCTTTACTCTCTCTCTCTCTCTCTCTCGTTCATGCACTAATTTCTACTGGTAATTTATTGACTCGCTCTTTAAAAGTGGGCGCTTTTTTTTTCTCTTCCACCTCACCTTTTAAACCTGCTTGTCTTTTGATTTCACATAACACAGTAGGGAATAGTTCTCTCCCATCCCCTTTAACAGGCTATTCACACCAGGCCATAAATCTCTTGCTAGCTTGCACTCATGTATGGTGCTCAAGAGAGGTGAAATCTCCTGAAAGTTTTGGGGATTAAATTAGAGTTTACTCATTTTCTAACTCTTTGATTTGATCTGCTTTATGTTCCTCTTGCTCCCAACTCATTTAACCCTTCCCTCATCCTGTATGTATGTCTCTTCCTTTCCTTTCTTCTGTCCCTCTCTGATTATCCCCTGCCTGAATTATATTCTTCTACTCCACTCTCCTTCCCTTACCATTTCCTGTCCTTTTCCAGAATCAACCATCCATGCTAACAATGCAGGACCTGCTGAACATAGCTAGGGATATTGCCTGTGGCTGTAAATATCTGGAAGAGAATCATTTCATCCACAGGTAGGAGAAACAGTCTCTTCTGATGTGTCTCAAGGTGCATGAGGCTCATAAATTTTCTGTTTGCAGTGGATTAGACAGGACTAATCTCCACAGGGGAGGCAGATTATTTCCTCTACCAATACAGGCTTGTGCTTAGATGTCCAGGTGGATCTCCTTGGTTTTTGTTAGGAGTTAGGCTCTGCACTGTTCTTTGCACTCCTGGAGGGAGAGGAATATTCTGTTCCAAATGAGAGGGTTTAAGTATTAATTTTTCGGGTGCCTGCAATGTAAAGACAGTTGAGATTAGCCCTGTAGTCCACTAGATGGTAGTGTCACTCTGTGTTGGCTGCTAAGACAATAAAGTATTAATTTACTTTCCCATCTCCCTATCTTGACTTCAATGCTTTCCCTATTCCACCAGCACAGGACAGTCCATAATATTTGAGCCAAAGACTAGAGAAGGGTACAGCAGGGATAACAGGAGATAAAAACACATCTCAGCCTTCTTTTCCAGCTCAGTGGCTGAACTGCTGCATGGTCTTGGGAAGCCCATATTTGTCTCTTCAAACTCCTTTTTTCTCATTTGTTGAGAAAAAAAATATTGATATAGCATGCTTCAAATAAGAACAAAATATTATAGAAGAGATGAAGGTTATAGTTATCCTTTTAAAACTCCCGGTTGGGTATTGAAGTCCTTCATTTTTGATTAAGAATTGTTTCAGCTCATAATGTTCCCAGGCATAGTGGGCAGGTAGATTCCTTACTATGAAGTGCATGCTGTGTTCAGCCCTCGTGTGTAAAGGAGAGAAGAGCCCTTGCACACCAGAGGGTCACACAGGCTCCAACCAAGCCAAGGTGCAGCCTGGAGATGAGCAAGCAGGCAACCAACTCACCCACATGCAGAGAGTGCGTACCTACGTGTGGGGCTGCACGGTACAGACATGGGCAACAGTGCGCAGGGGCTGGAGAAACCCAGGGAAACAATGGCAAGCAGCAGTTGGAGCAAAAAGCCATGAGGCTGAGATATGGTAATATGTTATATGGCTTTATGATTGGAACATCTGAAACAGTTTTCCGACTCATTTATATTGCAACAATAAGGAAGTTCCGGTGGAAAAGGGTTCGAGTTTTCTGTCATTAAAAAAGAGCAGTAAGAACATGCAACAAGTTTTTGCTCTTGGGTCTCTTAATAACTACATGAGAGGATCAGTATTCCAATTGGAAACTTCTGAGTTAATCACTACAGCATTATTTTTAAAAATCCTTACTGTAATAGTAACAGCAGCATATCACTTTAAAAAAAATCTCTGGGTCAATCTTTGCACTGTTAGATCTCTAATATAAGCAACCTGGGAATGGATTCATTTTGCCTTAGCCAACAATTCAATAAATCTGAACACAAGGAATTCCTCTCAGGTTTTGTATTAGTATTTGTTAGTGATGTCAGCATTACTTAGAGTGGGTTGGGAAATGAAGAAGGTTTTCATTACAGATAATGAAGGGTAAAATGTAGTGTAGTGGGGTTGTAGAGAGGTCTCTACGGGACAGGAATTGTCGTCTAGGAGTTACAGCTGATAATGGAAGAGAAAGCTGAACCTGACTTCCAAATCCTGAGAAATTTTTCAAGGCTGGCAATGTGAAGAAACATGTGAGCTGTTCAAGGAGCTTATTGTTCTTGGCAGTCAACAGGACCCCCACAGTGCTATGATTTTAATGAGTTTCTTTTCCAAATGCGTATTTAAAATGAACAGAAATCTTTTAGCCTTGGCCACGAAGGCATCACTTCAATTTCTCACAAGCTAAACTTGCACCCAGCAAACAGCTGCTTCCATATGGAGCTTTGCTTGATTCCAAGGGAGATATCCAGAAGTAACAAAGCAACAGATTACCAAATCTGGTTCTACATTACTTTTCAAGCAGTTTACTAAGACTGTCCAACAGCATCACATCTGTAACTGATGGCAACACTGCTGAGATGTCCCTCTTTTAAAAAAGTAGAGCAAGAAAGAAATCTGTCATAATGTAATTGAAACAAAAGAAGTTGGATCTGTTCCTCTTCTGGCACGGATGCTGTTTTCTGCCTTTGTGAAAGAAGGTGCGTATGGGGAAAGCTTGGCAAATGCTGGGTAGAAGATATAACTCAAATGCAGTTTAAGAATTGTGGTTAGTAAAAATGATAATGTAACTGGAATTCTTTCTTTTTCTAACAGGGCTCTTCTCATTTATGTAACGATTACTCAACTAAGGCTTGCAGGACTGGGTCTAATACTTTTTTCTTTATTCCCTTAACTACTTAAGAGTTTCGAATTAGAATTAATTCTTTAATGTTTTTTTAAGAGATATAGCTGCAAGGAATTGCCTTTTGACCTGTACTGGACCAGGACGAATAGCCAAAATTGGTGACTTTGGAATGGCCAGGGATATTTACAGGTAAGTGAATGGCAATTTCAGTTCTGTGAGTAACTCGGTAATCTGTATAATTTTGATCAGTTTGAACTTTCTCATGATATGTGAAGCAGTGGAACCATCCATTAGGTGTCTGAATTTGATGACCAGTTAACTAACTTGTGTTAACAGACTGTAAATTAACACATCTATGCTTATGAACCAATCCACTTCGACTGTGGTCCCAGGAAACTACAAACACTTGTGGACCCTAAAACAAGCATAGGCAAATTTATTAGCTACTTGTTCATGAATAATCTTAAATTGAAATTAAAATTTAAAAACCCCAGCAACCATGATTCTCACTTTATGATGTCAAGAAGACTTGCTGCAGCAACACCCTGTGCAAAGAACTAGCGAGTTTGATGTCTTGAGCTGTGCACAAGAACATCCTCACTTTCCATCTCAGTTGCAAAGAGGATATAAAATCCTGCTTCAAAGCACTATTTGTGTTGATGACTTTTCCTTTTTCTCCCTTGGCCCCCACTGTTACATGCAATCCCCAGCTGCTGTTACAGTACTGATCTTTTCTGTATCGAAGCCCTTTCAGGCTGCGTGACGTTCTCTGTGCATTTTGTCTTTCCCAGAGCAAGTTACTACCGCAAGGGAGGAAGAGCCATGCTTCCTGTCAAATGGATGCCACCAGAAGCTTTTCTAGAGGGCATTTTCACCTCTAAGACTGATACCTGGTAATAAATGTCTTTTAACCACTTCTTCTACTCACTGAAAAGCATCAAGAAATGTACTGCTCAAGAAAAAAAGTATGCTCAGCAGGAACCTTAAAAAAATGTCAGAATTTCCCAGAAAAATACAAGAAGTCTTCCCACTGCATTCAGAAGTATGGCTAAAGAATCCTGAATAAGAACTAAAAAGTCTAATGTAAATAGAGTTAATAAGAACTTGCTATTCATAAATGCAGAGTATCATATAAAGCCAGTCAAGAAGTGAAAAGCAAAAGCAGATTAGATTTTGAAGAATCTCAGTTAAAAATCCAGAAAAATATCATCAAATACTTCCCTTGGCCTTCAGAATTCGGTTTCCATCAGTGACAGGGTCTGCTTATACACCATGTAAATGACTCTGTACCACCCATGATTCCTTTTTTGTATATTTTTTCTTGTTGCATATAAAATGACAGCAGATTTAATCAGAAGTCCTTGCTGGTTGCTGAGGAAACAATATTTATGTATTGATTTCTCATGCAACTTCAGCTTTCTTTAAAATAAGCACCCCCGCAACAGTAGCACATTCGGGTACAGGTGCTGGGGAATGGAAGCTTTCCAGTTGCTTAAGAATGCCTCTTTGTATGGTAGATCCTTCAATATGCTGTACTGAGACATTCCCTCAAATGCCACACTGACCCAGTTTCCTGAAGTTGTTAGTGATGCCGGAAGACAAAGGATTGCTTATCAGCACCAAACTGTGAGCAGCCAGCACTAAATATTTTGAAGGAAAGTGCTGCAGTTCCTGTAATGGGCTATTATAAGTAACATGCATATACTGGAAATTTGACCTTTGTAGAAAAAGTGACTGAAAATTCTGACCCTGCTGACATCCTGGCAGAACTCTCTTGACTTCCTTGTGTCTAAGTCATACATAATTTCTAGGGCACTGACTATCTGACCCGTGGATGTAAAAAAGCACAACCATATCAAAAATGCTGCTGCCTTTCAGTTTCACTGGATGTCTCTTCCTTGATTTTATACTTGAGCATCTTGTTCTGAAACACTGATCCAAATGTTAAGGAAACAATTGAAGGTCCCTGTCTGACCATCCAGGGGCCACTCCAGCAGTCACACTCGCACCACCTGAGCTGGGTAGAGGCCCTTTCACAGCTACATCTCCCACACTCACAGTCAGACCATGTTTCCTTACCAGCTTGGCCCCAGGTTTCCCATAGCAGGGACTCAGAGGTCAGGATCCTTAAAATAATTTAATCAAGATGCAACAACAAAATAACAACTTGAGCTCATTCCTCTGAGGAGGGACCCCAAACAAAGGAAGCCCTGGGCTTTTATATTCTCACAGTCTAAGCATGCCACAGTCTGGAGTCATTGGCTCCTGCTGTGTCTCTGAGTGTCCAGTCACCTGGCAGTGCCACAGGTCCTCCTCCCCTTTGTTTTGCAGAGGGTCGGTGCCAGGTCACAGCCTCTTGCCTTGGGCTTCTACCACCCAGAGCTCAACCTGCAGCCAAGTTACCAGCACCAAATGTATTCCTCAACACAAACATCTCAAGTTTTCCCAAGTAAGGCAAGAAATGTCCATGCTAGATCTAACAGTTCTTTTCAGTTCGACCATACACAGCCAAGGGTACTCTGGCATTTCCTGCTCTAGTAACAATGAATGCAGCAGAAATAACACCTTCAGAGTTGTTAAATATTGTGAAACCCCTGCAAAACTTGATTTGGAGCTTGAGCAAAGGTTTTGATTGATTGGGGTGTCTTTTCATGTAAACATTGACTCATAATCACACTAATTGCACATTACTGTGGTTGAACTGCAGCTTTGAAAGGTCATTGCTGTGGTGTTGCCTGCACAGCTGCAAGCTAGGTTTGTGGGGCACAAATGAAACCTGATTGGTATTGTTGGCTGGTTTCTGACACAGGTCCTTTGGAGTGCTGCTTTGGGAGATTTTCTCTCTAGGCTACATGCCCTACCCTTGCAAAACCAATCAGGAGGTGCTGGAATTTGTCACCAGTGGAGGAAGAATGGATCCACCAAAAAACTGTCCAGGACCAGTGTAAGTGTTTCCTTTCTCTCACAAACCAAGGTGTAGTAGGTGTCAAACAAGTAGACAAAGGCACCTCTAGTCAGGGAATGGTGATTGCCCTCCGTGTTAGGTGGGTATTGCTAAATGTCTCCTGAGCTACGGCCTCTTGTATACAGCTTAGAGCACTACAGGATTTGCTTTAAGTAGTGGTCCCCTAATCAGACAGGATGCAGGGATATAGAAATTACATACCCACTTTTGCACTCCTCCTTTGGGCCATGTACCGAGTGTGGTTCCTTGGACCCCTGATCACTTCATACTGAAACACTTTTTACAAAATGATCTTTCTTGATCAATTTTTTTTTTTTTTTACTTACTTTAAGGTACCGGATCATGACACAGTGCTGGCAGCACAGCCCAGAGTATCGGCCAAACTTCTCTACCATCCTGGAAAGGATCAAGTATTGCACACAGGTAGTGGTCTTTGGTATCCAGGTGGATGATAATCTATGGAATGACAACTATCCAAAGACATTAGCTTTAGTCCCTTAAGCAAGTGAAGGGTCCTGACAGACTGATATAATTACTTTACTAGCATGGTGGTGCTGTTGGCTCTTTTCCAGTGCCCATCCTCACTCTCCCATCTTCCACCCAGCCAAAATGAGCACACATGGTTCCTGTGCAAATGGGCGCTTTTAGCTCTCATCTTATTCAATAGCAAAATGTCCTTCACTTTGTGATGGAAAGGTACTTAGATCTCTTTCAGGTCCATATTCTGACCTTGCCTAATGTTTCTCAAAAGCCACAGCTGAATAGTTATGGAGTGGAGCGGGGGAATGAAATGGCACAGTGAGTTCACCATCCAGTAGCATTTAATAGCTACAGATCTGGATTCTACCTCACAAGAGAGAAATTTTATACTACAGGCCCTCACCTGAGTCACTGATTTCAATGAAACACAGCCTCATCTCAAAGGAAGCATGTGAGTCCCAACAGCATGTGATACCCAGATGGAACATAGCACCTTGTATGATGTGCAGGAGTATTGCCCAAACCTGTGACAGTCACCCTGAAGGTGTAACAGATTCTCGTCTCTGTTTTTCAGGACCCTGATGTGATCAACACTGAGCTGCCCATGGAGTGTAGCCCCACACCAGAGGATGAAGGAAGTACGGTCATGCGCCCAAACATTTCCAGTGGGATAGTGCCACTGCTGGTAAGCCCTTCTCTCACACCTCAGACAACACCTAAGACACTGGAATCCCACCATGCTGGGCACAAACTTGTACAGTGTCCACAAGAGCTACTGGTGGAGAACCTGAGCAACCGGACTGCCCGAGGGCCCAGCCTGCCATGCCTCAGTGATTTCAACAGTGGGTCGTGGTTCCAGCAGACCTCAAACCAGAAGCTGGAGCTCAGCAATCCATCTGTCCATAGACTTAAAAACAAAACAAAAAATCTTTGGAACCCAACCTATGGATCATGGGTCCTAGAGAATATCTGTCACTTCAGCCCCAGCTCCAAGCTCAAAGCAAATCCAGAGCGGGAAGATTCAGGCTTTGATGGGAATTGCAGTTCTCCTAGCTCTCGGGCATCTCCAGCATCTCCAAGTCGAAGTACCTGCCCTCACCTGGATATCAGTGGGATTGAACTGGTGAAACTCCAGACTTTCCCCTGTGGCAATGTAAATTATGCTTACGATGACCTGTGCTACAGTGCTGAGCACCAGCCATCAGCCTTAGCTGAGGTCAGAGCAGCTGTGCTAAGGAGCTCCAGTCTGCACAGAGATGAAAAGCCTTTTTGCAAAACAGAGAAAGCGTCAAGAGAGAGGGACTCTGGTCTGTCTTTGTCAGATGACCTGAGTGTTACTCCAGTATAGTAGAAATGGTTCTTCCAAAGATCAGGGAATGTGTGTGTCTGAAAGGACTGCTTCCTGTTTCACTTACTTCCTCCACTTTAGGTCCTTCAGATGGGTGAAGTTTCAACATCAGGAATGTTCTGCTTCCTCTGTCTACCTACTGGATCCCCAGATTGTAAAAGACACTTGCATTTCTATCTCTGTCCTTCAAATGTGTTCCACTGAACCAGCTTAGAAGTGGAGAACAATGGCATTGCTTGTCTGATTCAGAATACAGTTCATAAGGAAAGAACTCCTTCTCAATCTGCTCAGGTGAAAAGAAATGGACCTACCATCCAGCTGCAGCATTTGGATGGAAATAATGACCAACACAGGTTATGCTTCATTCTGAACCAAGAATCCAAAAATGTGTGCTGTTGGTTGCAAGCAGCAACATTCCCAAGAGCTTTTTACAGTTCTGGTGAATTACTAATGCTTATGCACTATAAGGGAAGTAAAAAAAAATAGCAGCCACATTTGCATCTGTTTTATTAGTAGACCTTGTGGAAGCTATTGCTCAAATTGGAAGCAGTAGGAAGAACGAAAAAAAAAATCAGGCTCCTCTGAGCATGTGCTTTGTAAACAAGCAATGAAGAGGAAAACATTTACCATCAAAAATAGTATTCCTTTGAATAGTGAAGGAAATGTGCTGTTTGCCTCATGGTGTTGCTTTCCTCACAGCTCCTGGCATAGAAGGGGCAGGTGGTTTTTCAAGGAAGGGTGAGATGCATGACATGATGAGAAATGGACTGTCTTTATCTTTTAATGGACTTTACTTAAGATGAACGTCATTTTTGTAAGTACTTTGATATTCAGCATTAATTCCCAGTGCTATGTTGGTAAGCACTAAGCTGAGGTTCTCGGGTAACTGTCTAGCATTTGGTGTGCTGGAGTTCTCGGTTTTAATACTCTGAGGTAGAAAGTAATGCAAAGGAGAGGAATAGCGAAGGGAAACCTAATGTAAATCCTACTTCGGGTGTTCTTTATACAGGAGGGTAGAATAGCTCAATCATTTGAGAAAGCCAAAACCATGACTTGGCTTCACACAGCTGAGCAGGTCATAATTCTTCCTTGCCTTGCAAGTGCACAGACTTGCTGGTAAACGTAGTTGTTTGTTTCCAAGGCAGCTCATTTCTAAGGCTTTCTTCAGTTGTTTAGGATCTAAATGGATGTTTATGGATTAAAGCTGCAAAATAAGGAGACTGAAAAGGCAAGTAGTTTGGATTGAGTCTGAACCGTCTTGGAAGCATTCTGTCCTTAATGTCACACTATCAACCTACAGTGGCAAATTACGTGCTTTGTGTGTAATCAAGTTGTGTAGGGAGATGCCACTTGTAGACTTCTCTGGTTCCTTTCTGAGGCAAGAGGTTCTCTGGTACATGCTTTATACTTAGTGATCAGCTGCATGTACAGTCTGAAGGCGCGGGCCAGCAGGCAAGGATTTGCTTTGACCACACAGACTTCCTGTCCTTTACGTCAGTCAGGGTGGACACAAATGGGTTGTGGTAAAGAAAAGCACAGACTGAAGAGTCTGAATCCATCCTCAGTGAAAGGCATCTTTGGCACAGGTTTACGCTTTTTTGGTCTGACTTGCTATCTGTTCCATGCTTTCTATATTTTTAGACCTTTGACTTTAGAATGGAATTTTGCTCAATGTCATTTCAGAGCATATAAATATCTTAAGAGCAGGTGTCAAGAGGACATGAGCAGACTCATTTCAGCAGTACCCAGCAACAGGACAAGGGGTAACGGGCACAAACTGAAACGCAGGACATTCCACCCGAGTATGAGAAAAAAAAACTGTTTACTTTGAGGGTGACAGAGCACTGAAACAGGTAGCCCAGAGAGGCTGTGGAGTCTCCTTCTCCAGAGACACTCAAAACCCACCCAGACATGATCCTGTGCAACCTGCTGTAGGTGACCCTACTTTAGCAGGAAGGTTGGACTAGATGATCTTTGGAGGTCCCTTTTCATGCCAGCCCTTCTGTGATTTCCAGACACAAAGGGTGATGATGGCCACCTTTCAGCAAAGACCTGTATGCTGTGGAAATAATTCCAAATCCAATGTGTTGTAAAATGACAAATGGTCCAAAGAGAGGGGTCCCTCTGTGTGCGGCAAATTTCAGTAGTAGTGTGGGGACTGAGGGGGTTAGTGACCAAGGGAGATGGATGACCTTGCCTCATGCCCTTCCTCCCCTTTCACCTTTGCTTTAGCTCTCTAGCTTCTTTCACATTTAGCTCATTGCCTGTCCTGTCTTACATCCACAAGTTGCTACAGCCCAGTTAGATGAGGCAGAAAAGCCCATTTAGCGGGAAATTTTCTCATTCTTTCCTCTTGCAAAAGCTAACATTTTTGGTCATATTTCAGACTGGCCACCTCTGGAACATGCTAATCAAAAATAAATGCATTTACTTTTAGCTAATTGGAATTTCATCAGTTTATCCTTACCTTTCAGATTGTATTACTCTTATGGTTCATGCATTAGCAGTTTTTTCCCCCAAAGGTGACCTATCAAACTTTCCAGCAGTTACGACTTGGTGCCAGCAACTTGGCCCCTTCCTCCCTGAATGTAAGGCCACAGCAGAGTGCAGTGATCCTGGTTCAGCTGCAGTGGACGTGATGGCAGCTTGCTCTTCAGCCCCTGTCGGTCCTGAGCAGAGCACTGGTGGTCATGACCATGCTTTTGCAGGCCCATTATGAATCTGCTTTCGATTCTCCTTAGTCATTAGCAGGGGCTGGAAACTGGTGGCAAGAGGAGTGAAATACTGGCTTGTTCAGAAGCCATGGGAAGTTAACTACACCACCTTTGCTTCCCAGAGACTTTCAATGAAGTAGCAGACACAAGACAATTCTTCATATTTTTAACGTGGAAATGACTGTACAATACCCCAAGATTCCAGTGAGAAGCAGGAGGATCCCTACTGTCTGGATGGTTACCCAGCTTGAGCTACCACTGTTTTCCCCCTGTGCAGCACTTGCCTCACCATCATTCACAAATTTATAAAGGCCAGTAGTGATAAAACCAGGGAAGCCATTGAAAAGTGCAGTGAGAGGAGAGCACAGTTCTATTACCAGCACCACGGGCAGTCTTGGCTGCAGCTCTGCCTTCACTTTATGAACAAAGTCCAAGTCCAGCACATTGGATAAATACCTGTTTTTACTGAAAAGCTGCATCAAGGTACTCATTTACAGGAAGCACAGACAAAGCTGCACTGAAACTGAACAGAATTCCATCCTCACCAGGATCTTATCCCTAAGAGTGATCAAGAGTGGGGTGTTGAAGAGCAACTGTAAGAGTAGGGTAAGCATGTATTGATTATTTATTTCCAAGACAGACTCTGACGGTTTACAGCAGCATTTAGCTCATGGCTGTACTGAGCCAGATTCAGTCTCTTCTAACAAGACAAGACATGGAGCTGCAGGTACCAAATGGGCACTAAAAGAAAGAGCTGGAAATTTTAAAAGAATCTGCATTAGCAACCTCAATTTTGTACAAGCTCTTAACTCTCTCAAATGGAATGATCTGTCAGCATATTGCCATGAATCTTTGATCTGTAGTCTTTTTTTAGATGCTGTTTAAAAACCCTCACAGACAATCAATTTTTATTTAATATCCTGGAGGAAATAATGTTAATATTGCTCCTGTCGTGACACTGAACGCTACATGCTGTCCAAACCATTTTATCTCAAAAGAAAAAACCAACAATTGCAGTGATACACACTACAACCTTCAGTCCTTCAATCCTGAGACTGAAACTTACTGTTTGAACAATCAGAGATTTCATAGTGCTCAACTGCTACCACTGCAAAACATAACTTGCTTGAAACCATTTTTTAAGGAGACATTTTTAGTGCATAACCAATGAGTTAAACCTATAGCGTCAAAATTAGATTACTTTGGCAACTGGAAGCCATAACCCAATTCTGCTTCCTAGAGGAATGACATGAGCTGGAGATCTGGGATCAGTTCGGTCCTATAATCCACATGAAAAGTCTTCCAACACTTCCCTACTGCAGAATCAGCCATTTATAGGGTCATAAATTGCTCTTCCTGATAGGTGTCTGTCTTTTAACATTACCAAATTGGTTTTGTAATTGTGTGTATACAGTTGTTTTTTGACTGTGTTTAGCATTAGTACTTTATGTTGCTTCATACAACCTCATACTCACATTTTAAAGAAGGGACTGATTAACAAAAGATGAAACAATAATGGAAATTTAAACTTGTCTTTCTCTGCTTTCTTTTCACATTTGTTGATATTCCTGCTTCTGATTGCTTTGTTATCCTTTCTCTCCTCAACATAAATGCTTTGCGTCTTCATTTTTTCCTTTAAACAAACAGAAATTTTAATTGCACAGATTTAAGGTGTCCCCCTTCATATCAACCCTTTCCCTGAGCTAAGTTCTCAGCTAATTTGCCCATGGGCTGGTGTGCACTAAGAAAGCTTTCCAAGGCTGATAAAATAGTTATGGGCTTTTGCAAGTTTAACTTATTCCACCTCCAAAACACACCCCCACCTTCCGGAAAGAGAAGAAAATGCTGCTGCTGGGAATACTGTTTCCCCCACTGTATTTGCATCTCCACAGCTGTGTCAGCCAGGGACCACACTTCTTCAGACCCTTGAGCTGTGTGAGGCAGTTTCTCCTGTAGGCATGGTTGTGCTCTCCCCTCCTGGCTGTCCACCCTTCTCAATACCATGCAGAGACCTTAAGTGATACCATGCCTGACCTCTCCCCATCACACCACACGACTTTTCCATTTATGTGAATAGGTTGTGATTTGTCATTACCTCTGACCATGGCAGCACTTCTGCCAACTTACCTTGCTGGGTGACTACTGTACATAAGTAGATGACATGCCTGCTTCTATGCAATTTAAAGCTAGACAAGTGTATACTTCTATATTTACAACACAAAATAAAGAGACACTAATGGCGGTTATTTGTTTCCCTCTCTTCTAAGTACTCTTTGCACACAGGCAAGAATACACTCTCTCTTGCTGAGAAGTGCTGCCAGTACCAGAATGTTGAGTGCTTCTTCCCCATGTCCACACAAAACTGCCCAGGGGAATAGTTAAGTGCTCTGAGTCTGACAAGTGTCTCTTGATCCACATTTTTTTAATATGCTGTAGGCTATTCGCTGAGATTTCAGAGACAGAGCTTACCTTGAAGGAAGCTGACAAGCTTTGTGTGAATCAGGTTCTAAAGGTAACGTATACAATAGGTTTTAGAACCAAGCTCCACCATTTGGCTTCTAGATGTCTTAGAACTGGTTTTGCTTTAGGAAGTACCAGATGCTAAAGACTAAATGCAAAAGAAACACTGAAATATACTGTTTTTCTCCCTTCCCTGAGGGAATTCTTGAAGAAAAGATATTATTCTCACATGACCAAATCACAGCAGATGTCTTTTTCCCTTCAGTCTCATTTATTTAGTAGCATACACACTTCAGAGTAACAAACACTCATCCAATACAGTCAATGTCAGCATTGCATTGTAGTGTTCAGAACGGATGCATGTAGATGATACAGGCCATTTGATCTCAGTACCTTAAGAATAACAAATAATAACAACAGCAATAAAAAAAGTAGCAAAAGCCCTCTGAGATACATAAGGGTTTGGTCCAACTCCCAGTGAAATCTTTCCCTTTAACAGGAACGGGATCAGATGTTAAGTGAATTTCTCCCTGTACAAAAATTAGAGGGATTTAATTTTTACCACTTTCATTAAATTTCAGCCAAATCTATATCCCTGTGGGGCTTCAACACCCATAATTTTTAAACTTATCTGATCTCTCTCTGTGCATTTCTTTCTATATTGCACCTTCCTCCAAAGAATCTCACAGCAGCTTGCAGGCAATAATGAAGGACAGCCTTACACCATTCCTGCGAGGTAAGTGGGTCTATTCCCATCTGTAAAATTGGAACAAAACAATGCCTAGGATAGTTGTCCAAGGCCAAAAAAACCAAGTCAATAATGAAGTTGAAGGAGAGAAGTCCTAGTCCTACTTCTCAATTCACACAGGAATGCAGCAGCTACAGCACTGCTGCATCTAACTAGTGAGTTAAAAGACCTTGGAGCCTAAGCCAGAGGTCATCTGATCAGCACCAAAGTGCCTCTAGGCCAGCATCTCTGACCCTGATGTGGAATCACATGTGCTCAGTGTTTCCAGAGTGAGGCACTATTTCTGCAGATGCATTACGACATTCTGCACTTACATGTGAACAAATTCCTTGGTTACCATACATCAGCTCCTCCTGTGTTACATGCCTGTGCACATGCATTGTGTTGACCCTCTGGTAAATATAAGCTTATTCAAGACAGCTTACCCTATAGTGAAAGAAGGCCATGCTGCTTCCTCACACTAGCAAGTGAGTGTCCCTAGACAGGTGCTCTGGGCACCTGTCCCATCCGATGAGAAACAAGGAATATAAAACATACCCTGGGGCAGTTTGCTCCTGAGCTCACAGCCTCAGCTCCTTAGAGCTCCATTGCTCAGCTGAAGTCCTACACTTGCAGTTTGCTATGAAAAGCTGCCTCCTTCTCTTCTTTCCCCTAACAGCAACAGATGATTGTGATTTCTTCCTTTCTAATCCCCTAGCAAGACAAAGACCCATTTCAAAACTAACTTGCTAGAACTATACATCATCTAGAATGAGTTTCCAGATCAGTGTCTGCTATAGCAGAGATTTTCCTTTTTCCCTGACCATTCCAGCTACTGCAGTGGAACAGACCTTTCCAAGTTTTCCCCCATGACCATGTACTGCAAACCATCCAGGTGCTATCAGTTGTTTTTTTTCAAGCTACTAGTACCACATTGCTTCCAGTTCTCCTTTAGAACTGAACAGTCATTCTAAAAGTTTGTCTTAAAATCTCAACTGACATTTGAGCACCGACCTCTACTGTTTAGATCTCCCCTCCAGAAAATAGATTACATTGGTGCAAAAGCTTCACATATGTGGTAGCAGAAGAAAGAAATTTAACTCTGAAGATTAATTAAGCAAACCACTAAATGAATTCTATCATAACAATCTTATTTCTTACTTTTATAATTCTTTTTAATTATGGTAGGACAGCTTGCAACAGCAGTCTCATAAAAAAGGCAATGTCAATAAAGTCCTGACTGTGAGACCTACTTACTTGCTATTGTCCTTAAGCACTGCTACTCTCTTTAGGCACTGCTATCCAGTGGCTTACCTGTCAGCTGCAGAAAAGGAGAAATACTTTTTTTTTTTTTTAAACTGTATGGAATTCACTATGGATTCATTTGTGATCTCACAGCAGTTCAAAAGTTAGGAAGCATCTGGAATGATATAATCTGTGCTCACTGTCACTTCAAAATAACCTAATGTAAACACTCTGAAACTTCAAGCAAAAAAATTAATTCACATACAATCATAAATATAAAACAGAGAGACTCTGGCAGGCCACAGAAGTCATCTGAATTTGCAGCAAACTGCAAAAGTAATTACCAGTTTCAGACAACTCTGGTTTAAGATGAAATGTTTCCACATGTCATTACTTCCTACAGGATACCTACTCTATGTCATCTAACTTTTACATCACAACTGAGCTTCAATTTTCTACGCTCCTGCTTTGTTCAGAGGTGATGAAAAAGAAATCTGATCTTTTAGTACAGTAGTGTGTTACCCAAAGTAACTCCTTTTAGAAATTATTTTAGGCTCTCTAATTACAAATATTACAGATTTCATTCCAGATCTGGACTCTATAGGGTTTTTTTTGCTCATGATAACAATTATTACTGAAACAGCAGTTTCCCAAATGTGGAGTCACTCGCATGTATCCAAAGTTCTCAGAATCTCTCCTGAGCACAGGACACCAGCAAAAGACAGGAATTTCTGATCAATGTGCATTACTACCTTTAGATGTTGAAAGGGTTTAACCATCAACCGGTAATTTAAGTCTTACCTGCATTGTGAAAACTGCATCACCACGTTATTGATGTTAAAACCCAGAATGGGAATGAACATGTGACTAATGATAGTACTTATACTGCCAGTATTTAAAAAACTGTTCCAGTGACTAGAGGCAACCATCAGAGAAGGTATGTGAAGCCATTGCAAGAAAACAATTCAATCTTTCTTGATTTTAACCTAAAAACGGAATTTTCTGTGGTTGTGCCTGGACCACAGCAAAAGAATGAAGCACAGATCACGCTGTGATTCCAGATGGGGACTGGAGAATGTCATATATTGATATTCCTTCACCCAAACTGCCTGGAGTTAACAGCTGATACTTTGGAGGAAGGATGCCTGGGAATTATCTTATCATTGTGTAACGCTGTGAATGCAGAAACGTTACCTTCCTGATTGCTGTGCCAGTTTATAGGCTTAAGTGGCAGCATCATATTTGAGAACAGGAACATGGCCAAGAAGTCGCGTGCATTAGGAGACAGTCAAACCATGATCTTAAGAGATCACACTGGTTGCTGACTACTAGTGTGTGCATGTGTATAGGGGTTTTATCTTCAAAAATAAACAAGCCTTGGAAAAAAACTTAGTTCCCTGACCAGTTTGTGAAAGATCATTAGTGATTTTCAGAGCTGCAGTTCAGCTGCAAGAGGCCAAACTCTCCAAGTTAGTAACATTTCCAACAGCCCATCCAGTCGGAAAGTCAAAAGTTTTTGGAGATAATAGGCTGCTATTCTCTCCCTAGAGTATTTGTAATCTCCTGAGTGGCTACAGAAAAAGCCAAGGCTGTTCTTGGATAGAAGCAAGGCCTAGGGTAGGGAAGAGGAGGAATGGTCAACAGCAGTTAGCCACATCAAGCCACTACAAACTGCTGTCTCTCTTTGCTCCCAGTTTCTTGTGATTATCACCCATTTGCACCTTGTTCACACTGTAACATAATGCAGCAGAAGTTGTTGGTCCAACCTACAGTGTACACGGGAGCAAGAGGACTTGGAATTAGAGAGGAAAAAACCAATCTGGTTTCAAAACTATGCAGTTCCCTGAAAATGTGTTCTTCCTGCCCTGAGTTCCCAAGCAGTTGCCCTGGTTCACTAAGAAGTAATCTGGAGTCCCATCTTGCCAGAAATCAGAATCATTCTGGTTTATCACACAGACTCATGCTGGTGTGATTCCCGAGTACAGAGGTCTTCATTCTCTGAGAACCAGTCTCAAGTTCGTCTGGTGCAACACAGACCAATCTGGAGTGATTTATTTAGGTTCATAGAGGGCTGATGCAAAGTAACTTTGATCACTGACTGCTGGGTTCTGGATGCAGCTCCCTCTGCACTGACGACCTCAGGAGTTTGGAGTTAAAGGTTTCCTTCTGAGTTTCCTTCTACTTCAGTAAAGCAGAAAGTTACAGAGAAGCCCTGCAAGTTTTGTGCCTTTCTCAACTCATCTTTCAGTCATGCTTTCCAAGATGCCAATCAAATTGTCCAATCCCAACAAATACCCATCCTCCCTGTTGCCTTCTTGCCAGGGGATCCTGTGATCCAGTGTCTGCCCATCAGGAAGAAGGGTAGTCTTTCCAAAATCGATCAGCCACACATTGGCATTCCCACTGCCATCATGTACAAAAAGTAGTGAACTTCCTACGACCTAGAACACAGATTGAGACAGTGTGGTTAAAAATACATCTTCAGCCCTCCCCCATCGCTTAACACTTCTTGCTAAGAAGATGATCTCCTCAGCTCACCTGTGACCCAACAGACTTTTGGGCTGCACTTATACATTGATGATTTACATGCCCCATTTGCATAACCATATCAATCAGTAAGGTATAAATGGGCATGTACATAAGAAATGGGACTTAGTAGAAAACAGGAAGAAAAGCAATTCTTCATCTTACTTAGCATCAGGTCTCAATTTGAACAATTTAGCAAAGGCCAGTAACTCCTTTCAAAGACAGATCATGACCCATAATTAACAAAAATATCTCTATTGATAAGAGAATATCAACAAGGTAAAATAAAATGCCTAATCTCAAAATCTTGAGCTGTTAACAAGCAGAAGTCACAATGCTAGTGATGCCTTTTGCACAGCAAAGCACACAAGAGAACATGCACAGCAGAATTAAATGGTATTTCAACATAAATCCATTATAACTAATACAGCCTTCATTGTCAAACTACACTTGAATGCTACTGTACTGCTACTGTACCAAATGCAAGCTTCCATGTTACCATTCCCCTGTAAATATTCCCACTGGAGCACATCAAGATTAGAGAAACCATAGGAAACTGGTACTAATAAACTATTCCATGCAGTGACCCAGAGCTGTAAGTGCTGGGATGCCATAAAGACAGGAGGATTTACTATTCCTCAACTAGTTTAATCTTCTGTATCACTGTGACAGAGGCTTTGTGGTATCTGTGTTGTCAACATGCATTAGCTTTCTTCTACAAACCCCCTTATACAGCAGGCTGTTCCGAAGTACACGTGAATGACCAAACGAAGAAGCGAAGCACCTCCACAGCTTTACACTCACTGCTCACCTCATGTCGCTTGAAGAAGTCTGAGGATTCAAGAATGACATTAATTTCCTGCAGACGCTTGAGGTATTTTTTCTGGAGGAAGAAGAAAAAAAAACCCAAACCAACCCATAATCATTCATTGAAAACTGAATAAAGATAATCTGTCGACAAGACTCAATATAATGAAGAGACCATATTAATTTTAGGCTAGAGGTCCTTCAAAAAACAGGTTCATGATTTGAAAGTCAATCTGAAAATACATTTCAGGCTTTCATAGTGAATTAACAGACCGGAGTTCATCTGCTGTATGTGTTACACCAAGCATATTTATCTGTCTTGATTTGGACGTCATGATGCTTTCTGCAACTGTTTTGTTTTTTTTTTAATAAAAAGTTTCAAGGAATTAAAAATCTTCCAGTTCCCCAAAGTGAAAAGAAAGAAATTGTGTTAGAAAAACAAGGAGCTCCAACCATGGTAGGGGCACAGAGGGGATAAAAAGAATCAAGGTCTAATGTATAAAGCTCTAGTGCAGATTTTTAATGCTGCCCTGAGCTACGAAGTACACTCCCCTTCTGAAGGGCTAATCTGCCTTGATAATGGCTTCCACAGTGCAGCAAAACATTACAGCATCCTTTGAAGTTCCAAAGACAAGAGATGTGTTATGCCATCTACCACATGCCTGCTGTGCTACCCATGAATTAGCACACAGGAATTCCTCTTTGAGATAAGTTTCACGCATGGGAGCACAGCTAGTCACCAATCTCACTTCCTGCCTCCACGCTCTGATTTTATCCTCTCCAGACTGAATTCCCAAATCACAAGTTTTCCTGCCAACACAATCCTTGCTTAGATATCACCCATCTAATGCATCTAACACCCATGGTTGAAGCTGATGGCAAGCCATAAGTTAGTCAGAATGACATGTTGATAGCATGAGGCATTTGGAGTCAACTCACGGCAAGAGCTGACACAACTTCAACTTCTCCTCAACAATCCACCAAGCCCCCATATCCACCCCATCTCCTGAGAGCAACTGGAAGTCAAGACCACTTACTTCCTTGGTAGTCTAACTCATATTTCATGTACCAAAGAAAGCATGGACCTGAAGCAAGCACGCTGGTCCAAGATCAGTGCACCTGACGAGCTCAGACTCACCAGAATAGTTGTGTTGCCCTCAATGAATTCCACAAAAACCTGTAGAACCTGCTCCTGTGTCTTCGTCGTTTTGAAGTTTGTGTTACATGTTCCATCCGCCTTCTGCACAAAACCGCACACAGACAGAGATTATTTATACTGCACCCATATCATTCCCCTCATCAGTCAATCCTCTTGAACCAGCAACAGCTCAGCCCTTGCTAACCAGATGAAAGTAAGTAGTTGAACAGGAAGAGAACAGATAAACCAAGCAAGAAGAAGAGGAGAGAGACAAAAGCTGATTGGATAACTTTAAATGACACTGGCAGTTCATTTCCTGTTGAGTACAAGTTTAAAAGAAAACAATTCATGACATTACTAGCTTGCAGGAGGGTTTTCTCACGTCAGTGCCAGCAGTGCAAAGTTCAGCGGGGCAAACCACAGAGACCTCTTTGGTTGTACTCTTGTCTGGCTAGTGAAACCCTGGCTGAGAGTGTAAGGGAACATTTCCAAAACCAATTTTACTAGTCCTTTTAGTTTGGGGGTTTCTTTTGAGTTTTGGTGAGGATTTTTTTGTTGTTGTTATTTGGGGGGGGTTTTGTTGGTGGTGGTGTTTTTTGTTGTTGTTTCTGTTTTTCAACGGGAAATCAAAGAATCGCAGTTAGGATTCAGTTCCAAACATACCTTTGAACATATAATACAACCCAGAAGTCACAGAACAGAAATCTGTTGCAGACAGGAACAACTTGGGATTCACAATGTTAGCAGTGACAAAGCAGGTGAGCGAATTTTGGCAAAGGACAGTGCAGGCATACTTGTTCCAAGTGTGTCCTGGAGAAATTCAGAGTATTTTTGTGCTAGCAGTAAGATTCAGTACAGAAGCACCCTGCTACTGAAAAAAATGAGTATTTTTATGTGCTTCTGGAGCTACAAGTAAGTAAGAGCAGTGCATGAATTGGAGGTATCTGTAAACACAGAATATATGAATATGCATGTCTCCAAGAGCATCTCTGTTGCTTCAAGAGACACAAACAGGAGATTTTAGGATGTGCATGTAAAATACAGCAATTATTACAGTTGGTAACAAAAATCCACTAAAACCCTTCAGGATTATCAAATTTTTTTCCTCTCCATTTTATCAGTCCAATCCCTCATTTTAATTATGAATAAATCAGCAGGTCAGTATAATATGTTCTCTCTTACATGTTAAGACACTGCACCAAAATGACAAATTCAGGTCCAGTCTCAGCAGGTGAAACACTATTTATTCCACACCTGAACTTGGTTTCTAATGTATACATGAAAAAAATTCAATAATGCTAAAACTCCAGATCGCTCATGCAACAGAATTTTATTCCAAGGCTCTGGGACAGACACAAGTGCAGCATGTCAGCCTCATGAGACGTGCACTTTATGCCAGATCAGTTCAGCAGGCAGGCAGTGAAAGTCAGAAGCCATCTGATCTGATGTGTGACAATACTCAATAGCACATAGAAATTTGGAACTTCATCTCGTACCTCTTCACTGGAGTAAGGTTGTTTTAAAAATAATTTCTCCCTATGCCACAGACTGTAGAGCAAAGTCTGGAATAGCTGCTCAGTGTTCCCTTTCTAACCTTTTGTGTCTGGACAAACTAGTTGCTTGCTTCCCTGTGGTTGAGAAACACTTTTATGATTTTGCTGCTTTCCAGTGGTTGGCAGGAAACATAATTACTGCCTGTCTTTACTTGCTGTAAACAACATCCAGATTTTGAATGGCACCACCCCAGTATTCTAAACCAGGGCTCTGCAACAACTCTGGATGTAGTTGATTCTCAGGAGGCACTTGCCTGACTCACTCCTTGAAGTCATACCTTTGCTAAAGACTCTGCATACGTTCCTGCACAGCAGAGCAGTTTGTCACACAGTGCAGCTTGTGGGCCATTTGCAACACTTCTCATTAGATGTGACAGTGACATGGCTTGCAGGAGGGCAGATGTCACAGCTCCATAAAATAGAGCTATCTATCTTAAACCATGGGGTCTTGCTCAGAGCCCTCTGCAGACTTCCCTTAAAGGGATCTGAGTTAACTTAATGGATTCACAAAGATTTATGAATCAAATCTGATGTCCTCCTGGGAAAACAGCGATCCCTGATCTACAGCTAAAGGAACGGTACCAAAGGAAGAGTAACTTTTCAAACTGCACAGACATTCACTGTCAGAATGTGAAGACAGAAATCCCAACTCTCAGCCCCAGGCATTTCTGCTCTGCAAGACACTAGCTTAGTATTATAGAGAAAATATTTGTGATGCCTGGCCTTCAGACAGCCTCTGCCAGAGAGGAAATGTGCATTTGGAATCAGGCAGGCACAGGACACTGAGCAACAGGTTTCAACTGTAGGGAAACCAAATGGTTCAAAATATTTCTGATAGGAGGAAAAGTGACAAATCCCATAAATGAACTTGACTTGATTTCAGAGATCCAGAAGCAAGGAAAGGAAAAGAAACGGACCAACCTAAAGAGAACAGGTACCCCACTACTGAAGGGGTGCATATAGTGAATCAGATCTCATTTATCAGCAGCCAGTTCACAGAAGGGCTTATACAATTTCACTTTCTTTGCTTTTGCTTCTTATTCAAGCAGCCACAGGGCAGGAAAATTTCTGAATGACCACACCCAACATACCTTATCAGCTAACTCCACAAGTTATCAGTGCAATTAGGGAGAACATCCCCTTATAATCATCAACCACTAGCTGGCACCACTGACTCTTACAGGCTTTCCTACCAAAATGGGGATTCCTGCAGAATGGCTTTGCTTTTCTGCAAAAATACAGAACTGGATGCACAGTTCACCTCCAGTGGAACAATGTAGGGAGTACTGACTACCTGTATTGCCTGAACAATTCAGTTTCTGCCACCTTTTCTCCATCTAAAAAAAATCAGAAAATGATACCTACATGCCTCACAGCACAGGGAGACAAAGGGAATGTGCTCCAAAGTACTTCCTGTGCTTAATCAAGGATTAAGTATTCATATTTTGCACAGTTACAGCAGTGTCTCCACAGTGGGAAACACTACACAGTCTGTGTGTCATACTGCTCCTACCCACCTCTGATAACCAACAAATCCACACAGAACAAGCCAGGAGGTTTTTCTGAAGCTCCCCTGTGCTCCCTTAGCTCAGTCACTTTCCAGGAGTCAAATCTGTACATCTTCACTCACCAATGATCTTTCCAAGAACATACATGAAAGGCCTCAAGATCATCAGGGTTTCTGATTCCATTACACAGAGGAGCATACAAAGACCTAAGGTGTATAGGAATAAAACAGGTATCTTGATAACATCATTAGCTGGCTAAAGGGCAAGACAGCATCACGTGTTTTGGCTGGACTGGAGCCAGATCATCTACTCATGTACCACCCAGACAGTTCTTGCATGAGGATGCCTGTGTCTAACAGCCAGGAGTGGGTGGCACAGCACATGGGGCCAGCACTGCATGAGCTGGAAGCCCCAGTTCCTGTATCACAGCAGGAGAATCTGTGAATAAGGAAGCAGAGAAGAAAGAAGTATTTAAAGAGCCTCTGTTCATCAGCATCACCCTCTTTTATCCCTTTCTTATTTCTATGTGCTTGAATTGTGAAATAGAAACAAAAGTAATCCAGGTTCTGGAGAGGTGCAGTTGACACATCTGAAGGACGGGATGCCATCCAGAAGGAGCTGGGCAGGCTCGAATGTAGGCCCATGGGAATCTCATGCGGTTTAAGTGCAAGGTGCTGCACCTGGGGCAGGGCAACCCCCAGTATCAATCCAAGCTGGGGGATGAACAGATCAAGAGCAGCCCTGCCAAAAATGACCTGGGAGTGCTGGTGGAAAGGAGGCTGGACATGACCCAGCAACGTGCGCTCACAGCCCAGAAAGCCAACTGTGTCCTGGGCTGTATCCAGCAGCGTGGCCAGCAGGGCAAGGGAGGGGATTCTGCCCCTCTACTCCTCTCTCATGGGACCCCACGTGGAGTGCTGCATCCAACTCTTGGGTCCCCAGCACAGGAAGGACATGGACCTGTTGGAGTGTGTCCAGAGGAGGCCACCAAATTGATTAAAGGGATGGAAAACCCCTCCTATGAGGAAAGGCTGAGAGAATTGGTTTGTTTCAGCCTGGAAAACAAAAGGCTTTGGGGTGACCTAATTGTGGTTTTCCAGTACTTGAAGGGAGCCTACAAGAAAGATAGGGGATTTTTTACAAAAGCAGGTAGTGACAGGACAAGGGGTCCTTTCTAAGTGGGAGTAGGTATAGATTAGGTATTAGAAAAAGATTCTTCACTGCAAGTGTGGTGAGGCACTGCAACAGGTTGCCCAGAGAAGTTGTGGGCACCCCATCCCTGGAATTGTTCAAGACCAGGTTGGATGGAGCTCTGAGCAACCTGGTCTAGTGGAAGGTGTCCCTGCCCACAGCAAGGGGGTTGGAAACAGATGATCTTTAAGGTCCCTTCCAACCCAGGCCATTCTATGATTCTATAAAAGATAAGTAAGTAACGAGTAGGAAAGAAAATTGCCCAGGTTCTACTGTGGCTATAAGGTAGTATCCTAGGAATGGTAAAGGGGCACAAACTTAGCCAACAAGAACAGCAGATGGACTTGGCTGATGGAGAAATTTCATTTTGGATTGTTCTGGCTTTATTCCAGCTCCATTTATACTGGATCTCATCATGTATTTAAAAGGAAAAGTGGTTTCCTTGATCCCATGGGTATCTAAAGCAAATGCTTTTAACATGCCTTGCCAATAAACATAACTGCAACAAAACCACTTTACTGTGATTCACTTGGAATAAATATGTATAGTTCCTGGATAAAAAAAGTAATTGCATGCAGAGACGGAGTTAATACTTCTGTTCTGAATTCCTCCTTACAACAGTCTCATTTTCATTCTATCTGCACTGCATACCTCCTTGAGTCCTTCCTGCAAGGTCTCTGTGGTTGATTCAAGTTTGGCTGACATGTATTTGAAGCCTAAATTCATTGACACTCTCTGTTACAATTACAATGAACACTTTAAAACTGCAATAGAGTGAACTCTGTGGTTTCAGTCAGTGCATTTTCACACAATCCTTTGGAAAAGCTGACGACTGATGTGCACAAGCTTTTTGATTAATCAACACATCAAACAAAGTTCAGTCTCCAGGAACAGGCAGAGGTGAAACAATTACCTTAATCCCTTCAATCCTGAAGCCCAGGTTGGCACTAGAGCTGATGGTTTCTCTCCACTGCATGTACCGGGGTTTGGTGACAGCATGCTGGGCGTTCTCTTCAGCCGTGGGAGCAAGAGGATCCACTTCAATCATTTTCTTGTACATGTCCTTACGCAGCTTTGGCTTCTCTCGTGCCTTAGTCAACTCTTCCTCCAGGTATGTTCTGCAAACATCACATCCCAACACAACCTTAAGGGCTTCCCCAACATTTCTTTTTACAGCTTACAAACTGGCCTCAAGAAACATCAACCAGGAAAGTAAGCCTTAACATTGCTCCAGTTTTGCATATGGGGAAACCAAAGTACACAGAGCAATGGCTGTGCAGGCATATTTAGTGAAACAGCCCCAGGAATCAGAAATTGTAATTCACTTCTTGTTCTAACCATACCTTTACTTACTGCTACAAGTTATTGTTATTTCCTGGTTACAGAACAGGAGAAAGCTGAATTCCCACTGTGCCATAAAATAGAACCGCATTTTCAGAGGACAGTTAGGAAAGATCACTTAACACGAAATCAAAAAATCAAATAGGGCTATTGAAGACTTACTGCATTCTCTCTCTTCAAAAAACTTGACATCAGTCATTGGTAATTTTTTTAGGCCTCCGAGAGTGTAAATTTTACTTAATGCATCTCAGTGAAAGACAGACTCACTCTTCATACAGAAAAAACTAAAGAGTAAAGCAGATTATCAGAGCAGTTCCAAACCAGAAGAGGTAACTAAGAACAGGAAGGTGAAGGGACAAAACTTCCACATTTTGCTCTTATCACTCAATCTATTAACCTGGTAGCCATTAGAAAGGCACTATCCATGTTCTCTACATTCCACTGGATTCCTAAAGCTTGCACTTTGTCAGGCGCCTGACTTTTACTTTCTTCATCATAGCGTAACAAACCAGGATGGCATTTAGGAGATGATGTCACTCACTGCCAGAATGTCACCTACTTTCAACTACATGTGTACTGTTGCAAATCCTTTTCTTTCTTCTGAACATACCAGTGCTGCATATTTCTAACTCATTTAAAATTTTGCATCTATTTGAAAAGGTGTATCTGCACTCCTGTAAGTAGAGTAACTAATTTATGACAATAACTCTTGAGCATCTGAGCTGACACCCAAAAGACTACTATGACAGCTCATACTTCTCTGTACTGTTACCTTACTCCAGGATCTCAACAGATCCCTATCTGTTTGTTATGCTTAGATAGCATTTTTGATGTTTTCGTCTTAATCACAGACAACGAATGGAAAAGAGTGAGAATCTAGAGAAAAAAATGATGGCAACACCTCAAGATGCCAGAGTAGGGAAAAAAACAGGTCAGTCCTGAGTAAATGGTCAACTCTTTACCCAAAAGATCAATACCAGTGAAGACTCATTCAAGCATTGGAAATGGGCTTTCACACTGCTATTCAGTCATTTGCATTGGGAGATGAAAATTTTACTCTTTGTGAGGCCTTCTGAATCACTGCACACACAAAGATTCAATGAACTGGAGGTGAATAAATCATGTCATTTTTTCCCCATGAATTATCAGGCCACTGCAGAGAAACTTTGTCTTAAATCACCCCTGAAATTTTCTTGGTGTGCATAGTTTTTGAGGCTATAGATCAGTTAGTTTCCAGAATCCATGTACAATCTGGCAACAATGGGACATACTGTCCTCAGGTTGTACAAGATGACTTGTGAGCATGACCACATCTCCCCCCTCCTGCAAACGCAGAGAAAGCACATTCTCTTTCATTCACCCCACCTGATCCCCATCTTGCAGTCCATCACACTTGGCCCTTCAAAATCAGTAAGCAAGTCATCCAGCTGGATGTAGCTCTCGCCATCTCTCTCCACCACACCATGGAAGCAAGGGACACAGGAGCGTAGTGGGTCTTTCATCAGTCGCTCAAAACACTCCTTTTCATTCTCTGAGAAGCGTTTGAGAATCTTCCCACTATCAGCTGCCTTGAAACTCCCTAAAAAAAGAAAATCAAACATTTGCTGACAAGATTGACGTGCGAAAAAGAAAAACCCCTTCCCCCATCATTCCAGTTTCATCTATCTCAGTCTCATGGCAGCAGTTAAAGACTTCCCCTGAAGAGAAGAGATAAGATGCTTTTCATAAAAAATAAAACACACAGGACAAACAGTTGTTAGCAGCGAAAGTCCATTTGGATACATTCCCATGTCAGAATTTATAGCTTTAAGCAGTGCAGTTGCTTCAGGCCGTTGGGCTGTTTGGGTTTTTTTTCCATGCTAGTCTTTGCTAGGTTATTAAACAGTACTATACTTACTAAAACACACAGGAAGAAGCCATGAGCCAGAATTCATTAATCTTCTGACAGGCTATTTTAAAGCTGCATAACGCTGCCAGTGCTGGCTTTGTCCTTAATCCTCACACAGGTTATATACACCTGCTGAGCGTGTCCGGACAGAGGCAGTGCAGTCAATCAGTGATAGTTAAACAGCCAGAACAGGCCAGAAGCCAAGCACTGCCCTTTCCACACACACACACAGGCTGTGACTGCCCTTTTGTCTGCCTGCAGGTACTGCCTCTCCTCTGGAAACCTGCTAATCTGCTAATGCCCTGCAGGTACAGTCTGGAGGGCGACGGTGCTTTTTACAGCCCTGTGCCTGAATGGTATCCAGGATAAATTACATCTGCAGAGGCCACAATTAGCACTAATCAGACTCCACCTGCCTGGAGTTTCCAAATGCTATCCTGTCTTGCAACCTGCCGACAGCATCTGAGGAAAGTACACATTTCATTCAGAGGTATGCTTTAGTCTATATGAAATAAATTGGGCACCAAAGTAGAAGCCTCATTAATCCTGGGGATAACACTCAACCTTAACCACAGCAGAATCCTTCAGCCACTGCAAGCTGTTTCTCCTCTGACAACTCCTAGATCTGGCACTGCCTCGGCACAAGGGCAAGGCTGGTAACAGCCCAGGTTCTAGTTCAGAAAAACACTGTCTATCAGAGAAGAACAGCTGCAGAAAGGATGGAGTAAACCCAACCACAGAAAACTACTAAAAGGAAACTGGAACAGTATCTCTCCTAATCAGCTTCTAGTAAACTCTTAACCCTCCTCTTCCACCCTACTACGCGAGTCTCCAGAAGGGTTATGATTACACAACCAGTGCATTGCTCCACACAGATGAAGCCAACTGCATACATCTGTGACAAAAACTGCATTAAGACTGGGTCATCTTGGCACTTCGTGTGACACAAATCAGACCCAACAACAACACTGCGCAAATTGCAGCTACTCAATTTCTAGAGCTCAGTAAATTTCTCAGCACAGCTTTGAAGTGCACCATATTAGTGCATTAGCATACACAGAGGTGGTTCACGCACTGCATTACAGCACGATGCAGCGTAGGTGCCTGCCCACGTGTGTACTAATAAACCCCCACTAGCACCACACAGGAATTACATGAAGCACGAGAGACACAAACCTGATCACTTCCCTTTGTTGTTTTTCTGCCTGACAAATGAAACTAAGCCTACATCAGGAGCACACCTACCAATTTTTACAGACACAAAACTAGAACCAACCAACTGAGCTGCTCCTTGCACTCATCCAGTGAACAATGACAGACTCGCTATGCAAACACCTGGTCAGTAAGGCAATTTTCACATTTGTTTTCCACCCAAGGACCTACATTCAGATGAGGGGTTTGGAGTGGTATTAGAAACACTGTCCTTTTCAGGGTTGAAGCACATACTGTCATGAACAGTAATCCTTCCCACTAGAGAACTAACTATGGGCTACTAAGTCAAGAAAAATGATCCCATACCGCAACCAACAGCATCAGACAGATTAGGGCTTTAACTGCCCAATCTCTCGTTTCCCTCTATCAAGTATTCTACACATATCACCTTACAAGCCTGGCCCTTCTCCAGAGTCTGACCACTGCTTCCCTGCTCATCTCATTATTCAGGTATATCACTCTCACTTCCCTATCCACACCACAACCGAAATATGTTTTAGGTCACAGATTTATGCGATATTGTCTGCTTCCTTTTTACCTGAGGGAAGGAAGGAAACAGAGAAAGACTGTTCTCCTTGCTGCAGTCATCCTCACTCCAGAGACAAACACACTGATGACACCCCTCTCACCTGTATGCCCAGCCAGCTGCACCCATGAGTAGCGTTTCTTGAAGGGGCTGATGACTGGTAAGTTAACCATGGTTTTAATTGTATGCCATGCCTTTTTCTGGAAAAGAAAAGAAATCTTAAGTTGGGCAAAAGCTGAAATCCTGACTTACCACAAATATATTACATAGCTTCATGCACATTGACTTGTTCCTCACTAATTTGTAAGTGCTCAAAGGTGGAACTACAAACCAAACATTATCATCATTGTTGGAAAAATATGCACACAAACCCAAGAATGGACAAATAAAGATAACACCCTGCCATACACAAGAAAGCTGCCTGTAAGGGAAAAAAAAAAAAGACTGCACGTCACAGGCCTGTTCTTAGCCACACCTCGCCCTCTGTGTGTGAGTCACACAGTATGTGGACAGCAGGTGCTGAATGAACACACACATGCACACATACGCACATTTAAGTTTCCATGAGACATGCACATAAGCTGCTTGTCACTGTCAGCAACACTTCCTTTCCCAGAGAACTTCAGCATCACCTCGTGATTAACAGCTTTCCCTGAGTCAGCAGGTGAATCTTACTGTGATACATGCACAGAAAGCGCATCTCTAGTTGGACACAGAGCTCACCCAGGTGCCTCAGCACCTCAGACAGCCTGCTGTAGAATCTACTCCAGGTTATGAATTTTCCTACTCCCTCCCCTCTTTCCCAATCCTGTTACTTTTTAACAAAGCTGGGCACTGCTCTGGCAACCTTTGAGTGCAGCTGCCTGGGTACCCCTGCAGGCAGACAGGGAAACAGAACAGCTGCTCACAAAGAGCAGCTGAGTGCTCTGTCGCAAAGGCAGAAGGAAAAAAAAAGTAGAAAGTGAAAAAGTCCCATGCTCTGGAACTGGAAACCAGGTGGGAGAGAACCACAGCCCACCAGCGTTCATGTTACAGTCGGAGGGATCTCAAAGTGCTTTACAAACAAGGAGAGCAGGCTCAGTTCTTCTATCACTAGAACACAATACCCTGCTGGAGAAGAAAAATGGAGCTGGATATGATACTTATGCATGACAATTTAGCGCTGAGGGAGTTTTGTTGAGATCAAGTGTAGCTGGGGATTAGGCTGCATTTACAGAAGTGTTTATCAATGGCCCATCTGGAATTCACCAAAATCAATAGGAGGCATTAACGTTACTGAAAACAAGTTTAAGTGCTTGCTCATCAACTGAAAAATACACACTCAAAACAACCGTGTCTTCTCTAGAAGGGATATTCATCTGGAGATTGAGGTGCTTAGGATACCTAATTTTTATTGCCTTCTACAGTCTAAGTGAAAAACAGAAAATGTGAAATTGCAGGCAATAATACACAGGCAAAATGTTGCTCTCCAGATCACACGCTGACCTGGCCAGCTTCCCGAAATTTATTAACTTACACCACATTTCTTATAAGGTACCTTCCAGCAACACTGGTCACCACGTGAGGGCAAAAACTTGCAGCTATCTTAGAATGTATCAAGAGAATATATGAACCCACAGATACAAGTGTGTTTTTTAAGGATTTGTCTTCACAAGAAAGCTTTAAATTGTGCTTCAAATTAAACTGGATGTAACAATATAATTACCATATGAGCATACTTACTCTGAAATGAGGTTGCTTCTACCTATTTAACTTTGGTTTTTAATGGAGTTCAAGCTGAAATTAAGTTGCTCTTGGTCAGACATGCACTCCATGCAGCAACAGTACTTTTGAAAACATACTGTGTCAGTGAGAGGAAGCATCCAGAGAAAATCCTGGATGTCTGAGAATTATGAAGACTCAGCCGCACTTACTAGAGCTCCACAGATGTTACTGGCTCTAGCTAAACTCCAATTTCATAACCAACTTCTGCAGGTTCATATGCTGTGTTATTTGGATTTCATATTTCTTATTATTTGCCTTAAGCTGTTCCAAACTGCAGCCTTGCAGTGCTGAACAGTGACTTGTGTCTACCGCAGACCAGCTGCTGTTCTGGGAGGATGAGAGAGACTCTTGTACACCACTTAAACATGTCTGTAGCCTCCTTCTGGAGGAAAGTGCAATGTAAGTACTGTTTTTCAAGTAGCAAAGAAATTATTTTTGTATAGTTTATTTGTCAGATTTCACTGATAGCAGAAGCTCTTCAGTCTACTCTGCTGTTTCTACTTCAGAAGGACAGAGTCCCAAGTAATTTAAACAACAGCTGAAAATAACATCGTTATGAAGTAAAATGACCTCTTTGAATGTAGCTCCTCCCAAAGATTTAGTTTTTTTAAGATTCCAGACCAGTTTTCAGGGCAACACTGCTTTTTCCCCCTCCCTTAATCAGAAGCCAACATTGCTCCATAACTCTCCCACAAAGACCCCCCACACATCATAATGTTCCACTCCCAACAAGCTGCATCCTGTCTCCCAATGACTTGTCATACTGTTACATGCATCGGTAACGAGAAGCACAGATTCTCAATGAATGCACATCAACTGTCAATGCAACATCACACCCCAGTGGCTCTCCTACCTCCTCCCTCCCACCTAACGCTAAGAAGCTGAAGCTTTTATTTGTATTGTGGGCGTGAAGGAGAGACAATGGGCCAAACTCAGCCCCAGCTCAAGTGGACTTTGGCTGCTTAGGTTACAGCTGCCTTGGATAAGTATGTTTAAGTTATTCATCCAATAAATAGACACTGACAATTTTATTTACCTTTTTTAATTTTCAATAATCTCTTCACAAACTTTCCTCCCCCTCAAAACAGGGAAAGCAGAAGGCTCAAGCTAGGAGAGAAAGGATTGCCTTCCGACCCATCCTGTGGGGAGTGCTGCCATCAGCAGGGGTTCAGCAGTTTCACTTTGCTCTACCTCAATTTCTAGCCTCCCAGCTCACTCAAGCCAGGGTACAAATTGCCAGGATGCAAGCAGGGCTGCATGCTGGTAGAGCAGTGGTGTGAGTGGGAAGATGAAAACTTTGTGTGCTTGCTGTAGGAGGAATCATTCTCACTTCTATTTCTAAAGCAAGATCTCTTCTTCTTTGTTAGCAATGGCATTATGTACTTTTCAGATCACTGCTTTATGCTGCAATGGCAAAGAGGGCTTCTACCACTGCCCATCTGTATTTGCAGCCTTATCTCCCTCTGCCACTGCTTCTTCTGGATTCTTGCTCAGTCTTCCTTGATCTTTTGCTCTACCTGGGTTTCTCCAAGACCTCACTTCTTCTAGATTGCCAGGGGAAACTCAGGTATCTCTGTATTGTATCTGCATTCAGGATTGCCTGAATCAGATGCTCTTGACATCACTGATGCTGTTTTATATGCCTCAATATGCTCAAGAGCTTTCCAACAATAAAAAGAAAGGCATTCCAAAAGAGTCAAGAAGCAAACATGAAAAATATGAACATTCTCAGACTCAGCATGTAAGTTATTCAATGTGAACTTTAACTGACACATGATATAAACCCCCCTGAACAATGAAAGGTGTGGGGCACTAAAGAGGGAAAAGCAAGTTTTCTGCCAGTGGGGCAGGCCATGTGACAGCCCACAGCAAGTGTGTCCCTGGCAGCAAATGGACAAAATTTCAGGGAAGAGAACAGGAAAACCCATTCACGCAATGCAGCCACAATGCACGCAAAGGAACTGTGCTTTGGCATCTGATCTGTTACCTGAATTGCTCTCTTGACTCACTTGCTTGAATTTGAAGCATAGCTCTGAAGAGAAGAGCATGTGCATGCAGCAGATGTGGAGACCTGCTCTGTGCATACGCAGACAAGATGCTGGCCAGGTGAGGTATTCCCAACCTATTCAACCCTGGACAAAGGTGGCTGCTGCCATCGTGTCTGCCCACTAAGGAAGAGCAAAGAGCAGCAGTAACTGAGCACCACTGGTTCATGCGAGCACAGCTTTCTCCAGGCCTTTTCTCATGATGAGCACACAACTTCACACACGACCAGTGTGCAGAGGCACAGCCATGATGAGCCCGCACAAACACACTGGGACGACTTGCCCGATGAAAATCCACTAAATTCTCTCGGATGTGTTTCATTCATTTCAAGGGGTTTGGGCTCACTGTCCCCAAGAATGAATCTCCAGGAACTACCAGGCTTTCCTGAAGCTTTCACTGAAGAGATTAGTGCAAACTCCCTGAATTGGACGGTGGTTTTTTGGTTGCTCTTGTTGTTTTACAGGCAGTACAGAACAACTAACATCTCTCTGAGCATATGCTGAATCCCTCAGAAACAGGAGAGCCCCTCTAATTCCTAAAGGGAACAGTGGATAGGGACCTGAACCTTCCTCTGCTGTTCTGTGGAAAAATAAATAAAATCTCTCACTTATTTAAGGGTAAAAAGAAAACAATAATATCTCAGTTCTGCGAACATCTGAAACACATGTAACTACCCTCAGGCAATAAATGACAAACAGGTAACATACACAAGAATTTGTTCCACTTAGGACTTTTCAGCAATTACAATAACTAAAAACATCAGTCGCATCTAAATTAGGATGCATTGGGGGTAGGGAGAATGTGAAAACCCTTTCCTTCAGAAAAATGAAGTAATTCAGCTTTCATAATTCTAGCATATTGAAACTATAATGAGTTAAAGAACAAAAGAACACTAAAATTCAATATAAATCAACAGGGTCTTCAAAAACATCCATGAGTCCATCAGCAGCAGAGTGGAGGAGTAGTTTCTTGCCTGAGCTGGTAAATCACCACGGAAATTCTGCTAGACTATTGTAAACAATGACCCTCGAATCCTTTTAACAGGTAAATTTCAGCTGTTTCTTTATCCAAGATCCTGTTGTCTTTTTTTTTGTGTGTGTGCACTAGTACAAAGCCTACACAAGAAAGCTATTATGACATCAAGAAACAAAAGGATAATGAGAATTTTTTTTAGTAATCCTTTTTTTTCCTAAAAGGCTTTAAGAAAGAGTACTTAATTGTCAGTCATCATTATCTACTGTTCTCTTAAAGTCTTTACATCATTTAGGCTAAATTCTGCCACTCTGGGACACGGGGGCTGAAATCTAATCTGTAATGCTGGTTGCCACTGCCTACTCAGTGTCTCACCAACTCCTAGAAGGAACAAAGTTCCTCCACAGGGACTTGTACGGAGTACAGAAAACTGTAATTATCAAAAAGTTACTATATGCATTTCAAAATAATCCTGTAAGAGCCATGTGCCCAAAATGCAAGAGCGCTGAGCAACACCTTGCCCAGGGATCTTGGCCAACGCAGTGAGCAGCGGGCACATGAGAAGGTGATGGGTGTTGGCCTCTTTTGGGGCACAGTAACCACAGCAATAGCACCTGGAAAAGTAAAAAGTGTCTGAGAACCCATCAGACCAGTCAGTAGCTGGAACTGCCTTCTATGAGCAGGCCCAAAATAACACTAAGAATTACTAAACTGGGTATCACTTATGACTTATCCCAGCACAGTATTAGTCATTCTCCAGTGGCTCACCTTTCTGCTGGGTTGGTTTTTTTGGCCCTCTTCTCTTCCTTCCTTGTCACACACTAGCATGCATACTACTCTGAGTGACACAACAAATCCTCACGAGGTCCATAATATTACTCACACAGGTGTCTTAAGTATCAGTGTGAGCAGGCTTTCTATTCATAACTGTTTCTTCTAAACTCTGTGTATCTTTTACAGTTTTATTATTGCTTCACAGAATGGGTCAGATTGGAAGAGACCACAGTGGGTCATTTGGTCCAACCTCCCAGCTCAAGCAGGGTCATTCTAGAGTATGTGGCACAGGATTGCATCCAGATGGCTCTGGACTATCTCCAGTGAGGGGGACTCCACAACCTCTCTGGGCAACCTGTTCCAGTGCATGGCCACCTGCAGAAGTTCTACCTCCTATTCAGGTGGAACTTCCTGTGCATCAGTTTCTGCCCGTTGTCTCTTGTCCTGTTGCTTGGCACCACTGAGCAGAGCCTGGCTCCATCCTCTGACACCTTCCCTTCAGATACTGACAGACATTGATGAGTCTCCTCTCAGTTGTCTCTTCTTGAGGCTGAACAGGCCCAGCTCCCTCAGCCTTTCCTCATAAGAGATGCTCCAGTCTCCTAATCCTCTTCAAAGCCCTTCTCTGGACCTGCTCCAGGAGCTCCATGTCTCTCTTGTACTGAGGAGCACAGATGCAGCTTCACAAGGGTTAAATAGAAGGGTAGAATCACCAACCCAGACCTGCTGGCAATGCTCTTCCTAATGCATTCCAGGATACCATTGGCCATCTGGCCCTCCAGTTTTACTTTTTATAGTATATACACTTACTTAAAATATTTTTTAAAACCTCTGAGTTAATTTTATCTACAAAACCCTTGACTGCTTTATTTACCATAGTTTATTAAATCTGAAATCAGTTTGAAAGCTGATTTGTTTTCTTAATTATATATGCCATTTTATTCAATTATTTAAATAATTTAGAAAATGAAATTAATATATTTGTTCTCTGCTTTCATTAGTGTTTGCCACTTTATTTGAATTGGCTTTGACCTGACATATTGTACCTACACAGGTAAAGAACTTCAATGTAGGTCTAAAGCTATTAACCATATTATTTTAATGGACTAAACCTAGCCCAAACAAAACTTTGTTTTCATCTGTTTCAATGCAGTCAATACCTGCCACTACTATAAAAAGCTTCCATAAGAAATAATTTTGAGCAAACCACAACCAAGAAAATTACTGGCCTAATGTAATTACTGTGTAATTAGATATGCTTCTTTCTCTGTGTGAATGTAGTCAATAACAACAGTACTATAATTACAACCTACTAAAAAATAATCACACAACACCTAAGCAAAGTACCTACTGCTTTGTCAAAATCACAATACTCTACCAAGACAAGTTGTTATCAGCACAATTTCCCCCAAACCAACGACTTTTCCATGCGTGCAGCTTCCCAGCAGCCAGCTTCAATGGTTATTAGGGATTTCATTTTTTCAAGGAGTACAGCTCTGGGACAGTTCACCATATGGTTTCCCCTCATGGAGAGAACTGGGGATTTGAGTGATGTTATATAAGAAAAAAAAATCTAAAAAGATAGTGAGAGTTGCTGAGCAACACAGTATCTTTCCGGTTACAGTCACAAAATTTGCCTACCAAGGGATTCTGGTTTTGAGTTCTTTCAGTTTGAGGCTTAGTGTAGTTGTCTTTGCAGATCTGAAACAGACAGGCAGTCGTCTTGGTCAGATCCAGATCCTGAACCAGCTGACATTTTTATGCCAAATGTAAGCAAATTATAATTATCCTCAGTGTTTCTTCTACTAATATATACAGATATATACATACACATTCATGCATGCTTTTAAAATACTTAAAGCAGATAGTAAAAGCCTTTGATTGCAGATTATCAAAATTCCATTACCTTTTTTTTAATTGTCCAGACTATAACAACTCCTAGGCTTGGCATCATCTGGTATTTGAAGAAGTTTAGAACACCTAACAAGACATGGACCAAGTGAGGAATACTTAACATTTTTCCCCTATTTGTTGGGAGAAATATAACTTAAATATCCACAAAGGTTTTGTGTAGGGAAGCAGGGTGGAAGATTTTCCCATAGCAAAAATAAAAATGCCCCAAATAATAACAACAACAACAAAAAAACCAAATCCCTGAATTTGCCATAGAAGGCACTTTATACTTTCAGCAGCCAGTTTCTGTGCTCTTACCCCTTATAAAAGGTTCCTGGAATCCTCAAGCTCAGGAGATTCTTGCTGCCAAGTCTACTACCCACTTGGCTGAATCAGACATGAATCACAAATCGAGACAAAGATCTCAATGGGTGGGAGGTGAAAGAGCAAGTTAAGAAGAAGAATGCTCCCCAAGCGTATGTGAGTGAACCCTCACACAAACCTGTACCACTGAGCTCCTGAGTGCAACACGTAATTCAGCTCCCAAGGCACGCTAAGGCTCCTACAGCAACTCACTCAGCCCTGCCGTTACCACGTTTCACCTTCTCTTGGTCCTGGGCAGGAAACAGGTTCCTGAAGCACCAAACACTAATCCGCACAGGAGTCAATGTTTATGACCAGACAAAAAGTTATTTCGGGCTGGAATGCTGTGCTGTGATAACTGACATCTGGGCAGCCTGGTCCAGAGTCCGGAGCTGCGAGCATCGGCTTTAAAAAGTCTGTGCCCTGACATGGAACAGCATCATTCTTCACACTGTCTGAGGTCTATGCCAACCAGTGCCAACTGATAACTTGGCCAAATCACAGCCATCAGCCTTCTGCCAGGGCAGCTGTGTTACTTCAAATGCTGTCAGCTCTTGCTCAAGGAATAAAAACAGTGTGATCGCGTCCCTGGTCAAGGATATCCCTGAGCATTCTCCACGTGCTGGATGCCTTGGCAGCCCTGACCATCCTTGTATCTAAGTCCCCAGGGGAACTTAACACTCCCTGCTTTGTCACACAGTTGATCTTCCTGGGATGTACGAGTGCCAGCTGGAGCTGTAAGACTGATAATCAACACCAAGGGAGAACATGCACTCCTAAAGAGCAGCAGTTTGCATGCTACACAAGCAGCCTTCTGATCAGCACCTCTCATCAGACTGCCAGGCAAACTGTGACTACACCTCCATCTCTCTCTCTCCCTCTCTTTCACCCTCCAGCCTCCAAACCTTAGAGGAGAAACAGCGCTCAGCCTGTACTTAGCCCTTGATGCTTCTGGCTTTGCACTCAGCCATGGGTGAAGGCCACAGCTGCTCAACCAGCGTTTGGCAGGTGTATCCTCTGACTGCAGGGTTTCCATTTCCTGTTTGTGCTGCACTCATGATGGGCTGGGCTAAATCTTCAGAGTCATCAGAAACACTTACTGCAATAAGCAGAAACAACACTGCAAGTCAGAAGCCTCAGGTTCCTGTGTTTTCTCCCCTGTGGTGCCTCACCAGGCAGTGAGATGCACATGTAATTTGGCTTTGCTACCCTTTAGGATACTTGGTAAGCTTGCTGGGTGTTCATTACGTCTGGACTAAAGGAAGAAGTGAAGGTAAGAGAAATAGATGGTCAGTATCAGACTCAATTACTAGGAGCACAAAATCCCATGTCCCGCTCCATAGCTGGATTCTACTTGTACAGTCCAGGAGCCAGTCCCTGCCAAATCAGAGGAAAATGAACTACAAAGAAGCAAAAGCCTTGCTTGCCTTCCTGCAAACAGCATCAAGAGCCACAGTCTGCTGACTGTTCTGCAGGAATCTACGTCGGCATTTTGTTTCTGGTTATTACCAATTGAAATATTTACAACCTCTATATTATTCCCAGGGCAAAAGACAAAATAATAAAGTAATTAGATGGCTTCAAAGCTTCACTGTCACAAGGGTTTCCTTCATTTATCTCACAGATATGTTGTAAAATCCAACACCGTTGACTAAAACACAGATGTTACTTCAATAAGAATAAATGTTTTCTGTTCTAAGGGATACTAAACTGTCCACCTTCCATAGCAGGCATGAAACATGGCCATTATTCCTCTTTTCACAGCTTGTGGTCTGCTCTGAAAGACACTGGTTCTCTAACAGGATGGAGCTCTGCCACCTGTCCGTACTGAGCACAGGAAAGCTGAACCAACGACGTTCTGCCCCTACCAGGGTTCTGCCAAAACATCAGCCTTGCTGGAAACTGAAACGTTATTATCCAAGAAGTAAATGGAAAGTTCCTCACTACAGGAAAGTTGACTCAGAGCCCAAACATTCAAGATTTATTCAGGCTGTCCATCACCCAGAACAGATATGTGGTAAATCAAACATCACTTTAGCAGATGGTGTGGCAGAAGGAAAGAAATCTTTCTTAACCTCCAAAACAACTGCAGTTTAAATCTTCAGAAACAGTCTAGCAATTTGACAATTCTCTGCCCATCCTCCACATCTCACGGGTCGCTGACATCTCCAGTCATGAGAAGGGGACATCCAGAAAGACAACAATCTTCACATGATAAAATAAGCCCAACATCCTATCAGGTAGGACACAGAATTATCAGTTCCAAAGAGAATGAATATTTGGGAATACTTAAAACCCAAACAGATCCACATTTCTCTGTGCATAGACCAATAAATAGTTTAGCCTAAAACATAACTGCAATTTGTTAAGGCGCAAATGTGTCATTTGTGAACCGTGGACGACCTCAAATCCAAATGTACTACAAGTGCCAACCTGTTTAAATCAGGTGTGGCTTCTGCATAACATCAAGAGAGACTGTGCTCTGGCAAGAAGCCAGGAAATAACTTCAAGAAGCTAATCTCCCCTGAGTGAACCTGGGAAGGAAGCTGAGCATGTGCTTCATCTTATTTGCAATGGTGGTGCAGTCTGTTACCTGGAGACACAGCTCTGCCCAGCAGTTCAGGCCTAGGCTCACCATCACTTTAACATCCCAGTGACTCAGTGGCCACAGCAGAATCTCCAGTCTGAACAGACAGAGAGAAATAAAGAAAATTTTAATGCTTATCCTTTCTTACACTTTCCTATTTGCCAGAAACCACTACCATCCAACAGGAATTGCAAAACTGTTTTCTACTAGACCCCTCTCTTCGTATCCTTGGCAGTTTGAGTTAGTGGACATGTTGAAAGCCTACCCTGCTTTCAACACATCCTCGTGTTAAGGGCCCCAGGAGCTGCATCCCACACAACTTTGAGATCCTGCCTGAAAGAAATGTAACAGCAGAAGACTATTGTGCCTTAATTCAGTTTTTCTATAGGAAAGGATGGGAAGCACAAGGACAGAATTAAGGTTGCAGTAAGTACCTACTGGTTAGCTGTGATGATTGTGCTCCATTTTAGTCACTCTTCCAAGAAAGCTTTGACATACTGGGGGAAAATTCAGGGACAAATAACAAATATATTGCTGAGGTCAAAAAAACTGTTTACCCTGAGAGCATGGCAACTGCCTTCTAACACACAACAAGGTTTCATAATTATAAGAGCAGTCAATTGTTCTCCATGACCACTGGGAAGGACAAGAACAAATGGCTTTAATTTGCAACAAACCCAAAATATTCAGGCAAGATATGAGAAAAGGGCTTTCTGGGGTATCAGTGAGTTTTAAAACAAGCTTGACAAATGCCTGTAAAATCATGGCCTAACTCAGTCACTGGAGAGACTGGCCACCAAGACAGAAGTGGGCTGCTCCCAGTGTCAGTGAGCTGCAATACTTTTAAAGGAGTCCTTGTCATAAGCACCAAGATGGTTCATCATCAATGGTCTTATGACACTCACGTCCTGCAGGACTGTGAAGAAAGTTACATGAACCCTTTTTGCCCTGTATTTCCATTTGCTAAAAAGTATTAAAACATTCAATTAGAAAATTAAGTTCCTCATACCAATATTTGTCTGCAAATCAGGGTTTCTAAAACTATTGTACACATGCATGTATATATCTACATATATAGAGAGAGGTTACTGACAGGTATTGATTTTTAAAGTGTTTTTACATAACTTTTCTTTCCTACCACAGTAATTCAGCTTCTAACATCCTAAACTGTCAGCCACTCACCTGCAGAAGATCTGAGCAAATTTCACTGCTTCAGTATGGAATCTGGGTCCAGATATGTGCCCTTTCTCTACAGATTATAACAACTCTACTTCAGAACACTGCTGAATAATTTAAGTAATTAGTGCTTGTAAACTAAATTAGAGGCACTCAAGTAAGACAGTCAAGCAGTAATATAGCATTAAGTGAAATGGATTATTAGAGTCTAAAAACATGTCATGTAAAAAACAGACCAGACATAAACTGGTAGCAGTTTGCCATCTGCTCTTCTATCACAAGACAAAGTCCAGTACTCCACCTCTCCTTCCTTCTCTCCCCTGAATTGCCTCTTCCATTATCCTCTAAAGAAGCATAAGGAGTTACTGCTTCTCCTGTGGTGCACTGCACTGGTCAAACAGGGCCCACCCCTTGCAAAGGAATGCAAGTGTCAACATGCGATAGGCACTGTTACTGAACGGGGTGTGGTATTTACCTAGGGGAAAGCCACATCCTTCAACCACTTTAATAACTCCGAGCTTCAGTGTGGTAACCGTGAGATTATTCCAAACCACTCTGTTGAAAGGATTTTGAAACAAATAAACAAAAAAATAACAACCCCAACCAAACAAAAACCCACACTCCTATTAATAGAATGTGGCAATGATGAAGAAACCTGTAATTCTATGGAAATGAGGACCCTTCACCTTATCCCATTGGAGTGAGAGGCTTACAAGGTAGTTGTTTGCTTTTGAAGCAAACCTAAGATTAGAGAAACTCTTCCTTCCCCAAGTCAGCCCTAAGAACTATGTAAGGAATCCAGAAAGAAGATGACTTGTCCCTTGAGCAAAACTACACGATCAAAAGAGACTTTCTGTTAACAGACCAACATAAGAGAGGCAAGTTGAATTCCTCCTCTGTATCAGTAGCAGGTAGCCCCAGAGACAAAGGATTATTTAAGATTTTAATTTCCATAATGTAGCCTAAAGAAAGGGAACCAAATTCAGACCTTACATAAGCATGAGTGACTCAACTAAAGACTGAAACTGAAACAAGGCATCTGTCTTCCTGAAGAGCTGTGGGTGTTTGAACAATAGTGTATGTGTTTTATGGAGCATGTTTCCTCTGCCCTGAAGGTAAACGTGTGTTCACCATCAGGATACTGGAGATTCCACCTCTGTAGAAGCACAAACCTCAATTGCCAATTATTAAGATGCAATCCCACCAAAAAACAAAGTAAAATGAACAGGGTGTAGTTTATAAAGACAATTTATCTACCAAAATTTTTATCTCATAGTAAAAGAGATAAAAAAACCCCATAAAACTTCAAAGAACTTCATACTGTTGGCTCCTAGCAACAGAACTGCAAGCCACACTCCTGTATCTTGCATAACCACCTACACCAGCCTCCTGAAATATGGAGCAAGCAGCAGCTTCTGTGCCAGATTGGACATAGGTAGCAAAACCAAGAGCGACCAATATCAATTTACCAGGGCTCAACAAAGACAAGACAGACATCGAAATGTCATTTGTAGATGGGTGATGACCTACACAGGACACAGGGGAATACGCCATGCAGAGAAGTTACTTCACAAGCCAAGACTGATTTTCCTGCCCATCTACTCTTTTTCTTGAAGAATGCGATGTAAAAAGAATATTGGTGACTTGGCTACATTCATACTATATTCCCAGACAGGACTGTTGCCTATAAAATCACAGGACTGAAAAGGCAGACTAGGATCAAGACACAGAACTACAGCAATGGAAGAGGACATATTTCTAGAGATGATGCAGAAAATCCCAATGCATAAACAGGGACAGAAGAAAGATGATTAGTTATCTGTCACTCCAGTTTTAATTTCGGAATGGGAAACGATACTCAGGATATCAGCCAGTCCTACGCTGGAAAAAGACTTGGAGACTGTTGGCATAGTGATTAAAAGCACTGGACTGTTAGAGAGCTCAGGACTTGCTCCCTTTCTTGGTGTCTTTGCTGAAGGCACATAATTCTCTTTGGTTTTGCTAAAAATTTTGGGAAAACAACTCACGAAACTGTTATAGGGGCCTGATTAGTGCCCAAACCCAGGCAGATCATTAGGCCAGAGAGAACTCTAGAGGCTTACTTCTTCCTAACATATAAAATATGGCTTCATTATTTTTAATATGACTGCCTTTGGTAGCCCTGCTGGCACCGTGAGCAAGTCATAGGCAAAAGCACCTGAAAGTCAGGAGTCTCCATTTCAAAATCCTTTCATAGATTTTTCAACAGAATGGCAGGATCTGTCCTGAAATGAGTACCTCAGGATTTAATTGCTTACTCCTTCTGGGCTGGTACAAAGAAGGCAAACAGGGTCCTTATTTAAATTCCACAGAGCAAGACAATACAAACTGTATCAAATTATCAGCTCAAAATTCTGATACTCAGGATTTTGCACTATTAAAAGTGAGAGCTGAAGCGTAGGAAGGTTTCTTAGTTTCTGCAGATTACATTTTCTCCTAAACAAAGCTGACCCTTTGTGGGGTCAGCGATGCTGTTCCTACAGAACATACATGGGTGGCAAAGGAGGGAGCCCATACCAAGCAGAGCTTCTTGTGATTAGAATATTCAGGTCAAGTGCACTTAGCCAACAACCCACTCAAACTCTGCACAAGATAACAGCTGATCTGCATGCAAAAACACTGTTCACACAGATTTTTATCCTTTCTGCTACATCACATAGGCATACAACGATGGAGAAGAGTACAAAGGCCATACAGGCTTGCTCTAGCCCTGCCTCTTTCAGAAGATCAGGGTCTCAAAACCCAGATTTCCTGCACAACCACCAAAGCACCAATGCACAAGAATTCTTTATATGTGTTTCATTCTCTGGTGATTTGCTCTAAGTTACCCACCTCAAAAAAGATCTCAAACTGTTTGGTTTGCTTCAGATTGAACAACTCCAACAAAACTTGAGCTGTTTCCAAGGCTAGAAAAAGATTCATATTGACCCCACTACAAAACTTCTAATGAATCCTCTCAAAAGCTTTTTAATCTTGAATTTTGAGGAAGGAACCTGAAATCTAGGAAGAGGAGAGTTTTCAAAGCAGGAGTAAGCAACAGGAAGAGCAGAAGTCAACCTGACAAAGTCTGGCAAATTGTAAGAACCTCAAATTAATTTGCAGTAGACTCTCGTTAGGATTTAATTACCTTGTGTGGAGACTGCTGGGCACAGCACACACAAGGGATCAGTGTAGCTCAGCTGTGAGGGATGTGTTCAGCCATACACAGGAGGTGAGCTTGAGGGGGCTTGGGTGTGCAGGAGCTGTGAACCAGGTTTTCCCCATACCAGAGGGCACCTGTCACGGGGCCTGGAGAGCCTGTCCAAGTACAGCCCTCCTGTGAGTGCCCTCTCTAGCACGGGCATGTTACCCAGGTCAGGCAGTGCTGCCTCACTCCACAGAGAGCGCTTTGGGAACAGAGGGAGGATGAAACATCACTGCCAGATGTCAGCGCCTTCCGCTCCTGGAACACGTTCAGATCCAGAATTACATTTGTGCGGGAACTTTAATAATGTCTTAAATGCAAAACTGAGTACTCACAAGTTAGGAATTTTCAGAATTGAAGTTTTCGGTACAAACTTAAAGGCAACCAGTACTGCAGTACTAGACTGTTTTCCAAATTTTAGTGAATTTGCTTTCACAACCCGTTAAGTGAAGAGTTTTAGTCATATCTTATAGGGAAAAATACTGAAGGAAAGATAGGTAAATATGAAAAGTACCCACTAATTTTGAAAGCTTAATCTAAGGTGTTGATTTTTGCTTTTCCTAATACCCAGTGTTATACAATACTGTAGAACAGTGTTGTAGAACAGCTCCCATTAGCTTTGGTTGCATGTACAAATGTTCCGTGTTTCTGCTAGTAAGGCTCACTCTCAAGTCAGTCAACAGGAAAATGAGAAAAATACAATTATTTGCTATGGTGAAAGTCTGCATAAATAACTTGCCTAGTCTCTTCCCAGGAAAAGAGGAACTGTGAAACTGTGAAAGGCAGCAGTTCTCTACATCGGCATTCAGCAGCGTTAAATTGGGAAGCCAGTCTTTCCCTTCCTGTGATCTGCTGCAGAGCTATCTATGAATAAACAGAGGTTCTGCAATACATATCATCAGTCACTGTGGAACTGTAACTTGTCCTTTGAGTTGATTGGAAATATAAAACAGTTGAAAGCCATGAATTCTGTGCATGAAGTGCTATGCCTGCTTGTAATGAAAGACAGCAGAACATTAACATACCCACGCTGCAGGCACGCGAGTTCTTTCATTACATATACTTTCAGTGTTTGACTGATGATTTCTTAACACAGTTGTCACATGTTCTCCTGCTTTTTTGATAATGTATTTTCCTTGAATTTTAAAGCAACAGTCTGCTTGCCCATTAAGTTTTGCTCTTCCCTCTAGTCCTTCCTCTCACATTTCCAGTAGCCTTCCCAACCACTCCCAGCCACTCCCCTTCTGTCTGCCTGTACATAACCTGTACCTATGACAATTCTCTTACTTCCCTCCTCTCCAAAGTTTTGCTCTTGAGTAGCCTGCATTAGAACCCTGCAGCTACCCTTTGCAATGTGTGTACGCATAAGACTGGTCATTTGAAAGCACCAGACAGTACCACTACTTGTGCCACACACTCAGAGGATCTTTGAAGATTTTCAGCAGAGTGGTGATTTCAGAGCATCTGAAGAGGTTCCAGTAGTGGAAGGTGTTGACACATGGCAACAATGCTCCGTCCAATTTCCAAAGTATGCGCTGCAGAGTGAGCCAACACTGGCTGGTGCTGGTGAGAAATGCCTTCTTGTATGGGAAAACCCAGTTCACAGCTGCCTCGTGCACATTTGAGCCTCCTCAAGCTCACCTCCTGCGCCTGGAGTGGGATGGCTGAACACATCCCTTCCAGCTGAGCTCCACTGATCCCTTGTGTGCCCACAACACACAGACTTTGACTAGCACCAGCACTTCAAAGGTGAGAAGTAGAAGCCTGTATTTGATTCAGCACTCCACCACAGGAAGCAAACTAAGTAGAGCACAGAAAAGATGTGCTGTCTCGAGTGAACATCAGTAGAAAGAACCGCTGCAGTGTTCTCAACTGTATGGAACTGCTTGAAAAGAGCTGAGACACAAAGAAAGCTGTGTTCTCTGTAGCAGCTCAGAGTAGTGAATGCAGCTATAACTAAGACTGGATCACTTTATGCTGGGATGTGGCAGAGACCAGGAGACAAAATCAGTTATATTGATAATGAATGATGATTTTCTACCATCACTGAAAACAAAGACCTTCTCTTTCTACGCACTGTTCAGTGTCATTTATCAAGACGCATTATTCTTACCACATGCAAGTTGTATGAAGAATGTATGAAGCTGTACGAAGCAGTTTCTGCTGATACATCTCAAGTGAACTGTGCCATTCCCACTAACTTACTCACACAGTTCTGCAACATCCCAGCTTCCTGTTAATCCTCTGGATGAATCAGACACATTTCAGTACCAATGACACCCAGACATAACATGTTTTTATACATATTCTTTATCACCTGTAACCACACCTCTGTTACAAATGTGGCTCACGTTACAGATGAGGTCAGAAGGCTGAATAAGAACGGCAGACTGAAGTTGAATGTGAATAAAATAAAGGTAGTATTAGTGGGCTGACATAAACAGTTTAAAGTGCTTGCATCACTGCATCACCTTACTTGGATATTTCAGCCTGTAAATATGGAGCGTTCCTGGATTCTGGGTTAATGGCAAGCTCCCATAAAGCAGTGTCTGTGTCATGCTTGCTACAGTCACTCTGGCTTGGAGAGTCTGTCCCAAGCTCTAAATCTGGATCATGTCAAGTCTATGATCACTGCTTCAAATGACTGTCAATTCATCTTTGGCTAACTTCTTCCCAAGCTTGCCAAGGAATAGAAGATTTGCTAATGAGCAACAATAGCCAGGCCTGATGGGTTCAGGGTAGGTTTCTATAGCATTGGTCTCACACCCCCATGTTTTGGAATGTAAAAGATTTCATTCCTTGTGAGAAGCTCACCATTCATCAGTACAAAAACCCACTCAAATGCTGCTGGTTATGTGTTATCCCAGAAAGCATTCTCCATTACTGACAGGAATGAATCAGCTAAGCACTGGAAACAGTATGCCAAAGTATTTGCTAGCCTGACACTGGATGAGCAGGTACCCTCTCCCCCTCCCTATGCTTCTGTTCAGAATGAGTTGATGGAGACTAACACCTGCTCCCAACTCCCCTCCTTTTTTTGTGATATTTTTCCCCAGGTATGCCATGCTTTGGACAGATAATGCCATCTTACCCAACTTGTGAGCTTTTGAGATGAAGCTCTGTTGGTAGAGAAGAGCACTTAAAAATTCAGTTTAAACCTACGCTATGCAAGATCCAAATTAACATGGACTGACAAGCCAGTTTTCTCTGCCTCAGCCCCCTTTCGCTGCAAGAACTACCCTGACTGAGAAGGAAGAAGAGAGACACGCCCGACTGCTGCTGTACGTAAGATCACTTTTTCCTTCCAGGATGTGTAAGGTTAACATTACTTTTTCTGCCATCACATTTTATAGATAATCACTAAAAAATGCCATTTGATGATCCCTAGTTTTTCTCTCAGCCACTGCTAAACAAAATAGCTATTTACCACATAGATACAATGCGCATTCTCAGCTTCCAACATTAAATTGCACCACATTGTGAGCATTTAATCAAACTGATCCACTTTAACACACTCCATTTATAATAAACTTTAGATGTGAGTTGAGGTAATTTTTGAATACGTTAACTACCACATTAATTACACGGGGTAATTAAATAAATCAATTAAAAAATATTCACTCTAATCAAACCAGTCTAACAGGGTAATAGTATCAGCACCCAAAAAATATACAGACACGCAAAATTTCCAAACTATTGGTCCAGCCACTACCCTTATTCCTTTTGAGACTGGCATGGGTTTTCACAAATAAATCTGGTGAGTCAATGATAGCTTGAGAAAAATATACTTAGGTATGACCTCTTTAAATATGCATCACTCAGTGACGAGGAGTTGGCTGTTACTTTTTTCCCACCTTTCTAGTTGTGACAAGCATTATAAGGAAGTTTGAACTACAAAAGTGCACATACAGAAAAACTTCTACAACACACCCAATACAGCAGGAAATACAAGTCCATAAGGAAAAAGTTATCACAGAGTTCTTTCAATTTTAGACTGTATGCCCAAACAACATGTCCTTTAACATATGAAAAATGAAAACTATCAGAGTGAAATTGATTCAGAAAAGGAGAATCTTGTAACCTCTAAGTCACCATTTCAGATATATCCAGGATTAGAAACTATTATCTGATAAGACGTTTAATTGCCTCTCAACTGATTTGGTAACAGCTAAGTAATTTCCTTATAGACAAGAATCCACATTACTAATAAACATTCACCATTAGACCTGATACTGCTGATGTTCTGATATACTCCATCACCACAGTGTACAGTGGTGAAGAATTCATCCTCAAACTGAGAGAAGGCTCCCAGTTCAGAGTTTTGTTCCAAGAACTGTGCAGATGTGGAACATTACTGCTGTTCACCTCAAATTAGTTCAGTATACAATAGGAGGATTTCACTATTTGGGACTGTCATTATAAATCTGCATGTTTTTAGAAGCATGAAATGTAGTCCATTAAAAGCAGCTGTTTCATGAGCAGCACACTAGTGAAGCTTAGTTTCTACTTGACTGGTATTTACTGTCCTGCACCCTTATCAGAGTATCCACAGCTTGTCACTGTCCTCTATAAACTCACTCCAAAAGCCCTCCAGCCTCCCTAACATTTCCACACCTCCTCATAAATTCCTCCCTTTCTCCCCTGTGCCTCAACTAGCGCCTTCCACATTCCCTAACCTCACCAGCCCACAGCACTGTATATGTTCTCCTAATTACCCTCAGGACAGGAGACACTACCTGCTGCAGCTGGATCCAGCATGGAAGCACCTATGGACTAGCCAGGACACACATGCCAATTTTCCAGTCAACAAACAAAACAGAAGACAGATGTTTAGCTCCTCTGGCACCTTCTTCCCCAGAGAAGAAAAAGTACGCACTTATTTTGGTTTCCTCTCTCCCACCCAGTCTTACTTTTGTGAAACTTTAAAGAGCTCTTGAAGAAACTTTGAGACGTCTATGCCACCGCCAAATTTGGCTGAAACCTACTAAAGCTGTTGAAATGGAATTGATAGAGTGATTACACAAGCTTTCTTTCCTTTGTAGAGTAGGCTAAAATCCCATTAACAGTCTTACTTATGTCATCCCGTCATTCCTATTATTCATTTAAAAATAACAATTTTATTCTACTGCATTAGCTTATGTAATCCACCCCTGAGCCAAAGTAGTTGAAACTTTCATTCTGCATTTATTAAATTATTTAGTTAGTTAGCTATTAAGTGTGTGTGCCTTTCTACACACTTGTCCATTTTAAGGCACTTAATGTTACGAGAAATAACATCAAGAAGGTCAGTGAAACCAAACCAAATGCACTTCACCAATGAATATCCCCCAAAGCTGCTGGACTGGTATCATTGCAGGCAAGAACTGAACTGCTTTTTCTCTAGCAAACTGTCAGCTGTTCTCATGGTTACGGTTCTAGGAATTTGGAATGACAGGTCACAGTTATGAAAATGAGTAGATTTATTTGGCATGTTTCTATCTAGTAAATAGCATTCTCCTGTAAAGAGGACAAGAGGCTGCTGTACATTATCATGGTGTTTATTCTCTGTGAAAACCACTTTTTAAAGTCTCTGTCCCAACAAAGAAGGTGCTAACCAGACTTCGTATTTCTTAAAACTGCTCACTCACAGAGTGAAGACAAAAATATATCTCTTGTATTCTCTCCATTACTATAAACGCACCACTGGTGTTTTCACTGCAAGATTCAGCTGTGTATATACACCTCCCAGATGGCATGAAGCAAGGCTACAGAAGTATGCTTCCCATTTAAATGCAAGGCAAGGCAGGAATGTTAGCTTTTGCCATAGGGTAAAAACTATTCTGTCAATGGGATATTTAAAAAACAACTAATATTTTTTCTTTTAGGTTAACTGCCAAGATTTACGAAGCTCCAAATAAGGCATTATGCAGTTTCCATTAGCACAGCTTTGCACAACTGGTTTTCACTGAACCCCAAGTTGAACAAACAGGACAGCAGCAGAATAGGCTTCTCTCATACTTCCATCCCTTCATTGTTGGAAGGGGCTTCCTTCAGAAAAGCCAGGACAGCCCAATTTCAAAGCCTCTGCTAATTACTGCAAAACAGCATGGATAACTTATGCAGAGAAACTGGAACACCACCCACTGAGCTTCTCTCAAAGGTGGGCCTGCCCAGATGCAAACGGCACTTGGTCCCAGCGGAGCCAGGCTGGGACTGCGCTGTCACCGTCAGCCATCGGTCCCAAGGAATTCACTGCCCCCGCACGGGCCCTAACACTCCAGGGACATGCCCACGTACTGTGCTCAAGAAGAAACAAAAATTTAACATCGTCATGAAGTGTCAATCCATCCAACCCAGAATGGTCTGTGAAACACTTAACTGAATCACTCATCCTCTTGGAAAGTTGTTTGCCAGGTGAACTGCCAAGGAGAACTGCCCTCCAAGGAATACAGTCAGAGAGACAGCACACCCAGGCATACCATCCTGGGGTTTAAGGCCTGAGAACTCCAGGGCAGCAAGCCCTGAACACAGAGGCTCCTGAGCTTCCCATTTCACACAGAGTCCTGCACAGGTAGCTTGAGAGCCCACAATATTTCAGACTCACCTGGGTCTTGATCTCCAGGTCAACAGTAGAGAGGCCTGGGAGGGCCTTCTTCAGCTTCAGGTCTCAAGTGCCTGGGTCTCCAGATGGAAGCCTTGAAGCTCTGATAACAGGAACATTATCAGAACTTCTACTCCCACAGTTGAAGACCTGGGCAAGTTTCCAAGGTCCCTGGTAGGCACTGGGGAGCCTGGTAGGCTTGACAGCCCAGCAGCTCTCTGAGCACTGGTCTGAGCTTAATCATAAGGTGCCAGGCTCCAAATTAACTTCTAATATTTCCGTAGAAAAGTCTCAGGGAATTCCTCAATATAAGAAAAATTTTAAAATGTCAAAATTTCCCATGAATTAGGAAACAGCAACTTTGGCCCACCTCTGATTTCAGTTTCCTTCAGAAAAGTCTCTATCCTTTTTGTTCCATCCTTAGAACAAGCCTTTGCCTATTAAAATACACTGAAAACAATAAACAAAATGTTCCAAATTGCCTCTAAATAAAATCTTCAAAATATAAAACCATTCCTTAGGTTATCCTAAAACTTGTAGTTATTTTCACTTGCATGTGCCTGCCTTGAACCCAAAGCCTTCCATTCTAAACCAAACATTCACCCTGCCTCAAGATTTACGAGCTGAAAGGACACATCCTGTAAAGTTGAACCCCCAGGGGTTCAAAGCATAGACTCCAACTTTGGCATGGTATGAAGTCACTGCTTTGCTAAAGAAACAAGAGTGGACAGCCGAGTGCAGGGATCACGAGTGTCACAGCACTGCCCAGTAACAAAAGACATCAATCACAAGAACTGTCCTGGATGCCTCCAGGTATTGGTGAGCAAACAGTGCGGCCATCTGAGATGACTGGCAGTGCACCTGATCACAGGAGAAACAGCAGATTCCTGGGATTTGAGCTCTTGGTGGGTAATGCAGCAAGGAAGGGAGGGATGAATCACATAAGCAGTCACTGAGCAGGTAAGCCCACTTAATTTATTAGGTAGTGCCACGGAATTCTGCTGGTTTGGAGTCCTAGGTACCAGTCCCTGCTCTGGTTTGACAATTTGCCACAGAAGGGATAATGAGATAAAGAAAATCAGTCAGAATGCAAGCTCCTGGTGGGCAGTTTGCCCCATCTTCCCCTACACTGCAGGTATGAAAATGTAACTCAGCCTTTTGAAGCATCAAGTATTTTACTTGAGTTGAGGGAAAATTTACTTCACCAAGGAGGCATTAAATAGTCCTGCAGCTGCACTAAACTTTGGAAAACTGCAAAAACCTTTTAAAAAACTGAATTACTATAATACTATCAAAGTTCTCAATTTCACACACACCTAAATGAACAGGACAGTCTCTCAGAGTTTAAAACATTTATAATACAGGTATTTTAGTTTGTCTATAAATCAATGTTAAAGATCTTCTTATTTTAATATTTTATTTTCTTGTAATGAAAAGGTGGCTGTAAAGACCTCCTAAAAGAAAGTAGTACCACTCACATCCACTTACGCTGTATTACATACATGAATATCAGACTACAGAGAAGGACACACTCCCAATCATTTAGCTCTCAATATTGCATTCAGTACCAACGACTTCAAAGATGCAGAAGCATAACCTTTGAGGTAGCACGGCTTCTCATCTGAAGAATTAGTTTTGCTTCAGTCTATATTCACAGACAGTTTAACCAGATGCACGATGCCACCTCAGAGTTCTCTTACTGCTGAAGTGTCATCACTTAATTCTTGCTCCCCATTAACCAAACATACTGCAATAGCAGGGATATTGAATCAAATGATCCTATGGCCCTTTATTATCTTTCATTTCTATTCTCCTGCTACTTCCACAAAATCACATAGCATGGATTTCAGAAAAGAAAGCAAAACCACCAGTCATTTCTTCCCCTGCAAACCAGATTCTATCTCAGAATCAAAAGTACAAATTGACTATTATTATTACAGGTTTCTTGATACTCAACATGACAACGTACAAAACCTGGGGTATTTTTTCTCTTCCAAAATCACGCCACAGGTTGATGCAAACAAAACCAATATTCTGCACAGCATTTTAGTTCCTGTACTATGTGTCCTCCAAAGTAGCAAACCCACAATTACCATGAGAAAAGTCCAGCTGGAGGTATCACCTACAAGTTGCATTACGTCTTCATTATACATTTTTTATCAAAGCATATGTTCTGCTCGAAAACAATTCAGCACCAATGAGTTGGCAGTAGAACAACAATTTAAGCTGCGGTGTCAATGAAGGTGGGAGTGGGAATTCACTAAAGCTACATTTTTCAGGTACAAAAGCCTGAGAAGCACACTATATGGAGTCAGGCAAATGTACATCAAAGATCATGAAAAAGCAACTAACTATATGCCTTTAAAAGCGCACTTCGTGGATGAAAGCAGGCAAATTACAGAGGGAATTTACTGAGAAGAATGTGCTGCTGCCAGAATGGACAAAAGCATGCATTCTATCCATTCCAAGCTCCTCCCCATCTCCTGTCATGCTCACAGCAAGAAGCGGCTCAAAACTTGACAACCACAGACTCAGGACTGAAAGAGACAAAAAATACCTGCTGGGAAATGCCTGGGATTTTTTTATTTTGAGCATCTGACACAGGAGACTGGAAAAAACAAAAAACAACCCACTTATGATCAAAAAACATCTCCCCATATTCTTGGGACATCAAGTACAATTCCACAGCAGAAAAAAATAGCGCACACCTGGCCGGGTTTTTGAGGAGCCCACGTGCAGAAGCGCTTTTCCAACAGGCGCAGCAGCCTGTGCACCGCAGGGCACTGCTGCCGGCCCAGGACAGGAGTTTCACAGAGTTCGCGTGGAGTTGGGTCACGGAAACCTCACTCCAAGCACGAGCAACTAGTGGCCCCTGAGGAGCCCGGCAGGCGCCCAGCTGCCCGGCCAGGCCGGCCCAGGGAGGGGGCAGCGCGTCCCGGGCGAACCGCTCACCCCGCGCCCCTACCTGGCTCGTGTCCTCGCCGTGCTCCAAGTGCACGATGCCCTGGCTCCTGCACTCCGTGTCGCTCAGCACATCGTCCTCCGAGTCCTCCAGGAGGGACGAGGAGCCGGTGGAGGAGACCGAGGAGTTGGACAGCCTGCGGGACTGCAGGTGCAGAGAGCTGCCCGTCCTCAGCCCGCCGCCCTCCGGCCGCGCCGGCCGCGCCTGGGGGCTGCCCTGCGCCTCCTCGCTCTCCTCGGCGGTGACGGTGAGCCGGGGGATGACGGGCGGCAGAACCCCGTTCGGGGGTCGGCAGCCCCTCTTCGGCCGGTCGGGCAGCTGACGGGCGGCGGCAGCGGCGACGGCGGCACAGCGAGCCTCGAAGAGGGAGCAGAGCTCCCCCACGGTCAGCCGCTTGGCCCGGCTGAGCTCCGGGCTGCTGTGCAGCCCCGCGCGGGGCTCCATGGCGGGGTCGGCGCCGGGCGCCTGCCGAGCAGCGCTCCAGGACCGGCGGCCGGAGGCGCGCATGGGGGAGCGCCGCGCCGCCGCCAGGGAAACTTCTTTGTGGCTCAGTCAGTCTCCCGCGGCTGCCCGGAGCCCGGCGGAGAGGCGCATCTCCAGCCCGCCCTGCCCGGGCAGCTCTGAGTCACCCGCGGCGACAGCCGGAGGCTGCTACCGTGCCCGCTGACCCGGCGCCAGGGCCATGGGGGCGCGCTGAGCCCGCCCGGTCGCCCGCCCGCCGCCACCGCCCCGCTCCGCCTCGGCGCTGAGGGGAGGAGCGAATCGAGTCGAGCCGCGCCGCGGAAGCCCCTGCCCGCCCCTTCCCGCCGTCGCCACCACCATCACCCTTTTGGTTTCGCTTTCCCTGCGGCGGCCCCCGGGGAGCGGCCTGGGGGTGCTCCGGTGCCTGCCCGGGTGTGGCGCCGGCGCCCGCGCCCGCCTTACCTCGGCACGCCACCGCTCCTGCCCGCCGCCCCTCGCCGGGCCGCGGCTCCCCGGGCACGGCGGCTGCGCAGCGCGGCGCGCCCCGGCCGCCCGCGGGCCGGAGGGGCGGTGCGGCCCGCCCAGCCCATCCCCTGCTGGGGACGCGGGGGAGGTGGCCTTTGGCGCTCTCTGGGGATTTCGATCCCCTCAGGGCTGCCCGTGACCGTCTGGGGTCTGTGTGTGACCTTCCCCTCGGTGCGCGTGACACCGGGGGGCACCTCCGGGGCTGCCGTCGCGGGACCGCGGCATGCCGGGGTGGCTCAGCGCACCCGCGGGGGCGGGGGTGCGACTGGGCTGTCACCAGCCCGCGGGGACCGGGTGGCGATGCGTGAGGGACCGCGCGGTGCCAGCAGCTGAGGGTGTTCCCCCGGCCGCGCTGGGCTTCCCCACGCCTCGCTGTAGCATCCCCGGCGGGCTGCGAGAGCGTGTGACACGGGCTTGGGGCAGCGCCGGCCTCTCGGGAAGCCCGAGTTGTCCGTCAGTCACCTACTGAGCAGTGCTTAATCAGGTTGCCTTAAGCCGCCGGTTGCTGCGATACCCCAGCCCCCTCTACGAATTAATTTCAGCTTTTGACACCCCCTGCCTTGGTGCTTCTTGCTTGCTTAACTCCCACTCTTTACCTAAAATGTAACCCGTGCTGGGCTGCGGCATGTGTTGTAATTGTAGCTATTAAGACCTTTGGAACAGGAAAGGCGTTCTACCGTAGGGTTACATCAGCTGAAATGATTACTAAAATTAATAATTTTGGAACCAAATGCTAAAGTCTTCAGCTGAGTTTTTGCTCATTTATCTCGTTGTTTCCTTGTACTCTTCCATCTGTCTCTCACCATCTGCTCTCTCTTGCCTGGTGCTTCGGTTGGGAGCTCCTTGCAGAAGGGGCTGTGGAGCTCCACATGCAACACAGTCCCAGCCCGGGCCACGGCTGGGACTCCTCCCTCCGGTGATGCTATAAATATTTTGTTAACCTATTTTGTGATTCGGTCAGATTATTTGGCTGCAGCTGATTATTTTAGAGCCTGATCTTGTAGGTTACCTTTGAAAAAGCCTGTTCCAAAAGGCACCACATGACGCGCCTTCTCCTGAGGTGGCTGCTGTGCCTCTCACAAGGCCCGCAGCTTGCAGATGCTCAGGGGCAGACAGGAAGGCAGCTGGGAAACTTAATAAATAATTAGTCACCTTTGGACGCTTTTCTGGAATTAGGTGGTGCCTAGACAGGAATTTGACCAGTCTGAATTTTCAGCTGAAATGGCCAACTCTTGTGGTGGACATAGTTTTGTGTAGGAGCAGTTGTGGGTGTTCTCTCAAGGTGTATGTGGTGGGGGAGGCAGGGCAGACAGTTGCTGCCAAATTATGTGAAAACATGACCGGTAAAGTGCAGAGTAAAAGGGTTGGCAGTGCAACTTTTCTCCAACAGGCAGAGAGAAAACCAAAGCACCTGTAGGAGGTTATTCCTTCGTGGTAGACTGTAGTGGATTTAAGTTCTTTCTGAAAGAAGATAGTCACCACTTTTATTACTAATTTTGCAATTAATTTCAAATTACATGTAGCAGAAAGTCTCAAAACATGAAAATTGATTAGACCTAATATATACCTAAAGTCATAACTGTTTAATCAAAACCATGATTTTACAATTGATGGTTTTATAAGAATACTCACAGTGATAAATTTGTAGATAGAGCAGAAAATGCAGAGGGCATTTTTAAATGGGTATCCAAGATTATACACTCATGGGTTGGACCCACGCAACTCTTCTGTGTCACTGTGGCAGCTTCTGTCTGTAGATAAGCAAGATGGAAAAACATATTTATTCACAGGAGAGGGGCTACGTGTGAGCTTTCACATGTCAAACAGGAACACTTCAGGAGAGCCCTGCTGCATGTGGAAGGACATTTCAGTTTCCAGTCTCTTTTAGCCGTTGCTCTGTCTGCTGATTCTGCAATTACAAGATTATGTGTGGTCTATGATTAAGAAACCTTATTTAGGAAACCTTAACCTTGGAAACGGCTCTGGGACTACCAACTCAGTTCAGTTATAAAATATCATTTTAAAAATTTTACTTTCAACTAATGAAGATGGAAACAAAAACAAGCAATGCATTTTTGTTTTAATAAATACATGTATAAAAAATGTTCTTTTAATAATATTGATTAGTGATGGTTGCATGGATAAGATTAGATAGGTTTAATTGACTTCTTTTATAGCATATCTGCTCTAGAGAGCTATTGACCTCTGAAGTTTGCGTAAGATTTAACTCAAAGCCTTCCAAAGCTACCTGGAGAATAAAGAGATTCTTCGATCAGTATCACCACATTTCCTTTTAAGTGTGCAGCTCTTTTAAGAATAGGAATGGTACTCTGTGTCCTGGCAAAGTGCTAGTGACTTGTACTTTTCACTTGTGAAATCCTGCACTCCTGACAGGACAGGGCTGCCAGCATCCACTAGTGATGCTTGCCAAGAGTTGGCTCTGATAAGATACAGGTAAGTATGTCCCTGTTTTACAGATGGGCGAACTGATAGACAATACATGAGTTGGCTACAGACATACAGCGAGTCAGGGGCAGAAACGGGGAGCTTCAAATTTGCTCTGTGCTACCGTAACCGCCGGATCACGTTCCCACCTCCAGGGGTGAAGCGTTTTGCTTATCGCAGTCATTCTGATTCATATCGGTACTGCTGCGCACTGCCAGGGTTTCACATTTCACACACGCCTGCTACAAAAACAGCTTTCTGCCTTTATTTATATTGGCAAAAACCAGAAGTCTATTGCATTCCCATGAAATCCCTTTCCAAACATTTTTATCCTTAACATATTACTTATTTCTGCTTCCTTTCAGTTTGCATTCCCATAGGGTGTCTTAGCCTTGGCAATACAGAGGCAAAGATGCGACGGACGATTCTAAAGAGATTAGAAAGATTTCACGAAGACAGCAGTTTAAATATGATCTAGAGGGGAGCCTTGGGTTTAACTTCGCCTGTGCAGTACATACATAATTGTTCACTGCCCACATGAGATTTCTCAGAGACCTTAGAGCATGACACCTGAGAAATGCCACCTTCTTCAATTCCATGCTGAGCATGACCTCAGAATGCCTGGGAAGTACTTGAGAGCTGCAATTCGCAAGTCTCTCTTGGATGCAACAAACACAAGCATTTATTAGTAGTTATAATATCTCTTTCAGGATATAAACGGGGGGAAAAGGAGTTGGGTGTGTTTTTATACAGGAAGGCCCTTTTCTCAGAACTGGAAGAAAGGCACGTGGCCCGAGTGCTGGCTATGCCTAAAGGAAGATCCCAGCTCACCCACAGCCATTCATGCCTGAGGCAGAGGTTCCCCTCCGTGGCTGAGATGAAGAGCACGTCTTCCCGGGAAGCCAAGGGGGAAAGCGGTGGGTGGGCTGCCTGCCTCTCAGGGGTGGTGCCGGGAGCGGCTGTGCCGAGGGATGTTGCTTCTCTGCACAGAGGAGGTGGGAGCAGAGCAGGTGATGGGGTGGCCAGCCCAGTGGAGTGGGCGGAGGAGCAGCAGCAGGGACAGCAGGCAGCTTCAGTGGCTCATCACCAGCTCCAAAGGGGCTGGGGATCCTGGCTGTGTGTTTCAGTTGTTCTCTCTTTGCTGCTCATTGCTAAGTGAGCAAGTTAGTGCATGTTACAGTCACATCCTCTTTTTGTCATACAAACATAACCAGATCAAATTATTCAAGTACCCAGCTGCTGCATGCAAGAGGAGAATGAGACTCCGAACACGGGTCATATGATGTGAAAATAATTGCTGCAATAAGTGGGAGCTCCTTATTTTTGGGATTAATTTTTGTAGGTTATTTGCCAAATTTCTCTATGCAAGGTGTGCGGTCTTTTTGATGTTAATTCTGGACACCTAATAAATGAAAGCTATATTAAAAAAAAAAAAAGGAACGTCTTTTTACCTAAGAAGCAGCAAAACTTTAACTGATCTAAGTGTATGGATCAGACGAACCTGTAGGAAAGAGACAATAAACTATGAAGGTCCCCTCGTGGCTGGAATTAAAATTACGTTTCCAAGTCATGCCTGCACAAAGTACCCCCGACTATTCAGCTACCTCACATACTTAAACTGGAGAGGGAGACAACACACCTCAGGCACAGGCAGATGCCACTGCCCCCTGGGAAAAGTGGTTGCAAGTGTTTGAGATCGTGAGGTGATAGCCATGACACTGAGAAAAGACACACAGCATGAGGCCGGAGGGGAGGAAGGAGTGTGCGCAGCGCCTCTGCTAACAGAATGACTCACAGTGGTCTGCTGGTGTATGGAGCATGGGGTTACTCTATAAGGAAGGGTAGGGAAGTACTCTGGGAAGAAAGAGCTACACAGGAGGTGAAGATTACAACAGAGAAGGAAAAACCTGGGAGAAAAAATATTTTTCTCCCACATCTGCACCATCTCATGCTGCAGGCAGTAGCTGTTCATCATGAAAGAGGAAGAGAAAGGCCTTTTCTTCTCACTTCCCTCTCACTACTTTTATCCCTCACATTCTTACTCTTGGCCTGGGGGCCAACATATCTATAAAATAAAATGGGAAAGGAGAAAGGGCCCCAGGTATAGTATTCATGATGGGAAACGTTCTGAAAGGAGTGACCCAGTAGCAGCATTGCTGGTTGCAAGTTTTTGATCTGGCATGTGAATTGTGTGCTCCCCCCTCAAAGTCCCTGTGGATCCACAGAAGAGCATCTGAGATACTCTCATGGTTTCTGCTTATGTTTTCCTTATTCTTGCCTTAAATAAAGGATTTATCTTCCACAGCTGGCATTTTAGCAGAAAATCCAGACAAAAATTTTGTAACAAAATAAAAGGAATTCTTGCTGTCATGTGTTTGAGATGATTACAGGTAACACTCCCTAACAAACACGTTCCTCTTAGTTCCCTGTGACCTGATTGTGAGAACTTCAGAATGAAGGTTTGATTTAAAGATAATTACTCCAGTGAAGTCACTTCTTAGCTTTACACTTCGAGTAAGCACAGTTGTTATTTTTGACCAGCCATTTGTAACCCCTCAGAACACTGGGACATATTTGCCCGTGTTTATGGTGACACATCAAATTTCATGGATTTACTCCTGATTTATAACAGTGTAAAGAAGAGGGGGGATGTTTCATTGTGAATACAGACAGACTGTTTCAAGAAGTTTAATTTCACCTGTTCATCCTGCAATCTGCGGGTGTGCTTAAAGAACAAATCATGGTTCTTCCCTATCATTAAAAGACATCTCAGCAAAAGGCTATTCCACTTCTAAGACATTTAAAGGAATAAACTCTTGTGGTGGTTTGGCCCTGGCTGGATGCCAGGTGCCCACCAAAGCCACTCTATCACTCCCCCTCCTCAACTATACAGGGAAGAGAAAATATAATGGAGGGCCATGGGTTGAGATAAGGCCAGGGAGAGATAACTCACCAATTACCATCATGAGCAAATTGGACTAAACTTGGAGAAATTAATTGAATTAATTATTAATCAATGTTGGACTAGGACAACAAGAAGTAAAACAAAACTTAAAAATTACCTTTACCCACCCCTTCCTTCTTCCTGGGCTTTGTTTTTTTCTCAATTCTCTACCTTCTCCCCACCAGAGATGCAGAGAGACAGGAATGGGGGTTATGGTTTCTGCCACTTCTTCCTCCTCAGGGGGAAGACTCCTTCCCATGTTCTTGTGTGGGATCTCACCCAAAGGAGTCCTCCACAAACTTCTTCAACATGAGTCCTTCCCACGGACCACAGTTCTTCACAGACTGCTCCAGCGTGGGTCCCTTTCCATGAGCTGCAGTCTTTCCTGCCAAGGGGAAGGGTCCAACCTGGATCTGCCACAGGGTCACAGGTCCAACCAGCAAACCTGCTCCAGCATGGGCTCCCCTCTCCATAGATCCACAAGTCCTGCCAGGAGGCTGCTTCAGCCTGGGCTTCCCACCAGGTCACAGCCTCCTTTGGGCATCCACCTGCTGCAGCGTGGGGTCCTCCAGGGCTGCAGGAGGATCTCTGTACCCCCGTTGATGTCCATGGGCTGCAGACACACAGCTGCCTCACCATGGTCTGCACCACAGGCTGCAGGGGAATCTCAGCTTCAGTTCCTGGAGCACCTCCTGCCCCTCCTTCTGCACTGACCTTGGTGTCTGTGCTGTTGTTTCTCTCACACTTTCTCACTTCTCTCTTCTGTGTCTGGAAGTACTTCTGTGCAATAACATTTTTTTGCTTCTTAAATGGGCTATCCCAGAAGCACTTCTACCATCACTGCTTGGCCCAGCCTCAGCCAACACAGCAGGTCTGTCTTGGAGCTGGCTGGAGTTGGCTCTATCAGACACAGGGAAAGCTTCTGGCAGCTTCACAAAGAAGCCACACCTGTAGCCCCCATGTATTGCAAACCCAATACAATTGTAGAAACCTTAGCAGATTATGGAATAAAAAACCCCTGGAAGTCTGAAATAACTAGATTTTAATGATATAGTATTTTCCACAGAAACCATCACTACTAGTATTTATTACAACTATCTGGCATGGTAGCTGAATTGAAATAGTCTTTTTAACGAAGGGTATTACTACATAAATGTGGTCAAAAATTTATATCTCAGCAGTCACAGGCTTTTATTTCCCTTTGCAAGAGGGAAATTTCTAGAAAATTCTTAAAACTTAAAAAATTGTTCTTACTGAACAATTGACTACCTGGAGGTTGGAAGTAGAGGAGCTTAGTACACTAAATATTTCTTTGTCCACAAAGTTTGCTTTGCCAGTTCATTTGACAGTGCTGCACTAAGAATCAGGTGCATCCTGAGAAGTCATAGACACACACAAGTGAGATTAATGATGCCACATGAGTGTATTTCTAAGAAAAAGGTAATCAGGAGTAACTACTAAGCAACCAGCAAGCAGCTTTGTTTCAGTGTAAGGGTCTGGTTTGTGCTTGTGTGAAATTACTCAAAGTGATTTGTAGAGGGGTTTTTAGGATACAAAGATGCTCTTTGTCATGACCTAACTCCGAATTAGTGCCAATGCGTCTTTTACAAAGAATACTTTTTCCTGTATATTCTCAGCATCTGTTGGCACACATATTTGCCCAGCTTTGTGGACTAGATCACAGTATGATGAAGAACTTGACAGAGATTTTTATTCACAAGATTTGACTGTTTGTCTCTGGAATCAAATCAAATATAGAATAAAAACAGCAATACAGGAGAGAGGAAGAAGTAAAATAATTTGAAAAAAAAAACTCAGGAAACTTTTTCTCTGGTGTTTTTGACATTTTTGTTTCGTAAAATCAAATATTTGCATGCTTTATATTTATTTGCCTCTGAGAAGTACCTTCTTCACTTGAAGTCATAGGAACAGATTTCGTACTAATAAAAGTATGTCCATGTAGTCACTGTCTTGAAGATGTTTTTCTCTACAGGTATCTGGAAATTTTTTAGGCAGCGAGTGTTGCAAGGAGCACCTTCCATAATGACTTCCTCCAGTCAATCATAAACGTGTCAGGGAGAAGAGTGTCCTATGAAATCCACCAGAAGCAGAAGAAATAACGCACAGGCTGAGAGGCAGATCCCCAGCCTCGCAGGTGACACAGGCGCCGGGCCGGGCCCGTTCAGCACCGCGGACAGCTCGGGGCCCGGTCCCCGGGGCGCCGCCGCGGCCGCTTCGGCACCGCCTCCGCCCAGCCTGAGCCCCGGCCTTCCGTGCGGGCTGCGCAGAGCTCGCTTCGGTAGCGCCAGGCACGGGAGGGCCATTGGTACCACAGCAGAGTTTAGAACCAGCCCAAAACCTAATGTTTGTGCGTTAGTAGTTCTGTCTTCAAAACAGGAAACCCGTATTTTGTTATCATCTTGAAACCCCTAATACTACTGCCGCTAGTAATGCCTTGGCAAGGCTCTTAAACAGTGTCTCGGTTTTGTCTGGAATAGAGTTAGTTTTCTTCCTAGTAACTGGTACAGTGCTGAGTTTTGGGTTTGGTATGAGAATAATGTTGACAACACACTGATGTTTGGGTTGTTGCTGGCTAGTGCTTACCCTAAGCCAAGGACTTCTCAGTTTCCCAGGCTCTGCCAGTGAGGAGGTGCACAAGCAGCTGGGCAGGGGGAAATACAGCCAGGACAGCTGACCCAAACTGGCCAAAGGGATACTCCATACCACAGAACACCGTACCCAGTATATAAATTGGGGGGAGCTGGCCAGAAGGTGTCATTGTTGCTTCCACCCTTGCTAAGAGCACACAGAGTTCTCTTCAGTAACTAAACTGGGATTGTAGATCATTAGATTGGGCTTCCATCTGTTTCTCTTTCCAAGAGAGCAGATTGCTAGAAAAAAGACACTGAAAACAAGACGAATAAACCAACCGTTCTTCCTTGTAAGGAACTACATTACTATGAGTCAGGGGTAGCCAATCTTTCAGCAAATTCTTCTGATTCCTCTGACAGAATAAGTGGCACAGCAACCAAGCATTCTTCCAGTCTCCTTAACTCTAGGTGTTTTCCACTGTTTTGTCTTTTCCATGGGACTAGTTGCACAATTTTTCAATAGTGATAAACAAAGCAGCCCTACAAAAGTACCAGGGAAAAGTACTCCATGCTTTTACTGGTATAAATAGCTATTAACATGGCATTTAACATCAAGGAAAAAAATACAGCAAAATAAAGAAAAATTATCAGAGGTATTTTATTCATGCATCCAATGCATCGTTGCCTCAGGTAAGTACAATTCTGAAAGGCTGCCTGGTGACTAGACAGGAAGCAAAGAAAAACACACATCCTCTTTGAAAATGCAAGGAGAAGACCTCTGCTTCCCTAATGGGGTTGTTATCAACCCGAAGAAACATTTTTTGGGTTTTGCTTTACAAAGTGATAAGTGTAACTATTACTTAGTTACGATATTTACTAACTGGAACCTAGTATTTTTGTAGGGTTTTTTCTCTGTACATCAGTTGGAGTAATAATGAACCCTATTTCTCTTATAATGTCATCAAAGTTCTTGCCAAAGAGCTTGAGAAATTGCTTCTGAGAGCATAAGCACCTTCAGAAATTGAAAGACTGGGCTGATATGATACAGGGAACATGACTGCAGTTTGTTTGCTGGATTTCATTTTCATTCTAGGAATTGCATTTCCCTCATAGGCAGTTTTTTGTAGTTGTCATGAAAACATTTTCACTTTGAAACACATGCATATGGATTTGTGGAAAACAATATTATTTCAGGTTTCGTCCTGTTCATCAGAACTTTGGCTGAAATTAATAATGGAGGTATTGAGTTTCACATTACACAGAAAATGCCTGGTGACAGGTTAAATATTCATATATAACAATATACCATAGCTGTTTTTCATGTTGTCAAATGAAGATAAAACTCATAAAGAGATATTCAGAGATTGAATGGATAAACGTTTCCCTGAAACAATGACAGAAATTAATCACAGCACACAAAAGAAAATGCTTTTCTAAACATAGCAAAGTGAATAATAACTATTTTCACAAGTAATTTTTATATAAAATTGAACCATAAAATTCAGTTAGAGCTTAAATATAAATTAAATCCAAAATGACATATTTTTCTGCCCAGTTGCAGGCCAGAAAAACATTTAAAAAGATAGGCTCTCACCATGGAAGAAGCGAAGTGCAGCATAGAAACAAGAAGTTCATGCTGGAACAGCACAGTGTAACTTCCACTGTCAGCAGCTGGTCAGTCCTCACAACCAAGCAAGTTAGGGAGGGAAGCTTGTGGCGAACCTGTGAAAAAACTACTGGGACAAGAAAGCCACTCGTGGCCAAGTTGAAACTGTATTCTTGCTCCAGGGAAAGGGGAAGATAATCAGAGGGAGAAGGGGAGAGAAGCAGAGGGACAGAAAGAACAGGCACGAGGGTCTTGAGATTCTCGACAAGACTTCCGGGAAAAAAAAGAAGAATCGCAACACAGCGGCCGCCAAGAATTTCTCTCCGGGAGAGCCTCCCTTGCGGAGCCCCTTTCGCCACCAGATGGCCCCATATGGACGCGGATGATAATTGGTTACTTGCTCCTAAGACCTCGGGAGTTTCAATGTCTAATTTCCAAGGATCCTAGCTGCCAAGAGGGAAACAAAACAAAAGAACCAAACCCAAACGTCCGAAAGTCTGGCCTCATGAGGCTGGAGAGTTTGAACAGTCCAGGTCCAAGAGCTTGGATTAGAATACCTGTCTCAAGTCCTGGGATGTTTTTCATGGAGTATCATGATTCAGTCTTTAAACCACAGTAAGTCACATATTCCTACAAGGGTTGGCCTTGAAATAACATTGAATTGACAATACAAATGGGAACTTAATAATATGTGGCATACCTGAGTTCATTCTTTTAATCTACGTGGTATTTGTAAAGTCACAAGGTTGCACCCAGCTTTGGCTGCTGCAGAAGAGCTGGAGACCACCTGGAACTGTAGAGAATTCAGAGAAGACCAGCACAGATGAACAGAAATGAAACATTACCAGTGTGAAAAGCCTGAAAAATTGGCTTGCTTAGCTGCTTGAAAAAGAACTTTGTTGGCCAGTTGCAGGCAGCAGCTGGCATTGTGGGCAGGGTCCTGAGTTAAAGTTCCTAGCCAGAAGCTGTCTTCAGGATAATAATCTGCTTATATTAATTTAATTGCTTTTCCCCTGTGTTTGTTTCTTACCTGTGCTGTCTTTCTGAAACAGGATGGACCCAAAATTAATAGTTTAATGTTCAGGTGTCATTCTGACATTTAATATTCAGGTGGATTCTCTCCATAATTCGTCACTCTACTTTTCCATGCTTATTACAAGCTAAAAATCTTAAGGGTCTCTTTTACCCCTGGGGACAAATCTTAACAGATCTCTGAGGGTAAACAAAACTTAACCCTGCAGAGAATGATGGCCCCTCATGAGAGAGGGCTTCCTGTTGCTTTTGGTGCATGATTAACAGAGACCTCTGAGTCCTTCCTGCCAAGGGGAAGGGTCCAACCTGGATCTGCCACAGGGTCACAGGTCCAACCAGCAAACCTGCTCCAGCATGGGCTCCCCTCTCCATAGGTCCACAAGTCCTGCCAGGAGGCTGCTTCAGCCTGGGCTTCCCACCAGGTCACAGCCTCCTTTGGGCATCCACCTGCTGCAGCGTGGGGTCCTCCAGGGCTGCAGGAGGATCTCTGTACCCCCGTTGATGTCCATGGGCTGCAGACACACAGCTGCCTCACCATGGTCTGCACCACGGGCTGGTAAATGTAAATGTAAATGTAAATTATCCCAAAAAGAGCTTTCTTCCTTAACCACTAGACGTATCTGAATGAAAGATGAGTTTATTTTTAAGGGGGGGGAAATGCCTTCAAAATATATTTATATTTATATTTATATTTATATTTATATTTATATTTATATTTATATTTATCTCAGCTTGTAGTAGGTACTATCTCACTGGTGGAGCAGGTGCTTGTAGAACTTTCTCACACAAAAAGCTTTCTTACCACAGTTGCAATACATCCAGCAACATTCACCTGGCAACAACCTGTGCCTGAATAAGCCAGCATCTGAAGCACCTGTTTGGAGGCCCCCAACTGTGGGAACTCAGCAGGAGTCCATGTATGGAGTTCAGGTGAATACTGAAGAAGGGATCTGGGAAAAAAATGGAGGACAATGCAATCAAGTGAAGTAGGAGTCAGGATATCAGCCATAGATTTGTAGGTAAAAGGCTCTCCCCCTAGTTCTGCTACACCACAGAAATATAAACTGGAGTATGCCTACCTGGCTTTGGGCACTCATGCTAAGTTCTGCTCTGAGCTCCACTTGTGGCTAGACTGTTGTACCTTTGGTGGGACTCCACAAATGCTGCATAATCTTGTTAATAATGGCTTTACAGGATGGGATGATGGCACTTTTTGAGAAAGCCCTTTCATCTTGCTAAGCTTTGGTACATCTCCAAAAGAAGCCATAATCAGGGTCCTGAAGATGTAAAGGAATTGTTCTTGTAGTGGTGAGCAAAGGCGAGGTGGAGATGGGTAGTGCTGAAACAGTGTGGAGCCATTTCCTTTTCACAGACCTGATCCTGTGATGCATCACTCATTTTTGCTCTGCTGATTTATTTGGAATTTCAGTCTCAGTATACTGACTGACACTTATGATCACTTGAGCTTTTTCTGTAAAAATAGTTCCTGCTAGAAGCAGCATTGTAACTGCCCCCCGTGTACACTTGATACCTGCCCAGAACTTGCAAGAGGAAGTTCCTGAAATTTCAGACATTTCTATCAGGTAAATTCTCTGCCTGTTTTGATTTTATTTAGTTTACATTGATTTATGTATGTCACCCAATTCAATAACTTTTTGTTTTATACTAAAGCGTGTCCTCATTTATAATTCTGGAAGGAAGGGAGGTAAGAACTTCTGTGACAGAGAGAAGTCATGTCAGGCCTACAGCACAATCACGGAGTGTTGGTGCCCTTTTCTTTTCCTGTTTCCTTTTCTTTTTCTACTTCTATGACAAACAAGCCAAAAAATCTGGTGGTCATCGAGCCAAAAGCTTTTGACTTACTAATGCTCTGAACACAGAAATGGAATCACCTTCTAGCTGTGAGCAGTGAGCACTGCAGTTTGTCTGATGTGCAATGACTTGCACGGGTGGTGTTTCCTCTTCTTCCCATTAGTCAGAGACACCTCTGTGGAACAGCGAACACCTGAAGTTTCATTGCTCACACCTTTTATTCTCTTCACAGCTGTCCTGCTCTTTGAAATTCTCTGAGCAAGAAACCACTAATCACAGTTTACCTGTTAAGACTCACATTCAAAACTGTGTGAAAAAATAGGACTGCTTGCAGGCAGAATCATTGTTTTTAAAGTAGAGGAAACATCTTCAAGGAACAACTGGTGACATGGTCTCCATTGCTGACATACACTGATCATCTGTTAGATCTGTTATACTTCCATAAAGAAAGTATGATGTCAGGTTTGTGGATACCTATCCTGAAAGTGTGTGTGAGAATTTCCATGAGAATAGGAAAAGTCTCTTATTTTCTCACTGCTGATAGATAGATTTGTGGGAAAGATGCAAGCTTGATTTTGCAAGATTTTTTCTTTCTCTTCCTTTTTCCACTTATTTGCATTTTTCCTCCAAACTGGAGCACACATTAGTATTTGCTAATTCTTTCAATTCTTTAAAATTTCTGTGAGGCAGACTTATATTAATGTAGCAAAGCAGAGGCAAGCATCTTTATATGGATTACTGTCTAATACCATGTGGCCTTTTTTTTTTGTTTGATGGAACAACTTTGAGGTGAGTTTGTTTTTTAAACAGATGTTATTGAGAAGGATGAACAAATAGATTAACATGTTAACTCGCTACAGTTTATTAAGGTAATCAGAAATGAACATAGCAATGATCATATCACAGGCATATAACAATAAATCAGAAGATGAATTATGGCACTCCCTCTCCCTTCAATTCGTCCCTGGGGCCTAAGCCTCACCACACTGCCTCCACCCTTGCTCCCAACTGCAAGAATCCATTTTCCTCCCAGGATCACATCACCAAGAGTCAGCATCCAAAGGAAAGACATACCACTGGGGGCTATTCTCTGGGCAAAAGCCAGGAGGGAGCCCAGCTCAGCTTAGAGCCTTGTTCTGGACAGTGCACTTGTAGGGAAGACTACAGGAAACCTCTCTTCCATTCCATGAAGAGTTGTGTTATAATTTTCATCATAAAGTTTACAGGTGTCTTGCAGTTCTTGTGGGCTGTCTAGGACAACGTCCAGAGCCTTCATCAACTTTTATTATACTACAGTATCAAGAATTATTTTTTTTTTCTATTTTCCAACAGATTATTCTCTTTTCCAACCCATTTTTCTCATTTTATTACTGTTGGTAATCCACAATTTATACCATTCTTGTATGATGCTGTGTCCCAAAGCTGTTGTTAAATGGGCACACATGCACACACGTCCTCTGCAGCTTTTTTTTTGTTCAGACCCACACCAGCTAAACAGCATTACAACAGCCAGTGATCCAAGGCAACGTGCTACTTACAGTTCCCTATAGGCACACGTCAAAACTCAAAGTCGGCTGTGAATAGTTACAGAGATTTTTCTGCTTTAATAGATACCCTACTGCTACTGACTAGTGCTCATGATGAATGAATTAACCATCAGTTTTCTGTCACCACTGCAGGAACAATATGTGAACCTCTGTGAAGGAGGAAATAAGAATAGAAAGCCACTCACATCTCACAGCAGGAAACTGGAGGGGGGTGTTAACACTGAGTGCTGATAGCAAAGACATCTATCAGACTCTGTCAGTATCACTTCTTCAGAGCTTTCCTAGGCTGCCTGAGGGTGCCAGAGTACTCATGTATTTTTAGATATACTTACAGCTTCAGATATAGCTCTGGAGGGATCTATTGTGTAGAAGTGAGTTATGAAGCAAATCTTATTCCCCTCTACCTCTGCATGATCTATCAAAGAAAGTAGAAGCATGTAGCTCTGGTTCAGGAAAAAGAGAGAGACTGCATCCTTCTGCATAGCCTTAAATTTGATGGGAGCCATTTCCAGCTTCCTCTGCCTAAGGAAAACTAACAAGTAAAAAAAAAAGAAAAACCTACATGAACTACAAGGTTGCCAGGGTGGCATGAGCAATCCAGTACTGGGGAATAGTAGGGTTATGGGGACACCAAATATGGTGTTGGTGAGGGTAAGATCCAGAAACATGAATCATTCTGCATAAAATCATAGGCTTTTTTTTTTAAATTGTTTTGCTGTTCTTGCTTGGTCTTCTCACTTTGGATCTCTCCTTATGCCAAAGCTGCCCAATTTATGAAATAGTCAGCCAGGCAAGACCTGCCAGATGTACCAAATGCTACTCCTGGCTTGTGTACAAGCTGCTGTCAAGGGCGATAGAGAGCACTTCTTTCTGGGCCTTCTTCTGTCACCATGGCCTGATCACGGTCTCCAGCTGATGTCATATATCACTGCACCTTCCCACTGGAGCAGATAATCCCTGCATTCCACTCCCTGCACTGGGAGGGCTCCTCAAAACCCCCATAACTTAAATTCCATTGTGTCCGTTTTTCACAGTCTCCTTTTCCCTCTCTCTCGGCCATGCTGCTGGCAGCAAAGGCTGTACAGATTGGTGGCTACTGTGTGATTAATTTATTTTGTATCTGTCCTTTTCTGTGTGATGAGAAGCTGAGAGCCAACTTCGGGTCCAAGAGTAGCCTGCCAGCCTTTATACATCTGCAGATTTAGCTGAGAAGAACTAAGTGCATTTCAGAGATTATCAAGTTAGCTGCTGAGAGACCAGCCGCCCCTTGAGGTGGTGCTAATAGCCACAATTAGTTGCTAAAACTTGTTACAATTAATATGCTCACAAATTAATATTTGAACGTGATTAGACAACAGATTTTTTTTAAAGGGACAAATCTCATGCTTAATATAATAGCAGTTATAGACCCCTCAGTGATCTAAAACCAAAGTCACCTAGGAATACAAGGAGTGGCTAATGGTTTGAGTTACTTCTCCCATGTTTCATTGTTCCCCCCACCATAAGTCCACAATTTATTTGCACTCATTCTCCTGTAAGGTGAGAAAGCCACAGGTAGAACAAATGTATTATCTAAGGTTACCCAGCTCCTCCCAAGTGCCATGCTCAGGTAAGTCCCAGAGGCTCGTGGATTCCAACAGCACAAATAGGAAAGCCCAAACATTGTCCCCACTGCACTGACTGGCCTGTCCATTGACTGGGTGTTAAGTGCTTTTGGAGAATAAATAAGAGTCACCTTTCCAGTGAGATTTTAGATCATGCACCACCCCACTGTACAGTTTAGAAGGTACTTTTAATTACTTCTCTAAAAAAAACCCAATGCATTTTTCAGACCTTCTGCTAAAATCAGACCATAATGCTTACAAAAGTGATGAAATAAGTTTGTAAAGTCACCATGAATACCAGATCTGCTCATCAGAAGATTTTTAAGAGCTATAATGGAAACTTTGTCTGGATTGCTGACAACTGTGCTGCTTGAGGGATGAGGCTGATGGGCTGTGATGAGAGCACTGCTAGACGAGAAGATATTCTGGCATTAGGCTCTGTGTAATGCAGCTTCAGGCACCTGAAGTTATTTGCTCCTTTCCTACGGTAATCATGATCAAGGCTCTTGCAGACAGAGTGGTTTAACTCTCAACCAGATTATTTATTGCTTCTTATGTCTTTTTCTAATTAAAAAAAACCCAACAAACAAAAACGTAAAAATGGTGTTCTAAAATATTCATTGTGACATTCTTCTTCCCTCCCATGTTTCTTACCAATGGACAAAAATCTATCATTTATGAACAGTTTTCATGAAACAAACGTACGCTGTTAAAGACCAACAGGAAGACAATCTTTTTAATACGTAAAGTTCTGCATGGTACAAGAGATTATGGCAGGGATTTTTGTAAGCGTGCTTAGGATGATAAACCATATCTACAAACTCCAGGATAATCTCAGCAGCAATCACCAACCCACCTATCAAGCACCTGTGAGGAAAAGTTCTGCCCGTTTTGTACAGAGGAAACTTCTTTGTTCAAACTACATTAGTCATTCAGGGAAAAATAATCCTCATATTTCATAGTATAGTTGAACAAAAAAAAATCCATTTCATACAATTTTTTTATCTTCTCAATCTGTTCTGAGGTCAATTGTCTGAGGTACTCCAAGGTGATATCACCATAAGTTCGTTTCTCTGACCCATATCTCTTCAAGCTGGGGTATTGCAGACTCTCTGGTGCACCAATGACCTCCAGAACACGCTCAGAGTCCAACCCAAGAGTTTCATACTTACCCAAAATATCATAGTGAATGTTGCAAGGATCACAGAGCAGAAACATTGGTTTCCAGTGAATGTCAAGAGTATGTGGTGGTTTTGCTGTAATGAAGTTGACAAACTCCTGGAAACTCACTTTTTCAGTAGAATTTTTATTTTTCCTGAACATTGCCCTAATCTCATTAGCAACAGTGATACTGTAGAATGGCTCAGAGTGCAGGAGTTTGTCTCTGTAAGCTGAAACCAGCCGTTCCAAGGGATGTCTGGTGAACATCACTTTGGTGTAATTGCTTAGAAATTCCTTTTGTAAGGCAGGAGGGTAAGTCACCAGCCTTTTGATCAGTGAGGTTTGATGGATGTGGTCATGCTCGATTTCAGAAGCTTTTGCATTCAAGCCTGATTGAAGAAGAAAAATAGTTCTCTTCCAGTTGGAGCAGCCTACCTTGGGCACCTCACAGTAGATAAATTTATGCTTGTGCTCCACAAAGAGCTGGTTTGCAACATGAGAATTCAATTTGCTTCTTGGTTTATTAAGATTATTCTTCAGACAGACAGAAGCCAGTGTGTTTTTCCGACTGTTTTGAATTGCCAGCCAGTTTTCAGTAGGATCAGGAAAAGCATCTGTAACCAAGGAAGAAATTTAAACCATTTCAGTGAAATACTCTTACATAAATCTCTTTATCTATGACAATCATAGCACTCAATCTATCACCCTGCATACAAAATCTAATGAAGATGATAAAATCAATTTTTTTTTACTGTAACCCGACTAGACTATGGCAAACATGCAATAAACTACCCTCCCTAGTGAAACATTTATTAAAATGAAAGCTTTCAATATGTTAGCAGTATTAGTCTAAGCAAGTTTGGTGTTCCAACATCATGGGTTTTTTTAGTGCTCTCCTCTCATACGTTGCTAAGATAGCTACCACAGTGACAGGGCCTTGGGTATTTTCACAGTATTGTTTATATCTTGGGCTCCATAGTCACTTTCTAACATATTTGGAAAAGGTGTCTCTCTTTCTATAAAACATTAAATCTTGCTGGTAATTTCTTTACTCACCTGTGAGGTTTTTTTGTCTCTTACAGAAAAACCCATAAAGAAATATCCCGAACAAAAAATTTGGGAGAAGGAAAACTAACACCTTCTGGTTCATGTTATTCTCACAGGAAGGAAAATGACGTGATCTCTAAAGTGGAAATCTGTCTTTCTGTCAACAAGGAAAGATAATTCAGGTTAAATTTTGTATGACTGGTATGACAAAGATAACATGTAAATCTCTTACAGAATTTAGTACAGCAGAAAGACCTTTGAAGCTCTATAAAAATAGGCTTTGCTAATAAGTAAAAATTCTCTTATGGAAAAAACTCATCACAATTATATTGTTAAACCAAACAGACAATTAATATGACCATATAGAAGTATTCCAAAATTCCCCCTTTTCTCAGAACGATGAACTGCTTATGAGCAAATACTTCTCCCTTCTCTTTTAAAGCTGTTGGGGAACAGTAACTTCATTTAGGATTACAAAGTTGTTTTTTTTTAATAACCTTTAGAATCTGGGAACACAAACTTCTCTACAACCTGTAACAGGTGTATCCACAAAGACCATAACACATTCAGGATAAGTTCTTTTCCCTTTATTGCCCTGAAGCTTTCCACTTTGTACAAATAAATTGCTGCAGAAGAAACTCTTCCCTATTCCTGCAGAGAATCCTAACCACTAACTTGAATTCTCCCATTCTCCCTGTCCAAAGACACTGCATGGTATATATGTTTGCTGCCATTGCTGCTGCAGCAGAAGAGCCCCAAAATGGTTCAGTACGACAGGGAATATATAGAAGAGGTAGAGAAAACAACAGAAAAGGAGTTGTTCCGTGTTCCCGGATAAAAGGAGAGAAGGCAAATGCAGTCCAACACAACGTATTTTCTCTCCTGCGCTCACTCATTTGTCTCCTTGCACTTGATGGAGAGAGGCCTATCTAAATCCCTGTGCAATCTTACTCTGTTTCCCCCAGAAGAGAGCTTTTCATCACATGCTTTTATTGGAAGTTGTGAAATTAAGTGCAAAACAGTAACTACTGGCAAACATGACATTCTCTTTCTGTTCCACAAAGTCTGCACAATCAAAGAAGTCAAACAGCACTGTCTTCCTTTTCCACTTCTCAAGTTTTCACCCTGAACCTGTTGGCAATAAACACATCATTGCCTGGATTCCTTGAGGATGTAAATTCTTTTTTTTTCCAATTTTTTGTATTTTGTTTTGTTTTTACAAGACACAATAGGACCACTTTGGAAGTTGTTTGTGTGCCACCCATTGTGTGGATGTACATAAACCCCAGCTGCCTTAATGGAAACTGGTTTCTGGTGTGTTCTGAGACAGCAGTAGAGGCAGCTCCAGTTACATTGCTGAAACTGTACTTGAGCACAAAGCTTCTTCCTTTCAGGGCTGATATGTGATTTTTGATATTACACACTTTTGCCAGAATATCTGCAGACTCATACAGTTAACAGCATTACTGATAACTAAATCTCTCTTAGTATAGGTATGACCTGGGGAATGGAGAGGGACACTGCTCACTATCTATGTATTAAAAATGTACTTGTATTTACAATAAAATGTTACAATACTCATTCAAATTAATGCAGTACTCTTAGACACAATGGCATTTAGCCTATACTTTTTCATTTTCTTGGCTGTGTAAGATCGTTGTAAAGGCTACAAGAAAAGTTTCGGGAAGATTTGCCTTTTACCTTTTCTTCACTGTACATCAATTCTCATTTCACTGTGTGATCCTTGAGTCTTAATGCACCAGAGGCTGTTTTCAAGGCCAGCTAAAGTCCGTCAAGTTGTTTATTGATCTCATGAGGGCCAAGATTGAGTGTTCCCTTTTTATTCTTTTTCAGAAGCAGTTCGAAGACACAATTTCACACTGTGTAGCAATTAAAATCAATATGACTAAATAATTCTGTAGAAGGACTCCTTGTTAGAGTGTGCTTAGGAGAAGGATGCTGGGCTTCATTCACTTTAAATGCTATCACTTCAGAGAAGTAATGTTATCATACCTCTCTCAGGAATCAGAAAACGAACTAGATTAATTTCACCCTATTTAGATACTTGTATCATGCATATTTACTAATTACACTACTGCTAGAGAATATAAGGTCTGCCACAAGACATATTTCATGTGGAAATATGTCAATGAGTCACCACAGGGAAATAGAAGAGACTTGTTTCCTTGGGGGAAAGAAGCTGTTTAGGAGCTAGTTAAACACAGGAGACAACTCCTCTTCTAAGACTTATGCATATTTGTGGAAGCAAAATAATCTTTAATTAAATTCAGGAGAACAATCAGACCATAAGGAGGGATAGAACAAGCTCCAAGATGACAGGTGAAATCTTTCTGGACTCCTTAGAAAACTTCACCAAGCAGACTGGCAGTAAGAGTTAACACTGCCCTCAACAACGGAGGTCAATATGACATGAAGCTACCTTAAGGTGAAGTCCAAAGGCTTCTTCGGAAGATGTTCTCAGATGGGAGACTCCAGTATGGAGTTCTGTGTAATGCAAAGCTTCCAGTGATCAAAATCACCTAAAAGAAACCTGAGGAAGAGGAGGAAAAGATTCTGAGAGCCATTTTGTCAAAGAGGGACAAGTCACCTGGAAATTAAAAAGGAGGGAAAAAATCCAAAACGAAAAGCACCTTTGTCAGTAGGTATCAGAGGTGTCAGTGTCAGTAAATCAGATTAACTTTTCCTTATATTTACTATGGCTTTTCCACATACTTGTAATTGTGTTTGCTATTTAAGATGTAAGGAATTAATACTTCTCTTTGCATTTTCCCTCATCCTACCTTGAATTAAGTGTGATTTTAAGTAACTACAAGGCATTCCTCAGTCAAGGAGTGGTGAGTCTATTAACGTAACAAGTCCATACTAAATAGACTAGTTCTGCTGTAACCAAAGGGCAGCAGTATGGGCTCTCCCAGGCAAGATGGAAAGACAGCATCATAAGACTCATTAAAAAGAAGAGTAGAAACCTCTTCTACTGAAAAGCAACAAAAAGGAAGACAGGGATCTAAATGTCTCTTCGGATCTTACATATTCCCAGAAAATAAGATCCTAAAAATTAAATATAAGGCATTAATCTGCTTTGTTCTTGTACATAGGGAAGGGGGGTGGGAGGGTAGAGAGGAGGTGGATTTTTAAATTTTTTTTTAATTTTTAATGAAGCATAAAATCTTCCAGATAACAGCCTTACACTGCACTGTTGGTTTTTCCTTGTTCTTCAGATCACATCATTATAAATAAACTATACATAGATATGGCTTGATATTTTCAGTATCTGCATGTCTTACTGGATTCTGCGAATTATATCAAAAACCATTGTCTGACTCTTTTTTGCTCATTACTAAAGAGTAAACCAGGCAGCAAGAATTATCCTCATAGAATCCTTTCTTGCAGGAGTCTTTCAGAAGGATTGCTATCAGGTGATAAGATTTTTTGAGGCCTGTCAGTTAATTAGTGTTTAATTTCTTCAGTGTGTGTCCAGCTGATTTGATGTCTTTCTAGCTTCTTAGCCAAAACCTGCTGTCATGTTAAGTCAAATCCTTTATACAATTCTAAATCCACGATATCAGTGCTATTGCCTTAATCAACCAAAGCCAAAGAAAAATAGTAAGTCAGTCTGGTGACATCCGTTTCCTATAACAATCCAAAGTTTCTATATGAGAGCAATCAGAGCAATTGTTCAAGCCAAGAGTGGGAACAAATGGGGCATAGATTACTGGAGAAAACAATGCCAATCATCTCATGTGCATGCGAAATGGCAAAAAGTCCTGAAGCCCTCACAAAATTAAAAATATTTACTAAATTCAAGCCTGCTTTGCACTGCTGATAATTCTACCATCTCCCTCTACAATTCCATTTTAAAGATTCTTTTCTTCTCGATAGATACACTGCATGTAACAAAACAGAAAACATTGTATCATGTTGTTTATATCTTTGTTGTCACGTTTGCTGACCATAAAATGTTCTTCCCATCCTTCTGTTTACTTCAAGAAATTTCTGACAATTTTCTGCTTCTAATTACTTTCAACATCTCCCTTTTCTACATGGTACGCTAGGTACGGAGGTGGCTGACAACCTACTTGCACATCCCCTGCATGGCAGGAGAGACTGTTTGACCCAGAAGAGCTCTCTATGTCTGTATTGTACTTTTCCAGGAGTGCCACAAAATTGTCATATGCTGGAGTTATTGGATACTTTTTTCTGCTAAATTGCTTTTTCTTGGTTCATTTGTCTCATGCGTAATTTCCATTTTGCGATACTAGACCTTCTGCGACCTTCCCCTATGTCTGTTAGTGGTCTGGACTTTAACTGAGCATGTGTAGCTGCACCACAACCACTCACACTTATCCAACCACCGGCTTCGGGTTTATAACGAGTTCCTTTCCCCCTGACCAAAACAAGGTCTGATAGAAAACCTCTAGTACTCTTTCAAGTAGGAAATACTCACACAGTCAAAGATGTTTTAATGATAGTCACACGAGTACATGACCTAACACATCATACTCAGACTGAAGTTCTTCCTCCTGCTGAGCAGATTTATTTCTAGAACCAGCACCAAAGGAACAGGTTGCATTGCCTTGCACAGGTATCACTTTATACACTGTTCTGTCCTTGAACTGCTGAAACAAGGATTCATAATATAGCGTCCCTTAATCCTTCTCCTGGAACTTCTGAACCATTGCAATTGAAAAATCTTCAGTATTTAAAGAAATATTTAAAAAAATACTTAAAAATAATACTTTGATACTTTCATAAAAAATAAGAAGTATTATAGCTGGTGATATTGAATAATGTTAAGTCTTTTTGTGTGGCACCTCTTACCCAAGTACAGAAACACATGTACACACACGTGTGTACATATATATACACACACATGTATAGCTCCAAAACACATTAATATCAGTTACATTGGCATATTATTTGCTCCAAGTAAACTAACTAAGTAGGCTGATAATGATTTAAAGTCTTCTGGTAATAAACTTACAAAGGTGTGTCTCAAGCTAATTTTTCACAGACAGACCCTGGTCAGAGCTGAGCATGTGGGGTGATCCTCTGCACCCACTTGATAAGTGGAACTTTCCAGATTAAGAGAATGAAATTACAACAATACTTATTTGTGTTCCTGATATATTTGAAGCCAGAAGTAAAAAAAAGTACCTGTAGGGCAGCTCAGTGAAAGGTAGGGAAAATCTCTGAAAACAGATAACATTCTCAGTTGCTGAACCCCATTCTGTACTTAAGCCCTGTTAATCCCTTCAAAAAGACAACTGCAAATACATACATACTGATATGTGCATGGGTACATAGAAGGTGAGAAGGGGATGACGTGTAGAAAGCACCCAAGAACAGCCTGGGCAGGAAAACCGAGCTCTGGATTCAGTTCTGCATGGGCTGTTCTATCAGAGTGAATTGCAAGAGCAAGAGCCTTGTTCGACCAAACCTGCAGCACCCTTGCTTGTACAGTTTGTGATGGGTGGACAGGAGGGAGAAAGACCCCAGAAAGTGTAGCCTTAGCAGCCAGGCTGGCCTGTCCATGAAATGGAAAATCAGTAATGGATTAGGAAACTCAGACAAGTTACAGACAGCCAAGGGCTAGAAGAAGTATCTGATCTGGGTCATTTTGCCAACCAGAGACAGCATTTAACATCATCTCATTTGCAGCACGGGTTGAACGGCGTTAGGTGAGAATGGGTAGAAGCTCAGTGGGGAGACAATAAACAGGCTAGGCTGGGAGCTACTGAGGAAAAGGCTGACAAGGGTGTCCTACAGAACAGCACACTCCACAGCACTGAGGTGGGTACAAAGTAACAATTTCCATTACAGGCAGATCTAAAACTCTTGTTCTGTGCAGTGGTCATCTCAGCCCTCCATTACTGCATCAGACTTCTTTCTGGTCTCAGCAACTGTAGTGATAGCTTCCTCACTGCCATAATGAATCTGCTTATTATTCTCACTTCACCACTTCTTCCATCTGCCTTTTAGCTTTTCCTTCTCTACTTAATTCCATGTCATCTCCTTGTCTTACCTTCCAAAGTTTTTCTTTATCTATCATTTTTCATGCAGTATTAAAAGCTCAGCTTTACTTTCTGATCAGTCATATTGGTAGCCCCTGTTACCATTAGCCCATGAGAATAAAAAACTAGCTCCTGCTTTCCCCTCTGCTGCCCCTGCTTTTGGATCAAGTTTATGAAGCACCTACAGAGCCATTACATTTTTCACCTAAAATCACTCCTAAAAGCCTTCCCTTTTAGGGATGCCAACACCAGTTATGATGCCAGTGTGCTAAAACGGTTACCAACCAGCCACAAAAGAGCAAGCAAAAGGAAGAGCCAATTTTGGCATGAAAAGGACAGAAGTGAAGAGGAAAAAAAGAGTACATGGGAAAAGGCAGCAGCAAGTCTGACAGAAAAGCTCCCAGAGAGAGGCAGGAAACAGAAACCCAAGGAAAAGTGGCAGAGCTGGGGGCCAAGGGAAATACAAAGATTCTGTAGCTTGCTCTAACAATGTTGTGGAAAAGGGAGGTTGAGAACTGGACTGAAAAAGACACAAGGTATAATTCAGTGAAGACGAAGAAGAACAAACTCAAATTCATAGAAAGCAATATGCTAATTATCCAATAAACTACCACAGACATTTAAAGACGGATGAGACTGTATGCAGTGCAGTCACTCGTGCACTGGAACCCAGTCCTTACTATGTGATCCAACTTGTCTCTCTTTTCCTTCCTGGAACTGCAGCCAGAAAGGCCACAGACTTTTGAATTTCTAAGCAGAGATAGGTTCAGTGAGGAGACCTGGCTCGTGGGTGGGCCCAGCTTGGCTGGGACCTGGGAAGCTGGAGACCATTTCTGCTGCAGCATCACTGGGGCAGGGACTGGCGGCCTCAGGAGGCTGACGTGGGGTCCCGGGCTGTGGGCAGCGGGGGGCAGCCCCAGGGGACTGGATGGTGCCCTGGTACTGCTTTTGGTGCCTGACATCTGGTAATGGGCTGTGGGGCCTTTTTATCTAAACACTTAATTCAAAATTTCATGCACTTATCAACTGCCATTTAAACCATTGCAAAACCAATCACAGGAGAGAAAACTTCACCGCTTTCTTTTAGGGAATCTAGATAAGTCTAAAAAACTTGGAAAGAAGGAAAAAGGGGAAAAAAGGAAGTACCGAAGAAAAGTTTAGAACAATGCACACCAGCCACTATGGCAATGAACGATCTCTTCCCAGGCTTGTTTCATAGGAGATGGGCCTCAGAAAATGCCTCTGCTTTGTCAAGTATATAACCAACTCTCTGCCTTTGCATATGTCTTACTGTTCCCTCCCATGTTTCTCTTCTCAGTTAATGTCAGTAATAGCACTGTTTTTCTTACCATTCAGGTCTACCCACCCTGTCTCAGACCTAGATCCTCTTTGTCCCCTCCAGCTTTTCACCTCCCAATGCAAGCTTGATTAATTCATTCCTGCCATTGCACGCCAAATAGCCCAGTCAAAACTGTTTGTAAAAGTCCCAGTTACTTAGCACACCGCCCCCAGGCAAACTCCTGTTTGCTGTTCACATTGTTATACCCTTGTGTCCCCACCCCTAGTACCCCTCAACCATAATTGATGACGGCTATGACCTCTCTCTTTTTACACTTCACTGAATACAATGCGTTCCGGCTTAAATTGTTTTCCTTTTTGCTCCTGTCTCATCCAGCTTCTCCTGTCATTCTAGCCTTGATTTTGAACCTCATTTTCAAGATCCAAAACAAATTTTGTCTGAAATCATACCTCTACTCTCATTCCCCCCACTCTTTCTTCTTTATACTCCTTCAAAGACTCCTTTACAGGAATCATGTACAAGTCCTAACACCAGTGGTTTGGTGTCTGCTCTTTTACAGAAATCACCTCTTTGCCTGAAACATCCTGACACCGAGAAACTGTGTGTGTACCTTTTTCTCTCTTCCTACATGAGTCTAGGCCTATTTTTCCTTTCCCTTCTGCCCTCCTCTGTGTTGCAGGGCAAGCTGTTCAGCAGAAATGTTATGTTTTAAGTCTGTTTCTATGAAACATGTTTTTATAGCATACTGTGACACATGCAGTATCAAAAATTAAGAAGTTTGGAGACAGTAGGATTAAAGTGATAAGCTAAATCATAGAGAGCATAAAATGAAGTGTCTGCTGGCTTTTGGCAGAACAGTCTTGAAACTAAAGACTTGACATTTCAGAGCATTTATCTTTACAGTCTTGTGAATTCAGTTGCAGATACAAATGCTTGGAAAATCTGCAAATCTGGTTTCCAGAGTCTGCTCAAGTATCCAGAAAATGAAGAATGGAGAGTCAATGAGTCTCTGAAAACGTGGGCACCCCACACAACATGGGATTATCATAGCAGACAAAGAACACAAACTCATCCTAAAAACCCTTGCCCGGTTCACTGCACACCTTCCTTCATCTGCCATAGATAGTGGGGATCCTACTGCACAGCCCTTGAATGTCTCAAGAACACGTTCATCCTGTGAACCAAACATGTCAAATTGTGGGGAGTATCTTGTTTCTTTAAAAACTGAGTGTTGAAAAGCTACTGAAAAATGTATTCATGAAGTACCATAACAACATGCACAAAAATCACTGTCAGTGGTGAATCAGCTCCCCTGGCCAGTCTCATGATACTCACTCTAATAGAATAACCAATAGTGGCAGTAGGCTGCTATCTTCTGAACAAACCCAACACCAACAGTGACAAGTCCCAAACTCATCAGTCTTACCTGCTGGCAGCAATAAAATGGTGAGACTTGGCCATGTGGGATGCCATTCCTGGCACTGAAGGAAAATGGTCCATAGGACAGCTTGTCCCTGCTTCCCCTGCTCCCACCATTAGCGTGACCTGCCCAGAGTCTTCCTATCCTGGTACCCCCACCTCTTTGCACTCCACTCTCCAGCAGCACTCCAGTACTCCTGCTCAACACATATTTGCATGGGCACCAGAGCTTTTCCCTTAGCCCCCATCCCAGGTGCGACCCCATCTTTCCCAGTCCCTGCTTCTATTCCTCAGGCAAAATTATAACCCAATCTCCAGCAAATTCTCACCTCCAAAAGCCTTCCTCATATCGTCCCCAGGCAGCTTGCCCAGCAAATCCTGTTCTCCAGCTTCCCAAACACCCATCAGATCTCACCCTGATTCTGCTGTTCAGCCTTCCTCATGCACAAGCCAGCTCTTTGCTGGCTCCCCCTGCCAGACTCCTCCCTTCATCTCCTCAGTCATCCTCATAGCCCCCCCTCCAACAACCCCACTTCTGAGCCCAGCTCATCAGAACTGTCTCTCCTTCTACTTCCAAGATTCCCACGCAGCCCCACTGCTTCTCACTCTCAGTTCTGTACTCAGCTAGTCCCAGGCTCTGCGCTTCAGCTTCTATAGTTATTTTAGTATCTCCCAAACTAAACTGACACATTTTCCTTTTCTTTCCCTCCCACATCAATTTTCACACTAGTCACCAAGGCACATTTTCCTGCTGATTTTTTCTTGAATCTATTTTGCCAGCGATCTCCAACAATTTCTCCCTAGAAGTCTTGCTCATGTTTGCCTTGTTCTTTAAAACAGATGGTCTACTCTCCTGTGCAGAAGAGGTTCCACTGAGAATGTACAAGAGGAACCTCTTAACCTCATTTTTCAAATGCTTATTTCAAAATCTGCAATGTACCTGGACTTTTTAGAGGAAAGGTCACTGGAATCATTTAAGATAACAAAAAAGAGCACAAATTTCCTGTATAAAAATCTATAAACAATTGTTGCTCAAAGGATTTTAAAAATATCCTGAGGCAGATATCTAGCCTGAAAAATTTCTGCTGAAATGCTTGAAATTTGACAAAATCCTACATAGCTACAAACTGTATTGAAATTAGAAGAGTCAAGATGCATACTACCCTTAACAAAGCCATAAAGTGAATGAAAGCCTTTATCGTTTCATTTCAGGCACCAGAATCCCTGTAACATCAACTTCTTAACTGAGGAAAGCCATAGCAATGAATAATAGGCTGCCAAAATATCTTCTGTAGATTCATTTCATCACAGTGTGATTTCAAAAGCTAAACATCTCAGTTTATGCCTTAAAATATTTGATGTCAATTTCTAAATACATAAACAAATAAAAACCCCAGCCAACTCTGAAAAAGAAATCTCCCTTTGCAGATATTTGCCCACACTTACAAAATCATGGTAACATGAAAAGCCACTAACAATCCAATTCTACTCACCAATCAGACAGCCTCAGTGGAGATTTCCCATGCCTCTGAGTGATGGTAAATAAACAACAAAGATTCAGACAAAGAAAGATCAGTCCAGAGAGACACGTCATTTAAATTTTATGCCTAGGTATGCAGAGGAAATAGGGGAAGGATTTTGTCTTCTCCTTACCTGGACTTCAAGGCTGGGAAAAATGTTTCTGTATCCACACAGATGCTTTCACAGAAGAGCATCTGAAACACTGTACATGTAGTACTTGTCTCTGTTTTGATTAAATGCCCAGCTAAAAGTTGCCGGTGTTTCCCTGAGAATGTTTAGGTGAGCATCTCCAGTGGCACATTACAAAGCATTGTGCTGTGTCTGTCTCTAGGTATAACGAGCAGCATTTAACCACTCCCTGCAGGGTCTACAGCAGCTGTTCGAGCTTGCCAAGTGCTTCAAGAGCAGCCTGCCAAGAGGCTGCCTGCTAAGCAACCAAGAAAGGGGATGGTCGGGAATATGAGGGCAAAGGTAATTTGGTTGAGAGTAACTGTGTTGTGTTAATATGCATTATTTTTAGATGAACAAGAGGAAAGATCAATTCAAACCAAATGAACTCTATACAAGAAGACTCCAATAAACTCTGGGAACTGGAAGGTAAGTTCTCATGGGAAACATGGCTAAAGCAGAAGGAATTCAGTAGAGTTGGCACTTCCTTAAAGAAATTATGTTTAGGGTACAAACACAAACAATCCTACACAGTAGGAGGATAGGAAGTATAGTCAGAGATCAACTTGGCTTCTCGGCTAAGTGGCACAGTCTTCAATGACCTGAAACACAAGAAGAAAATGTACAGAAAGTGGAAACCAGGTCAAACTCCTAAGGACAAGTATCAAAGAATAGCACTAGATGCTGAAAAAAACTCATAAAGGATAAAGCACAAATTTAACTGCAAAAAGCAATGGAGATAAGAGATTGCAAGAAAACAAATCTGGAAGGAAAAGAAAAACCTAGTGATAGTTTAGTTGCAGAAGGCTGATGTACATTTTCCATCATTCTTCATAAAAGGGTGAACTGTAATTACATGACTAATAACTAAACTCAGTAAGAAAGAATCTGTCTAAAATAGGAACAGAACAGGACCAAAAATAATTTGAAAATACTGCAGTTCACCTCATCCTCAAGTGTACCTCTACAGCATGTCTCCAGGAGAGCTCTCTAGTTGTTGTTGATGCACTAAGTGTCCCTGGACTGCGATAGCAACCTACACCCCTGTACAGATATAGAGGGCTACTTCATAGGCTGCTAAAGAAGTGAAAAGAGTGCTGTACATAGTGACACCTGAGCCTGAGGAAGTACATGTTAAGATACTTTGGCAATGGAGAGAAGCAAGGTCAGATCTGTTAGCTTTGTCAGAAAACTCTCAGAAGTTGTGTGAGAAATGTGTGAAGCAGTGAACACAATGCTCACTTTTACAAAGTCAAGAAATGAAGTAGAGATCAATTCTGGAAAAATACTAGAGTAAATTAAAATATAGATTATTCATAAAAGGTTGGAGATAGTTGAGCTATATTGCTTTGTATTTTTTGGCATGTTGGCTATTAATTTCTGTAACGTGGCAACAAGTCTTACAAATAGAGAAGCAGTAGGTCACATAATATGTTTTAATTTTAGTAATGTTATTGACATTATAGCATTGACTCATAACATTTTCAAAAGTATATTAAAGTGAAACTATTTCTGGAAGAGTGAAAGACTACCTGGGCTGGGGAACAAACAAAGAAAACAAAACCAAGCAAACAAAACCAACACCAAAACCACAGACTAAGATTAGTTTTTAATCATTCACTATCAAACTCAAAAAACATAATCAGTAAGATTCTAGCTGGGTCCATTCTGGGCCAAGTAATGGCCCAGGTCATTAATGATTTGGATAAAGGAAAAATCCTTCCACCTCATAGATAACAGTAAGCCCATGTGAACAGTAAACTCATTGCATGATACATTAAACTCAGAATGCTTTTGACAAATAATATAAATTATCTGTAGGAGAAAACACATTGCAATGCACTTGTGTTTACAAGTGTCAGGTTCTAGGGGGGAATAATAGTTTATAAAAATGTGGCAGCCATTCTGCCAAAAAAGGGATAAGAGGGGTACCAGTCACTCACAAGTTTTTCATGAATAAGTAGTGTTTCATCATATCAAGAATGCAAACTGCATATTAGGAAGAGAAACTGCTTTGATTGCACATTTGCTTGATACATTAAGGAATACCTCCTATTATATTTCTGTCTAGCACAGCAACCAGTAGCACTGTGTCCTGTTCAACCAAAACTCTTCCAAGAGAAGGCAGACCAACTGGAAAGAGTCCAGAGAAAAGCAGAGAAAATGGTCAGTTGTCTTGGGAAAAAAGAAAAGCCACAAGAAAGAAAGATTGAAAGAATTTAGGTTACTCCGTTTAAAGAACAGGACAACTGAACACATAAAAACTATCATCTACGTAAGTTACCTCTAGGGAGGTAAGGAGAGATTGTATTTTTTTATCTGTAGTGGATAAAGTGATGGGTTCAAACTATGACACTGAAGGTTATGCTATATATTAAGAAAATCTTATTAACAAAAAAGACAATTAGATCCTTTTTATTTCTGAGGCACAGTTGATTCTCTTTTGGAGCTTCAGAATGCACAAGATGAAGTCTTGAGGTCTTTTCCAGTCTCCTTTTCTTTAAGTCTGTGGTTCATCCTGTTGTATAATTTAGATGCCCCATCTTACTTCTCTACAGAAAGTACATTTAACAAAGTTTTCATGCTAATTATCCAAACCCAGACTGTTATTACTATATAGTGATTCCAAACCAATGAAGCCACTATGGGGCTTAACACAGCCCAGACTGGTATGATGTCACTTTTTTTTTCTACTGTAAATCCCATTAGCTCTCATAAGAAATGTGAAGAGTTTTGGTGAAGTGACTGCTATCCTTCCAGAGAGTAGTGTATCTGATATTTGATGGTTGCACACTGCTATCTCAACTGCCAGAAATATGTTCTTTCCTCAGGATTCCAATGGAGCCTGCTAGAGAAGTCATCTTATCTGCTGAAGCCTGCCCTTCTGTCGAGCTACTCCACAAACTGCTAACAAGACACAAAGCTCATTTGCCTCAGGGGGCACTTATTATGACGAGAGATGAAAGACACAGAACTGAGTGAAATGAGATGTGGGCAGAAAATATGGAGACATACTTTGTTAGAGGGCTGCAGAATCAGGTTGCTTCATCTAAGAATTTTGTCATGTGCTCCTTCTTTGTATTAATCAAACTTCAAGATCACACGAGTTTAATAAAGTATCCTCACTTGGCAGAAAAGATTAAATTCCTTTTGCCTGCCTTCCACCAAAGGTCCAATTCTGTCAAAGCACAGACATTCTTGGCCAAAGAACTGTATCCTGCGGATGACCAGCTCAAAGAAAATCTCACAGAGGGATGTTTGTTGTACTAGTGCCTTACAGAAATCCAAGGACATGTGACTCCATTGCCAGCAAATACCAGTGTTGGTCATTACCTGTATTGCCTCTGCAATTCACTTATAGACACATGTTCAGGTGATCTTGTACAGAAAAAAATCTCCTTGAAGCAGTTTTAATCTTGCAGAAATATTACATTTTTCACATTTTATAAACGATTCGAACCAGGAAAAATCCATTTGATACTCCTTTCTGGCCTTCTGAATTTCTATTGAACACTGGATTTGTCTAAAATATACAAGATAATCTCTTTCTGTGAAATATACTTTTCAAACTCAGAGTAATATCCAGCATACCATGAATTCATGCTTACCCTATATAGCATACTGGAGGAATCATACAACAAATATTTTTTTCCATAAATTCACTAGTCTACGACTTTTCTCTGGGTAAATTTTCAGATTTTGCTGTAGTAAACTTTTGGTGAGGGTTAGGTGTTTCACCTCAAATAAGGCTTACAATAAAAGAACAAATAAACTAAATCATTCATTTATACTATCAGAGTCTAAAAACTTTATAAAAACAGGGAAAAACTTTACATCTAAAAGCAATGTCTGTCTCCCCGTTTGAGCGACTATAACTGCATCCATCTAAACCCATGAGGCAACCACCCTAGTGACTGAGTCCCAAAGGAACTGTCAATGGCTGTGCTTCTGGGCCCATCTTCCATTGAAATTAAGATGCAATAAAAAGTTCAATAAACTTAATAAACAGAGTCACAAGGGCCAAGGCTTCAGTACATGAAGCAATAGCTACCATGAGGGAAAAGTTGTGTTCCCTCAAAGATAAAAGATGTCAATGACATTTTTGGATGTGAGATAGACTTCTTTGACAGTGTGGAATTGTTTTATAATATCATTGTTCTCATAAGGCTTCAAAGATGAGAGATGTTAACTTAAACCATGTTAATTAGTAGCAACACTATCTAAAACTAAGTAGCAAGTAAGATAAACTTGTTTTCTCACAACTTCCACTCTTCCAGAAAGAAAAGAAGTAATAGCAGCATCTGGATTTTGGATAACTAATGTAGCCTTGGAAAAGCAGTTCTGCATGAAGATTTGCAATGAAACTGCCCAGAAAGATCATCACTTTTTAAATTATTGACTCTTCACAGCATTTTCTTTCCCCTCAGATCCTATTTCAGCCTGAATATAGTAATATAAATAAAACATGGCTTTTAATGGTCCTTTCAACAGTTATTTAAGAAACAGGACATGGCATCATGTTGTGTAACCATAACCGTCTAACCATGCCTATGCCCAACTGTGAGCCAGGGCTCACCATGGGAGAGCAGAATGAGGAATGTCTACATGAATGAGGAAAGAAAATGGCAGAAGCACTTTGTACAGTCACAGTTAAGTAGCACTTTCAAAGCTATCTCTTGCTTTGTCCACACAGGCATGACTAAATGTATAAAGCATGTCTCTGCTACACACTTACATGCTTACTCAGAAAATCTGCCAATACTGTTTACAAGAATTTCTAACTAGTGAAGCACTCTTAGTATATGTGAAGCCTGAAGAGGAAAAAAACCCCAAGATGATCCTTCATTTCAGTTTTCTTTGTTTCAAATTTAGAACTATTTGGATCTTTCAAAAAGTTGAAATTTTAAAAAATATTTAAGCAGAGTGTGAAATAGAAGAAATAGGAAAAGCTACTAATTAATTTGTATTGTCAAATGGCAACCCCCATTCAAATGCTGCAAGAGCTGAAAAAAAAGGCAGTTTACTGCTTCCAAAATAGTGTAGTAGAACTCATCCTACAGGTAAAAGTGCTCAGAAGTTTAGGATTTTTATTGTGGAAAGATTTCCCAAGCAGCTTCAGGTTTTGGCATGTAAGAATCCAAAAGGAAAGAGTATTCCAGAAATAATCTCACAAATAAAATGACAGTAAAAGAAACTTGTGTGCACTTTTGTATTTTCTGTATGTTCTCATAAATAAGAGTCCTCGCACTAGTAAAAAAATAGGTTCATACATCACATTGATAGACAAAAAAAAAAAAAATCAGAAATTTGAAAGGGCAAAAAGTATCTTGCCTTTAGAGGCTTTTCTAGGGTTTTGAGGCCAAGACTTTTAGATATCAAAGGAGAAACTGAAGAAGTTAAACAAGACCATGTTCTGGCTTTCGATTGAAGCAGACAGAACAAAAATACAGAAAATGTAGAATGTAATAACCTATGAAGTTCAAATTAGTCTATAAACAATATCAACATTTCTTCTTACTACTACTACTACTTTAAACCTATTATCTAAAAAATATTTCGCTTTTTATGTGATTTGTGTATCTCCTTTATGTGGATAGTTACACATAATATTTCCCAGGTAATAGGAATTAGTTCTGGATATCTGGCTTAAATTCTGTGCTTTTGGTTTTTTTTTTCCCTGCAATTAAGGCAACATAACAAAAAAACTAACAAGCCACATGAAAGCATTAACAACTGCAAAATTATTTCTGCATCTGAAGAGATCAGTTGAAAAGCCAATTGCCCTTGACATCACTAAACCTAAAATCAAAACTCAGTATCTTTTAAAACACAAACAGAAAACACAAAAGTTTTAATTTACTAACAAAACACCTAGAAGATTTTTTAAAAAGTATCCTACTAATCTTCTAAAAGGAATAGATTAAAAAAAAGAAGTACCTCTACAACATTTCTGTCACTGGAGCTTCCTGCTGGATACAGCTTTGTACAACTCTGGCTGAGTTTACTGCTTTCTGTTTACTTAATGCCTTAGCTCAAATAAAAAGAAGGTGTATCCTTGAATACTATACGTACAGCACGACACACTGTGGTCTTTCTTCAGCAAGCAAGTTCGAATTTTTCTTAGCAATATTTGACTTCTGAAAAAAGGGAAGAAAATATTTAGGCTGACTGACCTTTATTTTTAAAATTTCCTTGACATTAAACCATTTCCTTCATCCATGCCCTGTCCTTGCACTAAGAAACCTTTCAATTTCTACTTCAAAAAAGGTCTGACTCAAAGCTCATGGAAGTCTGTCTGAGACATTTCAGTCACTGATGTCAAATATATTGATTTCTACCTGTTCTGGAGTGGTATGCAATTATTTCACTTCTAGCCTGTCTGGGTGCCAAGAGCTGTTTGGAGACCTAAGGATGGACAAAACTGCATGTGTGAAGTATTCAAAGGGATAAAAGTGTATGTGTTGGATTCACCCTGAGCCTGACATTGATAGAAGGATTGAAGAAGATGGAAAAAGGAATTAAATACTTGAATAGAATGCATTTGGAAATATTTTTAAAATATCTGTCCTTAACTCTCTCACAGCTGACTGATGATACTATGAAATATCCCTTGTCAAGGGGATGCCTAGAGCCCCTGCCATCCAAAGGGACTTGATAGACTTGAAAAGTGGGCCTATGAAAATGTCATGGAGTTCACAAGGCCAAATGCAAGATCCTGCACCTGGCTCGGGGCAATCCCAACCACAAAGACAGGCTGGGCATAGAATGATTGAGAGCAGCCCTGAGGAGGACGTGGGGGTGTTGGTGGATGAGAAGCTGGACATGAGCTGGCAATGTGAGCTTGCAGCCCAGAAAGCCAATTGTATCCTGGGCTGCATCAAAAGCAGCACAGCCAGAGAGGTGAGGGAGGGGATTCTGCCCCTCTGCTCTGCTCTGGTGAGACCCCACCCGCAGTGCTGTATTCAATGCTGGAGACCCCAACACAGAAAGGACATGAACCCATTGGACTGAGTCCAGAGGAGGGCCACGAAGATGACCAGAGGGCTGGAGCATCTCTCCTGTGAATATAGGCTGAGGGGGTTGGTGTTATTCAGTGTGGAGAAGAGAAGGCTCCAGGGAGACCTAATTGCAACCTTCCAGTACCTGAGGGAGGCTTATAAGAAAGATGAGGACAAACTTTTTAATAAGGCCTGTAGTGATAGGACAAGGAGCAATGCCTTTTAACTGAAAGAGGATATATTTACACTAGATATAAGGAAACTATTTTTTATTATGAGGGTGGCGAGACACTAGAACAGGATGCCCAGAAAAGCTGTGGGTTCCCTGTTCCCTGTATGTGTGCAAGACCAGGTGGGATGAGGCTTTGAGCAACCTGATCTAGTGGAAGGTGTCCCTGCCCATGGCAGGGCAGTGGGAGCTAGATGATCTTTAAGGTCCCTTCCAACCCAAACCATTCTATGACTATGAAAACTGTTGTTCAACTGTAACAAATATGTAAATAGAAAATGGGCCTATCCTATGCACAGCAACCCGTGTATTGTGACTGCGCCTTTGTCATGGGCAGGAGGGGGATTGGAAGAAGTAAGCTAGACTTTGAGCCTAACTTATTACCTACTGAAACTAACAGCAACTTGAGCTCATGAAAGTTTTAAGTCTCATTTGAGACACAGCAGTGCCCTGTAGTTCTGCATCATCAGCTTTGCCTAGGCTTGTCTTTTAGTTCATTTCACACCCTTGTTTGTACCTCAAAAGTGAGACTCTGCAATAGATTTAGGTGTTTATTTTGGAAGATGAAAATCAGACCGCATCACTAGACCACAGTTACTGCCTAAAGACATATATCACTAACACTCACCTATCCAAAGAGAAGTGCAACACTCTAACCAAGTCCACAGCATGAGCCTGATTTCTTCAATTTCTTTGAAGCTTAAAAGTGGTATGGCTGCTATTAAAAAATGCAAAAGTTCAAGTGGCTTTCTTGATGAATTTGCTGATTTTGTGCTTTCTGCAGGTATAGCACTATGTTATCTACTGTACATTTAGACAAAATGGAAGAAAACCAACAGAAGTTCACTGGAAGTTGCCCCCCAGTAGGTTTCTTTGTTGTCAGTGACCTATGAATACTCTGGTGAATGAAGGACTTTATTGACTATATTATCTAATCACAATTAATAAGATTATAAGATTTGATAATTTGATCTTTGTACTTTTTACTGCAGAATAGCAACTTAACAAATAAAGTCACAAGTGCATCAGTTATACATTATTTTTAGAAGTTAAACTACCAACGAAAGCATTTGTGACAAAAGTATGAATAAAGGCAACAATTTTCAGTTATGACAGTTTTTAGGAGAGCAGTACCTAGAGAAGAATCAGAATATAATTGTTTTTGTTTGCTTGTATAACAGAAACACAATCCCTACCCACGAGGCCTTACAAATTACAAAGGACTACTGCTGATAGAACAAACTAACCTTGATGGAGTGTGCTCATTGTTAGAGAGGCTAAGCAGAAGCTTCCAATATTTCAGCAAAAGTGATTTTGGTAATAGAGAAATAAGAGGGGGTTTCTTCCTTTATCGTACTCTCATATTTTTATTAAAAGCATGGGGCAACACATTTATGGTACAGGAAAAGAATAAGTAGATCATGTTTGCAGGTGTGAGGGAGATAAACAAATTCTGATATTTTTACAGAATAACATGGTGCAAACTGAAGAGAATCTTTCTATCTCAGTCTTTTAAAACAACTCTCTGGTGGAACTTTTTTTAAAATTTACTTCTGTTTCTACCTGTCGTGGGAAAACAAGTTATAGTGAAGGAAAAAAGTGCCCAATTCTGTTTTCAATTGTGTTGCCTTGTGTTACAAAGTCCCACAGCTTCTGCAAATTTGGAAAATCCAGCTCATCACTGACTTAAGAGACTTTTTAGAGAGATATAAAGCACTCCAATACAAGTGTAATATCATGAAGACCCATGCCCAGAATAATATTTGTACCCTCCTGGTTCACATCACAGATGTATGAGAGCCTCTTAGCAGAATTACTGAAAGCTTTAGCTTGGGGAAAACATTCCTAGATCTAATGGGGCAAGGGACTCTGTTTTTCTAGGCTAGTCTCTTGCAGAACTCAATGTCTGATTTAGTTACCACTTGAAACTAAATACATATGTTTGGGCTAAAACACACTTCTCCAAAAGGCACCCAACCCTGATTAAAAGGTTTTTAATGATAAGGAATCCATCCTTTGTTCTTCTATCTTAACTCAGCATCACTTGAGTCTTTCCTAATAAAAATTGTCACCTTTTTCCCAGCTTGAATTTCTGAAAACTCAGTCAGTAGCCCCAGAATCTTGTTAAACATTCCTCCAGCCAGATTGAACCAACTTCTGCCATCAAGCTTTGCTCTGCAACGTGGAACAAAGACAGGAGTAAAAGAAAACCAAGAGCAGCTGGTAAGTTTGAAAGGTACTCTACATAAACACATTTCAGGTATTTTGGTTATTCTTATGACCCTCCCCAATCTTCAGTATCATCCATAAAGTACAAATAGAAGTACTGGAGCTGGTGCCAGGAAAGAGCATTGACCTGGGGTGACTGTATGATACTGTATTCCCTATCGTCGAGCCGAGCGGTTTTGTGCTCCAAGGACACACACTCCCCTGCATTCCTGGCTGCTACAGAGCAGAGGAGAGCACCTTCCTGCTTTTCCCAGCTGTCAGCTCTTTTCCTCAGGAGAGAGATAAAGAGTTAAACTCCTTTCCTTTTATGCTAGTCTGCTTGCTGAGGAAGAGAGTTTTTCCTTGGAACTTTGGCTTCTTCTTCTTCTCTTCTGGACTGTTCAGCAACACCAGAACATCATCGGGAGACCCTAAACCGCAGCCCAGAGGGGCCCACGCCAAACCCCAGGTCTGGAGAGGAGAAAGCCACACCCACAAAGGACTCTGAAATCTACCCAGGTTCTCTCCACAGTGAGAGGTTTTATTACTTAGCATTATTCTTCTTCTGTGCCTGCGTGCACTCTGCTTGTTAAATAAATAACTTTTTTTTCCTCCTTTTTCACTTTCCTCGGAGGAAAATTCTTTCCAAACCTGGGGAGGAGGGGTGGCTGTAGCCTGCCTTCTGTCAGAGGATGTTCATTTGGACGCTCCTCCGAATTTGTCTCAAACTGGGACAAGCATATATCAGTACCACAGAGAAAAGTTTCAGTTTCATTAGGTCAGTATTTGAAATGCAGTATTTTCCCAGAATATAACACACTGGAGCCTGTAGGGCTGGATTCATGCTCTCTTGCCATATGATGGGTTGTAGCAGGCATCAGTCATTACACTCTTTTATCCTTTATCTTCTGGAACAGTGACCTGCAACATAGTGCACTTGGTCTTGCTTTGAAAATATCAAATAAACTTAGTTTAAATTGCAAAAATTAACAAGTGAAAATTTGAACATTTTCAATCTGAACTACAAAATTTGGGAAAGATTATAAGAAAGAAATTCTTAAAATACTAAAAAGTTGTACAAGTTTAAAGTAGGAGTATCTGTATACCCTTTACCTCCATACGTGGATAAACATTAACACACTCACATAGCTGTTCAGAAGCATAATAATATCAGTCACATGCAAACCACTCTATTATTTGTCCCAAGCAAACTGATGAAAATGAGTGATACATACTTGAATCTCCTGGAGATAGATTTCTAAGTGCAGGTGTGTCTCAAACAAACATTTGGCAGGGAAAAATCTTGGTCACAGTCAAACAGGGTGATCTTCAGCACCTGATGTAGGGATAAGATTTTCCATGTAAGAAATAAAATTACAATAATACCCATATATGTTACTGATATGTTTGAGTGTTGAGGCAAATAGGTGAAGTGACAGGGTTACCTAATAAAAGACCAGCAAGACCTCTGGAAGCAGATAGCAGGAATAGCGACTGGGCTGCATTCTCTGCATACGCTCTCTTAATCACTGGATGGTTGATATGCCAGCTGGCTCTTCCATAATTCAAAACTATTTAAATTTGATTATTTAAGTAACCAATGCAAAATAAGGCTTGTTCTCATTATTTTATAATCAAACTCCTTCAAAAGTCTTGAAAAGAACCCAAAGAAACCAAACACACACATACAAAACCCCAAAACAAAACTGTTGATGCTGTGATCAGAATTTGGAAGAGAAACATTTTCTATCCCGATGGGAGAAAGCAAGGAAAGTAACACACTTGCTGCATATACACACAAAAAAGCAATATTCAATAAGGAACATGAAAAGAGAATATGCATAGAAACATCCACGGTCCCTTGGTTAATATGGCTCAGAAAAATAAAACTCATAACTAGACTGTTGCCCTTCACACATAAGTTATTCACAGTGCTCTTCTCAGACCTTAATAACTGCAGTCTTACCTTGCTGTAAGCACTACATTCAGAAGTCCGATATATTACATCCACTGTCTACATTTCCTTTCAATCCTACATCTTGAACACACATCAAGTGCTTGTCTGGGTTCTGAAGATCCTTTACTGTGTTCATCAGAAGTGCAGCTTTCTCAGCTGCAAGATTTCCAGACTGGTACTGTATTACTGTATGGTTCTTCTGAAGTTGAAGAAAATTAAATCAATAGCATTCCTCTCAACTAGATAATTTCTTTTAACAAATGTATCAGATCAGTACAGCATGATCTACCTTTGGAAAAATGTATGTTCCATTTTATTTTCCTGCTTTAATTACTTCCTTCCTTTAAAATCTGTTCTAAAGCTTTGCACACTGTTGAGTCAGACTAATGACCCTAGTATTGCTTGGATCAGTTTTACTGCCATTCCTGGTCCTTCTTTAATACAGGTACAAAATCTACTAGAGAGTAAGTGATAGTCCTATAAAATGCATGATCTGAAGCAATGCAGAGCTGCAGCGAATTGAACACAGCCCATTCCCCATAAGCACTGAAAGAATTTGTGTGCTAGGATGTTGGTATCCAACAACCATGCTAATAAGCAAACTACAATTTTTCAAAGGCTTATTTGATCAAAGTCAACTATTTCCCTTCATGAAAAAAAGTCAAATCACTCACCGAAGCCTTTACAGTACTACATCTGTTCAAAGAAAATTCACTATAACTTTATTTTCAATGTGGGCAAAATGCCTGCATTTCCAGACACACTCAAACACTTGGAGTGTTTTGGCTGGCTTGAAAAGAAAAAAATAGGATGTTCTTTCTTCTCATTTGAACTGTTTAGTGTAATCATGATGTTTTAATTTCTGATTTTCTACTTTATTGCTCTTCAAAACAATTTGATGTGTTGATTAACTCAGTGGTGAATTCTTAGGTATAATATCCCTATACCCAAAATTCTTCCATTCCCAGGGTACACGTACTAAAGGAACTGGCATATGCACTTGACCAGTTAGGGATACTCCTCCTTACATGGAATTTGAATTTAGTTTTCCTTAACATAGGCTAAAATATTTTAATATGTTACCAACTGGAACAAAAGGCATTTTTCTTTAGAGTCCCAAGAGAAAGGCAGAACAGGGTAGATCTGAGGCTCTTAAGGCATTGCATATCTTCAGGTACTAACAGATGAACAGCACCAAATACACCTGCCTTGGTAGGTATAGGTAAAAACTTCCTAAGTAGAGTTTTCTTTTTCTGGATGAATTAACCATCTGGATAAGGGGTGATTGCAATCTCTGTGTCCTATTTTCTCCTTTGCTGTGTGCTGGCAGAGAATAAAACAGCATCAGCAACCAATGGACACACTGAAGGTCATAGATTTTCAAAAGAATTTGGTAAAATGTTTTGCTTCCTTACTTACACATAATATGTATGTATTAATTTGCATGTAGATGTGTAAGCATCTTGGTCAAGCCTGGATATAGCAAGCTTAGTAAAATTATATTCTGAACAAGAACTTCGCACCAACATCAGAAAATCACATCTGATTTCTGTTTCTGCCTTTATGCATGTTTATATCGTGATCATATACACAGCTATGACTCTGCTTTACCTGTGCTTCTCCATATATACTTTGCAGCATCCATCTGACAAACTCTTTCTAGGTAAATAACCGTTCATTATATTTAAGGCTCCTCTAGGATATTCTTAATGCCATTGTGTTGGAGGAATGTTTCTGGGTTTAAGTTATGTATCCAAAACCTCATTCCTGAAAGAAATCATACATTTTAAGGTAGCAAACAAACAGATAGAACAAGAAACAGTGCCGAACAAACAGCAGGAAGTAGCAGGTAAGCTCACTCTTACATTACAGTTAGTTTCAGAGAAAACACCGAGAATTACAATTTTCAATAAGTTCTTGATTAAATCATTATAGTCTAGGCCAACTTTACCAAATCCATGTTTTATTCACTTTTCTATCAAGAGAATTGTAAGCCTCCACATGGGGTCATTCAGTAAAACTCTGATTTTATATTATAACACTTTTTAAAGAATTATGAACTATTCACGTCTACTTGCAATTATGGAGAAATAAATTTGTTCCTGTACCTTTTCTGTTAGTTTTTAAGTACACATACATATTTATGTGTATGTATGTGGGGTCCAATTCTTTTTCATACAGTCCAGTTATACTTTTACATTTCTAAATGAAAAATTGCACCTATTTTTTATTTCTTTACTCTTTCTCTGTGGACATGGCACAAGGAACGTCCTACTAATTACAGAAAAACTTCCTGCAAAGGCATCTTTACTGTTTTTATTCTACTGTCTAAATTCTGAGATTTACTAGTCAGTCAATTTCAAGTTGAAAAAATAAGCTAAATAAACCATAAGAAATCGAAGATACAACTATCTCAGTGTGCTAGCAACATAATATGGGAGTGTCTCCCGACAGGCGCTCAGTTCAAAGAGCACTCTGGGCAATTAATGAGCAGCTGTATTATTTTCATAGCCAGAAGTCTTCCGACAGCAGATTCCTGACCTAGGTCAGAGCACACAGATTGCTTATTAAATTCCACCAGCATCTATGTATGCAGAGACACTTTAAAGTTTGTCAGAATAGTCTCGAAATAAATTAATACTGTACCTTTGTTCAAAATGTAGAATTTTCAATAGTTTAGTTGAAAAGTGAGGCATGTTTCACATTAATGTCTTTCACTCTGTGGATTCCTTTATCGTGTTTCTCAAGACTATTCATAGAAGTGGTGAAAGAATGCACAATGGTCTATGATTCCCATGTGGGGTTGGTCATCTTTGGCCCAAATATTTTCCTGCTCCTTCCACAAATCATTCTGGTGTACCTGAAAGACATTCACATCCACTTGGAGCTCTGTTTGGTTTCCCTTGATCCCAAGTGCCAGATCGCATGCCCAGGAGAAGTCACTGTTTTGCTGAACTGTTCATATTACCCAGTAATTGTTGGACATTTCTACTAAAAGGATGACAAGTAAGAAAGTTTGATTAAATTCCAGAGTTGGTCAATCTAAGAAGCAGATTTTTCCTCAGTGATGTTTTTCTGAATGAGTTCACTCTGAGAGCCATCATTCTGGAAATACATTGTACACTGGGTCTCATATCTAGAAATTTTATGATACTTCCTGTGGAGTAGTAAGTTCCATGGTTCTGCAATGGTACCTTTGATATTGGGGAATGTTGTGTGTTATTCTTCCAGGATTTTTTTTCTAGACTCAATTTCCTCAGTCTAGACGAGCCAAGGGAGCCATGTTCAGCTGCAGAGTAGTTTTATGTTTGGCAACTACAACACAAACCATCCGGGATGGAGAGGAGATTCTAGTGTTACATTACTAGGATATGCACTGAAGGGTTCCCATTATAATAATGAGAACCTGATACCATATTCCTGGACTGAAATATTTGGGGAATAAGTTGCTTATTCTTGTTGGGGCTAGAATTTGTAAAAGCTCTGAAAATATTATCTTAAGCCATTTTCCAAACAAAAATAAAGATGGGATTTTCTGAGATTCTCATATGTTTAGTTCAATTCTGAACACAGCACTTCAGGAAAGACACTGTCAAAAAAAAGAGGCCTCGGGAGAGAGATGAAAATGATTAGATATCCAAAGACTATATCCTTTTATAAAGAAATGTAAAAGCTGAAGTTGTTAGGCTCAAAGAAGAGAAGACTGATATGTAACAGTCTTCAAGTAAAAGATACTTTTGCAAAGAAAAGGAAATAATATCTTGTCTTTGGAAGGAATGAGAAATAATGTGTGTGTACTACAGTGAGAAACTTAGGTTGGATATTCGAAAGAAATGTTTAGTGACAATGTTGTTAAACTCCAGCAAGAGGCTGTCTAAGTAGGCTGCAGTTTCTCTGCCAGCTGGGGCTTTGGTGGCTGATCTGCATGTCTCCCTTCCCTACTTCTCTGTCATTCTCTCAATGTGGTTTTCTTGGTTCTCAATGCTTCCCCTCCTGTAAGACCAGAGTTTACGAGACCCAGCCCTCTGCATGAGAGGGTCAGCTCTGGTTTTCACTTTCATGAGGGAGAAAGAGGGGTTTTTTTGCTGTTCTCAGCCCCAGTCTACGCAGCCACAAAGTATAGCAGCCGCAGAGCTGCCTCTGGAGCACCATCATTACTTTCTTTCACAAAGAAGATTTGTTCTGCCCTGGTGACCTAAAACAGGGACCAAAATTCTGGCCTGCTGTGGAAAGTCTATGCACACACCCACACACATGCCAGGATTGCTGCCTTTTCATGCTTGACAGTGAGTACCACACAATGAGCACATCAGTGGCCAGGGACAGACAAGAACAATTACTTTCTTCCTTCATGGAAACAACTGCTAGAAGAGTGCTTGCAAAAGCCCCAAGCATACACACTAAGCTCCTAGAAAAATAAAGCTTTAGTTTTTCCGGGCTTTATGAGCATTTCTCAGTCAAGTCAGGGTCATGATTTTGTCAAAGATCACCTGTTTGCACGCTAAGATGATTATCTTGTCACATACCTCTACAGATGTGGATATACCACCAAGTGTGTATTATGCAACAGGTGAAGAAAACGCATTTGTCAACTAGGCAGAAAAATTGGGATGTACAGGTTATGAATGCCAAGGAAAAAAAGGACAGATATTCTGTAATTGCCTTCAGACTCCACAGAAGTCTTAGTCTGAGCCCATTGTAGTGAAGTTATAACACGGAATAACGTGGTTTCTCTTGTTCTAAGAGATCAGACCACTCTGAAATTTCCTGGCCTCCAGAGAAAAGGGAGAGTTGTTATAGAAAGGTATGGACGCAGTTCAATTCTTAAAATTCAATCATCTGTGACTCAACTGCAATAATTAAAATAGTGCTGGCACCAGTCAGTGTAATAATTTTAGAAAGCTTCTGACAGTGCTCCTCTAGCTGTGACAGAAACGTAGTAATCAAGAATGGGGCTGTCAGACATTAGTGCAATCTTTTGTTCCTTCATTTTACTTGTTTAGTACTGATATAGTGTAGGTGAGCAGTCCTTGGACCCTAGCCTTCAGACCATAATTCTTTATCTACCCACAAATTGGTTCATTCTTATAAAAACAAGTCTCCTCATTGCCTCAACTCCATCCACATTTTTTTTCGCCGAAACAGAGACCCAAGTTTCCTGATAGTCTGTATGCTTTATTTGGAATATCACATTCTCTGCTCAAATGCTGCCATTGTGCTGATAGGTAATAAGTCAAAGACTACATAGTTAAAAAAATGTCAGAAGGGTCCTCTGAAAGTCACCTTGTCCAACTCCCCACTCAAAGTGGGACAATTACCGATACCAAATCACATCTTGTCAAGACTTGAAAAACTGAAGCATAAGAAGGTGGAAGGTCCTGTGGGAGGGTACTACTACAGCTGGTACAGTGTCTGTTCGCTCACGGGGAATGTGTCACTGAGATGTAACAACGGTAAGGAGACAAAAGCCTTTGGACACCGTTCCAAACACACACATTTCTATGCTTTAGTCCTTGTAATACAACATAAGGATGTTTGAAGACATCTGAGATAAATAATCTTTTTTTATCTTTTGCAATACAGAATGAATGACAGTTTCCATTACCTGTATGTTTATGATAGCTTTGACAAAATCCCAGAGCAACATGGATCATTTAACACAAATCTGTCGTGACCAAGGTGTATAAAGTTAAGCAATACTAAAAAACAGCTTTTGTCTTTTTCTCTGTTCCACAGTAAAATTTTCGCCTAAACAACTGCTCCAAATTAAGAGCTAAGGCCTCACGAAGAGTCACAGTTGATGTTTCACTGCTAGTAGAAGTGTTAGCTGTGAAAATAGGATAGTGGGGTTGGGAGTGAACTCGAAGATATGGCTGTCACCTAGAAGGTCTGGAAATTGCTATCAGGAAGTTTTCCCTGACACTAAGTTGACCGATTGAGAAGGGATCAGTGCATACTCACTAAATTCAGGCAATTGTGCCTAGTGAATCATAAAATAGTTTGAGTTGGAAAGGATCTTTAAAAGTCATCAGGTCCAGCCCTCATGCCATGAGAAAGAACATGTTCAACTAGACCAGATTGGTTAGAACCTGATCAAATTAAGTCTATCTGATAACCCTAATACACAAGGAAAGTAGTGCACCCATACCACCTCTGATAACAGTTGCACAGGCCTTGGCTCCTGCCTACCTCCACCCGCCCCCATATGAGAGGACAGGTTTTTTTTCTAGAGACACCTCCTAAGAAGGTCCCTGCAATTTTCTTAGCAACAGCATGGTCATTATACCTATTTCAGAGGCAGGAGGGTATCTGCATACCTGACTCTCCTGGGACCTTTCCCACAACCTCTTGCTGTACAGCTGAGAACAAAGTGGTGGGTTAAATAAAATTGTATTTATATTGTGCAATGCCAGCGCTTACGGCCAGCTATGCTGACTGGTTTTCATACAGTGTGTCTTGATTCCTTTCTCCTGCTTTGTATTAAGAGTAAATTTACCGCTAGCTTTCTGATGGTATCTCAGTACAGTGACATACAACATAGCCATTGTGCAACCTATTCTCAGATTCCACTATACATTTACAGATTTTTACATTTACTCAGATTTTTGATAACTTGGAAAGATATTTGTATGAAGTTATTTGTCTTTACTACACCCTGCCAAGAGTGATATGATTTTATAATTGAGTGTCTTATAATAATAAGCCTGGGCTTTTGCCCACAGCTTGCAAGAAAGCATTCGAGAGACTTGTCTTCAAGAACTGCTAGTTCTTTCTTCCTGTATCCTATTTTTGCTTACATTTTTGTAAAAGTAACAACATACTATAAGAAGGCAAAGAATTAGCTCACAACAAAATCTGTAGGACTGGAAAATAAGTGCTTCTCTGCACTCATGCTGCTAGAAGGATTCTGAACTCAGGGTGCATGCTGTGGTGTGGTGTATACAGCCCAGTATGAGTTCCACCAGTACTTGTAGCTGCCAACATCAAGGACTGCCATAAAGGACTTAGAGGCCTCTGCAAGAAGAGATCCCTTTTTTGCTTCATTTTTCTCCTTGACATCACTACTGCAAGCATGCATGGATATCCAGATGTTCCAACTACCATATGTACTCTTGGTAAAGGTGCCTTAGCATGCTGTTTTCACAGGAAGTACTCTAAGTTTCCCTGCCGGAAATCTCAGCAAAACTGAAGAGCTATTGCCAGAGGTACTCCTGAAGGAGGAAAAATGTTATTTTTGGCTTCAAGACTAGAAGGTGAATGTTTGGACTCCACAGAGCATGATAGCATGCTAATCACTGCATCTGATATTAAGCACAGTCTTTACACTATCCTAATTTGAGGCAATATAGCTAATAGAAACAGACTAATGTGTTGAATCTGAGCAATCATCAGATATTTAAGTGCCTGAATTCTTGGGAAGATCTACAATAAAGGTAATTCAGGCTAAATGTTGCTGATTTTAATCCCTGCCCTCTCTTTAAGATTACGTCCTTAAGACACCTAAACAGTTTCCAACCAGAAGAAAAATTACAGGAAGTCTGATTAAGATCTCAGACTCTTTTTGCAGGGATTTGGCTGAATATTAATTTGGGAAGGCAGATGAAAAATATAGAAACAATGAGAGGAGAAACTGCACTAAACATAGGCCCCCCACACTCCAGGGAAAATCCTAGAGTAGTAAAATACTTGTAAGTGCCTCCTGAAAAAGTATTAGCTGTGGAAAGTTACCTGAGAGTCTTCCTGTACTCAGGAATGCAAGACTAGTGTCTTTACTCACAGAACTAGGCAATCTTCATATCTAGATCTTCTGCCAGTTTTTCTTCCTCCTACATGACTCTTAACTCGGGTATCTGCCTGGAGATAAAAAGTAAGAATTTCAGGCATCTTGTTCTTCTGAATGTGAGACACGTTCAGAAACTGCAGGTTTTTGGTTTCTCCTGGTCTAGCTATTCCATAAAATTCCATACTATGTGTAATAAAGAAAACAGATATATAATTTGAAAATGTTTTGTACTGTAAATAAAATATTTGAACTGGCGGACAAAGATGGATAAGAACTGACTAATGGATGGTGACTATTGTGTGTTCTTCTGATCATGCAGAGCTCAGCACTGTATTTTCAGGAAAGTGAATCAGACAAGCAGTTACACTCCAAATAGGCCTTCGTTTTGCTGATCACTGTTATCAGACAGTCATTTCACCATGGTTTTCTAGAAGTAACCTGAGCTAGATCTTCTGGTATAAGACTGACTAATGATAGAGATTTTTTTGCAGACACTGAAGTGCTAAATTTAAAGCTTCCCTGATTAATCTAGGGGATATTGGCTACTTTTTGAGGAAGAAAACAAGAAATTTCTTGTTAACAGAAGGAATAGAAGAATTTCAGGTAAAGCAGTCTATCTGTAGTGTCTTGGGAACCACCAGTAACCCATCAGTTAAAAAAGAAGTAGGAAAACAAAATCTACATCTTTAAAATACAGTATATGTACTAATTTTACTGATCAAGGCTTTTAACCTAAGCTGGGCCAAAAGAGAGCTAAGGGAACGGAGGGAGTTAAGAGACAGACACACTACCAGCACAGGCTTGAGCTCTGCTCTGTGCTGGTGCAGCCTCACCTGCAGTCCTGTGTGCAGCTTTGGGTGCAACAATATACGAAAGACATTAAGCTGTTAGAGAGCATCCCAAGGAGGGCCACAAGGATGATGAAGGGCCTTGAGAGGAAGCCATACGAGGAGCAGCTGAGGTCACTTGGTCTGTTCAGCCTGGAGAAGACGAGACTGAGGGGAGACCTCATTGCAGCCTGCAACTTCTTTATGAGGGGAAAAAGGAGCGGCAGACACTGATCTCTTCTCTGTGGTGACCAGTGGCAGGACCAAGGGAATGGCCTGAAGCTGTTTCAGGTGAAGTTTAGGTTCCATATTTGGAAAAGGTTTTTCACCCAGAGGGTGGTTGGGCACTGGAACAGGTTCCCCAGAGAACTGGTCACAGCACCAAGCCCGAATAAGTTCAAGAGCTGTTTGGACAATACACTTGGGCACATGGTGTGACTCTTAGGGATGACCCTGTTCAGGGCCAGGAGATGGACTTGATGATCCTTGTGGGTCCCTTCCAACTCGGCATATTCTGTGATTCTGTGATTTTACCTTCTACAGGCAGAACTGAGATCATGAGGGAGCTGGGGGGTTCAAGTACCACAAAAAACAACCATGAGGCAAAGGTGTGACCTGCCTGGCACAGAATCACATTAAGTGCACTACTCACCTGTTTGCATGTTGGTCATAGCACAGCTTTGCACTAGTGACTGGAGACTAAAGCCACAACCCTTCCTCAGGGCAGCATTCCTTGAATCAAGACTGAGTGCATGGAGAAGCTCCTGCATCCAGGACAGAGAGCAGGATGGTGGCTGCTCCTGCAGGGCTGGGCCCAAGGGGGTCCCCAGGATGTCAGGGCCTGTCCTGCTGACAGAGACAACAGCTGGGTCTGACTGACAGGACCAGGCTCACGGTCCTGGGCCAGGGCTGGCCAAAAAGCCAACCCACAGGGCTGGGCTCAGCTCCATCATGGCCATGGGGACAGGCCATGCCAGGGCATTGGCCCAAACACGGGTGGAGGCCCAGAGCCAAGGTGTTCCACAGGCACAGCTGAGGTGGAGGCCAGTGCCCACCAGGGCAGGCAGAGACTGGGGGCCCCGGGCTGGGCTTACAGTGAGCCCCTGGGCCTCTGGCTGTGGGGAGGCTCTGGCTGAGGCAGGTCTGGGCCTGGTGGTACTCCCAGAGCCGGCACTTCTGGCCTGGAGGGGCCCTAAAGGTGACATTGGTGTTCCAGCGAGCTGTGGGCCTGGGCCCTGTGACAGCCGTACAAAATACCAGTGCTAAGGTTCTTCTATTTCTGCTTTTTGTACTCCTATATTTCTTTTTTGCAATCATTTTTTACATTATTTTCATTCATTTGCTGCATTTTGTGAAAAAAATTTTCAGTAGAGTTCCTTAAATTCAGTCCTTTGGTTGAGCTGGCTGGTCCTCAGGAGGATTTCACTCACATGTGGGAACCACGTCTTCCCTAAATCTACAGCTGAAAATAATCCTTGGGCTATTTTCTCACTAGGTCCCCACACTTGTGTTGGAGACAAACCACTCGTCCCCTCTAAGCCCTGGTGAACACCGGCTCCCTGGGGCTAAAGCAGGCTCCACAATGCACTCCATGCAAATTCCCCATGTCCTTGCAGTGCTGCAGCCACTATTGCACAGATGAGGCTTATAGGGCTTTGGTTTCCCATGGAATGCCCATGAGCCTTGTTCTCTTTTGTGCATGTAGTTAATCATTTTTGAAAAGCAACCTTGTCATAAAATTTCATATCTGCTGTTGGAGCTTTAATCTCATTTGCTGGAGAAAGTAAGATAAATAGTGAATGGAAATAATCAAACTGCTGTGCCATAACTGCGTATTTTCTTTACATTCAGCTTCTAACAGACCCTCAGCCCTCTGAAATGTTCAGTTTGCAATTCAAGTTTAAAATCTTTATTTTTTTGTTCCTCGTCTTGTTTGTTCAGTGCCTCGCTCCCACTATTCTGCTGAAAAATGGGTGAGTGTGAGTAACTAAGCCAGAAATAGCACGTGCACCAAGCTGCTACAATTAATCCACCAGTTAGACGAATATAGCCCTATTTTAAATTCTAGTTTTCCTGATTTATTTTCTGTATAAAACATTGCACTTTTTAATCTATCACAAAACTTCTGCTCTGAATCAAAAACTTATAAGAAGGGTGTATTTTTACCAGAGCTAAAAGACTGTAAGGGATAAACGTGGAGCTTAGGACAGAATGAAGAATTAACAGAAATCTGGTACATCTTGCACTTCCACACATCAACAGCTGATCTGGGTTGATCATGCCACTCTCAGAAAGGAACAATTATCTTTACAACCCTCTTTTCCATAAGAAAAAAGATTACACAAGGCATTTTCTAATGTCATTTCATGATTACCAAAACAGCTCCTAGCATTTGCTCTCTACAGTGATTGGCTCACTCCTGTTCCTCAAAGATGCTAAATTTTAACAGCCTGTTCTGTATTTTAACTTAAAAACTAAACTCCTACTTCTCTTTTTCCCTCTTCCCCTTTTTATTCAATAATTCAAATGTTCACTGTTGCTTTTATATACCTGATATTGTTCAATAATAACTTTGCACCTACCTGATGAAAATCTAGAAAAGCCTCTAGTCTTTCCAGCTTGTTTGCCACTGTCTCAAGTCTGATTTTTCTAGAACATTTTCAGTTTTATTTTTTGCTTGTGAGAGTAACAGATGACAATATTCACACTTTGAATATTGCCCATTGTATTATAAAGAAGTTCAGTTCTCAAATTTTTATTGAAAACTACCTAATTTCAAATATTTTTAGCTATGCCAATTAAGAGTTTGGGCCTAACTCTCTAGTTTTAAAAAGTTCGTACTTTTTCTTTTATGGGAATATTGGATTGTGGATACTCTACAATTAATAGAAAATGGGTACAGTTTTATCCTTCTGTAAAACATTTGAACTTAGGGTAATCACATTGGGAACTGTTTATAAGCAATTATCACATTTAGCACGGTATCACAAACATACCAGATATCGCTTACAGCTTTTTTAAAAATTACATTAGATATTTATAATTGAATTGAACTGTTTCTGTGAATTGAGAAAGTAATCCAAACTGGAAGAGAATTTCAAGCATGTGCAAGCAAATCGAGACCATTCTTCAACTGCTAATCTAAAGTTTCTGCAGTTATCTTTGCAAACTTTTCTTGGGTATTTCTAGAGCTTTTTTTCACATTTCCCATTCTTTGATATATTTCTAAATCTACATTCCTTTGAGGCTAACAGTATACAATTTTAGCCATTTTCAGGTTGCATTAGTCCCTGGAGCTAAACCTAAGCAAACTTTTACACTCTCATTTTCCATAACTACTACAGAATTAAGCCTTTTTATAGACTTTTCTTTGCTGTTCTATTTATCAAATTCCTCTTTACATTTCTGCTGGAGCACTAAAGAAACATTTGTAGGTGTGTTGGAGGTTTTTGGCAGTACAGCTACATCTCGTCATACAGTAATTTCCTTCTCACACGTTTTAAAACATTTCTACATTGATCATCCTGTTTGTGAATGTATGTCTACCGAATGTACACATTCTCCTAACAAGCCCTGGCACATTTACAAGCATGGAATAAATATTTTCTTTTCTAAAACAATTGTAAGCTATTTATTTCCAAGATTTTATCTTTACACCTAAATTATTTAAGCCTGGCAAATTTTTTCTCTGCAATATATTCTCAGTCGCGTTTAACAAGAATACATTTTTGTCTTTTTTTTTCTTAATGTACACTAATACCTCACTGCCTGATAAATATGTATTAAGATTTCAGCCTGTAAGTAGATGTTCCAGGCTCTTGACATAGCTCTTCCTTTAATGTTTTCAAAATAATTACTTTGTGTTGCACAAAATCCATTTACTAAGTTTCTTGGTAAGCATTTTCAGTCTTCGTGGTTGAGCTTTGTGAAATAGTTTTGCTTATGACAGTTGTACTGTCATTTCAGAAATGCTGGGAGTCACTTCAGCCTCTGTTGCTTCCTTGTGCAGTCCTGCATGCTGCCCCCTATCAGTGCGTGCTGACTGCCTTTTGCAGACTCCGTGTATCTTTTAGCCTTCATTCTTCTGTGCTTGTTTGCACTGTTGCTGTTTCATGTGTTTATTCAATACCATCCAGGATAGTATAAGCTTTTTGCCTTCCAACACTTGGAACATTATTGGTTTTATTTTGCTTCCTGGTGCATTTGATTGTTGTTTACTAAGTATAAATTGGGCAATTCTAACTATATTTTCCTCAGTTGTGTATATTGACATTTTACTGCAAAATGGCCTTGGACCAGATAGCCTTTCTCCAACATCTTTTTACTCATGTTTATTGTAAGGGCTTTATTTATTCCTTTCTGGAAATTCTGTGTTCTTTGGTACCCAATTGACTTTTCTTAACTTACCTTGTATTTTTGACAGATATCTAGTCTCTGAATCAGCAACCTTTTTAACAGCTGCTTTACTTCCCTTCCTCATGGTGCTCAGGGTTAAACATGACTCGTGCACATGCACCTCCAATTTGCCTGCCGCACTTTTGCAGCGTTTCACGTACCGGGGGGATTTGGTTTCCTTGTCTCATATACACGAGCTCTTACGCAGCTTCTTGACACACTCTTTTTCCTACCCTGCTCCTGGCATAACTGCCTGTGTCTGGCTGCTAGTGAAGATGATGCTCTGGTACCAAGGAGCACTCTTCGACAGTAGCTAGAATGAAGTCAGTTGGTGACTTGGAATCCAGAGGAGACCTTAATAAAACACCATCATCTTCCCCAGCTGGACATCCCTGTGTCTCTGCGCCTCTTTTCCCAAGGTTTCCTCTCAGCAGGGCAGGCAGGAGGGCCTGGCAGCAGTGCAATGGTGGTAGGGTGATGGAGTAACTGTGTGAGCATAGTATGTGCTCTCTGAATAGACAAAGCACTTTCCTCTGCAGGGTTGCAAGATGAGCACCGTTCACCAGCACCATGTTCGTCCAGAGTAAACAAAGGCTAAGGTATTGCAGATCAAAACATTAACAAATCAGGTTGTCATAGCATTAAAATGCTGAGATTTCAGCTTCTCTTGAGTGAAATTTAAATCTTTTTGTAGTATCATTTTCCTTCATTCTGCACCAAATGCACTATTTTAATTCTATTATCATGAGCCTGGAAAATTGACTTTTTTTAATCCAAAAGGATCGGTTTCTGTGGAGGACAGTCATAGTTTTCTTCATTCCTCAGTTTTCTGTGAAAGTCACATTCTGTGTGTCAGAACTATTCAGTCCTAACCCTAATGCACTTAATGTCTTCATTTAGGCCATGAAGTAAAGCTGAAAGCATGTTCAGGCTTGGAGAGAGAGAGGGAAAGATATGATGAAACAGCCGGTGTGGTATACCCATTGTTTGACCACTTGAGAACTGTATGACCTTTGAGTTTACTGAGAAATATGAACAAACATGTGAACATAGTGAGCCATTTCTCTTCTCTGAAAGCTTATTGTGTGTTCAGGTTTTTGGAAGAGACTTCTGTAACATTTGTTTTTGTCAAAGATAAAGGATAATTTCTCCTAGCTACCTTTACTCAGCTCCAGTGCACACATTGTGAAGTTTTTTCTGTGCAGCATGAAAAGAAACAGCAACTCCAGTGAGCATAAATATTTGAGGACAGATTCGAATTTTCTGTCCCTATCATACATTCTTAAAATAAGCCTGACTTGGTTTTGTTCATGTTTTGCCAGGAGGCACAAGCAATTCTGCAGAACTAAGCTAGATGGAATAGAAAGTTACATGCATCATGATGGGGAAAGAAGAGAGTTACCAGCAATCCTGTGAGGACATGATAGACACAATTATAAGCACAGGACCCAGGATAATGTGTATGAAGAGGAACACAACATCAGCAAAATAGAGTTAAGCAAGGTCATCTTAATTGCTTACAAGAAACTGCACGGAAGCAAGGAGTGCCCACAGGGCACCGTGATGGGAAAACACAGCAGGACACCAGTGTGCCCCTCAGGAGTGCCTGCACACTCATGTATGCAGCATGGGGAACAACCATGAGGAGCTAGAGATCTGCCTGCCATCACAGGCCCTGATCATTCTGGGATCACGGAGACATGGTGGAATGGCTGTCATGACTGGAGTGCTCCAAGAAGGATGCAAGCTCTTAGGAAGGACAGGCTTAGAAGGTGAAGAGAAGGAGTTGCCCTTTGTGTGCCCTTGTGTGCATGGAGCTTTGCCTGGGGATGGATGATGAGCCAGCTGAGAGCCTAGGATATACTCCATAGTCCTGGGTAAACAATGAGGAAAAAAGCACCACGAAATGTTTTACTGAGCACTGGAAGAGGCTGTCAAAGAAAGGTTGTGGAATCTCCGTATCAAAAAACAATATTTAAAAATAAAGCCACCTGAACGTGGTCTTGGGCAACAAGTGACACTGCTCGAGCATGGGGGTTGGACATTTCTTCTAGCCTCAACCACTTTATGATTTTGTGGTCATACAAAGACTGAAGACAAGCGCTGACTGGCTAATCCAAAGGGAGTCTTCGCTTTAGTGTAATAAAACAGTCAAAAATAGGTAAATTACAAATTCTGTTGGTATGAGTGCTTTCAAACTGCCACTCTATGAAGTCTGGAGATACAATGGGCAATGAACTGCTTTTCTTCATTATAGGAGCAATCTCTGAGCTCTAACCATAACAACTTCATGATGACTTAACTCTTATATAATAAAAAATAGCACCTGGAGTTTAAATGGACAGCACTGTCTTCCAAGGCCACAGAATGTAACAGTTACTGCATTAGACAATGTCCTCTGCCCACACAAAGATGCCTATTCAGGATGCTGGAAGTGGGCACAAACACAAAAGAAGCAATGTTTTGAGACAGAAGTTTTCATTCAAGTCCTATGATTAATGCAAGGAAGTACTGGAATGAATACTTTTAATAAGAGCAATCAAACAACTCATACATTGGAGTCACATAAAATACATTCACACAAGACATTTGCTTTGTTGATTCAGATGATAAATACCTCAGTAAAAATTCTTGAGTGTTGAACAGAGTAAAGGGATCAAGTCATCGTGCCCCATCTGTGATACTGATCTGACACTTTTTACAAGACTTCCTCTGTGGGCTTGGTTGTGCTGGTAAAATGTTAGCAACACGGGAAATACTTGTTTGCTTCAAACTGGATTGTCACTAGCAGACAAGAGATGAGTATCTTCGAAATTAACCTGTATGTTCATTACCTGTTGGAGTAGTATTTGAAAAACGAACTCATCTGGTTTACATTACCAGTTCTTCTTCATCATAAGATCTAGAGATTTTACTTTCTTGTATTCCCTTTAAAAACATCCTGAGATTTAGGGAAAAAAGAGAACATCCTAATCAGTTCATCTCTGTACTTATTTACTCCTAAGAGGTAAAGAGAGTGTGTGCTGCACATAATTTTAAAGTGGAAAAATGTGTGATATGGAGAGAGGACAAGATTATTTAAAAGCTATCTAAGAACAAAAAAAAAGAAAATATTTATTTACCGCATTTTTCATCAAAAAAAAAAGTTTTCAAACATCCTTACAAAAATCTCAGGTTTGAAGAAAGGAAGGAGAATATATGTGGAATGTAATACAATTACTCTCTTTATGGTAGATGAGAAAATAAATATTCTGAAAACCCAGTGTATGGATATAAACTTTTCATCTGGAACACATAAGTAGCATTAAGACTTACAGTTTAGTTTCCTTTTCAAACACATTAGAAGAATAGCAAAACTAAAAAATAGCACTCGTGAACATTTGGGGAGGCCAGTCCTGTTTAATATCTTTATCAAGGACCTGAATGAGGGGGTTGTGTGCCCCCTCAGTCACTTTGCAGGCAATACCAGGTTGCGTGGGAGTGTTGATCTGCTGGAAGGCAGGAAGGCTCTGCAGAGGGACTGGACAGGCTGGATTGGTGGACTGAGGCCAATTGTGGGAGGTTCAATAACGCAAAGTACCAGGTCCTGCACTTGGGTCACAACAACCCCAGGCAGCAGTGCAGGCTGGGGGAAGGGGGCTGGAAAGCTGCTCAGCAGAAAAGAACCTGGGGGTGCTGGTCAACAGCATTTGAACATGATCCAGTGTGTGTGTCCAGGTGGCCAAGTAGGCCAATGGCATCCTGGCCTGTATCAGCACTAGTGTGGTCAGCAGGACCAGGGCAGTGATTGTCCCCCTGTACTCAGCACTGGTGAGGCCATGCCTCAAACCCTGTGTCCAGTTTTGGGCCCCTCACTACAAGAAGGACACTGAGGTGCTGCACGTCCAGAGAAGGGCAACGGAGCTGGGGAAGGGTCTAGAGAGTAAGTCCTATGAGTGGCTGACGAAGCTGAGACTGTTTAGTCTGGAGTAAAGGAGGATCAGGAGTGACCTTATCACCCTCTACAACTTCCTGAAAGGAGGTAACAAGTGATAGAACAGTGGAAATGACTTCAAGTTGTGCCAAGGGAGGTCAGGCTAGTAGTAGAAGTTTCTTTGTTGAACGGTGGTCAGCATTGGAACAGCATACCTAGGGAAGTGGTGAAATCACCATCCCTGGCAGCATTCAAAAAACATGTGGATGTGGCATTTAGGGACATGGTTTAGTGGTGAACATGTCAGTGCTGGGTTAACAGTTGGACTCCATCTTAGAGGTCTTTTCCAAACTGATTCTGTGATTTTCTTACCCTGTTGCATTTGCACAGAACTGAGCTGCTTTAAGTCGTCAGTAATGGGTAACAGTAATTTCATATTCTCTCCTTTGAGACGTACTCCTTAAACTCCACAGAGCATGCCTAAAGCCTGTTTGGCATCTTGTCCCAAGGCCCTCTGATGTCGTAGTGAATGTTACAGTGATCACAGAAAGGGAACATGAGCTTCTAGCAAACAGCTGAACACTTGAGTTGGAAAACCTGCTTTCTTTCATCTTTCAGCCCTTTACATATAGTGATGGTGGCTCCATAGGTTCTAAAGGATCAGGAAATTATTAATAGGTTTGAAAAAATTTCCTCTCTGTTTTACTCACCATGGTTCGTCACAGAGGATTACATTTTCTGCTTTTCCTCCCATATCTTCTCCTTAAAACAGGTCTGTGCTTTATTCGCTCTGTATTACCTTCTCTTCTGCACTTGAGGAACGTTCACCTGGCAAATTCACAAAATTCACCTAGCAAAATCTCTTCTTCTGACCTTATCTTAAAACAGAAAACTAAAGCAAAGGAAAGGAAAGCTGCACCAGGTATTAACAAACTGAAGTGGCAGCTCAGCAGTATTGCTTTGCCAACTGGCAAGATGAAAAACCAAATGGCAGTGAGTCTGTAGCCTGGTCCCAGCCTGGAACATGATTTCCCTTTTAACAGCCAGTTGGAAAATTCTGTCAGTGACTTGCAGCCCAAAATAAGACTGCAGGGGCTGGTGCTGCACTGGCACCTGCCACTAAATGTGAGCTTAACAACATAATGGGGAAAAAAAAATCTCTGCTGCTCTCTCCTGCTGGACGGCTCTGGTGCACTGCCCAAGGAAGAGCTGGGGGAGAAGGCTGAGCCTGACAGGCTGGGAAGTGAACATGAGAGGAAGGTAATGTAGCTGGAGGTGCCAGGGTGGGGAGCTGGGGCTCTGTTGACGAAACAGAAGGATGAATCCATATCCTTGAGAGTGTTTACATAAAGTGCCTCAAAACTGGAGAAGCAGCATGGTAAGGAAGCATGGAGGAACTTGTCTGAAAGATATTTAAGTCAGCCATAGGGATCAGAGGCAGGAGTCAGTACCTCATTAACAATGAAGGATAATTAGTAGGGTGGGGATAAATAGCAGAGAGCCTTAAAAATGAAGGCATATAGCCAAAGTCTGATGTAATTAGAAAAGTATATCCCAGAAATGGGATCGAAAGAGAAACGGAGAGTGGATTATATACTGTCAACCAAATAAGACCTCAGGACAAGTCCCAAGCAGAGTGATCTTGTCATCAAATTAAGATGGCAAAGTCATGTGGACAGCATCTGACAGACACGATAGCAATTTCTCCCAGTCTTTTCTCAGGGCAGCACGGCTCAGACAGCTGAATCCTAGCAGCAGAGGAGATTGTGAACACACGTACCTGCCAGAGGAATGATGCTTGTTGCCCCATACCAGCAAAACTCCTCTATTGGTTCTGCTTACACCTCAGCAAGCAGCACATGCCAGCAAGCCAGCCAGCTAGCTAAGAAGTGTGATGGTTGGGCAGGAACTCTGCTCCTAACACTGCTCGTGTTGCAGTTTGTTGTCTTGATCCAAATAAAAAGTGGAGGCTTTGAAAAGTGTCATTGATACCTGCTCACCACATACTGTTTCCTCCAGTACCACTCTTTCTCTTAGCTCTTCTTCACCTATTCATTGCTTGAAATAAGAAAAAACCCAAGATCTTTAGCAACAAATCAGCTACTTTTAAAGCCTACAATCACACTCACACTACACAATTTCTCTGCAAATTTTGGATCCAAAGACCATCACAGTTTCTCCTTGACCCTTGTTCCTCCTCCAGTGGTCTCTTGACCAGTGAACCTCAGAGACTCCTCTCCATGTATCTTAGCTTCTATTGGCTGTAAAAAATGCCGTGTTTTCTGCCACTTTAGACTTCTCTTGTTTCCAAAAGAGATTGTGAACAAACAGAAAGAGGCTACATCTGCTGATGGCTACCGAGCAAGCATAACAGTTTTGAAACCACCTCTGGCTCAGGATGTCCCTGAACTGTGGATGTTAAAAAGTTCTCGAAGAACAGTTTCTTTATGGCCTGTTTCTTATGTTTGTGTCCTAATCATCCCACACTGGCTGCTGTCTGAGACAGGATAACGGCTCAAAGGGATATTTGATCAGACTCAGCCTGGCAGTGTTGACGGAAGCCCTTCCCCACCTAGAAGAGGAATGCTGCTTCTCCCTCTAAAGAAGCAATGGAGTATTCCCTGGCAAAACTTCTGACAGTCTAACTGCCTTCTTGTGGGAGCCCTTCCCCACCCAGCACATCTTTGTTTCTCCACTGGACAGGTTTGCAGTACTTATAAGACCGTCCTGTTGGGAACCTGTCAGAAAACCTACTATATTTCTCCCTCCCCACACAGTTTTATTGTGAAACTTTCAGTCTCCTGACAGAAAAGAGAGAAATCAATCTTCTACAGCCTGGTCAGATAAGTAAGAAAGTAAAGCTTATTACAGCTGTACATCTGTCCTATGCAGGATGTCTTTACTTTTTCAGAGATCCTTGCAAGGGATGGTCCAGTGCAGGGCCAGGAGTCAGACTTGATGATCTTCTTGGGTCCCTTCCAACTCAGCATATTCTGTGATTCTGTTTCTGTTTTAAATGAATCCCAAAACAATTTCAAGACCAAAAAGAGACCAGCAAAGATTCTGCAAAACCCTTGTCTCTCCAGCCTGATTACCAGCTTCAGAAGTGTTTGTTTAATTCCTGGAAACTGAATGCAGTGTTCATGTCTGACGCAAGTTAGCTCTGTAGCCTCATGGGCTGCTATTGCCTAGAACAAGAAATTTCACCTTGTGTTCTTTCATGACAAGTAAGTGCTCCTTCTCTTTTTTCTTTATAATGCAAGTACCAATTTTTTGAGCAAGTTGCCTTTTCTTTTAGCTTTGTTCATGTCTGAAGATAAAATGTGGGGTAAATGAGACAAAAAAGAGCATGTAAACATTTTGACAGGTGTAAGCTGGAGCACCATCTCAGCCTATTTGGCCAGTGAGCCACTAGCTCCTTCCAGGCAAGCAAACAAAACAATTTCATTCGCATCCAAAGACTGCCATCTTAGTCCTCCCACCCCAAGAGAAACCCCTCAGGAAACTCACCTTTTGCTGTGCTTGTTCAATGCTAGAGCTAAAAAAGCACCTAGAATTGTAACAATAGCCTGGCTCCTAATCCATTAAAAGGAAATTGGTCAAATCTTGTGGCTCAGTCCACATTTTTGAATGTGCTTGCCCAAGTAGATGGTTACCATAGCTCCCTGCCACAGCTGAACGGTGCTTTGCCTCCCTGAACTTGACAAATCAGTTCTTTTTAATATTGAATGACTTCCTACAATACCGTGTTGGTTTTTCCACAGGATTAATTTTCAGTCTCAGTAATAAGTTAAGAATAGAAGTATACATAAATATGTATATTCTTTTATAAAGAAACCAAAGGCAATAGTAAACTACAGACACATTTTTTCCAGAACCTAATCAAGTACAGCTGTGTTATTACAAGCTTGTGGCAAAAAGCCAGTGAACGCAGTTGGAGAAAGGTTCTTATGAGATGCTGCTGAGCCATGGCAGTTGTTCAGCACGCTCGGGAGCAACCTTACCTCCCTGCTCCCCTGAGCTCAGGGGACTGGAAAGACAAGCCAAGAGACCACAAGTGGAGCCAGGCCCTGCTTCAGAAGCACAGTTCCCAGGTTTGAATGGGCCAGGCTTTGAGGCACTGCCTTTCATTCTCTTTGCTCCCCAGGCACTGCAGCTCCAGCATCACATCTCTGGTGTTTGAGAAAGGCCACGCTGAGAGATCAAGAGCTAGAAATACTTTCATGCAGGCTGAACCACTTGGTCTGTGACAGCCCACTCTGCCAGTCCCTCCTCTCAAGACTGGGGTTCAGATCACATTTGTTGCATTTTTGTTAAACTCCCACTTCAATTCAGCCCTACATTAACATCTGAAAAAACATCTATTGTTCTGCTGTGGCCATCTGCTACCATCTTCAAGAAGCCAGGCCAAAAATATCCAGGGACTTTGAAGAACAGTGTTAGCTGAGACATACTTACGTTAAGACAGCCCAGCAAATGGGTTATCTTAAAAACTTACAGGAATGAATGCAATTTAGTTTCTACCTCCAAGGGTAAGCTATCATCATGATTCCCTTTGAAAAGGGACTGCAGCAAATGGAACTAATATACCATATAAATACACAAGGTGTGATAAAATGAAGAATTTATTCAAGGTGGAAGTTCATGAGCAGGAACAGAGAAAAACAAAGGGGCAATAATCCTTCAGAATTTAAATGCTTTCTAATTTTATAGTAATAACTAATGGTTATTACTATTAAACAGGCATCAAACTTGTCATGAGTGATGAGTCACTTTATGGTAGATTACAGTGGATCTCTTTATGCATCACTTTTTGAAGAGAGCAGGACCTGAGGAACTACCCAGGCTGTCTCTGCCCAGTAGTCAAAATTTTAGTGTGTGGCAGTCCACAAAGAGCTCTGCCTTCACTTTCAGTAAATAACACAAAATAGTCACCTCAGGAACAGTCCTTCCCTGTGACTTTGCAATTCGGGTCACCCGTGAGTGAAAATATTCTTTATGAGGACTCTATCCAGTTCCCACGCCTTCCACAGAGTCTTCCCTTTCACTGTAACACTGGCTAAATAGACCGTAATATAATATTTGGGACTGTATGTCTTCAGGCTTCTGGCCATTCAACCCTAAAGTGTTTCAAGATACAATTTATAAACGTATTTTTTCCCCTCTGTACTCTTATCTGCCTCTGGAAGAGCACTAGCTGCTGCGAACAGATTGTGCTAGTTGAAACAGGCAACACAGCGACAGGAAACCCAAGAGTACACTCTGTAATATTATTGCTCTAAAATTAAAAACTCTTCATCGTTAAGCAGTAAAGGGATGTTAGCCTAAAGTGAAGGTCTTTGTTAAAGATCATATACCCCATGCTGTTACAATAGTTCATTCCCACTTCCAGACTTTGGTTGCTAAGCTAAACTGTAGAACTCTTCATAACAAATCCTTTACCAGGAGCAGAGCTAGAAGAGAATTTTACAAAATGCTAAAATGGTACTCAGCTTACATTTCATCTCAGGTTTGGCCATCATACTTTGCTATCTTCAACCTCCTGTCTTCAATCAGGAATATTTGAGAAAATATTGCAGAAGTTTGCAATGGAAATAAAAACTTAATAATCAATTTAATAATTAACTAACCCTGATTCAAAATTGAAAATAACTGCTTTGTGTTTGAAATCCGTCTAGTCTTTCTCAGATGAAGACAGCATTTATTCAAACATTTAAGTTTACTTCAATAGTGGAAAACCAGTTTGCCTCCACAGTCCATTATAATATTTCCAGGGGGAGAGCCTTATTACAGGAAAAATAGCTACTCTCAATTTTTGATGACTGGGAAGTCTTCAAGAGCAAAGCATGAAACAGAAGTTTGGTTTTTTCCTTTTAAGCGTATATGCTGTACATGATCTGCTTTTTCTAGTCACAGATCAGTCTTTTCCCCTGATCAAGGAAGACTACATGAAATCGACTGTTAGTGATCTTCTGCTAACTGCAGCCAGAAAAAACATTGCATTAGCACCATTCCTGGCAGAAGTTGTAATTTGTCATAGTAACCTTCTAAAGCACATGTGATATTAGCAATAATTTTGCTTTAACTGCTATACCATTAATCGGTACAAAAAGTCCATTGTTTCTTGAATGAGAAACACCTGGCCAGGCAGGCAGCAGCGGCTTCACTAGAACTGCCCTGTCTGAAAACAGCCACACAAGAGCTGCCAAGGCACCGGTGTTCAAATTGCTTCTGCACATCAGCTCGGACTCCTCTGCTACCGATTCCAGCAAATGGCCTAAAAACTGGGTGCACATGGCTACTTTCAGGAGTTGAGCTTTCATACAGCAATTTCACTTTGAAAAATACTGGAAGCAAGTTACCCATTGGCAGATATACCACCAGGAAGAATTACAAAGGGATGAAGTAGACACCACTTATGCTGCTGCACTCAAGGCAAATATTCTTGCATGCCAGGTGGGGTATCTGACAATTGCATGTTTGTCTGTAGTCTTGAAGGAGAGCCAACAAATTATTCAAAAACCATCTTTCAATAAAGCCCAAAGTCTAAATCATCTTGAGTTTCAGATAAAATTTTCTGTTTGATTTTGTGGCATATTTTACAGCTGTTGAAATATCCCCTCCCTGCCCTAAAGTGAAGATATTTTGAATTTCTTTCCTGAAGCAGGCACAGTGAAACAAGGCATCGTGATCTTATTTCTGCCATTTACAAAGGCAGATCACTCCCAGCTTCTAATGTTCTACTCAACTGCCCCTTCCTTCAACCCACTGAATCGTAAGTCCAACCTCCCCAAAGACTTGATGTCTTTTGGTCATCGTAGATATAAACTCATGCCAGAAAATAACCTGTATTCTTTGCTTCCATTCCAATGCTCACTTAGCATTAAGCTGTATTTATGAATCTTGTCTAACACGGTCTTTAAAAAGTTGACAAAGTTACTCATCTGCAGTGTAATTTATTACCCTATCCAGCCTTGTATTTTCGGCAGAACAAGCTGACAGAGGTTTAGTAACAAAAAAAATCTGCCTCAGGAAGACTGAGGAAATAAAAAGTTTTTTTCTTGAATATTAATGTGAGATTTAGGACACAAACCTGAGACTTCCAGCAAGTTTTTTCACCAAAAAAACTTTCTTTCCTTTCTCCTTTTTTATGATCATGGGTTTCTGCACTGCCCTACTGTAATTTCTCCAGAATAGTACTCAAAAACCATAGCTCTCATATACCAAAGTTGTATACATTTACTAAAACCAAACAAACTTGTGCAGAATCCACAATAATTTATGCACATTCAATTAAGTCAGGGACATTGCTTGTAAGCATTTGTATGAGTAACAACTAATTACCCAATTGACCTATTTTGAAATGTTAACGTTCCTTAAAAATAATTTCAGAAAATTACTTACTGCATGATGGTTTTCTGCAACATGGGTAAAAACACTGTGCTTCACTCAACCCTGGTGCCACATTTGGCAGAAGTGGAAGGCTAGCCATCAGAAAGCAATATATTGTGTCTCACACAGTATTCCTCCTCATGGACCAGAGGTTCCTGGTGTTTTCCAGGCTCTGACCACTCTTTTCCCACGCTCCTTATGGCTCAGTGTTTCTTCTGTTGCCAGGGGATTACAAATGTGTTGAAAGACAGAAGCTCAAAATGGCATATAAAGAGTTTTAGTAGAGCAGCTAGCTTTCAGGAATCAGACATCAGCTGTTGTCACAATCAAACACACAAGGAAATTCAATCAAATCTTTTTCTAAAGCTTGAAATGAAGAAAAGAAAAAAATCCCCCAAAGAACCCCCCTCCATAACTATCACTCTTAATACACTTCCTTGCTTCATATTGCTTAAGGGTATTGAGTCTCTTAAAGTATCCAGCCATGCTTTGACACCGAGTGCCAGCACTTAAGAAAACAATCCTTTTTCATTTCAAATAATTACTCTCATGTTCCAGTACTGATGACAGAGTGCAAAGTCAATGATACAGAGTACACTCTACCCCAAATATGTTCTATCCAACCTAATCACACTCAGGTAAATTATTTGCTCTACAGAAAACACACTTAACAACCCACAAACTACTGGAATGCAGCATGCAGAATTCAGGAAGTGACAGTTGTTAAATTCCAGGATTTTCCCAATGAGAGTTGCTGCCCGCACCAGCAGTGGGCTACAGTAATAGAACTGCTCTTTACATTTTGCATTCAATTAAAGGACAAAAATTAAGAAATTTACATGCAGACAGTACATTTAGAGAAGCCAGACCTTAAAGAAATCAATCATTGGCCAATAGCCAAGTCCTGTTTGGCAACCTGGGTAACTCCTATCAGTTTCCTTAAACGAGCTTCACTATGGAACAGAAGCTACAGCAAAGTAAACTCAGGCTTCACTTGGAAATTACTGTAAATACAGTCATAGCATACTGTAAATACAGTCATAGTATAATTTAGATTGAAAGGGACTTCAGGAGGTCCCCAAGATTAGCCTCCTACATCCAGAAGGATCAGATCCAAGGCCACATTGCTCCGGCTTTATCCAGTTGGAAACTTCCATAGATAAGCTCTTTGGGCAGCCTGTTCACTGTCCTCATAGAGGGGTTCCACCACATTTAATCAAAACCTCTAGTTTCAAATTATGCCATTGTCTCTAATCCTCCCAGCATCTACAACTGTAAAAAGCAGACCACTTTCCTGACAACCTCTCCACATTTACTGGAAGGCTGCTATTAGCTCCTCCTGAAGTTGCATCTTCTGTTACACTGAAGATCTTGTTTATGGGCAAAGAGCAAGCATAACATATATACAAGTAAAGCTAAAAATTTATTGTTAGCATATGGAAATCTTAAACCAATTAGACTATTAGTCTAGATGTAATTACTATAGAAAAAGAATAATGCAGGTTGTGTACTTCTATACAGAAGTTGCAGTAATAGTTACAACTGTAACACACATTTCTCAGTTTCTCTCCTTTTTTGGGGTTATTTTCACCCTTCTGCTCTTACTCTGTATCTCAAAATCAACATCTCCAGACTGCTGAAAAGGATAACGTGAAGCTATCAGCATCTGAAGTCCTTTGTTGGGAGGGATATGCTGTTGCTTTCTTACTGTCCCTGCCTGGCTCCATAAATGCACAGGCAGGTTCAGTACTGTAATCAGTAGCAAAGAGACAAGGAAAGGAATTTGCTTTTCCTTCATTCTGAGAGGCGAGTTTATTACATCTTCACCCTCAAAGGGCAGGCAAGCAAATCCCCCTCTAAGGTTGTTAAGCAAGGAAGCAAAAAAAATGCATTAAATCTTCCCTTGAAAAATGAAAATTTCCACAAATAAGGGTTTTTAGAACTTGAGGAAAGACTTCTCATAGGAAACAGATTATTTCACCGTCCATCTCCCTCTCCTCCCAGCCCCGAGATAAAAGAGAAAAATAAAAGGATAAAAGGTGACCCATATCTCTTCTTTCTCCCTCTAGGACCCACTTGGGTTTATTTTTATGTTTGTTAACATGCTTTTACATCTTTTTCTTTCCCTATTGGCCTTCAGATCCAAATATATGATATATGATGCCCTTCACATATGTTAGATGTGATTTCTTTGTTCTGTTACTTCCTAAATACAATTTTGTCCAGTTCTTGCTCCGCCTTCAACAACCAAACCAAGCCGAAGAGAAAACCAACCAACCAACCAACCACAAAATCAGAAAAACCTACAAAAAACCAAACCACAGAAAAAACACCCCATATTTGACTGCTGGTGAGTAATCACTCACCAGTACAGGACTATGGGGTCTCCAGTTCCACGTATGTACCCCATCATTAATCTGTACTCCTCTATTCTACATTCTTTGTTTCCAATTCTAAAGGCCTGCTATCATATAACATGCCCGGATTTCTCTCCACATCCTTATTCTGGTCGTAAATATCTTATTGCACATAAAATACCTGCTTATTACTCTTACATATATAAAACCATGGTTGCGCCATACAAAGGTAAACTGAAGTAAAAGAGATTAGCCACAGACTTCTGGCCAGTTATAGAAATTTTTATAGCAAAACTAAGTAAAACAAAGATAGAGGCAGGCCAAAGAAAGCCCAGAAAGGGAAGTATGATAATTCTCAGTCCCAAGGCCTTGCAGACTCAGTACTAAGCTTATGGCCTGCTACTAAAAACCATAATACACTATTACAGTGCTACATCATGACCTTCTTGGAAGAAGCTGAACAAGCCATGACCATCTTGGTGGCCTTTCACTAAATTTATTCCAGGTGGCTGAAATCTTCCTTGAACTGGGGAACCCAAAAATTAGACACAGTATTCTACATGCAGTCTAATACAAAATGCCAGATACACCATCCTAAGTACTATCAATACTCACTCTGCCTTCTGTTACTGATAGTTAATTGCAATATATTAGCTATTTCTGAGAAGTTTCTACTTGAATTAACCTTCTTTAACTGCTCATACTCTTAGCAGGATACTGCTACTTCTCAGTAGAAAGAAGTACGCTAAATAAAAACAGTCAACCCTCCAAAGGCTGGAGCTACATGGGTAACACCTACCTGTTACGGCCTGACACAGTTGGGCCATAGGAGCCTTTAACATCTCAATAGATGTCAAGGCATAAAGGACCCCAAATGAGTATTGAACAGCTGGCTGCCCAAAGAGCCATAGAAGTTTAAGATATTACCACTACAACTCTCCATGTTTACTAGCCCCACAGTCCAACTGACCAAGCAGAAACTTAAGCTGGTGGATGGGTTTTGTTTGTTTGGGTTTTTTTACCCAGATAACTCCACATACAGTGAGACTTAAGAAATTGCTCATATGAAATTCCTTCAGCTATTGAGTGTGAGAGGCGACCTAAAATCTGAAGCAATTGACGATGGTGGTAAGGTAAAACCAGTGAGTTCCAGATTTAAAAAAAAAAATCACCTATTTGTTTGGCTACTTAAGCATCTCCCTCTAGAAGACCAAGCTACTGTGCTAAAAGTAAGACTGCATATGTGTCAGTAGCTTAAGTATCAAATTTACAACTCACAAGTACAGCAAAGGAACACTTTGTTAAGCAAATCTGTTACAGCTCTTCACTCAAACTTCCAGGCAAAGTCTTCCAGCCTGCTCAGTGGTTAATCTCTAGGGACAATTTTGTTTCACAGACAGCCCTAGCAGGAACCCTATGGGTGTCCACAACCAGGGAGTCTCAGAAAGGACGTGTGTTGGGAAATGCTACACTGCTCATCATAAGCCACCATGAGACAAATTCTGCATGCTGCATTAGTCTGCATGTCAAAAGGGGGATGGGGAGGAGACAGTACTTGCAGGGAACACAGACAAAACTGGAAAAATATGAAATTACTTATAGAATCATGTTAATTCAGGTCAGAAAGGAGCTCAGGATGATCACCAATCCACCCTCCTTCTCAAAGCTGGGTAAGCTACAAGATTGGATCATGTTACTTGTGGCTTAATCTAGCATTCTCTTGAAAACCTCCAAAATAGACAGAAAAATCTCTCAGGGCAACCTAGTGCACTGTTTAACTGTCCTAAGGGTAATTTTTTTTTTAATCTCACACCTTGGCAGAACTTACCCTGTTTCAAATCATGCCTGTTGTGCCTCATCCTCACACTGAGCACCCCTGAGAAGTCTTGCTTCACCTTACTCAGTAGCTTCTTTAAATTCAGCTATATGCTTTAGCATTTTTGATTACAAAAGTAGTCTGGATTTCTACAAGACAAGCAAAGTCCGTGTTTTAAGTGAGGTGCAGCAGAGGTGCAAGTGAACTGACTTCCCAAGAGGCTCCATTTGATTCTAGTGATAAGGACCAACTCCAGATGTTAGAGAGTGATCCAGGAATCAACAGCTGCTCTTGCAAAGAAAGGGAGCTTACTTTTCACTAATTATTTTACAATATTAGTATTAAATATAATAATCCAGACTGATAAATGAAGAGTCAGTTTCTAAAAAAACAAAATCCAGACAGGAAACCCTTGCACCTCAGATCAAGGGATAAACAATCAACCTTATTAAACCAACAAACCAAGTTTATTTATATAAGTCTGTACAATTGTGATGAACTATGCTAGGACACCAATGAAACAAAGTAAACAAATCTCTCCCTCTCTAACAAGTGGGAGGTGTAGTCACTCACCTTTACATGCACTTAAAGGAAAAAAGATTACAGCTTTCATACAATTATGTAACTATTCAAGAATACTTTCTTCATGTATCATTCTCAATATAAGAGGTTTGCATGATAATTTACTGATGGTTGCCTTCTCTGAAAAACAGTATTTTAGCAAAACCCAGAGACTTTGAGAGGGTACATGGCAGTTTCATAATTGCAGATAACTAGGACATAGTCCATCATTAAGACTGGCATCCTAAACTCACTGCATCTCCTCTGGTTTGGTTTTCTCTGCTAAAAGTTACTTGCAACACTGTATGGGTCTCATCCACATTTTGGCTGTATTACAGATACTCTTGTGTTACCAAATGTAGAACTAAAACCAATACATCAAGGCCAAGCATATTAAAAATACTGTATTTGGGTTAAGTTTACCTTCAGAGACCACTTGTCACTGCATCTCAGAGCTCTGAGGCATTTCAGTGGAAAAAATCAGTTCCTGAACTGTTTGATTTGGCAATTATTTCTGCAAACCATTAGAGAGCGATTATTTTGAAAACTGTCTATTGCAAAGTAAGTTTAGATTATTTTTTTTTATCACAAATCTTTAACATCACTTTAGCTGTTGAAAAAACCAAATCATATCAAATGCATATCTACACAGTGAATCACAATGTTTCCTCTGAAGTTATGATGGTAGATCCCATAAATCCAATCTTAAAAAGTTTTAAGTATGTATATGTGAGAGCCTACTGTAACTCCAGAGAAGCTGCTAAAATAGACCACCAAATAAAGTCGTCTATGATTACATATTTACAGAATAATCCACGTGTCCTAGAACTATGGACTATTCAGTAAATAAGTATTGAAATATTTCTATTTATTTGTTTACATGGTAGGCTTCATACGTTGATTTTCTTTTTATACACAGTTTGTAGAATCAATCTGCACACAATTACATGATGTTCCTTTAAAGCTACTGTTAAAAAAAGGAAGAGAAAGTTAAACAAGAACTAGATTAAAGTTTCATTAAGAATCCAACAAGACAGTATCAAACACAGGTTAAAATGTAACCAGTGTATGATTTCAGAAAAACAGTAATGCTCTGACACAAGAAGAGCATCAGCATTTTCCCTCTTTAGGGTCCCCCAGAAACATTCCTATCCAGTTCAGTTCTTAAGTTGTTATATATGTACTGGCCTGAGTAGGAACACACACGTGCTTGCACGCTTACCTGAATGAGGGCCTCTAACCTTTTAGACTTCTAATTCTCTTTTAATTTAGTTCTTAGTTTCATATATTCAGTTGTATCTTGTTTGTAAAAGTTCTTTGTTAAATGTCACTTATATTTACACTTGATTTCTTTTTCTTTTTTACACCTGAGTGATAATTTAGCTGTCAATTTGTGTCCAGTCAAATATTCCATAAAGCCATGCAATTCTCGTGCTCGTGTTGCACTCCACTTTTACCAGTTTATATATGAAAAATGTCCATCACCTACCTCTCATATTACCCACTGACCTTTCTATTATGTCCTTCCCCTTCCATAGAATGTGATACTTTAAAAAAAATTTTGTTTATTGATAGAAGCCCTATTTAAATGGTTCAGAAAGCAAGAAACAAAGTGAGCTGGAGCTCAGTGAAGACATGATGACTTAAAAAATATGTAATATTGAAAGCTTGGAGAAGAAATTATAGCCCAACCAAATGAGCTCCCCAGGGTCACCCCACAAAAAGCTACTTCACCCAGTTACAGCTGTAGAGTCTGGATGTGCTATAGATGACAAGTCCCACATTAAGAGCTGTGTACCTCTTTCTCATCAGTTAAGTGTAATTAAAAAAGGGAACATGAAGTTAAACAGCTATATCAGCCAAGCCGTTTTAGTAAGAAGAATCACATTTAATGAGTTTCTTTCTTGCAATTTCAGATGCTCAAGTACAGCTGGTAGAAATTCAAAACAGCCGTAAAGAACTGTGACAGACGGATACAAATAGTACTGCAGCTTAAAAATGATAAAAAACACCTGAAAAAAAGTCACACAACCCTCCCAAAAAAATTTACACTTTGAACCTAGGCCAGTTTTTGAAGATTCCCTTCTCCAAAGCTAGGATGAAGGAGGAAGAAGAAGAGGGAGAAAGTGCAGATGACCTTCCAGCCACAAAGGTCTTGCGCCAATGCTTATTCACTGTGCCTGTGGTGGTATGTAAGGGGACATCACCAAGTGCTGATTCTGCGACTGCCAAGAGATTCCTATGGAAATCCAGACCTCAGGCTAATACTGAACACAGAGTGGACCAACGAGCTGCATCAACAAAATAAAAACAAAACCCAAACTAAAAGAAATGGGATAACCCCAAATAGCACAGATCCACATTTGTGAGGGGAGCAGAGGAAAGGGCAAGAAGGGAGGTCTATACAGTAAATAGTTGAATGGTTTATGTTACAGATGACTGGCAGTTTTAAAGAGTCTCTTCCCAGCTCCATTGCTGCTCCAACCCAGAAGGGAGAACTGAAAAGGGAGGAAGAAAAAGTAGGACATCATCATGGAGCATGCAGGATCAGAAGCAGCAGAGTGGGCATGCTCAAATAAGCCCCCGTCTCTTTTTGTAGTCCTCCAAGTTCAATGATCGCCGAGGGGCACCATCTTTTGCTGGAGGAGCCTTGGAGGTGATGGCCAGTGCCTTAGATTCTGTTGGGGATAAGAAAAGAGTAAGGACCAAACTACAGGAAAACTACCAATTTTTACTTGTTGTTTTTGCTGACAACTTCACCACAAAATCATGTTTGGCTTCTCTAGCATACATTAGGTTAGAACTTCAGTTAATAGTACAGACAATATCGGGGGACTTCTCTTCATAGATGCAGCATATGCAATTTTGACTCTGTGTGTTAATCCAGCTGTTAATCCAGAGACAGATAGTAAGAAGAAAAAGTCAAACATTCTATGTCTACAACACACATTTTTATCAGTCTCCAGATTCTTCTGTTAAGCAAGGAGACTGCACAAAGTAAGATGCCAAAATGATGTTCTGTCTAAGGAAAACTGTGTCTCCCATCCTTCTCTCTTCAGTGTACTTCAGTGCCTAACCCTCACCTGCTTGCTAACTCTCAAGTTTGTAACTCTCACTAGCTGTTTCAGGAAGTCTCTTGTTCTTGACCTCCTACCTCATGCTGTAGTCTTACATCCAGAGTTTCAGTCTTGACCTGTGACCGATAGGTAAAGCTCTGTAAAGGGAAGGCCTGGTAAAACCAAGGTCTGGCCTGTTACTTAGCCTAAGTAGAAATGGACTGTGGGAGAATGACTCAGCTAGAATAGAGGAAGTGAGGCATGCTGCGTGAATGCCTCGTGCCTGCACCATAGTGTATGGTGCTTGGTTCAGTTTGGTTTGTTGTGCCTCGAAACTATGTAAACTAACAACCAACTAATGGCATAAAAAGGCCAGGTCTTTTGTAAATAAGGTTCCTCCTTTGCACCTGCCTGGGGACTCCTCGCTGCTCCGTATCGCTATATTGACCTAGTTTGGAAAGACAACTTCTCCTGCTCTTGCTTCTTGACAAGGTTTGTCTTTGTGCATTCTTATGGTACTTCCTAAATTACTGTCCTCCAAGAAACTGCAGACCTAATTCTTCAAGTAATGCAAGAAAATACTAAACCTTGTGTGTCTAATTGCACTGATATACTCCTCCCATATACGCCTTTCCTTCCACTGGAAAACAACTTTATAAGACACGAGAAAATAGCCTCAAGTCGCACTACGGAGGTTTAGATTGGATATTAGGAGAAATTTCTTCACCAAGAGGGTTGTCAAACATTGGAACAGGCTGCTCAGGGAAGTGGCTGAGTCACCATCCTTGGAGGTATTTAAAAGATGTGTAGCTGCGGCACGTGGGGACCTGGTTCAGTGGTGGACTTGTCAGTGTTGAGTTAATGGTTGGGCTCAATAATCTTAAGAGTCTTTTTCAATCAAAATGATTCTGTGATACTAAACTGTTCTTGTCACACATCTAGTGCTGCCAAAGTCAGGACAACAAAGAGGAAGAGCCAGCAAATTTGTGTCTATTATCTTCACTCACTGGCCAGTATTTTCATTCCCCTAAAATTTAGTTTCAATACCATCTGCAATACCTAAGTTAGGGAACAGCAACTTGGTAAAGCAGCAGGTTCAAAATCAAGTAAAAATACTTTATCCCCACACTATATGCAGAGAGGACAGAACAGAACAGCACTGACGCACAGCTTATCTGTCATCAAAAGTTATTAGACAAATTAAGGAAGTAAGTATCAAGGTAGCTGCCAAGACTCATTAAATGCAATGCCTATCTTCTCCCCAAAGACTATGCAAGTCATAGATAATATAGACTGGAAGAGTGTACAAAAAACCACTCATTATCTCCTTCTCTCCCTAGGCTTTTAAATCAAGGATAAGGGGATATACATGCTTTTAGTCTAACACAATACAGTTGTTCTTGTTTTCTCAATGGATGTCACTACCACACATCCCCTCCTCCTCAGTTCAAGATACTTGCTGAGACGGTAAACAGAGTCCTTGCTCCCATTTTCAAAAGCCCACCAATAACTTAGAAAGAATTATTCTGGAAGAAGTAAGTTCTACCGAAATGGGCCATACAATCACATCCCCAAACTCAGATGGAACACCTACCTGAACTGGGAACCTGAAGATCAATCTTTACATCAAAGTCGTGCACTTTGAAAAGATCTTCTGAGAGGTCACTAGCTGATTTAGAGTTCACATCTTTATCTTTTCCTTGACCCTGAAATAAAAACTACAGGTAAGTCTCCAAACCTTATCTGGCCATACAAACAGAGGTAAAAATGTTTTTCCCCTCTTCTGTCATAAACATACTTAGTGTAGCTTTCATACTGCTAGAGCAACTTACATTTCCTTTCCCAAGAAACAAGAAGCTATTGCTTTTCTATGATAATGCTCCACAGGATACCCTTTTCTAGAATTGAAGCATGCACACCTGCTTAGTCACAAGCTTCACAGAGCAAAAGGGTGACAGTGCGAGGAACATAACAGAGACTGAAATGGAAACTTGCCTTACTCATGTCCTTTGGAGCATCTGGTAATACACCAGATCCATATTTTGCATTTAGCTGGGCAAGGATGGCAGCTTGGACAGCAGGATCTCTGGACTGCAAAGGCAAAATATTAGAGAAGAATAAAAATTAAAAATTACTGCATTTAAATTGGCAAAAGCTAGAACTACATTTTGTTAAAACAGTGTTCATATCCATGAATCTAAAACCATAAGAGACTGTGTATCAGTTCACCCAACTTTCAGAATCTCAAGAGGCAACTGAAATCATCCTGACTGTATCTGACAGTAATAAACTAAAAATCATTCTCCAGAAAGTTTTTATTTGAAAAAATCAGAAATACTTTTCCTGATGATATGGCTTGTTTCTGTGACTACTCTTAATGCTACTGTAATATGTATTTGCTTTCAGCTTACAGTTCTGTCTGAAACACTCTACTAGAGAGAAGAAATCTTTAGAAGACTATTTTCTGTACCTAATAGTTCTCTAGCATAATAAAGCTACTCAGTTATGATTCTTTTCTAATAAAGAAATATTTCAGAAATATTTAATTCAAGCCCTGCAATAGAATTTCTCTTTTTTTTCCTTGCTGGTTTGTGGTGACTGATGAGAGCCAACCTGAGCAGTAGTTTTTTCAAGTACCTACACCAGAATCACATACTATTCCAGAACAGACCTCAACAAGGCCAGATTACTTAGAAGGAAGAGGTGATCACCTTGCTGTTCGTCAGTTGTATATGTAGGGACTGCAGTAGCAGGTTTTGCCACAGTATTACATGGGAAGTTTGTGTTGAACTACTTCATCCATCACAGGTCCAAAATGTTTGTTCTCCTCTCACCTTTCACTGATCTTACAGAAAACTTTCAGCTAATTATGTTTGGCTTCTCTAGCATACATTAGGTTAGAACTTCAGTTAATAGTACAGACATCAATAGTACAGTAGAAACTCACATCTAAAGCAAACTGTCTTCCCAGAGCTAACTAAATATGAATAATTCTACATAGATGAACTCACTACATAATTTTCAATCATGGTTGCTTTTGCAGTGCATACCCACATCACTTCTGTCCTTCACATTTTACATTAAAAAAGAAGAGAGACCAAGATCTCACTCAGCTGTATCTCACACTGGCATTCAGGGTGTTAATAGCATATGGCACAGTTGGGAATTTTTGTTCCTACACTCTGCATTACATCGGTTTCTGTTTTTCAGCAAATTGCCTCAACTGAACTTAAGTATTACACTCACATTAGACACTATTGTTGGCTTGCACTGCCGCCTAGTAAAGGGGTCCATTTGTTGGTTCTTCATGCTGTGACTTTCAGCCTGGAGAAGAAATAGCACATGGTTTTGCAGAGTTTGCTGCTTGCACCCTTGTAAATCCCCCCACAGTCCCCCATCCATGCAAGCACTCATCAGCTATATACACTACCAAGATCAGAGAAAAACCAGCAACAAAACATTACAGATTAGAAATATTTTAACACACCCATCACCCTATGCTTCACAGGACAAAACTGTCCTCATTGCATACAGCAACAGAAAACAGGCACACAACTCTCAGGATAGTTAATGCTTAAGCATTTGTTAACAAGTTTAACTTTTCCTTAATAAAAATGTAACTACAGAGAACTGAGTATCTCCTTCACTGTTTTATTATCTGAAGTCTCCTTTATGAGGAGACTTATTTTTTCTATACCATATAAAATGCATTAAGTCAACATTATAGTCACTAATCTGCTGATAACTGAGTTGAGCAAAAGGATAAAGCTCTGTGCTTTAAAGTCATGCCATTTGCCAGTCTGAAAGACTTTACAGATCATTAAAAAAAATTAGTAACTTTGCCATGCAATTATCCCTCTTCGCATCATTTCATCTCTACTTGTACAAAAGTATTAATTCAGCACTATTTACCACAAGAGCCTTCTCAGACTCAACGATATTCCACTCTCTATTTCTCTGGTTGATGTAACTGCAGAATGGAAAAAAGGAGGGTGGGGGAAAGAAAAAGAAAGTGACTGTCATTTATCAATCCCTACACAACAAAACACCTGACAGCATTCTTGCAGCTTCATCCTGACCACAAATTACTCATTTTGCAACACAACTTCTACCTGGGGTATATAGAAGAGAGTTTACATTTTTGGCAGTTTTAACTGAATGACAGATACAAGAAAGTGAAGATAGACAAGCACTAACAGAGCCATTACAACACACATTAACACACTGCACAGGAAAAAGAAACAAAATCCTACAGTTAATTTGTTAATGCATTAGTTTCTCTTTTCTAAATATTGTTTGATACCATTTAAGAAAGAAAGTTCCCAATATCTGCTTCTTACCTGATTGCAGAAATATTTTTTGTTCGTTGACGATCCAGGGCCTCTGCTCTCTCTTCAAGTTCATTAAGCTGATCTTGAATCTGCTTGGCCTTATCTTGGTCCCCCAAGTCCTCAGCCATAGCCTTCAACCAAACAGTAACTCATTAAGCATTACTCTCTACCCAGAAATAGTCAGAGAGACAAGGGATATACCCATGAATCAGTCAGCTAACCCTACTCCAGGGAATGTTCTTCCCTGCATGGCAAGAGTACCACAAAGAGCTACACTCTCCTTACAGCTCAAGGCAAAACTGGATTTCTTACTCTGAAGAACTCTGAAAACTCTGAAATCTCTTACACTAAGGGAGATGTAGGAACACCAGTCCCAGCATGAGGAGGACAGGTCAGTTAGATGACTTAAGTTACAAGTTTTATCAAAAATTAACATCCCCATTTAGCAGCTCAGGAAAAGATTTCCACAACTGCCAGTTGCCGTCTCCTTCAGGGAACGGAGTCCCCTAAGGCTCGACAGCAGCTTATTGTGCCACCTGCTGACAAAAAAAGCAACTGCACCCCCTACGATGGGAACCCAATAATTCTCATGTTCGTGTATAGTAAAATAGTGACCACAAAAATACAGTTAAGCCAAGGAATGTCTATTAATACAAACTCTTGGTTTTTACTGTATATGAAGCATTAATGTCTCGATAAAGACATAAACAAGTTTTGGTTTTATTCATGCAGCCCTATCTTCAGAGATACTTAAGGCTGCTTGTTTTCTTCACATCTTGGCTTTGGCTTTTATGCACTGTTAGATCTACTTGTCCCAGGAGGACTGCAGGTAAAACAGTTCACGGCAAGTAAATCTTTTGGCCACTTTTTTTTTTTTCAATACAAATTACCAGCCATAAAGTGACAATTCAGTTACCCCTGAGTAAAAAATAATGTAATACAACTTCTATTTTTCCTATCTTAAAATAAGAAAAGGAAATCAACTTTCAAACATTATTATGAGGTACTCTAAAAACAAAAACAAAAAAAACAAAACAAAAAATAACAACACTGACCAAAAAAAAAAAACAAAAAGAAAAAGAAAAAACTAAGAAAAAAGGAAAAGTTTCTGAGGCAGACCAGCCTAAGACCTTGTTAAGAGACACAAAAAGAGACAGCTATAATTGTTGGCAATCACCCCTAAAAAAAAGAGCACAATAGCTCTGACTGGGTTCTGAGTGTCCTGATCCCACGAATGAACCTTGAGAGCCACGTTCCAGCTTCACAGTTAAAGTCGAGCTTACTGCTGACTACTGTCCAAAATCCAGATGAGCTCCAGTTCTTTGAAATCAAAGACTGGATTAAGCTTGCAGGCATCATCTCATCTCTCACCTTCTCCTTTAATAGCTGAGTTTTCTTCATGGCATAATTTGGAGGTGCTTTTCTGAACCTTTCCTTCTCTTTCACAATCTGTAAGATGCAGAGGAAACAACATGAATATGCAAATATAAAACCTCTATTTCAAAATTTGGGTATTAGAAGCAACAGATGAGTATCACCTAAGAAATTTATTTATTGCCCCCGAATTTTATGTATGCTCTGATGGTTTTGTTTTTTAGTTTGTGCCTTTGGTAATGAGTTACAGCTCCATTCTCACTACCTACAAAAACCTGATGCTAAACACCTTTGGTCAGTATCAAGCAAGTACTAAACTGCAAAAACTGTGATAAATGCAACTACCATGATGCTGTCAGTTTTTCAGAACTTGAGAACTCAGTTGCCATACTCAGGTGTTCAGAGCTATGCAACACAAGTTCAAGAGGAGATAATGGCACAAATGATGAAGAAAAGCAGGAGTGAACACCAAACAACAGCAGGATCACCAAGGTACTCTACCCAGTTATGAAACTTCATTTTGAGCTTTTAATCTCCTTCTTGGAAAGCAAATACCATGATCATTTTGCTTTGTAACAGCAACTGCTCTACTGTATGAGTTCCTGTCACTTTTAAGCACTGACACAGCTTCACTACAGTGCACCATTTACCTCTTCAATGTCCTGATCATTAAATTTGTAGTTGAGGGCTTCTTTGATGGACACTTCCTTCTTGTTTATCTCATCTAGTGTGGGTAGCTGCATCCCAGCAGAGAACATCTAAACACGAGAGAGAGTTACTTTCTACTTAAAGCATGCTTGGCAGAAGGTTGCTAAGAAGAAACTGAAGTTTGGCAAACTTACTGCTTCCTTCCACTTCATAAATTCACTTTCAGTAAATTCCTGATTTGAGACAAACTCCAAGCGAAACACACGTGAATCACTGCCATGCCTGCAACAAGAAAGTGTAACATCCCCTTCTGATGGTGCAAAGTGGTGACATTGGATCTATATATGTAAACTGATTAAAGAAGCCCAAAAGCAAACAACCACATGTCAACAAAATCATAACTCCCTTCATGACATTTTTGGGGTATTTTATAATTTCCATTATGCACAAGGAGAAAAAAAAGCCACAAATAAATCCAACCCCAACATTCTAGCAGTAAGTAGCCTGACAAGGCTCAGTCTACTTTCCAGTTCTCACCTCCAAACCCCACAGAGAACATGATTTGCTATGAAAAGGGCACTGATTTATGAACTAAAGAGGATTAGCTTAGTATCTTACCGCAGCTGTAGTCCTTTGTTTGTCCGTGTGCCACCAAGCTGGTAAACCTTTGCAGTCTCTACCACACCAGTTATTTCAGCAACCTGTATCACAGAGTAAAATACACAAGAAGAAAGAAGGATGCAAGAGGGTTTTTTTTTCATGTTCCTGGAATATATCTGGCATATTCAAGCCTTTTCACTAGAGATAAAAAACAATAATCTAGCTAACAATTCTAACCAGATCAAGGAAAGCAAGACTCTTCAGAATACAATTATCAGGTACTGAATTAGTTGCTTTGTACATATTTTTTGAGTTAATAAATTATACTATCCAAATGCTTGATGCAGTTTTTGTATCTTCTCAGCTCTGCCCTCCTGACCAAATAGTGTACACTCTCCTATCTTTTCTATTTCCTTCTCAAATAATGTTGGTTTGGGTTAACATATGTTCCAAATGAAATACATTAACGCTGCTCACACACTAAAACACAGCCCTTCTAGGGGCCTTTTTAATGCAATTTTAGAGAATATTATTGTATTCTATGATCACAGCAATGAAACAGAAAAACAAAACTGTGTTCTCAGTCACGTTCTCTTCTGAAGGCACACTGGTGTACTAGAAACTTTGTAAAAAAAAGAATCAAGAAACAATAACGTGGGAACAGTCCTAGAAACAAGGAGTGAATGTTACTCATCCTTACTTGGTCTAAGCAGAGTGTGGAACTCTAGTTTGCAACAAATGATGAGACAAGACAAAATGAACCAAAGCTGGAAGAATAAGCTTTGTTAGTGCTCCCTCTCTCTCACTAAATGTATCTCCTCCCCTAGGTGGTCACATAGATTAACTCTTAAACCAGCCTCCTCCACCTCTTTGGCAGCAATTACATTTTCTGGTTATAAGCAATATTTTTGTATCAATCAAACAGTCACCGGTACCCAAGAACTGATAAGCTGCAAATATTTTATTACAGCACAAAAAAAAGAACTGAATCCCTCAGAGCTAAACTCACCCGATAAACAGGTTTACTGTTGTGATTGCCAATGCCAATACGGACGAAGCAGCCAGTGACTGTCTTGGCAAAGAAGGGCATGTGACACCAGCGTTCCAGCTTGTGCCGTGACAACCGTACTCGGTTCAGTTCTTCAGGCAAGGACACTGGCTGGGACTTGGGAGGAATTTCTTCTTTCCTGATTTGGGAAAGGTGAGAGGGAATAAAGAAAAAAGTAGAGACATAATCAAAACCCAAAAAGAGGGTCCTGTGTAAGGTGCAGTGTGAGCACTATTTAAATTACCAGTAGAAGGAATGATTCATCATGCACTAGTTGATGTAGATATGTGAATTTAGCATTCATGAGAAAGGCTTAACGTGAAGTCCCAGATTTATTACCCACTGTCTCCGTTACCAGAAAGCAGAAAGACACACACCAAGGCAGTTTATAGACTAATGCTTTAAGATAAGCCAGCACACGTAACTGCCCAGATGTGTGCCAGAGTTCTGCAGCTGCTGAACTGTAGAACTAAACAAATCAGTAAACAACAGTGTAATTTGGGCTAAAGCTAACAGCAGGGAACTGAAGTTGCAAACCCACCTAAGGTAAATGAGTCACCATGATATAGTGCCAAGGACCCAAATCTGAGCAATGCAACTGTACCCAGAGGCAAAAACACTTTAGAGACACTGAACTGCCCCAAACAATCCTCTAAAACAGCAGGTGTCTACCTAAAGTGGGTCTCTATTTTTGAACATACTTGCAAGTAATCACAACCCAGTGTTTACTACTTACTCTTCCTCTTCATCAGAGGATGACGACCTGGATGAGCGATCACTTTTCTCACTAGACTTATCATCTTCCTCCTCTTCTTCATCATCAGAGTATACTTCACTGGTTTTTAATGGCTGTTTTTTTGCAAGCAATTCAGCTGGGGGAAGGACAGAGAACAAGGAAAAGCAAGCTATAAATCTTTTATGAAAGCTTCCCTATAAGAGCTGAACCTTAATTGCTTTAAAAAAATCCAAGAGGCAGACAGGTATTAATTTTACACTAGATACAAGTGGCACATGTTCAAATCCACTAGTAAGCTGTGTGCTTCATTGATTTCTCTCTTTGCATATACACAAACTATTTAAAATCATCCTAAACCTCAGTTGTACTTATTTTCAGTCTTCCCACTTGACTGCACATAGTAATTCAAGATGGGTGTAACAACTGGATATACAAGAAAAAACTACTATGATCATTGTTACTTTACAAGGAAAAAGAAAAAAACCTCATGTTTGGAGAGGATCACAATAAAACCCAGTAGAATAACAAAAATGGCTGCATCAAAAGTCAGCGGCAAGATGGACAAGATGATGTGCCAGTGAAGAAACAAGCAAATGCAAACAAGGTATCACAAGTCCAATAAGTAACAGTTTGAATGATTCAGAGATTAAATAACTGAATCTAAGTGACCAATTCAGACACATTAACTAAACATTACTAAGAGCCATTCAGTGGACTGTGATGAAAGTTCTGGTTTTAGACCATTCCAGGGAGGGGTAGGGGTGAGGAATACAGCATCAGTGGTGTCAAATACCACCCTAGGTGGTCATGTCACGCAAAGACCAAGGAAAACACAGACATGGAATTCATTCACTCCAAGGTGTAGGATTGTTGCATTAATTTGAAACAGGATGCAGCACTTTCAGACAGCTGCAATAATGCCTCAAAAACTGTAGCAATAGCAACATGCTTTCATACCTGTTCTGTTCTTCCTTTTCTCTCTTTCTGCTTTTAGCTCCTCCATTGCCTGAGATTTCTTGTCCAGCTTTTCATCCCGCTTTGATCTCCGCTCTTTGTTATGTGACATGACCTAAAAACATGTACAGAAAGTCCCTCAACACCATAAATCCATAAGCAGAAAAGCATTAAAACAAAGATTATTTGCACACTTTGAAAATTTTTCAAATAAAAATTACTAACATACTCCTTTTTGAAATCATTTCTTTTCCAGTTCATTTTTTTAATGGAGGCTAGAGAGTGAAATCAATCTGGAGCATATTTCTTTATTCTGCTTCATATCAAAAATAATGAACATATTTGTGGTTCAACATTTCTGCCACCAAGTCTTAGTCTCAAAATTCCTCCTTAAAGATAAAAAAGGACTAGAGAAATAAAACAGAAGTAATTCTGCAAATAACACACAATAAGGAAAAACTGGATGAATATTCTCATTTGCTGCTTCTGCAAGACCAAATCAAAGCACTAGTTTTCATTTAGTAGAAAAGTTAGGTTAAAAATACTTAAAGCAGAAATAAAGTTGCTTGTAAATTCTGCAAGATGGATCCAAATCTTAAATGTTTTAAGTCGTCTTGTTGTTTTTTCCATTTCTAACAGGTCTATCTCTGTAGAGAAAGCAGCCTCTATATTAAGCATAAAAGACAGTCATTTGAGCTGAGTTGAAGTAATTTCTGCAAGGCACTGTAAAAGAACTCTAAATAAGATCCTTTTACACATGCATATATGTATTTGCAAGTACACTTTGTGTATTATAAATGGACTATTAAAGTGTACACACACATGTACACATATGGAGTTGAGGGAGTAGGGAAATGAGATTCATTCCACTCAACATGTGCCTAAGGGAAAACTCATCTCACCTAATTTGATTGTAGGTGTTAAACATCTGTTTCACTAGAAAATAACATGGAGTGAATTGTCAGCTGAAGATGTCCTCTTCCATTGCACAAAACAATAGGCAACAAAAAGTGTAAACAATCAACTGGTTCTTAGATGGGTAAAGTTAGACAAGATGAATCCCATCCCACTCTGGGAGCCTACCTGCCTAGGTTGCTTTCTTTTTCTCATGTGGGAGGGCTAACACAGCAACTCTAGACACAGCCGCAACTTTGCATTTTTCATTAAAGGAGTATCAGTGCACCCCTCAATAGGCCAAAGATGTTAACTTCCTTAAATGAACTGGAAAAACTAAAGATAGCTGGAGCATATAAATTACCTAAATTCTGATCTGCTTTCTACACTCTTTGACATAAAGGGAAAACATTAGGAGCAGAGAGGCCATATCCTATCTCCTTTTTCCAAGGGAAAAGGGTTTGTCATCAAGAACAGTTTCATTTCCTACCTGGGATTCCTGGATCTGTGTGAGTTTTTTCTTCTCCTGCTCTTCCTCTTGCTTTTTCTTTTTCTCTTTCTTTTCTTTCTTTTTTGCTGTTTTTAGTTTTTTCTTGATTTCAAATCTAGTAGCAGTTATGGGAACAAAAAGAATGTATGAAAGAATGCTTTTCCTGAGAGAGCAAAGGATTGCTCAAATGCTATCACAATTGCTATTAGGTTGCAAGGAACACTTCAACTGCTTGTCCCTTTAATGTTATCCTGTCCCCTATTCCCATCCCCTCCCTTCCCCAAGAAAATAAAGTGAAGAAAAGCTGAGCACACAAAGTGCAGTCCTACAGAGAGCTAACCTAAAGGGCTGAAGAGACCATGTAGAAATTATTATTCTACAGAAATCTACCCTTACTCCATCCTCCTCTTTGCCAGTGCAGTGATCATTACATGCCGCCTCCAACTCTAAAATCATGTGGCTATTTCATGTAATTTGAACCTAAACAGCTAATTTTTTTTTCTTTAAAGCCACTATCACGCTAACCTTTTCAAGCTTAAGCTTCACCTTTCTACTGGCACTGGCCTGTATAAGAATGACTGCAATGTCTCAGGGAGTGTACCTTCAGCAGCTAAATTCTCATCAGACTCAGTTTCTGCAGAACAATTTAGGCACTTCCACTTGTACCTTCATGAAATATATCACCCTGATGTCTTATTTTCAGCCACTGTATTCAGAAGAGCAGTGATTTCAATGGAACAGTCCCATGACTGTGACTACACTGTGGACTGGTCACTGCTTTAGTGAAGTGTGCATATGGAAAAACACAAGAAAAAAATAACTTCCAATAATTGAAATTCAAAATGTGTTATCCATGCGCACATTACACAGTCCATTCTTCTTCAGTCCTTTACACCTGGATTTTGTAGACAACAAACTGAAGTGTCAGGTGAGCTCATTGCCCTTTATGCCTTTAACATGAAGCATAATACACAAGGTACAGGCATTATATCAGATGCAATGCTTGCTGTAATCCCAATGAACCGACAGCATAATGTGCATACAAAGAGCTTTTGAAAGATTCAACTTATCATAAAGTTAAATGACTACCCCACCACCCCCTTAGTTCTACCTGCCAAGACTTTACACAGAACAGCACAAATTCATTTAAGATTAAATCAGTAACTCAAGCTTCAGTTGTTTAATTTGTTTGTATCAAGTATTCTCCAGCATTCATTCTAAAAGAGAGACATTCAGTTACCATGGAATAGAGAGTAGAATTTAAAAAATATGATGTCCTTTTACGTGATCTAAATCCAAACTTAAAATCATTCTGATCCCTTTGAGGAGAGCAGCAGACCACATAAGATTCTGAACAGTGTTAAAATCAAGGCAGGCAGGCAGTGCTCTGGCTATGGCTTGGACAAACACAGTCTGGCAGTCATTTGTATTGACATGATTTACTCAACAGATGTCAGTCCTCTAGGGAAATTTCTCAGCAAGTGAGAAAAGAGAAGGCACTAAAGAAGAAAGAAACTGGAGAAACCTTGCCCCATACATCCCAAATCCTTTCAATTAAGACACACAGGAAGAAAAATACCTTTACTACAAAGAAGCTGCCTGACTGGACAGTGTAACAGTAACAAACAACCAACAAAACCACAGTACATAGGTAGAAATCCACAAAAGATTCCATGAAAACAACATATCCAATACCACTCCTCATTATTTCAATATCTCTATCTTTTATTAGGGCCCAAACCAGCTTCACACCCATATACAGGAAACCCTGACACTGCTCTGTGCTTCACCATTGTTTTCTGAAAAATTCCAGAAACTCATGTACACCTTATGCTTTGTTTGCCTTTTTCCAAAGCATCAGCACATGACAGTTAATACAAAAAAAGATGAAGAGAAAGCAGGCCTTCTGACTGTCTGGCATCTAACCTGTGGAGCAGTAACATAACTACAAGGGTAGCCAGAACCGAGCATATTCAACAGCTGAGAAACTTTTAGATACTGTCTTCTACAAGAATGCACAGTACTCCTGCTGTGTGCTCCTTCACTACTACAGGGACAGTTTACACACAAAAAAATATACAATCAAGCTTAACTCATTTTACAGTGCTGAATGCTTGGACCTTAAACAAGAGAGCACAGTCAGCATATCCTCTATGCAGCCTTTAAGAATTTGCTACTGAATACCAACGGACATAAAATTCACCTTCTCTTTAGCACTTCTCTCTTTTCTATCCTGTTAAACAGTTCTTGCTCTCTCTCCTTTTCCGTCATTTGCTCCAGTCGAGCACGGTCTTCTTCATCTCCCATCAGGTCTTCTCCATAGCCATCATGGAATTCCTCATCTTCAGATGAAGAATCTGAATCTGAGCTAGATGAGGAGCTGTTGCTTTCTGAGTCAGAGACTTCTCCTAAATCAAAAATACAAAGTAGTGAGATTCAGCTGGGGCAAAGCCCAACCACTTCATTATAGCATATTAGCAAAGGATAGCATAAATTAATTTTACACTCGTCTTCCACTATACTAAAAGCATACATACAATGAAAATTAAGGCCAGGTTGAAATTATCATAATACACGTACGCTAAAAAAATATAAAATGAGTGGTACTACATTTGAACACAAATTGGGTCATAAGTAAATATTCTTAGTAGAACAAGCAAATTTTAGAAGGCCTTTCAGTAATGTGTTACAGTTTTAAAGTTAGATTTCTATGCCTATATGCTTATACAGCCATGAATTTCTTTGCACACACCTCAAACACCACCATCAACCACCACAGTACAGCACATTAACCACCTCATTATAGCAACCTGAAGGACCAAAATTCGTCATGTGAAGACCGCAACACTATGAATTGCTACATCAGGAGATAAAGTTGAAACCAATACCCTCAGGGCTGGCAAGGCCCTGACACTAGCTCTACTGTAACAAGCCCTCCCATCTACACAGGGGTTTAGGGAACAGCTGACTCCCCAATAGTATTGGGTAACACCACCTTTAAACTTGATCCAAGACCAAGTGCTTTGATTATCTCAATTAATTGACTAAATTACACTGAATTACAAAAGCAGGCATTCCTTCTTTCACTTTCATTCTGGTATTGGTATTTCTGGAAACTTCCAGCTTTGCAAGTTCACACTGTGGAAACCCTTGATTTGTAAGCACTGATAGACACAGGTGCAGTCACTTCATGCCTTTGTATCTCCTGTGCTTGATATACCTAAAACTGTAAGCTCCTTCATATACTTTCTTAACTTTCTTTTTTAGTATCAGTGGAAATCACAAGTAAGCACCTGCAAACCTTCATGGGCATAATGAAAACAGAAGACTGGAAGTTTGACCAGCACTGAAATGTATTCAATATTCACATAAAAAAATCTGACAAAGTTATAGAATGATTTTTCTTCTTCCATGTCAGTATAAATGTGCAAGAATTCCATTTCAGAGCAAATGCATGCAAGATAAGCTCCTATTTGCATCACAAACACTATACACCTCTTCCTTTGTTATCACAAGAAGTTTGGGAAGGGAAAATATGTCAATGAGAATAAAAAATGCTGCCCACATGGGTAGATAGGACATGCTAGAAGGAAACAAGGAATTTTCCAGGAGAAAGTCAAGCAATGAAATGTCATTCATTCTTCAGTCGAAATAGCATTTAGTTTGCGGTTGTAATGGAGTGCCCACAGCAATGCTACACTGAATTACATGCACTTCAAGCCATGGTAAATTTAAAAGTTATCCTGACTGTAAGTTACACAATGAAAAGTCTTTGAAGATGGTCTTCAACGTGACCATGCAACACTACTCTTGAGGGTGCACAACAGGTAAGTTCACTTGGAATCACACTAAATAGATGCACGTGTGTTATCTTACCCTCTTCAGGTGCCGAGCTCTCAGCCGAGCTGTCTTTATCTGAGCTGCCAGAAGAGGCAGCTTTGTTCATCTGTTTCTTCATGGCTCCTTTCTTCTCTGCCTTACCCGCTTTTCCCTTTTTTTTGTTTTTAGAACCTCCAACAGTCCACTGCAAGGAAAGAACCAAAAAAGGGATTGTGAGATACAAACATCACTTTTCTCCCTTCTCCAAAACACTGGAGTAAAACCAACTGAGAAACAGCCCAATACCTGACAACAAAAAAATCAAAGCAGAAAGAAGAGATTAAAAAAAGAGAAGTCAATAGGAAACTTATCAGATAAATGAGAGCCTTTTACAACGTTTTTGGGGGTAGAGTGTTGTGTGGTTGGTTTAAGTTTTTCCTTTTTTAAAAAAATAAATCAATTATCAATGCAAGCCAACAGTTGGTAGGTCATTCCTTTTAAAAAATAATGAAGACTTCAAAGTTCACAATATCTGCCAAAAGAGGAGGTATTGAAAATATTTTCCTAAGAAAATAATTTTAAACAATGTGTCCAATGCATTTGTAAAGATTAGCTTCAGTTTACTGTTAAACAGAAGCAACTGACGTGTTTCCATAACTAGTTTAATCAAGAGCAGATTTTACATTTCATGAAGGACATCAATTATACATGACAGCCTTTTCAAAATCTCCGTTTTACCAAAAATACAGTGTCTGTATTTCTATGCAACAAGCCAACTCACAGATGCAGGTGGTGGCACTACCCTCTATGTACGCAAAGTGGAATCAAATCAGAATCACAGAAGTCAGGAAACAGAAATATCAAGGCCTAATTTTATTTTTCTTTTTAATGTCATATTTTCGGTTAACTTAGACTGCAGTTTCCAAGTACAGGACTTACACCACCAAGCATACACAGATAGCCATTTTAAATCCCAAAGTCCCAGAAGAACTAGTATTTACCTTACAGTGTGATTTCTTAATAGAATTTTTACATTGTTCCAACTACCTGGGTAAAGCCAGAAGGGAATAGAAGCAATAAGGATTGCCCATATATTACTTAAAAGCTTTACAATATTTTGCACTTCACTGTCTCTCCTAGAAATTCTCCAGGCATGAGACCCTCAGGAATATAACAGGCTTTAAAAATAAATAAATAAATAAATAAATAAATAAATAAATAAATAAACCGAAATCCTCTTCATACCTGTATATTATTCTCATCTTTCATGCACATCACCATCTGGTTGAGCATGCAGTCTTAAAAAAAGTCATAATGCAAGTGAGCAAATACACTTGTGCATAACTGAGACCTTGCACTCAAAACTACTCTAAGTGGGAAAAAAAACCACTTTAGATTTGACCTCAGATACACACAAACTTCAGGCTTCCTACCCAATCACCCTGTCCTGGGGGACAAATCAACTGTCTCTGCAGGTAGTAGTCATTCCATCAAATTTGATAAATCATTCTACCTGATAAGACACCATCCTCAGAGAACCCTGGTGTTCAATTACTCTAGATGAAACTCAAGCAAGTAGTTATAAGCTACTACCTGATCTAATAATACCTGAACTAATACCTTTGGAATTTCCCAGGTTTTGATTACTCTCACACCCAACTTTGTACTTTCCATATTACAAAATGCTTCATCCTTTTCTTTAGGCACCATCAGAGTATTCAAAAGTCTGTCAATGCAGAAGTTGGTTTTGTTTTCTTCTGAAGTAAAAAGTACAGTGGTGAGCCTTGCAATTCATACCCTATGCAGGTATTCCAGTCTGTTATGGTCCATAGGACAGGTGAGAAACTGCACAGAAAGCTTTGACTTTATACCAGCCCGAGCTTGTACTGAAGTTTTTACTGGCTTCAGCATTAAAGTTTTACTCGTTCAGTGTTACAATATCACTGCCTAATAATATTTCTGGTTACCTATGCCCATGTAAATCAGTTAAGAACAAGCTTGTACTCTGCCTAAATCTGTTCAAACCTCAGCATTAAGCAATCATCTCCTAGGTGTACAGAAAAGTGCATTTTCGCTGTTTGCTCAAGTGCTCACCTATTGCCAGCATACCAGTGAAGACACAACAGCAAGAAAAGCGAAACTAAGCGTTTAGCAGTGATGCAGAGGTGCCTCCCTCTCAGAGCTCTGCCACTTCTTTTCAGTGTTTCAATGCTGAATTATACCTCATGTCAGCATGCTGCACAGCAAGGAAGCAGCACACAGAAAGCCACAGTACATAATACAGTTATATTGAGACCTTGACAGGTCATGCTGAGATGAAAGAAGTTAAGATCAGATAAAAAACAGCAGGACTTCAGTGAATAAAATGTTTAATAGCTGTACATACATGTGCTACATATCACTGTTTTCAGCTTTTAACTCACTAGTAGAATTGTGGAGAAAACCTGCGACCAGGAAGATAGGACTGAAAAGAAATGTGTGACGAACACTTGGAACAAAACAAAAACAAAACAAAAACTCCACTCAAACAACAAAAACCCAAGCCCACACAAACAAACAAAGAACAACAACAAAAAATACTAAAAAACCTCAAACCAAAAAAACCCCCCAAAAAACCACAAACAAAAAACCACACCACCAAAACCAAAAACCACCCAAGCAAACCCAAACAGAACAAGGTAATCAAAAAATCTGCTCTATAATCTAGGAAATTGTGCTGTGGTTTTTATTTCACCCTGTAGATAACACTTCATCTCACTTTTGTTTATGCAAGTGACCTGCATCCATCTCCCAATTTCAGTGCTGTCACAAAGCCAAATTCTTATCCAACTCAGGTGCTTCTGGGCTTATTCAGTTAACCCACTCTCTCATGAATGCCTGGTCATTCCTGGAACAACTACAGGACAAGACAAGAGTTAGGGCAAATCCTGGACAAATAATTCATCAAAACCAGGACACAGTGCAAGACTCTTAGGCTCAAAAATTGCTCTGAATTCGGACACTATTGCAGTTGTCATTTGGACACTGAATGACCACTCTGCATTGCTCAGAGAGAGTGGCCAACGTGAATTTCGTCTTACGGCAGAGGAAGTCACAACAGATTAGCGGGTCTAGGAGGGAGAGGGAAGGCAATGCTGGAAAGCCATGGGCTGCATGGCAACCTGCAGTCCAAACCATAGTCTTGAGTCCCTTCCTCATGCTCCAGCACACCAGCAGAAATCAAAAACGCAACATGCTCACATGCAACATCAAGTAAAAATGCACACAGTTATAGTCAGAAACATTTCTTTACTCTGTTTCCCTTAATTCCAAACAATAGCCACTTTCCAAAATCTGTCCTCTACTGCAGTTTCTCCAGGTTCCCTCTTCCATGCTGCAGTCAGGCAGCTCCAGTCAGTGCCTCTCACATGCTTCCCATGACTGTAATGCCTCCTCGAACAGCCCCTCTATTCACTGCTGCCTCCTCGGCCACCATCTGGAACCCTCCATGGTTCCAGACACAGCAAGTTAATAAACCCATGCAGAACTGTACTGCTACATGGCTTTCTGCTTATTGTTTAGTACTACCAAACAACAGAGCTTTATGGGTCTCTCACAAGAAGCAGCCAGAAGAGCCTTCTGAATTTTCCTCTTGCTGCCAAGGTTCACAGTGCTAATAGCTTGAATATTTCTTCCAAGAAACAGTTGGGCATGATGATCCTAAAGGTCCTTGTCAACCTAAGTTGTTCTTTGATTCTAAGAAGTCCAAATTAAGCCACAGTAACCAGAATGGACTTAGGGAAAAAAAACCCCCAACGTGCCACATTAGAAACTACCTAGATTTGTAAGTCAGCTTCTAAAAAAGCAACTACACAAAGTGATTCAAGAAAATAATTTATAGCTCAGCAAACCTGGAACATATTTCCACTAGGGAGATGAAATGAGATCACGGAGAAAAAAAAAAAAGAGAAAAAGAAAAAAACCCCATACCTGAAGTGAGCTCAGAGTGCAGAACTGTTTTACTGCTCAGGCAGTTGCTATTTTCTTCTCTTCACACAGTACCTAAATGCATTATACACTGAGATTTTAATTTGCAAATAGGTGTTCTCCCAGCTTTTTTTTTACCCCCTAACAAGCCAGAGATGCACAAGTAAGGTTGCCAGCCTGTCTTTGCCATATCCTTCCTTCCTGCCATATCCAATGGCTTTAAAAGCAAAACGCAAACTACAAGCCACAACATCAAAGCAAAATAGGTCCCTTACCAATGTGTTCCTTTCCTAGGCCAGATAAACTTCAGCTGTCCTGTTGTCATAGCATTTAAGTGCACCAAGGTAGGTAACATCAGCTCAGCTTACAAACTTTCATGCGTTCATACAGGAAAAAACTAAGGCAGTCCACCAGGCAAGTCATGAAACTGCAGCTTCAGCCTGTCTGAACTCAACAGCAGGAAGCACAGATACGAAAATAAGGCAGTATTTACTGTCTTCAGGCTTTCTCAAAGACTGGAAAACTCTACAGACAGCACTCCAAGAGCTTCAAGGAGGGAAATGCTCTCTACCACTACTTTAAAAACTAAACAGTAAATAAAAAGCCCTTGTTATTTATCCTTTCCTTTCAGGATCTACATCCGTCATTGGAACACCTCAAATCCTTTCCTTTCAGGATCTACACCTGTCATTGGAACACGTCAAACACCTTCATGACGACAACAGCCCAGCAATCAGAAAACTTAAAGAACTATTTTAGACACAGAGAGAAGACTCTAGGTGTCAACACCAAAATGGAAAGGAAATAAGCAAATAAAGAAAACACCTTTGGAAGTCATAGAAGAGGCTTTGCCAGGAAATGGCTGAAAGAAGGCTTCATGGGCCAAAATACCACCAGACACCTGATCTACCCTTTTCATCCAAATACTGCTCGAAGAAGCTCACAGAAAGGTAACTATAGATAATGATGAACTAGTAGGTTCAGATGCAGTTTAAGCTTCAAATTAACATTTACTCTAGAAGTATTTTGAGGGGGTCCATGTATGGAAAAACGGCAAGAACAGCTTGAGGGACAACATCAAGGTGGTAGACACCAAATGCCAATCAAGAAGCACTCCACAATTAAAACACACTTGGGGATGCTACTGGCTGTGAAAACTTGCAACATTTTATTTAGGAAGCCTGGGCCAGACAGTTGGAGATGACAGCCATAAAACACTTGGTCCTTGCACAGCTCTAGCATCAGCAGCCAGACAGCATCACCTGGACAAAAGGCTTAACGGCTTCTCTACATATTAGACAGAGCCTTCTGACTGCGTTGTTGTCAGGAAAAACTGCTCCATGAGTACAAAGGAAAAGTTCACTCCGTGAAAAAAAAAAAATTCACATATTTAATTCCAATACCTCCATGAGTCTATCTCTGGGGCAACCTGCTGTCCTTCAGAGCTCTTGCAGACTCTTCCTACCACATAAATCAAATCACATTAAGCTATCCCCACGCTAGTTCGCAACTTAAAGAAGTTAGTTGCAGACTAAATTTTATACCGATCTTGTCCACAGCTTATTCACATTACTTCTTTGGACATGCCAGCCTTCATACAATTAGCTTGTGCTATTCAGATTTGCATTTGCACTTTATTTGGAGTGGAGGGGGTAACAGCACTTCTCTTCCTTGAGAAAAGCTTTACTACTGCACCCATTAATAGCTGAAGGAAACTGTCTCCAAGCAAAGTCAAAGTTACAAAGCACATAGTCTATAAGCTGTGTATAAGAAGATTAAAGCACGGCCTGTTTCAAATTTCCTAAGCTTGAAAAAAACCTATGGCAAAGGCCTCACAGGACTGGAGAACGCACTCATTCTTGAAGGTCTAATGAGCAGTATTAAAAAATAAAAGCACCCAGGAAAGGGCAACATTTAGTACTGTAATTTCTACAAACCCACAAAAAGACACCCCCAAAACAGAAAGAACACATGCAGTATTCTGCTGATCTGTGCTTTGCTGGAGTGCCCTAACTTGAAGTGCAGTAAGGAGATACAAAGAGGCATAAAGCCCTCTAGGCTGACTGTTACTTGAGACCAATCTCCTCACTAGCTGCATGACTACTGCTGACCTCTTCCTCTCTCCCATAGCTTTTGACAAGATCTTCAGCTATACAGTTCCCTAACAAATTAGCACATTTGTAAAAAAAGGCATAAACAGATAATCCTCAGTAAACTCCAGACTAGTACCAAGCGTTCATTATATAAGTTTTCTTGTCCTGGAAGTATCTTCTGTCATTACCCTGTAGGTGTTAAAAGGCAGAACTGAATCCTTCTTGACATCAGAATGAGCATAGATCTTACACCACCATTGGTAACAACAAATCTTTCAAGAGAAACAAACAGGAGCTCCCATAGCAGTGTGGCTTTCTGTCTAATCAACACTAATATCAGGGAAGTCGTTGCAGAAGTCATCCATTCTTCCCACACAATAGAAAGAATTATCTTATTGTAAGCAAAGAAGCCAGAATAAAAGGAAGAGCAAGAGCCCAGAATTAACCTACTGCAACTGAGGAACATCATCCACCTAATGCCTTCAATCAGTAACAAGAATACTTTGCGGACACACAAACCTCTAGCACCATAGCCCCAGTAGTAACCTGGCTAGCACACCAAACTGGTTAAATGCAGAAAGCTACCAGTTTGAGATGGTGAGCTCTTGAGCAGACATGGTCACACACCAGATAAAGGAGCCTTTTATGTCCAGATTAGTACATCCCTTTGCAAAGGTAGCTCTTCTTATTGCGAAGTCCTGCAGTCATGAACATTTGTCAGCTCTCTGAACAACAGTCCATAGTCAATTCAGTCAAGAATGTTCCACAGCCCTACCAGAAGACAGTTTAGACCATCCCTCCTATCTCATTGCCTGCAACTCACCTTCAGTCCCTTGGCTAGGAAATTTGATTCAGACCACAAAGGTCCTTTAAGTGTTACAGAGCTCAGCATCTGGCTGAGAAGTGCATTCTCGCTGATACACATAAACATTAAAGATCTAGTGACATCCCTTGGGCACTATTGTATAGATGCAGCATGATTTGTACCTGCTGTTATTCAGTAATTCCAAAATGTTTTTCTCTCCCCTATGCCCCACAAACTTTCCTCCCTTTAAAAAAAAGTGGCACGCTGCATTACACTCTGAAATAGAGATTTAGGCTTCTTTTCTGTACATGCAACATAGTGCCAATCTTGGAACATTTAGTGCTTTCCAGGAATCACAAAGGACATGCATACTGAAAAACTTCTGTGGAAACATATGGGTATGCTTAAGCACATTTGCCCAGGGCAACAATTTCCATGCTTTTGCCTCAAGGTCTTCACCTTGCAGGAGGTCCAATAATACAATTTTAACTTTTAGACCCCCTCTCCCAACCCTCAAGGTTGAACAAACTTCAAACCAATCACAAGAATACTTATTAAAACCTGAGTTGTTCAGCAGAACTAGTGTAGTCAAGCCCAGGGACACACAGAACTGAATGACTGGCAGAAGCAAACTGTTGTAAGCCAGCTGCTCATCCTGCTGTGACAAGCAGCAGTTCAGAATGCATATTTCAGGCACAGGAATAGAAGCAAGTGTCCTAATTACCTCTTCTCTAAATCTTTTTCCTCTTGCTGCATGGAGGTCAGAAAGAACATAGTATCAATTTGAAATGATACAGAGATTAGAAAGAGTATCAAATGCATGGGGTGCAACAGTGGCACTACCGATGTGCAAGGTCTGTGCAAATTTGTGAAGAGGTATTGACATATTCTACATATAATGGAAAGGTAGACTTTACTTATTACACAAGTTAAAATTCTGACAGCTTTCAGAGCTAAACACAGAATGGAAGGCTTTATCATCCACATGCTCTCCACACCCAATTCTACTTTTTCCAGACAAGCTGGTCTCCACATAAGTTAGAATAAATAAACTATGAGCCAGCAGATCTGAACACACACGGTGTCAGGCTGAGTAGTTACCCAATAAGAAACCTAATATATCTAGCCTGTTCACAATTCTGTCTCTATGCCTTAAACATATATTAGATATACAAGAAGCACTTTTTTTTAAAGAAAATTATTGATTTGGAACAGAGTTCCAAGCATATTTATTTCAAAAATGCCTCAGAAAGAAAATTAAACTGCACATTCTTCACACTTATTAGAAGAACTCTGCTACACTAACAAATGCTTTAGAGTTTATCACTGACTTACCCTGTTAGCCTGCAAGTTGCCACAATGGATAATCTTTACTGTTATATCAGAAGAAAAAAAATACAAAAACCCACACCAAACATCTCCATGTCAAATTCACAGGGAACAGGTGGAATAAATGACCTCACTGTAACTTGCAGAAAGCTTGCAAAAGATATTTGTGAGCTTTCAAGAAATTGTTTTTACTCAAATACCTGTGTAACATTTTTCAGTGCCTGTTCAAATGGGTCTTTTTCAATTTTCTTTTCTAGATGCACAGACTTTTAACCAGCTCTAGAATATAGTACCAAGAACAAATACAAAAAACAGAACCAGCAGATAAACACTGCTATACAAGAAATCGACAAACCTTAGAACAAAGTAATGCTAAACTCCTTCTTGCCTCTTTCTTCAAAAATGTCAACCAAAACACACACTGCTGCATGTCCAAATGGCCAGACAGCTAGTTCACAGCACAGTTCTTGGAGAAGGAAAGTAGCTAAATAGAACAGTTTTACTACCTGTAAAATAGTCCACCTGCCTTGACCCTTCTCTTAGGAAGGAAGCTCCACTCTAAAGCTGAAAACCTCTCTCCCTGAATTCAGAGTCCAGCTTTAGCAGCTTCACTGCTACCTCAACTGCAAGCATGACACAGGAAAAACACTAGTTTTAAGCAGGCAGCTCACCAGATCATATGAATGTGGGATTTAACCAGCACTCATCTTTTCTATAGACAGATTATTTTGTATATAATTAGAATTCAAAACATCATCATTTAAAAAAAAAGAAAAAAATACATCCTCAGGCCTTAACAGGTCTCCATCAGTCTCCATCATTGATGGACAGTCCCACTTCACGAAGACAGCAGGCTAAATATACTGTATGACAAATACACTTTCACTGCTTAGGTATGATCAGACAAATAACCCATAACAATCTCACTGGTAACAGGATAAACTCACCTCATCATCACTGTCTGATGTCTCAGAGTCTGAAGAAGCTGTAGGTTTGCTCACAGGTGGTTCCTTTTCTTCAGAGTCACTGCGTTTCCGTTTGGCCAATGACAGGAGCTCCTGGTGTGAAAACACACGCATTTATTTCAAAGTGTTGTAATTAGTTTTAACAATCCAGGTCAGTGCACATGCAGGTTCTCCGCAATATCTGAGCACATCCCAGTAGCATGATTATTGTCACCTACTAAGGAACAAGTCTACTTATGTTTCATAAATATACATACATGCACACAGTTTTAATACAACTGGATGCTACAAAAGGATTTTGATGATAACAAGCTATTAAAAGTAAATATTAGTACTATTACTTTCTTGGTATAAACAATGTAAGACAAATTACTTTCAGAGTCATGTTCAGATTTGTCTTATATGCATTGGGTAATAATTCAAAACCACCCTAACTACACCATGTAGCATTAGCCCTAAAAAGCCAAATACCAGTAGATAGCAGCTTCTTCTCCTAAACAACAGAGATGTTTGCAATTACACACTTTAAAGGGGAAATGCTTTAGGCATCGCCATCATGGTTGGTAATATTTAGTCAGCCTGTTCAATTCCTTTTCACTGTTGGTACATGCCCCAGAATAAACTTAAAGCTTTGGACAGACACAGAGCAGGTATCAAGCTCAGAGTCTGTGAAACTTAGTAGAGCTGTTCTGCTCAAAAGGAAGCACTTTCACAGGCAACACGCACCCACACAAAGAACTACATGGCTCTCAAATACTCCCATCATCTGCTGTTCATTGCTTGTTCAGGTGACAAAAGCAGCAGTACAAAACAAACATTTCTGAAGCTGTGTTACTGTCTCTGCAGTCGGGGACACAGAATCTATTCCCAAAAACATTGCTCTGGGGCTGATGAATCTTAGCTGTGTGTAGAAATACAGCCACACTGACTTTTGCCATCTTGGGAAGTTGATGCTAGATTGGTTTCCATTAGTTTCACAACTGGAAGATTATCTCAACAAATTGATTACAATTTAGTACCTCAAATGAGAACATAAACACTGCAGAAACTGATAGTCTGCCTACTTACCAACAAAGAAACTTCTCATTAGTAATGGCTTTTGTCAACCTTTCTCTGAAAAAGCCCTGCAACATCAACATAGCACATTCATACAATTAACAGATCTCCTCTGGAAGCTCCTGAAGAAGTTTCAGTAGTGCTTCTGTTTGAGAAGCTCCTGAAGAGGAGTACCACTTAAGCTAAGAAATATTCCTTTTTTCTTTCTTTCTTTCTACATTTGTTTTCTGTTTTCCAAGATACTATATTAAAAAGGCTGCTAGCCGTTTGAGTCAACAAGCCTAGACTGCCACGGGAAGCTGTCAAACATTTAATCTGCAGCAGTTAACTTGGTATTTTACATTTAAGTCAGTATTCTCTCATCTCAGAAATATTGCTTCCTTGCTACCTAATCTTCATCTTTGCACATACATCTCCCTGCTGTTACAGTTGCTACAAACAGCTCAGTGGAGGGGGAAGCACCTCCTACTCAGGTACAGCTGCAGATGCCTGCTGCCAGTGAGGGATGGAACAGATGCAGAACCACGTGGTTATTCCTACCACCATGGCTCCGATTGTCTGACTGATGCTAGAGCTAGTCCAGCTCCTATTTTCAAGTTCTAAAACTACCAAACTGATACACTAGCAGCGAGATGTTGGCAGCCCTACGGACTCTAGAAGCATACAAGATCAACTGCATCAACTCCCATGTGTTTAACAGAGTATCTGATCTGATTTTTCTGAAGCCCCAGTCTGCAGAAGTATTTTTGAGTGTTTGGGAAGGCTTTTTATTGCAACATAGCAACAGCTTCTATATTAAAAACCCTGAAGGTCCAACATAAAAATTACATCAGACATGTAGGCTTCAGCATATTCGATCCACCAAACTTCTCCCCGGAACAAGCACTGCCATACAAGCTGTAACACACTTCACCTATAATGTCTTTATTTACTATCAATACATGCTACGCCAAAAGGTGAGTCTTTGAAAGCAGTCCCCTCCAAAGAGGGAGACACTCCCTTTCCAACCCTGACACGGTTGAATTCACACCAGACATCATCACACTTACAACCCCGGGAGATGCCCTGATGACAAATAAATAAATAAATACTATCCCTTCTTACATCTACAGGCTCCTAACTCCATGCGGTTTCCCATGAACAGAGCTCTCCCAGCGCAGTCACCAAGATTGAGGGGGTTACATTAAACACGCATTAACACTCCGGGAGCCTGCCTGCCCCGAGGGGAGGCAGGGACCTGACACGCTGCTCTCCCGGCGTGCCAAAGTAGCATGGAAAAGTTGCCCAGCCCCTGGGGCCTCTTTCCCCCCCACTCGAGGTGAGAAGACCGCTGGTAGCCGGGCCTCGCTAACCCCTCCTCAGGGCCAGACCGTCCCGGAGCATCGCCCCGGAGCATCCACCGCCCCTCCGTCCCGCCGGCGCCGAGCACCGGGCCCGCTGCAAAGAGCCCTCGCCAACGCGGGCCTCCTGCCAGGGGCGGGCCGGGGACCCGCCGGAGGGGTGCGGGCTCTCCCCACAGCGGCCGCGGGGCCCCATCGGGCTGAGGAGGGCGAGAGCGGCGCGGGACCACCGGGCGGGAGCGAGGGAGGGATGGCGGCGCCGAGCCTCGCGCGGGCCGGCGATCCCAGGCCCCGCGTTCGGGCCGGGCCTGCCCGCGCACCTGGTCCAGGTTCTCCTCGCTGCCGCTGTCCTCGGTGTCGGAGTCGATAAGGACACGGCCTTTCCGCTTCTTCACCATGGCGGAGCCGGCGGTGCCCCCTCCCCGCCCCGGCGGCGGCGGCGGCGGCGGCGCTCGCACGGCCCGGCCCGGCCTGACCCGCGCCGCCCGCCCGCCCGCCCGACACAAAGGGCACCGCGCATGCGCGGCTCGTGGGGCGGGGCGAGGGCGGGGCTGCCGCTGCTGTCCCCTCACGGCGCCGCGCGCTGTCCCGGCGCTCCGTTCCGCGGGCGCTCCTGCGGTGCCCGGAGATCTGCCGCGGTCAAGGATCGCGCCTTGGCCGCCGCCGTGGGCAGGACATCGGTGGCCCCCGTCGCTGGCGGCGGAACCCGAGCGGCGCGGTGCGCGTTCCTTGGCTGGCCCGGGCGCGGCGGACCCTCCGGCGGCGGCGGGAGGGTGAGGCTGTGTTGGCGCCGGGGTCTGTCGGTCGGTCACGGAGCGGGAGCGGCGGGACGGCCGCTCTGCGGGGAGAGGCTGCGGCCGCCGCCAGCCCGGTGCTGGCCTCGCCTCTGCCCGCGGGCTCAGGAGGGCGGGCGGGATCCGGGCCCGGTGCCCAGGCCGCGGCGCGGTGCGGCGCAAGCCGGGCCGTGGCGGAAGCCGAGGCGTCGCAGCTGCCGGGCCGTGCATCGTGCTGGCGCTGCACCGGCGGGCTGCTAAAGCCTTGCCGAGGGACAAACACCGGGCTAAAGTAGAATGTGTTCAAATTCCCCGTTTTCTTTTTGTACTCGGGTGAAGCAAGGAGGAGAGAGGGTTTCTTGATTGGGAACTTGCTTCCGATCTTGTGAAGTGCACGACAGAGCAAAATGTGAATTTCTTCAGTATAGCTTTAGTCATAACTTTATTAGAGTGTGAGAATAACAGTAGTGGATTTTACCGTGGGTAAAGGAAGGTAAGTGACATATAGAGGATATATGTGGGGTGCCTGACTCCATTCTTCAAAGCTCAGAGAAGTTGAACGCACGTGACATCATTTTTGGATTTGTTCTGTGGCATTAAAAAAACCAACAGCAACAAAAAAATCTGTCTTAATTTTACAAGTAAGGAAAATAGCCTCTGTACGGAGCATTGAGCAGAGTTTTCCTGAAGGCTTATTTAAAAAAACCCTATTGAGTTCCAGACTTTCATGTTAAACTTTTTGGTCTTTGCAAATGTCTCTGTAATCCTAAAACAGGTATATTGAGGGTGACATGGAAGAAGCATGTGGTTGCTGCAGGACTTCATATCTGAAAAGTCTTGTCATCTGTGTCAGATGAGATTGTAATTTTTATCTGTGTGGCAGCAGCATCTACCTGTTGTGAATTTGTGATTTTCATGCAGGGGATAATACTTTTTAGTTATATAGATGTCATCTTTTAGAAACCTTCATGAGTTGTTTTTGCTGATATTATTCATAACACCTAAACTTATTTACAGTGGAAGGGATGAAGAGAAATTGATTTTCTTTTCTATTTTCAGTTTTATTTGAAGTCTTTTACTTGAGTTTTCTTATTTGCATGGGGATTTCACACCATGGAAAAAGAGGAAAGCATAGGGTAGAAGTCAATAAGTAAATTAGAGCTCTGAGGAAGTGTAATTCCTGATGGTTTTTTTCATTCTTTTTTCCAGTTACTTGGATTTCTAGCTAATTTCAGTTATAAAAGTTAAATAGTTTCACAAGCATCCCGTATGTAATCTTTTATAACCTTTTCCCTTTTTCATTGAAGGTGAAGATCAACTACAGTAGCTACAGTAAGATAGCTCTGAATACGAGTTTTATTCTTAATTAACTTTCAGCCCATTAATTGCTTTACTGGATGTGAATTCTTCAAGTTTACCAGTATGGCTCTGACTGTGATGCTGCTGAATGGTGCTTCCTTCCATGGTGGATGCTGCAGACACAAAGTTTTGCTCTCCTTACTTGGACCTTTCCTCAGCAATTCGAAATTGTACAGCAGTTACAGGAGGCCAGGGGCAGAGCCTAAGAAAAAACTGTCTTGGCAGAATGCTGATTTCAGCTTTAAGAAGGGCATTGATCACCTAAAGACTCAGCTAAGCTTGCTGAAGAAGGAAACCCAAGATTATTTACTAGGACCTGGAGGCCATCCATTAAGTCAGCACTTGTTGGAACAAACAAGGGTGTTGTGGCAGTTTCGGAGCCAAGAAGATTTAAATGAATGGCTTATTTCCTCTGATGTAGAGATTGGAGGGAAAAGTAAAGTTTACCTCAAATTGGGTAGGAATAACCAGGCTGCTCTGCTGTATGGAACTCTCAATACAGAAGTACCTCGTGATGGGGAGACAAAATACAGTGGATATTGCAGTATGAAATCCAGACCGGCAGTGGTAAGTACAGCTCCGTGTTTGCACAGCTTCTGTTACTGAACCTGAGGGTGTTTGTGGAATCCCAGTGACAGCACGTGGCCTGCTCTTTACTGCTGATCACTTTCAGGAGTATTAGACTTTCTGTCAGAGATGTAATTGCTGCTGTATCCTTTGACCTGCAAGGAACTTAAATTTTTTTCTTGGATTTTGTTTTCCTTTTTTAGAAAAGGAACAATAGATGTTTGATCTTTTACTTATGTACAATAGACAGACCTGTTTGCAGCATCCTTACAAATGAAGGATCTGGAATGAATATTTGTATCCAAAATTGGTATGATTAAAATAGACATCTTTCTAAATTTGAAGTTGATTGAATGTGCCATAAGTAAGAATTTTCTGGGCTTTAACTTATTCTATTCATCGGACTTGGTTAGGGTGAATGAACTCATCTTTTCACAGGAACAGAAAACAATGCTTTGAAATGTACTTTTTAAAGGTCTGCCTCCTACTGTACATCAGAAAAAGCGAAACACAAACCTCTGATAGCTCAGAATTGAGCTAAATAGACCAGAAATGGATGTGCTTATTATGGATACTGCTTGTTTCATCCCTTATTTCTAAGCACCTTTAAAAGCAAAGGAACGTTTTCACTCAGTGGAAAAAATCTTTAACTATTTAATGTGTTCTGTTGTTTGTGTCTTGTCACAAGTACTCAGGTAAATAATTTCTGGGCCAGAATCTTGGGGAGGAGAGAATATGAGTAAGCAAAATCAATGGGTTAATGAGAGGCACATGAACACTGATGAAAATGGTGGCATTGGATCAGATGAATGAACAACAAGTAGAGTGTTGTCTGAGTTAAACTCTCAGGACTGCTACTGTCTTGTGCAAATGTGACTCAAACTTTCATCTCCTAATTCTGAAGAAGTGGAATGTATCAGTCTATCTTTATTTAAGTAGAAAGGCTCAAAACTGTTAAAACCATAAAATCAAGTAGCTACCCACCTTATATTAATATACTATGATCTACTCATTCTGTTACCTACAAGATGAGTTGGTAGAAGGATAGCTGATAGGTAGTTGTAGTAGTGCTGTAAAATAAAGGGGAAACATCTGAATTTTTGGTGCTAATTTTGACTTCTTGGCAATTCTGACCCATAACCCTGACCCCTGCCCCTCATTTCTCCGAGTGACCTCAGTGTAGCTCTCTGAAGACTCTTAGATATGCCATCATGCAAATGACAGCATCAGGATTTTTCAGATCTTTGGAAAAAATGCAGTAAAGAATTAGACATGCTTGTAATCTTATTATTTTACACAGTTAATGAAAAAAAAATGTTGGAAAACTTTAAATGCTCCCAGTGTTTGTTAGTCTTCAATTGGGAAGTTATCAAAGGGGATAAATTATTTCACTGCTTCAATTTCCTGTCATCACTTCTCAATTATGTAGAACTGACCACAGAATATTAAACTTAATGAACTACGTAAGTACTGATCCATCACTGTAGCATTTGTGTACTTGCCTAGTAGGGAATTCAGTCTTTAGGAAGGAGGTCTGATTTCTGATAGTTAGAATATTTTGGCTTATAATGAAAGCGTGAGTCCTCAGAGTGGCAATATTGCAATTTGTGGTCTCTAATGTAGTGATGAAGGAAATTCAGTGAGCTCAGCAGCCAGGATGATGACAGCTTAGCTGTGTTCATTATGTTACAGTAAATACTATCTGACATAGTAACAAGGGCAGTGATCAAAGCAACAATGCTTTGTTCCTCGTAATGAAAGTGTCCCTTTATTATGGAGGAATAATTCTGTTTATTAATAATTTGTAGGGATCTTTTAACAGGAAGAAGTATTATGACTGGTCAAACTTCAACAGTCTGTATTTACGTGTCCGTGGTGATGGCAGACCTTGGATGGTAAACATTTATACAGATCCTTACTTCTCTCACCAAAAGGATGACCTCTACAGCTACTTCATGTTCACCCGAGGAGGCCCATACTGGGAGGAAATAAAGGTGAACTAATGAATCTTTCAAACTAATGACACTCTTGGGGTCCTGGCCAAAACATGGGAAGGGGAATTCTTTCAGCATTCACAGTTTATTTCTGTTGCTGTCCACTCAACGTTTTCTTTATACAAGACATGCCTTTGGCTTGGGAGTTCCCAAAACTGGACTGGGGGAGGGCACACTGTGTCAATTGTGTTAAAGAATTGATCCACCGTATGTTCCCCTTAATGCCTACTGTTGGCTCTTACTGGAGTAATAGGATGGATACAGCAGTTGAAACTTAGCAGGTGTTCCCATGAATATTCTCTGTGATAACCATTTTATCTGTAATACAAATGGGTGTAGGCCGATGTAGGATTTGTTCCATGCAACAGGATTTGTTTAACTTGCAGCCTCTCTGGAGTCAATCAGACTCAGGAGTTGGGGTTTGTCATTTGTGACCCTTGACTCTACGACACAATATTTTTAAGAAGTGTGAGTTGCAGCTCTTCTCTGATTCAGCTTGGGGACCTTTTATAGTTGTCTGATGACAACGATAAGGAGGTTTGCACATCCTTACGAACTGGTGTTGAGTGTTCCATGATACCGTTGTCCAATCATGTGGGAACAGCCTGTGTTTCACAGATGAGGAGCCAGGAGGATGAAAGTTGGTGTGTCATTGCTGGCTTGGATGTTTTCCTCTCACTGGCCACCAGCCAGCCCTATGTTCTTGCTCCCACTGCTTTCAAAGAAATTTTTACATTATCCTGAAGTGCCTTGCTAGAGGTACTGATGTCTAAGTACGAAGTTTGCACTGTGAAATCCACATCCTAGGTACAGACAAGCTGTCAATATGTATGGATGCTGAAAAAGTTTCAGCAGAGAATTTCTTCAGCTCTCTGCAGCATTTTGTGAGAGCGCTGTCTTTCCCATGCAAGTAACTCAAAACAATGTTACAGTTTTGTAAACTTCTTGCACCTGCAGGTTGTTTTGCAGTATTGTTATGGTTCTAACTAGAAAAACATTCAGAGATGGGTGTCTTAGAACTTGACCAATCCCCTCAAGGGGTGAATGGCAAAATACCAATTACCTTGTGCCATTTAACACACTTTTGCCAACTAACATATAAAAGCCTTCGGAAAGGTTATTAAATCGCTTCCATTTATCCCTGAGCCTGGACTCTTGTGTCGTTTCTCTACTCGTCCGCGGTGAGAACAGCGACAAGTATGTACACATGCTAGGCTTTGCAGTAATTTCTGGTTGATGTTTTCGTGTTATTGGACGGAGATATTCTCAATGTAAACAGCCACCTTCTGTGCTGCAGCCTTTCATTGTGTCCTGACAGGGTAACGCTCCTGTGTGATGGCTGCAGCCACCACACCACAGGGTGGGCCTGGAGCTGGCTGTGAGTGGCCAGTTAAAAGGGTTGATATAGCTCATTTCTTTGTGCCAGTTTTATAAACCCAACTGATGCTAGTACCAGATATAGCACAGTCTTACTTTACTAACACATGCTTATTTTCTTTTCCCTAAGTTTCTATTTTATATACCGGTGACACTAAAGTCTGATTTTGTTTTGTTTTGTTTATGTCAGATTCCATTCTCCAAATTCTTTCTCTCCAGTCGGGGAAGAGTCCAGGATAACCAGCATCCTGTCTGGTTAGACAAGGCAAGTTTTCTATAGGCTTTTTTTGAAATTTCATTTGAAAAAGCAGTGTAAGGAACACACAACTGCTCTGTAAGGAATTCAGCGTTTCCTTCAAGATCATATTGGCCTGATATAGGTTATTTACAAATTCTCTGATGTTTGTTAATTTGAAATTGAAGGGCCTTGTCTTGTTATAAGGTACTTGTTCTTGTGTGTGGTAAATGAAAACATAAAGTTGTATATGGGATATTTAAAAATATTTACTAAGAGTTAAAGGGACAAATCAGTACTTGATCTAAGCATCCTCCACTGAAGTTTTGTTGATGGTTATCTTATGTGTAGCATTTGACAGTAAAAGTTATGCACTTGCAGTGTAGTTTTACAAACATATTTTAAAGAAACCCAAAAGTCAGGGAAGCAGTGTGAAGGCAGTTTAAGAAATCTTAATAAAATGTTTTGGTCACATACAGAATATTCGGAGTTGGAAGGGACCCACAGGGACCATCAAGTCCAGCTCTTAAATGAATGGCCCTCATGGTACTGATGTATGTTTTCCTAGGAACCTGGAAAGGCAGGAAGTAATTGTTAAATAAGAATAAAAAAGGCAGGAAACAGTCAATGTGTCTAGGGCTTGCAAAGGAATAGATTCTTCAGAGCAGAGAGTTTGGATGACTCCCGTAGGTATCCATAACAATGTGATTTGGAAGAAAGGAGCTTTAAAAACTGTCCAGGCTCCAAAAGCCAAGGGGCTGCTTGTAGAGCTTGCTGCTGGAGCAGGGGATAGCATTGCAAGTGTTAGAATGATCCAGAGGTGTGTCAATGCATTTATCTAGCTTTGTTCAGTTACTTATTTAGTATACATTTACAATATTTATTTAGACTCAGTCTGCATTTACTCATCTGACACATCCTAGGCATTATTTTCCCGAACTTACAGCAGTCCTTAAAATCATGGGCACCACTCAGACCTGCACTTTCAGCAGGGCTTTGGGGCAGCTTGAGTTCATGAGGTGGCCTGCACTGGTGACTCAACTGAGCTGTTAACAGTGGAAGTGTTTTGTAACGTGTGAGAGTTGAGAGAGTATTTGGGCAAGCCACAGGCTAATAGAAAGCATGCCTCAGCCACACAGATTTGTTCTTATATTTAAGAACATTATTCTAATTGGAAAACAATGGTTAAGAACCTTGTCTTACTATTAAACTCAGTAATTAAGTTTCATGCCAACTTAAAATTAAGTTTTAAAATGTCTGATTTGGTGTTTTCACAGAGTACATGGTGTATCACAATCTAGAATGATCCCTTCCATCCTTAATTACATCTTTGTTTTTCCTATTCATGAAAGAATTGTGACTTTATGAAAATGTGTTTAGAAACCCAATTGTGATGAAAGTGGCTGTACACAAGCCATGAAGGATAAAAGTAGCAGTGTTGCTTTAGGCTCAGGGCATTTTAAATCAAGGGTTTATTAACACAGTGGTGGAAAGGCAAATGTGGAGTAATTTCCCTCTGGGGTCTCTATTGAAAATGGGGTAGTGAAGTGTTCAAGCCTTAAGAAATGCTGCTGCGTTTTGAACAAATACCAGTTTAAAGTAGATGGCTGTGAATGGTGTGTAAAATATGGAAGTGGGAGATACAACTGAGTTTGATTGTAATGTTATAAATACTGTTCTACCTCTATGTGTCTTTTAATTAGATTAGAACCCTTGGATTCACCATTGGAGATAAAGTAGATGGTCCATTCCAGCTGGAGATTGACTTTATTGGCCTGCTAAAGGACAGAGCTCATAGAGAAGAGTTTGCCTATGAAGCATATGACAAGAACACTCCAGTCTAAGTTGGGCTGGTGTCCTTTATAAATTCTTTAGATATTTGGTTTATTTTTATAAAATACTTCTTAACATGTGGCTTTTAACAACTTGAAGAGCCTATGTAAACATTAAAGAGATAAGTGCATGAAGCGTGACAGCACTGGCATCTTTGAACTCTCAGATACAGAATCCTGGAGAGACTGTACATACATGGGCTACAACATAGCCTTAGAGGAGCTGTGATGTTCTTACAAAGTAGTAACTCTTCCCTGGGTAAGTTTTGGCTTCTGTCCTGACCTTTACTGAAATAAAAGTATTTCATGAGTTGTTCTTTTTTGTATATCACTTTCATTTTCTACATTATGTGGTTTGTTGACAGTTGTAAAACACTCATGTCTGCTAGTTTTAAACTGAAGAGGGTATGAGATTTAATACCCTGAGGACTGGTGCTTAAGTGTGACTCAGCTATTGATATTTACAAAGAGCAGCACCAGCAGTGGAAAAGGCAGAACTATTTCAACCTTTAGTTTTGGCTCCTCTGGATAGCTAAAAAAAGAAAAAGCTGCCACTGCCAAGGTGGAAACAAGAGCTATGCAGCAGGCTTGACTTTTCCTTCAGAGCTGTTGAGCATAGTCCTACAATGTTGCAGAGCTAAGGTTGTTGGAAAGAAGTAATGCTCCAAAGAAGGGGTGGGAGGAAAACTCCAGCTTTGTCTGGTCCCTGAGGAGGCACAGCTTGGCTTACTTAGCACTATTACAGGGCAGAGCAGATCCCACTTTTGCTGTGTGCAGTTAGCCTAACTCAGCTGTGTTGTAAGAAATCACAGCCTCAACTGGTGCCACAGAAGCTCAATACCTCTCTTTTTCAGAAAACTCCAGTTTTCAGTAATTCGAGATAACCATGCTGCACTTGCTTTGTAAAGTGAATGTTTCAGGTGTCAAATTTAAGTAATCAAAGCACTGACCTCCTCCACAGTGACCTTGTTTAAGTATACTTTAGAAATATTAAATGTACCTGTATTTTATATGGAAGAGACCACAATGAAGCAAGCTGAAACAGGATCTTGTACTATCATTTTCCTTTTGCACAGAATTCAACAGCTTAAGTGCAGAAGGATGAGGGCTATTGTTTCTAAAGGTACCAGAGCAAACATCTTTCATGGAGTGGGAGGCAGGTGAGTTGGTAAGGAAAACTTGGCACAGGAAAACACAGGAGTAAATACAAGTGTGAACAAAAAGAATGCTACAGTAAGGAAGCAGTTGTACATAGTATACTAAATGATAAAGGCACTGATAAACAGGACATATACAAAATATTTATTTTCCCCATTCAGTTTATAAAATAATTGCTTGTTCTTGACATTGCAACAAAGATTTGATAGGACACTAAATTCAGTGAAACACATATTTGCTCAACAGCTGAGATTACAACTGCTAACTTACCTTTCTAGTTCTATCCCTAACAAATCCAGACAACTTTTCTATGTATTTTTTAATGTAAAAATAACAACTGCTTTTAAAACCAAGGTATTGAATGTGCCTCAACACTAACCTCTTATAAGCATCTGAGAGATGAAAAGCAAGAGAATTTTGTTAACATCTGCTATTTACCATAGAAAGGAACAAAATCTTAAATGTTCAAAGCATCAAAGTTGGTAATTTGTAAATTCAGTTGTGACTTTTTTTTTAAAAGGTAGCTTACAATTATGTTATGCTGTAAGCTTTTAGTTTTCCAGAGAGCTTGCATACTTTCTCTTCTCTTTGAAATTCCCTACTATTTCATAAGCATGCAATTAGAAATGCTGAATAATTGCTGTAACTTAGAGAATTTAAGGATTGATCTGGAGAACAGGGCAAGCAGGTACTTCCAACTCTTGTAATTTTGAACATTGTGGACACTTGGAAGCTAGCTGTCCAAAGCCTGCATTCTACCACGCAACAAGTGCATTCTGATGCACAAGTCTATTGTAAGTTGCAAGGAGGCTTCTTGAGCAGCTTTTTTCCACTTGTATTTTCTTCTTTAACATCTTTTAGTCAAGTAAATTAGTTAAATGAAAACATTATGAAGCAACAAGAGAGTTCTAAGCCCCTGAAAGTTTGGAACTCTCATCTCAGTGGAGAAGTTGATCACAGAAACATTATGCTCAGGGCACATTACAAGGTCTCCTTAATGGTTTTCTGGATTCCACTAGCTAATAGCAACCTGAACCATACACAGACAGCACAAGCCTTTACATGACAGGAACAGTATTTACAGTGATGTCTTAGGACTTCTTATTCATCCTAACACACAGATAGGCCTCTACGTTTTCCAAGAGCATGAGCCTTTTTCTTTTTTCTGTCTTGCTCAAGTGTCTCACGCCTTTCTTCCCTGGAGGGGAAAAAAAAAAAAAAGAGAGATCATGTCAAATTATATTAAAGGTAGAGACACAAGCAACCAAAGGAATCTGAAGCTGACCACAGCTTAACACCCATTTAATCAGTGTGCTGCCTTTGCCATAGGCAGAGATAACAGTACCATTATGGACTGAATGCAAACATTCAGGCAAATACTTCTGCTCAGACACACAGGTCTAACACTCAAGGTTAACAGCACGTCAATATTGACAGCTTCTTCCAAGATGAAAGTAAATCTCCAGACTCTGGAACTGATACCTTTCATGGAAAAAAAGTTTAAGAAATTCAGAGCAGCCTTTCCTGTTGGCCTTCCTGAAATTCAATAGTCATTGGAAGGAGAAATGGCTTCGATACAAAAGTGTTCTTTCCCAAATTACATTTAAATCCTAAGAATGAATCATCATATTATTTTAAGTAACACTATTCATAAAAAGACTAGTGGTATACTAACCTTGTCTGGAGATGTGGCTGTTTGTAATCTTTCTTACGTGAAGAGATATTGCTACCACCAGACTTACTGAGAACAGTATTTTCTTTAAATTCTCCCCACGGCTTTAGTCGTCCTACAATTTAGGGGCAAAAAGAGAGACTAGTGTAGTAGTTCAGTAATTGTGTGCTTAACTTCTTATCATGAATTTATCCTAGCTAGCCTGTTAACTTGCTGATGGTCTTTAAGATGAAATGCCTCTTCAAGCTGTATTATCAGTTTCACCAGCCCATTTCCTACAAGTAGTTCTTCTATAAGTAGTAACAGGTGACTGTACTTAGAAGTAACACTCAGCATGCAAAGTTCAGCTTCTCACATGAGATTAAAAAAACCCACCTCACTGTGTAAGGAATATTTCATATTTCCTGTACATACATCTATTTAGTGGAATACAGGGATATTTATTCTTGTATTTATGGGCTTTTGGTCATAAAATCTTAATCTTCTGTAGGGAGGCTCTTAAAGTATATACTATGAAGGAATTTAACATCAGACTGTGTGGGAACCCAGAGAGAAAGGAAAAGGGACAGGAGAGGGGACTGTAAACTTTGCTATTGCTGTTTGTGTCAATGCGCCCCTGTAGGAACAGCTGGGTGTAAGGGGTGTGACCAACGCAGACTGCACAGGGTCACGGTACCTTTATGTGGCTGATACCGAAGTGGCCGAGAGAGACTTGCTTTGAGATCAAATGTCTTCTTTCCACTTGTGGGTTCCGCAGGTTGAGCACCAAACTTGAAGGGGGTAAGAACTACAAAAGGCATCAAGATACCATAATTAGAGTTGCAAGAGCATCAATGTACACAGAAAGCTGGAAAGTGCCTGTGAAGACCACACTACAATTATCAAGACCAAAGAGCCATTAAATGCCCCTGCTGCCACCTCTAAAGATAGAATTGCACAAACAAAGCTCACTTGAAATAGGGAGCTTCCAGGTCTGGAGAGGGCAAAAGTTGTAGAGTACTGGCCCTTTAGCTATGATTATACTATGGAAGAGCACATACAGCTTCATGTGTTTTTCTAGTCCTTCAAAGCAAATTGTGTTTCTCTATGCTTATTTGGAACCAAGTGGTTTTTCACATTAAACAAAGAAGCATTCTTTTGGAACAGGCCAGCTTCAGATTAGCATGGAACCTTGCCTGCCCCTTAAAAACATCAGTATTGTTATACTGCAAACCAGGCAGCTCTGGGTTCTTGACCTGTGCAAGTATCCCTGTGATGCTAAGGGTGTCAATGGCTGGATAGCAGAGCTGTGCTGCTGCAGAGATCGTTAGTAATCAAAAGACTTCTGATTTTTCTTAATTTTAGTTCCTGAGTTGATCAGGGTGCTGAGGCTGATAACTGGTTGTCCTAAAGCACAGCTAGAAGCCTGATGTGTGCTAACCCCACAAGGAGAGTGAGACCTCTGAGAAAGTTTCAGGAATTCCTCTCACTGCAGACAGGGTGTCCCTGTATCTGCTATATGAATCTTTTGCTATGTAGTCCCTAAAGGTCTAGAAGATTTTCTGCCCTCTTTTCTGTAGGTAGCTAGGTACCATATGTTTAAGTCGTGGCACCTAAACATTTTACTCAAACCACTGGAAAACAAAGGAAACAAAGAAACTACTGCAGTTTCTGAAGAACCAGTCATAAATTAAGAGATTTAAATTAAAACCTGGGTCTATGTAACATTTTGTTGTTAAAAACTTATATAATAATTCAGTAAGACAAAAGTCTTGATCTGAAAGAGCCAAATATTCACCATCCACTTTACCCTTTGATGCAGTCAGATCATTATTTCTTGCATTTCCCTTACTGTTCTTCTGACTTATTTGTTTGCAGCTCTTTTGAGTGTCAGGTGTGCAGATCTCCTCCACGTATGGAGACATTCTAGATGGAGTCTTGGTAAGAGAGCGTTTGTGCTCATTATCTTTTGTGGCTTCTGAGAACCTGAAAGTTATTAGAAACATGAAGACAAATTTAGTCACCTACAAGGAATGTAAGCCATGTGCCAGAATACAGAAGGTTCTGCATTCTACTTTTATTACAAGTAGAAAGATGTACTGTGTGAAAGATGTTCACAGCTCATGCAGAAACTGCACTAAAATACGTTGCTGGTATAACGCTAAGTTCTGAGCCAGCATCAATAGCAGTAAGCAATATTACAAAGAACAGACTTCCTTTTTATTTTGGAAAGCAAATGTATTTGGATGCATAAGCTAGTGGATTTATTCACCAACAGATATGATTTACTTTAGATCTGGATTCTGTATTCTGGAGTCTGCATATTTCGTTAGTTTTAAAATTCAAATTAAGAAAAACTGAAAGACAATTAACTAACAGAATGCTAGACCTCAAAGAGCTACAAGAGGAAGAAGCGGGAAATTTTGAAACACCCAAGTTACCTGCATTCCAAGACACACACACATTCCGTATGTATGTGTGTATATACACATTTTTATGAATACCTGTGAATACATATATATGTATACATGCATAAAATTCAAAATCTTAAATGAAGTAACATCCATATCAAAAAGGTACTGAGAATAAGCTATAAGCTTGCAAGATTTAGAAAGACAGGGAGTAAGTGTTGAAGAAAGCTGTGTTTTTGTGGGCAAGCAAGTTTATGATGAAGTACAGCTTTCAAGATCCATCACAGTGCAAATTTGGACCAATGGAATGGAAGCAAATTCTAAAAGTAATGTTTTGGTTTACGTATTGCTAGGAATCAATTAGGGCTGCAGTGGAGACATCCAAGCTTATCCAAGAGGACACTAGAGGCAGTGCATTTTTTTCATCTGTTATCTATTGAAATCAAAAAGAGGACATTTAAAGTAAAAACAAAGCCACTAAGTTTGTAAACTTGATTTTGACCTTTTGGAATGCAGCAAAAGACCTGCATTCCAAAGTCACATAATTATATAGTATCAGATACCAGTACGAGAAGTTGCATTGTCTGACTTAAGAACAACAATCCCACACACTTAATTCAGGGACAAAAAAAGCGCCAGCAGCCATGGCCTTGGCATGCAAAAGTTGAAGTGAAGGTCATCAGAGAAAGTAACATAACCAAGGCCTGCCAACAACCGTGTATTGTTAGCAAAGGGAGAATGTCTAATCAGAACTTCAGTCCCTGTGGAAACTTTAGTAAACTGATTAAAGTCAAAGTTAGTATGATAGTTAGAAATCAACAAAGAAATAGTAGAAATAAGGGCTTTCACTACAAAGAAATCCAAGCGAAAGGACATTTATCAATAGGATACCATAAGGACTGTCCTTTCAATTCCTTCTTTTAAAAGGTTTCTTGATCAAGACTTTAGGGACATTATTAATAAGCTAATAAAATGTACTGGTAACAGAAGTTCATGAAGTATTAACACTAATAGAGAATTAGATTACTGTGGAGGAATGATGACATACACATGATGTTCTAAAAGGAAATGAGATGAGGTATAATAGCATTGAGTACAAGTTCATTCATTTAGCAATTCCTCATGACTTTCTGGTGTCAGTGTGGTTCCCATCTGCTAAAAACAATCTGCTTATAGTAGTCAATCACAAGAGGACCCCTGCTGTGACACTGAAGGACAGAGGAAGTAGAGGACAAAAGGAAGAGAGTACCTAAAAACCCCAAATGATGAATCCATTGCAAGACTTACCTGGAATACTGAATAGAGTTCTGATTAAAAATTTTTAAAGATAAATTAATTCAGATAAACAGAAACTATTAGGTTGCCTGGCAAAATGGAAAACCTAACACAGTAAGGGAAGAAAAATAATTGGCTTGAGCAGTTTAGCAAAATGAAAGGCAGGATTTGAGAGTCCTCTAACAGACATAAAAATGAAGAAAGAAGATAGTAACAGCACAGTAAGGCTTAAACCAGCCACAAAGCCAGGCTGAAAGTTAGTAATCAAAATTAGTCTTGCATAGTTCATGTTTGGAAGAGAAATAATGTAGAAAAATCAGTCAGTGTTAATTATTTCACGTGTATCATATCAAATGGCTTGCTGGTAGCTTTGGTTTGTTCTTTTTACCTGACATTCATTTTGGATGTTGAAAGTACAGAAGGATTAAATGAAGATCTCTGGGATAAAATACTCCGATTAGCAGCATTCAGAGAACTGCGTGGTGAGCGCCGGAGGTTACTAGGAGTGCAGGTGTTGGAGAATCTGCCTCTTTCTGGATTTGGGCTGAATAAAAATCTTTTGCCACTGGCTTGTTTCTAGGGAAAAGCAAATTCTGAGTTACCAGACTCTGCTGAAAATTTATCTATAAAGCAGCCAAGAGGAAGGGAAAATACACAGTGAATCAGAAGCATATGGCCTTTTCAGTTTTCTCCTTTTTTTTTTTTCCTCTTTAAGAGGAATATTATTTTATATTCTTATTCTTATTTTAAATGTAAGTAGTTTTATTATTATTAAACTGACCTGACAACACTTACCTTACAATGTGGAGTGTCTTTTTCTGATGCTCTTAAGGAAATTGATTTCCTGGTCAGCACCTGCCAATAGTAATTTGTCTGAAGTATACATTGATACAATATATGTCATTAAAAAAATAAATGTAGTCTTCAGGAGTTTCATTCATTGTTACTGTTTGATATGGACCTGGCAGTGCTAGAGTAACCAACCTGAACGATTCTATGGCCACTGACATTTTCATTCATACATTCATTGATACATTACTGTCACTTTTTTAGGCTCTACTGCACTTTGTGAGAGGCCCTGTTAGCAGCTTGCACCCACGTGAGGGTGAAATACAAGAACTGAGAACATATATTGCATGTATTTTAAAGGAGAGTCATATGCAGCCATTGGATGATAGTTCAGGCACAGAAGAGAAATTTAATATTTAATTCCTGCTCTTTGAAAAATAACCTATCCCCTTAGTTAAGTTCTGCACCAATTCAACAGTTGTAAACAAAAGTTCCAGGACATCTTTCACAGGAGTAATTGTGACAATTTTTTTTACTCAAAACCAACAAGTTAGTTGTTGGTTTCTACAGCTGTACACTGTTAACATGTAAAAACTTGTATAATTACATAAGTTATATACAAATAACTATATATAACTAGTTACGTAGAACTACAGTTAAATTCCATTGGTTATAACATTCCACTGCATGTTCACATGACCAGATACTTACTGATCTAAAGAGACCTGATAGGACTTTTACAGACAGGCTCTGGAAATAAATGAATATGCCAACAATGGGTATCTTCCTGTGTTATCTCTTACCTTGACTGTGCTGCAATTTTCATTCAGTTTTTTTTTCCTCTCAATGTAGTCAGCAATAGATTCCATTTTCTTGAACTGAGCCTCGTGCAACTTTTTAAAGTCTAAGAAGTTCCAAAAATAAGAAGATTCACAGATCTGATATGGTCCTAAGGAAGTTTAGTACTTCATAGGAGAATGTTGTGACACCTATTGTTGTGGCCTCAAAGAAGACACTGCATCCCTCTAATTAAAGGCTGTAGGCACAGCTGACCAAACAGGACTAAAAGAATCTACTTCACCAGGTACACAGCCCTGGTAATCTGGAGGATTATAGAATCATGGTTTGGGTTGGAAAGGACCTTTAAAGATCATCTAACCCAACCCCCAAATTCTGCAGTTAAAGAAAACACTAAATACTTCTGCATTTGAGATGATTTAATGCATTTTAAGAAGTGATGAACATGAGCTAGTGTATAATAGTACAGCACAACCATAGTATTTATAAAGTGAAAACTAAACAAGCAGGAGTAACAGTAATGTGTTCTTAATCATTAATGCAGGTATTGTATCCACAAGTCACCAAAACGTTCGATAAACCAGTTTAACATACATACCAGTCATTTACTACTATGAATTTGCAAGCTGGAATATGTAACTTGAAACGTAACCTTTGGGAAATATTTTTTGCTTGCTTGCTTTTTAAAGAGAGGATGTTCTCTTCTTTGAACAGGAATAGAAATTTGAGTTGTGAAAAACTAAGTCAAGTTTCCCTTTACACAGAGAAAACACATCTATTTCTAAAGATGGTAGGTTATCTTACTTGGTGTAGTAGCTGTCGTTCCTGTTCTTGCAGACCTAGATGCACGGCCTACACGTAAAGGGATCTTCCCTCCTGCAGGATGAGCATCACCTGGTACAGTAAGATTAGACAAAATCATTAGAACTCCTGGAAGACAATTCAAAGTAATCACAGTGGTTTTAAATATTGTGCCAATATTTGTTTCAAAACATATTTTATCTCCTCAAAGTGGGTTTAGGTTTTGAGAAAGAAAACCAGCTGGAATAGATATGTTCTAAGTCTCTCAAAAGTGTTTTAATTGGTTTTTCAGTAATAGCATATCTTGAAAAACCTCAAGCCCAGCATGAACCCTAAAGTCATATTAGGTTAGTATCTTATGATAGTAAAATATTTTTCAGGGAAAGTTAACAAGAGAACTGTGCTTGTGGTAAGCAAAACAAACTTTAAATTCACAGGCCTTGATCTGTATTTTTTAAATGTTGATAACAAAGAAGAAATACCTTTTGACCAACTTTTCTGCCACTGCCTTATTTACATACAGAGAGTCCAAGTTGTTTTTGTCACCTCTGCTCTCAGGTACAGTAATAAGCTCATATTCATATTTTAATGATTAATTTTCTTAAGAAAAAAAATCAGGTAAAGACTTTATATCAAGTTCATTTGCATATCAAAACCAAAAATTTGCTTTTCTGTTCATTCACATCCCCTCAAAAGTAAACTTAGATGACCTTAATATATTGAAAGAAATCCTTATTGGAAACAAATAATGGCATGCAGTTAAAACTAATTGTTGAAAAATCAACTTGTCAATATTAAATGCAGACACTTGTTACTACAGCTATAGGAAGAGATGAGCACTGTTCCAACTGTCAGGATGAGTGCTGCCTCAACCCAAGCATCCCCCACATACTCTCTTGCTTTTCATTTTAGAAACAACCTTCATAGAAAAACAGATTTTTAAGTTAGTTCAAAATTATTGGTGGTCTCCCATAAGATTGTCCTTGTAAATTCTACAGAACAACAAGAATATCCATAATAGAACTTACAGACTACATACACTGAGCCTAACAGACCAAATGCAGGTGTGCATCTTACTTGACAGACCCACAATACCAAGAAATTACCAGATTGGGTAGACAAACTCATCTCTTCATGTCAGCTGCATACACAAAGGAGTGGGGGATAAATCAATTCATATTTTCAGTGGCATCGTGTTTAAAGGACTAAAAACACCACCAGATGAAAAAGTGATCCACTGGAATACATTCAGATACTCTTAGGTAGTTCAAACAAATTATAAAAGATTCTATGTTATTTTCTTCTAATTTTACTCCTGGAAAGAAAAAGATAAAACTGTTCCCCTGTAGAAAAAGATAAATGAAGCATGAGGAAGCAAGTCCTCCCTTTCTTGCCACTTCTTAAAAAGCCAAGTAACACCTCAAGGGTATTCCAAAAGGCACTGATCCTTTTGGAAGTAAAACTCAAATATACCCAGATCTCTGAGAACTCCTTCACTAAAAACAAGAGTTCTGAAGTCAAAGTTCTGAAGTCAGCAAAATTCCTACACTGCAGAATTTGTGGATTGGTGTTACAATATGTTAAACAAGTAACACAAACTCAAACCAGACTGATTTTCTTCTGGTATCCCCAAAACAAGGTACTGGTCAACAGACGCGCCACAAAAATCTTTGATGACACAATACAATGTACCTTTTGGTTATTTTAATTAGCACAAATTAAAGTTACTTTTTTCCAATTTTCTACTTACATTGTTCTCCTCTGCTTTTAGTAGAAGTCTTCTCTACTTGTTTCTTCTGTCCAGGACCCATCCCTGGATTCTCAATAGCTCTCTCTTCAGCTATTTGCTTCTTGTTCTGTAATACATTCTGTCCCTTTTTGTACTCACCCTGAGGCACTTCATTTTCTTCCATTTCAGAATGCACCTGCAATTTAAACATACTTTGTTTAACCAGTTTGTTCCAAGTGGCTATAAAGAAAGGCTGTTGTTCTGAGAACAGTGAGTCAGTGCAACAGATTGCCCAGAGAGGTGCACAGCCTTCAGCCTCAAGGGTTTTCAGTTTCAGATTGGATAAAGCCTAAAGCACTGTGGTCTAACCTCATAGCTGAGTCTGCTTTCATTGGGAGATTGAGCAAGAGATTTTCTGAAGTCCAAACTGAATTAACTTGTGAAACACTAACCCTGTTACTTCACAAGCTTAGATATATTTGAAAGCTTTTAACTGCACATCTCTAATGTTTTAGTATAAAATTGCCTTTATTGGTAAAAGTTAATTATTTGCAAGTAAAATTAAATTCACTGGGAATGTTACTTTTTACTGTTGTATCTTTGTATACTGTACAGTTCTCTAACACTAACAGACTAACACTCATCATTTTCTTATTTCCCTCCTCTACCTCAGTAAAAGTCTTTCAAACAGTTCTTAGTTTACCTACTCCTTGTAAGTCTAGAAAGAAAAATTCTGCCTCCATCTTACCTTGGAACTTTCTCTCCCTCAGTCATACAACCCTAAAAAAATATGAGGTTTAGGCAATTGTGCAACTTCTAATAATTTTTTCTGTATCAATAAAGTGAGAACAGCCTTATTTTAGATAAATTCTGAAACTAGCCTAAGATTCAGAATACTACAGTGAACTAGTGAAAGCAGTCTTACATTCAGATAAAGTGTTTGGAATTGTATATTTCTTAGAGGAATTTATTTTCTTGAAGCAATGACTAGCAAGTAATGTCTGTTTATTATGAGATAGCACACAGTTAAGATAGACAAAAGTCAGTGCTACAAAGTACCAAAGACCAGTACCAGCATGCTTGCATATGAATTTTATACGTGTGTATACACACACAGAGACACACATATAAACATATACCATCTATAACTGGTGGTAGAAGAGAAATCAAGTTGTGCTTAAATTATGCTCAGAGGAAGGGAGAACAGTCAGCACACAAAAGCATGCAATGCAAATTACCTCCTTCTCATCAGAAAGCCCTGGGTTTTCTTCACTGGTATTCATTTCCTCATGGGAGTTCCTCTTTTTTCTGGTTATTTTCTTTTCTTTACCACGTCTTTTTGTAATAAAACACCCTGAATCAGACATCATTTCCTCCTGATTGCTCAGTTCATCCGATTTCATGGAAGCAGATGCACTCTTTACAAGATCCTGTAGCAGAAAAATACTATAATCAGAAGGTATCTGACACAAACATAAATTAAATACTCCAGGGACAGTTTCAATTTTATTATTGAAGAAAGTATTTCATACAGAGGAAAAACAGTAGCATGCCATTTAGCAGTGTAGTAATCAAGAAACTGGCACTATCTAGATTCCCCTAAGCATCAAAACTCATTGTTTAGAGACTTTAAATACAATTCCTATTATTGTTTTATCATATTTCATTTTAATAAGATTATAAAGGCCTAATACTTTATATTTGAAATCTAACTTGCATGATGCCATGACCCTCCCACATCTGTACATTTGTGGAATACTCTTCAGCAATAAAAACAGGGCTCCTTTCATGCTTGTAAAAATTTTTACAAAGCTGACAAGGTTTACACCAGTTCCTCAAACCTTTAAAGAAGATTTTTAGGGGATGCACTTAAAGGAAGATGTATTTTAGAAAAAGCAGATAACAGATTACTTTTTATTAAAAACTTCAAAAACATTGCCCCACTCAACAAAATAATTCAGCTTACAGAAAACTTAAAAAAAAAAGTTAAGAAAACAATACACAAGAGACAAATAAAGGAAGTAGCACAACTGTATTGCTTTCATTATAGTGCTAGTGTAAGTTAATTGTAGTAGATGCAAAATGCTTTCCAGTTAGTATCTAGTCCCCTTCATCTAAGCATGCAAAATGAATAAAATATTTTTATATTTGGTACTGAATAGTGTCTGGAGCCAAACAGGCAAGAATTAATATTTGTTCGTGGAAATTAAATGTTAGTGTTCATAGATAAGAGCTTTGTACTGATGCTGAAAAATACATTGTTAATTTTGGCAGCTGAAAGGAAATCAGCTTTCAGTCATAGAGGAGGCCAATTCAAAGCTAACATTAGCATATCTATCTCTATCAGTACATGAGTACTTTAAACTAAGGGCACTAAGAACAAAAAGGTATTTCTATTACAGTTCCCATCATGGTCAAAAACACCCTCCAGCACATGCCTCGTTCTATTGGTTACAAATTAAGGATTATATTTCCTAAAAGCAATGGCTGATTTATTATCTATTACCATATTTTCACTTTCTTCTTTTGTCCCTTCAAAGTGTTGCTTCAATGATTCCAACAATTTGTCTGCCTGAAGAGAAATCAAAACAACACGTGAACCAAACAGTCCATTAAGTCATTGAAGAACTGCATAAGCCCAACCAGCATCCTACAAACTGTTCCAACAAACATGCAGAACATTTCCTGAATCCAACAGAATAAGGCATGCCTAGGATGTCATTCGAGTCAGTCAATTAAATAAAGTGCTGAAGGCCACAGATTAATATGTAGCATATTCTCCACAAAGGCAAATTTCCCTGACTAGGTTTCTCCTGATCTGTCTATTTTTCAGAAGGTTAATTGTTCAAGGAATGAGACAAACTGTTCTAAGCCCCACAGTGCAGCTGAACTTGAATTAAAATTGTATCAAATTTCTGCAATTCCTTCTGTCTCGCCCATGCTACATGAAAAGCGTTCTTTTCATCCCTCGCATACATTCAGCAGTAATAATAATAAAATAACAATGAAAACATGCCATTGATAATTCAGGCTATGAAAGACTCTTAAACACCTAATTGGAAAGGGCAGCATAAAATCGATCCAAACACCCCGAAGCTAACATTCCCAGAACAATTCCTAGTCCTGCGAGGACAGGGAGTTGCCTCGTCCACCCAAGCTGTGGATCTTTCTTTTAAGGCTTTACGACTTCTCCCGCTGCTGGCAGCGCCTGCCAGGAGGGGCCAGGCCGTGTCACACACGCACCTGCGGCTCCAGGCAGGACATTGGGGCGTCCTTAAACTTCTCGCCCTTAACCGCGACTGCCAAACGCGCCCTCTCCTCCCTTAAGGTCCCCTGCTGCCACTGTTCCTCCCACTCCGAGTCGTAAAAAAAAACCAAAACAAAACAAATCAACCAACCAACCACAACTACCGGCACTGGGCGCAAACAGCGCGGGGACACCGGCGGGCGGGGAACAACAGCCGGGCCACCAGGGCCGAGAGAGGAGCGGGCAGCCTCCCCGGGGGCACCGGAGCCCCGCACTCCCCCTCCTCGAGTGCTTGCCCGCATCCCGGACGTCAGCACAGCCTCCCGGGGCACCCCAGCGGGAAGCCACTGCCGCACCGTGCGGCCGGTGCCGCTGCCAGCGCCGCTCCAGACCCGGGAGGGGGCACCGCCCGCGGGGACGCCTTCCCTCGGCTCACGGCCGGGCACGGGGGCACCCCAGAACCCGGAGCTTCCCGGGCACCGCTCCCTCCCAGCCGCCCCCGCCTCACCCGAAGGTTTGCCCTCAGCCCGGCGGCCTTAGCGATGCGCTGGAGCTCGACGTATTTCAGCGCCTCCAGGGGCTGCAGCGAAGCGAGCGCCATGACAGCAGCAGCGGAACCGACCGGGCCTGCCCGCCGCGCGCCAACCGACACCGCTCGCACCGCCCCCGCCGTTCGAACTGGCCCGCCGCGCCAGCCCATTGGCTGGGCCAGGGAAAGGGGTGGGGCCCGGGGGGGCGGGCTGCGGGAGCCGCCAATGGCGGCGCAGCCCGCCGCGCGTGCTTATTTTCAACGGCGATAAGGCGTTCCCGGCAGGGAAAGGCGCGCGCGGTGCGGCCCGCTGCCCAATAGCCTCGGGCAGCGAGGATTGACGCGCATGCTGACCAACGGCAACGCAGACACGCCAGCCGCCCTCCAATCGCGAGGCTCGGAGGGCGGGCGCCGCGCTCGAACGCTCGGCGGGAGGAAATGGCGGTGCGGCGGCAGCTGCGACAGCTGTTCCAGGACCCGCAGCTCGTCGGCACCATTGTGGTGGAGCGGCCGCCCGCTCCCGCCTCTACCGCCTGGATCCGGCCGCCGCCGCCGCCGCCGTCGTCTTCTTTGCCGCCGTCTTCATTGCCGCCGCCGTCGTCGCCGCCGCCGTCGTCTTCCTTGCCGCCGGCCCCGGTGCCGGCGTCGCCGCCGCGGCGTCAGGGTCCGCTGCCGGAGGAGTGCGCCGTGTTCCACTGCCGCAGCTGCTGGACGGTGCTGGGGGACTCGCTGCAGCTGTGCGGGCAAGAGCCGCCGGGGCTCAGCGTCCTCATCTGCTTCAGTCAGTGCCTCGTCGGGCCGGCGGGTGCCGAGGACGCGCCGCTGCCCCGCGCGGGTCTCGGGGCGGGCGGCGGCGGCCGGGTTGGGGTTGGTCCGGGGGCTCTTGGCTGCAGCGCGTCTCTCTCTCTTTCTCCTCAGAAGTCACCAGCGATGTGACCTGGAAGGATTCGCTGTTGGTCGGCCTCGAGGGAGCCCTCCTGGGATGGTGCGTAGCTCCCGTAGTTCCCGCTCTTGGCATCGGCCTGCCGTGAGTGGCCGCCGCGGTAATTCGTGCGGGCAAAGCCGGGCTCCGGCAAGGCCGGGAGCTCCTCCGGCTTGTGCGCGGTGGGTTCTGAGGGGCTTGGCAAACGCCCGAGTGACTTCTGTGCCTGTTTCACACTTCGGATGGAGAAACCTTTTGTAGGGATGTAGTTTTCACTTGAAATCAAAAGTTCTGCTGCTCTAATCTCTGTAGGTGGAGAGAAACATTCGAGCAATGCAGTAGAAGGCAGCTTAACTTACAGGTCCCTTTCATTCCTTCCCTAAAAGGTCTCTTACTGAAAACATCTCTAGCTTTTGTTTGGTTTGGTGGGGTTTTTTTTGTTTGGTTTGGTTTCGGGGAGGGGGGCAGGGGTGGCTTTTTGTTAGTTGGTTTTTCTTAATACTGAAAATAAAAAACTCGTGCTGCCCATTCATGAACCTACAGTTAGCAAGGTTTGGTAACTCAGTCTAGTGGGAAGAATGTAAAACGTCATCTGGGGGCTTACGGAATCAGTAGCTTGTTTAAATGGTGTTTAAAGGCTGTTTTACAAACTATAAGGACTGGGAACTTTTTCAATACAAGACTTGCTCTTTTTTTGACTTTTTTCCCTGCCCCTCTCTCTGCATGGGTCAATAATCTATTTTAATAGAAAGAATTTTCAGCTGACACATGCATTATCAGTTAAATCATCTTTGAGTAGAATAGTCTAAACCACTCTGTGATAATAAGATGTGCCTTTTCTTCCTTAATAGCAACTTCGGTTATTCAAGAGATTACTTCTTTCACAACATGCCAAATTTCTTATGGTCATGTTGTTTTTGTACGTATTATTTTTTTGACGAAGAGGCATTATTATGCCTTGGACTTTGCCCCGACAGAACTGAAGATTTGATTCCCTCTGACAAACATGCAGCATCTATGATTTCAAAAGCTTCTGTTTAAGAACACTTTTCTCTTTCTCCTTTTAGCACTTATTATTTATTACACTGTCGGTCGTGTGGCTTGGCCGTGGGCTTCATTCTTTATTCTTCTGGCAGTGACCTGGCATCTCTCCGAGGCTTGTTCTGTTTATTCAAGGACAGCATCATCTGGTGAGTACAGTGTATTCTTATGGTCGGTGACTTCACAGGCAGTTGTAAGTTACTGTACAACTAGCCTACAGCTAACAAAAGTGGTTTGACTTTTGTCTGAGCACACTGGTGTGGGATTTTAATATCCTTGATATCTAAATTGTTTGTGTTGATGTGAATCCCTTTGATTGCCTTGCACCTTTTAAGTGTCCTTGTGTAACTGTTTTTCTTCTGTTTTTTTCCCTGTCCCCTTTCATTTTCCAGTTATGTCTTAAAAAGCCAAATGATTATAGAAGCTTCTAAGGTGAATTTTCCAGCTGTGACCTTAAAGGAACAAATGGAGAAAGTAAGATATCCACATTAATGGAAAATATTTTTTAAATGCTGATAATTTTGGACATTAATTCAAAAACATTGACACAAATGTGGAGTTTTTAAGTGCCAAAGATTGAGAAAATGCTGCCTTATATGACAATAACTGACTCAACGCACGAGACATGGAACATTTTCTAAGACTCCTAAACTGCAGTACGTACCCAGTTCTAGCTAAATTTTGGCAAAAAGTTTGTTATCCTTTTATCTCTATACCTTGCAAAGAAAAAAAACCCAAGAATCATTTATATAGACTTGGCCTAAGTATTACAACTTGAGTTGTCATTGCTGAAGAATTTAAAAAATAGAATTTTTTTTTAAAGGGATTTTTAAATAGTTATATTTTTAAGTCTGTGTAAGCTCAAAACAGCACGGCAGTATTTGTAGCTCCAGAGACAACTCCAGGGCCTCCCTCCTGTTTTGGTGTTCAAATTGGATGTTCTTATCTGAACCTGAGTAGTTGTTATGTTAGTTAATTGCCTGTCCCTTAGCTCAAATAAAGTTATTGTGTGTAGGAGACAGCCAGCGTACCCAGTATTTATGTGTTTATTTGTTCCTTACTTTTTTGGGGGGTTTGACTTTAGATTTTATTTTCTCTTCTAATGGGCCTTTGACATTTCTTAAGTTTTGTCCTCTTCCAAATCATCTTCCAGTTTCCATAAGATCAGTGTTTTTACAGGTCAAGTGAGGCTAAGATGCAAAAATCTTATCCAGGTAAAACTTCTGAAGTCGAGACATGATTTAATAAAAATACAAGATTGAAGTAAAAATGTGATGGCACTTCATTGCAAACACAAATTATGTGCCTGTAGAGAGTTTGCTTCTTGACTAGAACAAGCTCAAGCATCTGGCCTTTGCTTTTTGAGACATAATGTCCACATGTATTCCTAAGCTAATGATGAAACAGTTTGTCCATATCTTGTCAAAGAAGGTCTCTGACTGTGTGAAAACTTTTAATGAGTTAACTAAGAAAGATCAGATTCATCACAGTAGAACTGCTGTAACTCCATCTCCTTAAATACTATCTCCATTATGTCCCTGGAAGGGCTGATACTGGTACACATTCATCCATCTCCAGTTTGTAGTGCAGCCCTCTGATCTGGGTGCTGGTTTTGTCTATGCTAAACATGCAGTATAGAGATCAAGCCCTCTATATTTTCCCATCTTGAAAGTAAGCTGCTCTTTAGCCACTTAAAGTGGGGTATGGGTCATTCAAAGATCCAGTGTTAGGACTTTTTTTGCTAATTTTAAGACTCTAATTTCTCTTTTTTTCAAGGTGAAAAATAAGCTTGTGGAGTTCAATGGTCGCATAGAATTAGTGATGAAGAAGCTGGAGAAACTGGAACAAAATAATTATGTAACAGAATGGCAAAACTCTTCACCAGATCCAAATGACCTACTGGCAGGATATGCAAGTTAATGCCAACTAATACCCATTTTCAAGAACTGCTGGAGTTGTTTCTGCATCTTTGCTGAGTTTGGTCATTACGATGAAATAATGCACCAGAACGGGTTTGAGTGTTGATCTGTCACTTTGTGTGTGCAAAGAATTGATGATGAAGTGCATCCCTTCAGGGGAACACGTGGAAATCTGACATACTGAAGTTATGCTTGAAGACTGAATAGCTCACCCATGCAGCACGTCGCTCTCTGAGGCCGTGTAACCGTGACTTTGGTTTTTCTAATGACTTCAGGGGGAAAAACAGCCTTTGAAATACTAAAGTCAGATTTCTGGAGCTACAGAAAACAAACTTAACAAGGTGATGATATTCAAGAGCCGCTATTACAAATCGAACATTCTTAGAGACCTAAAGTTCTTGTCCTGCCTTTTAATACAGATACAGTGTTAGTGGCAGCCTTGGTTTAATGGCAGCTAGTTTTTGCTCAAGTGGCTCGTTAGCTACATCTCATATGTGAGCCACTGCTAAATGGACTCCTGAATAGTTTTTAGATTTGCCTGTGTGTGTTGCCTGCAAAACCAGCAGACGAGCATGTCACAGATGGTGCAGTGTTCTTAGTGCACGAGTCTGGATGGCACCGTGCAGGCAGGAACATGAGGTTTTGGATTTCAGTTAAAGGGCAACCCTTGTGGCTGCCAAGTCCGTTGAAGTGCAGCCCCATGGACAGGACCGAGTCAAATTCTGCCAGCTAAGGCTGTGAGAAACTGCCTTGAACAGATTTGAGCATTTCTTTCTGGGACTTGAACTGTGAAACCAAGGAACAGCTTTCTGCACAATCATGGAAGCACTGCTTTCTTGAAGTTACGATTTGTCTGTTGCCTTCAATTGGCCAGTTAAGATGTTTCATAAAAAATACCTAATGGGTACCCATGGTTCATTGGCATTTCTCACTGTTGCAAATTGGTTCTGCTTATTTCCAAACATTTAGAAAATAATTTTACAGAAAAGAAAGCACTACTTACCCTTTGTTACTGGGTCAGAATAACCCTAATTCTTGTTTGTTGGAAGATTAAGGGCCCTTTTCCTCTCCCTTTTGCTGCCTAAAGGGCTAATGTTTTTCCCTAGAGGGATAATGAACTTTATGGAAAGTTTAGTAGTTGTGTCTTGTAGTCTAGAGAGGATTTTAGTTACTTGGTCAGATTAATTCCAGTGATGCAAATAGCCTTCTACTTCCCTATATATGACCAGCAGGTTGCATACCTCATTGCTGCTGCTGCCAGTTCTCCCTGTGTTTTGTCTTATTTGTAAAATAATTCATAATGGGCTTGGAGCAGAGGGGACAAAACTCACTGTAAGGCACCTTAGAGGTTTTAGGTAGGCAGCTGGTACTTAGGCTACTACTGTTATTCACTGTGCTGCTTTTTGTTTGGGAGTTCCGTATGGCCTCAGTTCATCGTGGTAAGCAAAACCATAGAATATCAGCAGTCATTGTGCACGGAGAGGAGGGACTCTCACAAATTCTAATACCACCTCTGTAGTACTTCCTAAGTGACAGTGCTTGTGTTGTTGCATGAGTAAGAATACGTGACTGATAGTGGGACTACTTGCTTTTGCCCTTTCATTCCAGTTTCTGCATTGAGACTGTTTCTTGCTATAGACTTTACGTCCATACTATGAATAATAGTGCTAAATTGTTTTGCTTCATTAGTGTTGATCCCTAAAAGAAAAAGAAAGCTGTCAGTTACATTTTTGTATTATATTTAAAGTGGTGAAGAGGGAACTTCTTAAATAAAAGCTGAAATTCAGAAATTCATATTGTGCAAATCATTGCCAATATCATGTGAGTCCTAGGCCTACTTCTTTTCCTTTGATTAATTTTGCAGAAAGAAAAACATCACTTTATCTTGCTTGGGTCCTGGTTTGTTATGAAGCATTAAAGTAATAGTTCCTCAAATTATATTACTTAGCATGAATTTAAACAAATAATGAGTATGTGCTGGTAAATTTTTAAACTACATTTCTGTAATCTTTGAAACTGGGAAGACCTTCACCAACCACAGAAGAAATTTTTCAGAAATGTAGTCACCAAAACAATAAAAAAAAATATATAAAACATATATAAAACAGTTTTCTGAGGGGCCTCTTACTTTTAGGCAATCAATACAAGCAACAGAGGGTTTCTGCTATCCTCTAAAACAACCCTTGAAGCTCTTAACTGGTAAGTTACGCATCTTAGAATGAGTGGAATAACAATTTTTGTTTAATTGCTGTCTAAGTCAGAAGCTCTTGTGCCTGAAGTCTGCTGGGACAGCTGGCCCCAAAGCAGATATCCAGCATATATGAATTCAGCTCAAGTTGTTAAATTTTGACAAAGCTACAGCAAGTACACCGCAGAAGTGGAGTGTACAGTAAATCGGTTAATTTCTCTTCTGAACAGATGACACATCCAGTTTTAGTGCATTCTCAGCCTGTGCTGCTTTATTGCTAAAAAAATTTGTATACAGGTGCAGAGTTTCCAGGTTCATTTTTAAACAGTTCCTCTTTACAGTGTCAAAAGAATAAAATCTTATCTTGAAATCCTCAAAGATGCATAGATATAAAAGCAAGCTGCCTTTTGGAAAAAACATCAGAATTTGCAGGGAGACATTCTTTCACTGTTACCATGTAAAATATGTGCAATGGGAGTACATAGTTTATAGTCACACCAATAATTTCCGCCACTAATCCATGCAAGAATGCTATCAGAAGTTCAGTGTAAGTATTCTTTAGCCTATTAAGTACTAAGGTAATTTTTAGGAATTTATACCTAATACTTCTCCTTTGCTGTTATATTTTTCAAAAGGAAGGTAACTTCATTGACATCCTGAAGTAGTTTATTCCCCTGGTTATACTGAAGGGAAATACAAAGGATACAATGGCTTACTCATTACAAAAAAAAAATAGTCAACAGACTTAAAAACCATGCATAGTGCTCTAAAGAATTAAGAATGACCATGGTTAACCACTGGGCTGAATCTGTCTTACAAATTGTCTTGTTGCTTGAAGAAGTTGGCTCAAAGACTTTCATTCAGTCTAACTCATGATACCACAGAGTAGTTATCTTTTCTTATAATACTCCTATCTTCATTTGGCAATTCTTAGATATCTAAAAAGAGCATTCATGGGAAAAAACAACTCCCGTTCTAAACCCAAAACACGGTGCTTTATGAATGGTTGGCTATGAAGTATGAACAGGAGTTAACTTGACACACCTTCTCTTCCTCCAAGACACTTCTTTCTATTTAACGGAGGACTGAGCCTCTGTACATGGAGAAGTGTTCTGCACAAGTTAAGCCCACTTACAAAATTAAGCTAAGCTACAAGTATGGAATTCTGCAATAACAAGCTAGTATTCTACATGTTTAATTACAAGTTTAAACTTGGAAAAGTATTAGTGATGTAGGCTATGCTACACATTCTCTTATTTTGAAACTGCCAGCAGAAATTGACTGCATTATCCACTAAGAGACTTGAATTACAGAGAACACACTAATTTACAGAAAGATGGCACCCAAATTCCTTTTTATTTAGTAAGTGAAATAAAGCAAAAAGACAATTGCAACCTCTGTTGCAGAAGATAAAGACCTTCAGTGATCAAATCTCATTTTCTGTTTTTAAAAATCTCTTTAAAGAACTTAAAAAATATACAAGATTACCAGTATTTTCAGGTTCATTCCTGCGGATGCCATTATTGCTGGCTGGTACCAGTATGCTTCAGTACAGCTGCCTATGTGGCTAGAGTTACCTGAAAATACTGTCTATTAAAAAGCTATTCAACACCTGAAAAATATGTACTGTGCTTATTAATTTCAGTCTTCTCCAAATAATTTCTCTCACCACACTCCAGCTTACTACCTACTGTCTGGCAAATACTACACTCAATTTGAGTCTGTGGATTCTGTTGTTTGTTGGCTTGGGTTTTGGGGTGATCTTTTTGTGTTCTGTGGGTTTGGTTTTTTTTCCTTTCCCACCAGTCGCTCCCCGTGCACCATGTAAGAAACTCTGCACCCTTTTCCTTGCTACAGCTGCAGCAGGTGAGAAACCTCATCTCGCCTCTAAACATGCTTAGTTCATGCCCTGCTTTTTACATGCTCAGGACAGTGATATGAACCAGACAAGAAGTTATAAAGGCGAGTTCTGCTGATCCTGGTTCCTGATTTACAGTTTTGGTGCCATGCTTCTGTCCCTATCTATACATTCTGCCCCCTTCTCTACAGAGGCAGCACATTCTCTAAAAAAACCCGAAATTTGAGAATCAAAGCAGGAAGTTCAAGCTATTGGTATATTAATTCCTATTGCTTCATTATGTATAAATGCATATCTCAATTTACTGGTAATAACTACATTACACTAGACATTTTGAATCATGCATAATTAGAATACTAGCGCTAAGATTTGGTTTGTGGGCCTGTGCCGCGTTCCTTCAGTTTCTCCATGCAGTTCTTCATGCCTAAAGCATTACAAACTACCTGCCTTTTATTTGACCTGCAAACACGCTCATTTGGAGGGGAAGTGGAGAGAAGCAGACAGGATCTACATAGGACACACTGAACAGAAAGTTACCTTCTACCTTTAACTTTAGATGGGGTAAAGTCTTGGGAATCTGTCTATATTATAACCCAGTACACAGGCTCAGAGACAGAAACACGCTCTGCTGACATCATGAACACTGACACTCTCGAAAACGCAGGAGGAAGTGCAGAGACTGAAAGGGAACAGACATCAGAATCCATGGTTAGTGTTCTGCACTGTTGAATAAGACACCCTGGTTCAACTGTTGGCTTTTGTGTGCCAGTCAAGTGCTACAGGGGGAAAACGCTGGATCGTTCCGTGAAAGAAATCCAGTGGAATCTAACTTGAGCTGCCATTCTGCAGCTCTGTACCTGACCTGCAAGCAGTATTATTCATTTTGGAGGAAGACCAGCCAGTTTCCTAAGGATGCAAGAAGCAGTAATTTCTATGATTACTTATACATCAAAAATTGTTCTGTCTTCAATATTTTTTCCTTTTCTGCCCAAAAAAACCAGACTTCCAGCTCTTGACAATGTAATCCTCGTGTAAAGTGTCAGTGTCCTCAAGCTCAGTACAGTTTCTTCTCACTCACAATCAAGAAGTCTTTGCAAGATTTTCTCTTTTCTCCTAAATTTGACAATTACCCTCAGTCTCAGAAGGTACAATTCCCAACACAAGTACTGGCTAGATCTTCTGCAGCAGCACTACTGGATATACAAACAGCATGTATTTGTATCATCTGGGTTTAGTACTGCTAAAGGAGGCATGTCCATACTGGTCATTACACCTTTAACATCCCACACCAAGTGTGGTAGCACCTAACACTTCCACTTAGGTTTAGAAGCTGTTAAATCAAGGAGGTCGAAGCAAAAGTCATGCCATAGTACAAGAGCTGAAAGGCAAAGGGATTCCTTTTGTTGCTGTGAATAGTAATTTCTAGTCTAGTAGCCCACAGAATCCAGATCATTACAAAAAGCCTGAAATGGGAAGTATATGCAGATAGCTTGCCTGGCTACATCAGTCTTTATTTCCTCCCCTCTTTTGTGAGTGGATATATCCTTGAAGAATTCTGTTCAGCCACAAAGTTCATACTTCTGAAGCATGAACATAACTTTGTTTTCATTATAATTTCATTATTATGTAAGTGTACTTGCTGACCACAGACCAGGGTAAATTCATAATTTCTCTAATGTAATCAGAGAGCAATCAAATTAAGGTCCCCTATGGCCAGCTTCCAATTTTATCAGAAATTCAATAGTTGGAATTTAAGCTGATTACAGCCTTTCAGATCAATTAGCTTTTCATATGCATATTACATATTAGCCAACACTTAATTTAGACATTCTCACACTTACCCTGTTACTTTATACTGTAAAAATGCTCATAGCCCTCACAGTTCCATTATCAATTTATGAAGAGCCAAAGTGCTTCACCCCCATGCTTTAAAAACACAAGAAGCTTTCATTAAGCTGTAAGTCACAGTATAAATCACTTCAGCTTTCCAGAAGAAATCCAGCCAGACTGATCTAAACCTGTGATCAAATAATTCTGCTCAGAATACATTACTATCTGTTGGGGCATACTGTGTCTATATAGACTAGGTATCTACACTGAAAAGTGTCAACCAGGAACAGTTTAGAACTCCTGTGGCTCTTTTATGCAACCCTTTGATAGCAAATAATTCGTTGGGTGCAGATCTACAGAGGCTTCACAGTACTTTCCTCTGCAAAACTTCAGGCATCAACTGAAATCAACTATGGTCTGAAACAGTGTTTAGCAAAGTAGAAATTATTTTCTGCTGTAACATCTTTAGAATTCTACAGTTGTGCTTGGCATGTACAAATGTTCTGAGTGTCAAGTGCTCTCAAATTTTTTTAAATTTATTTTTATTTCTTTAAAGACTATCTCAGATTGGTCTTTATAAACAAAGAAAAAAGAAAGTATTCCCCACAACAAAAGCTTCTAATTTTAGAATCAGGTTCTCTTCACAGTACACTATTTGGAAAGGTTTAGTTTCTCAGAAACAGAGCAAGTGCTAGGCTACAGAAAAAAAAAATATTACAGGGAAACTTCAGCTATCCTTTCAAAAAGAACTGTCTGTCCTTCCCCCAGCACTCACTGACAGTGCTTCAAACATGTGGCAAAGCTAATTTTTCTTTTTTTAATATATATATCAAGTTCATTAACAGTGTATTCAAGTGCCAAATTCCCTCCAATGAGAGGAACTAAGAAGAATTCACCCTTCTTCTCGGGAAGACTCTTCACACAACTCCCTGCAGCACAGAGCGCCACAAACTTATTTGGTTATTACCCACTTACCCTACTGTACAGTCTTGCTAATGCAAGTTATTTACTATCACATGCAAAACAGTTATTGCTACTAAAGTTCTATTTTCTTATTAAATCATCTTATGGCTTTGTTTGCATCAGGGATTCTTCCCCCTACATACTGTGCTATTTGCATTCCAGTTTCAGAGGTATTTTTCAATTGATTCTCCCAAGCACTAAACTACTTTATTCAATGGTACAGCTACGTCCATTTAGAATCGAACCTGACTCTTAGCACAGGTCCCCCAGAGCTCTGCTGTAAATGGCCCACCTGTCCGATTTTCTCAGAAATTTATTAGATGCAGAGGGTTGTTTGGTTGGTTTTGTTGGGGTTTTTTTTCCCTGTTACATACATTAACTCTGCCTGGATTACTGTCATTGCACGGAAGTACATGCTTCTTGATTAATTACTTTAAAGATATATCGTACCAAAATTACAAAACCAAGCTACCCATTCCCTCCCTCCCCCCTAATGGCCATTTACAGGCAGGTCTCAGGAAAAAAAGATGCAGTATCCTCTCTAAGCTGAAAGAGAGAAATGGGTGAAGAGCAGCACTGGCACCAAATAAAAGACTTATTCCTAGGAAATCAGAGAATGCCATCCACAGAGCAATGCACATCTCAAGAATCATACCAGTCTCCTATTTGACCAGTCCAAGCTGCCCACTGAGCGCTAAATCATTTTCACTTCCCCGGTCTAAACTTTCCTTCTGAAAAAAGCAGAGGGAGAGACAGAAATCATCAAAATTGAGCTTAGAGCTGGAAAGCAAAACTGGAAGTTACCTAAAATACAAGATATTGAATTCTCAATAATACAGGGGTGGGGAATCTCTGATCCATTGGCTAGAGACAGCCTGCTGCACAGATACAGTCTGCAACATCATTTTTCAACAGCCTTTGACCTTATCATATTCTCTCTTATTAAGATGTATGTAAACGCAGGATCCACCAAAGTTATTTTAAGATTCGATAGGACTTCAGCCAAAAAAGGTTCCCCATTCCTGCAATAATGGATAAAAGTCTTCTATGCATAATTAGCACATCACATTTTGCAACTATTAACTTATCACACAATGAGGGTAATGTTTCACTAGCTATAATAATCATATAGTCAGATCTGAAAAAAGATTACTTGACAGACTTTGTAAACGATCTAAGGTAACAGAGATGTGTACAGAATGCACACAAACTCCTTAGCATATTCATACTTTTTTGAGTATATATCACAGGATGGGTAATAAATGGTTCAATAAAATTGAAAATGAAGAAAACACCAGCAAAGATTAAAAAGAAAAGAATCCCACTGATAGAGATGAGAATTACGGATGCTTGCATACTCTAGCTTACTATTGCAGTTGGACAGACAGACAAATATCAAAAAGTCAACTATGATTCTATGAAGCTCATTAAGTGAATGAGTTCCATTTCTAAGGATAGCATTGCCATTGTCAAAGGGAGGATACTGCATGTTTAGACCATGTTTGTGACATTTCTATTGTATCCTTTCTAGTGTTAATTACATTATCATCACTGTTTACTAATAAATTTGTCACTCTGAAATTGTAAAAATACTACTAGGCTCATGCACTGATCCTAACATGGCACTACAGTTTGCTACAAAGCACTAATGCTTATGGAACTATACACATCTCAAAATGGAAGACATTGGTGATTTTGTTGTTTTCAAACAACTTGTAACATCATTTTGTCCACAAGTATTAAAATATATATATGTATATATATATATGATCTATTGCACATGCCCCTTTTTTTTGTAATCTTTCACATGGGAAGATTTCCAACCAACATAAAGAAAAAGCGGAGCAAGAAACAGTAAGTGAGATGAAGCAGCATTTCCTAACACAGCAGTTCTTTAAAGGTGCTGGCCAGGAAGGTACAGCAATGGGGGTCTTCTGGGCATGCACTATTGGAGTATTACTTCTGGGAAAGCCACAGATCCTTAACCTAATAAAATCCCGATGTTCTAAAATTAAACTTGAAAACTAATGCTGCTATGCTGTCATGAATAGGAGTCAAGAAAAAAATCATTAATTCCACTTTTTTTCTTACAATGCGGGGTTACAGAATATTGAGGATTATTCCTACAGAGAAGGAAATTAAAGATCTTAGAGTATCAGCACTCTTGTCAGACAAATTCATAATTTTTGTACATGTCCACAGAAAACAAAAATACCTTCCTGTTGCTCATGTATTTTGTCATCAAGCTATGCAAGAAACAACTGCTATCTCTAACATCAGAAGGGTAAGTATGGGCAGTAGGAAGAAAAGAAAATTCCCAGATCTAAAATCAGACATTTCTTATACCACATACTTCCCAACCTCGTGTAATCCTATGACATTGACAGTATTTTCCATCACTTAGAGATGGATCCTGCTTCTACAGACATCTCCATTAAATCCTATTGGCTTCAACGTAAGGAGGCCCTAAAAGGAAGCGTGCTTTTCTAGTTGCCTCCAATGCCAGAAAGTTCAGACCATATTCAGCAAAGAAATCTTAAGTTCTTAAAAGAAGTCAGGCCAAGCTGGTGGTGCCTCATCAAGATCAATGTTAACTCTTATCACACAGCTCACCACAATGTTACACACAATTTTAGAGCACCTCTCTGCTCATTACAGTTGGCATTACTTTTATACACAGCGTCCTGCCCAGCACTCTTAAGCTTATGTGACTGCTCTTTGCTTCATGGAAACAAAAAAGGGGTAAAGCTGTCATTAAATCTTATTGTTACAAAAGAAGTCTAAACACAGACATTACTTTGAGGATTAGGATCAACATCAGTACTTGTCCTCACTCTGCTATGGAACTTGGTCCCATAAAATGTCACCACATTCTAGATATTAGAATGCTGCCCTGGCAATCTATCACTAAGATTTAAGAAGGATTTCAGTTGTTTGCTTTTTCAGCCATTTTCAGGCTGTCTGGCTCTCTCCAGCAGTTTTCTAAAAGGAAAAACAGACAAAAACAAGAAATCTATAACTCCTCCCCAACCATTTTAGTATCTCCCATATTTTAAGCTAGCAAGTCACATTTTCTAAATCACAAGCTTGTTATAAGGTGCAGTAAGAAGAGTTTCAGATTCGAGGTGGAATATAATACATATCCCAGTTCTGGTAGTTTTTTGCCAAAAATCTTATTTGTTATAGATAATCCCATAGCAGGGAGCACACAAACAATATATACTTCCATCTCAGAATGACAGAAAACATCCTATATAATCACGAATTATGTAGACAAAGAATCTTGTGTAAACATAAGAACAACCAGATTGTGCCTTAGTTTGGGAAGGAATAAGAAGAGCCAGAAAAAGGACTGTACTAATTATTTCTGCTCTCAACTCACCCCTCTTACGTGGCTAACATTCCATTCTCTTGGGCCTATTTCTACCTAGATGATGGAAATATACAGGTCCTCTCAGTTCTCAGTCATGAAAGAATCAAAAAGCTGACTCCATCAGCAGTAGGAAAAGCTGAAATTGTGTCGAGGAAGCCAGGTGCATAAACTGCAACTTTACAGCTCTGGTCTCTTCCATCCCATCAGAAGATAATTTCTACGATAAAAAAGTTCTGCCCATCATCTCTTCTACTGTAGAATGGTCTTGTTCCTTTTGATGCTAAGGATTCATAAAAAGCCAAAGGAAAGGAATGATTTAATGCAAACCTAGTCATTATCCTGTTACCCCAGAAGCCTTCAAAGCTTACTTTTTCTTTGCTAAAAATGAAATGGTGCAGAGTAATTTCTTCTTCAGGTGAAAGCTCTTCATATCCTGCACTTACATAGGTTCACACATGCAAATATACATTTTGATCACAAACTGGGATACACAGTATAGACAAGGTGATTCTGCATTTGTTCTTGTGCATTAGCTGCTTTATGTGAGTTGACACCTATCTACAAAGTCAAGCCTGGACCTGGACTAGAAAATACCTGTATGAGATGACCCTAGTTGTTTGATAAGTTTCTTCCTCATGTCAGAGAAGAGAACGTTCTGGTTTTCCTGCTGCAACTTTTCATATATATCAGGTCAGTCTGACACAGCAATGCATGCAGACACTTTATCTGCTAGAAATTCCAATTTGACACAGGAAAGTACTTAACCTTCCTAAAATTAAGAAGGAAATATCAGTGAAAAACACCAGCTTCCAGTTGCATCTGATTACAAAGTATTTTTCATTTTAAAACAGAACGCAGAAAGCTGAATGAAGAGCTGGCACAGAAGACATTTTTTCAGAAAACAAATGCTGATTTCTGTTACTCTGCTTTTGAGTTTTGATAAAACAGTGGGCTCCTTCTGTGAGGGAAGTCATCTGGTGAATCAAATGTTTGGTGACGATTCAAACAGGAAGCAGACAGATCTTTGTTCGTTCAGCTCCATGGAAGTGAAGGACGGATTTTGCTTGCTAGAAGAGAAACATTTTATAGCCTCTGAGCAAGTAAGAGGACCACTTTCTTGAATGTCAGGAGAGGATCTGGAATCTCAAATTAAAAAAGCAGGAAAGGTAGTTTAGGAACCAGAATTAAATACATTGAACATTAAAATGCCCACCAGTTCACTACTTTAAAAGCCTGACTCTAATGGATAAAATTATCTGGTTTCACAAATTGCAGTAATCCCTTGGCCAGTAAGATTTTATATCTAACTTTAGACGTCCATAAGTTGGCTAAGGAAATACTTCAGAAATGCTGAACTATACACTTACTCAGAAGCGATGCATCTAAAAATACACCACTGTTAATCAGCTGTGGGGTTTCAACTGTGTCTCCAACACAGAGCGTGACAATGACAAGGTAGCAGCAGAGCGCACATGGCAGAGAGAGAGTCCTCTGCTCTAGCAGGTCACAGTTCAGAGACGTCATAAACTACCACCTAACTAATTATGAAACTGTCAGTGCTGTAGAGGAAAAGAGCACTTACAACAGTTTTAAGATCACATACATTAAGTTCTTACTTTTACTCATTTCTCCTCACTTATCCACAGCACAGACAAATTTCAGTAACTCATCTTGTCACAGATCTCCTGGCCTTCCATCAGTGACACTCAGCTGGTATTACCTAATCAGAGCAGCTGTTAAGACACGATATTTTTGCATTAAGTTGGAAGCTAGCATGGGTGCTCTCCTGCACAGCTAGTGCCAGAAGTGTTTATTACCATTCTCCTGCGCTAAAATAAGAGATGCGAAATAGAGAAAAAAAAGGAAAAACAAAAATTAAAAAAAAAAAAATCTTTCTCATCTACAAGAACATGAGAATAACTAACCTCTTCCTCTCTTTTCCCTGTCTGTATTTATCTTATTTTAATTACCTTAACCATTCGGTTGATCAAGTTCAGAAATAGTCTTCCAGGGACAATTTTCAGCTCCTGTGTTAGAAGCAGTGAGTAGACCATGAAAATGGAAATATAGTACATGTCACTATTGGTATCTCTTGAGTCACTCAAATATTTCAGTTGATCGTTGGGTTGACCATCCACACTCAGACTGTTGGGAAAGTCTTATTCTTATGAAGATGTGGAAAAACAGACCTGGAGAGACGCAATAAAACATGTCAAAGGTTTGTGACAGAGCTGAGAACAGAATATAGCCCTCTGTTGCACACCTTAACTACCAGAATACCTTTATTTTATTCACTGGGAAAAAATAAATCAAAACTACAGAAGTTTATTGTAGTCCTTAGAAATTTTAAATGTACTTTTTTCTATTTGATAATTTACATTTGGTTATTTTATCATTCTTCCAATCCTACCATTTAACAAATAACACTTTTAAGAGAACTATTCCAAGTTAATACAATGACACAATTTGTCTTAGCAGAGCAAGTGACATCACAGGACAGGGATTTCACAACTTTCAAAGCATTTATTCTTGTTAGAATATATAACAGTCAAATCAATGTTTCTTTAAGGCGAAGCCTAAGCTGAAAGCTGACACTGTAGAAACATTCTAGTTCTCTGAAAGCATGCTACAAAAAATTAAAATCTCAATGACAGATTTCTTTGGTCATGGAAAAGTGAACTAAATTAGCTGACAAACTTGATAAGTTTAGTACCTTATATTTAGTACATAAATAACCATACAATTGTACTCACCATTATTTCTGATCATTCCACATCTTCTTCGGTGAGCTTAGAGAGAAAGAGATAATAAACAAAATCAAATTTGCATCAAGGAAGCTACTCAGATCATACATAATTATCTGCACAAGACACAAAAGATCACCTGTACCTTCCACGAACCAGTTAACATTTTTAAACTTCCTACATAAAACATGCTGATGTTATTTTTCAAATTATCAGATGCACCCCCTCCTTTAGTTTAAATCAAGCAAATTAGACCCAAGTGTGGAAGACCCAGAACACACAAACTTTCACTAGGAGCAGGGACACATTTCAGTTTCATGGGAGCTGAGATGGACACATATTCAATCTCCAGTAAGGCAAGAAACTCTTTCACATTAGTAACAAACTACTGTAGTGAGGATGCAGAGCTGACAACCTAACTGGAAGAATAAGGGATTGCTATAAGCAGAACTATCTCATCACACAAAAATTAAATTATTCAAAATTCCCAGTATCCTCAGCAAAGTATTATTAGCTTCCACACTTCTGCACAACACAGCATTTCTACAAGCACCACACACCTGGACCTTCAGAAAATCCCCAGTCATCAGACAATCCCTATTTCAGGGTAGTTACTCCATTCCCATCTTGTCAGTTCTGACCCTTCCTACTCAAATTTTCCCTCAAGAACCAGCCAAGCACTATGTGAGTTTGAGAGACTGAGGAACCAACAGCAAATGCTTCATAAAAGAATTAACTTGAAAAGGAGCAGTTACCAGGAGCTCTCCTAAACTGCCTTGTCAGAATAGAAACCACATAATAGAAACCAATCCAATCTTTGAAAAGCTGGGTCTTCTTTCACTTATTCTAAAACTATGAATTAACTAAACACTAAACTAAGTCTTATTAAAAGAAGAAAGCAGCTGGTGACATTTAAAGCAACTCAAGCAAAGGAATGGTTCATCCAACACTGAAAAATTCAGTTAGCTTTAACCTACTTTTTTTAATTTTAACAAGTTCATTGACTTTGAATGCCCCAGTTTTTAACTACTCTGCTTGATACACTTTCTAGCTGACTTTCATCAGCTAGATTACGTGAGCACAGAGTTCACAGCAGTCCAACAGTACTTGCAAATGCAACTGGATACACATCAAGGTTACTGAAAATTAGCAGGCACTGACACTGATGGTGACACTATCAACTCTTCAGATAAAAGCTAGTGGACATTACAAAGAAAAAAAATACTATTGTTCTTGTTTCATACCTTACTGAACATACAATCAATTGATGTGGAGCAAGAAATAACTGTGAAAGCTCAACACTGCCTACACGACTCCTTCTTCATTAAGAATTCAGAAAATATTATTTCTATTAAGTCTTGACCTATTGCCCATTCATTTTTTTGCTCCACCATAACTAAAGATTAGTTTTCATGAACTTTAAATCTCACATTCAGATAGGTGCCTGTATCCAAGAAGTTCGCTAACTTCAGGAATTCCAAAGCCAGAGATGAAGAAATATCTCACAAATAAATTTACTAGCAAAATTGCATTATTTTGCAATAATATTCTCATATATGTTACATATATATTGCAATTCTTCTCATATATATTAACATACTCTATTACCAATCCACCAGTGGGGCAAAAAAGACCCCGAAAAGTTGGTGTTCTGACATAATGTGCACACTGGAATTGGAAACTATACCAAAATAATAGTGTACAGCTATACAACCAACTTTTACTCCACCCCCCATGCTCTGTTTTAAGGTACAACAAAAACTCATATCCACCAGATCTGGCTTTCCAAAATACAATCTTCGCCTCTCACACAGACACAAATGCTCCAGGAGATAAGCAGAATTAAAAGGACTCAGAAGGCGATTCCTATTCTCTTGCCTAGAGCCTGAGAAGTATGAGGAACTGAGGAAGTAAAGATCTAGAAACAGGTTTACATACAAAGACCAAAACACAAAAAATTGAAAATATAGTGGAGACCTATGGAGATAGGGAAAGCGAAATTAGCCCTACACATCACAAGTCCACTAAGGTATTTCCTATGGCTTAAAAACTGCCAAATTTAACCCAGAAAGTGGACAATGACAAATGCTTAAATTATAAACACAAAATACAATAGAAAGTAGCTTACAGTCTTAGCTGCCTTCATGCTCTTTTTGCTTTCTAGGCAACTTTGAAACTGCATCTAAATCCAAGCTACAAGGCAAGAGTGAGAACTTGTAAGACAAAGTCTAAGACTGGTGTGACTGGAGAAAGAATGGGAGTGCCTGAGTGTGGAGGCACCAAATGGAACACTGAGCAGGAACTGGGCTCTAAGAGGCTTATGATAGCAGCACCCAGGTTAGCAGGTCACATCCCCCTGCCACTTCAGAAGACACCCAGATCTGGAGACAAAGAACACTGATAATCCACAGAGTCAGGACAATGAAGAGACATAGGCCAATGACACCTCCAAAAGGGTACACGAAGGCACATCTGAAGCCTAGAATGGTTGCCAGCCTAGGAAGAGGCCAGGACAGTAAGGACCTGTCAGCTGATGTCCCTTGTCAACACAGACTGCCAGTTTGTTGGATCCATAGCACCCTGCCATGGTGCTTGGCTGCTGTAGACATCTCAGGCACCGCACACATTCTGCCTGAATTTTTTGTTTCACTCTGTATTTTTAAATAAAATCCCTTTCCACTTCTACCAGGTTTTCAATGCACATCTACTACATTGCTGGTACAATATTGTAACAGTATTTCCTACTGCAGCACAGAAAACAGGGAAAACTGCTTAAAGATGAGCTTTCAATTCCATGATACATACACTGTAGGAATGTGCTCTAGGAATACTGTTGAGGCAAGAAACAACCCTTCTTCCACATTCTGTTTTAGAAAAATCCTTTTTTTTTTTTAATCCTCCAAAGACTGTGCAAGCCTTGCTTTTTGCTCTCACATAACCTCTGGCATGTCAGGACTGGTTTCAAACACTGCTCCTTTTCTAGTTTTTAAGAATGAACGTGGGAGGTGCTCAAGTGATACTCCAGACTCTTCACATACTCTGCTGGGATTTTTTAGCTTTGGCTGGCCCACGACTTTTGACACCCCTGAATAAGAGGTGGCCATCATGAGATGCATAGCCTGTTCATGCAAATTTCCACACTGCAGACTCACAGCACTGTGGGCAAGATTGTAAAGCAATGCATATTGATTTGACATATACCAGAGCAACAGGAAATTCTGATTTTATTTTTTTAAGATACTACTTCTCACAGCTCTTGTGCATTGAAAGCAATTACGAATAAATATTAATCCAAATCAATTTCTTACTGCTAAAGTAGTGTACAACTTCACACAAAAGCAAGCTGATTGCTTATTATTCTTTTAATGATAATATAAAGCAGAATTATTTTTATACGTAGTATGCCGAAGACAAATCCCCTGGCATATTTTAAATATTCACACAAAGACGTGTAAGTAGGAATATTCATCAGTAGCAGCACACTGTGCCTTAACATTACGTCGCTCCTAAGCTACTATTACTGTTACTACATGAGTAATGTAGCACATGAAAATCAGTAAAATGTTCCTTAGGAAATTTTTCTCCTAAGTAGCTACTGCTTGCAGAACTAATTCTGACAGACGTGCTTATATTTCTTTTGAGTTATTTCACCAGTTAGAAACAGCTAATTCATTATTAGATTATGTGTGCTAACACACCATGTCCCCACAAAATCTACAGCTGTACTTCTCATTTAACCACTTCAACTTTTTTCTTTTACCTGACATGCAGATTGAAAATGAAGTCACAATTCTATCACGAACTCGAGATTTTAAGAACTGTTATCAAATACAGAACACAAGGAATCTCATGCTAGTGACACTAATTCTTTTGTTTTCACTAAGAACTGTTGATTCCGCCCCCCCTGTTTTTTTTCCGAATTTAAACTAAGTACCATTCTCTAGTACAAAATGCCACGAACAATTTTGAAGAATTCAGGGCATACCTGGCCTGCATGGTACTAACCTGAAAAGAAGAGATAGTGGGTTTAGCAATAGTTTCATCTGTTTCATGGTGTCTTAAATTCTTTTTACCTTATTATCAACGATCACATGAATTTGTAAGGCTAAACCAAATTCCACTATAATCTCTCCACTTTCCATAGAACTTGTTCTGCAGGGTAGATTATTTGTATGGTCTGGTTTTGTCAAACAACTCGGAAGCCATCCCCTTTGTGCACTCCTGTGTCAGCACTACAGACATCATAAAAGGATATAACCATTCAGATTAACAGAATTCATCCAGCCCACAGATCGCATGAATAATAACGATAACAGCAGCGTAGCTATATCCAGTGTTATGCTTGCAGCCAGAGATGTAAAGCCTCATTTCAGATTATACATTTCGGTTTCCCTTCCCCACGTCGCTGCCAGCCCTAGCTGTCCCCAGCCGGCTGCGGGGTATGGCTGTGCAGGGAACAGGCTCTCCCGCTCGGCCATCTGCTGCAGCCCGGCGCTGGAGCTGCAGATCGCCCTCGTCCCCAGCTCCGAAGTTGCTCGGACTTTTCAGGGCGCCGGGTGGGTCGGACCGGCCCGGTTCCGGCTCCGGTCCGTCCCCACACGGACACCGTCCCGCTCCTCGTTCAGGGCCGGCGCGGCGAGGGCGGCCAGCCGCTCCCGCCGCTCCGGCCCGGCGCCGCGGGAACGAGCCCGGGCCCAGCCCAACCACGGGGCGGGACGGGGAGGCGGGTGCGCGGGCGCCCCGTCCCAGCCCAATCAGGGATCCGGCACCAGGCTCCGGGCTGGACGCGGCCGCTTCTCCCGCCGCACTCACCTGACCGCGGCCGAGGCCGCGGGGCCGCGGCCGGCCCGGCCCCTCCGCCTCCTCCGCCCCTCACTCCGCCATCTTCCCCTCCTTCCCCCGGCCTCCCGGCGGGGGCTCGCTGCGCCCGGGCCCGCCCACTCGGCCGCGAGCCTATTGGGTGCCGTGCCTATGCATCAGCCGTCCGGTTCTGGCGGCGATTGGCCAGCAGCGCCGCCCATCACGGAGGCTGCCCTCCCGCCTCCAAGGCGGCCCTCTCTGATTGGCCCGGGAGGGCACAGGCAAGGGATTGGCTCGAGCGGCGCGAGCGGGACTGGCCCGGGGCGAGTCCTCCGGTGACCTCCCCGGGGATTTAAAGGGGCCGCTCCGGAAGGGCGGCAAGGGGGGGGTCTGGAATACCCGCCCGGCACCATCCGGTCGGGAAGGGAAGGGGGAACGTGGGGTCCCGGTCCAGCGGCCCTGCAGCACCTGCTGAGCTCACCGAGCATCGTGGTTGCCCCGAAAGGCGGCCTTCAGTCATTCTCCCTTCAGTCATTCTGCCGGGTTTGTGTCATCCGCAAAAAAAAATTATTAGCAGCGGTAATTTTGCAGTTCAAGCTGACGGGTGGATGTATTGAAGAGTGTGAAGAGGAGTACTTACCCATTCAGAAAACTCTAGAGAAACACCCCCGTCTCACCGTGATTCATCACAGATTACTACAAGCCATTTCGCAGAAATCTTAACACGTGTGTTAAACATTTAACACACACTTTTCTACCGCGTCACCTTCTAGAGCAGACAGAAATGAAACACTTCTGCCAACTTAAATATTATATCCACATTCTATTTACAACCAAAGCTGTAGTTTCAAAGAACCAAAAGCAGGCTTTTATGTTCCATTGTAAAGTTACAGAAACTAACATAATTTTTACTCCTGCTCTTCATGAGTAAAATTCTGTATTTGAATTCTTTTGCCCAGAGTTGTTGCCAAGCTAAGGGGCCTACAGGTTTCAGTATTGATTAGATATCAAACCTATTTCTGCTTTCTACAGTCTTCACAATACTCTGGTAACTGGTTGCAATCACATATTTCTGCAGTCAACCATCCAGACAGTCTCAACATAAACTCATGGCTGCAGATTTGAAAACAGACTTTCTCTCAGTAGACTGGAGAATGGTTCATCTGTATTTAAAATCCTATCCCTTGTACTACTTTTTCAAAAGACAAAGATGAAATATTAAGTAGCTTTGCCTCTGAGCTGCCAAACTTATCCCTCTTCCACACTTTCAAGATGACCTGTTCTCAAGACAAAATACTTCTATAAGCAACCAGGTATTCTAAAAATACTACTTTTGTGGAAATCTGCTTGTATCTGTACACCTTAGTTTTGAACAAGTTTAAATTTAACTAATTTAAGATCTCAGGTCTCTAAAACTCCTCTCACTGTCTACCATCTTTTAAACTAGATGTTACGTATACAGAATATTGAGTAGGATAGTTGCTTACATGTGATTTATTCTGCTAATGGCAAAGCTAGATTCTGATAGTTGGGGGTCTTTTTGTTTATTGCAGGAAGGTTGGTTGTTCTTTGATTGATTGTGGTTTGGGGTTTTTTTTGCAGGGCATCTCTTAGATCATTTGTATTCACCTTCAAGCACATTAGCAAAAGTATCTGACATTGGAGGTGGGAGCTTGTAAGAACAGATGTCACAAACCAGCCCTGCATGTCCTCTTCTGGAGCTCATGTTTGCACTGGTTTCTGCCAGCAGAATAAAGGATTATCAATACTCTGAAAACAAGTTCAGTTATAAGAAACTGATCTGTAAGGCCTGCTAGCACCATTCTTACTGGTATTTAGCTTTTCCAGTAATTAAAGGATAGTTGGTTGCCATACAGGAATAGTTGGGGATTGGTTTGGTTTTGGTTTATACAGTGGAAGGTTTATTTATGGATTGATAAATACAATATCCAGTCTCACTGGGACAATAAGGCACAACTGCAGGTTACAACTATAGAGCCAGAAGAGAGCAACACCTACTTCTAAGCAAATCACAAAGCCTACAAGCACTTTTTACTTTTCAATCCATTAGCATTGTTACATTTGTATTTCACATGAGGTGGTTATAAATGTATAATGTTTCTTTCTCACACAGAGTAGAGGCTTTCAATTTACATTTCTTTTTGGAACTGTGCTGCACTCTGCAAAACTATGAAGTGCAACATTTTACTTTTGAATTCCTTAATTTAAAACAAATCAAAAATCCTTCAGAGACTTCCATGTTATCCTTCAACAAAAGTGATGATTAAAGGAAATGAGAAAAAGGAAATGCACGTTTGAGAGTTGAGACTGGTAAGTATTTATAGAAACGTTAACACATGACAGAGAAGCAGTTATAACACCGATTCTTCAATAAAGAAGCTCCCAGGGTTTTTTGGTTTTATTGGAAGGAGCCCCCACATTGTGGAATGCCCCAGCTGAACTACACAAGATCATTTGTCAATCTAGCCACAGTAAATTGTTACTATTGAACCTTCAAGGATTCCAATCTCTTTAATTTATCAGCATTATAGTAACAGTATTAATCATCTTACACTTGCAAAGAGATTTGTATAGAAATACATGGTGAAATATCTGGGATAATATGAACTTTCCCAAATTGTATTCTTATGCCAGAGCTTTCTTAAATACAGCTACCATCCTCAACATAAATATAACAGACTGGGACTTTCATACTGGAAAATATAAATAATTACTCATTATGCAGGCCACTGTAACTGAGGAAAAAAAACCCCATGAAATCAGTTTCATGACTTCATGTTTCATTACACTATTACCAGGGGCAGTTACAGAACTACAAATCCACATTTTGGCATGACTGGTTTTCTTGCATTTTGTATACTGGTAAACAAATTTACACTTTCAGAAGCAAAACCACCCTGATGAGGGGAGAGATCCTAGATGAAAACAATCTGGAGAGGACACTTCATGGTCCGCTGGCTATCAAGCCTGCAAGCTACGCAAAGGAAAGAAACAAGTTTCTGCCTCTGCTACTTGAACAGTTCAAGTGACTTAGTGCAGAATTCCTATTCCTTTTAAGAACATCACAGCCTGTCCCCACCATAGATTCTACTATTGTCCCTGTGAATTCGTTCCACAAAGAACAAAATCTATTCACATTAAAGTACTCAAAGCTATCATCATGCATCTGTGCTAGTTGTACAATGAAGCCATAGTAATTGAGAAGTTCTCCAGTAAAAGGCAGATTTAGAAGCAGTGAAGAAACAAATCTGCATATAAAGAGCCAAGTAGGAAAGGGGCAAAAAAACCATTTAAAAAAAGGCAGCTGTAATGTGGCAAAAGTGAATCATTATCAATGCACCTAGTATTTGAGTAGATGCTTGTCTCCGAAATGTCTCAGAGGGCACTTCTGTGGCATGTTCCCGTTTTTCCATTCTCAGATTCAGAGCTCAGAAGAATCAGTTTGTAGATTAAACAGTAGTGTATAAGGAGAGACATTTTACTGAAACAGTAGTGCAGAAGGAGACAAGAGAAAGGGCAAAAAACCCAGGATGGACAACATTAAAAAAAGCTCCTTTTCCAAGTTGCATGGCAGCCATTTCCCTTTCTTCCTGTTGCACAGGGAATGTTCGCATTGGTAGAACAAATCAGGGAGGGGTTGGAGATGTATATGCACCAGTAGCAATGCTCTGGGGTATGGTGCTAAGGAGAAAATGAAGTTCTATTCATTACATAGTTGGAGTAGAAAGGAATAGGTTCTCCATCCATCAGTGAAGAAATCGAATGCTCATTTTCTGCTCTACATCCACCTTCTCCAAAACCTGCAATAAAATTGAGAGACAGTTACTTAAGTTACTGGACATCTCTCCTACCAGGTTTCTTATTCTAATATTGAGGAAATGGGCAGGAACATGGGACGTCTCCAATTCAGCATGCCAGTCCTTCATCCAGATAGAGACTGCTGTTTCTCATTGTGGGCTAAAGTCCTTCCAAGGGAAGGAACTTCAGCCATCAAAGCCGCAAGGCTGTCAGTCAAAATGTAACTAATGCGGTTTCAGTCTGCCAACAGCACAGAAAGGCCGGGACTTCCAAAACTAGATCGTGTGGTAATGCCCAGCCAGGAAACACAAGGGAGAACGGAGTAGAGACTGGGACATAAGCAACCACTGAAGAGCAAAAATCAAGACCAGAGCACCACTAATGCAGATCACTGTAAAACTGGGGTGGCAAGTTCATTCACTAAATTGCTATTAACTGAGGCATGAAGACATTACTCTGCTCCAGGCTGTTTCAGGAAGTGGACTTCAGTGCTCCAAGATGAGAGTAATTCACACTTGAAGAGACCTCTGGAAGTCTTCTAGTCCAACCCCTCAATTCCTACTTAAAGCAGGACCTGCTAAATCAGGTTGCTCAGGGCCTTGTCCTGGTTAAGCTTTAAATATCTCCAAGGAAGGAATTTCTACATCTTTCAGAAGCTATGACCATTCTCTTAGTAAAAAGTTTTCATTAAAGCAAATCACAGTTTCCCATGCTGCAACTTGTTTCTGTTGTCTTTTTGTTATCTCCAAGATAAGTCTAGTTCCTCTTGTCAATAGCATCCCATTAGGTAGTTGAAATTGTTCTGCTACAGGACAACTTTCTCCACTGACTATCTAAGGGCTCCCTACTATTACCTATTTCTGACTATGAAAACATGTAATTCAAAGTACCAGAGCTAGGAACTTTAATACCGGTATTAGTTGCGTTGCTAACAGATGAAATCTACAAGTGAAAACTGATCAGTGCTATTACAGCAGAAGAATTAATCTGTTCTAACTGCGCTAGTCAGGCTACTTGTGTAGAAAGAAGCAGTTGCAAAACAAAAAGTGAAAATTTTTCAGTATATTCAGGGCTGTAGCTTTATGTAAAAGTATAAAGAAACATGTGGACTAATTATTAGCACCCTGACAGTATTAAAAAAAACGCAACACGTGACTAATAAAGGGAAGAAAAAGCTAGCAGAAGGCTTTGCCCAAATGCAGGCACAAGTATTTCAATGACTTCCTCTCTGTTCTTATTTGCATTTGTCTGAATGACTTGCTCATTACTGAGCAGTTTCGTTTAGTCATTAAAAACATAGTTCACAAACCTTTACAAATTCTGCAAAGGAGATGGCACTATCTCCATCTTGATCAGCTTCCTGGATTGTCCTGTCAGCAATGCTGCCCAGCTGTTCATCAGAAATATTTACACCAACCATCATCCGTAATACCTGTAGCATACAACATAACCATCACTGACATAGGAACAGAAGTATTCTTAGTGCTTTCTTCTTGTGTGTACTGTCAAAATAACCCCACACAAGATTTTCACTGCAGTAATTTCTAGATAGACTTCTGTTGTCCTTTGTACATTAAGTCTTTCAGGAAATACAGGTATCTTTTGCAGCCACCATTGACAAAGAATCCTGCTTTTTCACTAGGCAGCAGGAAGAGGCAGAAGCAAGAGAAAACTTTTGGAACTAGGAACGAGTCATTCTGTCCAATGCTTCTACTTTTTTCCCCAGAAAACATACCCACATTTGATTGAATATCTGCTGTTTGAGATGTTTACCTACAGGAATCTTGAAAGTACACGGTGCAGTGACAACTGCCGTTACCCTCCACAGTCAGTAAAGCATTTTCTGAGCAGACAGAAGAGGGCAGTTCCAGTCAAAAGCAAACCTTTTTCTTACATCAGGAACCACAAATTGCCATGTGTACTTCCCAGGATTAGTAGCATGTAATTACTCCTAGCAGAAGCCTAGTTTCATACATATGCAGCACTGATGAACTTTGATTACCTTTGCTGCAATTTCAAAAAGTTTTATTCTATTGAGAGGATGCACAGAGGATCAGGCAAACAACCTAATCCACCTGAGTGACTGTCCTTTTGAAATGCTTTTATAAGCACCTTTGAAAGTTACAGAAGATAGTTCTTAAGGTACTTAGTGTATTTGTTGAATATTCAGGTGTCACTTCCAACAGGATCTGTCTAGCCTACCAAATAAGAATAAAGTCCCATACCATATCTAAAGCTTTAAGGCAGAGGGAAACAAAGCCCATCACATTACTCCAGCAGTTCTTTTGAGAAAACTGTTGCAACTCCCCTCATCTAAGTGGGTATGAAGTCACAGAGAACGTCATGATTGAGTCATTCAAAGCAGCCCTGTGCTATTTACCTGGAGAAGCTCATCCCTGGAAATCTTGTCATCTTTATCTAGATCGTATAATCGAAAAGCAACTACAGGGAAGAAAGAAAGAGCAGTTGAATTCAAGTGCCATTATTTTTCTTCATAACAATAGATTTATCTAAAAGAAAAACAACAAAATTACGTACTTGTAAATTATTTTATGAGAATTAGCTTAGAATTTTAGTTCACCATAAAACTCATGCTCAGTTCCATAAAGTGTTATTACCACACACAGGAATAGCATTATTGCCAATAATGGAAAAATTTTATGTTCACAAGCACTTTGCTTGATATTTCCTCAAAACCCCAAGTCATGGAAGAGTAATTATCACTAAGATACATTCAGTCCTTTAATTTCAGAGCCAACCATTTTTACATTACCATTCATTCTCTTTGACTATATTCTGGATGAGATATGACAGAAATTTTAAGTGCTCTGAGGACTGTTGCCAACTTTGATTAGCAAGAAAGAGCACTCTGCTCATATACTGTAGGCAGACATCCAAATACTTAAGGAAGTACTCAGCTGAAGGTGGGGAAAAACCACTATATCATATGGAAGAACTGGAGAAATAAGAAGAAAAGCCCATTCATGTATGGGATGTGGCTTCTAAATGTGAAATAATTTTGAATACAAACCATTTTGAAACACTTCTGAGACATTTTGCAAAGTATATATACATTACTCAAGAGTCAACCAATTCCACCAAATTCTAATATACCAATGGCTCAATTGTTGACATTCTGAACAGATAAGCTTCAAAGTAAGTTAAAAAAAAAAATCAGGCATTAGAAGGTATCATTCCACAGGAAATAACTGTGCTGAAGATCCCAAGCCCCTTTCCTCCCTTCCTAAGGGGAAAAAAAAAAAAAACCCCAACCCAATGAAAAAAAAGAAGGAAAAATAATTGATTCTATAGGAAGGTTCACATTTCTTACAGTGGAGCTTGTTACTTCTGCTGTTCAGTGGTTCTGGTCCATTCTGGTCTTTGCTCTTTTCATTATCTTCTATGGGACGGAAGTGGGCTAGTGTCCTCATGAATCCACGGAAATTCACCTGGTCCTCTCTGCGTAAGCATTTCAGCAGGTCAGTTTTTAGCATACCTTATAAAGGCTCTTCATTTCAGTAAAGAAGACTATTAGTATCTGAAGCATCAAGACCACGTGAACTCTTCCATTCCCACCTCCCCAGGGTTTGGCTGCCTATGCTGTTGCAAGCTGGGATTGTGCTCTTATGAAGTATGATGTGTAAAAAAAAGAAGCTGTGAGAAGTCTTACTAAGGGCTCCCCTTTCCTTACCTGCACAGTCTGTTTAAGCTGAAGCCCTCACCCTTAGCCCCTGTCTGAGCTATGCTGCTGCTATGCCTGTATGTAGCAATGTACCTTGCTGATCTGGGCCCTGATTCCCTGGATTGACTTGATACTAGTTTCACCACTGTCAAGCACTGGACTGTTGGTTGACTTGACAACAGTCACTGGACCTGCTCTGCTTTTTATGTTCAGGTGCGTGCCCTTCTTCAGCAAGTACATCACCCCTTCCACCTTTGCTGTCACCCTTGGCTCCTGCCTGTGGGGCTGTCATTGCTCACTGCTCTCTGACAAAGAGTTCTCTCTTCTAGTTTCTGTGGGAACTAGCCATGTAAATACTTCCCAGGATGCCTGCTTTCTATTCAGCAAACCCTGCCTGGTTTTAGCTGATATTATGACTTGATTAGACAATCCGATCTCCATCAATCAGTAATGACAACTGTGTTCAAGAGGAGAAGCAGATTCCATAGAACAATCCAGAGAGGTAAAATGAAGAGAGACAATACTGCGAATTTAATCATCTCTTTGGATTTGTGTTAGAAGTGTCTTAATCTATGTCTTAAATGTAATAAAAACCTAAAATCAACCAACCAAAAAAGCCAATCTAATAACAGTGGTACACTTATCATATCAGATACAATAAGATCAAATTAGTTAATTGCAATGCTACTTTACACAGAATAGCATTGATACAAGTTTGCTTTAAGAACCAAAGTCCATACACAGCCTGGAATTTCCTCAAAAGTGATCAGTAGTTTAGGAAGAAGAGTGGAAAACTGTGACAGAAGCCTGAGTTTGTCAATAAATAAAGCACAAAAAAGTGTTGTAAAGAATTTCTCTTCAGAGAATTAAAATACGCTGAGTAAACAATGTACCCATACACACTGCATGGCAAGTTTGAGGTGTTAGGTTATCAGTAAATTCAAATTCTGTGCCTTAATTATCAGCATTTCACTCCTATGAAAACTTCTGATGAACTACAAATTTTGTGCCTGCTCACAAATTCAGCTAGTTGAAACTCACCCTTCTGGAAAGAAGGCGTTGATAATTCTGTCTCCGAGTGGATTGATGGCAAGCTCTGGAATCCGCTGGAAATCTTCACGGCTAAGTAAAGCAAGAACACAAGAAGTCAGCATAAAGTTGAAGTCAGAGAAGAAGCTGCTTAAAAAAGAATTCACGGTAAAACATCCATGGAGTTCTATTTCTGCAGCAAGACACCTGGTAATTTTGAAAATGCAGCTTTTAAAATAATTTTTTTTTTATGACTAATGGCACAAAATAAAGCAAAAGACAATGCCAAACCTATATTCCATTACAAACTAGCAGAGCTCATTTATCATGTTAACAACACTTCTCAGACACTAACATCATTTGTGCTAGAAACCTTACAGTAATGATGCCAACTAGTTTGCAATGTACGAAAAGGAAAGCTTCTGAAGTTGCTTTGAAAGAAATTATGGTTTCAAGATGAAAATATTGATTGGGGTTTTTTAATCATTATTTTGGTACTTAATCATATGAGTTGTCATGACTTTTCCAGACTGCCTCATTTCAGATTCTGGAAGAATACCATACTTCTCCAAGCCTACTATAGGTCATTAGAATGTTCCAATAGATTTTTTTTGTTTGTTTGTTTATGCAACAAATCTGTATCTTATAATAAATGCCAAATTTTAGATTATTTTAGCTTCAACCAAGCAGTACTCCTATTTTGAAGTGGTAAATTTACACTTTTACAGGCACCTGTACACCAGATATAACTTCACCAGTACAGGCAAATACTCAGTGCTCTTGCAAGCCATTCTCTTTTCTGCTCATATGTACATAGCACAATATAAACACAGCTATGCTTACACTGTTATTCTTCTGATCTGAAAGACATAATGAGTTGTACTGTACACACATTTTAGAACAGTAGGACATGAACACAGGCTTCATTCTCCTATTAGAATTGCACTAATATTTTCTCTTTTCTTTCAACCTAACAGACTATCAGTGACAGGAAAGTGGATAATCTTGGTGTGACCAAGGCAGACACACCAAATGTGTCTTAGTGAGCAGGTTTGGTTGGTTTGTTTTTCCCTACAACAGAACACAGCAACTTATCAGTTAGTGCAAGATGTACTTCATAATAATTTAGATTTTAAATTGCAAACAGAAAGGAGGTTAAGCTGTAAAAAACCCCCACACTATCCTGTCTGGATGCATAACTTGACATTTCCTGTCCAATCTCCAGAAATACTGGCAGTTCCCTTCAAGTCAAATGCAGTCCTACTGGTTTTGAAGTTGGGGTCAAAGTCTCAAACTTGGTTACTGAATGTTTGCTACTGTTCAAAACTATGCTCACTAACTAAACTGGCAACAAGGTCGGATTCATGACATCACTAAAGCAAAAAAGTGGCTTAATAAAGTAAACACAAACAAATTTTGAGATTATTTAAATATACAAGCCTTTTATAATGCTGTGATATTAAAGACAGGGTAAAAAAGAAATTGGCTGACCTTATCACCAGTCTCGCTCAGGAAAGGCAGAGAAGCAAGACATTCTAGTTTTACATGTATTCTAAAGCACTTCTTGCACCCAGTCACCACCACAGCACTGTTAAGACTCCCAATTACAGTGCATCTGTTACAACGTGGTTAAACTGTTTGACCTTCTAACAGAGCGACCTGACCATATTTTTAAGTTATCCCAACAAACTTCTGCTCTGACCAGGTCCGTGTTATTTTTAATAGGCAAAGTTAACATCTGTTTAGCACAATCAACTTGTTACCAGACCCTTCAGGACTGCTGCATTTTAAGCTACAGCTGAAGGGCAAAGTATGCATTAGTGATTTAAGCAGGAGATGCAGTGATGTGGAAAGCCTATGTCCTAATAACAGTATTTTAACAACAGAACTTCAGTGTCAATACTAACTTTATAACCTAAAAGCAGCATCTGCCCTCTCTTCCACATAGAGCAAAATCCTAATGCTTCAGAATTTTTTACTTGCATATCACGACTTTTTACTATTCAGCCTCAGTATAGACTTGGCATTTCAGCCTCCAGTGATTCTGTTTTCTAACAGGAGATTAACAATTAACCACAAATAACTCCCCAGGTTTCAAATCTATTTGTCCTGTCATTATCAGGATTGCAGTAGAGCACTTTTGCTTATTAAGAGCACATTACTTGAGTGAGTGTTATAACTGAAATAGCTGCAACAGCCATAAAAGCAATTGAATGTGTGAGGTAAGTTATTCTCCACTTTATAAAGCTAAGCTTTCCTGCAGTCATTAGGGACCAACTTCACCTGGCTGAAGCTGGAGCTTACATGAAATTTAATACCCTCTACTTCTTATGTGTTCATGGGCAACAAGGCTCTTCTAAGGTATCTTTCCATGAACCTGGCTCTTACGACATTTTTGCTTAAATGCAACATGCAAAGCAACCTTTAACTGCATGTGAACATTATGCAGGCCAACCATTTAATACATATGCCAGTGTATTCATAATTATATGTACTTTACAGCAAAGAATTTGTAGATTCTAAGCAAGGCATGTATTCCTAAGCATGGGTACTCCCTCCAAGGCACAGAGCAGATCCCTACTGTAAAGGTGGTTCTGCCTTATCCCAAAGGCTACAAGAAGCCTACAATACCCTTTTTCTCCTTCCATTTCTGGTTGTTCATTCTTCTGTTACTTCTATATGGCAGCAAAGCACTGTTCCCTCAGCAGGGATAAGGAGAGGTATCTAGAGCTGAGGGAAAGTAAAATTATGGAAAGGAAAAAATCCCCACATATATGCACATCAGAAGTGGTAGAGGAAAAGAAAGATGCCCAGAGGATATAGGTAACAAGAAATTACTTGAAGAAGGGAAATAATTAAAAGCAATAAGGTGTATCATACAAATTGGTCAAAAATATTTAAGAGGTGACTACTGAAGAGGTTTCATTGCTCCCTTCCATTGCTAACATCAGCTTTGTCATTCACCTAACCTTTTGGTGGTCTAATGTATCCCTCATAAAAATCTCCCTACCTTCCTCTTCTCCAATTATCTTTCTGTTGAATTTGCAACTTGAAGCAGTTCCAAAACTTAAAAAAATCTAAGAGCACCACAGCTGACAATGAGGTGAGAAGAAGTTATGGGGCAAGAATACTAACACCCCTCTCTTTCGGGATTGTGTCAGCCATCTCATCTAACTCCATCCTTACACATGCTCTACACAAATGTTAAAAGTTGCTTAACTATCAGAGCACTAATTGGTTCATAAACATAAGGCCAAGAAGTATGCAAAAAGGTGATAATTAGATGAGCAATAAGGAAGGAAAGAAAAAAGGCAGCATGCATAAAGTGTGGTTGAAGATGGAAGTATAGACTATTCTTGTACTCTGTCTTTTCCAATCCAAACCCATATCCTTCCTGTCTTTTCTATTTTAGATAAAGCTAAAAATGCTTTGCATTTTCTTGAGCAAAAGTAAAGAATTCCACATTCAGAGAGCTAGCTTTCATGTTTTACAATCTTGCAGTATCAGTTTGAACTAATAAGAACAAGCCTGACACCCTTCCAGACCCAGATGGTTCAGTCAGCTGACAAAGACTGACAGATGGCCTGGCTGGCTCATGTTACCCTTCTCTCAGGATCAGAGGCTTTCTGAAGTTCTCCAGCAGACTCACGTGTGAACAGCTTTCATAAGCATGAGACATGCATAAACAGCTCAGTGTGTCTATTCTCTGTAGGTACCAGCTTTCAGAACATTTGCCCGCCCTTCCTTCTTCCACGCTTACCAGGCTATACCCATTACTGTATAGTAAAAACTACTTCTCAAGCGCTTAACCTGTCTTTTCCCCAGTGCACAAGAAACTACTGGTAAGTGGGAGGTTCCATACAAAACTTAGAAACAAAGATAGCAGTTTAGATAAGTATCTCCCTTTATAGCTCTATACATGTCTGTCTAGAGCTACTTACTAGTAGATAAACCCTGGAACAAAGGTATTCTTGTGTGGTGCACACTACAGTACCAGCCCAACAAGGAGACTCACTAAGCAATCACAGACGTATCCTGTTCATGCTATACTATTTCTTCATATTGGAAATCAGCACGTAAGTAAGGAAACATGCACACTGGTTTCCTCCTGAGCTATAGGTAGGATGTAGACAGAACAAGTATGTTCCAGATTTCATAATTTAGATGTAGCTATGGACATCCAAAGGTATCAATCTTTTGTTTTGGCAACTCAGCATGTTGCAATATTGAAATCAAAGGTGACAAAAGAATTTTCAAGAACAGTTTTGTCCTGCCTTTTCCAACATGGTTTTGTTCAGGTGGAAGTCTGAGGGACCTTAATCATTTTATTTAGAAAAAGTGAAGCTAAGGAAAAATATGAGATTTTTTTCCACTTTTAAAGAAAGGTGAAGGTAAACCTAATATTTTTACCTTTACAGGTAAAAATGGCTGTAGTCACCTAGAGAATAAATATGTGAGATGAAAAAAAGGAAGCAAAAACCAAAAACTCTTTGAAGACCAAATTTTGTCTTTATCAATAACCATCTCTAATATTTCATTTATGTAACTCTTTCAAAACAAAGTGCCTTGAAATTGCACAGAGATACACTGGATAGAAACATGTGGCTATGAAAGATTTCTGCTTTTGATTCGTTTTAAAGGTTTTTTTTATGGAACTTTTATAGTTCCATAACTACCAGGATTAATAACCATCTACCAGATCTTCTGTACGAAGTGCTCTTTACTTTGCCCTTCTTCAGAAGGGCGGTACACATTTAAAGATTTATTTCATGCCATAAAGAACTGCCTAACACTTCTTTTCCTAATCATGGTCACATGAGTGATTTTGTCATGTTTGATTTATAAGTCAAAGGTATAAGTCATCCCTACGGAAACAGTAATTCTTGCTCACAGGAAACAGACAGAAGACATACCCTCTAAACTGTTCAGTGGTAGTAAGCAAGTCATAACTTCTTCTTACTTGTCTTAAAGCAGCTGTTCTCTTTGAGCTGTAGCTCAGAAACCAACATCTATGACCTTCCAAGCTGTAGTTCTTGCCCTCTCCTCATTCTTTATTTTTCAGGAAGTAGTTTTCTATTACTTAAACTTAATAGTTTCTACATTTTGTGGGTACCAGAACAAGTTCAAAAAACTGAATGCCACTCTTAAGTCAGACATGTTTGAGAGTCGGCTATGCTCAGAGGGCAAGACTGCAAGTTAAGGGATCATAATAAGCACAGTTGCTGGGATTTTCCAAACAACCTCCACTTCCTTTCCTAAGTACCACATGATTATCAACAATGGAAGTCTAACTCCTCCTGATGCATAATACTGTGAAACTGAGCATTGTGCAACAGACATTCATAGCATATTTAATCAATTACTCCTCTTACATAAACTGAGTACAATCACTTTGCAGTTTATACAAGTCTTACGGAATCAGTAAGTGAATTCAGTGTTGGAGGAGAACACGGAAGAGTTGAGGAAGAACACATCCTAGGTTGAAATTGTGCTAGACTAATCTGATAGCCATCATCTTTATTCATCAATGAATATTAAACTCACACATAAAGTTTGAAAAGGCTGTGAATGCTCTTTTCCAAATAATTTAAACATAAGGAGTATTAGCCTTATCCACAATCTCATCAGTTGATCTCTACATCAGAATTGCCAGTGCTACAATTCATATAATACACTGGCTTTAGTGTCAGAGTGGGCTTGTGGAAGTTCCTGCATATCCCATCCCAAGCCAATTTTTTACATGCACAATCCATTTAGTCATCCCTTCAGCTATGCAAGTCTAGAAATCAGTACAGCCACAGTTCAAATCACTGGAGTCAATCAGCTTCAAAACCTACACAAGCCAAAAGAGGAGGGAGAGTATTTTTAACCCAAAATAATCACTCTGTAGTTGTTTACATACAATTCCACATCCAATTACTTAAATGCTGAGAAGTCAGCAATTTGTGGCACCAGAAGGAACTGCGCATTTCCTTCAGGAAAGGAAATTGCAGTAAGCCAAAAGTACTGCCAAAGGCCATGTATCTTACAACTTGCCACTTTGATCTTTTAAGAGGTGATTCCAGCATTACAGTTAGGTTGTTTTATAGGTAGGCCTATAGCTTTTCTGGGTTTATAATGCATCCTACAGTCATATTTTACACGATCATATACAAAACCTCAGGTGATGCCTGAATCACTGAATTTGACTGGGATAGAGCTGCTATGAAAGAAATTAACTCCATAAGAGCCAGATCTCACATTGTGCTACAACAAGGACCCTTTCCCCTTCCTACTCTCTCCTGCATTCTTCTCCAGCTTGCCTGTGCACTGTGGCTATATGGTGAATGGGAAACAAAATCCCTGAGAGTAGGAAGGCTACAGAGAAACAACAGGAGGCAGAGATATATTTTAACAGGCCATCATCTCACCACAGTTTACCTTTTGGTTGAGAATACTCTTTCCAGCAGATTTGGTCCGTCAAAATGAAAAATATTTTCCAGATAAAGTTAAAGACTCATCTTTATTTAATTGACTAAGCTGTAAGAAACCAGTCCACTTCTGTAGTTTTCAAATTGTAGACAGGAAACAAACACTAAAGATCTCAGAATATCCTGCACTACCACTTTAAAGAACAGAATGTTTGTTTAGTCACAGTGACTTGGTTCCAGCTCTTTTTTTATTTTTGAGCATACTAACAGATATGGGTGTTCAACAAGAGGTGCAAAGTCAAGTATAGTAAATGGATTGCAGATCCAAATAGTGTTAAAAGACACTGGATACCAGAAACAAGTAAGTATAGATCCTTTTTCTTATGAAAGCCAAGAGAAACATGACATAGCAGAACCATTCTCATAATAAATGTTAGAAGCAGCATATAAAGAAAGGTAAGAAACAACAATCTGAAAGTGTTGTTTCACAATTCTGAACATTTTTATAAGACTTTGAATACCAAATCTGAACTTTCTCATATCAACTGCTACAAACCTTCAACACTACAGTAAAGACAGTTGGTACTTAGAGCACCTCAGTTCAACAATTAAACCTTTCATGTAGACAGTAGGTATGAAAGAACTTGTTACAACAGCATCAATGATTTACCAATGAGAAAAACATGCAGACATCCTGCCACAGCAAGCCACCACTACAGATGTGCCAATGCAAGTACAGCTGAATTACCCACCTAAGAGTGCCATTTTCTCCTTTGTCCAGGCTGGTGAATCGACTGTACAAGCGGGTGATTTGACTGTGGGAGACTGAAGAAAAAAGGAAAGAAGATGACAAATTAGCATGTCAATGATTCCTCATAGGAGCAGACCTCATTACACTGAGCTACACTGCTGCCAGAAGCTGTGTTCAAAAAAGAGATCACACAGAACCAGTTACATTGAAAGCACATGACAATAAGCATTTAGGGACTTTGTGAGCTATAAATCACAGCTTAATATTCAAGAATCTACAAATCAGCTCAGTCTTAAAAAATCTGTCTAACTCTGTCTTCTACCCATTTCTATTTTTGATCTTTAACAATTTTTAGTTATCTGACTCAGTAAATGTCAATTAAAAAGAAAAAAATATTTGATTCACAGCTCCACTTTATTTCCTTTAATTCCTTTATGGCTAGAAATAATCTGGACACAGCCTACACTGATGACCTCTATATCGCTCATGACACTGAAGACCCCTGCTACAGTATCTTTGCTTCTCTTTTGCTTATCTCTATTCCCATTGTCTTTTTTCCACCTAAAGATGGAAAGTGAACTCAGTTTCTCTGCATCTGGAAAGTGGTCAGAAAGGCTTTAATTTTTACTTTACTTTTCTTCCTTTACAGGACTGCTGAAATCTAAATATTATGGGGGTCACAGAATAAGAGAATAACCTGAGTTGGAAGGGACCCAGAATGATCATCTGAGTCCAGCTCCTGGCCTTGCACAGCACCATCCCCAAAAACCACACCATGTGTCTGAAAGCATTGTCCAAACATTTCATGAACTGTGTGAGGCTGGTGCTGTGACCACTTCCCTGGGGAGCCTGTTCCAGTGCCCAACCACCCTTTGGGTGAAGAACCTTGTCCTAATATCCAACCTAAACCTCCCCTGTCACAGTTTCATGCTCTTCCCTCAGGTCCTATCACTGATTACCAGAGAGCAGAGATGAAGAAGGCTTTGTTTCAGAACCTGGAGCCAAAGATAGATTTATTATTAAATTTAATAGTATTGTTTAGATCCTGCATTAGACCAGCAATACTTTGGTGCCCAGCCCTCTGTTGTGTTAAGAACTCTCTGCCTTTGAGGGAGTCAACAGCTCCTCCCAATTTAGTGCCACTGGCAAACTTACTTAGTATGCCTTCGAGTCCTATGTCCAAGCTGTTTAGAAAGATGTTAAGGAGAACCGGCCCCTGGAATGGAGCCCTGCAGAACCCCATTAGTGACTGGTCACTAGCCTGATGTTACCCCATTCACTGTAACCCTTTGCACCCAAGCCAGGAGCCAATAGGTCACGAAATTAATTTCCAGGCTTCTAGGACAATGAATTAAAAATTTTAAAGCCTGTTTCTAAAGAAATTTGAGAAGGAGTTGGGATACAAAGCAAGCAGAAAATTACAGACTTTTAAAATCTGCAATTTGAAACACAAATTACAAAGGCAATATTAAGTTCAGCATAACTGTGTCAACATTACCAAGATACTAGACAACCCAAGATATTAGACAACTAGATCTTTAGTCTGTGATGTGAGTGGGATGAACCTATACAGAACAGCAATTCCTTTAACACTGAAAGAACACTTGTCCTGGTTTCAGCTGGGACAGTTAGTTTTCTTCTTAGTAACTGGTATAGTGCTGTGGTTTTTGGATTTCATATGAGAGTAACGATGACAACACACTGTTGTTTTGGCTGTTGCTAAGTAGTGCTTACCGAGGGCTTCTCAGCTTCCCAGGCTCTGCCAGTGAGGAGGTGCACAAAAAGCTGAGGGGGAGTACAGCCAGAACAGCTGACCCGAACTGGCCAAAGAGATCTTCTGTACCACAGCACATCATGTCCGGTGTACACTGAGGGAATTGGCCGGGAGGGGCCGATCGCTGCTAGGGGACAGGCTGGGCATTGGTCAACAGGGGGTGAGCAGTTGTACTGTGCTTCACTTGTCTTTCTTGGGTTTCATTTCTCTTTCTATCCTCTTTTCATTACAATTATCATTAACATTTTTATTACTATTTTACTTTATTTCAACTTTTAAACTGTTCTTATCTCAACCCATGGGTTTTACCTCCCCTCTCCCCCAGCTTCTCTTCTCCCACCCTGACAGGGAGTGAGCAAGCATCTGTGTGGTACTTAGCTGTCAGCTGAGGTTAAACCACAGCAAGGCCCAACTGGAGATCTTGGCTTTTCAGTCTCTTCTGATGAAGTTAATAAACACATTAAATAAGACTGAATTGAATGTTAATGATTACTCAGTAAAGGTGATTGTCTACAATGTTAAACCAGGACTTAATGTCCTTTTAAAATTTAGTTTTTTAAAAAGCCATCACCAGGACACGCACAACGCTTTTCTTACTTACTAAAACTTATCTGGGGAGAGGTTGCACAGAAGTTGTTTGATCTGTGACAAACGAGGCAAATTTCTTTTTTCAGGTCTGTTCTTTCTTTCTCGAGGCTATTTGTTTAGGTTCCCTCCTTCAGCATGACCTGCCAGCAACTGGGTTTTCACACACACACCCAACCCTCCTCCTCCCCGCCCCCCCCCAGCAACTTTCGTTCTTGGCATAGGATTGGGCAATTTGCTCAGTTCACCTACGGCAACTTCTCTACAATCAGACTGGGCAGTTTGCTCCCTTTCAAGTTAAGCAACACACACATAGAAAACAAGTAACAGTACTCTAAAGACTTCAAACTTCTGCATTTCTGATTTAGTGTTTTAGATACCATAACAACAACTGATGGTGAAAAAAAGAAGGCTGGAGTTAGATCTCCTATTAGAAGCCCCATACTCCCACTCCTCCCTGTAAACAAAGAAGGTGATGAGAATTCTGCTCAGCTACCATTCCCAAACTAATGTCGGCATCTCCATTTTTGGAACAGCTAGAGAAATAGTACATAGCTGTTGACAGGAGAAGTGGTATTTTCATTAACATCACACTAAGCAAAAAGCATATCACAGCTCTGTGAGAAAGAAGGATGATTCAGGTCTACCACTGTGTTGTGTCGTAATTTCTTTTTGGCTCTCATCCCTCACAAAAGCTGTGTCACTGGACATTTTTCAGTGCATTTACATGCAAACAAAGATTCTCCTGCATACCATAGAAGAATTAAGATCTACAATTTTTGACTGCTTCTTGAAAATCCAAGGTTAAGGCTTAAAGCTAGCTGAAACACCGTTTTTTCTATACTGCTAGCCCACTAAGATCCTTCCAAAAATTTAGGGTCAAGACCTCTAAATTAGGACTTGCTCCCTCTATTTTACTTATGTTAAATCATTGTAAAGTTTTTAGCAATTAGACACTCTTGTCTACAATAGTAGCATAAACTCATATAAATATATTTATATACTTAGAAAAAAATATAAATATCCATCAGAAAAATCTATTATCTGCTACCATGCAAACATTTTTTTCTCCTAAATTTAGGTATGAGCACTCGTTTTTTATTAATCCTTAGGTAGACTGCTTCAAAGCATGGAAACAAAGGGTGTGAACCAAATAGTTTGAATACTGTTAAAGTTCAATGGCTTTCCAAAAGCTTGCAACAGAAAGCAGACAAGCAACCATCTTGGGCCTCCCATCTTTTTTTTATAGTAGTTATTGAAATTTCAAAGCGATTAGGATGACTTCAAGGAGTTTTCATGCTCAAATTTCAAAATATGTATATGCAAAGCAAACAATTTCCATACAACATCATGTGAGATTCAGGTCTGTCAAATTCAGGCTTCGCACCTGTAACTGAGAACCTGATGCCTTACCTTTGCAGATGTCTCTAAACTTATGCTACAAAGTGCTTTTCACTACGACAAAAAAAAAACAACCCTAGAATTTTAATCCAAGCAATTTTCATTCAAGAGATTGTGTCATTGCATAGCTTTTGAAAGACTATGCTTCGAGTCCCCTAAAAGACATGGTCTTCACCTGCTCTGCTAAAGAGTATTAACATACAGTTTCTCGCTCATGTCAGTATCATTAGCTATTCAGTTTTGTGCTACATGAAATTGAGCAGAAGTTATATAATTCCACAGCTGAACTCAATAGAATTGGTTAAGTATTCCACTCAGTGCTTCACACCCACCCCAGATGAACTGTAGAAAACATGTTTCACAGTAAAGAGGCCAAAATAGAATCCTTGGGAGCACTTATCAGACCACCAGTTCAAGACGGACTTGTAATGCTGCCAGATTTTTTCACATCTATGAAGTCTCTTTCTCCAACTCTTCAGTAGCTAAAGTACCATCAGCATCAAGTTTCCAACAGAACACAGCAGTCTGTTTAGTAACACTACCTTTGCATTCTGCCTGTGAACTTTGATCGAGATAACCAGTGCTGGGGTTTTTTCCCACCTTGTATGAATATTTTCACCCATATGAAGTGTCTAACAGTGCTAACACCTTGGTGGAATTTTCCATCTACCTAGAGAAGCATAAAAAGCAGAGAAAAATCATGTTCCTAAACAGCAGTTACAGACTGGGGACAAGAAGAAAATAATTGATAAAATCAATGAGACACACTGCGATGACTTACAAGCAAGCATGAGTCAGAGATTAGCAATGGTTGATAAACAAAATGGTATTACTTATAAAATTGATTAGATAAAAACACGGGGAAAATGAACGAAACTGAGGTCACAAAGCTAAAACCCACCGATCATAACTTTGATCACACTCTGATCATACAAGAAAAGAATTTAGAGGCTAACTAGAGTCAGGTGGTTTTATTGCTTAGGATGCCTATGTAGGCATCTTAATGGTATTTATTTAACTATCATGTAAGTAAAATTTTAGGAATAAAACACCAGAGACAATAAATCAAGTAGCAGCACGACGAAAAATGTAAAACCTTTTAGAAAAATATTCCAGATTTGGGGTTTGGCTTTTGAAGCATCTAAGTGAGGGGAGGCTACCTTTAGTCCATGATCTTTAAAGATTAAAAGAAAAAAGCCACAGTGGGTTATTGCTGGATAAGCAGACTTTGACATTCCTAGGCTTGTTTATCACAGCCTTCCTGTAGAAGGTTTTCATGACAGACGGAAAAAGGATCATGGAAACTATGTTAGCACACTCAGACTGCCACTACACTAGCACCAGTGACGTCTTAATTTTTTTCTTTTCTGTAGCCACTCATTTTCCTGACACAAATAAACTAACACCTAAGAAGAATATATAATACCATTTATATTGGAAAGAAAACTGAAGAAAGCATTTTCAAGTAGCAAGAACAGATAAGAAAGCATATGCAGAAGAAAAATGTCAGCAGGGCACAGCACGTTTACCAGAGAAGTTTCCTGGGGAAACAAACAGCAAAGTGATACCTATGACGTCACGACCTCTGCTCCAAAACTAGTTAGGAGGGCATCTTCCATTTACTATCATTTAGTATTTGCTAGAACTCTCAGGCAACCATTCTATCACACAAATTAACAACACTGGAGTTTCACCTTCTCTAAGGTATTTTGTGTTTATGGAGAACAACTCGATCAAATACCGTACGGTAAAACATCTAAATACTAGCGTCCAGGTTGAATAATGCTCTCCCAGTTGCTGACTAGTACAGAAATTTTCCCTTCTTTTTAGTTAACCACACCTGTCCCTCACAAGTTACTTTACCTCCTTTATGGTTTAAATGCCACTCAACATTCATTCTGAATACCCTTACGGCAACTTCAGCACTAGCCCATGAAACAAATAACACTTCGGGGAAAAAATACTATGCAACGACAGTTTCTCTGGGCTAAAAACTGAGAGAAACTCCAGCACCAGACATCGAGACAGACAACTCTTCAAAACCCAAGGAGTTACCTCTGACCGAATAAAATACTGTACACACCAAGAGCACTGCTTCCCTTCCATTCCACTGGGATCTCGCTGCTGCTACCGGCAGCGGCGCTTCCCAGGTTTCCGCGGGCCTGCCAGACACGTCCGGCCCCGGGGGCTGTGGGTGCCTGGGACCGGGCACTGTCCCGACGCGAACACCGCGGCCGCGCCGGGCTGGGCCCCCCCCGGCCCGAGGGACTGCGAGCGGCCCCGCTCCGGCCGCCGATCCCGCGGCACTTCCCGCCCCGCCCCGCCGCACTCAGGCCCCCGCACTCACAGCCCGTCTCCTTCTTGATCTCCTCGATCTCCTCGTCCCGCAGCAGAGTGGACGCCCGGGAACCCATCGCAGCCGCTGGGCCCGAGGGGAAGGGAAGGCAGGGGCCGGGGGAAGAGTTACGCAGCCGAACAGCAGCGACGGCGGTGCCACAGCCGCCACCGGCACAGGCCCGACCGCGGCCGCCCCGCTGCTCTGAGGCGGAAGGCGAGCGCGCACCGACTGCCGCGGCCCCGCCCGCCGCCTCCGCCCGGCCCGGCCCGGCCCGGCCCGGCCCCGCCCGCCTCCGCCCGCCCCTCTCACGCCCGGCGGCCGCCCACGAGCCCCGCGCGCACGCGTGTGGAAAGCTCCTGTGCGCAGTGAGAGAGCGGCTGCTTAAAGTGACTCTTTTGTTGTTTTTTTCCCAAGTTAATAGCAGTGCCCGGTCCTATGGTCTTGCTTTGTTGTGCAAAGCGCAGAATCACAGAACTGGTAAGGTCGGAAGAGACCGCAGTAGGTCATCTGGTCCAAGCTCCCTGCTCAAGCAGGGTCATCCTACAGCACATGGCACAGGATTCCATCCAGATGAATCTTGAGTATCTCCAGTGAGAGAGACTCCACAACCTCTCTGGGCAACCTGTTCCAGTGCTTGGTCACCAGCACAATAAAGAAGTTTTTCCTTATGTTCAGTTGGGAGCTTCCCGTGCATCCATTTCTGCCCATTGCCTCTTGTCCTGTTGCTTAGCATCACTGAGGAGAGCCTGGCTCCATCCTCTGACACCTTCCCTTCAGATACTGATAGACTTTGATGAAGTCCACACTCAATCATCCCTTCTTGAGGCTGAACAGGCCCAGATTCCTCAGCCTTTCCTCGTAAGAGATGTTCCAGCTGACCATTCATCCTCGTTGCACTCCACTGGACCCACTCCAGGAGCTCCATGGCTCTCTTGTACTGAGGAGCCCAGAACTGGACACAGCACTCCAGATGTGGCCCCCTCACCAGGGCTGAGTAGAGCAGAATCAGCTCCCTGGACCTGCTGGCAGTGCTCTTCCTAATGCACCCCAGGACACCATTGGCCTTCTTGGCCACACGGGCACTGCTGGCTCAGGGACAGCTTGGTGTCCACCAGGACCCACAGGTCTTTCTCTGCAGAGCTGCTGTCCAGCAGGTCAGAGGTAATGATAAGCTTTTACCCCAAAGAGTGGAACCTGATGTATGTCTGTATTTTTTTCCCCCTCCATTTCAGTGAAGAACTTGGAAACTGGCAGAAGCACTTCAGGATTAAAGATCATTTTTGGTCATGGAATAGTCAATGGTAAGGCTTTGCTTACTGCATTTTGGGGCAGGGGGGTCGTGCCCACCTATAGGTCAGGATTTTAAATCCTTTTTTGGGTCATGTCTGAATTATTCAATTTCATTTTTTCTCCTAAAATCTAGGAATTAGAATGGTGTATAAATCACACAGCTTTTGTTCCCCAATTATCTGTAAGTGAAATAATAAAAATAACTCACTTTGGGAAGGTCTTGGGACTGTACTGCATTAAAGCTTACTGGTTAAATAATAATAGTTAATGTCCAATGAGACTGCTAATGAAAGTAACTATTCCAAAGGTAATCAGATGAGATAAGAGTGCCCCCTATTTATATCCTGAAGGCAAGTTCATTGTATATGTTGTTGTATATGTGCAAAACTTTCCCTTATGGACTGTGCTGGGAAGTTAAAATGCCTAAAGTTCATGTTAACTTGGTCTTACTTTTATTCACTCAGGCAAAAGCATCTCTATTAAATGATCTGTTTATCTCCTTCACTAATGGCATAAGTATGGGATTATTTAAGAAAAACATTTCTAATGTACGAAGGTCCTGTGCATTTCTATTGGCATCTGCTTTGCTTCGGGGACAGGAGCAAAGTGCTGAGGGGGAACTAGCTAGAAGACATCTACTGGACTTACCAAGTGATTAACTTACTCCATTCTGCCTTTTTCTATGTACTTGCTTTATTCTATATGTAATAGTCTGTAAATTAGATTAAATTAAAAAGTTGTAGCTCAATACTGACTTTGTTCCTGATGAGATGTTTAAGTCATTAGTCTTAACTAGTCTTTAACAAGTGTTCAAACGTTGCTTTTCAGCACTAGAATATATATTGTTACCTGTCATCGAATTAACCAGATTCAGGGAGGGGAACAGCAATGCTTTTCGAGTATATTGAAATGCTTCCTGCCTTTCACAGGAGGAGAAGGGATGGGATGTACTTGCTGGGGGAGCCACAACTGACATTGAGTATGATTCTGATTTTCAAACTCAGTTGTGCCAGCTCTAAAGAGGTGAACAAGGTGGTGGGTATAAGGCTTCTTCCAAGGTAAAAGGTTCTTCCAAGCTATTGTTTACAATCCTTCTCTCTCACTTTTTTGTTTGGTTTATTTTTTTTTTTTATTTGGTTGGTTGGTTGGTTGGTTTTGGTTTTGGTTTTTGTTTCCCAGTAGTATTCCTAGGTAGAATTTGCTTGGTTTGTTTCCTTGTCAGCTTGTGGTTTCAGGGAGAATTTCCTATGAGCATTTCAACTGTGGTGGAACAGTTCCAGAACAATTGCACAGGGAAGTTAGAGTTATATAGATGCTCTCAAAATATTTAAAATTGTGCCTTCAGAAAGCTATTAAAAATATGTTTTAGACTCCTGTAGATCCATGCTCCTAGATGGCTTTGCTTTGAGTCTTCTCACAAGACCACATTTGAATAGTTTATTCTTCCTTATGGTCCTGTGATGCTACCATTTTTTATGATTTTAATAACTTCCACTTGATTACAGTAAAGTTTCAGTGATGCAACTTGGTTTTTCATAGTGGTGAACTGGTATAATTGCCCTCCAATTAACTAACTAATTGATCAAATATTAATGATTCAGGGTAAAGACTTACAGATATTTAAATTGTATGGTTCCTGGGCTCTGGTCAGGTACTTCATTATTTGTACCTTGACCTCCAGCTTACCTTAAGACTGTTGCTGATCTTTGCAGTGAACATCTGTTCAGATTCTGCTTTCCCCTTTTATTTTCAGAATAAATGTGAAATTTTATCTGAGATAGGTGCTTTTTTGTGGAAAATAAGCTTATTGTTGGGTAGCTTCAGGATCTTCTGTAAGAACCATACATGCTGAATTAAGGAGTTGCTTCATATGCAGCAGTTAATTTTCTGAACAGAGGTAGAGGGTGTTGCATGAAATATTTCTCTTTCACATTTCACCAGCATGGACATTTTAATAATGTTTTGACTTCTGTGTTATGTTTGGTTGTCTTGCTTGTTCATGTGCACTTAAGCTGTTGAAGTGAACAAACAAGCAGACACAGGACCAAGCAAATTGTGGCCCATGGAGTTCTCCCTGTGTTTCCTTAGAGAGCCATCTCAGGGCCTCAGATAGCTCAAATTCCTTTTGAGGTAATGTGGATATTAGCCAAGCAATGTACTTAGTCTTTGTCAGACAACATTTTTCCCAGAGACTGTTATCTCTTGGTTTGTCTGAACAGGATGTATTCTGAGAGAACAATGGTAACAGAAAGGTAGGTACAGAGCTTGTTATCTGCAGACATCAGAAGGAAACTGACCTGCTTTCCAAAATGTTTATCCTGTAGCTCTTATCAGCTGTAAAAGTGGCTGAGCAGCACAACTGATCTTTTGGAGAAATCAAAGTGCTTCAGCCAGTGAGCATTCCTCTTGGTGACTATTTTAATCTTATACTTGTTCCTGAAATGTAAGTGGCATGATAGATAAAGCTCAATAAGAGCTTTGCCCTTTGGATTTGTGCTGGCTGTCAGGTGCTGATCTGGTTGTGTGGCTCCCGCTCTAACACATATACAGGTGTTTACCTATACAGGCACAGATCCAAAATGAGCTCGTTCTGTTCTCAGAGAATGGTGACAAGAGCGCAAGACCTGTATAGGCTAAAGAAAGGTTACTTGCGTTTACCTGGGTAGTGGGAGAGAAAATATAATCATAGAATGGTTTGGGTTGGAAGGGACCTTAAAGATCATCTAGTTCCAGAGATACCTTTCACTAGACCAGATTGCTCAGAACCCCATCCAGCCCGGCTTTGAACACTTCCAGGGATAGGACATCCACATCTTTTATATAAAATATATACTTTGGTCATTTTAGAATAGTCTGCTGTTTGTATATTCTCCACAGCTGAGATGCTAACTGTCTCAGCTATTTCACTGTCCATTCACTTTTATATTTAGGAGTTCAAATACCAAAAGGATGTGAGTAAAAAAAGAATGAGCATGGGCTGATGTGATCTGTCTGTTAGTTTTGTCTTTGCAATAATCTTTTCCCTTCCCTAGACAAGCCTGGAAATTAGGGTGCACTCTTTTTTTAGTGCACATAATATTTTAAATGAAAACCTTTTTGTTTCATTGTGCATCATAATGACAAAAAGTAATGCTGCAGCTCACTTTTAAACAGCCAGTTTTTTGTCAGATAACAGAGTTGGGGTCATGCTCTAGACTGTAGGCATTTAAATCAGACAGTTCATGCTTCAAGTCATGCATGGCTGCCAATGTGTCTCAGACTGTCTCTTTCACCAGTACAGTGTCCTTCAGTGTCTTGGATACACAGGTACCCTTCAAATATTCTGGTTGGGAACAAAAATTTAATCAAGACAAACTTCAGGGCATTCTCTCACAGAAGGTCAACATTGCTAGAATGTGACAGTTGTTGAACAATGTAAATGTTGTGGCTTTGTTCTAGCTAGAAAGAAACTGCAGGCAGGGCTGATAGTGTTAGTTAGACTCTTGTGTAGACCCATTTTAAAAGGTAGTTACTGTCTAATAATAGCAGCAGGTTTAATGGGGGGGGGGTGGGTGGGTTAAGATGTATTAACTGTTCTTGATCAAACTTGGAACAACCTGAGGCTACTGTGACTTAAGCAGGAGCCAGGTCAGTTTGTGCTTTGTGTTCTTTGTTCTTTCTGCCCCTTGCACAAGTGTAGAAACATTCAGATACAGGCATCCAGCACTGGCAAGCATCTGCTGGTAAAAGCAGAGGTGAAAATGAGGGAACAGGCCAAGTTATCAAAAAATCTGATTTTGCTGGTGCTGGCCCTGGTGGTGTGGTGGTTAATATGTAACTACCAGGAGAATTAAGAGCCTTTTGAGAGAGAAGAAAGTAACATAATGGCTATGATCGTTCATAATGGGCATGGATATGTTATACATAGTTACATATGACTTGTCCTTGCATATATACTAACTTTTCATGTCATAGATATGACTGCCTGTAGTAACTCCTCAAAGCCCCTCCCTGGGCTATGTAGTAAGCTTTTTATGGCACAGGTTTCTCTCAGTTACTTTCTAATCTTAGTTTGGCCTTTTGTCCTTAAAAATTATGTTATTTCATTACAGATCAAATATCAGTCAGTGTTAAGTCTTGACTGTATGAAAAAGATAGAGCTGAAAATTCCCACCAGCAGTCCCAAAGGTACTGGCTGGAACATGTAACTGAAACAGTGGAAATAATTAACCAGAACTACCCACCCTCGGATCCAAGGTACACAGAATTGCACTCATTGTTCTGTTGTCTTGGTATGAGCTGCCATGCCTGCTTTCCTCACGCTGATAGTTCTCTAGGCTTGGAGATTCAATTATTCTGACTCCTTGGCCTGAATCCTACTTCTAATGGAAGTAAGCGACTGACGTAGTCTGATTTCGGGTAGCCTGTAGTGTACCTGACATTGTGGAATTAAGCTGTCTTGTCTTCTACTCTGTACTGCTGGAAAAATAACTGGGAGGCACTTCTGAGCAAATTCTCACAGATGCTTTTTGTGAAGCACTTCCTAGAGACAGCTTTTCAGTGTTGTTAAAATGGGAACAGGCTGGATGTACAAGTGACACTCTGCGTAAAAAATGCAGCAATGGAATTAAGAACTCTGGTTTACATGGAATCCTGCCTGCATAATTTGAAAAATGTTATCCCTGGTTTTGGCCAGTTGCTGCAACAGTTTATTCCTTACAATAAGTAAACTAATATAATTAACACACCATTTAGAGTGTAGCAGTGTTCTGATGTTCACTGTCTTCCCTACTGACGTTCTTATAATACTTAAAAATCACCTGTTTAAGTTAACTTTTAATAAAGTTTGTGGAAGTTTGATACTGCTATTTCACATTTGACTTCCTTGGGGGCAGGGGTTGTGTCCTGTTGGGCTATAGCAGCCTAAAAAGCTGCATAGTGAGCAGGCAACTGGCTGTTGTCAGTGCTAACCTTGCCTTCTGGGCATCCTCACACTCTGAAACCCCTGCCTATTGTAAAATGTTGGTTGCATATCTGTGTACTACCGAAATAAATACTGCAATTATTCCTAAAGGTGTGTGCTGAAAAAAAATACAGAAAATTTGACAGCTTGAGACTTTCCATAAGACAGAAGTCCATAAGTCTATGAGTTAAGGTTTAACCATAAAATGCACAAGTGAAGAACTCACTGCTGCTATGTGATTCCACAGATCAATGCAAACAAGTAAAAAGGATGAAACCAGGAATAGAAACAAGCAAACACCATGCCATGCAGTTGCTGCTGGAGGCTGTTTCCTGCTTTCCTTCTGGCTCTACGTGCTGTCAAAGATGAGTCTTACTGGCAAAATCAGGTTATAGGCAAAAGGTTTATGACAATTTACCTATTATTTCACTATGTTCTCCTTATATTCCATCATTATTTTAGGCTTTGGATAAAAGGCAAAACCATAAGTATCCTGGGAAAGTATCACTGTATGTTTACTTTCTTCTGATACTAAGAGTACTAGGCTAAAAGGAGCCATAGGCAAATACAACATAAAATTCATATAAGTAATTCTTAAAACTTAATCTACCGTTTTACATAACAGCTTAAGGAGTCAGATTGCTAGCTCTGCAACTGCATGCAGTCAGAATGATGATTAATTTACTTGTAGCATACTTTACTCCTAATATGCAACGCCACTGTCAAACCTCCACATTCTTTGCCTTGGATTAATGGACATTGGTCATGGCATATTGATCCCTTCCATCACAGGTTGCTGATGCTCTGCAACTGCTCTGCAGTTTTCAGTGACAGCTGGTGGCTTCCTTCTGCATCATGTCTGCACGTTACAGGTGAAGATACCTTCCAAGTGGGATGCCATCATGTGGTGCAGACAGCTGGTAACTTCGGTGAGTGATTCAGTGAGGCACCTTCTGAAGACTCAGTAGTGAGCTGTCTTTTGCCCATCTTGAGTTGTTTCTGTCAGGTTTGTTTTTTTTTTTTTAAGAGCAAGGCAGTAAGCAGTGATTAAATTGCTGTAGTTAAGGACATTTTGTAACGCTGCCATGGGAGACAGGTGCAAGCATTAGTTGGCATCAGGGCTTATGCTGGTATTTCCTAAGAGCTCATTTGAAATTCAGGTTTTGAAGAACCACAAAGATTGTACAGTACAGGATATATATAACTTGGGTGGGAAAATGTTCTGGATATCTTAATAGTTTTGACTAATTCTAAAACCTAGTTTTGACAGAGCAAATTGCTTAAAATGAATCCTGAGTCAAATGGGGAAAAGGGGAACTTTTACTGACACCACTATTAGAATGAAAAAGTTCTTGTGCAGTTCAGCAGCCAAACCATCATTCTCTATTTTTCTTGGTTTTGTTAATCTTTCAGATGGGGACAAGCATGGGAAAACTTGATGGGCCAAGAACTTCTAAGATCTGGGGAACATAAGCTTGATTAAATAGACTATTTCATATGGAAGGGACCTACAATGAGCATCTAATCCAACTGCCTGACCAGTTCAGGGCTGGCCAAGTTAAAGCCTGGTATTAAGGGCATTGTCCAAATGCCTCTTAAAAACTGACAGCTTGGGGCACTGACCACCTCTCTAGGAAGCTTGTTCCAGTGTTTGACCACCCTCTCAGCCAAGAAATGCTCCCTAATATCCAGACTAAACCTTCTCTGGTGCAGCTTTGAACCATTCCCATGTGTCCTGTCACTGGATACCAGGGAGAAGAGCTCAGCACCTTCTTCTCCACTGACCAGCTGGTGATGCTGTGTTTGATGCATCCCAAGATGCCAGGGCACACTGCTGACTCCCACTGAGCCTGCTGCCAACCAGATCCCTGACTGCAGGGCTGCTTTCCAGCCTCTTTCCCAATATATACTTGTGTCCAATGTTATTCCATCCTAGATGCAGAATCTGGCATTTCAATGTGGAAAATTTCATCCCATTAATTGTAGCCCAATGCTCCAATCTATGTAGATCTCTCTCCAAGGCCTCTTGTTCCCCAAGAATCAGCAACACCTCCCAGTTTGGTACCATCAGCAAACTTGCTAATGGTGCCTTCAACTCCTGCATGCAGATTGTTGATAAATATACTGAACAGAACAGGCTCTGGAATTGAACCACAAGGAACACCAATGGTATTCCTCAACTGATGCCAGTTGCCAGCCAGATAGATGTAGCTCCATTCACTAGAACCTTTTGAGCTCTGTCCTTTGGCCAGTTCTTCACCCAGAGCACCATGAACCTGCTTATCCCACAGCTGGGCAACTTGTCCAGAAGGATGCTCTGAGGGACAGTATCAAAAGCCTTACTAAAATCCAGAAAGAACGTGACCAGCAGGACCAGGGCAGTGATTGTCCCCCTGTACTCAGCACTGGTGAGGCCACGCTTCGAACCCTCCGCCCAGTTTTGGGCCCCTCACTATGACAAGGACACTGAGGTGCTGGAGCATGTCCAGAGAAGGTCAACAGAGCTGGTGAAGGCTCTGGAGCACAAGTCCTATGAGGAGCAGCTGAGGGAGCTGGGGTTGTTTAGTGTGAAGAAAAGGAGCCTCAGAGGGGACTGTATTGCTCTCTACAAGTATCTGTAAGGAGGTTGTAGTGAGGTGGGGATTGGTCTCTTTCCTCTGGTAACAAGCAACAGGACAAGAGGAAAAGGCCTAAAGTTATGCCAGAGGAAGTTTAGATTGGATATGAGGAAAAGTTGCTTTGCTGAAAGGGAAGCACTGCAACAGGCTGCCCAGGAAAGTGGTGTAGTCACCATCCCTAAAGGTATTTAGAAGATGTGTGGATGTGGCACTTAGGGACATGGTTTAGTGGTGGACTTGGCAGTGCTGGCTTAACAGTTGGACTTGATGATATTTGAGGTTTTCTCCAAGATAAATGATTCTATGATTCTATCCTTTTGCTGGGATTTTTAATCATGTGACCTTGCTTTTTTGTGCTGGGGAGGGGTTGAGGTGGGGTGAGAAGATTTCCAAAGAACCTATTAAATAAGGGTACTAGATACTTAATGAGACCTCACTACATAGCCAAGATTTTTTACTGAATAGGAACAATCTCTTTCCTACAAGAGCATTTTTTCTTCCTTCATTCTGGTATTCTAACTTCTTCAGTAAATACAAGTGGGTTTGCACTGCCTGTTCATAGACTTAAAATCTTTCTCAAAAGCCTAGATTAAATGTTATTTGATATTGCTATAAAAGCTACTCAGTGAAACCTCTAATTTGAACACAGCCTTATTTTTATGTAAGTTTTAGAATTCCAATAGTGTCTCTCAAAATTTCTGTTTTGAGAATTCTGATGGCAAATCTAAGCCAAATGACAACATGCCTTCCTTAGTTTACCAGACCAAATCATCCCATTGCCCTGAAGACTAAAAGTGGAAAATGACTGTGTAATGAGCATGTAATAAGTATACCAGTGTAAACCACTCCGTAGTGACAGTTTTGCCTAGGGTATCATGGTCATGCTGTTTAACTGGGGCTTGTTTTCATGTTCTTCTGGTTTCAGTTGTGATTGCTGATGATGTTACTATCCCCAGCTGCTTCCCCAGCTCCCTTCATGGAAGTATTTTTTTTTGCCTGTAGATCTTTTATTTCAGCTCTTAGGAATCCAACCTAGTTTCAGAGATAGATGAGAGAGAACCTAGCATTAAATGCTGGAAGAGGTGTGTGTTGGTTTTTGGTTTGTGTTTTTGTTATCTGGGTTTTTTGCTGTTTTTCTTTTAGGAAGCAATCCCTCCTTCCAAACTTCTGCTTCTCTAACCACCACAGGCTTGTACACAGATGGCCTTAGAAAATGAAAGCATTCAGTTGCACAGAAAATGAAGGTCAACATCAGGAAATATGTTGTAAAGTGCAGAAGTCTATGATGAAAACCTTTCTTAAATTTTTATCAACTTAAATAACTGTCCTGGGACAGAGTACATTTTCTTCCTAGTAACTGGTACAGTGCTGTGATTTTTGGATTCTGTATGAGAATAGTGTTGACAACACACTGATGGTTTGGCTGCTACTCACTAGTGCTTACCCTAAGCCAAGGGCTTTTTGGTTTCCCATGCTCTGCCATGAGGAGCTGCACAAAAAAGTGGGAGGGAGTATGGCTAGGACAGGTGATCCAAACTGGCCAAAGCGATATTCCATATCGTAGGATGCCATGCCCAGTATTTAAACTGGAGGAGTTACTTGGAAGGGAGCTGATTGCTGCTCAGTGCTGGAATATTGTGCATCACTTTTCCTCTTGGATTTTATTTCTCTTTCTCCCTTCACTTATCACTACTATATTATTAGCTCTTTAAAAAAAAATTATTAAACTATTCTATCTCAACCCAGAAGATCTGCCTTTTCTTTCTCTTCCCTACCATGATGGGGGTTGAAGGGAGTGACCATACAGCTGCATGGTATTTAATTTGTGGCTGGGATTAAACCACAACAATATTTTCATTTGCACTGGGATACACAGGAGAATCCTGACATATGGTTCTTGAGACCCTTCCTAGCTTCCCTGCTTAAAGCATTTGTTCTGAAGGCTATGTACTTTCTGCTGCTCCACTCATCTCTGATGGATAACTTGATGTCTGACCTAACAGCTTATTTAAATGCTTCTTGGACTGGGTCTGGAGATCACCTTGTGAGTGCAAAGGTAGGTATGTCTTTGCTTATTTCTCTGGTTAGTGATTGGATCTAAGTCTCTAATGGATGGATAAACTCTGGAGGACCAAGTTACAGCAGCTTCCTTTTCTGCAGCTGTACACCCTGCTTTATGCTACATACCTTGTTTCCTGTGTGCAGCAGCAGAAGCGATGGTGTCTGTATCTACTTAGCTCCATTTCCTGTTAGTTCAGTAGCAGAACCCACCCCACGTTTGCCTTGTGGATGATGGTGAGTTGCAGCTCTTAAGGCATGAGCGCAGTCACCTGCGCCTTCTGTTCACTCTCCTCAGAGATGAGAACCACTGGGCTGAATAGGGGCTGTGTACATGTGAGGATATGAGGAGCAACAGGCAGATGTAAAGTGCTGGTACATGGAGCTGACAGTTGCTTTCTTTTGGTAAGAGTGTTTGGTCCCCATATCTTGTTCTATTTTTCTCCCAATCTGTCAACTTCACTGCTGAGCTGGTTTGCATACGCTGTCTGTTTCTGAGTAATGTTTGTTGACCGAAGATATTTATTTCTATAAAAGTGTCACTGAGTTATCTGGTCATACTCATTTGTCCTCACATTTGTTATCTTAAAAAAATGGTGAAAAATCAAGTAAAGTAACATTTTTCATCTTTGGTTACATAGAACTGTAGTAGTGCATGCTCAGGTACCTCAGAGTGGCTGGATGGTGGACACTTCTGTAATTGCTTGTTAATTTTTACAGCAGAAAGTGGAGAAAACAAGACTTTTGGTGAAAGAGCTTGACTTATTGCACTACTGGAAAGAACAAGTCCATGCAAACCAAACAAGTAGTGGTATCGGTGTGGCCTTTGCCTGATCAATGAAATAATCTTGTGAGGGCTTGCACTAACTGTGTAAGATATTGTTGGTATTAAATTTGGGTGAAAAGTGCATGGTCAAACATCCTCATTCATCAGAAAGAGACCAAACTAACATGATTAAATCCTTTTAGTGCCTCATTTTTGCAGTTGTGAATGTCTTGAAGTATTTATTAGGAAAAGAGAATGTACTTCTATCTTCATTTAAAAAATTGTATTTTTCTTTGCCCTGGTTTAACAAAGCCTTGAAGCGCAGACTTGGATCCTTTGGGAATTACTTAAGGGCTCAGAGCAGTAAATCCCATTATTGAGGATTTAGGAGTAGATTAGATAACCACAAGAGGTCATAGTTGCTTCACAGATATAAGAGAGGAGCTTATATATGAAAACCTTTTCTCTTTAGAGGAAAGCTGCCAAAAAAAGAAGGTTGTTCCTAGTTCATGGAAAAAAATTAGCTTGACGTGAATTTCCAATGTGAAATGCATGTGAAAGTAGGCATGACACAAGGGAAAAGAACAGTTTGTTAAAGGGAAGAGAATACAAATTCTGCTTTGTAGTGGGCTATTTGTAGAATTTTTAAAGTGGTTCTCAGCTTGCTGAAGACAATCCTTTTGTAAATCCATTTATTCCATAAGATTAGCCAAGGAATTAATTTGATCCTGAGTATTTCAAATGGTATTTTGAAGATCTATTTGGTATCTCATCTGGTTGTCATACTTCGTGCATTCTATAGCAGTTGCCTTCTGAAGCAACCACTTTAGAAATCTAGTATGGGTAGTAGTAAAAGTAGCCATTTTCACTGTCATTTCACTGATAATAATTTTCTGTTGTTTCTATATCTTGTGAGTAGATCACATGAATAAAAGTTTCTTCTACTTTATTTGAAATCTGCTTGCAATACATATTTAAACTCCAAATGTGGAGCGTGATTTAGTTAAATCTTGTCTGTTACTTCAGTTTTCTTCACTCAGTAAGTAAACAAAGTTATCTTTGAGGGAATCCTTTTCAAGTTGATGAGTTCAGCTAAATCTGTTCTAAGATAAAAAGGAAAAAAATCCCAAACGCTTTGTTTGTGCAATTATAGGTTTTCTAGCTGTCTGTATTAATTCCTTGAATCAAAAAGCCTTAATTCAGATCTGATTCTCAGAATGAAGTAATAGTCAAAGTACTTACCCACATACCCGCTCCCATTTATTGTAGTGCTTTTTCATGTTTATGTAGAAGTTTATCTACCACTAAAATCTGTCTTACGCCTTCATGCACGTCATGGAGCAACAGCTGAAAGTGACCTGGAAAATGCTTTTACTGGACTATTTTACTTTTTAAATTGACCAGTTACAATTTACACTTGTGCCCCACCTTGGGCCCTTGGTGAACAGCAGTCTGGTGTGATGAGCTTGACTTCATTTGTTGGAGCCCGTCTCAAACAACAGCAACACTGGAATTCCTGCACTTGATGACTGTGTTCTCCAGATGTGATCTGGTGCAGTTCCAACACCACTTCAGCAGAAGTAATGGATCTCCTTGGATTCCAAAGTACATACTCATGCCAGGGAAACATTGTGGAAACCTGAAATATGTTATCTACTATCCTCTCTCTGTGCTGGAGAACTGCAAGAGAGGCCTCTGTTGCTGAAGCAGGACTGCAGCAAAGCCAAATAAATGCTCTAGGGCTATAAAGGTACCTTGCACTACTTTAGCTGCTAAAGGGGAAGGGGGACTGAACAGGAACCATCTGTGGTACATCAAGCCTTTACTTGAAAGTTGTGGGAGCGAAAGTCACTAGGAAAGAGTCTCCAAGTTACCATGGCCTCTTTGATTTACAGGCACTTGGAGGATATGACCAGATCTGGAAGCCAACTAACTTCCATCACTCCAGGTAAGGAAGCATCTTCTGGGCCCTTGTCTGTTCTTTTTTTAGGTCTTGGATTGTGCTGAATAAGCAGAACCACGAGGTCTTCAGGCTTTTGACAAAAGGATCTTTTCTTACACAGACATGCCTTCTGTTGTGCCTCTGGGCTACAGAGGTGTTTGAGTACATCCTGCCTTACTAGAGCAACGAACAGAGCCGTGCTTCCCTGGCCTGCTCTTGTTTCCTCTGGTCTTACTGAGTGACGTCACACAGGAGAACGCTTTTTTTTTTCCTTCTCCCATTCTGCCAAACTTAGGACACTCCCATGTAAACTATACTTGCAAAACAAGTACACAGATACAGTTTCAATCATGAGACTTCATTAAACATGGAGTACTGAAGCTGGATGGAATACAGAGCCACACCCCTTCCCATCTCTAGCTGTCACATGTTGAATCTTAGCTCCTGGATCAGCATTTACAACATTGAACTTCAGCTTGGACTCGCATGGAAGCATCCACCTAATCTGTCTTGGCTCACTGCCACATCTAGTTCATAATGCAAATGGCTTTTGTGTATAATAGGGTATCGGGGTATACTTGGTGGAAAAGATGATTTAGCTTTCCAGTTGGAGGTTGCCTGTGAATTGAATAATGCTAAGTAACAACCAGTAATGTTGACTAATGACTACTGGGGCAGTTACCTACTCTCATTCTCTTGTCTAGTCAGGGTATGCAACCTCTGGAAGCAGATTAGGAGCATACTCTCTTTTTTCTCCTCTTGGAAATAGCAGCAAGGAAAAGTGAATATGCATTATCATGGAGTAAAACCCAATACTGTTCACTTGACCTTATGGATCACTTCATCCACTGAGAGCTGAGGAAAGACAAGTGTGAAAAAGGCTGATGAATATAATTGTCAATTGTCACCACCCTTTCTTGGGCTCTGTATGCCCAATCTCTGCAGTCAATTTTCCACATGCACCTTTTCTTTCTCAGTGATAAGTTTCTATACCCTCTAACAGGCCTCCATTAGTGGCAAAATACCAGAATCACTTTCTGACTAAATGCACAGCTCCTACTAGGGTCAGATCATCCTTGTGGTCTTCAACATACTCAGGAGTGCTTGATTTCAGACTTATGCATAATTGCATGTGCCTGTGTCTGATTTACTAGCAACAGTAAAGTATTGCCAGTAGTTCACAGCAGCCACAAGAGATAATGCAACATTCTTGTTGATGTAGTACTTGCAGAAGAGAATGAAGAAGAAAATAGAGAAAAAAATAATAAAAAGGAAGGAAATAAAAAGAAAGACATCTCATTGGTCCTGATATTTTTGGAAAGGTATGTTGACACTTTCTGTGGTTTCCTGTGTTATCACCTGCAAGTGGTAGTTGAGTCTTCTGAATGGTGGATGCTCCCTCCTAAGTAAAGGGAGGACGCTCCCTGACTTTTTACCCACAAACCAGATGCAAAGCAGTGACCTCTGATCCTCAGTGCTTCATTATTGAAACCCTCAGCTTCCTTCTTCCGTGTCTCTCAGAAACTGATAATCTTCCATAGTGCTGAGGGGGAGGAGCGAACACAAACTTCCCACCCTGAAAGTCTTATCAGTTTCCTGCATTTTCAGTGTAACTCTCTGCCAGCAGTAATTGTTCTTCTTGTGGATGCACACACCTAGGAAAATTGCTTCTGTTTCTCTGCAGCTCTGTCACTAGAAAAGAGCTAGTAAAAGAGCTACGTGTGCTACATTTTTAACCCTCCTTGTGGATTCATATTGATAATTGTTACATACTTGGAAATGCAGATGTGTTCTCATGTTTAGGACTTAAATTCAAAGAAGCAAATGCAGCCTAGGAACCCATCGGTGTAGAGAAGCAAATATTTTCCTAGAAGTGCAGAGTCCTCTTGTTTAAGAGGTGACAGTTCACGTGCAGAGTTCTGGTACCACAGGGGAGCTGCACACCCATGTGCAGCACAGTTGATATCCCCTGTGCACTCATGGTAAAGCTGCAGTAGATAAGGTGCTGTGCTGTATACGATAGCAGAAGGATTGTTGTGTTCCACTGGCTAATTACACCTGGAGCTCATCCCTGGTTCTAACAAAAGTATAGTATGTGTTTTCCTAAGTACTGATTTCATTTCTTTTCTGGTTCTTTTTCCTTATTAGTCCATTTGCATGGAGCTGCCAGAGAAGCAGTGTCAGCTGGCAGACATCCAGAAGCTGAGAAGGGAGAAAGCAATAGAAGACTACAAAATGAATGAGGATTGTCTTTTGATCAAAGCATGGAATTTACTAGAAAGGAACAATCCACAGAAGGATGGAAACTACAGAGATGATGGGTATTGATATCCCACAAAAAAAAGCAGTCTCTCGAATCACATCCTTCAACAATCAAGGATGTACTTTGTCAAAGCAGAGCTTGAAAATCAAATTCACATGGTAAAATCTATGGAAGGACCTTAAACTGACCTTAGGCGGACTGTATGAATTTAATTTCTGACACAGGTGACTTGATGAGCTTAGACTGGGTGTTTGGAGACATCCAAGTGAAAAAAAGGGACTATTCCCCTTGCAGAGGTGTCAAACAAAAGCTCCTGGCTTTACAATGACAGGTAATTCAACATTCCATTGTTGAATGGAAATAATGGTGGTCTGTCTTTTGGAGAAAACTCCTGCTATGTCTGGCTGTTCTTCTCTAGGTCTATTTTTGAGATCAATTTTTTCCAAGAGCTATTTTTGATTTTAAAAGAGTGACTTTCTTGCATTGTTATCAGACCACTCTTAAACTGCATTGGTTCTTTTGTTACCTGTTGCAGATACGTAAAAGTCTCATTAGAGCAGCTTGCTGCTGAAAGTTGCAGACCACCACCACTGTTGTTTGCCAGCACTGCCGCATCCAACTTGTGTGGATAAGGCTGTAGCAACACTCTGCTGTGTGTCTATAGACAAAGTGTGTGGAAATAGCAGTTTAGGAGATGTATAGCAGTCCTTCCCCAAGCAAAATAAGGTATTAAGGCAAAACTACTATTCTACCACAGGACAAAATTAATGTAGGCCATCCCTGAGTCTTGGAACAAGTTTTCTGACATACCGATGAACATTGATGAACATAGAATAGGGAAGAATGGAAAAGGTCAAAGGTCACTGTGCCAACCAGGGTGCAGTCCAAAAACAATCTGGGCATCAGGCTGCAAACGTGGGAATGACACCAGGTTGGAAAGGATGTGACATCTGCACGTGAATACGTGCCAACACCTGTTTGACTTGGTTTTCTTTGGATGTAAATTGGTGTGATTGTGTTTATGATGTATCTGCACATTTTTAAAACTGTTTTTAGGGGAAACATGTTGGTTTTCTGGTGTATTGGGTTTTTTACCTCTCCCCATAAAGTACTAGACCAGCAGTATTTAAGTAAGTCTTTATTTGAAACTATAGGTCGGACTTGCACACTTCTCAGAGTGACAGAAAAACTGTCAAGATTTTCTCTTTGTCATTTAACTGAAGCAAGATTTTTCCAAGCAGTGATGGGTTATCACAGATCAGTGGGGTACAATGTGGAACACACAGGCTCTTCTGTCAGAGAGAGATCAAGAGCACTTAGGTTATATTTCCACAACCAAAATCATCTGGGTCCATCCAGTCCTATTACCAGACAGAAAATGGTGATACATCAGATAATGGAAGGAGGAGGGGAAGAGGAGCTGCAATACGAAGGCACCAGGTCTGGGATATAGAAGAGTGGTATGGAATGTCTCTACAGGATACAAAATAATTGCTGAGGCTACCCTTCTTGGTAAGAGATGCGCTGCTTTCTCAGCCTATTCCAAGGACTAAATCTCTGACTGGAATGGCATTATCATGGAATAAGGATTTCCAAGAAGGACTTCACAGTCTAATTGCATCTGTGCCACTATAACGATTCAAGTAGCAAAACTTTCTTGGGCAAATATGGGTGCAGCTTTCCCTTTGGTTTTGGAGATGGCATAAAGAAAAGAAATATATTGCAATGGAGTCATCACTCACCGATGCACAAGACTGAAAGTTACTGTTTTCTTAAAGAAGAAAAAAGAGGTTATTTTTTTTAATGGTCCATCAGCCATAGTGATGCTGCTCAGGCCAGTTCAAAGCGTGGCACTAACATGTAACCAAATCACACACGCTTCCCCAACAACGCAATTCCTGTTTGTAGTTAGGGATACAATTAACATCACTAGTTAAGGACAACTCTAGTGAAGTTTTACTGAGGCAGTAGCAATGGTCTTATTTTTGTTTCCTAGTAACTGTGTGTGGTGGTTTAAGCCCAGCTGGCAACTAAGCACCATGAAGCTGCTCCCTCGCGTTCTGCGCCAGTGGAATAGGGCAGAGAATCAAAAATAAAACTCGTAGGTTAAGAACAGTTTAATAATTGAAAACAAAGTAAAATATAGTAATAGAGTAAATAGTAAGAATGATAAAACGGGAAAGAAAAACAAACAAGTGATGCACAATACAATTGCTCACCCCACGCTGACCAATGCCAGATCCCCTTCCTGAGTCCAGATCGGCCTCACTTCCAGGTAGCTCCCCTCAGTTATGCTGGGCATAATGTTCTGTAGTATGGAATAGCCCTTTGGTCAGTTCGGGCCAGCTGTCCTGGCTGTGCACCCTCCCAAGATTTTTTTTCCTCCTCAGTGGAAGACGATGAGACACAACAAAAAAGTCCATGACTTAGGATAAACACGACTTAGCAAAACTCAGAACATCAGTTTTTTATTCTAAATGCAAAACTCAGCACTGTCCCAGCTATTCAGAAATTAACTCCATCCCAGCCAAAACGAGGACGCTGGTACCTACTGAGTGCTGGACTGACACAGTCATGAAATACAGATTTTTATCGCTATGCAGTAGGTTATTCGGATTAGTCATCCATTTAAGGATTTGCTGTAAGTGTACTAGTTAATAGGTTTTGGAAGGCAGCGGTGCTGAACAGCTGATGGCTACACCGTGTTTACACTGCAAAGCATCTTCGCAATTAACATTCAGGCCTATTTCGTCCACAGCTCCTCTGATGCAACAGTGCATGACAAAGCGAAAGCGGTAGAACGCACGCAGCCTCACCAAATGTCCCCATGTGTTAACCCTGACGGCGCCCCGGTTCCAGCGCCGCCAGCCCCTCACCGCTCTCATCAGCTGCGGGGGCTGTCAGGCCGGCACAAGCTGCCTGGTTGCCGTGAGCGGTGTCGGCGACACCCACACACCCACGGCACCGGCTCCCCGCCTGCCCCGGGCCCGGGGGCGGCAGCGAGAGAATCCCCGGCCCCCGACCGGGACCGGGCCCGCCCCGCGCCCCCACGGCGCCTCAAGGGCGAGCGCGCGTCACTTCCGGGACGCACCCGCCTCCCCGCGCCAGCATCGCGAGACCCCGCCCCGCCTCGCGCGAGACTCGCTGGCTCACCCGGCCGCCCGGCCGAGTCCCTTCGGCAATTTCCGTCACCGCCAGACCCTACCAATCGGCCGCGGGAACGCATCGATGAGCAAGGGCCCCCCGCGGGGTCCCTGCGGGGCCGAGCCCCGCGGTGCGGGCGTGGGGTCCGTGCTGGGGCCATGGCGGCGCGGGCGGGGCAGTGGGGCCCACGCACGGGGCCGGGGCGGCGGGGAGGCGTGCGGGGTTCGATTGATCAGGCCTGGGCATGGCGCCTCTCCTCCCCCCCGCCATGGCTCCCCGTGTCCCTGCTCCTCTCCTCTCAGTGAGCGAAAGTGGCCGCCGCCGCCGTCCCAGCGCCCGCAGCCGCCGCCTCCTCCTCAGCACCAGCGCGGGCGCCATCTTGGCGAGGCAGGAGCCGGGAGCGCCCCGCGGCAGGAGACAGGCAACGCCAGCCCCGGCAACGCGGGGCGAGAGGCCGGGTGGAGCAAGCGGGGGAGCGAGCCCGGGAGACACCCCCAGCCCCCCGCCGCCGCCGCCGCCGCCGCGTCGCCGGCGGGCCCGCTACCCAGGTTAGCCACCGCGGCCACTGCGCAAGGGCACGCCGGGCCGGGGCTACTGGAGGCGGCAGTGGGGGCGCCGGCCGGGCAGGCCGCGGCTTCACCCCCCGCGCCGACCGGCGGCCGCAGCAGCCGGGCCTTTTCTTAAAGAGACAGGCCCCTTCCCCGCCCTGCCCGCCGGATGCGCCCCGCGGTACCGGCGGCCGTGGAGCTGCCGTTCCCCCCCACTGCCCGTCTGGAGCGGTCGCCGGGCCCCGCCACGGGCGGGGGGGGCTGTGCGGGGGGGGGGGCGGGGGCGCCGCCGCGCACCTGCGGGCGCACGTGCGGGCGGTGGCGCGTGCGCGGGGCGCGGGCGGGGGGTGCGGGGGGGACGCGCGGCGAGGGCGGCGGCGCGGCCGGGCCGGGAGCGCCGCGTTACCGGCGGCAGCGCGCGCCCGCCGCCGCCTGCGGGGGCGCGCCTGCGGGAACGCGCCCGCCTCTCCCCCCAGCCCCGGTGCCGTCAGAGCGCGGCCTCCGCCCCGCGGCCGCTCCGGGCCGGGCCGGGCCGCCCCTGTACGTGAGGCCGCGTGGCGCGGCGCTGCCCGCAGAGCCCGACGGGGCGGGGGCCGGGGCTGCCCCAGCGCCCCCGGAGTAGCCACCGGCACCTGCCAGACTCGTGGCGTTGTTGATGGAAAGCGTCTCCCGGGTGTACATGAAACGTAGTTCAGTACTGTGTTCGCGATGGTGAATGCGCACTTCTTTAAAGCTGCGCTGTAAAGTCTGCTCCTGTTTGACTGCAAACAGGTAGCATAGTGCAATTTCTATGTGTGACTCAAAACAATTTCAGTTAATGATTTAGCGTTGTACATTCTTATGCTGTTGCTGATATTCTGTGGAAAATTTCCCCCTCTGCGGTGTTGCAGATAATAAAAAATTTATTTAGTTTATTTTTGCCTTTCCATGAAGAAAATGGTGCAAGTCAAGTTAATTTTTTATAGTGAAATGTGTATAATTCCAGTTTTAGTTTCCCCTCTTACAAACAAATCTACACGGATTTGTACAGCACATCTGATATGCCTGTATGTATGTGACCAACATATTTTTTAACTTACACGAATCATTTGTGTTGTCACTCCTTTAATGCGTATGTGTAAGAGTGTCGTGACGCTGAGAGGTTGATATGTTGAGGGAAAAATACAAGAAATAGAACTGGAGCTTGAACCTTTTTCCAGTACTAAAGGATGTTGCCTGTAATTCTTCTCTTGTTTATTTCTCACATGTATATTGTTGAAATTGCTGAAAGTACTGCCTCCTATTTCTTGATGGTTCAAGTGAGCAAGTTTTGTTCCATTTGGGTATAACGTAATAAGCTGTAAGTTCTATAATAAGCCTGCTCTTTGACAGGCTAGACTACATGCTAGAGATTGGTTTAGCTGGAAAGTCCTCTTAGAGCTTTTTTTGGACATAGTTCCCTTTTCGTGGTCTGGGGTGGAGGGAGTAAAAACCAAACAAAACTGAAAATATCCATGCAGTTGTTATTTTGTGTGTACAGAGTGGCAAAGTGTGAGGGTAACTGTTGGTGCTGCTGTGTAGAGCAGAGAGTATAAATGCATTGTCAGAGGCCTCCATAAATACTATTAACTGCTCTTTTGGGACAAGAATTACTCTAGTTGTACAATTAAAATATTTAGGTTTCTTTTTCTGCTGGTTTAAACTTGGAAGTAGAGCTCTCACATGCCAACTTCTGTGTTCAGTATGTTTAAAGGTATTCTGCTGTTTACTATGTATATGCTTCTGATACACTGCTGTATAGTTTTTCTTTTAAATAATAAATTAGGCCCTATCTGTAAGTGGGTTTTTTTGGGAATTGAAAAATCCAGAGCCAGTGGCCCACTGGCTTTTCTCTGTATTTAAAAGTGATTAAAAGGTGGAACACAGATCAGTGAAATGCTGTCTCATTCCTTACCTTACAATATGAAGCCTTACCACAAAAGCAAAACAGCAAAGTAAGGCATCTAGTTTACCTAGATTTCATTACTCAGAAAAGCAATTAAAAGAGCTTTTTAAAATTTCAAACTCAAATGGTGTGAACTCAGACTTCAGTTGTATATACGTGAATTTTATTTGTTCAACTTGAGGTTAGTGGAGGGCTTTAAGTTCATATGAAATATCGTATTTGCTTTTTTAAAAGCCGTAGTGTCTTACATATCCAAGTTATATTTAAGACACTGCCATAAAAAAAAAACCAACTGTATGGGAATTATGTTTTGCTTTAGAACATGGTATATAGCTCTGGGAAATTGTTGTTAGTGTAACTATACATTTACCAAAGCCAGCTAAAATGTGAGTGGGAAAAGGAGAGCATGTCATTGTCCTTCAAGCAAAATAGTTCTTCGAGTTTTTTATACCACCACAATTTTCTCTATTGGAGATTATATGCATATAAAGAAGTTTAACAAAAATATGCCTAGCTGCTATTACTGTGCTAGTGTACATTTTCCACACAGACCTTGACTGAGTGAATCTTCTCCTCTGTTTGTATATATATATATATTTGTGTCAGAATTTATTGTGGAGATACTACCACTGGAAAATCTCACAGCATTAACAATTCTGCTGCTCCAATGAGAGCTGTATGTCTCAATTCTAAATTTCTTCAAGAAGGAAAAGTATTTTAGGTGTATCAGTTTAGAAAATCTGTCTTAATAAGTTGGTGTCAAATTGCAAAGCCCAAAAAACCCATGTGTCGGAAAAACCCAGAAAACTGCTAAAATTGCAAGGCAACTGAGGTAGCATAGGAGATTGTATTCTTGTGCAGCATTTAATCCTGCACTCTGGATAAAACCTTCAATGCTATAAATAAATGAGGAATGCATACTTTCTGTGATTTCAGGTTTTTGTCCACATGGATGTTTTGTCAGTGTGCTTACAGTGATGGGATAGAGTAGAAAAAAGAAACTACTTCTGTGGGCTGAAATACTGGAACAAGTATTGGTGCTCACCTGCCAGCTGGTCACACTTCATATCCATGCACTTAATGTGTGGCTGGTGAGACTGAATTAGTTTCAGCTCCCTGATTTGCCTTGCATTTGTCATAGGCTAAGAAGAGATGTTGTGGATTAGCTGCAATCCAGTACCTTTTACTTCCATGGCAGCTTGTGTTTATGTGTGTGCCCTCAGCTAGGAGTGGAGTTGTTATTGTTATTTACTATGATGGTTGATGTTAGTCGTAAAGAGCAGAAAAAGTAATCCTCTGGGCCTTATCTGAGGTGTAGAGGTGGCAGCTGCTGAAGGAAAAAAACACAAGAAACTCCTGGATGAAAAAGTACTTTTTCAAACAGCTCTGCAAAGCAAACCCCATCCAGCTTGCAGCTAGGCACAATATCCAAATTTTGCGGTTACCTCTTACAGGGTTCCTGTTTGATACCAGTAAGAAAAGCTTGCTGGAATTCCATTCAGAAATATGCAGTGGATATTTGTTTAAATTGGGAGAATCTACTTTTAAAGCTCAGCTACTTCAGGAGGCCACAGTTTTGCTGTTTGCCTGGTGCAGGTCAGTGGACATAAAATTTAGAAACCTTGTTATAAAACCTAACTGCTCTCAGAAGATGTCCTTGGAGGATTCTTCTGTGGTGCTGGATATTTACTTACTGACTGGATGCTATAATGGGTAGACTTAAAAAAAACAAAGAGTGAGGGAAGAAGCCCCACACCTACATTAACACTGAACTAAGCAATGTGATTTAAAACAGGATAAGGAAGGCTCTTTCAGAACTGAACTTGGATATTAAAAAAATACTATTATTATGGAAGTTATTTGCATGAAGTTATTACATTCCTGCTGATATTTTACCTGTGCTTTTAATAATTCAGTGGTCCACATGGTACAATTGAATGCCTTCAGCTTGAACTTCTGATTAAGAATGCTAGAAGACTCAAAGTGCCAGCCAGGCAGTGCAGAAGCTATTTATTTCCAAATGCTGTTTTTCTAAACTATTAGAACTCTAGGGGAAAGGAAGGGAGAAAGCAAATAGCTGTTGAATTTGATACTGAAACTTAACATAAAATTGGTATATATCGGTAGGAAAGTCATAATGACACAAGGATTACTCTGCAACTTCTGCTCATTTTACCCCTGTAGCATACGTGTGTTTACCTAAATGTTACCATCAGTAATGAAATATTTTCAAAAATCTGTGTTTTGTCCTTAAACTGAGTAGGCAAAAGGACAGATTTGTTTCAAAAATGTGAAAGAAAAGTGGAATGAATGTCATCACCATGTAAATCCACTGAAGCAGTATGATGGTGATGTTGTAAACAGTTTCATACAGTAGTGGATCAGGCTGTGTGCCTCTCATTTGTTTGTTCCTATTTTCTCTCACTTCAATGTTCAAGCAGTTTTTGCTATTGGAAATCTTTTGTTTCTTAAAACCTAGAGTGGAATTGAAAGAACGCAGAAGGAAGAATTATCTGCCACTTAGCCTTCTGTATTATTACTTTGATCAGCAGAGAAGCACTCTGTGACTGTTAGCATATGAATAAATGAAAGGCTGAATTAAATGTCTGAGTTATTCACTATTCAGTATGCTTGTGTAACACTTAATAAATTTCTTTGGGCATTGTAAATATGTTTTAAGGATATTGTTAAGCTCTCCTGTCCTTATTTGTTTATTTGGTAGGCGGGATACAGACTAGTAACTGTTTTGAGGACAAGAGTAATTAATGTTGTATGTACAGGAGCCTTGTGGAGCAATTAAAATAGGAAGAGAAGCAAAAGCATGTATTTTTATATAGGTGAAATGCAGAGTACTTATACTACGTCAGGTCAAGGAGGACTTTATTAAATATGGAAATACAAGGTTTCTTGATCTGGAAAGTAATATTTAAAAGCATAGATAATTGAAAAAAAAGTAAGGATAAGACAGATCCTCGGCACGTAAGTGTGTTCCTGCTTAGCACTGTACACAGCAAGGGGTTTTAATGTGTTGGAGTGTGGAATGAAACCTCCTCTTCACAGTCACTGCAGTCAGTGCAGACAGATATTGCCACTTGCTCTGATGTTTGCGTGGGAACCCTGTGCAGTAGCAATGAGCCACTACTGAGAAAATATCTTGGTTTCCTACTTACTAAACACATCTGTGAGCATCTTCTTTTCCTAAGGTCATTTATATCCTACAACTAAAGAAATAGCCTTCTGCTGGGTTATCTGCTAAACTATATGGACAGGGAGCTGGATAAGCACCACTGGAGCAGGGGCACTGATCACCACTCAGTCTGGTGGATTCACGTAGACCAGCGCTTAGGCAAGTGTGTCTTGGTAGAAAGAATAACATCCAGTTACTCACTTTGGATCAGGAACGTGATTGTGTTTGTTTTTCCTCTGGCCTGTTTGCTGTCCTGCAATTAAAAACCTGACCTCAAATCTATCTTAATTCTTCACCTTTATTTTGCTCTTAAGCTTGTGTAGTTTTGTGAGGGCAAGGCTCATTGTGGGGCAGTAGAGTACATTCGGTTTGTTAGGTTCCTCAGAGGTGGTGAATCCAAATCAAGTCCTGTGTGCTTCGTGCCCTTTGGGGCACGTTTTTCCCCCGGAGTGCCCAGAGGACAGGTAATGCCACTAAATGTTGAGTTTCGGGAATGTGGTTTTCTGCAAAGAGCAGACAGGTGAAAGATGCCATGTTGTTCTGAGTTAACTGTGTTAGTATAATACATGCTGTTGTTGATAGATATGTTTTGAAATGGAATGATAAAAGGAATCACCATACTTTTTTTGCTATGATCCTAGGGATAGATTTTTGCTCTTGTAATATATGTAATTTTTATTGGTTCTCAGAAGGAAAACCGCTTTCACCTTCAAGGTGTCCTTTTCCACCACCTCGTGAATGATCTCTTCCATTAGAAGCACAAGTTTCATGTTTCCTCTCATTTTTTAACCCTTTTACTTAATTTCTTCACAGAAAGGGTTGCCAAGCATTGGAACAGGCTGCCCAGGCAAGAGATTGAGTCACTGTCCCTGGAGGTGTTTAAAAGATGTGTGGATGTGGTACTTGTGGACATGGTTTAGTGGTGGACTTGGCAGTGTTGGATTAGCAGCTGGACTTGATGATCCTAGAATTCCAGCCTAAATGAGTTTATGGTTCATACCTCTCTCTCCTGTAAGACAGTTCTTGATTTCAATTTTTTTTTGGTTTGGTTTCAAATGCCTGTTAAGTACTATGACATATGTAGGTGAAAGTTGCTTGAACAATGTGCATCTTACTACCATTATCATAGGGAAAGCTTTCAGGTGCTGTTCTGCTGGAAATAAGTGTTTGTTGACAGAGATCAGTCATTCAATTGCCGTCAGGTATGTGAAGACTTAATATGTAGAAAGCTTCAGTCTAAAAATAATTTTTAAATCAGAGCTGTTACCTTGTCTAACAAATTCTGGTGTGTTACTGGTTATTCTCTCTGAGTGAGGATGTTAACTCAAGACTCAGTATTTATTAAGAAATAATAAAATTTGCTCTTGTTCTACCACAGCCATTAGTGTTAAGGTGAGAATCACTTATCATAGTTTATTTTAACTTCAGAAGTTCTGAATCTGTTCTGCAATTTTGGAGAATAAAAGACTTAGAGAAGGTTAAACGCTGGGTTTTGACCTGTATATGTGAAGAGAGAACAACTTGAAGATTGGATACCCAATCTGTATGTTCACTCACATAAGCATAAAACAATTTAGTCACTGATTTAATAACTGAAAAAGTATAAAATGTCTTGCAATAAATTAATGCAAAGTTTGCTTTGGGTTTTGTCGTATTTTTAAGAAGTGATAGAAACCAGAAGAATCCTTCAGAAGAACAATTAAGCTAAGTCTGACTGGTTTTAATTTGAGCGACCTGTTCTAGTGAGAGGTGTCCTTGGCAATGGCAGGGGGGGTTGGAACTAGATGTTCTCTAAAGGCCTTTCCAACCTAAACCATTCTATGATTTTTGTCCTCTACCAGAAGTAAAAGCTTAAGTTATTTATTTATTTATTTATTTATTTATTAGTAAATATTTAAGATCTTGATAGCACTTTCATTTATACAGTGACAGCTCTGGCTTTGGGAATCGTGTATCTTTCTCACTATTATAACAGTGATGGCATCTTTTATAGTCAAAGAAAAGTAAAATTTGAGTTGACAGAGCTATTACTGTAACAGTTGTTATGACATCCTTTGTAGTTGAAGGAAGAGAAAACCGCAGTTGACAGAGCAATAAAACATTTTGATAGCTTTGTTTTTAGAGTATGTAGTATGCAAATATTGCAGAGGGGTGCATTTGGCTTTATTAAGAATCTTAAATCCAGAGAAGAAATAAAAGAAAATAAAATAAAATCAGGTGGACAGTTCTTACTAGTCGAAAAACATAATGCTAGAATATGTTCTAAATTTTTAAATATTAAAAAGTATGTTGAAAATTGCTTTTTATGTATTACTTTTTCTTTAATAAAATAACAGTTGCACTTTAGAATGAAAGGGTTTTTGGTCAAGTATTTGTAGCTTGTTTGCCAACAGGTAACAGCTATATTTTCAGTGCTGAAAGAGTAGCATTGCTTTAAGATAAAGGAGGAATATTACAAGTATTCAGTAGACTACAGCTGTGAATGGAATGGTAAAAACAACAGAGGAATAATATTTTTAGTAATTCTTCCTTTTTGGAACAAGTTATTGTATATATATGCCCTCTGTTCAGGGTTAAACATGTTATCTTTAATAATGATGAAAGCTTATTTTACATGCTTGAGGACTATCTTCGTAATACTTTGAGTTTCTATGTCACCACTTGGATTATCATACTAGGTTAAAACAGTGCTTGTTCCTATCAAACAGCAATTACAAAGTCATAAACCAGAAAACTAAGAATCTAGTTTTTGGCTGTAGTAGTACTGTGGTGGAAAGTTGAATGAAAATTTCTGTTTACTGTACCTATTAACTGCAACCTAAGCTTTTGCCCAGAATTGCCTTGGTAGATCTGTCTGCTCCCCAAGTTTGCTCCTTTCAGATGAGTTGTGTCGCTGACGGCCGTTGTTTCTTTTTACAGCTGTGTGTTCAGAGGCACCTGTGCATGAGGAGAAGTTTGTTCTATGGCCTCAGAGCTGGGTGCCAGGGAGGATGGCAGCTGCTCAGAGCTGGCAAAACCCCTCTATCTGCAATACCTGGAAAAAGCTCTGCAACTGGATCAGTTCTTACGACAGACATCTGCCATCTTTAACAGGAGTATATCCAGGTACCAAAAGCTTTTCCACTTTCTCTTGGGAATGCCAAGGAAAGACAGGCATTTTTACTATATCGTTCCAAGCCAACACCATATTAAGAATTTATTAGTGACTTGTTCATTAGAAACTCTTCTGCTTTAAAGGAGAGGTCACTTGGATTGTTCAGCCTAGAGAAAAGGAAGTCTAAAAAATTCTATTAAATTTAACAATAAATCTAGCATTAGCTTTGAGTTCTGAAACAAAGCCTATCTGTTTCTTCTCTGTGGTAACCACTGACAGGACCTGAGGGAATAACATGAAGTTTTATCAAGAGAGATTTAGGTGGTTTATTAGGAAATACACCACCACTCTGGTTCTCTATCCAGAGAGTGGTTGGGCACTGGAACTGGCTCTCCAGGGAAGTGGTCACAGCACCAGCCTGACAGAGTTCAAGCAGCATTTGGACAGCACTCTCAGGCACATGGTGTGATTCTTGGTATGATTCTGTGCAGGGCCAGGAGTTGGACTTAATGATTTTTGTGGGTCCCTTCCAACTTGGGATATTTTGTGATTGTATGAAAGATTTTGGACTGTGCTTCTCTCAGTTCACAGTGATAATACAGTGTGTTACCAGCTCATGTATAAATTAGCACAAGGTTTTAAAGCTCTTTTTTGTAGCTGAGTGGCCAAAACTTTCTTTGTCTGCAAAAAGTAGGATGAGGAAGCCCTAAGTAGATTTGCAGTGACACTTACAGCCTTTAGTCATAAAGAATATGGAAAGACTATTGTCAGATGTAGAATTTATGTGTAAATTGTTGCAATGAGGCATTGTCAAGGTATGTTTCTGTCCCAAAACAATTGCATATTTAATTTCATCAGTGTTCTGGAATTGTAGACTTGTAGAACTGGTAACTGAATGGGCAACAGATAACAGGTATATTTACAAGCATGTGATAAGACCCTCATAAGGATTAGAAGAGGTATAGCTACATTTCTCACATGTCCCAATGAGTATGACAATATTGTGCTTTGGTTTGACTTGCTTAATTCATGTTCCTAAACTAGATAACCTAGTTAAAGAGGTACAGGTTGATAGTATAGCCAGGCTGGTCTGATGATTAACTATTGCTAAGGGGTTAATGGGAAATTATTGACAGTCATATTTCTGATGTGTAAAATTACATATGAAGCTGTCTCAGTTCTCAAACCTTTAGACAAGTGCCCACATGTAAGAAAGTTGGATGGGCATCTTCTCTTTGGGTATTTTCCTGTCATTGTCACTGTATTATGGATCTTCTTGCAGTGATGAAAGTGAAGATGGATTGGATGACAATCCTTTGCTGCCTCAGTCTGGGGTTCCCCTGGTGCAAGTTAAGGAAGAACCTCCAGACTCCTTGCTGGGAGAGTCTTCTGGAGCAGGGAATTCTGGGATGCTGAACACACATTCCCTGAATGGAGTACTCCAGCCAGGTAGGCATGTACTAGGTTGAATCTCCACTTTCTTTAGGTTAGGATGGAAAAGCATTATTTCTTAAGAACTTTATTTTTTATTTTTTATCTAAACAGAACCAAAGTCTGAAAAAGGGAGCTTGTATAATTTTTCCAAACTGAAGAAAAGCAGAAAGTGGCTGAAGGTAAGAATATTGGAAAGAAATGCAGCTATTGGAAACTGTGAATAGTTACCCATCTAGCCATTCTCAGTCATTTACCAGCAGTCCTGGCTGACCAGGGAGGTCCCAGTTGACTGAAAGTTTGCAAAATTGACACCCATTTGCAAGAAAAGCTGGCAGGAGGATCTAGGGAACTACAGAACTGTCAGCCTGTCCTTGGTGCCATGAAAGGTTATGGAGCAGATCATCTTGAGTGTCACCTGGGAATGCAGTTTAGTGGCAGACTTGGCAGTGAGTATACATTCAGAAGCTGAATTAATTTTAGTACACTGTCTAAATTAAACTAATCTGTTATAAAATGTATTAAATGGTGATTTGGGACTTGTCTGAAAATTGTTTTTAAGTTGCACTCAGTAAGTACAAGGTCTCAAAGTGCGGATGGCAAAAGAGAGTGGAATGGTGGCTTTATGCCATCTTTGCATTTTCACTGGAATGTAGCCATCTCAGGTTAGCAAAAACATGTTGCCGAGAGGTCAAACAAGAGCCAAACTTGCAGGAACTGATGCAGGTAGAAGTGGTAGGATAGCGGGACAAACTACAAATCGGGTAGGGAAGCACCTGCAAACCACACATCACAAAATGCCCCTACTGTTATCCTGGCTTTTCTCACTGCTGCTTTTCTGAGACCACAAACAGGCGAAGTGGACTAAAATGATGTAACTGTCACAAACTAACAGAAAACTACTTTCCTGCAAATCAGAAAATGTGTATTGAATTCACTGCTACACAGGTCTGCTCCTCAGAAAACTCTTTTCTGAGTCATTTTAGGTGGAAGACACTTTGTAAGTGCTAAGTATCATTATTGGGCCAGACCCACATTCCTTTATTAGGTAAAGACTTGAGAGTGTTTTGCATAAATAAGCAGTTCAGTACAGGGACTTGGGATTGTTGAATTAATTCCCATTTATTCTTGTTAGAGTATCCTTCTGAGTGATGATTCCAGTGACACAGATTCACCGAGTGATGAGGATGGAGAGGAGGAAGAAGAATTTTCCCTTTCAAGGGAGGAACTTCACAATATGCTGAGATTACACAAATATAAGAAATTGCATCAAAGTAAATATAGCAAAGACAAAGAGGTAAAAATCCAGAATTTTTACATTTCCTTCATTTTTGTTCTTTCCTTTAACTGCGTTATTTTAATTGCTCTTACATTTCTATCAAAATTCATTTCATGGACTGGAAAATACACTGTTGTTTGGTAGACGGTAACTGTCTAACATCACTTTTAGACAAGGGTTATTTAATCAATTGCATACATAGAATGAAAGATGCTGCAAATCTGTCAATACTGCCACATGTTATATATAACTTCAGCAGTGCTCAGTCCCAGTCACTAGAGCAAATACTGGGTGTTAGAATGCAAGATTTGGATAATACATACGAAATACATATGAAAACTGAGATGCTGTGAGTTAAATTCTAATACAGGTAGTAACTGCTATTCAAGTGTATTTATATCATCATTGAAATGATGAATAGTAAGGTGATGTTTACAATCTTGAAAGGGTGTTTTCTACCTTGTTTTCTGTCATTATTTGAGGTTTTACTTGACTCTTTTTCTTTCTTTTTTACCTTTTTTTTTGTTTGTTTTGGATTTTCTTCTTATATTCTCTTTCTTTCCCTTAGAAGAAAATAGTCTGCTGCACCTTTGCATTTTTCTTAATATTAAGCCAAATTCTATGGCCGCTTTGATTCTAATAATATATTTCTTCAGATTATAAGGGTTCTTGCAGAAATTTTCACTGCTGATTTGAATTGCAGCAGAAAGTCTTAGATGAAGGAGGTTATTCTATTCTGTTATCAGAGTATATGCCTGAAGTTAAAATTTGTCTTCTTGTTTTATCTTCTTTTCAAATTTCTCCAGAGGAGTGAAGAAATATTTTCCCACACGGCCCTTTGCTTCTCTCTGCTTCTTTCCTTTGTTTACTTGTGAAGCTCTGAACCAATATTGTGTTAGTTTCTTGAAACACTTGATAGCTGCACAAATATTCATGCACCAAATTTTTACACAGGTCATAATTTTGTTAGATTTTACGCAAATATTTATTTCCAGACTAGTAAGAAATAATATCCAGTGAAAGTAACCAGTGTATTGTCAGATCAGCAGTACACAGCTGTGGGGGGGAAACATATCTCAGAAAGTTTGTTTACACTCATGGTCTCACTTTTCAAAAATCTTCTATTAACTTAAAAGTATGCTTAGGTTTTAAACAGTTAATTTCTGAGCTGTACTGTCTTTAATTTGCCTGTTTATATGTAATCTGTGTGGAATTCTTCAATACTTCAGTTGAATAATGCTGGGAATATACTGGCTTTTTCGATCATTTATGGGGAAAAGTGCTGAGGCAGCTATATTTTTACTTGGCAATCTGAGTGTTCAAGTTTTTTGTCCTTGTGGAAATCTTTTAAATCCCTTTTCTTTAAACCTGTCCTTTTACATCCTTTGGAATGATAAAGTAGAACATGTATTTAATTTGGGAATGCAAGCAAAACAAATATTAGGTCCATAATTGGACCTCTTCATGTAATGTGTTGTCTTGCTGGGGAGCACCTGTGTGGAAAAGACAGAGCAGTATGTTTTGAAAGTGCAACCTTCACTGCCTGCTCTTCCCTCTTACTTAACTGGGTGGTTTTGGTTCCCTGTGCAGAACTTGGAGGCCACCCCTGGGAGCAGTGGTTTCACTTCAGACACTTTCTGATAGCTGATAACAAATGCAAAGTACGGAGAACTGCATGTTTCCTGTTCTCTTATTTATGTTCAGGATCTGAGCTTGTTTAGGGACTGTCTCTGTTACCTGCTCACTTTCACCCTTCAGTTGCAGCAGTACCAGTACTACAGCGCGGGGCTACTCTCTACCTATGACCCCTACTATGAGCAGCAGCGCCACCTACTAGGGCCCAAGAAAAAGAAGTTTAAAGAAGAGAAAAAAATAAAAGGTAAAGTCACTAACCTCATGTTTTTAAATGGCTGCTGTGGTTTAACTTCTTTCCTACATAATTTCCTTTGATTAAACGTAAATGTTTGAAACTTGTGGGTTTTGCAGGGAAATACCAAGTTCTGACAAAGAAAAATGTCTTCAGAAAATATTGTGCTTTATTGTCTGACTTCTAGAAAGCTAGGGTGGAAAAAAGGTGTGTGACTGGAGAGTTCATGGCTTAAGATTTTCTTTGTGGACCTTATTCAATGGTTTGGAATCCATAAACACTGTTTCGTATCATGGTCCGTTTACTCAAGAGTTTTTTGAAAGCGCAGTAGGTCCTTGAAAAATGTAAGAACTTATCCAGTACCTGCTGCAGTTGTTCCTGAATATGTAGTTCTAGAGAACAGGAAGTTACAGGGAGTGAGAGTGTTTTCTGGGAAATAGAGGGAGCTTGGAATTGATGTTTGATATGAGTTAAAATAGAATTTTATCTCTGACGTAACAGCTGGAGTTTCTGAGATGCACTTTGCCAGGAAATACAGTTTCCTTTCTTGTTTGGGCTGGCAGTAGTTGCAAATCTCTAAGGAAGTAGAGAGGGCTATGAACTGTCAGTGTAAGGTGAACTCTCTTAGTGCAAGTACTTTGAGCTGTGTTTTAAAGGGGTTATTTCAGGCTGTCTTCCTTTCTTTTTGCAACTTCCTTTAACTGTGGTGGTTTTTTTCTCCACTGATCTTGCAGCATCCATAATTTTGCATACTCACAGTGAATATTTTTAATATCTGATACCAGTATCAGTTTTGTCTGAAAGCTGGTATGACATGACAACATGCCAATCTCTTTCAATGCATTCTTCTCTCCGCTAAGAAGTTTGCTTTGAGACTTATGGTACCAAATGATTATGTTGTCACCTTTAAATGTCTTACCTTTACGTATCTTTAAGTAGAATTTTGCCACAAAGCAAGAAACATTGCACCAAGTCGTAGATATTTTAACTCTCAAGGCATGTTTCCTTGAGTGGAAGTAATTTTATTTCACCCCTCTATTAACCAGGAAAATCTTTCCATTATAAAGTAGTGAGGAATATCTAATAGTATAAATTAATTGTACCAGAATTGGCAAACATGGATAAGTTTGGCTTTTTTATTGCTTCCACATATAAATTGACTATAAGAGTTTACTCAAGAAAGATGCCTGACTAAATGTGCCCCAAAAATAGTAATGTATTTTTATGATTGTTGTCGCCATGCAGGCAAGTTGAAAAAAGTAAAGAAAAAGAGGAGACGGGATGAAGAACTCTCTTCAGAGGAGTCACCACGACGCCACCATCACCAGACCAAAGTTTTTGCCAAGTTTTCCCACGATACACCACCACCTGGGTCCAAGAAAAAGCATTTGTCTATTGAGCAACTTAATGCACGTCGGCGGAAAGTGTGGCTTAGCATTGTTAAAAAGGAGTTGCCAAAGGTGAGCTTGGCTAATGGCAGTAGATCAGTGATGATACAAGAAAGTGAAATAGAAAATTGACTTAGTGGGTAGTTGGCACTTAGAAAAACAGAGTAAAGTGAAACCTGATTTTTCTGTTGGTCATTAATGACCTGACTGGAATTCTGTAATCCATAAGCAACGTGTAGTTGAAATATCACCAGTGGTGTCTAAACGGATCACACAGTGCTTTGCCGTGGCTTTTCAACCCTTGGCAATGAAAAGTGCAGTAAGCTCTAGCAGGTGCTCATACTGGTCTGCAGGATGGCAGTATAGAGCAAACCAGTATCTAGGTTTACCATAAAGTTCAGGAAAGGAGTGTTTCAGTCATAGCACCTGTATTTTTCAAACCTTACCTCAGAAACAGACTAGGGAAAAGTGTATTGTTTACAGGACAAACTTCAGGCACATTTGAAATAGAAAGCTGGATTCACTGTTGATAGTTTTCTGGGATGGTCAGAGTGGACCTTAGAACTTGCTTTTTGGAGTTCACAGTTAACAGACTTTGAATTCTGGAAGTTAAAACAAGTCATGACTGTATCATCCTTTATGAACTTAAAAGCCAAACAAAGGATATGTGCAGTGAGATAGACCATATTTTTTCGAAAGACTGATTTTGATCATGTGAAGAACATAGGATCTACATAATTCTTAATGTCTTTGGGAAACAGTGGAAAATATTGTTTGCTTCAGTGATAAAAATGGAATAGGAGAACCCTGCTTTGCAATAGTAGTAATTTAAAGAAACAGTTGTGAAAAAGGAGGTGTTTGCATGCTTCCTTCAGGATTTGGAATACATTTATGTATGCCTTTAGTAATTTAAGGATGAAAACCTGTTTGAGTCAAAATGAAGAATACTTACAGTACCTATTCTCAATTATGAAACAGTGTGCATGGCTGAAGTTGGCACTTGTACCTACTGAAGATTAGATAGCGATCTTTTAAAATCCTGTGAAACCATTGCCCTTTCACTCATTTACAGATGGTGTTCTTTTACAGGCATACAAACAGAAAGCTTCAGCCCGCAACCTCTTCCTAACCAACAGCAAAAAGGTAGGTGGTGTTTAGTTTCATACTGTTACTTGTACTGCATGTAATAAGCAAACTGTAACTTCTTTATGTTTCTTCTGTTTCTTACAACACTGACTATACTAGCAGAGCAGTGCAGGAGAAAGCTCTATATACAAGTAATTGTCATTTATTACAAGGCATTTCATGTTTTGGACGTGTCGTTTTGTCTTGTTTCATAAGCAACAGATGAAACAAGCAACATGAGTTCCTTTCATAAGATCTTTCTGGCTTTTGAAAGATTTAGTTTGTACGTTTTAAATTTACTGATCTTTGATACTGTACGTTAGTGGCTTTGGTACACTTTGACTTTCGAGCTGCCCATCTATTCAATATCTAAAGCTTGCTGGCGTTAAGCATTCTGGTTGAAATCAAAGGGGCTCTTGGAATATTAAGTGCTTTAATTTAGATAAATATATAGAGGACCTGAGATTAAAAATAAAGCAGTTTTCGGCTTAAGTAGTTGCAAAAGCAATCCATCTTCCCATCCATCTTCTCTGAGAAGCAACATTGTTTCCACCTAGAAAACTTTACGTACAAACACTTGGTAATAGCTTTCTGAGCATTCTTGAAGTGTTATGCTCAAGTGCCTGATTCACTCCTATGGCTAATGATGAAAAGATAATCAAGTATATGACTGTGAATTGTTAGAGACAAGGTGATGTAGGAAATTTCCTGTTCTGTGTATACATTATTGAGAAAGGGAGCATATTCTTTGTAAGGGATGCAGAAAATGGGACTTGCTGGTGTATGTTTAAGAAACTTGGTTGTAGGACTTATAGATTTGAAAATTCCACTTTTTTTCCCCTTTGTTTTATCATTTGAAATCTGTGTTAGAATTGTTGATGTGCAAGTTTTAGTGGAGGAAAGAGATCTGTCACAAACAACAAAAAAACCCAGCAATTTTTACCGTTATGACAATGACATCAGTTTATTTATACTAGAACAAAAATTACATTGTTTTATGTTTTTTTTTGAAATGGTAGTAAGACTGTAGAATGCTCCCTCACTTTTCTGTGTATTAATGTGAACAGGATTGTGTTCCACCAATACTGCTATTGCAGTATTAAGTATATTCTTACTGAAAAGTGAGAAAATAACTCCGGAAAAGTGTCAAGAAATAGGTGAGTCAGAGCTGTAGGCAAGAGTTGAATTTTCTTCTTCTGAGTCTCTTTCAAGGACTTACCCATCAGATCAGTCTTTTAAGTTTTATGCCACGCTGAAACTGCCTTCAGGTTTTGTCTTCTTCATCATCTCAGCATTTTTTTGGAAGATCATGTTCTCTCATGCCATTTCAGAAGCATTGCTGCTGAGTAAAGTATCACATTTTTTTCTCTTTTGAAGGATCATACTTGGTTATAATTAAATCCTGATGTTGTCTATTGCTGGCTTTCTTTACAATCTGCCCATTTTACCTGTTCCCAAATCTTATTCCTCTCTAGCTTGCCCACCAGTGCATGAGGGAGGTACGTAGAGCTGCTATCCAAGCCCAGAAAAACTGTAAGGAAACTCTACCACGAGCGCGTCGTCTCACCAAGGAGATGCTTCTCTATTGGAAAAAGTATGAAAAGGTGGAAAAAGAGCATCGGAAACGAGCAGAGAAGGAGGCTCTGGAGCAACGCAAGCTGGATGAGGAGATGAGAGAGGTACAGCAAAATCACAGATTGCTGATAATTAATCTGCTGAGGAGACACAGAAGTGACCGGATAATTTGAGTTTCTAAATCCAAGCCATGAAATTCAGTTATTTGTTCTGTTTCAGTGCTATTTCGCATATTTGTTCTGCTATCTTATTTTTCTTTATATAATAATTCTAATGTTAGCAAGAGGTGATTAAAAAACGCCTTCAAACCACATGAATTCTTTATAATTGAGTGAAATTGAGGTAGGAATTAAAGAAGCAGTGCGTGTCTCACAGACATACACAGCTCAGTGTTGGTAAGGGCCAATGTTTTGTGATGGTTTGTTCATCTTTCTGGGTCCAGACAGGAAGACACTTTTTCATTGACCTTGAATTTTTTTCTTGTCCTTTTTTTTCCACTGCTGTAAACTGATACTGTCATTTATGTATGGGTCACAGAATTTTTCTGTGCTTGCTTTTTTGTTGGCCAACTGACAACTTCTTGAACTCCATTAGAGCGTAAAAGAGATTGAATTTAAGAAAGTTTCCTTGTAAAAGCTCTCTAGCGAATCTGTGGTTGATACTTTATATGGGTATACCTTATATGAGGAAAGGTTGAATCTTTAGAACCTTATATTTAGTTTTATGCTTAAATTATACTTGCATTTATTGTGTTCCTTTCATTCTTGCAAATTCATAAGCATTTTGTGAAGTTTTCTGCTTAGATTAATAGACAAATTTTAACTGTTGCATTTTTTGCCAGAGCCTAAGGGTGAACAGAGCTTCTGCAATGTCTTGCTGAATGCTGAGTAATGATAATATTTCAGCTGTATTACCTGTTGACGTATTTCATGTGCACTACCATAATTCCCTCTACTAATAAGTAACAGAATGTGGGAGTCAGGTTGCCATGAGAGCATTTCTTAACTGCTGAGTTCTTTTAATATAGACCACTAAAGTCCTGCTATTTTTTGTTGATATTTTAGTTCTTCAGTGTAAACAAAACATTGAAATTTTCTTTTATTATGGTTTTTTGTCGTGATTACTGAATTTAAAATAATTTCTTATTTCCAACAATTTTATATTTTAATATAGATATTTGTGGAGGTGGTCAGTGTTCTTATGTGCAGCTAGTAATGTAGCACTTAGCACAGTGGTGTGTTTAACACAATCTAGATAGATGAGTTGTCGACGCATTATTAGATGAATTTCTTTTGTTTAATTGTATTTTAAACATTGAACTGTTGTCCTGTCTTTTTTTCCTCTTCATCTGTTTTTGGTAAATGCTCTAGGCTAAGAGACAGCAGCGAAAACTTAACTTCCTGATCACACAAACTGAATTGTATGCCCATTTTATGAGTCGTAAACGAGATATTGGACATGATGGGATACAGGAGGAAATCCTGCGCAAACTGGAAGACAGCTCTACCCAAAGGCAGATTGATATTGGTGGAGGAGTAGTGGTCAACATCACCCAAGAAGATTATGGTAAGTGATTCATTTATAGTCCTTTCCTTGCACTCTTTTGAAATTTATTGTACTCTGTGTGTTATGGTGCAAACTTAACAATTTCAAGCACAACATCCTTCTCTGCAAGAAGGGCTACTGCAATTAATGGGATTTATCTGTGTGTTTGGGTGGTTACTGCTGCAGTGCTCTAACATGGGTATGTTATTTTCAGATAGCAACTATTACAAGGCTCAAGCTCTGAAGAATGCTGAGTATGCTTATCAGATTCATCAGGCCCGGGTATGTATTTTTTGGATCCATGAAGTAGAAGAGAAAGCAAAGCAATTGGCAGAGGCCAAAGTACCAGGATCTTTCATAGCAACCAAGTCAAATACATTAACCCTAGGGGCCAGATTCGAATTTAATTCCATTGACACATTTTGTGCTAAACAAGTAGGAAACCAGAGTATAAAGATTTGGGCTATAGGAACAGGCTCATTTCCTCTTAGTTTCTGGTGAGTATCGTGTCTTAATGTGAATTTTAAAGCCTTTTACTTTACAGTTTCTTGATAAGGTAATGTATTCGCCATCTTATGCGTACCTTCCTCTTCCTGTTTAGACCAGATCATTTGATGAAGATGCAAAGGAGAGCCGGGCAGCTGCTCTGCGGGCTGCTAACAAGTCTGGTACTGGGTTTGGAGAGAGTTACAGTTTAGCAAACCCATCTATCCGAGCAGGAGAAGACATTCCACAGCCTACCATTTTCAATGGAAAACTGAAAGGTTATCAACTGAAAGGCATGAATTGGCTGGCCAACCTATATGAGCAGGTATATTAGTACATCTTGCAAATTTTTATAACTTCTGGGATTATTTAAGTCATTAGAGTAATGTTGGTCAAAAGAATGTACTGTTTTTAAAAACAGACTGTTTATAGTTGATCTTTAATGTATTTGGAAGGTAGGAAAATACTAGGTAGGCCACGTACCAGTGTTCTTGATTATTTAGGACATAACAGCTTTGAATGAGGCATTGAGTTCAGTATTCTTTGTGTGGTTTGTACAATTGTTTATCACTTAGATCATACATGGAGGAGACTTTTGCTGCTTGGAATTGCATACTGTTTCAGGCTTGGGTCAGCTGGTAAACTGCAGGCAGTCTTGTCCTTGTGAGTGTGCCCAGGTAAATGTGGGATCATGAAGTGCAGAGAGGCCTAGGGGAAAAATCGGACTGAGGGGTGAAAGAAATAGAGTTGAGATCAGTTACCTCTCAGGAGCAGATGTAAGAGATGATAAAGTTCAGAGGGTCAGAATTGTTACAGTGGGACCGTTCCCACTAAATTCAGTGGCAACTGTTCTGCCACTGCTTTGTGGATTAAAAAGTAGTAAAGCGAAGGTGTTCATTTATGGATCTTTTGCAGGGCATCAATGGAATCCTGGCAGATGAAATGGGTCTGGGTAAAACAGTACAAAGTATTGCTCTCCTTGCACATCTGGCTGAGGTAGGTGGATTATAGCTTGTTCCTGGGTAGTATGCTTGATAGAAGATGCGTACTTTTCACATGTTGGAAATGAATTTTGGATTACAAAGCTTAAATGTCTTAAAAAGTGTTTTATATATTGTTTTCAAGTGGAGCCGTTGAAATAGTTGTAAATATGTGTGTGTGTCTGTTTGAACTTATATAGAGTTTTCATTTATTCAGAGAGTAATATCTTCTCACTTGCACTGAATGTAAAAGCCTCAGGAGAGAACAAGTTGTACTCTTGATGGTTCACTGAGTTTTACAGATCAACGTGCTCAAATTCTGAGCTTCATGGCAATTAGCATTAATTTCCATCTTTCAGTGGGGTTTTTTAGGAAGAATAGTGATTTTACTGTGCCAGGGCAGACAAACGAAACAGAGTAAGCAACAGGAACTTACTTCTTCATGCACAAATAGATACATTTATTTCAAAAAATAAAAGTCTTGATTGCAATCCAGTCACTTGCCCTAAATAGGATATATCAATGAAGTGGTACTAGAAGCAAAATTAGCTGCTCTAGTGACCAAGTGACAATTGCATGCATTTCTTTATGTTCCTGGTAATGTTGGCCAAAATACTGTAAAGATGTGCAGGGCTGAAGGCTCTTGAGCTCATCTCTCTGGAAGGAATAAGAAGATAAGCTTTTCTCCCTGTGACACTGCGCCATGAGGTTTTTTGGAAGGTTACACACGGCTTTATTTTTCCTGCCTCTCCCTTTTGAGGGCAAGCTTGTAACTGCTAATATATTAATGGATCAACTCAGTTATTCGCCAGAGGGTATTGTAATGTGTGATGTGGCAGAGCAAAGCTTTTTGATGGCTCCTGAAGTTCTTTTCCTTATGAATATGACAGGGGCTGTTTGTAACATGAAGGTGGCAACTCTCAGAAACAAAGGAGTTTGTTCTGGGACCAACCTTGCTGTTATGAAATAAGACTTGGTTAAACATTAGATCTGCTCTGATTTTGTACCACCCTGCTGTGCTGGGAGAGTTTTGCTAGGTTGCGTACAGTTCCTTCTCATGTAGCCACTGTCATTTGGTAGATGTAAAGCCATGTCAAACCATCTCTATATCACTTCCATTCAATTATTTTTTTAATTTAATTTTTTATGTATATTTTGCAGAGAGAAAACATCTGGGGACCTTTTTTAATAATTTCACCTGCCTCTACTCTGAACAACTGGCACCAGGAGTTTGCCAGATTTGTACCTAAATTTAAGGTAATAAGCGTGTCCAAAGAAGTTCTTTCTGTTTTCTCAAGAGCAAACCATTTTGTTCTCCTGAGTTCTGTGTCACATCTGGGTGCTTACTGACCTTAGAATATGAAACTCTGTAATGAGTGTGTTTCTGATATTTTTTCCATCATCCTGTTTTTTTCTGGAGTGTTCAGTTATCTAGGGCTTAAAAATATTCTTACTTTAGTCACATGATTTTCATTTTGCATCAGCTTAAAGACACCTTCTCAGTAAGGAGTTGTAGTAGGTCAGCAAGTGGATGTCTGGTTTTAACATATGGGTCTGGCAGCAGAACCAGGAATTATATACCAAGTTTTATATAATGTCTTTAGGGTTAGAGCTGTGTTTTCAGTCATTCATATGAATTTGAGTCAGATAAAGATTGTATGTGAACAAACATCAAACAGATAAGAGGGAGGCAAAATGTAGTTGTTACAGAAAAACAGAAGAACCATGGTCATACAAGTTAATAACCAAGAAAAAGGGGAGAAGTGAAGCACAAATAGATAAGAACAAAAAGATTAGAAGAAAACAAATTGAGTTTTCCAGGTATATTGTGAATGTGAAAACATAGAAATAGTAAATAGTAAATTAGAAAGCAAGGAACTACCAGTTACTGCAAAACAAGCTGCTTACCTGTCTCCCACTGGAAAACATTGGAGTGTTGCAAAGGAAAATTTGAAAAGAAATGTGTACTGCTAAAACAGTGCTGGGATTTCACAATTCAAGATAGCCAAAAGTGTCAGAAGCTTGCAGTTACATCTGCAAAAGAGGAACAGATCATAGTTTAAGTATCTGGGTTGTTAATATAGTAACCTTTGATATGAAGAAGTCTTGATTGGGTTCTTTTGAAACATCAGATTTTCCTTTTTACAGAAAACAGTAGAAGACACCTAGTTATGAGTAACCAGTATACCAGTAACATCAGGCTAATTGTTTGAATGTCTTGGCTACTTAAATAAGTGCAGGAAAAAAAACTTGGAAGTATTCCTATAGGTGATATTTGATTTCTTGATCTGGGGCAGGGCAATATTAAAGGAGTTAGCTTTTACCAAATAGAGAGATCCCTCATGAGACTGTATGTTGGTTGTGGTGGTGTATAGTTTGACTTATCTGTATGAGGAGAAGTTGTGCTAGAGCACAGTTCAATACTGGATTATTCAAGTGACTTGTATTTTGGAATAAAATGGCATTACTGAGCCTTTGAAGCAGCTAACGAAGAAATACAAATGCTTGTGTTACTGAGGAGGTACTCAAAAGAAAAAAAAACCCAGCACAACCTAAAAATAATCCATTCATGTATTTTCATAGCCCAAAATAATAGGGGCTCTTGATTAGAAAACTTGAGAGCTGTTGGACATTCTATATACTTTCTCTCACTTCCTTTGATCAGTTCATTGTATAGAATAGGCAAGCAACTGTTTATGCTTTCTCCTTCTCAGGAATGAAATACAGAAAATGTTTGAAAAATGCAGTCAGGATGCTTGTGAAAAGATAGTTTTCTCTTTTTTGACTTAAACCCCAAACTGTTTATATCATTGTATAGCTGTTCTTTGACATGCTGATCTTATTACATGCCGATGTTTACCTCATCCATGGAACAAAACATGTTTTGAAAAGAAATTTTCTAAACTTACTGTCACATGTTTACAACTTTGATCAATCTTTTTCAACCAGTTTTTTTTTTTCTGCCTCTAATCATACAGAAGTGTGCAGTCAGTTCTGCTTGTAGTAAATCACAGTGAATTTATGTCCATGGCAGAATATGTAAACTAAAAGACAAATCGCTTCTCGATCCGTCTGGTTTTCTTGCAAGCATCCTTATTTCAGAACAGTAGGAAGAATATTCGATTAAAGGCTTTTGAAGCCTGTCAGTTGAAGCTGTAAGACTTTTTACCGCCTCAGAAAGCAGCATTCTTCCTCCCTCCCAGACCTCCCAGTGTTAGCTGACTGTTGTCCTTCCATCAGACAGGAGATGGCAGTACAATGTTATTAACCAGTGACAGGAGTCAATGCTCTGCAAAGGTCTGCGTAGTAGGACCCATGAAATTTTGAACGGTAGATAGTTTAACAGATTTCTCTGGCAGTAGTTGGTTTTAAAATTCTTATATTAAATATATCTAGGCCAGACATTTTAACTTCATCTCAGGTTTTTGGGATCAGTTCTGTAATACAAAACCAACAGGACCATGGGGTTGCTAAACAGGGCAACAAGCCCTCTAGTCCTCTAAGTTTAACTGTAGCAGTTGGGTGCAGACCTCTTTCTGACATAAGCAAAGTATCATTTTTAATTTTTAGAAAAACCTGACTAGAAGGTATAGCATGCTAATGGGCATTTTTAGATTCTCAGCACAGCTTGATCAGACCACAAGTTGCTTGATACGTTTTCCTGGAATGCTCTGTTTCAGAGTATTTTTAAATGCTTTCTGATTTTTCTCTGTGGTAAGAAAGATGATTTCCCTTTTTGTTGTTTTGGAGAAAGAGATATGTCACTTTGTAGACTACAGACTATAAAATTCTAGAGCTGGTGTCTTTATTTGGAAATAATGTCTTTCTGGTTTTTTTACTGTTTCAGGTGCTACCTTATTGGGGAAATCCTCATGATAGAAAGGTGATCAGGAAGTTCTGGAGTCAGGTAATACCAGCATGAACATGTGCTTTGGCCATCTTTCTTTGTGCAGGGTGAACCAAAACCTGTTGCTACACATCGCCAAACTAAACGATGTGTGGATGCAGAGTTTTTTCATCTCTGTAGTAGCATTTTCATTAAGATAATGAGTTGGAAGACTTATCTTGTGCTGATAGGCAATACCATACAGGACAATTCAATGCAGTGTGGAGCTGAGATGAAGGAACTAGAGCTCTGTAAATAAAGCAGGAAGTTTCAGTGTCAAGGGCTGTTTATTCTGTTTGAGTAACATAACTCAGAATGCTGTAATCCAGAATCCCTGCAGGTCTGTCAGATTGTTCCTGATTTAACAATAGCATTTTGTAGGGTTCAGTACCTGGGTCTTGTCTTGCACGTTAAGAAGTGTCTGAAATTGTTTAAGGGCTGAAGTCCAGGTCCACTAGTTGAGTAACTGTGATGTAGTTAATTTAAAAAGTCAGCTGGGGAAAGTGCAATAGTAATGAGAAGATTGTAAAACAGAATTCTGAAATTACAGTGAACTCTTGACAACGTATTTACATTATGTGGGCATTTGTTTCTCCTTTTGCGGTTACAGAAGACATTGTATACTCAGGATGCTCCTTTCCATGTGGTAATCACGAGTTACCAGCTGGTAGTGCAGGATGTGAAGTATTTCCAGCGAGTGAAGTGGCAGTATATGGTGCTGGATGAAGCACAAGCACTCAAGAGTAGCTCCAGGTAATAAACTAACTGGAAAAAACGTCTTCTCTCTGGATCAGCTTCTTGGAGGAATATCAAGAAAGCATCAAGAAGAAATAAACTGATAGAAGTTAAATTTGACACACATAAGACCCCTTAAGTACCTAACCTAGTTAAATATCTATATAACTCTCTGACACTGGATTGATCCATAAGGTTTTTTGCATTTAGATTTTCCAAATATGTAAAATGTAATTAAAAAGTAGCTGTGGAGCAGAAACTTGTATAGAGTACAGGAGAGTTAAACAAAACACTGTGAAATGCTGTTCGCTTTCTCTCTTGACTACTCACAGAATTCCGCCTGGTGAATGGTCTGTAGTCTTAAGCTTATATTGCTTATATTGGCTCCATTAAATGCAGTATTTTGATTCCTTATTCAGTGGCACTTCCAGACATGAATGAAGGTCAGAACCCCATGAATACTGTTGGCTGCAATAAAGCCAAATCTGTGTCATGAGACTCTATGCCAGAAAATTTTCTGTTTGTTTTCAAGTAATGGATTTGTCCGTCTTTACTTCTGTAGTTGCTTTCCCATAACCTTTGTCCAAGTTGCCACTGTACACAGTAAGTTGAGGACTGCTTTAGACGCAGGCTCATTCTGACCAAAGTTTGTTCCTTCAGCATTCTTGTGAAACCACTCCTCTAAGAGGATTTTAATGAATAGCTCAGCACTCCTGCCACAGTAGCCTATACATTTCCTCTTGTAAGGTCTGAAAAATACATGACATTCTGATTCAAAATAACTGTTTCTTTTGCAAAGTTAATTATTCTGATCATGAGATTTTACTAGTAAGCATTTGTTTTAAAAATAAGTAAAAAGATACTTAGAAAAATAAATTATGCTTCTTTTTTCTTCTTTTTTTTTTTTTAATTGGAAAAAGGCTGCTTTTTCCTGTAGTTATGTTTTGAAAGAATGGGGAACAGCTGTAATAGTTTTGTCCAGTGACTTCCAAAGATCATTTGGGAAACTCAGTGGAAGCAATTGGTCTCAAAATACCTTATGTTTCATATCATTCTGCAGTTTTCTCTAGAAATGATTTTTCTTGCTTTTATTCATCAGTGTTCGTTGGAAGATCCTACTACAGTTCCAGTGTCGAAACAGATTGTTGTTGACTGGGACCCCAATCCAGAACACGATGGCTGAGGTATTTGGGAGCTCACAAGAGTGGATTTTTCTTTATAACAAGAATACGTACTAAGTATATGTGAACAATTGAGAAACCTGTTGTATTTGTGTGGTTGTGGGATCATGCTTGTAGCAAACCACTGGCAAACAAACATAAGATCAGCCCTGGGAGGGAAAAATATGGAAACTTGCCACACATTCAAATAAAACTAAAACTAAAGATATTTGAAGTAATACTTAGGTTACAGGATGAAAGCTAATTGTAGTGACTTTTCCTTTTGTTGGCTGAAGTAATTGTGCTGTGTTTCTTACTGCTTTCTAATGGAGTTTTGTTAAGTTGATATTTGTGGCATTTTGGGGAGAGGCAGGAAGAGAATGCAGCTGGGGTTTTGTTTAATTTTGCCATGTCTCATGTTCTAGTAGAGTGATTTTGAGCTGCAAGGGTTTGGGATCTCCAATTACCTTGTCCACAGTAGGATGACTTGATGATCCAGTGTTTTCTTCTCTCCTTTTAGCTGTGGGCCCTGCTGCATTTTATCATGCCGACACTGTTTGATTCCCATGAGGAGTTCAATGAGTGGTTTTCTAAGGACATAGAGAGCCATGCAGAGAACAAATCTGCCATTGATGAGAGTGAGTGCAGTCTGTAATTGCTGTCATTTTTATATTAAGAATGTTACCTTTTCAAACTAATAATGGCTAAACTTTCTATGAGATACGGCATCTAAAGCAGAAGATGCATAATGGGATTGGAACATTGTTGGATTATTGTTGATAGTTCATGTTAAAGTTTGTGTTTCTGACTGTAATATTGCATGTGTAATGAATAGAAAAACTGTAGCACACCACTCATTTAAACAAAGAAAAATCATCAGAGAAGTATCAACTCTGTGCTGTAAGAATTCACATGGGGGAAATGGCTGAGCAGTAGGGGACTGCATTTGTGATAAAACACCATATACTTTTCTTCCTTGATGAAGTAATTGTTCTTTCTTTCCCCTTCCCTTTATTTCAGACCAGCTGTCCCGTTTGCACATGATCCTGAAGCCTTTCATGTTGAGAAGAATCAAGAAGGATGTGGAAAATGAACTGTCAGATAAGGTGAGGAAAAGTATTTCTCTGGAATGAGTATTACAGCTGTGTTGTCATGGCTCTGTTCTCTAATCTGGTTTTTGCAAACTCATTTGTCAGTCTGCATACCTGGAATTTCACTGTAGACTTTTCTTGGACCTTCACTTTCTTGCACCACATCCCAGCAATGTCATTAGATTTGAATGTAACTGAAGAACCCCTAATTAACAAACTTCTTTTCTAGGGAAAGCATTTTCTTACCGGTTAAAAATGGAATATCTTTAGTCCTGGTTAACTTGACAAAAATATCCCTAATGTAAAGGAGATTGGTACAGCAATGACTGGGTGATAAACATTTCCAGTTGCCTTTGTGAAGGGTTTGGCATGGGTTTAGGGTTTTTTTTGCTTGCCTGTACAAAATGAGAAATACACAGTGCCAACACCATATTCTTCTCTCTTGTCAGTCTCTTAATTTCACATAGATGTTAGCAGCACTAGATGATCTTGTTGTCAACAGTCCCCAGGTTTTGGCACCATTGGCTGAGAGCCATCCGGTTTGTTCTGATGTGCTTATTAATTTCAGTGGACTTCCCACAGCCACTGTTGATGTGCAATGCAGCCGTTGCTGTTGTGAGCTGCTGACGCTCCTTATCACTGCTCTAAGTGGGGAACTGTAGGATGATAGAATTGAAGTCAGATTTTAAGCTGATCAGCTGCAGGTGTGATATTTTCACAGCTTCTTAAGAGTCTGTCTGTTTACTTAGTTGTGTTCACATACTTTTAAAGGTCTGTCTCCTACATCATTACCTAAGCCTTCCAAAACACCTCTATCAGTTAAGTCCTTTCCAAGTTAGATCCTGAAATGCAGGGCTGAATGCAACTGCCTATAAATTTATTTTTTGAGAAAGCTGTGTTTTTCTCAAGGTGTTTCTCTCAGCTTTATGTACATTAATGTCATCATCCTTCATTTCAGAGATAAAAATGGCTAAATCTTCATTATTATTTTGCAGATTGAAATTCTTATGTACTGCCAGCAGACAAGTCGACAGAAGCTCTTGTACCAAGCTCTGAAAAACAAAATCTCTATTGATGACCTCCTGCAGTCATCAATGGGCACTACTCAGCAAGCACAGACCACCACTAGTAGTCTCATGAACCTAGTCATGCAGTTCAGGAAGGTAAGGCTATTTTAAATAATAATTTTTAAAAAGTATAATCATTCGTTAGCACAGAACGAAAATATGGCTTCTAGAAAACACCGTATTAAAAAAATTCAGGCATAGGCAAGCAAGTTTGCGTGCAGCTCAGTTGTGTTTCGGATTGCAGTGTAGCATGACGTTGGGTGAAGAAGAGCTTTAGCCAAATGGTGCATGCATCTGCTGACTGGTTAGGTTACAAAGGTTGGTTTGGTTGAAGGAAGCGATTCACTTGGGAAGAAGAGGCAATAGCTGTTATGTGAATAGGAAAAGGTATGATGCCATATTCAAATTTAAACAGATACACTAAAATAGCCATGCAATATTAAGCAATATTAAAGTTTTAGTGATCATTTGTTATGGTTGATTTGGGATGTAGATGCTGCAAGTTAATTCGTCCCAGCTTTTGACATGCTCTCTTCCTTACAGGTGTGCAATCACCCAGAGCTGTTTGAGCGACAAGAAACTTGGTCTCCATTTCACATCTCCCTAAAGCCATACCAGATTTCCAAGTTCATCTACCGTCATGGACAGATCAGGGTCTTTAACCACTCACGGGACAGGCAAGCCTATTCCACTTCCTATCCAGTTTAGCTTATTAAGTATTATTACTTACACTTATTTTATCTTTGTAAGTGCTAATTAACTCCCTTCTCTAGTGTATTTAAATGACATTGGCTGAGCAGTCCATTTCCTTTTAGTCATTTAGCTGTTAAACATCTGATATAGATGCTCTTTCTTGGTGGAATCCTAATCACAGAATATCCCTTTGATTGAGTAAGAAAGCCAGGAAGAGGATTTTAGAGTTGTTGCTGATGGTGTGTGGTAGAATTAGGCTTTAAAAGATTCTTAAAACAAAAAAAACTCACGTGATTTCCCTTCAGTGAGTTTTCACATACGGGGAGGTTGTCAGTATCTGTCTGTTGCGATGTGATATAACATGAGCATCTGCTAGTGCCTTGACAGCTTTTAATGCTCACCTTGGATGAGCAGAATCTGCCCAAGTGTAGTTTTCTGTTTTCGCCAACCATGGCAACTCTTGATTAATTTTTTCTACATTTGGTTATGAAAAGTGCTCAGGGAAGAGATGAGAAAGGCATGCATGAAGACTAGATCAGCTTTCCTAGAGCATATAATGCAGTTCCACAACAATGGTGTGTCTCAGTGTCAAATTAGCAGCAGTGCGTGTAGGCTGATGATACTTTCCTTCTACTGCCATGCAATTCCACATATTCAGAGTGCTAAAATACTTACAGTGAAGAAGTGAATGGCTACTCTGTATCTTCTGCTGATTGTGTGATTGAACATGTTATGTGTTAACACCTTCTTAGTGATGTTGTTTGCTTTTGTTGCTTTCATTTTCAGGTGGTTACGGGTTTTGCTTTCGCCATTTGCACCAGACCACATCCAGCAGTCTCTCTTCCATAGGAAGGGTAGGTTTATAATCCTGGGAAGCAAGTTGAGTTTTAACATGTCCTCTTCAGAGGGAAGGACTGAGAGGCCAGATTAATTAGTTCTCTGAGATAATCTGATCAGAATTTGTTAGAATTTTGTTAGTGTTTATACATACAATTCCTTTGCTCAGAGAGGAAAGGATGGAAAGCAGCTGGAAGAATAATCTGTGGATAGCTTGTTGTTTAGTTACTGCTTAATCCTAGTGCAGTATCTTGATTCAGTCTGTCTTGTTTTAACTTGCTTCAAGAGATTAGTGGTGCCTTTTTAGTCTAATGTGAATTTTTCACAAATTCAATTCTAAGAAATCTTGGATTCATTTCAGTACATTGTGTGTTGTATCGTAAACTGCCAACTTTCTTTCAGCTAGAAACTAGATGAGATGCAAGTGACCCAGATTCTATCAATGATCAAAAACCCCAGAAAAGCTGCTTATATTGACAGATACAATTTATTATAGATGATTGAATATTTTTCCTACAAGAGCTAATTAGATCACTCAGCTACTGGGATGGGAAAAACTTCAGAAGTAAAAAGCAAGAGAGGCAGTGGCTGCATTACTGTGCTGAAATCTGTTAGCATGGACCTGTTCAGCTGGTATTGGGGCTATGCAATGCACGTGGGTGGGCTGGCAAGGCTTTTCCCTACCAATTCCTGCATCTCCTTCTGACCCATTTGACTTTCTGGATGAGAGGGAGCATGTGAGACAGGCATCCAGAGGCATGCATGTTCTGGTCAGTTGTCTGGAAGATATGTGTTCAAATTTGCAAATATGCACACTGCCTATTGATTCTTAATAAGTGAAACAAATGTTCTTACTGTCTGCACTTGGGCCTAGAATGTATTTTGCTTTTTTGGTAAGCACCCTTCTCTTGCCCACACTGGAAAATGGACTGGAATGTGGGGTCAGGCAACAGAGATTCAAATTGAATTTTCAGTATTTCTGAAAGATCCAGGTTAAATTAGAATCTCCTGTTTACTTGCCTGGATATGTCATGAGTCGTAGAGTATGTATCCTGAATTGATGAAGTAAGTTTAGTTTTCAGCTGTGAGTGTCTGTGAAATGTGTTGGCCTAACTTCAGTTTTTCTGTGGCCTAGGCATCAATGAAGAAAGCTGTTTTTCTTTCCTCCGGTTTATTGATGTCTCTCCAGCAGAAATGGCAAACCTTATGAATCAGGGACATTTAGCCAGGTGAGGACAACTTTTTTTTTTTCTCTTTTAGTAATTACAGGAAAAGTACAGATGATATCAGTCATCTAAACCTGCATTTTCTATGCCTCCTAATATTTTAATTTCTCTATCATTATATAATACTAGAACAACTTCTAGAGTGTTCCTCCAGGTATAGGGCACCATTATGCAATGCAATTTTTGTGCCACTGTCACGAGAAACGCTGCGTTACAAAGAGTTGACATTGTAAATACACAAGATGGTCAAAGGGCAAAAGGAGAGTTTGCTTAGGGTCATGCTGCAGGTTGCTGGCATTATCAAGCTCAAAATCCAGACTTTGGAAGGTCAGTTCAGTGCAATTCTTACCAGTTGCACTTCAGCATACGTTTTGAACACGTGGAATAAGCTTGTGGTGTGGTAGCTGTTTTTCAGCCCTGAACCATATTGCCTACTTTCCACCTGTCTTGTTTTTACTATGGAATGGAATTCTGAGGCGTCGGCTTAGAACTGTGGATTTATAGCATCATGAACTGTATTATCTTGAAAGGAGAGGTGATCTTTTTAAGTTATAGTGTACTCTGTAAAGGACTCTGAGTCAAGTTAGATAGTGACTGTAAGAAATTTGAGATTAAAAGCAAGTCTTTATTAATAAATAGTGATGTTTTGCTTTAGGGCTTTGTAAGTGTAATATTCTTTTCTTGTTCTGGTTATTTTGAATTACCGTATCTTACTGCACTTCAGTAACATTATTCAGATTTCTCTTGGTATATCTCAGTAGTCTTTATGATGAATTCTGCATTCATTACACAGGTTGTTATGCATAATTTGTATGTAGAGCAATTTACAGAGAAGTCAGAGTGCAATTTTAAATAGTAGTGGCTAACTGGGGCTTGACCCTTTTAGATAAAGTGCTTCAAAGTGTATCCTGATTTAATCACTTAGATTCAGTTAAGCCACCTTAGAAAAAATTGAAATCAGAGTAATATATTTGGAAGATGTCTAGCAAAAATTATTTTCTTTAGGTCAGGACACTGTAAGCCTGATATTCTGAAAAAAAACCCCATTTCTGTCAAATAGAGTTATGCTGTAAATATACTCAAGCCTTTCTTTCACAAAGCAGTGAATAAATGCTTCTCCTGTGTTTTGTTGCAGATGGTTAGCTCTTTTCCTGTCTCTGAAAGCATCCTACAGGCTCCATCACATGCGCTCCTGGATGGAGACTGAAGAGGACAAAGAGCAGGGGTCATGTTTTTTGAGGAACAGGGATTTCTTGCTTGATGTAAATTTCCCACTGTCTTTCCCTAATTTGCACAGCTGCACTTTGCTGCAGGTAAGCAAAATTTCTGTGATCTGGAGACAGTAGCACATCCTCATGAGTGAGAAATGGTGAAAACCATTCTGTCCTTATAAAACAGGGAAAACAAACTTGGAAACAGGATGATGGTGTTGTCTACTGTTTTAGATACAGTTAAGAGACTTCAGAGTGCTGAACAGAAAAATAGTTTAACCCCTGTCTCCTTCCCATGTGACGATACATTTCAAAATTTGCTACAATTAATAAATCAGTTGACTTAGAAGACTTTAAAATATTACTGCAGCACCAAAAGTAGATACAGGAGCAACAGAACTAGATTCATGATTAGTCAGAGATGGATTCTATATGTAAGGTTCAGAATTTTGTAATGTTTTTTACATGTAACATGCTCATTTTCTGGCTGAAACTACTCTTGTTTTGTCAAATTCAATACATTGTTGTAGCAACTGGGGAAAACGAAGACCAGCCTGACAGTGTTTTATAGTTGGTGGACAAGCATTTTCAGTGGTGTGTTTCTCCTCTGAAATTCGCTTCTGCTGCTGTCTGGTAGACTCCAGATATATTCAAATTACTGTGTAATGCAAGATCGTTTTTGCTAATCTTTTGCCTAGGATATGTGTGAAGATTTTGCCTTTTTATGACTAAATTGCAGTTGATTTCCTGAGTTAGATTAAGGCTCCATTGATTCAGTTCACTGGGAAATAAGTTCACAAAAGTGCTGGTGTGGAGTCAGGAAAGCATCTAGGGCAGTTAGCAGATATGCAGTAAAAAAAAATCTTTCCTGAAACAGTGAGATCGTGCCAAATTTCTCTAGGGAATATTGCTTCTGCACATGAGTCTGGAAGGGGAAAGGAGATAGCCAGAATTCAATTGAATATTGTGTAGAGGAAGTTGAAATTGAAGACGCATAAGCAGTAGGAAACCAACCTTGGACTTGGTGTCATGTTTTGCAGCGTTAACAGCAAAGCCAACAAAATGAGTCCTCCTAGTTATCAAACAAAGAGCCAGCCAAGTGAATGTGTGTGCCTGTTAACTCTGGCTGTGCTGGTATTTCAATATTCTGTGTTTCGTGTCTAGCTTAATAAAATGTCTATGCTATATGAATTTGCTTTCAGTTATTTTTTTGGAGATTACAGTCAGCTGTTTCTATAGTGCCTGCAGTGCTTATCTGTGAGACTGTACTGTAAGTCTGTCCTCTTGTTGGTATGGCTAAGGAGAATTTGTGTGGTGTCGTAAGTGTGGCGGTAAAGAAGATGGTATCAGAAGTTGTGTGCCCTTAGAGGAGGTAGCATTAATTTTTACATATGTAGAAAGACAGTCTAACTCCTTACATAGCCCTTGGTTTGTTGTGTATAAATATCATAATGAAAATTAAACTTTCTGAAGGACAGAAGATGGATTAAGATTATAGATTTTAAATATAAGATGTGGAATATGCACGTGTAGGTTTTAATATTAATGATTAAATGTAAACCATTTGGATAGGCTACAGACCTGCCTATACTAGAGCCTGGCAAGATTTAAACGTGAATTTGGTTTCTCCAAATAATTTCTGTTCTTTGAGGATGTCATTACTTGTGTCTCAGGGGTTCCCAGGGCTGTTGACTGTGTGTAACTAATGACTGTTGTAACTAATACGTTCAATACAGAAAACGACCAGCTGAGGAGCAGAGTTCATCAGTGTGTGCAATACAGTGCATTTGTGATAACCCCAGTAAATCTAAAGGAAGAATAGCCAGATACTTTATGACAGATACTTTAGAGCTGTTTTCTAACCTGCCTGTTAGACAAATTACCACCTGAATTCCCTTTAAAATAAGCTGTACTTACAGAATTTTGATCACAGAACTTACATTTAGAACACCTTAAAGGGGTGGTTGGAGAGTGCAAAACCAAAGGGAGAGTTGAAAACAACCTGCCCTTTATGTGCCTGTCTTTTAGCACCGCACATTATTGTGAGTGAAAATGAACTAACTTTTTCCTTAGCCCAAACTGGAGAAGCTTTCAATGTAGCGTTGCCCAGGGCTTCCTGTTGGGCTTCATAAGATAGTAACATGTAGGGAGTGAGGAGGGTGAGAAAAGAGGAAAAAGGAAATGGTATAAATCTGGAAAGGCTTTTCTTAACTGCTCAGATCAGCATTTCCGATGCAAGAGACAAAGTATGAAAATAAGTCAGTAGAAAAAGAAACACATTTATTTTTAATGGATATTTCTGAAATTGAAGTAACATCTGTCTAAAGATAGTATAAGTTTCATCATGTAAACACAGAAATTCCTTTCAGTGTGAGGTCTCTTCATTGCCCTTGCTCAACGCCTCCACACAATATGTATTAGTTTGTATACATTGAATTAAATTAATATGAAATCTGCTCTGTTTACATGAACCCTTCTCTCCTTTCCTTTCCTAATCTTATTTCTATTTAAAAAATTAGGAGTGTTAATGAGCTTAAGATGCTGGTAGCAATTGCCCATATTTATGTGCAGCTCTGTTTGCAGTATAGAAGAACCTCTTTCAAGATTTATTTTGGATTGCATAGTTGTAGTGGATGTGTACGTTCTTGATTTTTAACGATCTTCCACTTTGGTTTTTGGCTTTGTTGTACTAAGGTATGTGATCCATTTCAGAGCTGTGGCTGTGTTCAGTTCTGTAACCTTATCCAGTCTTTTCCATGTGTATGGTTGATGGGAAGCTGGTTTCCACTGTCCCTGTTATATCTGGTGACTGCTCCATTCATGAATTCTTAACAGCTGCATATGTCAGAATTCAGAGGGATGTTTCTTATGTGACCTGCTCATAATTTGCACACAGGAGTCTAGCACTCAAAGTGAGATTAATGCCCAGGTACAAATATTTTTCTCTTATTTTGGATGCCTTCTTGAAGCTTTATTTATGTTTCTTCCTGGGTACTTCAGTTGCCCTAAAGTCATCTTTATTACGTCTTTGATAGTGTTTTCCAAAGGAGAATTAAGTAACAAACTTGCATAGGTTTGGAATTACAGTTTGTTAACTTCCTCTTTATCCATTTCTTGTCTTGTCACTTTCCAGGAAATCATTACCAAACCCCTCTATTGACCAGGGCCACAATGGGTATGCCAGTGCTTGCTATCATAAGACTTACTGGAAAAGCTCTTGTGGCTGCCTGCAATGCTGATTCCTCTTCATAAAATCAGCTGTACTCACAGTTTGGGGTCCAGGGGTGGGGAAGAGAGGGGCTTTGAGCTAAAGCAGTTGCTCACTCTTCCTCCTCTAACTCTTGCTGTCCTTTCTCTACTCTCAGTTGCAGAACCCTGCCTCTGCCAATGTGGGCATACCCTGACACATCCTTGTATGAGCCAGCTGCAGAAAACTTTGTATTTTCATGGCTGTTGAATTTGTTGTTTGATTAGATGTGTAGCCAAATAGGCTTCTGGAGAGGAGCACAGGAAGTGGCACAAATATATCATGGGAAAGGACTCGCCCTTTTCAGCAGCAGTAATGGTGCTCTGTTGCCACTATTTCTGGTTATCAGATGAGTAAGCCAGCATTTGTATCCATTGTCCACAGGCACGTATTCCCAGCCCTGTGATTCCCACACTGCTGTTTCAGCACGTAGTCTGTTTTACCAGGTGGTGAAGCATGCCGCAAAACTCACTTCGAGTGGGGGGGCAAGGGTTTGTTTTCATCTTGATCAGCATCTTAATGAGTACAGACAGCTAGGCCAACAAGAAGGGGCTCCGTGGGGACAGGAATAAACATGTGAAGCAGTTGTTGCTTAAGCCAGCATTACTGATTTAAGAATTGCCAGCTGAGTAAGAGCCTTTTTTTGGGATCACTTCACATTATCCAGTGTGGGCCAAGCTTTGACCTGTGCTTTTTAGCCCTGCTGAGTGTCAGCTCTTTCTACACTCACCTTTTATATAATAGAGGAGCAGATGTTCAGTCAGAGTATGAACTTCATTTTAGCCAGCTCCAGCCCATGAGTCTCGCTGACAGCAGCTGAAAGATGCGCTTACGGGCTAAGGTTGAGTGTGGGTAGTGCTGGCATGTATGTACAGTCAGACTGTTTTCCTCCCTTGTCAGCAGGTTCCAAATGATACGTGCTAGCCATCTGCATCTTGCCCAGTGAATGGAAATAAAAGGGCCCAGAATGCATGATCTGTAATAGACTCTTACTGTGGATGTTTTCTAGCATTTTTTGACATACATAGAAAAGCATATATCAAGTGTATGACATGTTATACAGGGTGTCTGCTTCTATCATGTACCTGGATGCTTAGAACTTCAAATACTGGGATTTCAGAAAATTGGGAGGATCTGTAAAGTAAAAGTAGCATGCAGTTAATTTTGGTGCATTAGGAACTGGGGCAGAACAATACCAAAACTTGAGCTTCTGTTTACCTTTTACTTATGCGAACTGCTGGAACTGCCGGGAGGGCATATCCTGTGGTCCTATGGCTGTGAGAGGTATACCTCTTAATGTTACAAAAATTATTGCTAGTTTCCTAATGTGTGCAGGGTAATGCTCTGCATACTGTGGGAAACAATTAAACATAATATAGAACTCTTGATCTCTATGAATGTAGAAGAGTCAGAATAAAAGCTAAGTGGCAGAAATGGCTTAGTCTGTAAGCAGTTTGTTTAATTGTTTGATGGAGATAATTGCAATAAAAAAGGAACTATAACTGATGCGAGCAAAGAAAATTTAATTTTTTGTTAGTTTTCTGTGTAGAGTTGAGCATCTTCAAAGAGCTTTCCTTTCTTTAAACTGCATGTTATCCAAATGTCTCCACTTGTGAGTGAGTATATTTTTCTGTATCAAAAGGACATTGTGGCAAATTCCGGGTTTTAAACATGCGTTTGTTCATGTGTGTAACCCTGCTAGCACTTTTAAAATCTTCAGGATAAAATTTAGAGCCCTTTTGCACAGGAAAGAAGGAAAAGATTGGAAAATATGCAAGTCTAAGGATACCAATCCAGCCTTATTTCAATTCTTAATTTTTTTCTCTCAGTGAAATGTCATTTTAATTCAGAGTAGATAAATGAGTAGCTAGAAAACACCCTGAGGGTCAGACCTGCTAGAATATTCCTTTACTTCCTTCCTTAGAAAAGCTAAGGTCAGAAGGTTCAAAGGCGGAAAAACTTGTTTCTGGTTCCAACTGAGCGTCAAGACAAGTTATTGATATGATCTATTCTGATTGCAAACATTTCTGGATTTGAATGTTCTGGTAATTGCACAAAGATTCTTTACATACTCACTGCAGAAGATGTGTAGAGCTTTCCTTATTCAAAGAGAAATATGTACGGAATATGCTTTGTCTGTCTTCCTCACGGGTGGATACAAGATTTGAGAGGAATATTACTTTATAAATGTAGTAACTTCTAATTTTAATTTTGTTTCCAGAACCTTGTGTTCAGCAGCCACTGTAAAGCAGTTACTGGCTATTCAGACCATGTCATATATAGAAGGAGATCAGCTACCTCATGTGTACGATGCTGCCAGGTGACTGAGCTGCCGTCCTTCCTGTGCATAGCCAGTCCACGGGTAAGTCCAAGTAAAGTTGTAAATTATGTATTTTCTATTGTGTTTTAAATCGTGGTAGAATTGTGTCTTAGGAACAGAATGATATATTACTTTCTTTTGGTTGGGTGAAACTGTTGTGAGGATATCCTTTTGCTACGGTATTCAATAGAGGGTTTTTCATAGGGGAAGTGACTGTAATGTGTACTGAAGGGAAAAGGAAAGTTGTAAGATGCACCCAACAGGAGTTGTTCTGCGATTTCACTTTCTTTCCTAATACCTAAAGCAATTATAGAAGAGATTTTAAAGTAAATTATTCAGTGATAATCCAAGGGGGAAATTTAGGTATGATATGAACAGAATGAGGTGGTTGTTTGGTCAGCTCTGATGACAAAAGAGGGCTGGGAAGCAATGCTTTTTTGACAAGGATGTTTGTTTTCTGTCTTATGCTTCAGTAAGGAAGCACCAGATTGCAGTATATAGGGATTACTCAAGATGGCATTTTCTAGGTATTTTGGGTATTTAGTGCTACTGCTTGGGGTTGTCCATCATCTTTTAAATTAATTTTGAAATTAATTTAGTTGAAGTTTCCTGGGCTGGCACAAGAGACCTTCATTAGGTCTATGGCTATTGTATTCCATGTTGTTGGATCTTGACAAAACTGGACAAAATAAACTTTTATTACCAGACCATCCAGATGTTGTATTCTTTAGTCACTGTTGAAGTTACTGCTGTAGGCCTCATCAAATGATGTGCAATTATACTTTTGCATCTGGAGAAGCGTGGATGGCAAGCAGGACCTCACAAATGCAAGCTCATTACCTACCTGCTGCTGCTCAAGCTGAATTTATCTGTGTCAGCAGCTCTAGGGGCTGGGAATCCAGCTGAACTGCTCAAAGTCACATGTCACCTCCTAGTTACAGTGTACTACCTGGCTGGAGTACAAGAGATTATTCTCAGAGTAAATAGTGAAAACCACTTCACCTTCAGATTCCCTTGATTTGTCACTCTTTGTACTTAAATTTGCATAATGGATGAAGAATATGCTGAATTGCTCCCCTACAGCAGAAGGGGTGGAGAGGGGCTTAGAAAGCTACATATGAAGGGAAAGGCAAGAAGAAATCGTATCTGACGTTTATTCTAGTGAATAAAAGTGGGGTTTTTTGGCTTGGCAGGTGTATAAAAATGATTAAGTGTAGACATAGCTTTCTGTTTCTAGGAGTACAAAGACTTAATTTTATGCTTGTCAGAAACTTTTGGCAGGAGTGTAGAAGACCTGAAAGAGCAGAAAGAGCACATATGTTCCCAGAAACTATAGCCTTCTGCTGTTGTTTGACCTGTGATGAATTTTGGGAAGTTAATGGAGCAAATGATAGAAATAGGAGCCTATGTTTATGTAGCAGCTGGGGGAGGGGGTCAGTCTTCTTTTTTTTCTCTGCAGGCAGTTTTTCTGAGCACAGATAGGTCTTAATCATAAAAAATGTAACGTGGAGGATGGGTCTTGCATTGTCATTAAGATGCTAATTAATTAAATTTTGAGTAATACAGTTTGGTTTAGTTTCAATAGATCTCTTATACTCTGGAATATTGTGTGAAGTCATTTTCGTCATCTCACAGTGTCTGAAAGGTTAACTTAGCATGGAGATAAATGCAGGAAGCATTTTACAATTGTCCCAGCTAAACTAAGTTGTTTAAGGTGGAAATGCCTTTAGACATCCCTATTACTATATTTTTGATGTATTTCTGAACCATGACTCTTTCAATCAGTTTGACAATAATGTGTTGAGAGAGGAGGGTTTAGTTCTAAGGACTGCTCTACCTTTTGTTACGAGTAAAACCACAAAAACAAACCTGTGGGGAAAAAAATCTGAAAAAATGCGCCATGACAAAAAGGAGTGTGAACAAGCTTGAATGAAAGATTTTTTTTTTTGTCTGTTTCAGAAAAGTATTGTTTTCTCTTGTAAGGGCATGTAAAAGATACAGGACCTTAGAAATACCTGCCTGCATTTAAAAAAAAAAAAAACAAACTGCTGATAAAGATAGTCTTAGGTTCTCAGATGTCAGTCGGTTTTACAGGGGATATGTAGGAAGATTAGTTCTTGTTAATGTAGAAATAGCACTGAGGCACACAGAGTTTGTCTCAAGATTGCCTCCTACTAGTTCTTCCTTAGGGTGAGGTGTTACTGAAACATGGCTTGTAGAATCTTCTGATATGACTTAATTTGTCTTGTAAAAATCCTGGTGTACAAATCTGTGTATTGTTTTCAGTAGATAAGCTGTGTTTGTGTCAGAAGTTAGTCTGCTCTGTTTTGTGTGTAGTGGTTGCCTGTTCTAGGGGTGGAAAAATCTACGTCCTGGAAATCAGTATGGCAAGTTGTCTGTGCTTGTGAAGAGTATTTGTTCCAGTCTGTTCAGTGTGAAAATACGAATGTGATGGTGAATATTGTCTCTTAAACAGCCTAAGTTTGTACCATCATTTGTGGTTTACAGCAGTGTTCAAGTGGCAGAACTTGATTGCATTTTGAATTTTTTGTGCTTTGAGAGAGGTTTTGTCCTTTCTTGCAAAGGTCAGACATATGCTTTGACTGCAGGTGGCAGTACAGGATAGCAGCAACTCTAAAAGTACCTTTTAGGTAGTGGAAATGTGTTCAAATTCTTAACACAGCCCCTTTCACTTTGCAGTGTTTTATTTGGCTATGTGTAAGACCCATAGACAGGTTTTAAAACAGCTCTTGGCATCTTGAAAAGCTATGGCTTTACCATTATTGCAAAGATATTGTGTGCTTTTTTGTTGGGTTTTTTTTTGTTATTTACTGTAACTGTGCTCATTAATACGTTTAAACAATTGTTTGGCCCTTGTAAAGAGAAGTCTCTATGAGATTAATTTATTCCTATGAGAAGAGCTCCTGTAAAACTGGTCTGGGCCACAGTTCCAGCTAGGAAACCTTGCTTAATACCTGTTACTTTGAGTTAGCTGACAAATGTTCAGAGCGGTACAGCCGACATCTAAGATACCAGGCAGTCCTGAGGGAGGGGTTGCTCTCTTTACCTTACAGTTCTAAGTGCCGTGTTTAAAACTGGTGGTAATTAAACTGTCTATTGCTCAGCATTTAGTTAAGCTGTTAAAATGTTTTTATTTGCATGATACAATGTTGTATATATTATTTTCAATATGTAGCAGTTACATCACACCAGAGTAAGCTGGAACAAAAATTTAAACCCCCTTCAAACATAGAAGCTTTTCATCTGCAGTACAAAGATGGTTCTTTTATTGTGTTTAATGTTTCAGATGTCCCATTATCACACTAATTCCCACCCCTGCTCAATTCTGCAGGAAGTCCACTGCTTACTGTTCTCCATGAAAACCTATAGGCTTCTGTACTGTTTTTTCCTATGCAGCCCTGCTGCCTTTTTTAAATGTAAAAACTTTCACAAGCTTGATTTTCTCTGTTGTTCATTTGCTACATTGCTTTTCATAGTCCTGGAGGAAATGTCATTTTGCACACTGTTAGGATTCATGACAGTGTTTTTGACTTATATGGCTTTACATGGAGGATTTTTTTCATTGTACTTCTGAAATAAAAGCAACAATGACTTCTAAAGTAGTGATATATTTGCTTCTTATATTGGTGAAGAAATTGTCATGGCATTTCAAATTTCTCTGTTACTACCCTGTACTGTAAGGTTAATTGTCTTAATACTACAATTTATTTTCATTTCTATGTGAGTTTATAACACATTATTAAGTTTTTAGATAGAATGTAAAAGCTTCTACTGGCTTTCTTTTGTAAACTTGGTTATAAACAAAAAGTGTTTCTGTAAACACTCCAGAATGTTTTCCCAAAACAGACTTATATTCAAAAAAGATAGAAAGAAGTTGGTTATCTCCTTTTTTTTTTTTAAATTCTTGTGCTAGACAGTGAATTATTCTGCATTTGTATTTGTGTTAAAGTGTTGTAATTGTGTTTACTTTGGATCACGTGATTTAACTCTTGGTGAAGTATCTGAAGTTAAATCCAGCAGAGCAGTCTGTCCTGCTGTGTACCACGGCTCAGTTTCACTTTTGGTTGTTGTCCTTTACCATGGTAAGGGAGAGATAAGAGAAAGCTGCAGATTTTACAAAATGCAGCCTTGTCTGCTGGAACAGAGTTTGCTCAAGCACGTTGCAGCCACTGGCATTCAGCTGTTTGGCTCATGTGCGCCTTCCACTCTGTACAGATTTGGGTGGATGGGGCAGAAAAGGGGGAGTGAAACTGTTGGAGCCGTTCCAGAACAGCTCACATGGCATGAAGTCACACTTCCCTTGTTTGCAACACTGGTCTGTCCAGCTGGATTGTGTATACTGGAACAGGTAATAGGGCATAGGATTCATAGAATGCCACAAGAAAAAGAGCACTGTTTCTGTGGCCCACTTCTGTTCAAAGCAGCTGTAAAGCCCAAGAAATATGCTGTTCCTTTTTTCCCCTTTCTAATTTATGAATCTCCCTGATTTTGAATTATCAGATGAATTTCTGTTAAGGACAGTATGTAAGTGTCATTTCTGCTAATGAGATAAATACTTGATTGTGAAGGGTGAAACTAAAAATAAATAAATAAAAGAAATCTTGGCAAAAGGAGAGGTACAGCAAGGATATTGCTCTTCTAGCTTTTCTGTCAGTTGTGTAGCAGTTGGCACAAGGCATGGTTTATCAAAAGGCAGATTTTCTGTGCCTGGTTGTTCATATGGTGTTTTTTGTGATGTGGAGAGATGTTGCATCTTTGCTTGGTTTAAGCCAAACAAAAGATTGTTTTCTGTTTCTACATTTCATAGTGATATGACTTTTAAAATTTGATCCCGTGGTAAGGTACTTGAACTGGGGATTTGGGAACAAGGAGAAATGTGAACAAGAATATTGACTATTATTATTTTACTTGTAGGTAACAGCTGTGCCACTGGAATTCTACTGCAATGACCGAAGTGCAGAATACGAGCGCAGGGCACTAAGGGAAGGAGGAAGTCTTGAAGCAAAGCAGTGTGTACTCCATGGATCCCCTGAGCTAGCAGCTGACTGGCTGAAGCAGTGCTCCCAGTTCTTCCCAGAGCATCCAGGAGGGCTCTTAGGGATCAGGCCTCAGAACGGCTGGTCTTTTATCAGGATACCAGGTAAGTTTGGAGGTTGTAGTGGAACAGAGAGAAGATAAATAAGGACATCTGTTACTTGGTGGTAATTTATGCTTGGTTATGGGCTTTTTGAAGGGTTGGGGATGGTTGTGTGTTTGTTTTTCCTTCTGGGTGAACGTTAACCCTGATATCTTAAAATACACCATGATTTTGCATCCTCTGTCTGAAGTAAATCTTTGATGGATACTGAAATGTCTAATACAGGTTTTTCTAATGCTTACAAATCTCTCTTTGCATGTCAGTCCTCCAAATGACTGTCAAGAGATAGACTTGCTTACTAGAGCACAGTCTGCTCTCACAACCAAATACTGTTTTGAGGTTGGAGATAGGAAGATTGCATGAAAAGTTAGAGACATACCTTGCCTCCTGAGGTGTTGGAAGAGCTTCATATTGTCCTAAAAGATCTTTTACAGGTCTACCTAGTGAAAAGGTTAAAATTACTTGTAGCTGTCTACCATGAGAAGGATGGGTTTGAGGACCAAGTTCAGAGGAAATTGGCCTGGAAAATAAGGCATGAGGGATTTACTGAATTTTGGTTGAAATAAAGAAGACTTCTTCATATTTCCTTGTAAAGTGGGAAAAGGGTACCAGTGTACCAGTAAAATACATGTACTTCATTTTTTCTTAGAATTAGACTAAAGTAATCCAAGATCTCATAGGGTTTGATTGCCAGCACTGCAGTGACTTTCATGGGCCACACATGCTCTAGCTGTCAGAAGATGGTCCTGAGCAGTGAGCAGAATTCTGCAGAAAGTACTAGAGATCTGATAGATAGCCAAGAGGAAAAACAGCTTACACTGCCAGATGCAAAGTTATTCCCAGACCCTTTTGGGTCAAGGATGTTTGGCAGGGGAAGTTAATACAGTAAAAGGAAAATGGCCTTTTGCTTGCTACAGTCTGGTGTAAGAAGGTACCTTCTTAATTGTTTGGAGTTGTTTGAAGCATGTGCATGTTTGTACCTATGTAATGGAGAAAGCATTTTTCATGAGCTTGCACTGGATTAGTATTCAGTGATAGCTGATGCTTTTATAGTTTCTCCAGGAATTCTTTTAATTGTTTGCCAGTTATTTGGAAAAAGAAAATGAATCTCTGTAGCAGAAAAGTGGGAAGTATTGAAGAGATAAATTAAGATAGAAGACATGGATAGAGAAATGCAGAAAAGAGACAGGGCTGCATTCTCTTAAAAGACTTCCATTTTAAGCTGGGGACTATTATCAGCAAAAAGTTTTAGAGGAATAAAGGTGAGGTACAAGAAGCTCACAGGACTGAGAGAATAGGTGCAGGGTTAGGCAAATTGTTGTCAAAGCACAACAGAATTTGTTGGAGAAGGAGGTTGGGATGAGTGTGTTACGTAAAGCTGGCTTAATTTAGGAAGTGTTGGACCTAGAAGTGGGTTTAAAAAGTAGTTTTGTACAGCTGCGTTTTAATTAAGTGGAAAGTAGCATTCAAACCTAAACTTACTCTGAGGAGAGGGCACACACCATAACAGGACAGCTGTGTTCATAGGTGCAGAAACAGGCATGGTGCCTTACAGAAAGTGAGTGATGTGCTGAAGGAGCCATTTGCAAGGCTGAAGTCTAGCAAATGTGAAATGGAACAGTTGCTGTAAAGGTCTGTGGCAAATAGGTGACAAGAAGAAAAGAGGGACACCTCTCTCTCCTAAACCCTGATCTATCCTCTCCCAGACTCAGCGTTCCCAGTACCCTGGCAGCAGGCTCAGCTGTGATCACTGTGGGAATCTCTTGAGGCTTTTCCTGTTCTTTGAAAGAAAAATGGTCCTGGATTAAATGGCAGGAAGTGTCTGAGTCCTTTTAGTATCGATAAAAAGCACCGGCCTCACTGGCTGTTTACTGTGAGAGCCAGCTAGCTCCTCACTGACCCCATTGTGCCGTCAGGAGGGGAACCAGGGGTGTCAACTGGAACCCAGGCTTTATCTCTCTTTCCTCTGCTTTTTGCATGTCCAGAGGCACTTTTCCTCATTCTCCAGAGAGCGCTGAGCCCAGCTACAGTCATCAGCCAGAGCTCCTGACAAGGGTTATTCTGAGTCATAATCATTTGTAGCTATTCTTCCCAGGCCCACTGTATCCCCTTCTAGATAATTTATGTCCATATCCTTGCATGGCTGCAGGCAGTTGGGTTTGGGTTTTTTTCAGACTGGAAGCCATTTGGTCTGGTTCCTTTTTCTTGTTTATTTCATACAGTGCTGAAGAACCCAAAAACTGTGTCTTGGGGAGAGCTCTCTGACAGTGCAATATAGGACCTCTATCTCCTGACTGACTTAAAGTTTTAAAAGTTCCTTTTAAACAAAAAAAAAAAAAAATCCAAAGAATTTGTCATTGGAAGTTGTTGCTGATCATTAAAAGTAAAAAAATTTAGAACTGCAAATTTTGGAAATCCCCTTTAAAAAAGTAATAGATTGTCTTTTTCTTCTCCTAGTTAGGAGAAAATTAGAAATAGAAGTGAGAAAAAGTAGAGGTGGAAGACTGGAAGACACTTTTTTTTTCTCTTTTGAATAATTGTGGTGTTTTCTGAAGGTGGCATGAGTAAAATACTTTTTCTGTTACCATTTTCCAGAATTTGTTGTTGGAAGCACTAGGTGGCAGGCTTTCAGCATGGAAAAATACTTGATCTTGGAAAACACAATGGCATCAGGATAGCATGCTTAAAGGTGCCAGGTTAAGGACAAATGGTTTTCTCTTTCAGAGATGATAAATCTCTTTTTTGGTAGTACTGTTTTGCTCTCCTAAAAAAAACCCCAAAAATTTTCTCACCAGTGCAGTCTGCTTTGCTGCTGAGATATTGGATGACTTATGAACTGTTAACAAGTTGCTAACTTTTCAGACCATCTGCAAATAAATTCTTTACTTCTAATTTGCATTTCATTGCTATTTAAAAATAGTTACTTGCACAATGGAGACCTCAGGAGCCAGCAGCAAGGGACACGCATCATTTCCAGTTAGCAAAGCTTAATTCTACCTATTCATGCCTTTGTGAGAAAAACAGTGGCATTTTGCTTTTGGAAACTTGCTAATATGTTAATCTTGAGCCTGTCAAGACTGACTTTTGAACAGACCCTGGTGGTTCTCTGAGTTTTCTTCCAATCAGGTGGCTTTTGGTTAATAATCATGTTAGTTTGTCACGTATATCTAGACTTTTCATGTAACTTTACTCAATTTAATTAATTCTGAAATAGCAGGCTGACCAATTAGAATAAAAGCAGAATGTCATGGCTGTATTTATAATTAAAGGAAATAATAACATTTTCTGTAAAGAGTAGACATTGCTATTGTGCAGGGGTTTTGGCTTCCATAGGTATATTTTAAAACCAAATAGCTGTAAGTCATTTACATTTTGCTTAATGGCCTATGCTCAAAATTTGTTTATCCTTAGAAGAACGCATGAAGCTATTAATGATTTATATGTAATTGAGACTGAATTCTGTTCTAGAGATGAGTGCATCATTGTACATTATGTTGCACTTAGAACAAATGCCAGCCTGATGTGTGGGCCTGAGTTTTCCTTACAGTATTTCCTTGTCTTGGCTTTCCAGTTAATGGATTCCCTAAGGCAGTTGCTAACAGTTCAAGTAATGATGTGGTACTTGCTCCTGGCAGAACAAGATCATCACTGCCAAAGTGAAGAGCAAAAGGGAGAAAAACAGTGACTATCTGGATAGGCAGACAAGCAAGAAAGAGCAGACCTGTCTTGTCTTGGGTTCTTAGCTAGTGAATTGCAGGTGCATGGCTCTAGAATTACCATAGGAGAGAACATTCACAACATTGATTTATAGAGCAAGTAGAATACCTAATTGTTTTAAACAATATGGAAACTCACAGTTTTTTTAATTTCAGAAAGGAGACTGTTGGTTGCATCTTCTGGTGCTCTAATGTATATCCCACTAATTCCAGCATCAAGTCCACTATTTATATTTAAGCTAAAGGATATTTTTGAAAGAGAACAACTACATTCCTGCTTTTCTCAGCAAGTCCATAGTTGTTCTTGCCGGAATTGCTTACTACTCTGCCACGTCACTGTGCACCTATCACACCCCTTTGGTACTCATGGACTGTGTTGCCTGCTGGGCTTGTAAGATCTTTTTAGGAGTGCTGTTGTGTGGTCTGTGTTCCTTTCTTCCGCTGGTATGAGCCTGGTTTTGGCTATATTAAAATGCATAGTGGTCAGATGAAAGAATGAATTTTTGTATATAACTTTTTTTTTTTTTTTAATTGGGATATTGGGCAAGACAGTTAACTGCCTTACAGGAAGCTGGATTTTCTTCAGCCCATGAGTTAATTTGTTCTGTGAAGCAGGAAGTGTGCAAAAATGTTACCTGCTAGACATTAGAGAACATTACCTGCTAGACATGTTGAAAATACTTGGGTTCTGTACTGCCTGCACCATCTGCAGTTGTCAGCTTTCCGTTTTGGCTGTAAACCTAAGTTCAGACATCCAAAAGAATAGAGAATCATCAATGGCCTTTCCAACAGATAATTTTTTGGAAGAAAATTTCTCTTCATCCTCTTTAAACAGTAATGTATTGTTTACTGAAGTTTATGTACAGAATGTACAAACAGGAAGATCTCCTTCCTGAAAAATACTTCATGAGCAGTGCTGAAATAGAGAGGACATGAAGTATAAAATCTGAAGTGACTGAAAAGATTGCCATCTGGAAACATTTCTTAAACAAAACAAAAGAGGAAAAAAAAGGAGAGGGCAGGGAAGAACAAGGCAGTTCTGTGAGGGGACTGTTGTTTTACAGTGACCTAGAGAACTGTTCTTCACTTTCTGTGTTGATGAGGGGTGTGATCTGTGGAGGGTAAGTCTGAAGCTCAGCAGAAGGTAGCAGCAAATATGCAAAGGACAGCATTTTCATGTGTGAAGTGGAAAATACTTCTTGAAGTGTCAAGGCATATAGTGCTTGTTGATCTGGTCAGAATAAAACCTTAGATATGGCTGTCCAAAAAAATGATTGAGCCCATACTTGAGAGGAGATCAATCTGTGACAAGATTTTGCCAGGTGGGTATATTCGTGTTGCTCCTGTCCCAGCAAACAAAAGTTATTGTTACCATGGTGATTTTAAGTACCAGCCAGAAGGGATGTTGCGGTTTCTTCCATCACACCTCCTTACTTCAGGGATTATAATGCAGTGAAGTGCTAGGAAAACTTAGAAGTTAACTTGTTGCATGTATCTGGGTTTGCTTTATTAGTTACATGCTTTTCTTCTGTTTCTTTTTAGATAAAGAGAGTCTGATCACTGACAGTGGAAAACTTCATGCTCTTGATCTTCTGTTGACACGGCTGAAATCTCAAGGACACAGAGTTCTCATTTACTCCCAGATGACGCGGATGATTGACTTACTGGAGGTAGGAGAGCTGTAGCTGACAGAAGACAATTTAAGAAGATGGAGATTTAGCAGCACTGTTTTGGAGAAAGTACTATAATTTGGATGCAGCAAACCTGACATAAAATTGCTATACCAGAGGATACCCAGTTAATGAATTAATATGAATTAATAGGAACTGCCATGCAAAGTTAGACCTAAGGTCCAACCTCGTGTTATACTGATACCAGCGCATAACAGCAGATGGTGGGGGGGATGTGTACAAGAATAGTGATACTTCACCCTTAATCATTCAATTTCCAGCAGTTTGCAGTTCAAGGGGTTTCTGAACCAAATGTGCCTCCTGTGTACTCAGTAGTCCAACATGGATTCTTCTTCCATGAAGTTGTTAATTTGCATCTTGACACCTTGTTGGGTGTTGGCATTTGCACTGCCCTGTGGCAAGGGGGGGTTGCATGGCTTAATTATCCTCTTTTGCTGGTTTTGAACTGCTTCCTTCTATTTTCATTTGATGCCTACATGCCCTTTTATTGGAAGGAAGAGGGAAAACAGTGGTAAATTTTACAGTGTTTATGTTGTAATTTCACAGACTTGTACCATTTCCCTCTAATATCTGATTCCTCTGCAGAAGTTTGGTAAACATTAAGAGGTTCTCTGGCATATGGGATAGGAAAGAGATAAGGAATGAAGTCATAACTCATAATTTAAATACAGGCAATCTGCCTCGGAAGAAAAACAAAAAAATCATTATTTGATGAGTAGCCATGCTGTCAGAGCTAGGATACTGTCTTCTCCACAATAAACTGAAGAGAAAAAGTGAGAAGCCTGAATCAATAGCTGCCTAAGTCATGAGTTTTGTATGAACAGGAGAGTATTTTAAGGTCAGCAGTTAATAGTTCAATAACAAATCACAAGCTGAATTTTGTTTTTGCTGCTGTGAGGAAAAACAGAACTTGCATGGTTGCAATTCTGTATTTTGGCAGTTTGCCTAGCATTGCTTTGTATGCCTCTTTTTTTGGCAAACATTGGACATGGTGTAGGTTTGTTGATACCCTGCATTACACCATGAAGCTCATAAAGCTGAGTGTTTAGTGCTTCTGTCTTTTTCTCTTAGCATTCCATTTTAAAGGCTTGTGAGCACACCGTTTTGCTATTCCACCTCTTGAATGTTCAACTTCACTTGTGTTTTATTATCCAAATAAGCCACCTACTAAGTCCTCTGTTTTTCTTTCTCTCCATCCAAGTAACAGAAACTGAAGTTAAGCAAGCTAAAAACCAAGTCAGGATTCAATTAATAAGAAAATCCTTGCAAAAGTTGTGGATCTGTAGATATTTTTCTTTTTCCTGATCTATCAAAATATATCCCATCTGCCTACTTGAATATGAAAAAACATAGGATGTCTTTTTTTAACAATATTTGGACTATATTACACTAACCTAATCTATGCAGGGCAGAGAGCACAAAGCACGTTGTTTACAAAGTTATAAAACCATGTTTGTTTTATGTAGCTTCAGCTGAAGAGCTGCTGAGTAGTTCAGCCATTATAAAATGGCAGCTATAAATACAAAGAGGAAAATTATTTGCTTTCAACAGAAAAAGATAAGCTATAATTTCAGTATTGTTATTTTATGCAGGTGTGTATTTCATACTTTTTAAGATTTTGTTTGTTTTTCTCCATATGATTGCTGTCTTCTTGAAGAGTAATTGTCCATGGTTTCACTGGGAATCAGATTGTATTCATGGGATGAGGGGTCGAATTATGTTCTGTGTGAAGTAAAATGTTATACTTTTGGTTATACTCTACCAAAAGTTAATGAGTTGTGTTAAAACGTAAGAGTACTCAATTTAGACTGTGAAATAATATGAAAGGAAAACGTTTTACTGAGAAAATATCAGTGTGGAAGCCCAGAAGAGCACTGGCTTTAGCAGGCACTGAATTCTTACCATACTCAGGTCATCGTGTGTTGTTTGTTTCCTGTGTAGGAGCTCTGTTGCAAGGGTTTCATTATTTGTCCTAGACTGATGCTTCTGGTGGCCTTACACTAAACAAGACCTGCAGGTAGATTTTACAAGCAGGTCTAATATAAGGATCTCTATATGAGACTGAAGCCTCCCTGTGAGGCTTCCCCACCTCACTCCGTCATTCCTTGTGGGGAAATAGAAAAGTGAGCAGTCATCAAGTGCCTTCCACAGTTACAGTAGAGACCAGGTATATTTATTCTTTAAATATCTTCTTTGCCATCAGGGTTCTCTCTTTAGCTGAAAGCATGCCATTTCTATGAGTGATCAGAACACTGAACTGCTGAGAAGTGTAGTATGAATTGCAATGTGGAATTTTTTTTTACTTTTTTTCTGAATTGAAAGGGTGTTAATGTTTGGGAAAGTACTGCACAAAACCAGTTCACAACAAAAGGATGTTTCATATGAGCACTGTTACAACTACTGTGAAGTATCCACCTTGATCAGAGGAAGGTGGATGGAGGCAGATCAGAACCTGTTAGATGATTAGCTAAGGGCTAATGTGCAAAGCTAATTCACAGACCTGGGGGAACAGCCCATAAATGCCAGTACTGCAGGCGTAGAATAACTTGTTCTTTTGCGCTCTGTGCGTCTGTGAAAATGTCTGAGGTCTGGAATGAGGATAAATGCACCTGATGGAATGAGAGAAGTTGTTTTCTATTTGTGCTGATTTGTTTAGAATACAGATAATGAAAAGATGGTTAATAGATGAGGGAAGACTAAATCAAGATCAAAAAGTTGAATCATCATAAAGGCAGATAAAGACAGTTACAAAGAAATGAAAGGAAAAGGTTCTTGTGATAATAGTAAACGGATTGTTGAAATCTGGAGAAAAGGTGGCATCATAGTGCCTAACTGACAATTCTCTCTGGTTTTAGTTGGCGACAGAAACCTGTCACAGAAATTGAATAAATCAACAGTAAATTAGGACTTGTTTGTCTGTGTGGTGAAGTAGCTCTTCTCTGCTTTGAACTTCAGTTGTTGTACTCCCTCCAGAAATCCTACTAGCCATGAGCTCTGTTTCAAAGAGGTAGTCCAAGTGTGGATTTGGCCATTTCCACTCTGTTTTATTTACCTAATTTTCTCTTTCATCTGCCTCACATTGAAGCTTGCTTCCTCCACATCAGTTTTTTCTCAGTTCCTTATAATATGGCAGCTCCTTCACCATTTCTGCAGCAGTGAAGCAGAACACAAAGGGATCAGGAGCCCTGAATGATGGTCGAAAAGGAGAACTGGGCATGGTACTGTCCGAAGGTTCATTAGAGTGCAAGCACTGCCATGTCTTCTCACAGCATGTCAGTTTTGTGTCTGCTGAGCACTGTGGCTTGGAGCAAGATGAATCCAATAGTTCTTGCTGCTAAAGCACTGTCTGTTCCTTTCTGTCTTCATTAGCACTCACAGCATCTCAAAAAGACTCATGCACCAGTAGGGTTAAACCTAACTTGTGTAACCAGTACATGTTGCGTCTTGTCAGCCAAGCAAGGATCCCATCGTTCAAGCACCCCAGAGGATATCTTTCCAGAGAAACTCTGTGGTTATTTGAGCTTTGTATGTAATTCAGAGTTTATTGATAGTTGCACAGGTATCAAAAAATGCTGAGGACTTTAGGGCATGAAAAATGTGTCTCACTGGAAAAAGCCTTTGCTTACAGCATTCCTAGGTGATGCCGTTTGGTATGTGTCTCAGGTAATGGTTTCAGTTCCACTGCCTGGCAGGAGCTGTGGGCTGACACACCAGTGTAATGTTCAAAGTGTTCTTGTATGCAAGAGATTCACAGGCTCTTCACTGCTGAGATAAAGCCTGGACAGACATTATACAGCACCAGGTTTTAAAAACCACCAGTCAAATGGTATAAAATCGACAGGGAGCAGGTGCAATTGGTTTGTTTGAAAAGGTTTGTTTGCACAGTAGAAGCTTGGATTTAGTGAAAACTTAGACTTTGTGAAAACAAACTTCCCGTTTTAGTGATTTTTGTTTGCCTATTTATTTATAGGAAAAGGCATGTACCAGGTCTGCAGTGCAGCAAATATATCCCCAACTCTGAACTGACATTGTCATTTGTCTCTTACATGGAACGCAAAAGCCAACATATGATTGAGTAGCTTTAATTTCTGGATTGTATTGTTACCAAGTATTGCTTACAGAACATTTGTTGATGATATTTAGGGAACCTTGTTGTAATTAGCAATCCTGCTTTTATTGTGCTTTTTTTTTTTTCTGAAAGAATCAAGATTGAGCAGTTTCAAGAACAACTGTATTTTTTTGGTGCATGTTCTTTGCAGGAATACATGGTTTATAGGAAACATACCTACATGAGATTGGATGGCTCTTCAAAGATTTCTGAACGAAGGGACATGGTGGCGGATTTTCAGAACAGGTAATGTGTTTTGCAAGGTGTGTTTGTGCTAAAATACCATGTACCTAGGAAGGTGGTGTAGGATGTAATGAAATCAATGAAGTCTGCACTTTTCTTTCCTTGTATCAAATTGACCTCATTTATTTGAAACAGTTTCTAGGTGGTTTGCTGACCAGTAGTCAGTGGTGTTGATATGAATCTGTGAAAGAGTATTGGAAGCAATTTTAGTGTAGCCACCTATTGTACTTCTTGCCAATCCAAATAGGCTGTTGCTTAGAAAGAAGCTCAACAGAAAGGCAGCAAATGTCCATTGGTTATTAAATGCTTTGACAATTGACACTGTAAAGATGAGATTGAAAATCTTGCATATGCTAGAGTATTGAAAGTGACCTAGTTTTCTGCAAAACAAACCATTTAACCATATTTTACTAAGAAACCTTAAACTAATAAACAAAAGATAAAACGGGGATTTTATTAGCTAGAAAGGTAGGGTAACTTCTTGTATAGTAAACCAAAATGGATCCTGACAATTTTTATAAGCACATCAGGGCGCATTATTTATAATGATTGAGTTTATGGCTATTAAGTTTCCTTTTAATCATGAGATATGGCTCGATACAATGTCATTTTGGTGCAGTAGTTCACAGTAAGGTTATCCTTCCTGTATGATGACATGAGCTTGTAAGAAGGTCCCTTTCCTATTTCAGTGGAGTTAGGTTCATAGATGTTGCTTTCAGCCTGCAATAAACAACTATTCTAGACTAGAGAAAAGTCCTTGTGTTAGTGGTCCCAAAGTATTGTAGCTGAAGATACGAGTGAAGGCCTTGCAGGTCACTGGTTCATGAGGCTGACGGACCCGAAGGACTGTATTGCAATGATAAGTCTTCTAGTGAACTTGAATATGTGCAGAAGTAAGTGAGAGGACCGTGTAGTACCTTTCTTTCTGCCTGTTTCCAGGTGTCAGAAACAAGTTCCTTGCAGGTTATGATGTCCTCCTGGAATCCCGATGCTTCTTCCTGTAAGATCCTTAACCAAACAAAGTAAAAAAAACCTTAGTTTTATTAATGAACAGGATTTGTTTTTATTAATGAGTAAAACAACTGAAGAAAAATAATAATTTCAGCAGGAAATCCCTTTGAAATGTAGGTCAGCCAGTCTAAACAAGAATTCCTGTTAAAATGTTAGTTGAATTCCTCTTATACGTGATTTACTTATGAGAAATATTTTCAGGAAAAAAGCGTGACTGAGATTTAATTATTCTGCAGGATATGCTTGCAAGGTGCTGAAAATATATAGCTATGAGATGATAATTTGTTCATGTAGTGTGTGGCTCTGTCCACTTTCCTTCCCATATGGCACATCGAGAAGCATTTCACAGCTGGATGTTCAGGTGACTGTACATACATCCCACTACTGTTACAAGAGAACAGATTACCTGGCCAAGGATTATCTTCAGTGCAAACAGGCACCTGTTGACTCCTTTGGCTTTGTTACCTGCAAGATAATGTCTGAAGATTCACAGCTCGGCTTTAGTTCCTTCCAGTTCATTCAGCAAGAGCTTTGTACTTTACTGATTTTACATTTGCCAAGTTGTTCAGACAGTGTAGTACCAAAAGGATGTGATGTTCCAGACTGTATTCTCTTAAGCAGAAAAGGACAATGTGTCAATGTCTTTGGAGTCCGTACTAGTGTACTGTCTGCTTTGTTTGTGTCAGCCTGTTCACAGATCTATAAGGTGTTGAACACTTGTAAATAATGCTGACCCTTCAGAGACACTAGTGCAGTTCACAACCTTAGCAGAAATTTTGATTTTGCTGTTATCACTTAAGTTTTCGTCAGTACTTGATCTTGCCACATATAGGCTTGTCTCCGTGTTCGTTCTGTTCAAAGCACCAAATTTAGAACAAAACTTGCATTTACAGAGTTTTGACATTTATTGTTCTGTTTTTATCAGTTGAGCATCATTAAGGCAAGATTTCTTTAACATGGGGTCAGTTCTGTGAAGCACTAAATTGTTCTTTGTCCATATGAAATCTTAATTTCCAATGTGGGCAAGATAAACAAACCCTGGTTTGTTTTGATACAGATTAATAAACTGCTATTGCAAATTGAATGTTTACGTGTTCAGACAGTCCTCACTTGTAGATTAACTTCTTTCACTCTTTCATATTTTTTTTTCCTTGACCGTGAATGAACAGCACAAAGTGTTCTGAAGTGTTCAAGTAATAGAAATAGCTCTGATTTCTTCATGTAGGTCAAAAAATTGCTTCTGTGGTTATTCCTTGTTCATGCACAAAATAAGGGGGTTTAATCTCTTTCCTCCACAGGAATGATATTTTCGTGTTCCTGTTAAGTACAAGAGCTGGAGGCTTGGGCATTAACCTTACAGCTGCAGATACGGTAGGTGAAATTTGGTAACAATTTATGTGGGAAAATCAGTCATTCCGTGTGAAAGTTGGCACTCTCTTGCCCGTACTGATCAATATTTTTAGTACTGCCGTTCACATTGTGAAATTGCATAGCCTTGTTTACTTAGTTATTATTCACAATGTAATGTTATCTTGATGATAAAGTTGTAGAATATTGGACATTTTGGTACACAGTTTTTGGTTACAGTTGGAAATTTCTACCTATTCCCCACATACTTGAGTACCAGAGTCCAGAAAGGAGTTGGATTACTGAAGGGGTCTACAGGTGCAAATGACAGATGAAACAGCATTCACTGTATGAACGACCCTTTGCTCCTAAGGTTCAGTTGCAAAGGAACCAGTGGAATAGTTACCAGTTACCCTTTTTTCTGTGCCCAGAAGAATGAAACAACACCTATACAAGTCGGAAGCCATTTGTATTTGAGTGTCAGCTACTCAGGAAGGATAAATTTCTTCTCCTGAGGTGTAAAGACAGACCGATTTAGGTGAATTACAAGGATTTGCACTCTGGAGCAGCTGCCACGAATCACTAGGGAAGGAATACTGATGAACCATTCATCTTTTCATTAACAGCTATTCTTGTGCTTCTAACCCGCACCTGGTGTGCATGCAGATTTGACCTCAAGTCCATAGCCACACAAACCCAAAGATCTCTGAATCAAAAAAATATTACGTATTTTTTTTTAAAAAATCCTATCATATCTTGTTGTCAGTCACAAGAAATCAGAAGAAAACAAGAATCTGTAGGGTTTTCGAGGTTTAAAAGAAGAAATAAACAGATGGAAGCTCAGGCAGGCTCCTTTCATGAGCATTTGTAGGTCTGTATTTTTCTGTGTAACTTCATTAATACTTTACTTTGCTGTGTAAAATTTTTAAAATCCTTTTGGTTTTTATGCTTTTTATGCATAAAGTACTATTAGAGTGATAGTGCAATATGAATTTAATGTGGCATTTCAGTTTTTTATAGTCAAAGTACTAGAAATGTTAGACTTCATCTAAGTTTTGAATAAAAATTGGTGTATTACTTTTTGCATGAAATTCTGATACGATGGTAAGTAACACTAAAATGCATCCATGATGTGGTTAGTCTATAATTAATTGCATGACAGTGATTTAATGTGGTGACAAACTTAGGAACTTTGTGCCTCCCAGACAGGTCTGTTTAAGAAGATATTAAAGATGTTCTATGGAAGTTGAAACATTCGTAGTGTCAGTTAGTTTGAATTCGCCTGAAATGCAGTGGAAGAGATTTCACGGGACTGGGCAAGGCTATTTTAACACAGCTTACAGTGGGGCTGTAATTCTGTGAAACATGATTGAACTTTTATTGTTACCATATATTGGATTTTTGTTTGTTTAATCACCAGGTACTCTAAATGTATGTTTTTATTTAATCCTTTCTGGTGTTGCCTTGCAGGTAATTTTCTATGACAGTGACTGGAACCCAACAGTAGACCAGCAAGCCATGGACCGGGCCCACAGGCTGGGTCAGACCAAACAAGTCACCGTGTACCGTTTGATATGTAAAGGCACCATTGAGGAGCGCATCCTACAGAGGGCAAAGGAAAAGAGTGAGGTAGGAATAAGGAACTCACCTGGAACGAGAAGTTACAGAAATGGTATCATAAAGCGCATATCAACATGAGTAAAGAGACAGAAAAAGTGTCTGCAGGGAGACAGAAGAGAAGGCAAAAGGGAGTGTCTTTGGTCAAATGTACAAATCTGTGTCCCTAACACAGCAGCAGTCCAGTGACATTATATGAACTGGCAAGGAGCTAATTATTTACAGTATGACTTCATGAAAACTATTTCTTACATTACAGTGAAACAACTCAGACTTCTTTAAGACTAGGACTTCTGTCTTTGCTGTGTCAGAGTTACTGATTCCTCTCATGTTACACAACAGCTGATTTGTTTTTTAAAGACATTTGGAAGGTAATCAAGTGGAAATTATTTGAGGTGTGATGGTTGCCAGGAAAGCTCAGTGTCCTGCAGCATCAAGCAGTAAGTGTGCTAGGAACTTCAAACCTCATGACACCTTATTGGCAAGAAAATAGCTAAGGAGAGTCATGTTTTTCAGTAGCAGTAGGTACACTATATACAACATTCAGATGTTTTGTGTACTTGGGAGTTCCTTTTAGCTTTTGTCTTACTTGGGATGCTGCTCATGGTGTTGCAGCAACTGAATGCATTCGCATTTCCCTTGTTGAAACCATTTTTTCTGAGATACTGCACTAGTTACCTGAAATCAGCCTGAAAATCAGGTGTAGTCTTCTATTGGTGATGCAAATAATTGAAATTGCCTTATGTTAAAGCTTGTTCTCTTCTGCCAAGTTACAACTCTTCTTAGTTGTTGCATTTTTTAAAATATAGTTGTAGTAATAGAGGCTGAGTGAATTGCTTAAACTGCAATACCAACTCAGTATGGAGATACTGTTTTCAGTCAAGGAGACTAAAAATGTTGCACCCTTTAAGAATGTGGTCTGCATGATCCTCTGTGCAGTTTACTTGAAAATTTGAATGGGTAAATTATACTTGAGAGGGCTGTTGCTGTATTTTTGTTTTCTTCAGCAGTATATTAATTAATACTATTATAATTTGTAGTTTATTACATGCTGCTTCAGAAAAAAATGTATCTTTCCATAAGGGATGGTAGTTTTTTGCTGTCTATCTCGGTTGTTTCTCATATTTTATACCCTGAAATTTTGCTACTAACTTTGGTGTCATAAAGAAATTGGATAAAGTCTGACTTAGATGTACTTGCATGATTTTTGCAGCTGGCTTTCAGTGATGGGTAGTGAGAAATGTTTCATGGATGCTTTGACTAATTTTTCCTTTTCTTCACTTGTTTTTTTCCTTCTAGATTCAACGAATGGTAATTTCAGGTGGCAATTTCAAACCTGACACCTTGAAGCCAAAAGAGGTGGTCAGCCTTCTGCTGGATGATGAGGAGCTAGAAAAGAAATGTATGTGAAATTGGTGTTTCAGCAATTCCCCCATTTTCCACTTCATTACCTTACGAAATCTCTGTTATTATCTCTCCAAACACATGTATTGCTGATAACAACTTCTGTTTCCTGTCTCTTTTTGTATTGCCAACTCTTGTTAGTACAAGTTGGTTTGATATCACTGCTGAGCTGAATGAAGTTGTGCAAAATGAGACATGATGATGTGATTAAGTTTTTATTGGCACTCATTCAGGATCATTATGTTGTTCCTGAATGACAGAGCTTTGACAAGAATTATGTAGGTCATGACAAGAAAAGTATTACCAGAAGTGCTGTATTTCGTTATACTTTTGAAGGTAGAGGCATACAATTCCATGTTGCTTGAAAAAAGAATTTCCCTGTAAGACTTTCTAGTGACTTGGAAACAAATAGTTTTAATAGGGTAGTGTTTTCAATGTGTTTTAGTTTCAATACAACTGACTTTTCTTCCCAGTTCTGTTAGAACTAGAACTTCTTGTAAGATTCATAAAAGGATATGAAATACTTTTCCAGTGGTGACAGCTTTGTATTTCTTTTCCAACAGTGCGTCAGCGTCAAGAAGAGAAGCGACAGCAAGAAGAAACAAATCGTGTGAAGGAACGTAAACGTAAAAGGGAAAAATATGCTGAGAAGGTATTTTGATACAGAAAGGTTGCTGTGTCAGTGGTAGAGCCAGAAAAGCTTCGGGATCACTGTTATGGGATGTGGAAACATGTTATGGCAAGGCAGTCTAACGGAGTAAACCTTCTTGCCTCTGCCATTGAAAGTCAGTCTGTGGCAGTTCCTTACACAGAAGAGGGATATTACAAAATAAGTAATGCATAGTTACTTGTACTTTAGTCATTAGCAACTTCAAAAATAGGAAAGTACTGCCTACCCAAACAAACCTGACAATCAACTGATCATTAAATTGGTGACTTTATCAAGATTTTGTTCTGCAAGGAACAAAACGTGGATAAAACCCGTATAGCTATGAGGCTTCTGTGGAACTAGGGAAGATCAGTTTGTTTAAAAAGCGTCACTAAAACCAGTTTATGAAAGTTCTGAGTTTTTAAGACAGGGAGGCTTTGCGTTAATTAATTGAAATTTTGTGTAATGGTAAAGAATTTCAAGCTCACTCCAAAAGGTACTGGAAATCAAAGTAATTTTGTAAGAGTAATACTCCATCATTCCAGCTATTTTATGAAGAAAAACAAAACTCTTTTCGAATCTAAAGAAGGAGCATTTAAGGGATCTGTTACCATATCCTTCAGAAATTTGTTTTGGGAAATTCTGCACGTAGCATTCCTTGAGTTAAAGTACTGCACTAGATTTTGAGATTTTGGGTTGCTTGTTCCCATTCTGCTGTTTTATTGCCTTTTTCATTCCTGTTATTACTTTATTTCAGAAGAAGAAGGAAGATGAATTGGATGGGAAGAGAAAGAAAGAGAGCATGAACCTTGTGATCCCATTTGTTCCCTCAGCTGATAACTCCAACCTGTCTGCTGATGGGGATGATTCTTTCATTAGTGTAGACTCTGCCATGCCCAGTCCTTTCAGTGAGGTAAGACTCACCTCTGCTTTAACCTACATACTGTTTCAGTTGTGGCCCTACATCTTGTAGGATTCTTGTCTGTTATTTTAGCTATTGTAGAGCTTTGAGTGTGTGGGGAAGTGACGTGTCTTAAAGGTGAACCATGGAAATGAAAACAGATGCTTGAAAATGCAGCAGCTGCTAATAAGCTGCCTTACAGCTCCTCACGTTATTCCACATTCCATTATTCCCCTCTTCCTTCACTCTCTGCCTCCCTTTTCTTATAGTGAGTTTGCGCCCTGACTTTCCTCCCTTCCAGTCCCTGAAATTTTTCCATTCTTACCTGGAGTCCCACTTACTTTCTTCATACTTCCTTGTCCCTTTTTCTTGCCTTTGTCATGCTCACATTTATAACCATGTGCCCTCTCCCATACCAATACCTTGCACAGCAAGAACGCTCTGCTTCTGAGCCAGGAAGTATCCCTCAAATAGCTCCTTGACATTCAGTTTCTTTCTAAGTACCCCTCTCTAGTCTTATCTGCATCTCTGCTTCCTCACTTGCTTCAGGTTCTGACTTACTGTGATTTTTCTCCTCTGGAATTTAAATTAAAAATTCTCAGTGGCACACATCTTATTTTGCTTCATCTCTGTGTAAAGAATTGGTTTTAGCAGCAAATGTATTTTGTTCTGTGCCATGTTGATTAAGATTTCCATATTTTACTGTTCCTTTATTGATCAAGATTTTTATTAGCAGTAGTAGTGGATTAAGAATCCTGTTTTCTCTTTTGCAGGTGAAAATGCACAGTTGAACAGCCATTTACTTAAATCTGCTGAGCCCATTAGTCTTTTGTTTCATAACTTAGCATGTATTTTCATGAACTGAAATTATATAGTGGGTGGAGGTCTTTACTGCTGCTCAGCATGTAAATAAAGTGTGGTGTGATCAGGCAGGTGATATATCCTGCTCATGCTGCTATTCTAGAGGAAATGGGAAAGAACAAGTACCAATTACTTGGGTTGTATAGCTTTTGAAGATCTTACTATTTTTGTACCTTTTCCTAACCTGAGAAGCTAGTGGCTTTGTTCTCTTGTCACATTTAGATATCCATCAGCAGTGAATTACATATGGGCTCTATCCCTCCCGATGAGAGCAGTAATGATATGCTTGTGATTGTGGATGATCCAGCTTCTTCAGCACCTCAGTCAAGGGCAACAAACTCTCCTGCTTCCATTACTGGCTCAGTTTCAGACACCGTGAATGGTCAGTACTCTTGCCTTGATTTACTGCTAACATTTATTAAACCTTGACTTTGCATGGCTAAGTGATACGTTTCCTGCATTTTACCCAGGATGTATGAATGGTTGGCAAGATTTGGGGGAAAATAATTGCCTTTTCATTGAGAAGTTGCTTCTGATTTGATAGGAAATCTGTTTATAGTCTGTCATTCACCACACTTACCTCTTTGCTGTATTAGTTATTTCAAAAAGTTGCGTCCTTTGTTCCTGTGTTGTAGAAGGCTCTCCTTCCCTTCAGTTTGTTACCAAATTACTGACAACCACAGAACTATTAATCTCTAAGGTTTTCCTTGAATTTGCTGCTGGGTTAATAATTCGTTTTCTATCTCCAGTGGGTGTTTGGAGCAGTTTTTTTAAGTGCAATGTAATTTTAAATAATGTCAAGTGTTTTTAATTACTGTAGTTTTCTACAGTGAAATAAGTAGAATCATAGTTCTTGATGAGTTTCTTCAGAGATGGAAGATACTGCATCTTCAAATAAGAAAAAGGATCATCCTGAAGTAGAACTCTGAATCCTCCACCTCTTTGTAGATTGGATTCATAGTAATACAAGTAGTTGCAGTTAATAAGACACTGTTGCTGTACAGTGAAGTCTTGTATACATAATTTCTTTTCAGGAGATCTCTGCTTGCTAACAGTGTCCCTGTTAATGTAAATGTCATATAGGAACAGTATTAATGTAACTGGTGGGCAGCTTTGATGCTGCGCTCACTTGTGAGGCACGTGAAACACTGTAGGAGTTACTGTTTTAACATTGTTTCCTTGTTCAGGAGTTTCAATGCAAGATACGTCTCTGGCTGCGAGAGGCCAGTCAAGTCGAAGCCGGGGTCGTCCCAAAGGTGGCTCCAAAGGCGGCACTGGGAAAGGCAGGAGCCGGAAATCGATAGCGGGAAGCGCAGCGGCGATGGCAGGGGCCAAGGCAGGGGCAGCGGCAGCCTCTGCGGCGGCGTACGCGGCCTACGGCTACAACGTCTCCAAAGGTACGTGGGGCAGGGCGGGCACCAGGCTGCCCAGAGCACAACCAGCCATGTGAGCTTGCGTGATGGCTGCTCACAACCTGTTGAAAGATGGGTTAAAAGTGTTGTGTTGTCGGTATTGCTTGTCCATTATATTCTGTGATCCAGGCAATACGGATTGTGACATGGTAAGGGTGTGAGAGGATGGCTAGTTTCACCTCAGATGATCTTGAGTTTTTTGTCTGCCCTTTGAATTACCTCATACCAAATATTTTTCCTCTTGATTTTTTGTTGGTTTTGGCGGTTTTTTATGTGATGTTCAGACAGATCAGATAGTGTTGTTTATGCCATGGCTGTGGCTGTGGTTTTCCTGCATTGCATCATGTTGAGGTTACAGTGTCACATTCCAAAACCTCCTAAACTGATGGTGATTGAGCTGCAGCTTTACACCAGCTGAAGATAGCCCAAGGTATAACTGTAAGATGGTTTGTATCTTAAGGAGATCCCGCTTCATTAGACTGTCATAAGTCATGAATACAGAGTGGTCTTAGGACTGGTTGTTAATATGTTGTTTGCTGTTGAAGAACCACAAGTGGAATAATATGCTCATGTGGAATTTGATTCTCTTTTCCGTTGCTAGGCATGTCTGCAAGTAGCCCTCTACAAACAGCAATCATTCGGCCTTCTGGACTTGCAGATTTTGGACCTTCAAGCGCCTCTTCTCCCTTGAGCTCCCCTTTGAGCAAAGGAAACAGTGTTTGTGGGACCCCCAAAAGTTTAAACCTGACCAGCAGTCTCATATCAGAAACTTCAATTCGGAAGCAAAGCAAAGGTGCCCACACCTCAGGTGGTCGGTAGTAATTTTGAACCCCCCAAAGCTTGTCTGAACTGCATTGGCTTTCAGAGTAGACCACCCTGCCAGTTGAAGGCATGCTAACAAATGCCTTGTTGCTGTCCAGCACATGTGTGGAAAGAAAATCAAAGCACAATGGGAGTGGGTGGTTGATGTGAGCACTTTGATTATGTGTATTCCAAAAAACTATCTTTGCAGACACTGCAAGAAGGAGGGAAGGGAGTCTGGGGTAATTGGGAGAGTGTCAGCCTGTGTTTTATTGACACATCTGACAAAGATTCCCAAGAAAGCATCCAGCTACTCCATGCAATATCCTGCAGCTGTGTGTGCTTGAAGTCACACCAATATACTTCCTCTCTTGTAGCCTGAGATGGAGCCTGGCATTAATTTTGTCCTATGAAATCAGTGTATGAACCCCAGGAGTATCCTGTAGAGTCACAAGACATTTCTGTACTGGCAGCTGGTCAGTGAATGTGCAGGAGTAACTGGGGGCTATGCTGAAGTGTGATCAGAAAAAATCTTGGGTTCCTCTGGTGTGGGTCTCCAGGTTCTTTAAAGACTTGAAATTCAAAGGAAGGTGTCTCAGGTAGTTTCCAGGGAGCAGACTCTTTTCAGCACCATTTGTCAGGAAGATGTTCAGAGCTGCAGAATACAGGGAGCGCTGTCAGGCCTCACGAGAGCAGCAGCACAGCCTCTGCTTCACACAGTGGAAGAAACCACAGGCCAGTGATTGGTTTGCATTTCAGAGTTCTCATCAGCATGAACACTCACTGTGTTCAGAATGATTTCTCTTATTTTTGAGGTGTGCAAAACTCTTAAAAGCTTAGAAACAAAATAATGCTCTATTTGTACAAATCTCGAGAAGGAGGAAAACTGAAGTGCTGAGGAGGAGTTTGTGCTGCTCCTCTCACCGCGCCATAGGAGAGCATGGATCTGCAGCTTGCAGTGCTGTGAGAGGAGCAATGAAAAACAATTCTGAGAGTTAGGGAACTGTGCCATTCCCCCTTCCAGCCAAATCTTGGGAAAAAAAATTGTCTCGTATCCCAGCCATCCCATTGACTGTTCTTGCAGTGTGTTTTCCCTTCATCTTTGTGATCATCTCACATACTGGCGTGGTTGAGTTCACTGCAGTGTGCAGGCAGTAGCTGTGTCCCATAAGGCTGATAGAAGGCAGTGCTGCCAGCACCCATCCATGTTCTTGTTCCCTGGTTGCTCCTTCCCCGTTCTTGATGCACAAACCCCGCCCGTAGCCCTTTGCTTTGCTGTAAGCGTTGTCTGCATTGCACTGAGATTTAGGTGTGGGACAGTTGTTCTGTCTCACACGTTGAATTAAGAGGCTGTTCTGCTGGGGCACTTTCATCCCTTGAGAGAAGCAAGTCGAGTTGCAGGTCTGGGCTGTGACAGTGGAAGATGATTTCTTTTTTTATTATTATAATTTTTTTCTGACCCCAAATCCTTTGCCTGGCGTCCTACAGTGTAGAGCGAGTGCTTCCTGTTGGTTCTGCCTCTAATTTGCACACCTGAAAATAGCAGAACTGAGCTTAGTTAGATTGATTTTTGAACAGATTTGCAGGGGATAATTGAGGGGGAGGTGATGTTTAATTAACTCATGAAGACTTCCCCCTTCCCCTTCTATTCACATGTATATATGATATTTAGAGGGAATCAGACAAATGCCAAGCCTTTTTTTCTCTTTGAATGTGCTGTCTATTTTTGTAACTGAACTTGTACATATGTATAAAGAGAGACACATCTTTCTTTTACTAACTGGAGGAGAAAATCTTAAATAAAATGGAGTGAGATAATTTTATGTAAATCAGTGTCTTTGTGGTTTTTATGCGTGTAGCTGTATGAATGAGAGGATTAGGGAAGAGACCATGGAGGGGTGTGCATCTGGAAGTGCTTCTGGAGACAAACGCTGCTCAATGTAAAGCTCTAGAGTGTCTGTGCTCTGCCAAGTATCATGTTTGTAACCTTCTTCAGTTACAACTGTACCCTTATCCCATGTTTGTATTCACTGATTATCTCAATCTATTTTGGAGTAAGTGTGGAGCAGGTCACGAGGAGACAGAAGCAACTACAATATGCGTAATTACACAGTACCTGAACTTCGGTGGTTGAATTCAATAGCTGATTGTTTCGAGACACGATTCTCTACAGTTATTTCCTTTTTTTCCCTTTTTTTTCTTTTCAGTGGGAGTTAAAAGGACTTTTTTATGCACAGTCTTGATCTCCAAACTGCTAGACAGTTGCATTAATTTATAATCCAAAGTGGAGAGAAAAAATCAAAGTTGTAATTTGATAAGCTTGCAAAAATGTAATATGTACTGTCACATGCTATATTTTTGGAAGATTAAATTATTGATATTTGAAACACTGATAAATATAAAAATAAAAAATACGTATTTAAGAGTATAAATATATTTAGAATATCTTTATAAAATAAATTATAAAATATTTTTAACATAAGGTAAAGATAAAAAATGTTTTAAATCATTTAATCCTCAAGAGAAACACCAAATAGCATCACAAGTTGTGGCAAAAGCAGTGGTAGCCCATCTGCTTGCACAGTTTGTGCCAGGCCGAGAAGTTCAGGAAGATCTAACATAGTTGTAAAATAAATGAACTGCTAGATCATACTCAGTTCAATTTCTATAAGACATTAAATTTCAACATAAATTTCTTGGTATTATGCATCATAGGGGAACAGATTCTGTGATAGTAATCAAAGAATTGGGAAAAATTCATGTGATGGCTGTCCTAGTCTAATTTCTTGGTTTGGGGAAGGAAGTAGTGCTATAAAGGCAAACACTGGGAATTTTTTTAAGAAGGTGGAGGTAGTTTTGTAATCCATACCTGGGGAACACTTCTGTTGAAGTGAGCAAATGGGTGTGCACACTGAAGCTTTGTCCTTTAAAACTTCACTCTGAGCATCTTTTCACTCTGTGTGTTACGCATTTTAATGGATTAATGGCAGAGAAAGTCACTTTACTCCAAGAGATCAAGGTATTTGCTAGAGGTAGAAACAACGAATGAACTGAGTTTGTGTTTTAAGCTGGAATGGTGAAATAGCTGTCAGTATGGTTTGGGGGATGTTGGGAGTGCTATGTATTCATCATGCTAGTTGCTTATAGCATTTTACTCACTGATTGCTACAGAACTGTTAAATACAGTTCACTGATCAATGCTACTATTGAAGATATTTAAAGGTGATAATTTTCTTAGGTCCTGAGAAGTTAGGACTTAAATTAAAAGTGCTGTTGTGTCCCAGCCTCACACACATTTTTGTAGTTTAGCCTACAAGGGTTGTCTAGTTCAGAAGGGTCCCCAGAATACCCTTTGTCCACTAGCCTGCATTTTCTCTTTTCTATTACGGCTCAAGTCTGCTGTCCTCTCCATTGAGCCAGCCACTAAATTTCCTTTCTTTAGTCTGCAAAGAGATAAACAGGTTACTGCAGGATGGTGTGAACCTGGAACTGCTCTAATTCTTCACTTCAGGATATTATTGCTGCACTGTCCAATGTAGTGTTATTTCTGTGCCTTCTCCCCTCTCTGTCGCATGCTTTCCCCACCAGTGCCCCTGCTCTTTGCTGTCCTGTGTTCTGTTTGTAGAAAGCTGCCTGTCTGCCTAGAGCTGTATCTTGCTTTATTTCCATATTCCCCAAGTATTTCCTTCAGCAGCATTTCCCGGTGGGGGAGGCACGTAAAGCTTGGTGGGAAAAGCTCCATGCAATAGGAATAGGGATCTGCACTACTTTGATTGTAGCTCAGGAACAGCCAAGTTGCAGCTGAGAGAAGGAAGAGCACAACTGATAAAATCACTCTGGGGCAGGATGTGGATCAGTGTAATTTGGGAAGTGCTGCCCTGTGACCACTGCACTGCTTGTCCTGTCCTGGTCTACTCAGTGGAGCAAGCTGGCCTGCTTATGCTCCCAGATAGACTTAAAGCCTCCTTAGCTTCTCACTTCTGCCTCCATCTTTCTTTTTTTGTCGACTCTCCAGTCTGAAACATACGTTATAACTCTCAGGGAGCCTTACAGGCATGTCTTGTGCTCCCCTTCCTGCTCAAGGAGGGATGGTGGCGCACGCCCTGCTGTCCTTAGGAAATTTCTGTTGGAGTGGCTGGAAAACAATTTGTAGCTCACTACCCAAAGGGATGCTGCTTGCATGTGAAGTATAACTGAGACCTACGTACTAAAATAAAGGTAATCATATCTTATACTCCTAGAATTGTGAAGGATTTATTTTTTCTTTGCAGCCTGCACCAGTTGCACAGCAGTGAATGAGAGGGGAAGGGATGATTCAGCCTTTCTCTCAGGAGCATCTATTAGGACAATACAGATGGCCCAGCTCTCAGATTCAACCAGAAGATTTGTAGAGTAAACAAGTTGTTCTTGTAGCACTCACATTAGCATGTGTTCCTCTGAAAAGCATCCAACAAATGCCTCTTGAAATGGAGGAATGCATGGTAAGATAAGTTGGGTTTCCTCCAGCTTCAGCCTCCTCTTCGCTCCTGCCTACTACCCCCTCAGAAAAGTGAAGTTACTCCAAAGCTAATGGGCCTTCCAGGCATTTTGTACTGTACTCTATTTGTAGAATGTTCTTCTAGGGGCATATGAGGGAATTCTTTTGCATACTAAGCATGAGGAAGTGTTTCAGTACTCAGGTATGAAACAATGACTCCTTCCTTCCTCAGCTCATGAGCATCACTGATAGAATGAGGTAGGGGAAGAAAACACTGAAACGCCACTTTTCTGTCTTCTTGAGTTTCCCCTGGACTGTCTTCCTTCTTTGTCAGTATTGCTGGTTCTGTTAGGTGTGCTGTACTGCACAGGAGACCATGTCAGCTTCTAAACATCTAAGGACTACAGTATCCCTTGTTATCTTTGTGACTTTTTTTGCAAGCACTTGTTTTTTTCCTCCCTGTCCTCAACCTTACCCAACTCTTCTTAAGACCCAAGTGTTGTCTTCAGTGCTTTTGGTTGGCAGAGGAAGTGCTTGTGTCTGAAGTGTTAATTTTTAAATGCAGGACCCTTATGCCTTGCACCTCTGTTGTGGGGACTGTGAATTAAGATGAAACTACAAGAAAAACTCTTACTGTGGCTCAGAGATTATAACTTATTTGGAAATTTACTACTGGTTTGGATTGTCTCATAAAACTGGTTTTTGGACTATTTTAAAAATTTATTTAAATTTTCTTATTCATAGCAAGAAACTAGCAGCTTTCTTCTCAAGGTATGTTTAAGAAATGCTCTCTTATTAGGTGAAGCAAATCCTGTTAATCTGACCTCTCATCTGTTCCTGTAGTTCCTCTGATGCATCCCTACATCTTAACTTCCCAAGTGGGTCTTCCTCTAGGAAGAAATACATCACAGGTGGGAGCCCTCCCTCCATACCATGGTAAGGTGTCATCTGTCTTTCAGGTGACTGTCCTTCAGGTTTCTTTTTAAGTGTGGTGTTACAGTTTCCCTTGATGTTACACTGGAGTTCAAATGCAGAAATTCTCATTTTTACTCAGTTTAGTGAGTACATTTTAGAGTTTCACAGCTGCTGTGTAGACAAGTGGTTTTATGATGCTTGTTCTTCCACAACGTTCCTGAAGAACTCCCCTCCCAGGTAGGCTCTTTGCTGAGAAAGAACATTCGTGTTCGCTGGGAACAACTATTCTCTAATTCACAGCCTTCTGTAATTCAAGTAACTTTTCTCCATAGACAAGTCAAAACTTGTATCAGAATTGGTCTAAACCCATCTGAGTTCCTCACAGAAGTGCTTCCCCAAGCAGTCACCTTTGGCAGCCCTTGCCCTCCCCGCAGTCAGTCGGAAGCGGCAGCGCAGGGTGCCTGTCTATATTTCACTCAGCCTGTGGAAGGCTGATGGGGTTTTTTTAAGAATGGGAGAGTCAGCAAATTTCACACGTAGTTGGCTGAACGTTGCTTCGGGTTTTTTTTAAACTACATTAAGCTTTTGGCGTGTGACTGCAATTAGCTACGTGCTGATCAGCGGAGCGTGCTGCTGCACAGTAAATACAATGGCACGTGGCCCGACACACCCTTGAGTGACACTTCGTTGTCTGTGACAAAGCTCCCAGGTTTTCCTTTGCAAGCAGAGGAAACAGAAGAGATGTTCAGGCTATATGAACCTTCAGAGAATTTTGAAAACTAGCAGCCAAAAACCTGCTTTAGGGGGTTACTCCATGCATGTGGTGGGTGCTAATGGGAGGGCCCTTCTGAGTCTTGTTTTTCTTGCTGCTCCTGCTCTTTCCATAGAGTTCATGTGAACACTTTCTTGAACAATGTCTGCGTTCCTGCAGACCTCTCTTTTCTTGCCATTTAATCTAGATTTTTCTTTGATTTAATCTTATTTACAGTCATAGTACTATGGTATTTCATAGAACTATGGAATGGTTTTGGTTGGAAGGGACCTTAAAGATCATCTAGTTCCAAACCCCCTGTCGTGGGCAGGGACACCATTTTTTTTGAAGTGGATCTCTAAATAGCTCTAAAGGTGCATAATGGGACATTCCAGTCTCTGGATTTCAAGGGCTCCTGACACAGTAATTCAGCTTCATGATGTCTGTTTGTCCAGATGACTGCAGTTTTTCATCATTCTCTGCATGTTCAGAGTTTGGAAGAAATTACTGTAACTAACTTGCAGCCATAATTTTACTGAGATATTTATTTAATCTGGTTAGCACAAAAAAATAAGTTATTCTTAGTATTTTAGTACTTTGACACTCAGATCAATTCTAATTAACTAATTGAAAACTTACTGACATTGTGATGCGGAATCTGTAATGCACAAGGAGGTTTTTAAACAGTGTTGACTTGGGACTGGAAGTCCTGACAATTCCTTTTATGGGCTGCTGTGAAGTGCTTGATATGATTTTGAAACACACAATCATGAGCTTCATAGCTTCCCTGGCTTTGATAACGTGCTGTTAGCATATGCAATCAGGGGTATATATTGTGTAATTAATGTAATTCAGTTTCACTGCTGTCCTTTGTATCATCATGTCTGTCTGGAATCAAGTAACTAAATATTAAGAGTGAGAACTGGTTTGGTAGAATATTCATAGACAGATTAGAGAAGCCCAGCTGTGCCTTGCAGTGATATAATTGATAGCATATGAGAAAAGTAATGTTTAAATTTTTAATTTAAACCAAATCTCATGTTTGAGATGTTACAGGAATTAACACAAGCGAGAAATTTGGAACTGTCAGCAGCTAAAAAAGCTTGAGAGACAGCAAGAAATTTGAGTGATGCCTATAAAGCAAAAACACCCCAAGCTATATAAAAATGTTTCTCTGCTGAGCTTAATTTTTAGTTGCTTTGGTATGTGAAAATTTAAGAATACTGAGAGCAAATCACTAAACTTGCAACCACACAGATCCTCACTGAACAGCAGCAAACATAGGAGTATCCATGAAAATATGAGCTGGCTCTTGCGTGTTTGCATCAGGATGTAGTGCTGATTACATGACCACACATTATCTTTTTTTCCAGCATGGTATCACTGAACACCCAATGTACAGTTCCGAGTACTCTGAAAAACATCATCCCTCAGTATTTCACAATGTGCTTTGAAAGTCATTGTACGCTTTTGAAATCATATTCCTGATGTCTCAGCTCCCCATCTATACAATAGAAATTATACCTCTTCACAAAGGTTTCATGAAGAGGAATTGGAGCTTGCTGAGGTGCCACAGTGATGTGCAGGTGTTGCTATAGTGATTTGCCAGAGAAAAGTCAAAGAGGGGAACAGTCCCCCTGCATTTGTGTGCATAAAGGCATAAACAAATATAGGACCATGCAAGAGAAAAAGGAATTGAACTGCTGCTCGTTTTTAACATCCTCCCATCAAATTAAATGATGCAGCAATCCTCTGAGGAAAAAGAACAGTGGATATTTATTCTGAATGAGGCTAGTCCCACAGTTACTTTTTTCCCTCGGTCCTAAACTCATCTGCCCTCAAATTATAGGATGTATTCCCAAGAATAGATTCATATATATGTAGTTTAGAGACAGAAATGCTGCCAGAATCAACTGTGCTGTGCAGCAGCAAGAGATGCTTTCATCTGGCTCCTGCCTAACATGTCCAGAGGTAATTGAGTCTCTTAACAGTTGCTGTCAAAGGAAAGATGAAAAGCAGCATCTATCATAGCTGTGGGGAGCTGGGCACTCCTGCACTTCTCCCTCTCTAAAAATGGGATTGTGTGTTTGTGGAGAGAAACAACTTGAAGTAAAACACACTCCTATCAAGCAGACCAAAGAATGAATGTATGTATAATCTACAATTAATTTATGTATAATCTAAGAGCCTGCTAGCTGTTTGAAATATACTTTTGGCTCAATTTTACTTAAAGAAAGGAGTACTTCACTGGAAAATGAGAATAAACGAGAGATTTCAGCCCATGACGTCAGTAGAAGCACCGAGGACAGAGCTGCTGACCCCAGCTGTCTGTAACAGGATCTCCCACCCCTGTCCACCTCCAGCACATCCAACGTGTCAGCCGCAGTCCTGGGAGGTCACTTGCGGCGCTGGCTGGTGCTGTGACACGTGGAAGCACGTGTGCCACCGCTGCCCCGGCGTGAGGTGCCCGCGGGGTGGGCAGAGGTGGGCAGCCCTGCCTTCCCTCGCCTCCCCGGGGCCAGGGCAGCGCCCGCTCCCTCCCTGCTCCCTCCCTCCCATGGCATCACGCGCTTCCTCGGTGTGGACTCGTTTGGAAAGGCTGGTGCGCCGTCTAGACAAGGACGGGACAAAAAGCTGCTTTTAAAAGCTTTTTAAAAGCTATGTTTTCTAAATGTTTTCAAATGTCACATATGCTTTGTGTAGACAGTTTAATATCAGCAAGCTGGCTGTGGTTGCCCCCCAGGCTGTTTGTTTGTAGACGAGGTTATAATTGCTGTAAGTGGGCTGGGTGTGCGTCTGTGGAATGACTTCCATATTGTCTGTGCTGCTGGGGTCTCTCAGTCCACAGCCTCAGTTTAAGGCAAAGCAGAGAGCTGAGGCCAGAAAGTAGTGAAACCCGGTGCCCGCGCGATCCTGGACCATTCCCTAGCCTCCCTTCACCCGTGAATGCAGGCGCGTGGGGCGGTGCGATGCTGTGCAAGTGAGCACATCGTGTCATGTGTGTGCAGGTGCCAGTGAAGGCCCCGGTCTGCGGAGCCGTGCGGCTGGAAGTGCCTGCACGGCTTCGTGCAGAGCATGGGCGGGGTGCCCAGCGCGCCAGAGCTCTCCGCTTGCACGGCACAGGTGAGCTGCACGTACCCAGCATGTGCCCAGCCAGCTCAGGTGCGGGTTCATCATGTTTCTGAAGGTCAGGCTTGCTAACCAGGTACATGAAACCTCTCCTCTCCAAAAGTCACCCTCTGACTTGCCTTTCTGTGAGTGAAACGCTTAGAGGTTTCCAAGTGCCTCGATAGCTGATACCTGCTTGTGGACAAAGCAGCACGCTGGGGCTTACTCCTGCTGTGTGAGCCAGCAGGACTTGGGTAGTGGGAGAAAAACTTCCCCTTTCCTTTGGTGACAGGAGTTTTAAGTGCTGGTAGCTATCAAGTGTCTCTTCAGTTGTCAGGCTTAGGCCAAATTGATCCCTGGTGGTTTTAGTTGAGCCTTCATGGAAATGAGTCCTTTTAAAACAGTGAGGTGAGGGAGGCAAAAAGCAGCGTAAACAGGAGGACATAAGAGAGAAGTCTTTGTTCTTGTGTTCCCAGAGCAGCCCAGCGTGGTCTGGGAACAGTGTGGTGTCCCCAGCTAGGAAAACAGCACCTCTGTCTTTGAACTTCCCTGACCTTTTACGTTATTTCAGTCTCATTCTCTAGAGTTCAAGGTACTGGCTGTGCTTCAGGAATTCGCAAGCATAAACACTCATCAGTGTGGCTGGCATTACGATGAGATGAAAAGGGAGTTGAGAAAGGATAAAACACATCCAAAAGCCAAACAAAAAGTGTACAGGGTTTGTAAATAAAGCATGTAGAGCTTCCCCAGTGCTGCCCAGAATGCCCACTTCCTTCCACCCTCCCTCCTCTCCAGGGCTCAAGGCTCCTTCAAAGCCACAAGGGGCTTCTCTCATAATTTTAATACAGCATATAAATCAGGGAGGTTTTCACCTAAGCCGAGGCAACTAGTTAGTAGGAAATTCCTAAGTCCTTTGAGCAGCAGCTAGTTTTGCTGCAAGTGTAGTTTTTCCCCAGACTGACTGTGAATCAATTTTGTTAATCCTTTCCTGGTCCTCCCATGCACAGGGACTGATTCTGGGCTGAGTGCTGGTGGCACATCACTGCTCAATCATGCACTGGGACTGCACCTTTTTATGTTGCATCGGTCCTTGAGTTCTAAAAAACACTCTGAATTTGGTGCTCATAAAGTCTGTGCCCTGTCATGAGAACTGGTGGCACCAAAGTGAGAAAGAAGTCTGACTTGGGGAACATCTCCCATCCAAATTCTGCTCATTTGTTTTCCCTTCTGCCATTGGGTTGAAATTACTGCACTGAATGTGATAACACCTGATTTAAATTTTCAGCCCTTGACTGACTACCAGGTTTTGGGACATGTCAGCAGTGCTCCCATTCTGGCACTGAACTATCTGGAATGTGTTACATGGAGAAGTGTCAAAGAACACAGATGACAATGTCTGGATACTTCAGCAAAGGCTGTCTCCCTTGTCCTGGTGCAGCTGTACACTCAGTAGACACTCTTTCTTTCCCCTGCTTTCTTTTCCCTCCAAGCTTTCCTGGTAGTGGGAGCAGAAGAGCAAACTGTTACCAAGCCAGATGTGGTTTCTGGACATCTCCACCCCGTGTTCAGTGTGCACAAAGTGCCTCTGCTGCAAGGGGAGTGCAGCACAGCCTCTGCAGGCTCCAGTGACCAGTTCACAGAGCAGCACCGGCTGCAGGGGCCGATCTGGAGCGGTGATAAGCGTTCTTTGGGGTGTTGTCTTTTGCTATTCCTCTGCTTGTGAAACATCTGTAGGTAATTAAATCCACATTTCAGCCTGTCTCTTGAGCAGCAAGCAGACACATATGGAATAACGTGCTACATACAACCAGCTGCAGTTCCTGTAACAGATGCCATTCACTGTGACTTGCAGGCCACCTGCAAGACTCTCCCTGCCACACATGGCAGAGCCCCAGGGACCCTCTCAAGCTTGTGGGCATGCATGCAGAGCGGCACCTCCCCCCTTCAGCTCCTCCTGGGACTGAGAGCCTGGGCTGGGTCCTCAATAGCCTTCAAAGTTTATGCTGGCCCCACTCTTGGGATGCTCAAAGGTAAACTTGACCAAGTCATTGGCTGTTTTTGCACCCAATTTGAAGAAAGCTGGTCTCTTCCCTCTCCTCTCCCCTCTCCTACCACCTCCTTCCCTTGCCAAGCTGCATGCATTTATTGCCATCAGCCACAAATATGAGTTTGGTCTCACTAATTTTCTGACGTGGAGAAGTACAAGAAGCACAGGTAAGTTCACACCTTGGAGATGCTGTATTTAAATTACATTTTTACTAAGGCTGGATTCACTTTGGTAGATTTACCTGTGTGGTCTCCTGTGTTCTGGACACTCCACCTTGAAACTGAGATGATACTGTAGCACCTAAGAACCAGAGATTTTTCCTCTTGGTTTGGTCTTCTCTGAATCCTTTTAACATTGCTGTTTCCTTATCCTTCCCCTTGCCCTTTTAAGGACCGTTTGCCCTCAGGAGTGCTTTAATGTATGAAGGCTGGGGCTGGATTATCTGTTGCTATCTACTTTGTTTAGTTGGCTTGTGGCACTGCAAAGCAGCTGGGTAGGTCCTGTCTTAATGCACTCAAGGAAATGGTGACTCAGGCCCATGTTCCAAGACTGTGTGGGAACTGCTGAGCAGGAAAATGGAAAAGGCTGAAGAAGGAACTGAAATAATGTGAATTGTGCTGGTTTTAGACTTGGGAAGTATGCAGTTGATAGCGCTTGTAAATGTGTTTCCATTGCAATCGGTTTCTAATGTGAGGTGACCTGATTGATAGGCACAAGTTGTCATAGGGAAGTCAAAGAAAACTGCACATGCAAGAGGAAGCCACTGGATAGGGAAGCAGCTCCAGAAGTGTCTGGCAACACTGGTTGTCCCACCCTCTGACAAGAGTGAGTGCTCTTTCCCAGGCCAGTTGCCAGTGGCAGAGCTTCCAGAAGCTGGAGCTGCACTCACAGCCGGCTGCTTCGCTTGGGCTGGCAAATCATGGCGTGGGGAGAGGAAACCTATAGTGAAATATACCTGGGGTAGGACACTTTTGTGTGTCTTTGTGTGTTACCATTGACCCGGCACTCCCAAGTGCCAGGGTTGTGAGACTGCCTCCAGGCAGCAACTCTATTCCTCCCACTTGGTTCATCAGAGGCAAGCAACCCCCAACTCTGAGCAGCAGTACGAAGTCTGGGCATGTAGCAAATGTTGCAGGGTGCCATCTCTCCTCACTCACATGGCCGAAGTTCAAATCTGGGATGTTAACCTTTTAAATTCATCAACTGACCAAAATGTGACCAGTTCCCAGACTCACAAGACACAATAAAATCCTTGGGAGAAAGAAGTTACATGATACCTCATTGTCTTACTGACTTGAAGATGCAGTGACAGGGTGATAGCAGCAAGCTGCCATATTCACCACTTTGGATGGGAAAATGGGGTCCTTTTTTTTGGAAGTCCACTACAAAGAATTCCTTGGAAAGAAAATGGTAGTTCAGTTGAGTAGTGTACCTATGCTTAAAATGTGAAGTTTTTCAGGGAAGAAGAAACAGCCACTGAAGGAACATTCCTAGTGGAGCTGGGTTGTTCATAAGCATTCATTGCTTGTTTTTTACCAGATGTGGAAGATCGTGGGGCCAACCCAGGCTAGGCAGGACAAACAAAGCAAGGGGCTCTCCCTGTGCAATGGCAATGCAGGTTGCTCAGTGCACATCTGATATTAATTCCTGTCAGTGGCATCTTTGTGCCTGGGAAGATTTGAAGGGTGTGAAGATGGTTTTGTTTTATCTGGAGTTATCCTGGAATCCGACCCCAGTGTTGTACTAGTAAGGGAGTGTTTCCCTGCAGGTAAATTGAATCTTTAACCCTTTGATTTTCCAGCTGGAGGGTACCCCAGCTCCCATGGTACAGCTGCTCAGCTGAAGTGACAGCCTCCACAGGACAGTGAAAGCGTACTTTTCTCTAGTCTGTTATCCCTGAAACACACAACTGCCTTTAATTAGTGGTATATGCAGTTGTTTCAATTAGTTTTCACTCCATCACTCAAGCCTTGAGGCAGGTTATACTGGTAGGTACAGTGATCTGCTGGTGCTGACAGAGCTGGTAACTGGAGGAGTGGGAATGTACACATTACCCCTGTACACACCACGTGGTGCGCAAGGCAGAAGAAAAAAACCTGACCCCCTGACTGCAGCCAGCAGATCTGGCTGCAGCTGCAGTTTCTTGTCCTTCCACTATTACTTCTTGGAAACAGCTATGCCAAGTTACACTCGGAATGAAAATCCTTTGACCTGCCAAGGAAGAATTACATTTCTGTGCCTGCCCTGCAGAGTTTGGAGGGCTGGCTTGTGTCTGTTGTCAGTACCAGCACTCCACAATCACCAAGAGTTGGAAAAAGAAAGTCACTGAATCCCCTTTTCTCTAAGGGAAAGAGTCAATCAGTTTCTTCCATAGCAGAGGCAGCAAGATTATTAAAAAAAACAAGCCAAACAAAACCCACGAAAAAAATCCATAGGAGCTTCAGCAGCATTAGCAGTTAAGGCTTTGCTTTTTTTAAAAAAAACAACAATCACCATTTAAAAAAAAAAAAAAAAAAAAGACTTCTTAGTTTGAACTGTAAGTCCGTAATGAAAAAGACCAACACCAAAGTACATGAGACTGACTTTGTCAGTTTTTGTCAGTTTGTTTATTACTGGGCACAGCACCATACCACTTCATATACATACAAGCCACAGTAATACAAACAGTCCCTAGCCTTTTTTATAATTAAAAAAACACATGGTATTTGGGAGGAGGCAACAGTCCCAGGGGTCAGCTCTCAAGAGTGATTTTGCTGCAGTTGCAGTAGCAGCAGTTTTCTCACAAAATACTATGGGTTTTCATGCTGTTAATATGTGAAGCTGAAGAGTCTGAGCTTGCAGCAGTGCCTCTGCTTAACGTGATCAAGGCAGGCTCTTCAGCAGCTCATAGGCTTACAGGTATGCTCAGTCATGGTCCTTTGCAGTCAAATGAAAGTGTGCCAGACAGACACCCCTGTACGGAACTAGAACCCTCAAATGCTTCTGCAGAAACCCACGTTCTCCTGAAGCACCAGAGGTTAATCCAGTACAGGGCTAGTTAAAACTCTCCTGCATCCTGACAGCTTTCCTGCAGGCAGCACAGGCTTCCCACACAGGCATGACCATTTCTTACACAGTCAGTTACGTCTGTAGCAGCACAAGGTCACTGAAGCTTGGAAAAAAGCTTGTCCTTAAAGCAGGCTTAGCCCTCAGAAAACAGATTTAAAACTAGAAGGCACAAATGCAAGGTTGAGTGTGGGCTGCATACCACTGTGGCATGTGAGTAGTTCAGATACCCCTCCTGAGAGGAAATATAACACATAATAAATACAGTATGATATTTTAGAAAATAAGTGCATTACTGTGATCCTTTACACCATACAGAAGTAGGACCCACAAGAGCATAAAGAGGCCTGCTCACTTAATATTGCACAAAAGTTCTAAAATTTAGCTCCAGGTCATTGTACTAGAGGTGGGACAAGGCAGGGGGGAAAAAAAAGGTTTTATTTGGCAGAATCTGCCAAAGTCTCCACCACCACACAAACAGCTGTTTGCCAATCTGAGGTAGAATTACAAATATACTGCTTAAACCCAGTCAAGTCCTGCTCAACTAGTTTTCAAAGAAAAAAAAAAAAGCAAAGAAAAAAAGAGAAAGTGCACAGAATAGATGAGCCTCTTTCTCTAAACAAAATGAGTGCCTCGGGTTTGACTCCCGGAAGCAAATCTTACAGAGCAGAGTTCCTGTGAAGATCCCTGCTCTCCGTCTGGAAAGCAGTGATGGGTATCATGATGCTACAGATAAGGAGTGTAACAGGTACTAATTGCAAGTCCTATAGAAGCATTTTACTCTTCGCTTCCTCCCTCCCCAGCTACTTGCTAATTCTCCCTTTATTCACTCAGTCCAGTATATTTTATCATAGTTAAGATTGTCCCCACTGCTTTCTTCTCCCTTATGTCCCTTTTACTGTACCCTGCAAAAAAAATTCCTATTTCAACTCTTAGACTTCTGAGGGACACTTGCAGTTTCTTCTAGAGACTCCTCTGTGTAGTATAGACACGGAAGGATGGAAATAAGAGCCTCTTCGATGGAGAAGAGATGTTTATCCTCTGCTTGAGGACAAAAGTAGCGCATAAAGTCTGCCAGTCTCAGCAAGTACTCAATGTTATGACCAGCACAACCACTTGAGACAATGATTTGAGCTGCAATGTCTTCTTCAGATGCTGGGCCAAGGTAAGAGGGGTTCTGGGGTGTTGCAATATAAACAAGAGCCAGGATGGGTTCCTCTGCATCTTTCTCCTGAGGGTGGAACTTCACCAGCTTGGTGTCATAGCCTCCCAGGACAGCTTCTCTCATGTTGAGATACTCGAGCGATGCAGCAATCTGTTCCCCACGGACTTCATAGGCTACACCCCACGTGCATGCCTAGAAGCGAAAGAGCAAGGTGGTTACGGGATGCTGTAACTGCAGTGGCCTGTCCAGCCGCCCGCTCATGTTTCAAATCAAGGCTCCCTTACTCTGGGGGTCTCCGCACAACTGATAACAGGGCAGAGAAAGGTAACACCCCTTCCCCCCGCCCCGATCCCGGCGGGGCTCGAGAGCACTCGGCTGCCGACACACCTTTCCAGGTGGTGGCGCGGGCACCCCCCGCCCAGGCCAGTCCCCGGTACTCACCCCGCAGTCCTCCAGCAGCGTCACCACCCGGCCGGGCTGTGGGCAGAGAAAGGGCATCGCGTTAGAGCCGAGCCGCGACACCGGCGCCCCGCGCCCCCCCCGGGCTGCCCCCCCTCCCTTACCATCTTCTCGCTGCCGCGGTGGAAGGTGTCCCCCTGCCAGAAGCGGCGGCTGTACCCGCGGATGAAGCCCACCTTGCGCGACGTGAACTCGAAGCCCGGCCTCCACACCAGCGAGCCGTACCCAAAGATCCACACCGGCGCCGCCAGCTCCGCGCCCTCCGCCTGCCCCAAGGGCGAGGAGGAGGAGGAAGAGGAGGAGAGCAGCGGGCGTGGCGGCGGCTCCGGGCGCTCCTCGGCACTCTGCGGGTCGCGCTTCATGGCGGGGCTGCGGCTGCGGGGCTCGTGGGGCGGCTCTGCCGCCGCGGCGCTTTAAAGGCGGCCCGGGCCGCCCGCCCCGCCCCGCCCCGCCGCGCCCGGGTGATGCAACGAGGGCGGGAGGTTTCGCGGCGCTGTGCGTGGGGCAAAGCGGGGCGCGGGTTGCGTCAGGCGGGGCACCCCGGCCCGCCAGCGGAGGGGTCGGCCTGTGCAGCAGCGCTGGGTGCGACATTCCCGCCTGGGGATGCCAAGGGATCGGCCGCTGCCAGACCCCAGCGGCCGCTGGAGCAGAGCGCGCCGTGCCCGAAAGGGAGAAGCTGGGGTGGAATGAGCGGGCCAGCCCTCCTCAGGAGCCTGCCCCACGCTCCCGGCTTTGGCTTTGTCCCAGAACTTGAGGTGCTGCGCCGGAAAACCAAGCAGTTACTATTTAACAGGGTGAAGCGACAGCTCCTGACGCCAACAGGGCCAAGGCGTAAGGCACATGAGAGAAACAGAATGATAACATCCACACAAATGCAAGGACAGGGTGCTGAATCCAGCTACTTGAGTGCATTTTCCCTAGTACTACATCCAGGCTGGAATGTCAGCTTGTAATACATAACATTTGTTACGTGGATGAGTCCAAGTGCTGTCTGTGTATGGGATGGACACCCAGCTGTAAACCAGCTTTAGGTAGGTTGTGACAACTAGAGGTGGACTTTTTACATTATAAAGTTGTTCATTTTGGTGAGAGAGGAGGAGAAAGAATGAGAAGCAAAACCACCAAAGTGTTTCTCATTATTATTCTTGTGCTCTGCACTTAATCAATCTAAACAGTCTATTTACAGTCTTTTATTTAGTTTCCCGTTGGTCTCCATCCAACTAGCACCCATCTTTCCACTCCATTTAACAGGGCGTTGCAGCTACAACACACACAGACTGTGGTGGGCGCTCCCTGTACTGTGGTATGCTCACCACGGGTGACAAGAGTCTGCACAGCTCTCACATCTGCCCTGCTGCTCCGTGCCTCACACAGCATGTCCTCTTCTCCTGCCCTGCATGACTGACTCTCTGACTTGTCACCGTGGATGACCCTTCACAAGGTCAGCCTTGTAATGGAGCCCAAAGCTCCTTCATTTTCCTCTCCACTTGCGCTTTTCCCAGTCACCTTCTCTGTCTTACTCAGGCTCAAAGGTATGGGGTTGGCATGGCAGGCTCCCAGCCCTTCACACCACACACCCATGCTGGCACAGGCTTGCAGCCTCTAATCTTTTTCCAATGGTCCCTTTCCATAGGCAGAAGGTGAATCTGTCACCTGTTTGTACAGCTGCTGTATTCAAAAGGCCTTAGTCAGACCACAAAATGCTCCAGAAACTGTTATCAGCTGTGTGTATCAAAGCTCCACTTGGAAAACAAGAAATAAATCTCTAGTCTTACATTTTTTCAGTCAGTAGATCCTGTCCCCTAACATACAAGATTCCTGCCTTAGCAGGAGTTTGTCCATGCTAAAATGATGTAGCCTTTCAATCAAATGAAACCAGTGTCCTCTGGAAATTAAGCCAGTCCTCTATCTCCCACTGTATATGTAGAGCAAGGGTATATTTTTCATATTTAGTTCTTTATCTTTTTTCCTGCTAAGATCAAGGAAATTTGAGCAATGCCCCCATATGTAGTTAACAAAAACATTAAAACACTTGTCTGTAGGTGCATCCTCATTATTAAGAGCACAAAAAGGGACAAATCAGTCTAAAAGATAAGATGAAAAAGATCTTGCTGGGTTCTGGTCTTAGTAACACCAGTAAAAAAAAATCTAACCTCTTTCTTCAGCTTTCCCCAGGATGTGAATTTCATCCATCTTCTTGGTTTGTTCAGTCTGGAGAAGAGCAGACTGAGGGGGACCTCATTGTGGTCTTCAACATCCTCATGAGGGGAAGCAAAGGGGCAAGTGCCCGTCTCTTCACTCTCGTGACCAAGGACAGGACTCGAGAAAACATCATGAAGCTGAGTCAGGGGAGATTTAGGTTGGCTGTCAGGAAAAAGTTTTTCATCCAAAAGTGGTTGAGCACTGAAACAGGCTTCCCAAGGAAGTGGTCACAGCACCAAGCCTGTCTGCATTCAAGAAGTGTTTGAACAACGCTCTCCGGCACATGGTGCAATTCTTGGGGTCAGGGCCAGGAGCTGGACTTGATGATCCTGAGGGGTCCCTTCCAACTCAGCATCTTCTGTGATTCCATGATCTGAGAAATGCACTGAATTATGCATGTGACAAACGAAGCTCTAGGTGTCTTATCTGCTGGTACTAAGCTAAGGAAAATTGGACCAAGAAATTAAAAATTATGCTACTGGGAGGTGACTGTGGGCTTGCTGGTGAGGGAGAAAATTTGCTCCTTTCCTTTGCAGAGCTGTCTCATTTGTCTCTCTATCTGCCTTTGCCAAAAGGCTCTGCTGCGTGGCTAAGCCAGATTTGCAATGGAGAGCCAATGTGTACAACAAAAGCCTTAGGGGACCAGCTTCAGATCCCACACCAGTTAAACACTACAGGTCTCTGCTCCCTGCAGTGCTGTACAACGAGATCAATGAGGTATGAGGTTAGAAACTCCTTTTGAAGTCCCTGATTTTCTTGTATAAATTGGGATATTGCTCCATCATTAGGAGCAGAGCCTGGGGGAAGACTGTTACTGAAGTTGTGGCATATACAGCAAGAGGTTAAGAATATTTCTTTGTTCTTTCAAGCTTTCTTTCGTTCATTTTTATGTTGACTGTACCTTCACTGTACTTTGGTTAAATAAACCAAGGCATGAGGATCACTAGGGGCAAAGGGCTGAGCAGAAAAGGTGCCTTCCAGACAGTATAGGTGCCGCTGTGTAAGTGAAGCAGGTGGGTATAAAGGAGGCTTTAGTGTCTCTTAGTATTGTTGGAGCTTGTGCTCGAAAGGCCAGGGGAACAGCCCGCCAAACTCAGCCACAGGAATGTTCAAACAGGTGTGAGGGAAGATGTGGAGCAGCAGTGGAGTTAACTGTTAGGGGACACGATGTAGATTTTGTAGTACAACAAAAGGAGATGGAAAAAAATAGGATTTCAACAGTTTAAAAGTGACTAAGGGGAAAAGAAATGGAATATAATGGTCATATTCTGTTAACATAATTTTTAAAAAACCCTTAACAGCAGTAAGAATGTTTACTTTGGCCTGGAACCTTTGGGAAAGAGAAAAAGGCAATCATAGCTTTATTTGTTACTCCTGAAACTAGTTTTTCCTGGTTTCAGGAAAAGGAGGAGCTATTTTCTCTTTAGCAGTATATGCTGTACTTCCCCAGAGCAAGAATTCCCATGTTAGTGTGGGGTGACCAGCAGTGCCAGGGCTGCCTGTTTTTCCGGATAGTGATGAATCACCTTAGAGCCAGAGGAACCAACAACAGGGCTGGCCTGACACATAGCAGTGGCTTGTGTGTCAGGCTCTGATTTACTTCAGTAAACTGAGGGCACACACTGGGTCTTACCAAAAGTTGTTCTGTTCAGAAAATATCAGCTGGGGATAGTAGGATTGCCAGATCATTTCCAGATACCACCACATCTTTCAACAGCTTGGCACTGCTTTCCTCTCTACAGTGAGCAGACAGGAATCTAAACACCAAATTGTCCTCTTTTCCGGAAAGCTTCAGTAGATTAAGGCTACTGGAATTGGAGATGAAGTTCAAACAATGCAACAGACTTTTTAAGGCGATGTAAATCAGTGCTATTCACCTGATATTCACAAAGCCACATCCACGTGCATCACCAGGGGTCTTACTCACTTCTGTTTGAGAAATCCAATTCTTATGGCATTTACAAATCCCCTCCAGATGCGAACACTTACCACAGAAACATGCAGTCAGCCTTGTTTCAAACACGGAAATGCATAAGCCACATTGTTAAAGCTTCTGTATTAAAACTTGGGGATGAGGAAAGATGGATAGAACAGTAGGAAATGGGTGTATTTGAATTTGTTTGTAGCATCCAAGGGGAACACACTTTCATTGTTAAATGCATTAACTCGTGGGGTTAAATACAGTCCTGAGTACAGAGAACTAAAAATGGCGAAGGACATACCAGTATGTTAAAGAGAAATACTGTAAAATTCAGGGGAAAAGTACTGTAAGGACACCAGGCTGAAAAACAAGTCTAGGACAAGGTGATAGTTTGGGAGATTCTTCTGCAGGACGGAAGTTAAGCTCATGCTGACCTACTCCACATTCAGTCCGTTCACCCCATGACTGCTACAGCTCTGACTGTTGTCAGCTGTGTTTGGAGATTTTGCAGTGTGCCCAGTTCACAGATGGGAATGACAAACTGGATGGGAGACATAACAAACTTAATTTGTATTAGAATTAGTTATATGAGGGGGAAAAATAAATCCATATATCTAATGAGCATTTTAACATGCCATCAATACCCTACCAGTGGCCTGGTAGTTGGCTGAGAGGTCCTTTAAGAAAACCCAGCACTATAATTTTGGCTTTTGAGTTGTACACCAGAGTGATTTGCTGCATACTGGGTTTTGCTGAGTTCCCCCACCCCCTTCTCACTTCAAGCTGGTGGGTAGTTTTGACCCCCCTGGCAGGAGCTGGCCTTGGTTGCTCTGGTCATCCTGTCCCTCTCTTGTATTCCATGGTTCTGACAAAGTCCCTCCCAGCACTAATACATAAAAAATTTCTCTATAAAGAATCAGAACTACAATTTCAGAGGGGTTTTTTTTACTGGTTAAAGGTAGATATAGTGAGCAGAGACTGGGGAGACAGTGTGTAAGATTGTAGCAGGGTAGGAAAGAAGTTTAAACACTTCCTACTAGCTTACATTGTGGGATGAAAAAGTTGGACACTGAACTTAAAACCTGAGTACAAACTTGTGGAAACTCCTTTTGCTTGAGCCCACAGCATCCCAAACCTAGGAGCTCATCTGAGTGCCAGGCTGTGAGTCATGAACCAGTCTGGCTCACGTTTTGGTACAGTATAACCCCCTGCTCTTTTCTCCCCATGGCCTCACTCTGCTGCCCAAACACCAAAGGGGCATTTTGAGGAGTCGTGTGGATGTCCACACTGGCAGCTTTAAGGTGAGACACTGATGGAGGAGGCACGGGCTCACAAGGCCGGGGCGGGGAACCTCAGCCCTGGCTGTAAAAGTCATCATCTTATCTGGGCTGATGTAATGTTGTCATTTAGTTTCACTTCAGGAAGTGATTTAGTTCTCGTTCCAGTATAAAAAGAAGAAAAATGTGTTTATAGCTAAAATTTTAAACAAGTCTGAGAAAAAAACTGAAGGAACTGGTTGATACAAGCAGGTAGGCTGAGGAGTCCAAAGACAGAAACATGGAAGAAGAACAGAAATTTTAATTCAAAGGTAGAAAGCAAATCTGTGATTTGCATCCTAAGTAGGGAAGGATAACTGTTTAGGGAAGTAACCAGCTGACTTCAAGAACAGTTTAAGAAATAATAGGGAACTCATACAGGATGGAAAAGGAATAATGCAACAGAGAAACTTCTGTTTTGGCACTTAGCTATGTAATGAAGTAAGAGCTGCAGAAATTAGGGCCAATTTGCACATTTGCAAAGAATTTAAAACCCAGTAAGAAGCTTTCTAGTCAAATAAAAAGAGCATCAAGATACAAGTGAGATTACAGGCAGGGATATTACTGTCAAGACCAAAGATACCTTAGATGCAAACCAATAAAAGACAGGATGGTGGTGATTGCTGTGAGTTCTTTAAAAAAAATTAGCACATCTGAAGGAAAAGCACTGTTCTTAGAACTCCTGGTGCTTGTGTCAAGGGAGGTGAAAGAAGAGACACAAACCAAGAGTTTATTAGCAAAGAATGTAATTATATAAGTGGGGCAGGTACCATGACTGGAAAATAGATAGTGGTGCCTGTATTTGAGACATGAAAAATAAGCTGCAATTGAGCAAACTAAAGCCCTGTTACTGAAACTGAATTCACATAAAGGGATATGAGCATTAACTGGACGTGAGTGGCTTAGCTTGAAGATTGAAAAGAATATCCTAACCTGCAGAGCAGCAAGTTTTTAAATCTGCACCCCCCACTCCTCCATATGAAGGGTCAATAACAGAAAAATAAGTTCTTCATGTAGATTTAACTGCAACAGAGGTTATGTGATGTGGTTACCTCTATTACCTACTGCTTTTCCATCTGGTGCTCTTGTCTGATGAGCAGAAAGTTTTCATTTCAGGAGTATCACAGGAAGTAGCTGGAGTATAGCCAACCTCCAGAATTTCCACAGATTTGTAGTGTCGGAGAGGCTTCATCAGTTTGCAGTGATAAGGTTTTGTCCTGACGTGCCTGCAGCTGTTCTTACCCAGATTGTCACAGTGTCTTTGTAACAAGCATTGCTTCTCTGTGGCTTAGGTGCTATGGATTCATTTTCTACAACACAGCTAGCTAGAGCATGACAACAAAGCCCTGAACAAGCACAAACTGAGAGTTCTGAAATATCTGATTGATATACTAATGGCAAAGCAATGGCTGCAGAACAAACACAAACCCTGAATCACCATCTCATCCCTTGCCTACTGAGAAATTCCAGATAAAGCAACATTACAGTATCATCTGGAATCTTGAAGGGTAGAAGGAAGTTGAAATTCGTGTTCTACTTAGCAGCAGAGAAGTGAGCTGTAAAGTCAGCCACCAAGCTTTAAGAAAGGACCATAGGTAGCCAGCACACTTTCTGAAGAGAGGAAGCAGCAAGCTGCCAAGTGTAATAAAGGCACAAGAGATTTCTCCTTGGGAACAAAGCCCATAAACCACACAGCTAAAGAGATGACAGCAGGGCCTATAAAGAGAGAGTAAGGGCAAAGTCAGCAACAAGACTAAACAGCGCAAAGAGGAACAAAGTCCTCCCTCTACCAGGCATCTGGTAACCCTACAAGGAGAGCAGCCAGCCTCCTAGCAGCTCTGCCCCTCTTTGCAATGGCCCGAGGGATGGATTTGCACCTGAAACAGTCACTAATAGTCTTCATCTGAGAGAGGAAGAAAACCCACCTGCTACCCACTCATCCAGGTCCTTACCAAGGCAAAAAGGAGAGTAGGAACAGTGCTTTTGTTTAGAATCTTGGTTGCTCCAGGGCAGGAAGCTATGTGTGTTGCCTGTACAATCAAAGCAATAACCCAGCCAATCAATATGTGGGATTTACAGATCAGTGTGGAGGAAGAGTGATAAGTAGCTATTTTGAGAAGAATTTCCTCCTTCACTGCCTTCCTTCTCCTTTATAGTTTTTAATGTGTAAGTATGACTCACTTATGTTATATTTCACTCTTTTGAATGTTTGAGTTGCAAGCAAATGACCTACCTAATGTGATGCTTTATGCAGAGGAAGACAGATGTTCTATGCTGTTGCGTCAGTAAATGAGATTTATTTCTAGAATGACTGAAAGTCTCATTGCTGTGACCAAAAAACCCAAACAGTCCTGAGATTGTGGCTCATACCAAGCAGATTATTGTTAGTGACAAGTACTGAAAGATTTTGCTTTAAATGTGGCCATGCTGGGCAGAATCTTATGTTCTGATGTAAAGACTATGTCTCTGTCTGAAGGAAATTTGCAGTCCTGCTGAAAATATTTGTCTTTATATTTCAGTATCTCTGGCACATACATTGAAAACTGTTTGTGGTTTGAAAAATAGGTGTAGATGTGTTGTATATGAGCTAGCATGTTTGGTTTTGTGGTATTAACAGGACAGATTCTGTCTCAGCAGTAGCTCCATTCTTTTTGTGAATTCCTAAGTCATGTCCACTTAGGTTTTGATCACTTAGTTCTCAGCTATCTCAAAATAAATCCCTGCTTTCTTTGCCCTTTAATTTGGTAACCTAGGTCTGCAGTTTCCTTTTCTGAATCTTCCTGTTATTCGCCCAGCAGATCCAAAGACCTGTCCTTCCTAATTACAGGTGCTCTTCCCAAAGATGAGGAGCAGAATATGCCATGATCACCACCTTCCTTAAAGCCCAATGCTATTTATTTAGAACAAAATGTTATGGAAAAAAGCTACTTAATAAGCCAAGAAATGACTCACACACCTGCTAAGTGTTGCCTGTCTTCCTTGTGGTGCCCTGGCAAATATGATAAGCAAGATCTGCCAGCTCTTTAATTCAGAGAGAGCATCTGTGTATCAGCTCGTGCTGTCTCTGCCCCAGAAGACAAAAATGAGTGCCAGGATAACAGGCATGAGAACTTGTGTGAAGACACGCAGGTTCCACAGAGACACTTCTCACTCAGCCTGGAGCACAAATGCATAAGTAACATGTGCTGCCCAGCCGTCGGTCCACACCACCCTTCCCATCCTGTGGGGCAGCAGTCAGTTCTGGCGCATCTCTCCAAAGCTGGGTAGTCTCCTGCCTGTAACCAGTCATGCTTCTCTCTGAAGTCAAGTGCCTGCCACCTTCTTGCATGTGGGAACAGCAAGAACTTGCGTGGTTGGACAGCTGAGAATACTCAAAAGTAATCAGTAGCTGTTGGATTTTCTGTATGGCCAATGATGGGCATTGTCCTCCTACGCTCAACCACATGCAGGATCAAAACAGGAAAAGCATCTGCCTGGACAGAGCTGTTGTGCGTGTTGGTTGTGACCAGTCCTGGGTTGTCCTGGTGCATTCCATGCTTCATAACCTTTGTGGCAGTTTGCTGTAGCAGCATTTGAAAGCTCGGTGTTGCCATTTCAATCATGGGGATATCATGACTCTCAAATACTTTAAAACTATTGTAGATTATGAAGATATAATTATTTCAACACTAAACCTCTTTCAGTTGAGTTTTTAGCAGATATGATGCTTCCAAGCCTTCTGGAATGAGAGGTCAGAAAGTGCAGCTGTAGCCCATGTGGGAACAGAATTTTTCTAGTGAAATAAGATGAATCCTGTTTTGAAGAGAAGTCATTATTTTTATTGTCTTGTTACCAGACTGGCAATGGCTCTGGTCACAGTCTCTTTGAAATCTGGTTTGGCTTTACAAAAAACCCAGCAATATGTGTCTTACTGTGCTATTTTTGGGGAGGGAAGGTTTCCTTTCTGTCCTGTATGGAACACTGGGGCCATGCAGCAGAAAGGTTGTGCTGTCCTGCACTAAGATGGAAACAGAAGGCTTCTGAGAACATACTGCATCAGGTCATAGGCTTTGGTGGTAACAGAAGGTAGGTGGAACTCCAGTGTCCAGGCTTCAGGCACTTGACTGGCTGGCCAAGACTGCTGTTGTAGTGGCTGCAAAGAGAGAGGCTGATCAACAGGGTGAGTCAGAGTATTAGCATAAATTGAGGTGAATTCCCTGTGGCTGCACACACACAGGGGGTGTGTTTGGGGGAAGCTGACTCCAGGCACGTATAAGACTGGGAGCTGCTGGGCTGATTCACCTGTGCTGCTTGTGACGCACAGCACTGCCAGTGCAGAGCCCTGGACTGCACAGCTCCAGCAGCTGGGCTTACAGTGACTGCTGGCATTTCTGCCCCAGCTTTGTGTCACCTAGACATGCCTATGCCTGCAGGCACTGACTTCACCTCCCTCCTCCAGGCAGAAACCAGAAGTCCGTACCCAGAAGCTGTATCTTTGCTCCTGTTCTCTGGGCATAAGTCGTGGGTGCGCTTTTGTGTGCAATGGTAGCTGTGCTGCCGTGCTGTGTCAGAATGCCTGAGCAAGCAGGGCTTCTGCAGCCCTGAGCAGCCTCTCTGTGAACCAATTATAACTTCCCTGCTCCCAGTGCATGTGAGAAGGTTTCTGCCAGCCTTTTGATGGCATGCATGGCAAGGAAGTGTAACTCAACAGCTTTTCTAAGTGCAGAGAAGATGTTTCTGCTGCACCTTCTCGCTGTGTAAGCAGTGTGTGGGAAGTGTTGACAGTGCAGTTCTGTGGGCTGCCCTCCTAATTGGGAGGCAACAGGAAAGTGACTCATGAGACATTCCACCCTCTTCTGTGCAGGGAGCATGGTGACTTGAAGAACAGGCACTGGACCACACAGAAGCTGTGGGATTGACAGCAAAATGATATAGGCTGGCAGTGACCAAGCTCTTGGCTGGTTAAGATCACAGCTGAAGTCATCTGAGCTCCTCTTAGGAGTTCCTCAGCTGTCAATGACCTGTGGGCACCAGCAAATAGAGTTCTGCACTGTCCGGAGCTGTCATACTTTGCCAGGGTTTTAATAGCTGTGGCCGAAAACAGCATCCAGTGTTGACAGAACAAGGTATTTACTGTTAAGCTGTTCTCATGTCTGCTTGCGTAACTTCTCTGTGCATGTAACTGCAGTGCCAGCCTGAACTTTTTCCTGCACTCACCATGTCCTGATGTTGCTCCACTTTTGGCTGACCCTGACCTATCAGTATCCCCCATGAGATTGCTTTTCTCTGTCTGCTCTGATTCTGCTATCGATCCTGTTCTGGCATTAATCTTTTCCAGCTCTGCCATGACATGTCTCCATTGCAGATTTTAATCCTTCTCATGTTCCTAACCTTGTCTTATCTGCTACATGCTGAGTTTTTTGAAACTGACGTGAGAGCAGAAGCTCAGGTGAGCCATGCTGAATTCAGTAACTTCATCTATTTATGCCAAGGCCAGAGAATTCCTTGTCTTTCTTCCCATTCTAATGTCACCTCTCAGCAGCTCTTTGGTAGTTTGAGGTGCTGTGGTATCTTCCCAATGCCAAATACCCTGCCTAGTTATGTCTGTCTGTATGTGGAGACAGCAACAATGTCACCGAAGCAGAATGTAAGTGCAGTTTATCTGCCTTGGCTGGAGTAAAGAGTAGTGTAGGGTGCGGTACTGCATGCATCTGGGTCCATTTGGCTCTTGAAAAACAATGGGACTTTTTTGAGAGGAGGTGGAAAAGAGGGAGAAGTGAGATTGATTTGGCTTATGTGCGTTTTTAGAAGTAATCTGCTTAAATTAATCCAATCTGAATTCTACCTGCATCCCTGTACAACATTTGTAGCACTTGTTCCTCCAAAGACAGTTGCAACAACACAGAGTTGTAAAGGGTGATGTAGTTTGGTTGAATCGGGACCCAGATTTTACCAGGGCACCCTCCCTGTTTAAAGGCCAGTGTGAAACCTGGCAGTGAGCGGTACAGTGCTGACCATGGGGAATGTTCTCCTGAGACAGACTGAATCTGCAGACACTCTGGTCGCATGGACGCTGGAAGCTGATGACTGGTGTGTCAGTGGAATATCAGAATCATAACTTGAATGGTTGGTGTGTTGTATAATGATGGACTGGAATGCTGTACACAAGCAGAGGCACCGTCACCACCTGTTTACTAACTCTGATGTTACACATAGCCTGAGGTTACATCACGCTAAAGAGCACACAGACAGATTCTCGCGAGGTGGGAACACTAGATTGGTGCCAGGACAACAGCTGACCATGTCAGCTTTTTTTTATAGGTATTTCCCTCCCCTCATTTCAAGGAAAAGCCTCCAAATGTTCCCTTGGTGGTATCCTTGGTATAAGATTTCAGGACTGTCAGCTGGCACGTGTATTTCAAATCCTCAGAGATGTGTGAATCCCACCTTGGTACAGATTGCACTGTTGAGGAAAGACTGTCTCGTTAGCTGCGTGTTTTGGACAGAAAACAGTTCCTTGCGTACATCTTTTCAGTGAGAAAATAAACAAGATCTTACCCCACAACCTCCAGACAATTATAACAAAGTGGCTGTACAGCTGCTTGTGTCTCAGTTTATAATGAATGTGGCATTGCTGTCAGCGGTGCTGGGACATGTACAGCCTATTCTTAATTTTACACATACATGTCACGTTGTGGAACAGTGAGTGGTTTCCAATATATTTTAATATTTTCTAGTTGTGTCCCATTTTAGGAAATCTGTGCCAGCTGAGATAGGAAGGCTGTTGCCTTATAGCCTTTAAGAGGCTAATGATTCTTTAGAATAATAATTTTCTCTTTTTAAAACTGCCCTCTAATCTCAACCTCCAATCCCACAGCACTTGGCTATAATCTGCCAAGACCCCAGCCTAGCAGCAGGTAGCTTGCAGCAGCAGCTGGAGCACCTGGGCACTGTCTGGAGGAGAGAGGCTTCATGCAGAGGTGGATGCAGGGTGAAAGGACAGTAGTGTTCGTCTCTCTAGGATCTTGGTTGGCAGAAGCTTATTCCTGAAGTCTGTCACTGCAGGCTAATGCCAAAGCCTTTAGCTTTATTCCATGTCCCGCTGCCTCAAACTGTGGAATGGGCAGTCACAGTGCTGCCCTCTAACAGACTGATCATCTGCGTGTATAATGTTATGATCAGACCCCGTTACGTTTTAAAGCTTAGACAAGAAAACAAGGATCAGAGGTTCCTGATTGAAGATTGATAAGAATGTGTTTAAATCACTTGATGCTGAACTTAATCGTGTGATTAAGATTAAGCAGTTAGTGATTCCTTTGAGTCTGAGCCTATGCATAACAGATGTCTTCGGAGTCAGAGGTAGGAAGAATCCCTCCAAATCTGCCAGTGCCTTTTCTCTCCAATCCTGAGGATGGCTGTGGTGATCAAACTATTGCCCAAGGACAGTTTCATGCTGCATCTCTAGTTGAATCATCATCACCTATTCTTCTCCTATCCCCCACTCCATTACCTTCTGTGCTGAAATGGGAGCCTATAACACAAAGTTTCCTCAAAAGCAGGCTGTGGGTGGCTGTTCATTTCTACGTCCAGATGGTGGGAAAGCCCCAGCTTTTCTTGTTGCTTCTCCAGACCTGCTGGCAGAGCTGTGTATATATGTTTTATCCTAAATGAGCAGGACAAGAAAACTGTTCTACAGCAAGTTAAAATAACATCTGATGGCACAGTAGCTTAGAGTGCACATTCCCCTCCAAGCATCCCTCTTTTCCCTTAACTGCCTCATTAAACTGGCTTTCCAAAATTTTCCCTGCCCTGTACTGCAAAGCATCACAGTAGAGCCTTAGGATTTCTTAGCCCTTGGATTTCCATGGGTGAGCAGACACAGTGAAGGGGAGCAGACAACTATTGTGTGTCAAGGGCTTGGCTGTGAAAGAGCAGTTGTGGGTGGATACATGGATAGGCAGGTTAAATGCAGCAGCAGAAAGGATTTAGATTTCGCTGCGAGGTGATGGAATGGCACCAAGCTGTGATGGTGTAGCTGAAGCGGGCTCCATTCATCTAACAAAGCCCATGTACTGCGCTTCTTTGCAGCCAAGCAATACAAATGTGAGAGACCAAATCTAAGCCAAGAGCTGTCTCTTATCTTCCTCCCTTCAAGCCAGGGTGACTTGGTGTATGTTGAACATAAATACAGTTTTGCCATGTATCTTCTTTCAAACATCAGCAGGCGTGAGGTCTTTTAGTTCTGTCAGAACATTGGGTTATGCACCAAAGAAAAGTCAAAACTAGACTCCATAGCATCATCTGTGAAGCCTTGAGCCTGAGAGGTAACCCCTCAGACAAATTTTAGCCACTTCCCTGTAACAGAACTGGCCTATTTTCTTTGAGCTATTTTTGGCTGTTCTTTAGAGATATATGTGGTAGAGGAAGATAATGAGAGCAATTAAAGAGGAATTGCAAGGTGCTGTGCTGGAGGTAATGGAAAGAAGGCGTCATGATATGATTGTGCAATAGCTTCATGTTTTATGTATTGCTCATGGTGGAACGTGCCGTGAGAGGACTCAGGACCTGAGTAGAAGGGCCATTGTGGCATGTTACAGCATCCTTGATATATGCAGCAAAGATTGCATCATAAGGCTGAGCAGTAGCATTAAAGAGCATCTGAAGAGCCTTTAAGTGGGAGAACTCCATGTGGGAAGGCCAGTTGGTGGCTACATGTGGCTTTTCCCAGAAGATATCAGATCAAAATAGTTACAAGCTGAATCCCCCAGTTTTTCTGTGTGTTTGTTGAGAACATAATGCACTGGATTTGAAAACAAATGATTTCATGTTTTGTGACCAGGCTAGTCAAAAAACAGCTACAAATGGGAAACTGAGAAACAAAGGCAGGGCAGGAAACAGAGCTGAGCTCTCAATATGACCCTTTAAATTGAAAAAGCTATAAAAGGCTGGCATAGATTTCATAAACAAAGGAGTTGGGGAACAGCACGGTTTGAAAGCATCATTGTTTTTTGTGAAATTTTTATTGACAAACCTTTTTCCTGGTATGTTGCCTCTGTAAGAGAGAAATTAAAGCAACCGCTTAGATACTGTTATTTGACAAATATTGTACCTATGGATCCTCTTAGGAAAACTGAGCAGGCAAATTCCTCTTCCCATGCAGGTTTTTTTCCTCTGCTGATCTCTCATTCTCCTCATTTCCAAGGGCCCTAAGCAGGACCACTCAGAATCACAGAATATTTTGGTTTGGAAGGAACCCACAGGATCATCAGAGTTCAACTCCTGGCCCTGCACAGGACAGCCTCAAGAATCACATCATATGTCTCTTAGCAAGCTCAAATCTGCATATGGAGAGGTGATGTGAAAGACAGATGCTGATAACCGTGACATCTGAAATAATTTTACAGCTTTAGTAGACTACAAGTGTCATCAAAGCTTGTGTTGACCTTGCTGTATTCACTGCCCTAGCCTGAGCATAGCTCTTGCCTGAGCAGGCTCAGATGTTGCGTCAGTGTCCTCTACTAATGCGCAGAACTCTTTTTACACCAGTTAATTGAGTCTAACTATCCCTCTTGGAGGCAGATGAGTGAGTACTAGCCCCACGTTACACCTAGGGAAGAGTGGGAGGGGAAAGTGGCTTGCCCCAAGTTTAATTGGCACCAGTGTGAGCAATGTCAAATACCCTGCTTGCCTGCACTCGAGCCCTGTGCATGCAGAAATGGTGAAGTTCCTTGCAAAACATGGGAGAGGAGTTAAGTGTTGGGCTGCCCATTCTGTGTTAGATATTATACTGCTTGTTGGGTGCTAGATAATGTGTTGAGAAGTGCATGAGGGGAGTGGGCTCAGGGGCACAAGCTGCACTGGCAAGCAGAATAACAGTGCTAGTGACATGGTAGTCAGGCAACAGGCTTGCAGTGGCCTGCTGAGCACTGGCAGGAGGACAGCCTGGGTAGTCTGATGGCAAAAGGGATGCTGGCCTCATTACAACTGCTCAGTCTGGCTGCATCAGTGCCCTGGTTGGTATTTCCTTCCTTCTCCTCTATAGAAAAGACAAGATAATTTGAAGGAAAAAGCCAAGACTTTGCCCTCTGGAGGGATTCCAGGGTTGCAGATGGACCGGGCTGTTCGCAGTGCTGCTGGAAAGCAATTACATTTGCAGTTCAGGGGAAAGGGAGAGGAGGAGGGAGAGTCACTGAACTGACAGCAGGGATAAGAAGGTAGCTCATTAGCACATCATCTTTTCTGCACCCTTCTGTGTGGGAGCAGATCTCCATATGATGACATTCAGAGTCTGGCAGGGAATGTCATCCTGGAACTAGTAGGAATTTTTCTGCAAGCAAGTGTGAGCAAGTAGGTTTAAAGAAATCAAAATTGAGTTCCTCTGTGGTCCAAAGGGCATAAAGGTTCATCCTTCAAAGTTGTTCTCAAACTTCACCACCAGCTGCTGACCTGGAATATGAAGACAAAGTGTGGAAGTAATGAGGTATTCGTTAAAACTAAAAAATACAAAAAATACAAACAAACAAAAAAAAACACCCCAAAAAAACACCCCAAAAGCCAGAAGAACACCATACCAACCAACCAAAACAGAGCTAAAACCCCACCCCTTCTGCTTTTCTTGGTCCAGGCTTGGAGAGCATGCCAAGAAGTACGTATTTATTGCACTGTATCTATGGTAAATCACAGCTGACAAAGATCATATCTCCCTTTACTTTGTAAACATCCTCTATGGTGGATGAATTTTTAACTGAACATTAAAATTAGAGAGCTGATCATGTACTGAGCAGTTACTTGAGCCTGGAGAATTCCAGCAGAAGCCATGCAAAAAGCCTTCTCTTTATGGCATTTGTAACAATTTGGAGAGCAAGTCCTGTGTCAGTGACAGTGGCCTGCTGGAAACCCCACAGTACAGCAGTAATAAAGATATAATACACTTAATTATGACCTAAAGGGTGAATTCCTCATGGGCTTATTCAAAAGACTCATGTGACTGTTTAACAACACTTCCATCCCCTGAGCAGTCCTCATGGTCCCACAGAAAAATATCAGAAAAGACATACTTTAACTGTTCCCTAAAAGAAAAGTTGAGAATGGGAAATGTGCATGTCTCACATCAGACAAGCAAAAAGTCTGTGCACTGAGACAGTCTTCAGTGGCAGAGCTGCTCTCCTTTTTATGATGATGTCTGTGTTGCATGCGAAAATATCAGTGTGGGGATCTTGAATCCTTTTGTTGAGACACGGATGAAGAGGCAAAGAACGAACTCGAAAGCCGGAAGCTTTTGAACCCAGTGAGGCACAGGTAAAGACCAACCCTTCTTATTTTCTCTTAATTCTTCTGTTTCATCAGAATAAACCTTGTCCAGCTCAGAGCGGAGGAACGGGAGTGCCCACAGGACCCACAGCGCCATGCTGTGGTAACACCTCTGTTTGGACAAGCAGTCAGCTCCAGCAGTCTGGGTTTGCAGCCAAAAGGAGTCTCTTCAGTATTGCCTCTTCAGGATTCACTTTGTGACAGCTCTGCCATTTTCTTGGGCACATCCCACAGGGTGCTAAGTGACAGCAAGGTGGAGGGCAGGACTGCAGAGAGGTGTTTGTCCTTAATGATAACAGAGCTTCCGTCGGCAGAGAATCTCCAAGCACTGTACAAACCTGCTGTAGCCTACAGTGGATAAGAATACCTGATGGAGAGCATGATGGGCAGAGAAATGGGGAATTCTGCAGAGGGAAGCTGCAGAGACTGTACAGTAGGGACTGGGAGAGAAGAGAGGGAATGGATCCCTAACCCTGAATTCCTCCAATCCTGATTTACACCCATGTAACTGCTGGGGTCAGTGCAATTACGTTAGTAGGAAAGCTAGCTGAGAAATAAAAAAAATAGCTCCGCGTCTCCTCACCAATTGTTCTTTGTACTACTAGCAAAGCTTTCTTCACACTCCAGAACACACTCCATCCAGGTTACAGGAAATCACATGCTGCAACTCTTTAGCAATGCTTTTTATATAAAACTAAAGCAGAGAACAAGAGGAGAACACAAGCTGTGTGCATCAAATACTGCACAGGTTAATACAAAGGCATTTTGGACCTAATCCTTCAGCTCTACAAAATTACAGCTGAGGCTGCTCAGCACCCTGAAGGCAGATGTGTGCCTGCATGAAGAGGGGTTCTCTTTCATTTGGCAACTGCAGCCCTGTGGCATTCATTAGCTGCCACAGGACACGGGGGGATGGCTGGACTAACAGCGTTAAAACAAAGGTGGTGTTTATGGAAGTTTACAACTGCACTTAGAAAGATATAGAGAATGGCGTGCACCCTTCTGGGCAGTGGCTGATCTCTGCAGGTCTGGGGTGGTGTCTTTTCCTGAGGTATCTATCCTGCGTGGCTGCCTAGCAGTGCCTTGAATGCCTCTGCCTTTCTGGAGCATGACTCAGAAAGGTTGGAGACCTGCAGTTAGCTACTCAGGAAGGAGTAGCTTAAGGAATGAAACAAAAGTGAAAGAGAAGCAGAGGTAGACAGTGAGAAATCCTTTTCAAAGTAATTGTACGCAGTGCAGCTACTTACCATGACATCCTGATGCCTTTTCATAGACTCTGTAAAGGTTTGGGTTGGAAGGGACATTAAAGACCATCTAGAAACAATCGTCCTGCTACGGACAGGGACACCTTCCACTAGACCAGGTTGCTCAAAGGCCCATCCAGCCTGGCCCCGAACACTTCCAGGGATGTGTTCTTGGCCAGGATCTGCAGCTGCCCACTGCAGAGTTCACTCTCTTTCTCTGTCTCCCACATTCCCCATCAAGTATTGTTATCTAATTCTGGTGTAGGCTTACAAACACCCCTTAAACTGTTCTAACTGCTCTTTCACTAGTGTAATTCCAGCATGAGTGTGAGCCTGAGAAAAGGAAAACAAAAACCAACCAGCCACACCCAAAACATCAGTGCTGCAGAAGTGACTAACTGTGCTGGTCCCTGAGGGGTTCTGGTGACATCTTTAACCACACCTAAAGAAGCACATGGGCTGCTCTTCCCACGTGCCTCCAGGCTGCCATGGGGGTCAGGCTTTCTGAGCCTGCAGCCCTACTGACAGGAGTGCTGCCTCTCCTGCAAACCTTCGGAAGCCCTGTACTCCGTGGCCTCTCTCCCTGTTTGCCTTAGAGGCACCGATTAAATATCTGTATGCTAATGAGCCTCTGACAAGAAACACAATGCTGCGTGTACAGGCTGCTGTTTGGAGGTCTGGAGCTGATTCCTGCTCTCTGAGGGCTCCAGTGCTGCCAAAGACCCTGCTACTGCTGAAGCAGGTGTACAGGTGTCCCCTAAAGAAAAAGGGCAACTGAGAAAACCAGAAAGCTTTTCTGTGCCTTCAAAGCACTGACTGGAGGGTGGCTGCTCTGCAGCCTTCTGGTTCAGCTATTTTCAGTCAGTTTTCTGATAGTGGGCTGGGGAGAGATGCAACTTGCCGTCTCCCACACAGTGTTAGCCTGTCTTTTGTCACTGAAGAACTCCTCCTGGTGCTACAGCTGCAGCCCACCAATACAGCTTGTGGCCAGGGAGCACACCAGAGGAGGGTCCTGGGGTGGGAATCTGGTTCTGAGGGGAAGCAATGCTGTTTGTTTTCTCCCGTGCTTGCTGCTCTGCAGTAATTCTCTCTGTGTGGAGCTGCAGGCTGAAGCTGAAACATGAGCGGTGCCTTTCAGAGAGATGCCCTTCCTGGCTCTGCACACTGGCACTGAATTAATGTGTGTTAGCTGATGTGCTGCATCATGCACCACACAGAAATAAGTCACTGAAGGCCAGGGTATAACTTCCCTGATCCCTGTGGGTTTCTCAAAGTGTAGAGTTTGGTTTGTCTCTTATAGCTTAGTGAGGGTGTGAACTTTGAGTCTCATTAAAAATGCCCAAATTGCCTTCCTTTGACTGCTGGGGAATGTTCTGATGCCTGGTACGTACTGTAATGTGGGTTTGGGTGCCACACACCCTCTTCCCATGACTCCAACCTGACCCTTGAAGGCAGTATTTTGCAACGCCTCAGTGCACTTTCCATGGTCACTTGTGACCTTACAATTGGGGTTCCAGAGCTGTGCAAAACCTTTTAACTATGTTAAAAAACCCATTTTGGCCAGCAAATTGTGACCATGCACCTGTACTCCCAATATTCGAGAGAGATCCCTACAGCCACAAATCTTGCTCACAATATTTACCCTCTGTTAGTCCCGCTGTTCTATTCCCCATTAACCACAGTGCACAGGGACAGAGCTCTGCTGTGCCTTCAGTTCCAAGAGACCCACAGTTCTGCTCAGCTAAGGTGCCTTGTGACAGGCAGATGTAGTCTGCCACCTACGCTGAGCCTTCATAGCCCGCAGCCGCAGGCTCGGGCTGTGCCGGCTCTACAGACCTCTACTGGCTGAACAGGGCTGGTCGGGGATGCTGCACTGCCGGCTCCTGAGGGACTGCAAGGCTTGTGGAACTGGTGCAAACACTCCCTTTTCCTGCTGCTCTCCCTACTCTCTGGTACAGATGAACATACTCAGCTTTCCAAAGACAAAATCTGAGTGCAATAGCTGGTACATGGTGAAGAGCTCCTTCCACACCAGCACTCTCACCACTCTCACATGCTGCCAGTTTGGATTCACCTGACATGATCCATTCCTCTGCAGCCTGTTCCCAGCAGTGTGCCCCACAGTTACTCGTGGTGGGACAGTCTATTCTAAATGTAATGTACAGGAAGTACCCTGCTACTGTTGCCTGCTCAGATTTCTCATACAAACGCTCAAATGGAATGCTCATAAAGCTTTATACAGCAAGGGGACCACTCGTAGAGGTACAGTCTTATTGCCAGGTGTTTTAGTAAGAAAACACCTACTACAAACATGCCCGTTGTGTTCATTCGGGGTCAGCTGGGGAAAACAGCTTTTGTTTTTTCTGTTATAGATCAGTTATTGCCACTTCCATGTCTTCACTCTGCAGTTTAGAATGCCCAGGGTCTTTCCTGTGTTGCGTCTCTGAAATGCCTGAATATTATGAAAGCTGCAGCAAAGGACAGGTCCTTCCTCAAATACTTTACAGTTTAAATAGACAGGACAGGCAAAAGGTGAAGGCACAGGCATGCTGTTTTTTGTTGGTTGTTTTTTTGCCTACTGTAGGTGAGATGTATGGAAATAAAAGTACCATCTTAAAAGTGCCATATCTCTGGTGTACATCTGCAAAGGCTATGTATTTTTCTTCATATTTGAAAGGTGGTGACACAACACAGTAAGTAACTGGCAATATGTATTAGCTGAGTCAGGCCCTGAACTGGGAAAGGGACACATTCTAAGGTCCATGGGTTCCTTGGGTGCTTAAACAAGGGTGTAAAGAGTAGGAGGAGGAAGGTTTTCTTTCCACCTGATCCAGGAACCTCACCTCAGCTTTCGAGGCTGTGACATTCAAGGAGAAACTGAAAGGGCTCAGCTGCCTCAGGTACCAAAACAAGACTGGGAACATCACTTTATTATAGGTAATGAGAAAATACAACACGCTAGTAAGCCCTAAATAGAGTGGAGAAAGGCATAACCAGAATTGTGTGGATGCTGAAAGCAAATTCAACTATGGAAGTGGAAGTGTTTCTACCATGGGGGTGATGAGGCACTGGAGCTACTGGAGACCACATTAATCCTCTGTACTCTGATGCCTTAACGTCATTTCCCACAGTGTTTGCTTTAGGCAGCTCAGTGCCAGGTCTCTGAGGAAGCAGAAAGCCCAGTGACAGAGAGGGCGTCTGTAGAGATGGGCCCCATGAGTCCCTCATCTCACCACCTTCTCTGTCCAGCTGACTCATGGTTTGCAGGGTACCTTGCTGCCTTCTGCTTGTTTGCAGCAAAACCGTGGGAATCATCAGCACCTCATTCTGTTCTCTCCCACTTTATGGAATGTGTGAGACTCACTTCTTTAGCTTGGGACTGGGCACCCAAGTGGGCAGGGAGAGGGAAGGTGACAGTGTGGGGAGAGGCACATGGCAGCCAGGAGCACCCTCTGCAACCAGGACAGTGTCCACGATGGTGTTTTTTGTGTGAGTTGAAATGGGGGTGCTGGGAAGCTGGTTCAGGCCTGGGAAAAACAGTTGGCATGGTCATAATCAGGCAGGAAATAGGAAATGGTGTTGTGAGGTAACAAACAGGAAGCGATGATGGCAGTACAGCGCGGCCCAGTTTGGGCTCAGACTCAAGGAAAATGCTGCTCTGCTGTGAGGGAGGTGACAGGAGCAGTGTCCCCTCTGCACAGCCGTGTACCACGGCTTGGTGTGCCCAGAGGCTGTTTATCCTTAGCAGCTACTTAAACAATCAGACCAAACCGGTAAAGGCTTATTTGCACTTCCGCAGCCATGAGGAGTCTGAAGGGTATGAACGAGCCCTCAACAACATCCTTCTGAGTCACATTAGCATTAACAACTCCACCTCGTATGTCAGGAGAGAGAAATGGCCAGCCATCGAAAGGGAGACCTCCTCAAGGACATGTAAGGGTTAAGTGTCTGCATCCCACTCCCTTCAGAGAAGCACTGCCTGCTCCTCAAATTCATGCTTAAGGATGCCTCTTGCCTATCTTAAAAGTAGTTGTCGGGTTTCAGTGAATGGCATTGGCCCTTCCAAGTGTCATCCTTCACCCTCAGTTATTTCAGATGCCTCTCCAGGAGCAAACACTGGAAGGATCTACCTTTCTCCGTGAACCCTAGATAAGTCACACGGTTGGCTTAAACTAGACGCTTCACGCTTGGATGGCTGCAGAGAGGTGAGATGAATCTGCATCTGCTGGAGATGACTGAGAGCAGATTGCGGAGCAACTGCCAAAACGGCAAGGAAATTCTTCCTCCTCATGTTTGAAAAATGTGTATCTGATGCAAGGGTTCCTTAACATTACTGTTTCCATGAAAAAAGGAGATTTTTGGAATTATAAGCACACAGGTATTTCTACCTGTTCCTAGGATGTAAGTCAACTCTATCTCCATAAAACTGGACAGGCATTTTGAATTGTATGTAGAGTTTTGAAGAACTTAAAAACCCTCCTCCTAAGCAACTAATGACAAACATAAATACCATTAATAGTGTGAAAATCAGTGTAATCTTCATGAAGAGAGAGGGTTGGGAAGAAGAAAAGAGCCCCTGTGCTATAAGGAGACATGAGAGGATGGGGAGCTATTGATGAAGAAACTAACACCAGGACCTGGTGGGCTGAATTGAAAGAGAGGATTAGAACAGGGCCATTTCTTTTTTAATTACCGTGCTTTTATCTCATGTGGGTTTTTACCCCCCAGATACATTTTGTTCAGATTGTCTTTTGTTTCTTTGCTGACAATCTTCCAGAGAACAAATGAGTTTATGATCAAGAACAAAATGCTTTGGCAATGCTTTGGCCTTTTCTGCCAAAGCAGAAAATGTAAGGCAAATATTAAACAGTGTTAATAGAAAAGTAATTTCACATGCAGAGTGATTCATCTCTGGACCAGGAATTTCAACCCTGCTCACAAATCTTCGTGGGAGCCATGTGCCCCAATACAGGGATGATCAGAGCTCTTGCGTGGTGCCAGGAATGGCCAAATCCTGTTCTGACTGGTGAAGGCCTCTCCAGCTATAAACCTAACTCTCAGCAGACCTGTTTGGATGTTAAATACAAGTTAGTTCAATTTCGTTTATAAAAACAAACATGGTGCCTCTGTGACCTTCGAGGCAGTCAGTTAAAAATATAATCACCTAAACCACTGTGGAGCCAGCAGCAATTCAACAAATAAGTCATAAAGTACAGCTAAAAGATGTCATCACCAAACAGCCTCTCCTCAAACTGCATGTTTTCCTCCTTTAAATGTGTATTTGCAAAACATGAGTATGAGCAAGGTGCTCCCTTTGAACCTTGGAACTCTCCCTGGGAATGACCTGGTGTTCATGCAGAGCAGCCAGCAGGGTGGGTTGGCTGCAGGGATAGATGGAGTCTGAGCACTGTCTCCAACTTGGTTGCAAGAGGGAAGACAGAATGCTAGCAGAGGAAATGAAGAAGGATTAAGCCTTTCCATGGTGGTTATGTACTACACTGCTACCTCTGCGAGAGGCAAGTCTATCAGTATTCTACAGTCTATGGAAGAGATAATCATGGGATCTGTGTTACGCAGGTCACACAACACCCAGGGCTGTTATCTCCAGATGTAGACCCCTCTACGTGCCTTAGTTGTAGGTGTCCCCTCTCACATGACATGTCAGCCAGAAGTGACCCAGTCAGAAGGGAGGACAATGAGATGGAGACTTGGGCAGCAGGAGTTATTTTCCAGTCCACTCCATGCCCTGCACTTTTAAACTTTACCTGCTCTTCTTGTCCAGGGGTGCACTCCTGCAGTGTGGGGAGCTGCACAGAGCCTGTCACCATTGAGTTCCTCAGGGAGATGTGTGGAGTGCTGCTGGAAGGCAGTGAAGACTGCTGGGTGTCAGTGACTGCTGGGTGAGCTTTGTAAGCAGATCAATGTTGTGTCTCTTCTCCTTTGCATCTCCCAAGGGCTGAAACGCTCGTTGGAGGGGACAAGTGATCTATGGGAGAAGGGAGCACCTCTGGGAAGGTGATGGTCTGTCATCAAGATTTAAAAGGGAGGAAACAAAGGTACATTCCAGGTACAAAGGTCCTTTGAATCAAATGCTGTGAGTGGAACAATTGCTGTGGCATCTGAAATTATTGCTGTGTACACAATCAGTTACCTGATGGACCAGAGTTCCATCCTAACCCTGCAGCATGATAGACCACTGTGCTGCAGAAATATGCCCCAGAACTGTACAGGAGAAGAGGAGTGAGGATGGCAGTCGTAATGCCCAGCAGAGGTAGAAGAAAGAGAAAGGATGGCTTTATGGTTCTGGGTCACTGGTTCCCAGAGAAGGTCTGAGAGCAGAGTAGGATGGTTTAGAGCAGATGCAAGAGTTGTCAAGGAGAAATCTCACTGCTTTGAATGTCACTGGCCACCAAGGCCATTACCTGCCAGCTCTGGGAGCTGAGCTGGCAAGACTTAAAAAGAGAGAGCAGGGCAGGGAGGGAGAGGCACAATGGGGGCAGGGAATCTTGATGGAGAGGTCATAAAATTGAAGTTGTGAAAACAGTGAAGCGTGGCAGAGGGCCACTGAGTTATGTCAATTCTCCACAACTGGAGTTTGGATTGAGAGCAAAATGTGCTGGGAGTGTCATATTTGCTGCGTAAAACCAATGTGTATTTATGGGTCAGGTATGTGAGATAAGGGAATGACAGGCAAACACAGATATGTAACTGTCGCTTAAGCTGCTGTAGTGCAGGTTTTCTAGTGACCTACTGTGCCTTTCTCATTTTAGCACAAATTAATGAAAAAAAAGACTGAGGAGCAATGAAAATACTTGATATGCATTTTGACAGAGATGGTTTCATCTCTTGGACTAGGTGGCTGCAAGCTGTTGCTGGTCAAGTCTTGTGCATTCTGCATTTTATCCCATTTTTGGCATGTCCTGTATCGACCCTAATTTCTACAAGCACCCCTCACCTACACTAATGTAAGTAAACTCTGTGCCCTGTGCTGTGTCCTGCTGCATGTTGTCTCAGCACCAGTGGGTGCTATAGCTACGGGTATATCCCAGCATCTGTCTCCCTTCATCAGTGGAGTCGTCAAAGAGGAAAGTGATATTGGGCTGGAGCCGAACATGAAACAACTCAGGCAAAGCAGCGTCCAAGGCAGCACCCCTCTTATTCATTCCAGCTCCAAAGTCACTTAGACTGCAGGGCTCTGTGTGGCTGTGGAATAGTTTTTATCAGGTCCTAATACAAGGAAACATGAAAGAGTTTCTCAGAGGCAGAGTCCATTCTTAAAATTGTTGTTTTGTCACATGGCTTTCAAGTGAATTTGTGCAGTCTTTTGAAACTGAACGCCAAGTTTAGGTGCAGTCCTTGAGCCAAGTCCATAATCTTGCCATAGTTACTGCAAATTATGCTGAAAGCAATAAATTGCACAGTTTGGTCTGAGAAGTCCGTAAGCTTGTTAAGAGCTTGTTAAGAGAAAAGGCACTGTTTATCATGATATTTTGGTCCTGACATGGTCTGTGGTCCTCAAGAGGAATCTCTGAAACTGAGGTTGAGTCTTTCCAGCCAGAAGGATCTCAGCTCCTCCTAGTGAATTCATACACTGTGGCTCAGAGATGTGCTCACCTGGGAGAAGCCAGGCTGCTGAGCAGTCAGTGCACAGCGGCCCTCGGTGAGGAAGGTTTGGGCCAAAGATGTAGGTTAAATCCAGGTCATATTATGTGTTCAGCTAATTTGCTTGTGGTTTCTTTGGCAAGGACTTGGGGATGTGTACACGTGCATAGATTCACATATGCTTTCCATCTCCCCCTGTGTGGAAGCAGGCACGGCTCCTGTTTTTCCTGTGCAGGATCTGTGATCTATTCCGGTAGCTGCATCGTGCAGTGCTGCCTCCAGTAAATATTCACAGATTTCCTTGTAAGATGATGCTTTTTATTTTTTTTCCTCTCTCCTGTGTGGATACACAAAGGCATGTGTTGTACCTGCTTTACCCCATGGGATCTACACAATCAGGTCCACAGGTTTTAATGGATTTCAACTCCCTTCTGTCTACGCGTACAGTTTCCTGTCATATTTTGAGCAGGAAGAACTGAGTCTTTTTTGGTCTTAGCATTCCTGCTTGCCTAGGCATTGGGAAGAGTTCTCTGTCTATTTTCCTGTTTGATTTTTGTGTGTGTTTTGTTTTAAGCAGGACAGAGTGCATGTGTGTATGTAATCCATGTGCTCAATTAAGGGAGGCATCTGTTGGGTTTATTTCACATTGCCGAGGAAGGACTGCAAGCAGGGAGCATCTGCTCAGCTTTTTGTCAATGGCTTGTTTTTCATAATTTGCTCTACAGGGTGAATGTTTGGGGAGGGGGAGGTGGCTTTTTATTTCTGAGTTTTGTCTTAAATTTATTTTTTATGGTAGCTGGGGAAATTGGCTGGGATTTGAAAGTTAATTTCGCTGTGAAAAGGTCTAAAGAGGGAGAAACAAAACCATCCAAAGTAAGCAGTATTTATGTAACCTTAATAATACACTCAGAAGGACCCTTATGAATCATTATTTGCAGTGTCTTAATGATGAAGTAAAAAGAATTTGTTATGGTGCTTTTTTAATGCCACTGGAGTTTTTAATTTTGCATTTTTTGAGAAAAAATAGCAAATTTTGCTTAGATTTTATTTTGGGGAAAGATAGGAAAGGCATCCAATATTCAGATGCTTTTTTGGCATTTTGTCAACAACAACAAAAACCCCTGATTTTAAAATAGAGCAGCAGTAGTTTCCTGTTCTTGTAGTTTTGCTTTTGTGCACTCAGGTGTTGGCTGTATTGCACCTAGCTGATTTAGTGAGAGATTTAATTGCCTGTAAATGTGTGTGCTTCAAAGGCTACTAAACCTGCTGGGAGTGTTTATACAAGTGTGCTTTTTACACTTTTTTTTTTGTGGAAATGTCCTCCAAAAGGGCTGTAGAGGATAATGACTTTGCGATGCCCTGGGAGGACACAGCTGCTGATGTAGTGTAGGGAACTCAGGAGGAGAAAGCCTGAAACTCCCTCTAATCCCACAAGTGAAAGACAAATCTTACCCCTTGCAATCAAACAAACAGTGATACAATCTTACATGGGTAAATGTAGATGCAGTGCCAGAGTAACCTGTGAACAAGATTTGGATCTTATTAAAAGTATTTAAAGAAATAGGATTAAAAAAGATAGTACTTGTGTTTTGTTCTGTAAGTGAACCCCAAGACAACGCATTTATTAAGCCACTTTGAAATGGTATTAAATCTGCATCTTTCATGTCATGAGTTGTGATGGAAGAGGAAGAGTGAAGTATTAATAAAAATAACTTTCCTGACAGTTCAGTCCCACACCAATAGCAAGAGAATGTGTGTGTGTATATATATATATGTATATCTGTAATTTAAATATTATCCATCACAATATAAATATGTATAAAATTTCAAAATGTCAGATGAATGCCACTCAGCTGAACAACTTTGTTGACATGTGTTAACAACATAACTTTTTTTATAAAAAGCAGCTGACATCAGTTGGTGTGCAAAATGTAAATGTAGGACTGCAGGGACCAGGCAGGCAAGCTTACTTCTGGAGGGCTTTGCTAACCTTGGCTGTCACAGAATAACATGTGTAAAAGGACAAACCACAATAAACTTTGTAGTAGCAGGAAAGTATTTTCATTGCTTGAAAAAAAAAATAAAATTCAAACTTTGTCATCACATTAAAAACATTACATGAGAAGTAATAAACATATTTACACTTCTGTTTTGATTATAAATATACATTATATACAAAATAATGTTATAAAACGTAGAAAGTTCAGTGCTTCCGATTTTTTTTAAATTACTGAAATACTAGTCTTCAAAATAAACTACAAACAGACAAACTAAAACCCATATTATTGATTTCTGAAGGTCGTCTTCAAAATGGTCCTACATGGTCAGAGCAGAAGGTCAGTAGTGGACAATATGAAGGGGTCTTGTCTGCACAGTTCAAGGGAGCAGATGGGCTAGTCCAAAAACAGGCTTTACAAGGGCAGGAGTATCGCTGTCAGAGAGATAGCACAGTCCAGGTTTCTTCTAAGAGATCTTGTTTCTCCCTCCTCATTCTGCCCCATGCCCTGGTCTCATTTATGAGTGTCACGGCACTTTCCACTGGGGTGTCCGGTATTATTGCTGTAAATATGTATAGAAGAAAGGAGCTTCTGCCCGCCTCTGGTTTCCAGGGACAGACACAGCATATTTTCCATGTAGCAGTGGGTGGGTATGAAAGAAACAGGATGAGCCTAAAACCTTCTAACTCTAATCTCCACCTGTCTTGGCAGAGGGCATCTCAGTGGGTGCTTCACTACTGGGCATTTAGAACCGGGATGAAGAACAAGAATTGGAGTTTTGCAACCAGATGGAGAAATGGGGGGGGTAAGTGGGTACACCGCTGCTGCTTCTTCAGAAAGTAGCAGCTGCAATTTTGAGACTATTTGCAGTAAAAGGTGGCACCTAATTCAGAAACACGACATAAACCCCTGAATTTGTGTCAAAATAAGGCAGGGGGAAGAGAATGAGGAAGGAGAAGAAAAGAAGTAATATCTATTCACAATCACTGGTAGTGCAAAGGGCATGAAAACAGCTGAGACAGCTCAGCACATAAAGGTTCTAGGAGCTGATTGATTTTAAACGCATTTGTAAGGCTTTACATAGAGCTGGGATCATACCTCCTCCTTATCAATGGGGAAGAGGCAGCACACATTCCTTATCACAACTTCCACAAAAATCATGTCCCACATCGTGGCTTGAGTCAATCAGTTCTCCAAAGCATCACCAAATGAGATGACATGTAAATTCGGTTTTCTTCTTTCCTCCTCCTCTCACCCCTTATACAGTCTCCAGTACATGCAGCAGGAGAGAGGAGATGCAAATGGATGTGTAGCAGGAAGTATCAACCACCTCTGCCCAGTACTGTTCAGGTAACTGCAAAAAGAGCAGTCAAGTTTCTGTTTGGGCTTGTTAGATTCTCTTGACACATTATAGGCACTTTTAAACCCAGAAAAAATTGAGACCTCATTTATACTGTATCCATTATCTGCATAGCAATGTGTCTTGCTTCGCACCTTCCATGGCAACATCTGTGACAGTTACGTGCCTCCTTATCTACCAGCACCTCCCATAACCAGAGTTCTGGAAAGCCAGGGGTCTGTCCATGAGGAACTGGCCTCAGCATCTTTTAAAACACCAACATTTTTAACCTCTCTCTTCCCTCTGCCTCCCCTTTTCAATAGCAAATGAGATTTCTGGTATCAAACTTCAAACAAGGGCAGTAAGAACAAAAAGGTGTATTGCATCTTTCAGTAAATTCACAGTCTGTCCAGTTCACTCAGTTCCATCCTCCGCCTGAGAGCAGCAAGTTGCATGTAATTAAAAACAGTCCAATCCAGTTCTGAATTGTAAACAATGCAGCAGGAACGTCCATCTACTGGCATCACCAAATCTGAGGTGCAAATAGGCCAATTTTCAGTCTTATACCTGTCGGGATGTAAAGTAACACCAGGAATGAGAAGGAATCACAGCATACAGAGTAGTGCAGAACTAACAAACTATAATTCAGCTACGTCAAACTAAAGCAATTTAAGCCAGACATTACTGCAGTTTAACTCCCCGTGCTCAATGTTTTCAGCTGAGTCCAGAGGTAAAGAATTACCAGCAAAAAAAAATAGTCATCTATGTGATGAGTGGCCTCTCTACCTGGTCTAAGGGGGAGAATGCTTACAAACCTGGGCGCTTAACATTAGGGCTCTGTAAAAAGTACATGGTATAGTTAAATAGCTTGTGTTTAGAAGCATTAAGCCTGAATGATGTGGTGAGAGATTCTAGAGGTTGTCATTCTGAAAACAGAAACATTTCTGGAGATGCATGATGTAAATTTGGGAGCCTAGCTTTGGTCAGCAAGATCTTCAAAGATACAGTATTTAGGTCACTTAATGGGAATGAAGCATTGAGATGTCATTTGTATCTTTGAATCCTTTCACTTAGTCTTAAACTTTTAATATTGTTGGTTGACTTGTGTTCCAGCTTGCTTTCAAGGGGAAATCTGATATCCACCTTGGAAAGGGAGACTGAATCCTGCAGATCTGACTTCACAGATCACTGCTGTATGGCACAGCAAGCTTCTCTTTCCCGCAGGGTGAAAGTAGTCCTAACGGTGGCTACACCAAAGAAGGCAGGTATTGGTTAACGTCAAATTGCCTTTAACTTCCACTGAGACTTTTTCCAAAGGGGTGGTAATTCTTCAGGAACTAGTTGGTTCCTCAATACCTGCTTTTAAAGTCTCTAAAGTTCAGTGTTAGTCCTTTCCTTTTTTTGTGCATTCAACTTTTCAATATAACACAAAAATCTAGATGTTTTTATCAGTAACACCATTTTTTAGAGAATATTTAGCTGGAGCTTAAATGCTAAGAGGTTGAAACTACCTTATAACAGACTTTCTAAATGGCTGTTATGCCCATCCACTAACACATTCCGCTACCTTCCATCTTCTGCTAGAAATCTATAGCATTGCCTGTTTCCATAGAACAAAGATTATCCATTGTCGTCACAGGAAAAAACATGGCTTTACATCAGTGAGCCTAAGAACGATTATTATTTCCATTTTTTCTGACCACCTATTTAAGAGGAAATAATCCTACAATGTGCTGAATCTTTATGGGCTGATGTTCTGTGTTTTTATCTACCACTGACTTATCTAAGCCCAAAACCTCTGTTTTAATAAAATCAGAGCAGCTAATTTTTTTATTTTCCCCACTGTATGTTCTGTGTGGGCCACAGAAGAGGAGAGGTAAATGCTGGGAAGCTTCATGATCCCTGGAAATAAAGGAGCCTTCTCAGATACAATACTAAAGGATGTTTTACCCTTTTACTTTGTGAATTTATGCCTGTCCACCCCTGTACTTACTTACCTCTGTGGCTATGATGCACTCATTCCTTTCTTCTGTTATCACAAAGACAGACTGGTACATTGAATCCCGTGGAGAGCATATCGCTGATATTCTGCATTCTGGCTTTTCACTAAGGCAGGGCAGAGAAAAAAGAACATTAGCTGACTACTAACAAGCCTGACTCTCAAAATCTACCATGAATATGGAGCGGTGGAATGAGATAGCCATGAAGGTGTGGAAGGGAAGTGCACAGGATCGAGTTTCACATGTTCTGTGTCTGTCAGGATATTATGCTAGAGAAGTGGAAGTAAGAAACAGTGGCAGTCTCCCTATGCTCCTGCCATGTGCAACCTAACAGCGCGTTCCTCAGAGCCCTCCGTGTAACAGCCACATGCAGACCTCAGACAAGACCTTCAGTACACGAATCAGAAGACTGATAAGCCACTGAATACTCGCCCTTTCCTCCTTTTGAAAAAGAGTAGTTGTTTTCACTCTATCATTCTTCTTAGTAAGCAGATCATCTTGCCTTCTTACATAATGAAATACTTATTTTAATCACTATGCCTTAACTGTTGTTCCTTCAAGATCTACTGAGGAAGGAAAGACACTTCTTACTTTCACCACTGGCCTAGCCACTCCGGGTTCCTTCACAGTATCCATACTAACAGCACCCTGCACAAACACTCAAATTAATGGACTTAGCTAAGGATACCACCTGGTTGTGACTCACATACTCCAGTGTGAAGACTCCTGGCTTTGATCTGGTTTGTTTTGTATATTATCTGCTTGAGTTTTCTTTTTCCCTCATATGCTTACCTGCTTCTAGACTGATACGAAGATGACTGGCATTAAGAAAGACTGTAATAAAGACTGCATTCTCACCTGTGTAGTCGGAGGGGAGACTTCTCTCCTAAACACTTTTCACTTTTGTAATATTTATCTTCTGGTGTCCCTCTACTTGTCAGGTCTTTTACCAGATTGTAGTCCAGTTTATGGTTCTTGGGTTTGTAGTTTGATTTCTCCAGCCCACAGTCCACTTCAAGGTCTTTATTTTTATTGGTGTTTTTCAGCTGGGAAGCTGGAATGAGATTGTCCTTCTGGAAGTCAGACAGGTTGTTCATCGTCTCCAACTCCTGCTCTGGGTGCATCCTCATCTGCCTGATGACCATTGCTATCATGCAGAACAGTATGAGCAAAGCCACCAGCCCCACCCCCATGGATATAGCAATCCAGGGGACTGGTTTAGGAGGAAGTGTAACGGGCACTGAATAAACTGGCAATTCACAGCGGTTGCCCATGAAGCCAGAAGGACAGTAGCAGACAAAGTTGGCACTATAAAGTCCACTGTAGCATGTGCCTCCATTCTCACATGGCCCAGAAGCACATTCATCTCTGGTTTTGATGTCACAGTTCCTGCCACTGTAGCCTGGCATGCATGTGCAGGTGTAATCGTTGATTAGATCATGACAAGTTCCTCCATTGGAACATGGGTTTCTGGCACAATCATTGATGTTTATCTCACATTTCTGACCAGAGAAACCAGCCCGACAGCGGCACACACGAATCTGCCCAAGGTAAAAGCAACTACCATCTGAGGGGAAAAAAAAAAAAATTAGTTTGCAATGCACTTCACTCAGAAATCTAAACCTTTCCCTGGTGAGCATGTTATATTACCTCAAGAAGAGAGAGGTTATTTTACAAAACAACCTCACATCTAGAAGTTCATTCTACTTTACCTAATTGTATCACTGTGCTTTAAAATTATGCCCCTTCTAAATATGTAATAGAGTTAATTTAATTTAATTCTGCCATCTTCCTAATCATATGATAAACCTTGTGCATTGTTTTGTTGCATAGAAAATGCCAGTGAAAGTCCCGCCCCAGCAAGAGACTAAAATTAGGGTAGATGTGGAATACAGCGGGGGAGAGTGACTAATGTTCTAGAGGAAGCGTAGAGGTCAGATTGGATTTCTATCACTTCTGCACTGAAAAGCACAAATGCGTCAGGGTCATGAGAGTTTTTGATAAAAAGACTCACCATTTGCACATGGGTTGCTTGTGCACCTGTCTACTTTTTTTTCACAGTTTGACCCTGTGAAGCCGAAAGGGCAAACGCAGGTGTAGCTGGCCCCTTGCTCCTTTTCCAAGCATGTGCCACCATTGAAGCACGGAGAATCTATACACGTCAGAGCACTGTGCTCACAGTGAGTGCCATAGTAGCCAGGGGGGCACAGGCAGTGATAACCGTTCTCCATATCCTGCAAAACACAACATTAGGCCACTGTTATTTAACAGCAACAAATGATAGCTCCCTGCATGCTTAGTTTTGGTCAGCAGCAAGCGCTGTTCTGTCCCTTCTCATCCACAGCCTGATGTGGCAAAAGTGACACCAGGAGAGTAAACAACTGCAGGTAGGACTGTGAGGGATAGAGCATTGGATCAGCCGTACCCAGCGTACAGGAGTAATTGTGCAGTTATACACGCAGAACAGATGCAGTTGTAGGGAGCACGCAGGCAGCTTGACGAAAACATTGCAAACACCACTACTGTCTAATGGGATACCCGAGGTCTTCCCAGAGCAGAGTGGTATGTGTTGACCGACATAGCCATTTATCCTCAGTGTGAGAGCCCTTTTTTATTTCACAAGAGTTTAAGTTGCTTTGGCTTGGGTAAGTCCCACCCCTTACACCATAACGAACTGTTTCTTCTTTCCAAGTACTGTATGTCCAAGACCTTGGGAGAAGTGAGGTAGGATCCTGTGCCATTGGCTTTAATCTAAACATGCATCAGATTACATTTGGTATCTATAATCAATCAGCCTTTACCAATCCATCATTGGTAAGAATCCATCATTAACTGAGTCCGAAAACAGGCTGAAACACTAAACTACAGGAATCTAAAAGTGTGGAATTCTGTTTCACAGAAAGTTTCAGCTGATTGCCCCCATATTGACACTATCTTCCCATAGCAGAAAGCAACATTTTCTTTTATTTATGATTAAAATACAGAATTAGTGCATTTCTGCATGAACGGTGGTTTGAGCAGCTTATTTTTAACAGATCTGCTCCCTCATCAACCCTAGATCTTGCCAAGTTCTCATCATGGCTGCCACAGAAACCCCAGGATCAGTTGACTAGTTCTAATCTAGATGATACATCTCCTCCTGTAACAGACTTCCTCCCCTGACACCTCTCGGAAAGGGTTCAGTATGATAGTTGTGAGCGTCAGTAATGAACCTGTGTACTATCGAATTCCCATTATGTTGTTACAGAACCAGTTCTGAAAAGGTACACCGGGGCTTGCTTCGCACAGAGGCTTCACATTTAAAATGCCCCTACCGTGCAGCTACCGCCGTTCCTACAGGGATTGCTGTCGCACTCGCTGATCTCGTGTTCGCAGTCGACGCCAGTAAAGCCGGGTTTGCATGCACACGTGTAGCTGCCCTGGCCAGTGTTCATGCAAGTTGCTCCATTTTTGCATGGTCTGTGGTGAGTGCAGTAGTTCAGATCTGCAAAAATACCGGGAGTTAGGAGAATATGTCTTTGACAGCTGGGAAAAGATATACATACAAAAATGCTGTAGTCAACAAAAAAGACAGAATTTCCAACGTAGTATTTCATTTTTCTATCAATAGGAATACTGGAGATTGTTATCCGGGTTATCGTCAGTAATAATCAGATTACCATCTATCACTTGAGCTCTGAATTTTGAGAGACCTGGCAAAAATTTAACTTTCTTAGTGTTTTGGTATATTCTCCCTTTTTTGTGGACATAAAACTGTTAGCTGCAATGGGATTTAGGTACCAAATTGGAAAACATACTTCATAAGCAGGTGTTCTCTGAAAGATATGCCACAGCACTATGAACACTTCATGTACAACGTGTTAGACACTAAAAGAGTGAGCCTCATCTTTAAAAGGTGTGCTCTGAGGCACATTCTGGAGAGGCAGGGAGGAAAAATAAAAGATGTTTTGGCTTTGAGATTTAAACAAACACTAGAAATCTTTTATTGTTTATTTGCTCTCTTGTTACAGATGTTAGTAGATTAAACTGTCAAATGTTCTGCCAAGCTCGACGGTTTTATTATTTTTTTCCTTTAAATTTGAGACAGCGGTTAAGCATAAGTTCATAGGACATAAGCAGAAAAACTTTATTATCTCTGTAAATACTATAGAGTAATTTGAATGCAACTGGTTAATAGATAACTATAAGCAGAAAAAAACCCTGCAACTTTACTTTTCCTGCTTAATTCAGCCTTCACCATCTTAATCCTGTAACTGTCCTGGAAACACTTAGCCTGCTTTGAGCACTTAATGATCTCAGTGCCAGCAGTGCATATATGGCCTTGAGGACATGACTGCTCAGCTGGCTACAGTTCAGTGATTCAGTGGGTTGAATAGGTGGAAGTGGTCTGGTGTACCTTAAAATGGAACCTGTACTTTTCATTCTTGCTTACATGATTTTTCTCTCATGCTCCAGACTTATCACATGAGTTAACTTCCTTGTATGCAAAATAAGGAAGGCCCAAATGATGGTGTTTACTGCTGCTGGAAACTGTTTAGTAAATTGTTATACTTGTTCAAGGAATAAGTTAAACTTAGCTTGAGCAGGCAGAAAACTTGTCTGTTCAACACTCATCCAGATTGTTAGGTCTTTCTCCAAGAGAAACTTCTTTTGCAAGAGAAAAACTGCAGCTACCAAAAAGGTTTCCTCGTTTTCAAACAAAATTACTACAAGAACTGGTATGTAGGGCAGCAGTGCAACAAACTGATGCCTGTGAACATGTACCTTAGGGAAATTTAATTCCAGATCCAGTGGGTCAGATTCCTTAGTGCAGTATTAAGGAGTACCCAACGTAGAGCTGTAAGTGCAAGCTTCAGAACTAACCTTGATCACAGAAGAGGCCACCCCATCCTTCATCACAAATGCACTGCCATTGTGTTTTACAAGTCCCGTGGCGGCAGCCTATATGGGGAATGCATTCATCACAGTAGCGGCCTTGCCAACCAGGACGGCAGCTAAAAGAAAAGTCCAATTAAAACATTAATGACATGGAGAAGAGTTTAAGTTTCTCTTGCAAGGTGACATTTTAACTGATGTTCAGACTGCAATTGCCATCTACTCACATGCACTCTCCAGGCTTGTTGCAATATCCATTCTGTTCAGTACATCCAGCCAGACAGATGGCTGTGAAGAGAACATAAAAAAGCATAAATGTTTAGGTAAATACACATGGCACCACGGAAGACACTTTTAAAGGATAAAAAGCTTTAAAAAACACTTCCAAAAAGAGTTTTACACTTTCAAAGCTTTGTTTTAAAACTTCTTCGTACGGGGAGCTCTGGAGCAGGAGGAAGTGAACAGGGAGAGCCAACGCTTGACAAGTTGTCCTTTAGTTTTTCTGTTTATGCAACAAACATGAACTCTTGCTAGAAAAGCAGCAAGAGAAAGCGGCTTTGGCTTGTGCTAATGAAAGACTGAAAAAACCCAGTGGTACCCTGAACTCAGAGTAAAGGCTCCCACTACTACACTGCAACACCTGTCTCATGTCCTCTGGCTGCAGGAATGGTTGGGGGCAGACTTTGCGTGAGCAAGCTGCTACCCTTTTACCTTGCAATAGCTACGGCTATTTAGGGCTATCAGCCAAGGTCCCTTTCCTGCCAGCTCCCTCTTTGCTGCTAAGGCTCGCAGAGGTGCAGCACAGCGCTGGGTGGTTGCAGCCAAAGGGGGCAAAGTCCTCAGCGCGCAACTTTGCCTCTCCAGGCAGGGAGCGGCATGAAAACACGGCCCGGGCCACGGGAGGCCTCCGTGGCTTTACAGCCGCGGCCGACGCCCGCGGCGCTGCCCCCCCGCCCCGCTCCCCGCAGACACTCACGGTCGGTGCAGTACTCGCCGGCCCAGCCGGGCAGGCAGGCCAGGCTCCCGTCCGCCGCGCACACGTAGTGCCCGAAGCGGTCGTCGCGGCGCTTGCAGAGGCGGGAGCAGCTCTCGCCGTAGTAGTTCTCGCTGCAGACCACGCGGTAGGAGTAGCGCAGCTGGGTCAGCGGGCCCTGATGCACGTCCTGCGACCAGTCCTCGCCCACCGACAGCGACCGCTGGATGGACACCTGGCTGATGAGCCACTCCTCCGGGGGCGGCCGGGAGCCTGCGGGAGAGCGGGCGTGGGTCAGCGGCTCTGAGCCCGCCGCGTCCCACGCCGCCGGGCCAGCGGAGAGGGATACCGCGCTCGCACATATATGTCCCCATACAGACATCCGTACCCGCATACATACATATATACATATACACATATATACATACACACAGGCACGCGTGTGGATATTGATGTGTGCAAGGGTACAAAAAGGTGGCCAAAAGGGTGTGCGAACCCCGGCCAAGGGGACTCAGCCGAGGGGCCTGTGAAAGGAGGGCTGCTGTGAAATATCCTTTTCCTCTGCTCTCAGAAAAACATCCCAAAGCCATTATTCCTTTCCAAAGGGCGGAATTCGAGCAAGGTGTAAAATACAGGAAAAGGCGGACGGGGCTTGCTGGCAGGCTCCCGGCTTTCTCACCGCAGCCCGCCTCGCTTTCCCACGCCAAAAATAAACCGGAGGAAACGCAATTGTGTTGGAGATTAGGCCGGGGCAGAATCAAAGCGGCCCCTGATGGATATCGTTGGGGGACCGGCTCCTGATGGTGGGATAAAGCCGGCCCTGGAGTTATAGTATAAACAGCTGAGCCGGGGGGGCGTTCGGGACGGGGGGGACACACGGGACGGGCCTGAGGGCGCTCCCGCCGCGCGGGCGCCCCCTGCCGGCGGCGCGCGCAGTATTCACCTTCCGGCAGGTAGTTGGCGGGCGCGTGCCAGGCCTGGATGATCAGGGAGAAGGTTCCCTGCGGGAGAGAAACCAGCGTCAGCCCCGCACCCCGCCGCGCACAGCCGCGCCGAACCGCACCCACCGCGCCACCGCACACCAGCCCTGCCCTGCCCTGCCCTGCCCTGCCCTGCCCCGCCGGGCCCCGAGTTTGCGCTCTCTCCCCGCGGCTACACGCTTTCCTCCTTCCCTCCCTCCTACAGACCACGGATACACATCCCCACTTCCAAGCCCCCCAGCCCGTTGCTTTATTTATCTTAATAACATTGATTATCCCAAGTGCTTCTAGTCTGGATGAGCTTTTTCATCGCGCTTCCCCCCCCCCCCCCTTCTTTTTTTAAAGGAAGTTCTGGAAATAAGTATAAAGGCAAAAGTAGTTTGATTACATTACAGGTTATCAGCCCACCGCGGTTAGCCCGCTCTTGCCACCCTCCTGCCCCACCATCGCGATCGGGTTTAAAGCGGAATCTCACCGGCCACGTGAAGTTAAAGGGCAGTTTAATGGGGCTGTCAAATCTCTCTGTATCCTTGATGCTGAAGGAGTTTATTCCCAGAACCGGGGTGATGATGCTGCCGAAAGTGCAGGAGCCCGGGGAAACCACTGCCTGAAAATGCTTCAAACAAACGCGAAAGAAGGTCCTGCAGTGGGGGGAGCAGGGCTTCCCGCTGGCCAGAGACCCGTGGCTATTCACGAATTCGTGTAGCTCCAGCTGGAAGACGCCGGAGCCGGACACCCTCTGCACAAAGGGGAGACACACAAAATAGCCAAATCAGACCTTACCCGGCTTTGCCATGCAAACTTGCTTCCATCACCCACTTTACATTTCGCGAACCCTTTTTTTTTTTTTTTTTGCATGTGCGATTACCTGCTGCAAAATCGTTAACAGAAACGTCAAGCCAAAGATGCGCAAGGCTGTCATGCTTGTGTTATTCGAGCTTCCAGTTCTTAGTGGGTTTAGTTTTCCTTCTGTATTCCTCAAATGGACCAAGCAAGCGCTTCTCGGTCGAGGGAGAAAAGAGAGGCGTCACGGCGATTCTCCTGGAGCAACCTGCTCTTCCAAATATTCCCCGAGCACCAGCAGAAATCGGAAGGTAAAATCCAGGTGTCGATCCGTCCCCTTCTGGGAATTAATCCTGCAGGCAGCCGCCGACCTCTGATCGCTGTCGTCGCCTTTATAAACTCCAAAGCCGGGTGGGTTGGTGAGAGACGCGGAGGGGAGTGCTTAGTGTGGAACCGCTCCTCCTTTAACCGGTGCTAACAGCGCTCAGTAAATGGAAAACTTGCTTCGCTTCGAGCTGTTTATATAGTTGCCTCGCATCCTCACAAGCTCATTATGTAAACTGTCAGTCAGACTCACGGTCAGATCCCTCCCCTTTCCATCTTTCCTTTCTGGAAAAAAGAACCAAATGTTGCGGAGAGCCCTCATATCCCGAATTAATACCCTGCTGCCGCCGCCGCCGCCGCCGCTGCCGCGCTGCCCGCCGAGGAGCCGAGCTGATTACGAACGAGCCGAGCATCTGTTGAGATATTTACGGCGCTCACACTGGGAGAGAGAGTTCCCTCGAAAATCAGACGGCTCTCCACAGGGCAGCTTTCTACGGCGGCCGAACAATAGAGGATGAAATGTTTAAAAAATACGCTTGCTAGTTAGTTAGTTAGTTTGTTTGTTCCCCATTCCCCTCCACCCCCCAACTCCACGCGTGTCCCCCTTACCCGGCCGTGTCCCGGGGGGGCGGGACGGTGCGGCGCGGTGCCCTGCAGCCGCGGCCGGCCGGCGGGCAAGGGCTGCCCTGCCCGGCGGGGGCTGGCCCCGGGTAGAAACCAAAAGTAAAACGGTGTTTGCCCGGCAGGCGGGCACCCGGGGCGGCTCCCGGGGCGCAGTGCCCGGCTCCGGGGCGCCCGAGCCTCAGGTCCGGCCCCGTTCCTGACCCCGGCTAACGGAGCCCACCGAGGAAGGGGTGGGTGATGGCAGGGAGGCGGGCACGGCGGGGATCGACGGGCGCTCGGTCGCCCTTCCGAATTCGGTGGCGAACGAGCGCTCCAGCGAGGTGGCCAGGGTCGGCAGCAGGGACGGAGCTGCGTTTTCCCTGGGCTACCCCGGCTCCCAGAAATACGGGCAAGGGGAAAACTCGGGCGCCTGCAGGCAAGCAGGGCGGGAGCGGGGCCGCGGGCCGTGTCTGGCCGCCTGGCCGCGGCCGGGTTGCGGTCTGGCGTGTGCCATAAAGCCCTTGGCCTGATTGCAGCGTGCGCTTATTGTTGGGTCGCGTGTCCCTCATTAAAGCCAAGCACAGAGAAGGCCTTTCATGTGGCTTTTTATTTCAGCTTGTTAAATGGATGGGAGGCCGGAGGGGGGAGGGAAGGAGGGAGGGAGAGATAAACCCTCAGCTGTATGGTAATGAGGTCTTGCCACCTTTCTGCCAGCGCCCGGCGCGCCAGGCTGCGGGCCTCCGCGGCGTGGGTCACCTGGGGAGCAACGCGGGGCGCAGCGCGCTGCCGGTCCCCTTCCGCCCCTCTGCTCTCCCAAAGGGTCTGTTCTCACAGCGTTACTTCCCCACTCCGAGTTCTTCTGGGGGGGGATAAGGAAAGACGGGGATCTGGATCGTTGGAAGGCGAGGCAGCATGGGGAGGGCACACTCCAGTCAAACTTCCCAGGCCGCCGCGCTCCCTCGTACATTTAAAGCGGCTGCTCTCCCTGGAGACCAGCTTTGGCCCAGGATGTGGTCAGGGTCCAAACGCCCGGGGTGTCACTGGGAGGGCCGGGGGGAGGGGGGGGGGACACGACACGGCTTCGCAGAGAAAGCGTGAGGGAAAGCCATGGGCATCGCCGCCTTGGACTGGTTTGGGGAGAGGAGCAGGCTAGAAATCGGGGTCGCCACCGAAAGAGGATTAAAACTTCTCCCGGTCCCCACTGCGCCTATGAAAGCCGAAGCCGGGAGGCACAAACTCTGGCAGTGTCGGGAGACTGCACCCGAGGCCGGGCACCCTTGGCTTGGCTCCGTCCCGAGTAGCCCGGCTGTCGCCTGGGGTACGTGTTCGTGCGGACGGGAGCCGTGTCCGTGGTGGAGATAAACCACTAGGCAGAGAGGCACAGGCGAGGAGCTCTTTTGTCTCGGCCTCGTAAACAAGTGGGAAGGAGGAATGTGTCGCCGCTGATGAACTCGGAATTTTGCAGCGATCCACCCGGCCAGATCCCGGCTTTACCAGCAGCAGCGTCAACTGTCAAAATCAAATCTGATGCTAATAGCTTCGGTACTAAATAAAATGAGAGGCCAGATAACATCAGTGCTTGATAAATGGTAATGAGTGTCTAACCTAGGGGAACAGAAGGGCTGTGGGGCTCTTTAATTCAGTATTGAAAGGCTAGCTGGGTACTGCAGGCTCTAGCAGATGTTAGTATGTGTGTGTTTTGATTTTTGACTTGTATTGGACGTTTATTAGGCTAACCAGAGCCACCCCACGCATGGCCACTTGGTCCAGGCACCATCTGGCACAAGCAGGGCAGCGTGCAAGAATAGGGCCTTGCTTTGGTGCTGAGGATCCACAGGCAGCATCTACCATATGGACCCGGAGCTAATGTAGGTTAAAGCAAGACAAGCTCATCTCTGCTTTTCACAGCTCCGCCAAACCTCTCTGCCATCCTGGCGGAGTGCACCTTGGCGGCTGGAGAAGAGCTGCCACCTCTGCCTTCCCCCAAATCTGGCGAAAGGGGTGCAAGCCCCCAAGCACTCCTCAGCCCGCTCAACCGCCCTTGGGTGGCCACTGTTTTTCGAGTCAATCTTTGCATCTAGCTTTGCTTGTTGCCAGCAGGAGCAGAAGTCGCTCCAGCTCCCCCCCCCAAAACCAAATATTTTCAGAAGCTCGGGTGAGTGGTGCAAAACAAACGCTAAATCCTTCTCGAAACTCCAGACAATTATTTTGATTGCAGCTATAAAAAGAGTTCGTAATAAAATAATAACAGGGAAATATAATAAACCACCTGCTGCATGTTGACACACGCGCGCAGGGAGTTCAGATAAAAAAAAAAAAAAAAAAAAGAAGTTTCACTAATAGCATCAAACAGCTGAGCCTGAAAGTCGGCCGAGAGCAGATTAGAAGCGCAACTCCTGCAAACTCTTTCCTGTGCCCAACACGCCGTCCTGGGTCACTTGGAGAGCAACAGCCCAGCCACATCCCCTAAGATCCTCGTCTCAGTTCGAGGGGTGCCTGTCCTCGGGACGGGGGGGAAAGCCCGCAGAGCCCCCGGCTTTGCCAAGGGGAGGCAGTGGGGTGCCCGCAGCCCCTGTCGGGATGCTGGGCACTGACCGGACCGGACATACCCGGTGGTCGCCGCCTCCCCGTCTTTTCCACCCTGCTCCCTATCTCTCCAGCTCACTTACTCGAGGTCAGGGCGCTTTCTTCCCCTCTTTCGCGCCCCATTTGCTGCCGGTTTATCTCCAGGCTGGCCCGGCTCAGCATACGCGTGGCCGGGCCAAACGCATCTCGCTAACGAGACAACGTTAATTAATTCCGGGCGGGTGAAAGTTGCCAGCCTGACCAAGCCATCCCTCCCCCCGAGCCCTCGTGCCAGGCTGCCCTCCTCCTCTCCCGGGGGGACGTCCAGCTCTCCCCCCGCCCCAGGAGGTGTCCGGCCCACCCCGCCTCCCACCCCGACCGCCCGTGTCCTGCTGCTCTCAGACTGCCAGACCCCGGGAAAGAGGGCTGCGAAGGGCTCGCTATCGCCCGCACGGACGCAGCCAGCAGCACCTGCATCACGACCATCAGTCCCGCTTTTCTCTTTTTCTGAAGGCTCCGTGCTTTCTAATCTGCTCGCCCGACCCACGGGGGAAAACTCCCGCGGGGGAGTGGGTCTGGGCGTAAGCGGCTCCCGGTAATGTTGCCACCATGCACTTTCTGCGTAGCTTCTGCTGGGCTGCTTTTAAGGCCCTGAAGATAGAGAGCACCCGTACCTACGGCCGGGGCAGGACCTGCCTGATGCTCCGGCTGCCCCATGGTGCCATCCGGGGTTTTTGGAAGGGGACACGCCCGAGATGGAGGCTGTCCTTGCTTTCCCTGTGTCCCAGGTGTCCCAGGCTGTCCTCTAAAGCAGCATGAAGCCATAGCCAGGCTGACCTGGCTTCCCGGGCGGGTCAAGCTTAGCTGGGGGCGTCTTGCGTCTTCCCCTTTCCCCTAACCTGGGGGACGAGCCCCTGACCCTTCCCTGTGCCCAGGAGTGGTGCGGATGCCCGAGGGGCACGGCTGCTCACGCCCCTCCCCTGCCCTCAGCGCCAGCCGCTGCCCACCCACCTCCCCTTCTCCACGCTCATTTGGGAGCGGACCGCAGGGCGCGGAGAGGGGAGAAGCGCACTCGCGCCTCGGAGCCCTTCAGTCACCTTTCCCCAGGAGCCGACCCCCTCACCCCCAAGGTCGTGGGCTGCGTGGCGCCCAGAAGCCCCTCGTAACTTCAGAGCCCCGCGGGCTGCCCCGCACTTGGTCAAAATTATAGTAACTATTTTGTCTGTCAGTGCAGCATCCCTGGAGCCGGTACGAGTGCGATGCGGTGTTTTATTATGCACCTTGCGCGCCTTTCTCGAGAGTGTTCCTGCTTCCTGGCTCTGCGGTTTGTTTCGGGGCTGGCCTCGCTGGTCGCCTTTTTGATCACTGAGTGAGTTTGATCTCTTCAGACTCGCCCATTTATTCAGTGCTCACCAGCCCTTCCATGTGCACAGCCCCACTTTTTGAGAAGGATTCCCCGATGGCTTTAAAACCCCTTAGCTAGAAAGTTGCGCATCGATTCAGCGCTGACACACACCGAGATCTTCTAAGAAAAAAAAGGAAAAAAAAAAGAGAGAAGAAGAGAAAAAAATCCCCCTTGCTTGTTTTGTTTCTGCCTAAATGCCCGTAGCGTGGAGCATCCCTCCAGGGAGCGCCGCTCGGAGGGGTGTTAATGTGGTCGATTTGGGGTACAAATGTTTGGAAATGTTTCCCGATTCGCACAGAAGGAGGGGGGATTTGCAAACTGTTGCTGCCACATGGCCCCTCCAGCCTGCCCATTCTCATTGTAATGAGGCCGGCGCGTGCCTCATCTGCCGCGGGGAGCTGCCACGGGCGGCCCGGACACGCCGCGCCGCAACTGGGGCGGGCGGCACCGCCACGCAGCGCCCGCGCCGCGCGGGGCCGGCCCTGGCGTCGGGGGAGCCCGCGGCAGCCGCCGCCGGCGGGCCCGGGCCCGGCCGGGCTGCGCTCCCCGCCGCCCGCCCGCCCCGAGCCGCCCCGCGCCCAGCCCGTGAAAAAAAGCACATTTCTGTTAAAGGCTGTAACGATCACTATTGAGTCTCTCGCTACAAATCGATGGCTTCTTTTCCATACAAATGCCTGCTTATGCCTTTATGTTCTCCATCTGTTTGTAGCTAACACCTGCCATTCAATAAATCGATTTGGCCATTTAATGTAACAGCTTCCCGGGACATTTTTTCATGCCAGATGCCACAGCAGCTCCAAACCTCTACCCCAACCCAGCGCCCCATCAGCACAGCCGCCTAGCACGAGGCTGAGCCTTGGCAGAAACCTGCTGCTGGGGTGTGGAGCAGAGCTGAAAAGTAAAGAAAATATGAAAAAGTGGCTTTATTAAAAAAAAATCAACATTAAGCCCATCGATTTCACCTTTTTCTTTAATGCTGTGGTTTCTGTAAGCCTGGGGAAGTGGCACCTGGTCCTGCCTACCAGCAGCAGGTGTACAGGTGGTGCTGGGATTCTTGTGGGTCACAGGCATCAGGGCAGTTCGTGACATTTTTGGTTCCCTTTTATTTTACTCACAAATAGATACTTTACATGTTTTAGGGGATTTCATGTTTTAAGGACACAAAGACACTGCCTGCAGTTTATCACCCCATGACATGGGGCAAGGTTCCTTACAGGGACTTGTGGGATGAGAGGCCCCAATATTTTACTTGGGGTTAATCTCCCTTTGAGAGGCCACTTTGATGGGCATCGAGGTTGAGCCCCCCAGCCTGAAGTCCCCGACAGGAAGAGCAAGGGGAGATGAGTGCTCGCTCATGTGCTGCTCTGCCCCATACCTGGGCAAACCTTCATTTTCCTTTTGGCTGCCCCAAAACACTTTCCCTGCTAAGCTGAGAGAGAGAGAGAAAGGTGGTGTCTCTCTAGGTGTCATCCCATACGTCTCAGGGAAAGGAATATAGCATCTGGGGATATGAGAAAGTGATATAATAAAGCATGGGGAAGTTATGGGGCTGTCTCCTCAGGGAGGAAGGGAGCAGCTGTGGGCTGGCTGAGTTCCTCTAGAGGAAGTGATTTCAGTATTGCTGGGATTTTGTTTGACTACATTTGTTGTATAATTTATTGTGCCTAGAGCCTTTGAAAGGTGCCTTTGCTTTAAATTTGAATAAATACATAAAATGACACATAATACAGAAAACAGTTAGGGATATGCACATATTTCAGCTATGTGGGTCTGTTTCTTTCTTAATTAATTCAGTGCAGGCCATGGGTACCATTCGTAAATGCACCTGTAAAAGCCTAATTTGCTTTCAAAGACAGAAAGTCATGCAGTTGTTTGGCACTTTTACCTGAGATAGCTGGATAAAATTGAGATTTCTCATAAAAAGCACCCCTGGAAGCTATGGCAGGAACTGAGAGTAGTTACCTGGGAGATGACCAAATCTTTCTCTTTATTTTGAGTCTGGAAGTTGTGGGTAAGATTGGCAGGGGAGGGCTGGAGGAGAGATTTCTCACTTAGAGCAGAAGTTCCCATGTCTGGTTTCATACACAAGTCATGTATGGATCAACATTCATGGATGGGACAGTGGCCTGAAGCAGCATAACAAAACAAGTACAGGCTGCCTTCTTAAAGGGGAAGAATTCCCTTTGCAGGCTCCATAGCAAATGCCCCATGAGCCAGGCTTTGGGAACTCCTGCATCAGAAGGTCTGTGTCTTCAAACAGATGGCCGGGCAGCCCTTGGCTACTTAGAATATGTTTGGGGCTATATTATATAGCAGTGAGTAAAGAGATCTGTCACAGGAAAACAGTAAAAGGCAGTTTTAACCCTTCCCCTGGGGAGTGGCATGGACCCACACTCTGCCTGTGTTACCAGTCCCTCCTCTCCCGTCCCCCATCCCGAGCCCACGGGATGTTTGGTAGGGGCCCAGCATTGTGGCGCTCGCTTCAGACAGTCAGAGGAGGAAGCCTCAGACCTCTGGCATGTGAGAGTTGGCAGAGCAAATCCCGGAGTATGGCCTCAGTGCAGCCACTGTACGGCTTGTCCCAGAGGACAGAGAGGAGAGCAGAGCAGTGTTGGGAATAACTTCCGGAGTGGCCAGAGGTGCATGGCACCCAACCCCACACGAATCGGAGGCTGATGACATGCCATCATCGCCGGTGGTGCTTGGGGCTGATCCCTCGTAGCGGGAGGTGTCCCGCCATCAAGGCATTGTGGCTGCACCGGCTGTTTGCTGAGCTCTTCTGCTTTCCTCACTCTTCTGGCAGTCTGGTGTTGGGCAGAAGCTGTTAAATGCCCAGGGCTGAATTTCGGGAGAGATGTGTAGGCCAGTACTGGCAGAAAAAGGTCTGTGGGACATCAGTGGAGTTGCACCTGCTTGTGCACCAGTATAAGCTGCAGGAAGGCAGCAGCAGCAGCAAACATCTCAGAGCTGCACACTGGTAAAAGTTAAAGGTATTTAAAATACAGATGGCCACTTAAGTAAGAAAATCCACTTTGAAATCCCTTCACCAGAGGTAAAACTTGCTAATGACTTGAGAGAAAGACCATCCTGACTTTTTATCCCCAGCATTTATATTTATTTCTAGTAAAAAAAAGGTTTTAACCAGGACCAGCTGCTTCCACAGCCAATCAAAACCAGTCCTAGATTGTCCAGATGGAGTCACTCAAGACAGAGACTTGAACAAGGGCTGCCACTGGCTCCAGGATTTCTGGGTTTGTCCTATTTTAAGAAGATCTCGCATCCTGCAAACACTGCTTATAGGAAATGATTGGGGTCAGAAATCCTAGTGGGGGCCTATGAGGCAGCCTCATGTGGAGATGTGGCGATGTGGCATGCTGACATTTTGGCATAACGTGGTGATGATTTTATGTTAGCATCAGCCCTCCAAGAGGAAAGTAAATATGTGACATATTGTTCAGGGAAACAAAACAAACCAGACAATGAGGTCCTGTGCCCAGTGACTGATGTAGCCTCTGCAGGCCCATGCAAAACCTCTATTCCTTTGTGATCTGGGGATGCTGGGAAAATAAGTGCATCAGGGTATCCAATACCCATCCCTGGACCATCCAGCCCTCCTCGCTTTTTGTCTTTGTGTGCGGCCATGCAGGGAGCAAACACAGAGCACCCGCTGAGTTTCTATTGTTTCTCCTGTCTAATGGCCCTACTTAGCCATGGAGGAGCGGGATGGATTTGCGCCTTGTGCACATTGTTCTTGGGGTTCAAAAGAATACTTAAACTAGAGCAGTAGTTAGTATGACAATGGAATAGAAATGAACATTCACTCCAGTGGCTGTGGATGGCACAGAGGCTTAGATAATGGGACAAGGGAGAAGAAAATTAATGAATCTGTCTGTTTGTTTGTTGACCTATCAGCATAAATATCTTCTTACTCATATGTGATAGCAAATCTAGTTGGCCTGTAAGAGCCCAGCTTGCCCAAACTGTCAGCTCTATTTTTTAAATCAAAAGTTTCATCAGGTAATTTAGCAGACTGAAAAAAGCTGGTACTTGACCACATAGTGAGCCCCAAATGGAAGAGCAAGAAACACTTCATCTGTGAGTGTTAAATGATGTAAACCAGTGGTACGCTGATGGCATGGGTACCCACTCCTTCCTCCAGCTCTGTGCCCAAGGATGGTCACAGAGGTGCTCTTTTGCAGCCTACATAGGAGCCTCTCTTGAGTTGAGCAACTGTGAGGACTTCCCATGAGGCTCTTAAGTGCTCTTATATAGGACTATGCCACCACCCTTAGCCAGCAGCAATGGATGAAGAAGTCTTCTGTCACTGGGTGCCCTTTGTCAGAGCCTGCTTAGGAGTGGCAACCACTGAAGTCTCTCCAGGTGACCAGATCACCTGCAGGAGGGCAGACAGCAGCATCCATCGCATCCTGAAGGGAATGAAGCTGTCCTGGAGGAGCAATTATATAGTTGGGTAAGGTTGATATACCATCCTCTTAAAAGCCCGGGGTGAGGCAAGGCCCCGTTCTGTGTGGTTCTTCTCGTACACACACACACAAGTGCTGCTTGGAAACCCTGCTTCTCAGAGCCTCTATAACAACGTTTTAATAGGTACACAGGCTACATTAATTATCTGCATTTCCTCTTGTGTCAACACTGACAGGTGGGACCATATCGCTCATTCTGGGAGAGGACTGAGTTAGACAAGAGGAATCACCATCTGCAGAAACCCTTCCCTCTCCATCGACTCCAGAGGACGCTGCATGACTTGATCAGGTGAGACCTCTTACTTTTAGAAAGCTAAAGCGAGGTGAGGTTCATCCCTTCCTTAGTGCCTGAGTAGAGCAGGGATGATGTGGTTTACCCTGATGCACAACAGCTCAGGTGGAACCTGAGCATCAGCCACTGGCCAGTGCTTGGAATGTTTGGCTGAGATTAGGACAGGAGTGTCTTAGTTCTGTCAAGAGCACAAGCCTTATGACAAAACTTTCAGAACTAGGAATAAGGTGTAAAGAAATACAGTCTCGTAGATTGCTTGCATTTTGGCACTATCTCCATTGAAACCTGCCTTATGCCACAGCAGGATGCCTGAGTAAAAGGCATCACTACAACCCAGAAAGAGTGCATGCTGGGATATCTGGATTAAGCCAGGGATCTCTACCACAATCATGATGCTGAATGGATTAATTGGTAAAATCAGGTTGTGCACTGTGGATTAGATTTTGAGCACCCTTCCAACTTTGGGGGCAGGGGAGTCTTATGCAGGATTCTGTTTTAGGCCCATTCCTAACAAAATCTGGAGCATTGCAGTAGAGGTAGAGCAAAGAATGTTTCAAAGAACATATAACACAACTAATAAACTTTTTGTAGGTTACAGAGCATTTCCATTTAATTGTTTATACATTGACATGCTCTAAAACAGATAGCGTGATGAATCAATAGCTTTTAAAATATGTCTGGGTTTTATTACTTCATTAGGGGATCTCATAGTTAACCCTTGAATAATCAGCTTAAAAGCAGAAGGCAGATTTACTGGCATACGGTTTTACATGGACTCTTTGCTGGTCAGGTGCCAAGATATATAACAATTTAGATGTCCAGTATGTTTATTATCTAGTATCTAGCAGAGGCTTTAGCCTTCAGTCTTGAATCATACATGGTGGCAGCTCAAGTTGTTGGATAGTATCACCAAACTGGGATTCTTTAACTCTTGTATTGGGAAACATTCTGTTCATGATGAATTGACCAGTAAAGACACTTTACATGCTTATTTTGGTGCCTGCTTGTTTCCTTATTTAAGAGTTTTGGCCACATTTTCATGTTGTGTTTCATTTCATTCTTGCTTCAGACCCCCTGTGGATGAGTGCTGCTTTTTTGTCTCATTTTAGAAACAATTCACAGCTGATTAATTTCTGCTAACTCTTCAAGTTGATGAAAATAGTAAGCATTCATTTGCAAGGACTAATTGCGGCCTCAAAGTATTCCTAGATGCAGCTTTTTAATTTGAGTTTTTGCAAGGCCTTTATGAGCCATTTCCCTCATCATTTCCCATTTTTTCTTCCATCAGAAAGGGTAGCAGGAGTTGCAACAGGAGGGTAGTCTATGTCCCAGTGCCTTGAATTTTAAGCACTGTGATACCTGTTTTTTCTCAGACCAAGTCTGTATGACAGGGGGCAACTTGCCTTACGTTAGCTCTCCAGCAATGACTGCCACCAGTGGAGGTCTAGCAGGGAAGCAATGACAGAAGATGCTGAAGATAAAAGTCTGTCAGGAATACAACTGGTAGTCCAAATTCTGCTTGCTCCCTCCTTCCTGCTCTTCTTGCCTGGGGGGAGCCCAGTTCACTGGTACACTAAGGGTGGGTGGCACAGGAGCCATAAAATCCCACAAAATATCCTCTGTGATGAACCTGTTTCACAGTATCTCTTTTTGCTACAGATGGTGAGAAAATGGTTAAAAATAGGAAGTACATTCACCTGAGAACCATGAGAACCGCTACTGTGATTCTCATGAGGCTCTTACTGAAGGTGGCATCATTATTCCTACCTGAGGCAAGGCAGCCCAGCCAGGAAGCTCTTCCTAAACCCAGAGGCAGGTGTTCCATGTGATGTGCACTGACCTGAGCTCTGTTGCTAGCCAGCACTACAGCAGGATAGGAGTGGAGAACTGGAGAGAGAAAAGCTGCATGACAGGAAAGACACTTATCCTTGGTCTGTTGCTGGTACAGTTCTGCTTGGAGTTTGCAGCTGAGGCCACAGACTGGGGGATATTTTGGATGGAGAATAAGCACTTGTTAGGTGCTGAAGTTGATGTTGCTTGCCAAGATCTCAGCATAAAGAATGAAGGAAAGATGAAAAAGGACATAAGAAAACAGTAAATGGTGAAAAAGTATGGAGGTAATTTCTTTGTATGGGGTGGAGAAGGAGGTGGAACAGGGGGCAGGGGGCTGGGTTTAAAGAGGTGCCCAGGAAGTCTGCTTTAGCCTACAAACCCATGATATCCCAGATATGGGTGTATTTGCTCTTCTGAAGGCAGCCGTTTGGGAAAAAAAAAATCAACAACTGCATGCCTTTGCTGTGCATTGGTTGGCATTAGTTCTCGGAACAGGTTCTTAGCTCTGACTCTTTCTCTTCTTATTTACCAGATTGGCAAATTGGTGAAATCAAGCTCTATTCTAAAATTGCTGTTCACATTACTTTCATTCACATTACTTTTATCTTCACAGTCATTCAGAGGCAGCCAGCAAGGGTGATTAGAAAATTCACAAAAATCCCCACACTGAGTGGCTGCCGCCTGGATGAGGAAGTGCCAATAAAAGCTGCTGCACAAGTACAATACTTAAAGAACAGGACCTTTCTTAGGAAAACATAGCAATGTTCACAGTATGGTTGAGTTTTGTGGTGTATCAGCACCCAAGTGTTTTCAGTTCACTCCTAAAATAACAGAGATTGGCAAATTTTGTTGCTTAGAAATCTGCTGGAGAGTCAAAGTATTGTATTGCTGTGGACACCAAAGCACCTCTAACAACGGACTCAGTGCTGCCATATTTATTGGAGTGCTTTGTGTAGAGCTTAGCCAGCCTGGAAATGTGCTGCCCATAATCCTATCAGACACTGTTAAACCAATGAAAGCAGCCACCAAATTCTGTGTCAGTGGGTCACGGTTCAGACCAGGTTCCTGTGGTGCCCCAAACTAATTTTTCTTGAATTCAGTGCAGCTGGGAGATTCTTGACAGGCAACTTTATAGGCTGATACTCTCCCTTACTAATGGATCCACTACAGCAAAAGCGGACAAAGTGCAAGATATTCTGTGCCACTCATCGGTTGTGGTTTAACTCCAGCCTCTCGCTCACTCCCTCCTAGTGGGATGGGGGAGAGAATCAGAAGGGCAAATGTGAGAAAATTGATGGGCTGAGATAAAGGCATTTTACCAGGACAAGGAAAAACTGCAGGTGTAAACAAAGCAAAACAAGGAATTAATTCACTACTTCCCATGGGCAGGGAAGTGTTCAGCTGTTTACAGGAAAGCAGGGCTCAATCACACATAGCAGTGACTTGGGAAGACAAATGCCATAATTTCAAATATCCTCTTCCCTTCTTTTTCCCCTCTTCCCCCTCTACTCTGTATGCTGATCATGATGCCATAAGGTATGGGATATCCCTTTGGTGAGTTGGGGTCAGCTGTCCCAGCTGTGTCTCCTCCCAAAAGCTGTGCATCCCCAGCCCACTTGCTGGTGGGGTGGGGCAAGAGGCAGGGAAGGTCTTGGCACTGTGTAAGCACTTTTGTGCAGTAATGAAAACATCCCCTGGTATCAACACTGTTTTCAGCGCAAATCCAAAACACAGTCCCCTACTAGTTACTATGAAGAAAACAAACCCTATCCCAGCCAAAAGCATCACATCATCTAGTGCTCCTTCAGGCCAGTGTGGAGGGGTAGCCAGTAGCATTAGAAAGTTTGTACTACACCCATTAGAAAAGATGCTTGCACACTTTGCATGTGGATTGGTACCCATGGGCAGTAAGGCAGAAGCCATCCAATTCATTGTAGGCGAGACAGGTAGTGTGTAGGGGTGAGAGTGTCTTTTGGTCACAAACATGTTTGGTGGTGACTTGGAGAGAAGCCACCAGTCTCCGAGCCAGCAGGTCCTGCTGGTGATTTTGCCGAGACTGCTGAGCTGCTGTTTTCCAGCAGTGGTTAACTTTGGGGATTGTAGTCTAAAAAGTCTCAGGGTTGAATGAAATGTGGAGCTCTCAGTTGCTAACAGACGGAAGTTGATTTACATTGCTTTGACCTAAAGGTTAATAAGTCAGAGAAGTAATTTCTGTTTATGAGTCCTTTGTAATTTCTAGTCCTTGAAATTTGGAGTGCAAAGTTCGTATCTATACTTGTTAAGTTATGTAGCGATGGTCAGAATGTACCTGACTCTCCAGAGCTGTTGTCTCTATCCTGTCCTAATGCAGTGCCATAGTAATAGGAAGAATTCCCTTAGCTGGACTCAGGGCAGGGTTGTCCACCAGGATTTAGATACTATTACTTTCCTCTCCTCTGTCTAGATGAGATCTTACTCTGTTTGGGGTGCTGGACTGCCATTGCCTGCTGGGATATCTGCAGAGGGAGAGCATTTGGGCAACACAGAGCAGAGCAGCACCAAGCAGGCTTTAAGTCTAATTCAAACACGCAAATCTGGATCAAAGTTTTGCGTTGATCAGAGAGGGGTTTTTTTGAGAGACCCAGGTCTCCACTGGCTGTGAGTAAGTGCTGAAAGCTAGTCTAGCAAAGGAAGCTATTTCTGTGGAGATAACAGCTGACAATTTGTGCCAGCTTTTTATCAGTAAAGCAGCTCACAAATCGGAGTAAACCAAAGTATGAAAACTCTGTGAGCAATGACTGTTTTGCCCTGGCCATTTCCCTGGAAATTGGGTGTGTGAACATGTGAGAGTGTGCATGCTAGTGTTCAAGTGAGATTTCTTACTAGACCTATTATTAATGTATGTTTTCTCTCTCCCCAACCACGGAGTTACTTAAATAATTTGTCAGAGGTTTTTAGACATGTGATGATTTCAGTGGAGTTTGGTAGTGAGCTTGCTGGTAACACCTAACACTGGGTATGTGTTTGTTTTGATGGACCCTAATTCCAGAAGGATGCAGAGAACCTCACCATATCGGCACCATGTACACATCTAGGGTGAAAACTCACTGCTTTTCCAGGACATACTGGATACTGCATGGTAATGAAAGTCCTTCCCTCGCTCTGTGCACAGGCAGGGCCTGAATCCCAGGTGACTTTTGATGGCCCCATGTTATGTGGCAGGTGATGACTTCTGCCCACTGAATCTGTGAAGCTCTCAATAGACCAAACTGCCTCATGCTTGCTGTCATTTTCACACCTTCCTTTGGGAACATGCAGGTAGGATCTCAGATGATTTTAGGACAGGACTTGGGGATAAAACTCAACTGCCTGTACTTCAGATCTGCAATATGGTCATCTATGGAGCTCTGCACAGGGCTCTGGTCTTTTCATCTGCAGGAAAGGGGCAGGAAAGAACTACAAAATATTTGAGGAGATGGAGTGGCAGCTCCATTCACATCTGTCAGCTGTGGAGTGAGAGGCCTGTGAGAACACACTCTGGGAAATCTGAAGACAAAGCTTGAACAATGCAGTTACTGGCAATATATGTGACCTTGGACTGATACAATGAGAAGAGACTGGTTAGCTCAGTGGTGTATTTTCCACATAGAGAGAAGATGAATGCTTAACTGATGTTGTATCTTTATTTCTTCTGTCCATCCAGAAATCAAAACTATAGGAAACCACTAGAATAAGCAAGAGCTGCCCATTTCTTTGGTGCATTGCCACCCACACACAGTCATGGGCTATTAATGTTTACAGCAAGTTCTCTTTCACCTACAAGCCCTGTCACTCAGCCGATTAACGTGGTTTCTTTGAATCTTGGTTTTGTCTTGATACAGCTATTTTAATAATACTGAAGCTGTAGAGAGCTGTTATCACCTTGAGATTATGGTCCTGATCTTATCATCTGGTGAATACAAAGCAGAGTTTAACTGAAGTGCAACTTAGAGGAACTGAAAGTGGGCTGTATGCACTCATTTATGGTAAATAAGAAGTTTGCTGAAAAAAGGTGGATTGTCTGTGAGTCAACACCTGTACCTGCTTTTGTGGTGTGTCATACCCTAGTATTTGCTGGACTGTGCAGGAAGGGCTGCATCCTTGTTCCTGTTATGATTAAGTGCTACCCTACCTGACAGCAGCTACCTCTCTCAGCTACGCAGAGGGTCATGCTGATGTTCTTTTGCTGGGAGCACAGAAATGGTGACTATGTGCAGTGGATCAGCAGATGTGTGGTAACCTTTTCTGCTTTTTAGCTCTCTCTCTAAGGAGAAAATTCACCCTTTTGTTTTTGTTTTTTTTTTCCACAGTCACAGAATTGCAGCTGGCTCAGCCAGGGCCCGTCAGAACATGGTTTTGTTGACTCAAGATTATTAATTTATCAGATTTCCGTTGGAGATGCTCACAAATGTGGGACTTTCTGGGTTAATCTTCATAAAAGATAGAAAAATTGGCAGCAGAAGGAATTTTTGAAAAGCAAGTTAAAGTAAAGGAAAGAAGCGGGTGTGAAGTAAATTATTTGCAGTGGAGTGTTTTCCTTTCTGAACTCGCAGAGAATGTAAGGGTATTTCCTGGGGACAAGAATGTCACATTTAGAGGTGTCCTTCCTTTGCTAATAGAGAGGCAAAAATCCCTTAACAGTTAAATATTTCCTGCTCAAACATGCCCATTACAGGCAGAAGAGGTTCTGTGATTAGTGTTTACTGGACCTTTGGGTCTTTGGTTTAGTTCCCACATACATTTAATTTGCTGTGAAGAATAAAGTTGCAGTACAAATGATTAAGGAATTTTTTCCAAATCATGTTATTGTTTTGTTTGTGCCTGAGCAATTCCTGAAAAGAAGGAAACATGAACTAATATAACATATTTATCGCATGTCTCAGTGAATGCTGTGGACATTGCCAGAGGAGATTTCTCTTCATAAACCCACCTATTGGATTTTTCCACCAGAGAGAAAAAGTTTTCTAGGTGGCAACTCAATTTAGTGCCCTGCCCTGTTGGTGTCTTTTTGAGCTTCCGTGAGCCCTGAAGAACAGAGTGCGCCACATGGTTCTTGAAACATCCTGGAGATTTTCATGCTACAGCAGGAGCTTTGAGTCCAAAAACTGGTGCAAAACTTCTGGAGGGAAAGAGTCAGCAACATATGAAATGAAAACCAATCAGTGGATTTCTGTCATCTCCCAGGTCTAAGCAGCTAGGTCAGGGCATAATCTTTTTGGTAGGCTCTTTGATTCTGGTAGACCCCTCACTGTTTGCTGTCTCTTTATACCTTATAACATGATCTGGTTGAAGATGTCCTTGCTCATTGAGGGAGGGTTGGACTACATGACCTTTAAAGGTCCCTTCCAACTCAAACTATTCCATGATTCTATACTGCAAGCAGAAACAGTGTTTTTCTGTCTTTATATCAATGTTCAGCTTAGGGCTGGCTTCAGGATCTGGAGGAAGAGATGCAAGGCAGTTCTGATGTAGCTGATATGCTTGGTTGAAGATGGCAGACGTATTTGAAGAGGGAATTTAGACCTTTTGGCTTCCACTGCTGCAGCCAGCTGCTCTTCCAGATGCGCTCTGACAATCGACCCTCAGCTTACTATCAAGACTGACTTGCAAAAAAAGGGCAAAATACTTATTGTTTTCCTTAACAAATAGGTTCTGCATGTTCCTCAAGTCTTGCAGTGGGTCTGGCTTTGCTAATGCAAGTCTTTGGCCTAAAGCAACCTGAAATGACACTGCTTGAGAAATGCCTCCTACACAAGGTTTCCAGTACTCTCGACTCCCTTCTGAGTGAAGAGCATCTTGGGAGCAGTTTTCCCTCAGACCTGGAAAGTGTAACCCCAGGTGTGATCCTGCCTTGCACTGTGAATGTGACTACATGTGTATGTGAGTATGCAGGGGAGAAACGCATTCAAAACTTCTGAAGCTGGTGTTGAACGTATGGAGGTCCCACTGAAAACCACCCTTGCAATTTGATGTCTTCAGCAGAGTGCTGTAAAAACTGCAAAGCTTCTGTCCTGTTCTGGACATCCCTCTGACTGAGGTACTTTGGGAGTTGAGCCCATGGTTGTGTCCGCTGCAGAAACACCATCACCCAAGTAGTGATGGGTTTGAGGGATGTGGATATTTGGAGGCAGGAACAATTCAGATTCCAGGTTTCAAACACTGAGTGTGAAATGTGCAAGACAGTTTTTAATCACCCTTCAGCCCGTTGTATTTCTATCATTAAACCTTCAGTGCAACTAACCCTCACAGTAGGTGAACTTTTTCCTTTTTCCCCTTGTCATAGATCTAGGTCCCACTTTGTGCCCATTCTAATTATTAGTGAAATACAGCATCTTTATGATGCCCTGGTAGTCCAGAGACTCCAGTCTGGGGCAGGAAATTCCCATCATTAAGGGTTTGCTGAACTCTCTCTCTCCAGAAAATGACATTTACTAATTACATCATTTTGATGTATATGATACCCAATCCAAACATGTTATAAATTAGCAAAAGCTCATTTGTTTCATGAAAAGTATTGTTCTTCTTTTATTCAATGACCTTTTTGTTCCTCTACATCCTGGACCAATCAAGTGCCGGTGCAGTCGCTGACTTCTGAGCACAGACAATAGCTTATTCCGTCTATTCTGTTCAGATGACTGTACGAATAGGCAGTCACTTTGTCATGTGGAGACTGGAGGTTGTATAAAACCCTTTTTCCCACCATTTACAGAGAGTCTGAATCCTGAGAGGAAAACCCTGTCATAATAATAATAATAATCCAGAAGCTAGAGCCCATTGAAGTTTTCTCAGCTTTATGATTTGGGTGGGGCTGGAATGCAGCCCTCCCCAGCCAAGGCTCCCTCAAATTTTTAGAGCTATAGCATGGATTGCCTTTCCTGACATTTCTAGCAGCAGGTTGTGTATTTTTCAGTGAGCTTCATATGCAGCTTCCACAGAGCAGCTTCATTCACTGACAAATGTAGTAGATCCAGGGGCTGCCTGGTGCCAATCCATTGCTTTCTTCTCCAAACATTCTGGGACAGGGAGTGCCTTTCTCCTGTGCACTTGCCTAGTGGCCCAGCACAACAGTGCCGGGCTGGACTGGTTGTGGCTGTTCAAACACACAACAATCCTCAGCCACCTTCTCAACGCTGCAGAGCCTGTGGCCTGTTACCGAGGCATGGTGGCAGGCTCTGCTCCAGATAAAGCTTTCCTTGGGGAATTTCTCTGGGAAGGCTCTTGGTTGGAGAATGGAAGGAGCAAGCTGATGGGGGAACTGACACCGTAGCAAAGTCCTTAGGTTCCTTTTGTGAGTGGCCTCAGTGAACACCACCCTGGGACTGGGGCAAGGGGTATTGAAGCGCTGGGGAGATGCAAGTGGACGATGGCAGGGGCTTCTATTGTGCCAGGATGCTCTGCCTGGCAGTGTTTTGTACCATACATGCACCAAGATAGCTGCAAGATTCCTTTGGCCAGCCAGAGGGGAGCTGTGTTCGGCGGAACCTCTTGGGCAAGGTCAGAGCCCATGGCCACCCCATACCTGCAGCCTGTGCAGCCCCAGCCTGCAGCAGCCTCTCGCCATGCCACAGGGCCCCAGGGAGCAGGCAGGGACAGAGTGAGCAGGGAGCAGAGGCAGGAGGAGGACTAGGACTGCTGTAAATCCCAGGAACGCAGCAGCTCTCCAGTGCTGCTGCTATCCACAGGGGAAGCACTGAGACACAAACTGAGAGGCGTCACACGTGTTTGGTAGGGCTAGGAGAGGGCTGAGAGACCTCATTAGCATCATTCATATATTTCTGAGCAGTCATTTAGTACTGCTCTTTTTCCTAACAGCCCATTTGGAAGGCAGCATGTACCATTCACAACAAGTGTTTATCTTCCAGCTTTAAAGACAGACGTCAGAATATTTCCCTCCTTATTCATGCTCCGTTTTTTCTCACAGCCCAATTATTCATGACATCACCACCTTTTCCTCCTCAGCCCCAGACACAGTGTTTCTGTGGCTACAATTTCCTGGACAAGAGTTTCCAGTTTGCATTGTTGGGGGTGGGGGGAGGGGGAAACAGGAGGGGGAAAAAAAAAGTTGTTTCGTGTGGAAATGTTAAATGAGAAACACAGCCATGGAAAACTCAGATGCGCTCACACACACACACACATGCACACATGCAGAGCAACAACAACAACAACCACCAAGGTTATTATAGTTAATTTAAAATCTGTTTAGAAAAGGGTTCCTTTTATGTTGGACAGGCTCTTTAAGCAGCTCAAGAAGTATGAAAAACAGGAAATCAAACTGCCTCATTAGGAATTGACTCTGCTCAGTAATTAGAGGCTAGAAAACAAAACAAGGAAAAGCAGGTGGCGAGTGAGCTCCAAGCAAGCAGCTATTGTATCATTTCAATGTTCTGCAGGCTAACAACATTATTTTTTTCAGAAAAGTGTTACTTCCATGGAAAAGTGACTATGAGAATCATCCAAAGTTTAATGGGAAAGCACTGCTACCTCAAAATCAATCCAGAGGCTGCTAACTTGGCTCAGCCTGGGGTTTAATTCATAATTAGGCAGTATTTTGCTGCGTTTAAAAAGACAACTCTGTTCTCCAGCGTCGACCGCTCTCCCGTGAAAATTATGTTAAAAGTAATTACCAAGTGATCCCATATTTTGCTGATACAATCAGATGAGATAACCCTAGACATTAATATCAATTATATCTTCTCACAATAACCTTTGCTGAGAAAATGCTGCCAGTGATTTCCAGCAAATAGCTGTTTATGTTTTAGTCATGCCAGAATAAGGCTTTGCTTGCTGTACTCGCTTACTCCTTCATTTCTGAAGGAGTGTGCTTTTTGCAGAGAGCTCACTTCCACCCACAATTATTTGCCAAAACCAATTTTGAATGGTGTGAGAATAGTCATGCTTGAGGAGTGTTTGCTCTGCACCTCAGGGATGGTTGCAGGGCTTTCACTGATGTGGAGAAGGTCCACATTGCAAAGGGCAAACAAACAATTGTGGGGACTGGATAGGTCTTTATTGATCCATAACATAAGTTTGTTAATAAATCAAATAATTTCCCAGCAATTAAGTAGATAAATGCAAAAGATCTAAAAATCAAATCTGAACATCATCAAACTTTTTTGTGTGGGGAATAATAATGAAGGAAATGGGTCTCTTCACATGGTTCTCCTGTGGGCAGAAAATAGAAGCTACTTTTGTTGTACACATTTTTTTTTCCAGTGGGAATTTTAGTCCAGGTCTCTAAAAACAACAAATACTAACCAATGATAAAGCATGAGTATTTACCTACTGTTTACTGCTGACATCCTGTCAGGATATGGTGCAGCTGAGTGAGTGCACTTTGGCTCAAGATGGGCCTGGTGACTTTGCAGGAAGAAGCTCTTGGTCAGGAATGCTGAGCAAATGGAGGCAGCAGAACCTCCAGTGCAATTTATCCCCTTGCTGGATGGGTATTTCATGGCTCTGTGGTGGCCTGTTCCTCTGGGCAGCGGAGGCTGTGGCTTGTGAAGAGGGTAATGCTTCCCACAATGTCTGCAAGGGTCGGGCATGGTGAGAGGCAGGTTTGGCAAAGGGAAGCTGGAAGCCAGCTGCAATCAAAACAGGTTCTCTGGTGTAAACAGGGTGTCAGTAAGATTAAAAATCAGCCTTCCTGTGGCTGAGCCAAGCCACAGGGCCAGGGAAGAGCCGCAGTTGGCACTGGGCTGACTTATGCCAAGAGTGGTACTGCAGGAGGGACTGTGGCTGCTGCAGAGGTTTGTGATCTCTGGCACATTTTTTCTCCTGTAACAAAACTGAGATGGACAAAGAGGGAAGTGTCTGCTGGGTGTTCAGGTTTACTTAGGAGCAGTCTCCAGCCCACTGGCCGCAGGCACAGTGGGAGCATGGCAGTTTTGTGCTTCTGGAACGGTGCCCAAGGGCAGGATGTGTCACAGGTCTAGAAAACCCATCAAATAAAAAAAAAAGAAAAATTCTATTGTTTGTTATTAATGATGCCTCCTTAAATCACTTATTTCTTCATGCAAAGGCTTCTAGCAGCTAGGAGGGGACAGGGCTGAACCTCTGCAGTTACAAAAGGAGCTCCCTGTAGCTTGCTGCTCTGCTGTCAGCACTGAGCGTGGGGACCTTTTCCCCACACGAGCTCTCTCTTTTGGGCTGCTCCCTGCCCTGGACAGGCTGCTTAGGGAGGGCAAGGTCAGCAAGGAGTGCAGTGGTGCACAGCCAACCCAGAGCTGTCCTGGGCTGCACGTCGCTGCCCATGCTCTGCCTTGGGAGGGAGCTTTGTGCCCAACAGCTTTTGAAATCAAAACCCAGGATGCTTTTCTGTCCTGAAGACAGTTTTTTTGTAAAAGGTAGTGAGGCTGACTTCTCCTGTTTGCATGAGTAGAGGCCCCTGGAGCACTGTATGCAGCACAAACATGCCATATATTGCTTGATTTATCCATTAACAGGTTTCTTGCTTCTGGCCAGCAGACTGATGTGATGAATCAGTCCCTTGGTGGAACATTGGCAAGCCCCATGTCTGGTGGAGGAGGAAAGGTATGGGAGTGTAACCTTGCCAAAGGGTGCAGGTGAGCATTAGGAACATTCCCAGATACTTAGGTGCTGCACACCCATAAGGGAAATGTGCCCCTTTCACCCTGCAGCTGGTGGCTGCCTCGGAGGACAGCTCTGGGCTGCTGGAAACCACCCTGCTGAACAAAAGGACCTTGTGCTGGCAAGGAAGATCAGATACGCTGAAAGCACTGCAGATTGCTAACCTTCCTTTGGGTGGAATAGCCCCAGAAAGTGTGGATGCAGATTTGATGGAGCTTTTCCCTCCCATCACCTTCCTCAGTGGGTTTCCTTCTGTCAGCAGGCTTGTGCTGCTTTCCTGTTGTGGTGCATGTGTTTGGTGCAAGGCTAGGGGTTTCCTTACTGGCAAGCCGAACCTTATTGCCAGATCTGTTGACATTTACTGTAAGTGCTTAAGCTGGGCAAATAATCCATGAATATATGTTGACATTTCTAAACCAATTTACTTTGGCTACTACTACACCTGTCTAGGGATTACTCTTTGCAAACTTTCAATGGACTGACTTCTGCTGTAAATACTCACAGGAAAGGTCTTTCAGCATTTCAGAGGCCACATTTGAAATGAGCCCATACACGTGTGAGGGTTGGACCTGCCGCTCTGTGTATTTATTAGGGAGCAGATATAAATTAATGGCTTAATTACCTGATTGCAAGCAATGTTGCTACTTAAAACCATGGTAACTGCAACATGGGAGGCCTTTGAACCCCGTGTTGCTACACTTAAAATACACAGCCAAACATTAGAACCTGCATAAATCAGCATCACAAACAAACCTGTGAAAATCATAAATAGCTTTAAACAAAGAAACAAATCTCTGAATACATCAAATGTGAATATTTTGTTGGGATCCGGAAGTTCTTAGCAGCACAGCTAATGATTTCCTGTGGCTTCACAGCGCAGTGGCCGAGAGGGATGTGGGAAGGAATGCCACACTGTCTCCTGTATTGTTTAAATCAGGCTCTTGTAGGTGAAATTTGTGAACTCATGAGAATGAAAGTTTCCCAGCCCTGGCAGGGATCCAGGCAGAGTTTGGGCAGACATTGTGCAAACTTCCCCGTGCATCTCCAGGGGCTGATTTACCGCAGGATGAATGGGGTCCCTGAGAATCCCTGCTAGCCCAGCCCAGTGTTGCCCACTTCTCCCAGTCCCACGGTGCATGAGTGTCTGGGCTGCCCATCATCGTGGCTCTGCCTCCTTCCATCCCTCTCTCCCTCAAGAGGAGGAGGTATTGCTCCCTCTTCCAAAGCAGCTTCTCTCCTGATTTGCATCAGGCTTGCTATTTCAGTCCTGGGAACCCTAAAGCTGCCGGATTAAGTTCTTTCGTTGTTTTTACACATGTCCCTTTGGGGCCGAGCTGAGCTGTTAAAAATAAGGCACTAGAAAGACAAATGGTTTCCGGGGGGTGGGGGGAGGGGAAAGGGAGAAGGGAAGAGGCTTAGGACAGCTGTAAAATGCTGCAAGGTTAAATAAAACTTTTGACTGCTTGTGTAACTCTTCCTCATGTTCCTGAAACCACTGACGACCTGAAGAAGCTGGAGGAATCATTCTGCTTGCTGCATGTGGTTGTTTTGTTTTTGTTTTTTTTTTTTTTTTTAACTTGTTACACAAAACATTGTTTTTTCAATTTCAGGAAGTCTCTTGATGCCCTTTGGTTGATTTTGTTTTGCTTGTTATCTGGACAACTAATATTTTTTCCTGTTAGGGGGAAAAAAAGATTTTCCCAAGCAGATTAAAGATGTTTTTTAAGCATATGAATGGTGACATGGTTCACTTTCATTGCTTTGTTTATTTTTAATAATGAAAAACACCTTAATTTATCCTAGCAAGACGTCCATCCTGGAGTAAACCTTGAATTGAGTTTTTGCTTGTTGTTTCTGATTTGTTTGTGGCTTCTTATCTCAGGGAAGGCTGCAAGTGTTTTCTCATGCTTTTCTGAAGTCAAGGCATGTGGCAGAGTTTTCTTCACAGCACATCGATGTCCGCCAACAACGACAACCACATTTGCGAGAAGGGCTGACTTTATTTGATAGTTTTGAAGCAATCTGCTTATTTTAAATGAATTAGTTTAAAGAAGGTAGGCCTATCCAGCCCCAATATCAGGGGGATTGTTTGATGTGATCTCAGTTCTTTTTTAAAAAGAATAAAGCAAGTGGTTTGTGAATGAGGTGCAGGTCTGCAAAAGGGCAGCTGAGGTAAAGCCAACCAAGCTCATTTTTGGAAATGAAGACCCTGGGTACCCTAACCCCTTTTCCTTTGCGTCTTAGGTTCCTATTCTGTGCTTTGCAAAAGCAGCAACACTTCAGTGCCTCCAGACTGGTGGTCTATTTTGCATCAAAGCAGATGTAAGAAGGGCAAAAGGAAATCAGGCTGTTAAGCTTTAAAGGAGAAAGGCCAAAACTAAGAAGGGAATAGGAGAAGGCAAAAAAATAATCTTAGTTGTATATTATGGGTAAAATCCCTAGATGCTGTGTGCACCACCGGTGAGCGGGAGCCAGAGGAGCCCCATAGGGATATCCTTCCCAGCCACAAATCCATGACCTCCCCCAGCCTCATGCCAGGCTGGCTGCAAGGGCTTTGAGCAGCCAGGACTTGCATGGGGGTCTGCCAGCCCCAGGGGAGCTGGAGTGCAACAGCCACTGCTCAGCAAAAGGACACAGATCTCTGAACCAGCAGGTGGGTGTAGGTGGGCAGGCAGCCGGCTCCAAGCACAACACACGTCCCTGTTTGTCCACTTGCTGGTCTGGAGGAAACCACTGGGGCTGTCCTGCCCACCAATGGCTCAGAGGAAGAATGGCCAAGATATTTTTCTTGGCACAGGGACCTCCAGCATTACAGGCTTGCACATGCTGCCTGACCCCAGCGAGCTGCCTCCTCCAGGGACTGCAAATCGTTTCCTCCCGCTCCAAAGGGGAGGCCCCACTGCCCCTGCATGCCAATGATGGCATTGGGATCATGCGGGTCTTTTTCAGCTGAATAACAGCAATATCCTCCCCAAACCACATCAGTCCTGTCCCACTTGGAGTCACCGAGTTTTAACTGCTTCACACATTTTCAACTACTGGTGCAAATAATATCTTGAATTCATACTAAGGATCAAAATCACAGAGAAACTGAGAAAATCTCATCTTCTGGAGTGGACATCTTCCCTCTCTCTAGTTTAGAAGAGTTACTTGTTAAAGCTGCAATAGGTATTTGCACTGTCCTCACCTCTGCAGTGATCTGCATTTTATTATGCCAGCCTACATGCAAGAGGCAGGCTAATTCTTACTGCCCATTTCCAGTGTCCTGTAGGTAGAGGGCAAGTTTGGGGAGCAGGCACAGGCGAATTTATTAGCAGAGCTTTCAGTAGAGGTGCAACCCCTTCCAACACAAGAGCTCACCTCGTTCCACGAAATGCCTGAAAGCAGAATTCAACTTTTGCCTTTTCTGACTATCTAATAACAAAACTGGCCATGCATCTCAAGCAGGTGCTTTCAAGGAAGAAAAACAAAATCCATCAGCAGGTTTATGGCACAATTTCAACAGCAACTGAAAGGATCTGGGTCTGGTGGTGAGAACAGCTGCACCTAGAGACCTCTTGGACAAACAGCTGGAACAGACCCAACAGAGAGCAGTAATTGCCACATTATTACATTAGCCACTGAAACATGCAAGTTGTTGCACGTAATCTCTTTTCCAAATGATGGTGGTATAGCTACCACTATTTCTATAAACTCTTACTGTGGCAATAAAAGTCCAAATCAAGTCTGGAACCCTTGGGTATTAATTCCTGCACGAATGTGGGAAGAAACATTAACAGAAGGGAATGATGGAAAATCAAGAGGGGCAAATACCAAAATCATGCTATGCCTGTGCATGCAGGCACGTGCTGCCCTTGCACAAGGAGGACACACCACCTCTGTCTGCAGGAAATGCCATTCTGGGAACAGAGATCAACAGGAGGATCCAGCCAGTGACTGTGCCAGGCCTCAAAGGCACTGAAGAACTGTAATGGCCCTGACCAGCCTCACCTGGGCCTTCCCTACATCCATGGTTCCAGGGCTCTATTTAAGCTCAGTCCAGGGCTCCCAGCCTCTTAACCTCCTTGTCCTAACCTCTTCCTCAAACGCATCCAAAAGCTAATTACCCTGTTCTCTACTACTGACTTATCCAGCTTTTCATTTGTTTGACCTCATGGCAAGTGTGGGAAAAAGCTGAGAAGGGAGCAGTGGAGGGTGGATAGGGGAGAGGGATAGAGAGGATGTGAAGGACATGTCCCAAGTGGCAAACACCTCACTGGTGTCTTGCTGCTAATGCAAGAGGTTCAGACCGCTTGAAGAGGTTCATAGGTCTGTTCTACACCACTACTCATTTTCTGAAAAATTGAACACTTTTTAATAACAGGAGAACAAAGGCTGGAGGGGGTATAGCCAGCACTCCAGGCACATAAAAATCAGAAAGGAAACCAAAATGTTTCTGATGAGGTTTAAATGTGGGCCTTGTAACAGTGCTGGGAAATGATGAAACATCCTAGGCATCCATCATTACCCTGATTTTGAGACAATAGGTCTGAGGGCCTGCTTGGTGCAGGGTTAGGTCAGCCTTTCCTGCCAACCTTGCAGGCACAGTGAGCTCTGAGCCCGAGGACACTCTTGCCAGGGGCACAAGGGGAAGCACAGGGGTGATGCAGAGAGTCGTGTGGACAACAGTTGAGTTGGTAATGCACAGCCAAGGGCCTTGAAGTGCAGATCCTCTTCCTGTCTCCTTCTCTACTGTTGCTGCCTGGCTCAGATGGATGGCCTTGCCCGTTCTCAGTCCCATTTAATGTGAACCCCGGAGACCCAGGGCAGAGGCTTGCTATGCTGCTCCCACCACTGGTGTAGCTGCACTTGGCCTGTCTCAGGTCCTGTGTTTGTTCAGCAGAGGCGATTACTCTTGTCCTTGTCACAGGGCTGATGAGCTGTTGATGACTATAATCTCATTTGCTCAGTGCTGCAGTGTCAGTCTGTGTGGACAGGGAGCTCTGGACACTTGCTTGCTTTTGCTGTTGTTCCCTCATCTCCTTGTTAAAAAGCCTCCTTCTGGATTTCTCCAGCTCCTTCAACACAGACACACATGATATTTCACAGCGAGCCTTGGCTTTGCATTGGCACCTTCCCAAAGGGCCGCAGAGGGGTGCTCAGCCCAGAGCAAGGCTTGGCTTTCTCTGTTGGATTTCACATGTTATTTGTGCTTGCCATACTCTGCTGCTCATGGTAAATGAGTGACTTTGTAGGATGCTGTGATGCTTCTAGCCTGATCTGGCACTCCAGACATGTACCCTGCAGCCAGCTGGCTTGCTCAGTGACTAGGTCAACCTCTTTCCCTCCCTCTCCCTCCCTGTGATTCCTATTCCCTGTGCACAGTGCTTTGAGTGCTCTGGGTGGAAACCCGCACAAGGAGTCGAGCTGTTGCTGTCGCCCTTCTGCTCCGTAACCTCCAGCTCAGCAATCCCCACGTGTGCATTCAGTCCTGACCATGGCACCATGCCCAGCTCAGGGAGCATGAGGGACACATGCAAGACCAGGACTGCGTTAGCTCTGTACTAGGCAGGCAGAGCAAGAGGATATTTAGCCAACATTTTCTCTTCCATGAAAACCACCCACAGGGCTTCACAGAGCTGTGTGTGTGAGCGTGTGTGTCCAGGGACACAGGACGCATGTTCCCACTTCAGCCCTTCAAGAGCAGCAGTGTAAATGGGTTCCCCAGGGAGCCCTGGCCGCCTTGCTGCTGGAAGAGACACAGCTGCAAGGCATCACTCAGGAGAAGAAAGCGAACATGGGAGAAATGGATGTTGTTTCATATGCCTTTAAATAGCTGATAGTATTGAAGCTAGAGCTACTGCTTACAGCCTAATCTCTTACTTGATTTTGGGGCGAGATCACATGGTGTGGTCATTGCTCACGGCTGCACAGCAGTCATTTTTAAGGATACAGAACTATGAGTTATGATTATGTGAGATCAAGTAGAAAGAAAATCTTGATCTTGAAAGGGGGAAAAGCCTCTAAACATTTAGGCTTACTGCAAAAATAACCAAGAGAGCTAGAAAAAAACCTACCCAAATATATTCCAGTATGTATACATAAGCTCTCTTTTCTACAATGTTCTTCACTACAAAAGGAAATGTCACGTTGAGTCAACTTGTGACCCAGATGAAATTACCTGTATTTGTTTATTTTACTTATTCTCCTGTTTACAATGTGTTGCACTTGGTGGACATATTTTTTGTGCATGCCGTTACGTTCCAACATCAATATTACCAAAATGCATTTTCGTATTTGCCACCCAAACTCTGGCTGAGGAATTGTGTTTCTGGGTACCAGTCACATAAATGAACAAGGTCTCTGTGTGTTTGTGTGTGTGCATGTGCACTTGCTAACTCACAGCTCTGCAAACTAAACCTAATTATGCATACAAAATAGTGATGAAAGACTTTCTGCTTTTTATCAGCTACATGATTTTAAGAAGGAGGAGGAGATAGGTTTGCTGCTCAGGCCATTTCCAGTAAAGTGTTTCAGTGGACCCTACAATTAATTTTAACCCTTTGTTTTCAGGTCTATTACATATAAGGCACTGTAAGATACCAGTCCAAGGAACAGATAGGACGCTCCTTTCTGCTGCCTAGGTGTGTTTCTGTGGCTCTGCAATGACTTGCAAACAGTGAGTGCAAACGCTTTGGTTGGTGGTGGATTTGGTGGAGGCGGGGGGCAGTTTCTGCTGTGTGCTTGCTGTGTGGCATTGTTTCAGACTCCTCTTGGGGTGACGTGTGCCTCACAGATGGGGATGTCTTCCAACTGCTTGGGAATCATCCATAGCTGTAATGCATTACTTTACTTGGTAAGAAGCTATTTTCTCACTAGCCACCTGGATGCTTCCCATAAAAACTGCGCACCAAGGGTCTATTCATGTTGGCCTACACAATGGATTTCCTTTCCATGAGCATTCTTGGAAATAAAGCTCTGCTCCCTGAATGTTTGTGAATAACAAGGTTTATGGATCCCATCTAAACAAAGCAACAGTTTTAGTAGAAAGAACATATTGTTTTCCTGCGTTTTCCCAGCTCCAGGTTATTTCAGCAGCCCACCAGTGGCTCCAGCTTGTGTTTGAGTGTTAGCACACTCAAGGGTTGGCTTGGAAAAGGGTTGGCTCAGGAGAATGTTGCAGGATGGAGACCAGAGCCCTGGATTGTATTATTGCAGGAATTGGATTAACTCATATGAGCTCATTCTCTGGTCTTCATTGCATTGTGTTTGGCAGTTCCTGCAGCACGATTGCATCTAGGTTAAGTGGCATTGTTCTGGAGTCAGTGAGGGAACAATCCTGTATTGACTAGGTGTGAGAGAAGGACAAGGTGCTCTCATAAGTTTTCACCATTTTTGGTACCCATGTTTCACTTGTGTGTCCATTCTTATAACCTTTTCTCTCCACCTGAAGGTGATAATTCTCCACATGCAGTGGACAGGATTGCTTCATGAAACAGTGGAGTTTGGCTCAGCCAGGCTCGTGCATTTGGTAGAACAACCCTCCATTAACATGGGCTGGGAGAGTCTCTTACCCAGTCAGGCACAGGACCATGGGCCTGCCTTAAGTAAGTGACTTGCCAGCCATCAATGTTTGTACTTGTCAGCACTGGCTGTCCTGCCTTCCTCCACCTCCACTGAGTGCTGCTCTCCTGAGGGGAGGTAATGGAAAAGTCGCAGCGCACCAGTGCAGAGAAGACTCTGACTGCCCTGGGTGTCATCCAGAACTTGAAGGACTACATCATTCAGCCTCACTGAGGTGCAGCGCACTGCGGTCTTCTGAGCAGACCTCATGCTGTATGAGCTTCCCTAGGAGTGTATGTGGAGCTCTATCATCATGGACTTGGACTTACCTGGAGAAAAAAAGGACTGCTCCAGACCAACAAAAATGTTTGGACAGCTAATGTTCGAAAATAAACTTCTGACACTGTGAAACTCTGAGTCTTGCTTTCTTTGTTCTTGACATCCAAGCACTCTGCTTTTAAAGCCTTCATTGGTTAAGAGTAAAATGCAGCTTTCACTGAACACGTTGACTGTGCATCATAGATCTGAGTATAGATCAGGCAAAAAGTCTTGGTTAAAGGCCAGAAAAAAAAATCGGCCTTGAACAATAAAAGTAGGGAAGTTTAGTTTTGGCTTGAAGGTGAAAGAAACGGAAAGATCTCATTTTTTTCTCTCTTCCCCCTGGAATCCTAACCTTAATGATGAGAGTGTTTTAGGAGCAAAAACATGAGGATGGAAGAAAGACTGTCCTACATCACTCTTCCAAAAGCAGTGTTGGGTTTCCCCCAAAGATTTGGAGGAGCTTCTCCACATGATTTGTTTCTGGTTTTGTGTCTTTTTGGTGACCCTTTTTGCATTGAATGGGAGCATCTGTAGCTCTTGGAGGGCAGATGTTACAGAGGGGCTGACAGGCAGCAAGGGTCCTGGGGGAAATGGGATGCCTGTTGGTGGAACAAAGGGTGTGGAGTCACTGTGTAAGTGCCTGAGTTCTTTGTATATCCCCAAAGACTGATCAAGCTGCAGGACGGGAGAACTAACCCCAGGTTTGTCAGTGGTATGAGAAGCTCTGATCATCCGCCTATTATGGTGATGAGAGACTGTGATCTGCACCCACCACCCCTGTGGGACCTGCAGCACTTGGACCTCTGCAACTTTGAAGCACATAAACCTACTCTTGAACCTTTTTGTCACAGAAACCCTGAAATAAGGAGTGTTTGACTCAATTGAAGGCAGCTGTTGAAGGTGGATAGGCTCTTCGAGACCTAAAACTGTTTCACAGGAAGAACTTTGCTACCAGGACTTCCTTTCTCCATCTCAATTTCTGTCTGTTAGCATCAGTTTCTGTGCAAATCCAAGTTGAGACAGCCAGAGCGGCTTAATCCCTGTCACAGTATTTATTTTATCATAATCATGTTTTATGCAGTGCTTCCTACCCACGTGTGACACTCTGTCTAGGGACATGTGGTGTGTGCCAGGCATTGGGAGGGGTCCTCCTCCTGCTGGCTGCTGGACAGGAATTTGCACAGGTCTCCCTCCTGCTCTGTTTTATGAACATAGGAAGCTGCACTTCCGTGGCCTGTGTGCAGGTCAGATACACGTGCCCGTGGGTCAGAAGCAGCACAGGCATCCCTAGGAGCTGGCTGGATGCTGCAAGGCAGGGTGAGCTGGGAGCATGGTAAGTCATGCCGGCATTACTGGTTTGGGTATTCTAAGGAAGCTGGGTGACAAAACTGTCCCAGGATAATTTTAGAGGTTTTTGCTTTCTGCTGTCACAGTGGCAAGCTCCAAAGATATACAGCCTTTCTTGTTATAGGAAGCTACAGATACAACTTCTCATCCATTCAGAGACTTACCCAGCTTGTGTTTTGCTAAAGACATCAAGGAATGTCTTCTGAAAGGAGACCAGTGACATTTTCTTGTTCCAGTGAGGGAAACTGAGGCACCAATCAATGAAGAGATGGATTCAAGGCCACCTGAAGACCAAGTGCAACTTGAACATTAGGTGCACATACTCTTCCCAGCATGTCCCCCCACCACAGCCTCATGTCAAAAACTGCAGCTGGGAGAGAGGGACAGGGAGCTGAGCTGGTTGGAGGTGCTCCTGCAGAAAGGGAGAGGCAGCTCGCCTCGGGGATCAGTACAGAAAATACCCTTGCAATGAGCAGTAGGTGCTGTTGCAAAGGCATGTCAGGGAAAAGTCTATTCCTGTCAGATACATTGGAGAAATTGTTTTGGAATGGTTCATTGGCATGAACATACATCCTCAAAATAGTGTCAGGAGCAGAGGAACTGTAGTGATATGAAGGGGACGTCCCAGTTTTCTGCACTGGAGAGTAGGGTGATAGATTAGGAAGGAACATGGGTGCATTTACTTCTCCATTCTTCCCCAAATCTCTTTTAAAAAACCCTGGAGATGAGGATGGTTTCCCAGCCAAGGGTGGTCTTTGTGACCATACTAAGGCAAGGTAGACTTGTACTGCCATTGTGGGATCATGAAAAAAATGCTGTTCCCTATGGGGTTCCCTCATCTCTGGCAGACATCAGAAAGTGGATGGAAGATGCTGGATGGGAGGTGGTTCCTTTGGACTATATGGAGCTTGAAAAAGCAGATGAATCCTGGAGACCTGGGGAAATTTCAGACTCCTTTCCCAATTGCTCAGGTGGGATCAAGGCATGCTGTGGATGTGAGTGAGGGGAAGGGCTGTACAGCTGCTGAATAGTCCAGGCTTGGGCACACCAGCGCCCTTCCTGTGATGGGACAATATGGCTGGAGGAAGGAGCAGCGTTTAGAGGTTGCAGCCCCCAGCCTCCCTCCTACAAACTCTCCCTCATGCACAAACACACAGCCCTTGTTGGTGGAGTGATGCCGCAGCTGCCGTGAGAGATCCAGGCAAATCCCCTTATAGGGGTGTGGAAAGAAAAAGCAACCCAGGAATGAAAAGAGCCCTCCACCATGTGCAGGTTATTTTCAAAGGATGGCATTGCTGTTTTCCCAGGCAACAGCAGGCTAGGAAGCAACTTGGGTGGGCAGGTGATCAGGGCAAAGCAGAGAGCTGCCATCCCCAGCCAAGATGGGGATGCTGTTTACAACAAACAGAAAGCTGTAAGAGAAGGGAGGGACTGTGAGAGGGAGCGGGGGAGATCTCCATGGAGACACTTAACCTGCTCCAATGGGTGCCTTCGGAGACTGGCACTGACCAAGTCCCTAGGAACAAAGGCACCTGGCATGGGCACAGCAGGATCCCTGCCACACGTGCGGTCTGCAGTGAGGTGGAGATTTCCAGACCTGTTATTCAGCACAGAAGAAAAATGGCATTGAAATGACATTAAGGTTGGGACCCAAGCCATAGAAAGCCAAGAAATTCAGAAAGTGACAGCCAGCTGTTTGCTTTCATCGAGGGGCCCAAAGCCCTGGGAGGAGGGGGAGCCTTTTTGCTAGGCTGATAGTGTGGTGACTTGCTTTATCTCTCAGGGTGGCAACAAGTATCCTCTGTTATTATTTTGGAGCAATTATTATGAAATCCTCTGCATTTGTTATTATTCCCTTATTATTTTGGAGTGATACTTGACAGTGTGAGAGAGGTAAGAATTGAGGAAGAGACTTTCCTGGAGGATAAAGGACTAGATGGTAATTTTGTGATTCACCCCCAGGAGCACACAACACCTGTTCATCTGCCTGGGGATATGGCTGATTTCACTGCCTGCTCCCTGCCTGTTCCAGCCCCTTAGGAAGGACTAATATCTGCATCTGAGTTCTGACTACTTTACTTTATGACACTGAAGTCAAAATTCCTCCTTCTCCCTTTCCAGCCCTGGGGAAAGTGAGGATGTGTGCCCTGGTGTACATTTCTGCTGTTCACAGTCTGGGTACACCCTCTGTCACTATGGTGCCTGACCACTCCGTAGCCATGGTGCTCTGTGAGGGAGAAAGGGGTCTGAGGCTGTGGCTGCTCACTTTGGAGTCTCAGAGGGTGTCTGCATGGTGAGAAGACCAGACTCGTGACCCCAAGCTTACTCACAGCCAGAATGCTGCAGGGACACCCTTGGATTCAGATATTCCCCTCGCTTCTCCCGAGGAAACTGGGGGATGCCACCAGCTACTCCTCTGCAAGTGTTCTCCCAAATGGAAAGCAAGATTTGTGGCATTAGAAGCAGACATGAAGATATGGAGCAGCTGTACTCAGTAAGCTGTGGTACTTCCCTGGCGGGCATGCACCCGAGCTGTGCTGCATGAGCATTTGCAACTGTCCTGCTTGAAGGAGGAAGGCTGAGGATGCAAGGCTGCAGTTTCCATTTGAACTGGTGCAGGAGGGTGAAGGGAAATGGCAGTGCGGAACCAGCCCTTTTACCTTCTTTTCAGGAGAGCCCACAATGCAGAATATGATGGAGTGATGGTATGGTCTGTGCTCCTGTGCCAAGAGCTGCGTCACACAGAGATGGAAACCACCTAATCCACCTAGCATAAACAAAGGAAATGGGAAAGTGATTTACTGTAAAATTAATAAAAAAGTGATCCATCTCAGAAGGGAAATGCACAGACCACACTTTGGGGTTTGGGAAGGATCAGCAAGACAGGAGGGGGAGTAGGCCAGAGAGAAAGGTTTTGTCTGCAGCCTTGAGTTCAACTTTTCCAGTGCTGCTGTGCTCGGGTCTCTTGGGAACAGTACAGCAGGAGGACAGCCCTGAAGGAAGGTGGCATTGATTCACACACTGAAGGTGTCAGTGGGCTCTGCCTCTGTAGGTGGAGGGAAGAAGGACATGCTTCTTCCCCCTCAAGATATGTTTTTTAACCATTTCAGTGATTATTGGTATCCGTAAAAGGGAGCCCCAGGGACACTCCTGGCCCTCATCAAGGGAAAACTGCTGGCCCTCATCAGGGGACACTGCTAGTGGAGAAACCACCTCTGTGGTGGTCAGTCTTTGCTTACCTTCCTCCTGGGCTCACGGTGCAGGGGAGCCGGTTTGGGAGCACATCCCTGTCACATGGGTATGTGAGAGCCAAGGGAGCAGCTGGCTGGCTGCTGAAATGGGATGACCAGAGCAGGAGTCATTTCCCTTTTCCCACATTCCCTGAAGGAAGCAGTGTGGTGTCAGCAGGTTGTGTGAGGTTAAGCAGTCACATCTGAAGTGTTCATCTGCTGTGGCATGTCTAAACCTCTGCAGCCTTGTGCCTGGCCCCTCACACTGGCTGTGGCCTACAGGGGTGTGAAGAAAAGCAAAATACATGGAGGAAAAAGAAGTAAAACCATAGAAGTAAAAATGTTAAGGGAGCTGCAGGGACAGACACTGCCTGACATTCCTCTTTCTTCCACCAAAAGGGAATTGAAGCCATGAGGAAGAAAATTACATTAACTATAATTTGTGTACTTTGCGGTTAGCTTGGCTAAATGATGTGAAAGTGTAGACTGGACTGTTTGCAAGACTGCAAAGGGTGTGTTGAGACAGGTGATGGAGGTTCACAGTTCCTCCTGACATCTGACATGCAATGTATGAGACAATTTCAGGAGAAAGGTGTTGGTGTCATTTAAAAGTGCTCTGTTGGAAACTAGTGCCCAAAAGAGTATTACCTGGGTTGAGACTAAGCCAGTTTTTCTCAAGGTATTTTCTGTCTCTAATTTACCAAATTCTTGATAGCAGGAGGTAGTTGGAAGAGTAGACATTCATTTAAATGTACCTAAGACAGATAAAGATCAGGGATGAATTGGGAGAAATAATCAGACCAGCTATTTATGACCCTTTTGTGCCTTTACCGGAGGATTCTGGCTCTTCAGTATCCTTTTCTTCGCATTTCTCTGCCTCCCACCATGCAAATCCCACCCCTCAGAGCATCCCTCATCAGCCCTTTTGCCACAGAGTTTCTTGCCACAGAGAAACTTGCAGGCCAAGATAACACACACACAGAGATACACAAACCCACCCAAACCCAGGTCCTTTCATTGCTTTGGTGATGCTGTGGCTAGAGGAAAATCAGACCTCATCCTTCAAGTCATCCTCTGGACAGAAGAAAATTGTTTCTCCAAACTATCCACCACACAGCACCAAAGTTCATGAAGTACTTTCTGGGAGAGTTTTCAAGGTCTGTCAGAGATGGGTCACCAATGCCAGCGGATCAATGGTCTGAACAGAAGTAGCAGTGGGAGCTGCCCTCAGGACTAGAATGGCTTTTGGAGGGCCTTAGTCCTGACGGTCACGTTAGGTAGCCCAGATGTCCCCTGACTTTCAAATGTTATCTTTGGGATCTCCAACACATCTTCATTCTTACCCCCATGACAGTCCTCTAGGCTCTTCCCCTTTGGGCTATTAGGAAGAACAGCCCCATAGGGGGAACAGAGAGGGATGAAAGAATGGCCACATTTGAATGGATAGACTATTTAGATCCAAAACAACAGCAGTAGGCCACTGCTGGGGGTGGCGGATGCACTGCTGTGACTCAGGACATGCAATCATCAATTACCTGAATTACTAATTTGCATTTCCACATGAAGAGTCACTTTTCTGAGCTCTGGCATTGCATATAACCTTGAAAAGCTACAAAGTTATGTAAACTAAATGATTAATAGACCAAAGATTTTTGACATCGTTTTCAACATGAGGTTTCTTTAATGAAGCAATGTCAGCTACTAACACAGGGACAACTTCTTCTGAAAATGCTGGATAAATGCCTGCTCTTACTGGTTTTCCACACAGCTGGAAAAAGTTCCTTGACTGGAAAAGTCCCTGGGCAGACAGCATGCATCAAAAAAGATCCTCTGTGGATGCTGTATGAGCATCTTTGGAGCCTTTCCCAGAAGCAGGATTGACCTGGGGAAGGTGCATTTATGAGGGACCTGGCTCTGCAGTGGTTGTCCAGAGGTCCTCCTCAAATGGTGGGGCAGAACTGGGCTGGTGTTTGCTGCTTACAAGTGACCAGGGATTGTGTTCACAGACAATCTTCCACAGAAGGCACACCTTCTCTTGAAGGACATCTCCTTTGGTGCTTTAGAGGTAACCTTCCAGAAGGCCTCCTGGCAGCTGTGTGGGATCACCCATGCTGGGATTTCGCTCTCCAGCAGGCTTGGCCCTGCTCGCTGTCCCACATCTGTGTGAGCTGGTGGCATCACAGGTGTGTGCTTGCTGTCTGCCTCACAGCGGGGTCAGCAGGTCTTGTCTTGCTCCAAGCTGTGGGGCAGCTGGGCACCGGGACAGATGTGCGCTGAGGGACTGGGAGACAACGGGATCTGCCATGCCTCTGCCTTGGGTAACAAGGGAGATGCAGTGAATCATGAGTCTGGATCTCAGTTGTGTCCTGCCTTAGGAGATGTTGGCTGTGGGCTGCCTATGCTCAAGCAGCAAAGAACTGCTCCCACCAGACAGAATGATTCACACAGACCCTTTTTTTTTTTCTTTAATTTTCACCCTCTTCTTTATTTTCAGGGACCCCACAGTACTAGAAACAGTTTTGTTGAAGCATTTGGGTAGCTTTCTGATCCAGAAGCTGGAACCAAAATCTGCTTTACTAGTTCAAAATAAAACCATTGCTACTGAGACACGGGGGAATAGATGGGAGAGGCTATCTTTAGTAGTCTTAATGTGTTGTAGTCTTGCAGTGGTTTTGTTCATTTAATTTGACATTAAATATAATGTCTTCACATAGTGTGGAAAAAATGGACGCTAGGATTCTTCTTCAGAACAGAGAATCTTAGATTAATTGACCAAAAATTATTGCTTGCACATAATCTTTCATTTCCAGACAATAATATTTTCTATAAATATATGTAGGGCCCTGTGACAAATTGTAGTGGCTCCAGACTAGCTCTTGTAATGAAGCTGAGGCAGTCTGTTGAGCAAATCAACTATTTCATCAGCCCTTATTTATATTACAAGAAACTACACTGTATTATGACAAATTCACCATCTGGTCACTTACTGCTCTACACATCTGTATTGTATTATTGGTTTAGGCCATGATGGTAGGATTCATCCCTTTTTTATTTAGCAGATAGGTGTTTAGCCTAAGTTAGTTGTGAGGAGGCATCTTCAAATAGCAGCTTGACTTCTCCTCCCGGTAACACCATTTATCTAGGGGTGAATGAATTATCCTTTGGAAACACCTCTCCTTCTCCCTCCATTTACTTTGGACACTGCAAAGATGACTGGCCTAGACCGAATGACAAAGTGTTAAATGGGCTTGGGCTGCATTGACATCTCCTCTGGCTATGGGTGCAGCGGATGTGAACATGTGAATACAGAATATGTCTGTTAATATCTGCAGAGAAGGATGCTTTAAATGCACCCAACTGGGCTCAGACTGTCAAGACTGAAGGCCCATAGCTAGCAACCAAAAGGCTTTATTTAGATATTAAATCAGTCACTAGTCGAGGGGGTTGCCTGAATAAGTGTTCTGGACCAAGGAGTCTGGATTTAGCCCCATTGTAGAGTCATTTCCTGGAAGCTTTTCTTTTGTCCTGTCTCTTACAACTCTGAATATCTCCTCAATTTTCTATATTTACTTTCTTTCCCTCTTTTTGTGGAGTGCATTGTACAAGTCCCTGGCTATGACAATGTCCTTTTCTTTTCAGGAAATGCTCTGAACATCGCACCAGAGCAGTTGCTGTTTAGTGGTGAGGTCACTTCAAGAGAAAGGTTTTGCAACACATGCAAGGTTTCTTGTGCCTGGAGACAGACAACCAGGTCTGGGAACTCCAGCCAGACAGGGCACACAGAGAAATGCTGATGAAACCTGTGCAGTACTGAAGTCTCCTCAGTACAAAGAGTGAGCAGAGTCCTTCAAGAAGATGGATTCTATGCATTTCCCAGGCACATGCGGTAAAGAGAAAAACAGACTACCTGGAAAGCACAGAGCACGTGCAGGTTGTGGTCTATGGGTCATCATGGTTGTGTCCACTAGGAAACAATTGTCTCACTAAAATACAATGATCAAGTTAAGTTTTCTTAAGATATCTGAATTTGATTCTTGCCTTCTGTCATTGGTGGCCATTTAAAAAAACAAAGTCACTTGGCAATACCCTTGTTCTTTAAAATCAGTAAAGACAAGGATGTGTACACTGAGTCCATGGATATGGCTGCCAGGGATCATGTCTTCTGCATTCAGAAAGGTCATCTTAAGCCACACTAACAGAGGCAATATGAGGCACGCAGGCCTGGCCGTAACATGGAGGCTTTTGAGTACATGTGGCCCATCCTGAAGGGTTCCTGTCCTCCACAGGGCATTTGTGGGAAAGCTGCACCTGCCTGTTCTCTCTGCTCCCCTCTGTGCATTTTCACAGCCCATGCTGGCTGCTCAGCCCTAGCTCTGTCAGGATCAGGCAGGCTTTTGGAGCTGTTCGAACAAGTCATTAAATTACACAGGCCATTCAAAATGGGGAATTTGCTGTGGTGGTGACTCTTACCCAACCCGCAGTTTCTATGAAAGGAAAGCTCTGGTTTTATTAAACTGGTGCTTGTCCTGCAAAGGCACCATGCAAGAGTTACCAGCCTGTCAGGCTGAGTGGAGATCCTGAATAAAAATAGGGTTTTTCCAGCCATGAACAAGACAGACACATGGGTGGATCAAACCAGAGGTATGTGAACACATATATTAAGCCTAGATTGAATGGTGCAAACTAGATTGAATGAGCCCTGATAGAGAGTAAGACATTACTAACTGAGGCAAGCAGAACCTTTTCTTCCTTGTTTTAGCAGTCTAAAACACTACATCTGCAGTTCTGCATACTCATCAAAATTTAGTCCATAGTCTTTATCTGAGCCCATCTACCTGAACTTGCAGTTCTTACAGGCAGAATCTGGATTCCCACCCAAGGAAGGACACCTCACGAGCCACCTCAAGGGCTGTGGCCATGTAGGGTAGGACAGAGCTGCCAGCAATGGCTAATACAGAGATTTGACCAGCAGAACGCATCACTTTCAAGTTCTAGATTATGATGAAGCTAAACAACAAAACAGCTAGCTTCTGATACAGCTAAATACAAACCAAACCAATGCAATTTGGAGAAACGGAGTGGTTAAGGTACAGCCCTGTTTTTCTCTTGGTTTTTTATCTGGATCAGAGAACTGAGATGAAATGTCACCACTCTATGAGAAACTGTGCCTTCCTCTTCATTTCCAGCAACAGCAAAGCAAACAATTCTTCACATTTGTTGCCAAATCCTATTGTGGTGTCATTTATTCTTTTCTCTGTGAAAGCACCAGCCTTCTCTGCACTTCCACAGCACAAGTTCACTCTGATACCAAAGGCATCAGTGCTGGTGCAGGCTCTCCACCAGCAGTTTTGCACCCTGACATCTCATTTCTTATGACGAAGGTTCAATGTGATGATGCAATAAAAATGCAGCAGTCTGACTCAGGGAGCTCAGGGCATCTCAAATGCAGGTTTTCATGCCATGGTGTACACTGCTCCAGAAAAGCCAAGCACGGGCACTGTCTTGGTGCATCACCATTGAGAACTCTTGGTGTGGGTGTGGGTGACTGGTCAATACCGCACACAAGAAAAGGGTTTTTTTCAGTTCATTTTTCCCGTATCTCACTTAGTGAATCCAGTTAAGACTTGAAACACTTCCATCAACAGCCATCTCGGAAAGTTTATGCCTCCCCACACAGGCCAAGGAAGTTTATAGCTTGCTCTGAAAAAAGTTCATGAGACTAGACAAAAATTCTGCATCCGTCACAGATAGCTCACAAACAAAAAATTTTGATTTTTATGCATCTGTGGGGTGAAGTGAAATTCCCGCTCAGCCTGAGCAGTACCATAGCCAACCCCTGGAGCGTTCCTTTAAACAGCTCTCTGAAATTCCCAGAGTCACTGTCTGAAACCAGCACTTCAGAGCGTGACCTTTGCGGGTTACGGTAGTGTTAGGCACTGGGCCACTCTGATGCAAGTTCCGTGAAACCTCAGCCCATTTCTAAACTTCCATATTGATATATTCCCTGCTTCCAGTGGTGCATAAAAGAAACAAACTCCAGAAAGCCCCGCTCTGGATTTTCCCTTGCTCTCTTGTGAATCTTAAATCCATCATGTTACTTGTTAGTATTGCCCATGCTCTCACACAGGTTCTGTTGGGCGTCCAGGAAGAGCTGCCCACCTTCCAATTGCTGCTTTACTCAAAGCCCAGAATGGAGTAGCTGAAGACAAACTTGAGCCTGTTTCCTTTGCCTCGGTTCCATCTCAGTGACATATTTCTTCTTTCTTTTCTCATTGTCTGTACATGGCAGGAAGGGATCACATGACATATTGTCCCAATTCACCTGTGACAGCACCTGCACTGCTTCTTCATCAGTTTTACATTGAAGAAGGACAGCTCTTATCCTTCTCCCCTCTCTGTGCCTTTGCAGGTGCATTGAATATTTCTGTCTGCAAAAACATCCCTGATGCCAATGAGCTCACTCAAAGGAAGACTCCTCTTTGCAAGGGATCCTTTGGGGATGTAATCCCTATGTAAGCATCCACTCCTTCAGCAAGTAACTGATAGCCACCTCTTTGTGTCCTGATGACTCTGAGTACCCAGGTTAGCCCTTGTAAACAAGAGTAGCCAGCACAAATAGTGACCAGCTGGGTACCTAAACAGCCCAAAGTGTGAAAGAGCACAAATCCTGCAGTTCTGCTGCTCTGCCCACTCATATGGTTCATCTAATTCAGCCACTAATGTCTCTCATGCATTAGTGCCACATCTTTTGCCTTATCTCCTTCTTCCTTTGCATCTCCACATCCTTCTCCATAACTTTTAAGTCTCAGCTCTCTTGTGCATCTTCTTCTATGGTGCGCCTAGCAGAAGGGGTTCAAAGAAGGCCCTCCATGGCAGGTATGGAGTTAGGTGTGATGAATGAGGACCCTGATCACTGGGTCCTTGCCTGCTTGGCACTAATGACTCCTGAGCCAAAATAGGTGGATAAAGAAGCTGGAAAAGCCCATCCTGAAGCCCAGGGAGGGTTAATGCAGCTGCATCTGGCTGGCAAAGGAATACAGTAGCAGGAAGAGCCACAAAAGGGACGTATTTGTGCACAGAGGACAGATGGGGATGGAGGTGCTGGGAGAGGCCATGCTGGGGCTGAGGCCAGTATGTCTTTGTTGCCACCTCATCCTCCCTGCAATGTCTGATCTTGCCACAGTTTTCAATACCACTAATGTTTAACGACTTGAGTTCTCTGCAAATGAGAAGATGGGGAATGGGAAATCAAACAAGTCCGTTCTTCACCCTTTGCACCTCTCTTTGATCTCTTTCCTCACCTTTGTGCTAAGCCTCACCTTTTCCTGCAGGAGTATCTCAGCACAGTTTGTGACAGTCTTTGCCCCACTTGGGCTGCAGTGGTGTGTGGGATGTGCAACTGGCTTCCTCTGGGCACTGGCTCATTGCAGCTCTGTGACACATGGGAGAAAATATCCCTGGGAAGCCACACGGGGTGGCAGAGGGGAGCACTTAAGTAGTACAAAAGAAATATGCTGTTTGCACGTGGTGGAGCCTCTGTAAGCACCAAGGGTGGCTTGTCCTTTCCTGTCTGCCAAACTCCCTGTGGGACACAGCAGAGCTGAAGAGCTGTTCATTTTAGCTATTTTGGGAGCAAATAGCAAAATAGTGAATAGCAAAAAAATCTATTTAAGGTTTGCAGAAGTTTCTATGTCTTCTAACTCTCCTCTTCAGAAAAAAAACCCTATGAAAACCTTCTCAATGTCTATGTCTTTGTAAAAAAATTGCCTTTGACTAGTGTCCAAACAGCAACCCACAAAGAGAACAGTTCAATGTTAGTGAGTGAGTGCAGAGGGCCAGGATTACTGCTGAATGCATGATTTGTGGTTATTACCCAAGCCTGCTTATATTGTCTCACAGTTTACCAGATGTCTTTGCTTCTTAATTTTCTACAGACAAAACTGGACAACAAAGATTAAAAATCCTGGATCTGTCTTTTCAGCTGTGGAAAGCTTCCTTCTCGGGCTCACATTTCATCCAGGGAGAGCGCTCAGATCCCTCCCTATCCAAGGCAGTGGCAGAGCACCATCTCATTGCTGCCCTGGAGGTGTGTGGATCCTCCTGCTTTGCCTTGGACTTGTCCCACCGGGTGTCAGCCATATGCTGGAGAAGGCCTGTTCGGTGCACGGGTATTGCAGCAGGGCGGGCTCTCTCCATATGAACCTAAGCTGTGGTAGGAACGGAGCTGGAATTTCTCCCGGAGTTTCCTCAGCCTTCTGCTGAACCCTAATTGCTCCCAAAAGGCATCGATGCTTTGGAGATACAGCTGTGGGCAACTACTTGTGCATTTCTGCGTAAGTGTTTTCTCTCAAAATGTCTGATATTTGCTACTTAAGTTGTCTGTGGTGCTCAGCTGTCTTCATTACGTGGAGTTGTTTCTGTTTCCTAACCGGAGAAACAGGCCAGCCTTTTGAGCAGGACTTCCCAGGTTTTCAAACCTAGAAATTGGTTTCCATGAAGCTTTACATCCACAGTTTCAGTGCTGGGAAGGTGCTCGATAGCAGGACTCTGCCACAGTACTCTTTCCAAACTTTGCAGAGGCTCAATTCCAAATCAAAATAAAAATCCTTTTTTTTTTTTGCCTCCTTTTCCAGTTAGAAAAGGTGAGGTTTGCTATGATCTATGGATTTTGCAGTGTGATTCCCCTAGAGCAAACAGGGAGTCTTTCCCCGCCCCAGTTTTCCCGACTGCCAGTTCTTCACCCCTGTCTCTGCCGTTGACTTCTTCTCCCAAAAACGCCTGTGATACGAGTCTCCCCCTTTTCCTCTCACTACACCAGCCAGCCTTCCCACCCTGAAAGGTCAGGCGCTCTGCAGGCAGGTGCTTGGAGGGAGCGCAGCGGCGCAGGGCCGTGACGGACAGGAAGCCTTTTACTCTAATTAGTCTTTGCAGAAGTTTGGCATTTCTCCGTGGAGCTGTTTCCCCACTGATGAGGAGCACGTATCCAGCTCTTCCTTCTCACCTCGCACGTCCGAGCCTCCCGCCGTCTCCTGCTGGGCTGCAGGGGTTCAGTCGTGGATCACGTTGCTTGGAGGAAGCAGGCAGGGGATATGTGAGGAGATAAACACTATTTTCTGATGCTGGGAGGGATTTCTTTCAACTCAGCCACGTTCACGACCTGAACCTGGATCATTTTTGCTACTTGCTCCCACTCGACTCCTCCCTCCCAGCCCGGACTCACCAGGCTTTTGTCTGGTTAATCAGTACAACTCCTTCCAGGGCTTCCTGGGGGCTCTTTGGCTGCTGGGTTATGAAGACCCATGAGTTCATTGTTTAAATTAAGTTCTTCTATATGGAAACACCACTGGTTTCCCATATGGTCTTGGCAAAGCCACCATCCGCTCTCCACCTAAATTAAATTTCACTAATTGAATTAGTTACCATTTTATCAGCTGCCGCTTTGCAGTAGTTTGTGAACCCCCAGGGGTTCAGGCCACGCGCAGTCAAGAGCTTCCCCACCTCACTCTCTCATTTATCATCGTGACAATGCACAGCGCTGGGAGAAGCAGGGGGGTGGAGAGTACTGTGCCCTTCCCAAGCATCCCAGCCATCTCTAAGCATCCTAATGACTGACCTCTGTGAGTGAAGCAGCCCCGCGCTGACCCCAGACTGCTGAAAGGAAGCATTCTCTCCTTTGTAAAAATCCCCCTGCGATGGTGGCGCGGGCCAGGCTGAATGCAGGAGTGTCAGAAGGGAAGCCCCGCACGCAGGCAGTGGCGCCCTGGGACATTGCAGCTTCCATATGCCAGGGGACTAATAGCGACAGGCCTGGGCTCTGGGGACAATGCCATCGCGCTGTCCCGCGGGCGAGAGAGGGAGAGGGGACACGTAGAAAGGGACAGCCTGAAGTGGGTCTGCCAGCGTCTGCCAGTGGAGCGTGGAGTGTGAAGCGTGTCACCTGCTCCAGCCCCCGCCTTCCCTCAGCAGGCACCAGAGGCTCAGCTATTGTTGTATCCCAGCAGGATGCTGGGGACGCAGTGCCAGAGTGGGGCAGTGGGCGCCCAGCACTGCCACAGGTGCTTCTGGCTGCTGGACTGCACCCACTGTTCAGGGCTGTGGCTGTCTGCAGGTGCTGATGGCCATTTGGAAAAGTATTGGCTCTCATGTTGCAGCTTGCGGGGGGGAGGTGGCTGGGGAATTGTAAGAGGCACAGAAGCATCATCACCCTGTGCTTCCTGACCCCCTTTCACTGCACTATCATCTCCTCTCTGAGGGGGAGGAGAGGGATGCATAGAAGCAGCAGACAGGCTGGGGATGTAACTCTGTGGACTCAAACCTCCAGGAAATGCTTTCTAGGAACACATCAGCACTACAGAATGCTTAGTGGTGTGGGAATGCCTCTGTGATGGAAACCAGGGATGGTAAACCCAGCAGGGATATGCAGGCTTAGCAAGCTGAGCTTAGCAACCACACCAGTTTGTATTTAGACTCCACTGCTGAAGGTAGACACCTTCACTTCACTCCAGGACTGCCAGATCTGAGTTTGCTTTGCAGATAAGGCAGAGACCCATTGATAGTGACGATCAGGTTCCGTATTTGCAGGATGCACCTAAATAGGAGCCATCAGTGTCTACAGCCAAACTCCACCACTTCCAAGATATTGTGTCAAAGAGTGACTTGGGTTTCCTCCGTGGACCTGTGATGCAGAAGAAGTTTAGATGTCCATGGACAGAGGGAAACCAAACCTGACAATGAAGCTGCTACTGCAGTTTGGAGCAGGGACAGCACGCTTCTGCCCACAGCCACCCACACACTTTGCCTTTCTGAGGTATGTACTTGAAAACAAAACAAACAAGCAAAAATCTGGTAAAAAAGGACTGAAGCTGAATGTGCATTTCAGTGAAGTCTGGCTAACACCCAACATATCACATGTCCTTGATAAAATGCCGACTTGTTTCACAAACTCCGCAAAGGTGTTTGAATATCTGAGAAAAAACAGTCCCAGGAGTACTCGCTGGTCTTTTGTGATCAGCAATGTTGATGCTTAAATTTATAACTAGTTGCTGATTTATAGTCCCTGACCAATTTTAACTTTTCCTCATAAGTCATCAAAAAATAGAGAGAGGTCACAGCAACAAATGAGTCAGAAAGTGTTCAGAACAGATTTCTTGGACAATAAGTGGGATTTATTCAAGCTGATTACCGGTTTCACCTTTCTGATTCATGTTGCAGGTTTTCACCTGGTTTTCTGTTAAGTCATGTCTATTGGCTTCCATTTTTACCTCTGCAAATAGACTTCAACAAAGATCAGTATCGATTTTCAAATCAGACCATGTCTGCATTAGTGAGATTATGAAATAATGAACACAAGCTGTGAAAATGTGTGCAAAGTCCAGCACCCATCAAAGTACTACAAAAGCAGTAGGGCTGAAACCTCAGCATGGCTCAGAGGTTTGGATCTACATCAGTGGTGGCAATAGCAATATGGAAATGTCCAAGCTGCTGAGTGATTTGAAGCACCAGCTGCAGCACCAGCATGAAGAAGAGGGTGTTGGGCCAGCAGTGGGAGCAGGAAGACGGGGTGGAGGGAATAGTCACCTGGGGAGGGACACCTGGCTGTGGGGTGTTGAGCAGGGATGGTTGGGACAAGAGGCACTAAGGGGAGAAGCTGTGGGATGTGTCCTCTGGGTGGCACTGGGGTGTTTAACCAGCCTGCCTCACATGACACTGTTGTGAGCCATGGATGGAGATGGCCTGTTGGGTCCACCACCTCTGCACCTTCTGATGCAACAGGTTTAAATGTGGCTGAACTTGGGTGCAATCTCTGGACACACCAGATGCATTGTTACAGGCCTGTACCACACCTCTGCTCTCTGCCTGTCCATGCAGAGCTCACGTTGATCAATTCCCAAAATGTTTACTTTGCTTTTGGAAGACAATGGAAATTTACTCCAGAGCTTTACCTCATCACTTCTGGGACATTTGTGGGCAGCAGTGTTTCCAGCACCGTTTTGGTTCTTCCTCTGTCTGGCTCCTCCTGTACCAGAGGCATCTGGCTTTGCAGCAGTACTGTTTTTCCCCCAATTTCCTTTGAACCCATTGCCTCCAGTACTTCTGTGAACGCTTCATTCACATATTCTTCTGAATTTGCATCAGCCAAAACATTAGTCATTGAAACCTCCTCTCCTCCACACTTAACAAAAGCTCTCCCTTCCTTAGATGAGCCCTGAGGTGCCAGGGGCTCTGCATGTGATCACATTCCCTCTCCATGTGGTACTGGCTGCAGGGCACCCCCGGGAGGGAGGACAGATTTGCCAGCACCCATCCGCTAGCTCCATCTAGTGAAAAGACTACCGCCGCACCCATCAGCTTGGGGACGCAGGGCCAGCTCCCCAGACTTCCCCAGGCTTATGTCAGGACTGCCCTGGCTTCTTCAAATCCCCAGGTGGGTTGCACTGGGGAATGTGAAGGTGGCTGGAAACTTGTGGGCAGAGAGCCACTGGAGCTGTGGCACAAGGTGGAGGGGTGTGGGAGCAGGACAAGGCATGGTGTGTTGGCTCCATGGGTTCCCTAGCTTCCTCTCTGAGTGAGAAGTGAGCTGCAGCATCTCCTGCTGGTCTGGGGGCCGGAGTGCTCCTTCTCCCAGGACGGTGAATTTACAGTGTGGAGGCAGAGTGAATCTGATCTTTACATGGACCTGTTTTGAACTGTCAATGTTTCCATGCTTCTTGGCACCATGATTCTGTGACTACCAGCACCATCCACTGCCGGTCAGACACAGATGCCAGCACTAAGAACTCCACCCTTCCTCTGGACTGGCTGTTGAGGACAGAGAGATGAATGCAGTGAACCTAAGTTTGCATCATCTGCAAGAGGAAAAACTGTGCTTTAGCATGAGTCTCTTTATGTCTGCACAGGTTGAACAGCATCCTGGTCCTTTCCACAGCAGGCACAACACAGACCACCACTGTAGAGAGTTGCATCATGCCTTGGGGGAAAGAGGTGCTTTGTGCTGTCCAGAGATGACACGGTCTTTCCTTTTCCGCTACTGGCACTCATGGTTCAACTTTTGGCAAGCCATGCCCCACCCCATTACCTGTTTCTCTAAGCCTGTTAGGAGGATGGCTTAGCTTTCTCTGTTCCCTTGGCTGCTGAACCCTTGGGCTTCAACCAGGTTGTTTTTCCAAAGTCTAGCTGAAGTGCACGAGTTTTAAGGTGATCTAATAGATCCTAGTAATTTAAAATTCTGCAATAGCATGACAAATCTGAGGTTAAGATTTGAGACTGGGACTCCTAGCATGTTCTTGACTGCTGCTGTTGGACTAGATTAGTGGAAGTAGGGATTCACCTGGTATTTCCTTTGTTCACTCTGTAACTCTGCTTTAGTCAGTGGATTCCTTCAGTGACCCAGATTAAAGTTATTTTTATGGTCTTAAGTTCTGCCACCTCATTGCCTATTGAATTCATCACTTTCATGGGAATGACACCCTGAAACATGGTAATCTGGGAAAGAAATGGAAATAATTATAGATTAACTTCTGGGTATGATGACTTAATGTGGCAACTTGGCAAAAAGGCCTGTACTGTTCTCATGTTGTGAAAAAGGGGAAATCAGGGTGCATCAGGAGGTCACTGAGAGGATGCACTTCTCTGGTGGGAGCCACAACGGCTTATTGGGTCTGGCTCTGCTAGCCATGCTTGGAGACACTGAAGGAAGCTGAAAAATGACAGATGTGCCAGATAAGATCTAGAAGAATAAACAATCTGCAATATGAAAACCCCTTTCTTCAGTTTAACAACTATTATCCTCCTTGAAGAAGGTTGAAAGTGATTTTGGTTTTGCCTATAAAAATCTAGATCAAAAGGAACTATCTGATATAATTGAATTTTTCATTTAGTCAATGAGACTAATACAGTCAGCTGGCTGGAGGTTTAGGAATCTAAATCTGGAATAAACATTACATTTTTAAGAATAAACATAACAATCCACTTCATTTGAGCAATCTGGGGAACTGCAGTGTTATTCATAGATTACATTCCTCTCTGCAATAGAAAAAGGATCATTAATCATTCTTGGTTTTGTTTTTTTTTTTAAGAGCAACATTGTAGTAATTCCTATCTCCCTTCCAGGCAAAAGCAAATGATTTATGTAAGTTTTGAAAATAATTCTGTGCTTTGTGTTCCAACTAGAGGATGAGACTGTGTGACTCAGAAAGTTCCTTGTGTTTCTTTAAATTTTGTTTCATTCCCTCTTGAACAAAAGTATTGGGTTGAACCTTTCAGCAGTCTTCAGGTTAAACAGTGAAGGATATTTTTCACCCTCAGGCCATTTTGTGGTTTGGCAGAGATGAAGCCCTGTGCAAAGCTGACCTGTGGCAGCTCCCCTCTCCCATTCCCTCTGCTTGGAGCACATACTCAGCACCATATCATGAAGTAAAAGAAATGAAAGGCAAAAAGTCCATTTTGTCTAACCAAATTAGGTCTTCCACTAGAAGGAGAAAAACTGTGGTCTTATGTCCTGTTTCTGTGTTGCTCAGGTTCTTCAGCCTTGAAACTTCATTTTTCACAATAACCCTCTGTTTTTCATCCTGCAGTGTCTCTCCTGCCTGGCTGTCCGATAGAGATTTAAGGAAATGTGGCACATATACTCACAGTAACGAAAGCATTGCAAGAATGGAAAGATTCCAGGAACAGCAAATATGGTATTACTCAATAAACATTAAGTAACAAACACCCCCTCAAGCCATAGATGAGAAAAAGCATTCATTGACCTTTTTGGTAAAAAATATTAAGAAAAGAGTCATGATTTGAAGACGTTTGATGTTCCTCTCCAGTGTGAATGCTGGATTTATTTACTGGAATGTCTAAGGCTCAAACTGGAATGAGGGGAAACAAGAGAGGGGTTTTCCTCTGCGCATACTATAAAGCAGAGAAGTCAAGTGTCTTTGCATTGTGCAACACATGATTTCTGTAACTTAATCAAAATGTGTGTGCGGGGTAGGGGGTGGGGGGTAGAGTTAGATGGCGTTGATAGGGCATTGCTTAGAGGAATTCCAGTTCCTGAAGCTCTTAACAAAAGAATTCACCATGAGGAGGGGAAAGGGTTGGCAATGAAGGCCTTTTTTTCTCAAGAACTCCCATTTGGAACATATTATGCTCTTGCAACATGGGATGGATAAACACTGTATTAATGATTAGATGGAGACCAAGGGCTGAATTTGTTTGCGTTTGATAAAGCAGTTGTTCTATTGACCATATGTCTTTACTCTTGGGAAGAAATAGCTGTTAAGAGAAAGCACGTCTCTTTGTGAGAATTAACTGGATTCTGTGTAAAGGATGAACAGTCATTTGAACTGTGCCTGAAGCCACTGACATTTTACCTCTGTCCAAGCTTCACTTTCAGAAACCAGCTGTCAAGTTATCTGGCTGAGAGATGATCATTTCAATCTGCTAGGTTTCCGGCGATTTGCATGACAAACATCACGGGACCATCATGAACTGGAATCCAATGCATTGAAAGCAAAAGGAAGAATAAACCACACACATTCACGAACAGGTAAATACAGAAGAGAAGCATTGTGCCTGGGCTGATGGGAAGGTGCACAGAAGCATCCAGATTTGCCTTATGTAGAAATTCCAGTGTGTTCTTCTGGGTCTTTTTCCTAAATCTACGTTCTAATTTTTAAGCCACAGTCCTCAAGTTTTCAGGTGCTTTTTCCAGGCGCAAAATGTTGTTTGGAAGAACCACACCAAAATCTGAGCTGACCTTCCAGCTGGTTGCCTGGACAGGCAGTCCTGCTCCCATTTGACCTGGTTGGCTAAGACGGGGAAGGGATCCCTCAAGAAAAATTGCTTTCCGTGTAACCCAGATGGGTCCTGGAAAGGGCATCAAAAAATGTGCTTCTCAAGATTTTGCACTTGGTGCTCTTGTACCAAAATTTTTAGGAATTCTTCCTCTACAACTGAAAAACAATGATTCACCTTTTAGATAGGAAATAATCAATTGGCAGGTTTTGACCTGGAATTTCTCTTGGACTGGTCTGTGATCAGGATATGGCCCAGCCGTGGGATGACACCATTAGTTTTTTGTTTTTGTTTTTGTTTTTGTTTTTGTTTTTTTTATTTAACCTTCAGTTAAGTTTGTAATTTATTTTCTTTTCCAAAATGAACCATATGTTCTTTGCTGGCTTTCCCATTTTACTGAAGATGTGTGGGTTCTTTGGAAAATCTACATGCTAAAGTTTACCCCAGGTATCATAAATAGTGACAAACTAATTTTGAATATAGATCCTGAAGTTTCTCAGTATTAAAAAATACTGCTTTTTCATAAAATTAAATACTTTATGAGTAGTGGTAACATCCCTAGATAATGCCCTGCCAGTGCAGAGAAAGTTTTGTCTGTTGCCCCTCAGAGGGATTTTCTCCCTCCCTGAATCAAAAAGGGAAAAGGTTTCAAGCCTGAAGGACTGAAGAGGGCTCAGTTTTGAGTAATATGTTTTCTACCCTTCAGGGTAAGGGCAAGTGTAAGTGTAAGTCTTCAGTGTAAGTCTTGTTCCTCCGCTATTCAGGAATGGGAATGATTCAACGTCAGACCGCAGGATAAAGTCCATGAGTGTGGGTGAGACTGTTGGATTGAGAACAAATAAGATAGTGCAAAAAGAAATAGGGAGGAACATCAACAGACACTCATGATTGCTCAGGAATCTCAGATGTACGGCTGGAAGAGGAGATTACACATATGGTGTGGTTGGGAAGGATGCAAAGTGGAGAACAGAGACACTCTTCCAATTGGAAAAAGGAGAGTAGCTGAGGGAGCTGCCAGGGTCACTATGACCAAGAACCTGCCTTTGAGCTGCTTGAGCAACAAGAACATTCCCAAGACATGACGCTTCCTAAAGGAGGCACGGCTTCAAGTGAGAGCAGAAATTGGGCATATCTCAGGCACATGGGAAGGACAATGGCCAGTAATTTATCCAGATTAGACATGTTTCCAGGGGAAACACAGGAGATGGAGGCAGATCACTTGGATAGGCACCCCAGTCAACGTCTGAAAAGAGTGGAAAACAGGAGAGTGGGAGAAATTTGGGTGCCTCCTAAGGACAAGCCAGATGACTGCATGTACAATGTAGATTTGCTGGGGCATCAAAACAGGATCCAGGCAGGAACAGTTTATAGAGAACCAGATTCAGACCTGAGAAGGGTGCAGTGATGAAGACCATATTTTAGACATGATGTCTGGGTGCTCCGGTGGTCTGTGGTTTTGGACCACTGGGCCTGGCAGTGCCAGCAGAGCATAGGGGCTGCTCTTCTGTGCTGCAGCTGGAAAGGGGGTTACCTTAGCTGGTTGTGAGTTACTGTTGTGCCACGATCTAGGGTCCACAGAATCAAAAGCAAAAGAAAGAACTTCCTGTAGAAGTTGTTCCTCTCTAATGGATGGTTTGCCTACTGCTTTCTACAGGAGATTGCAAGTGTTTCACTGCAGTGACTGCTAAAAAAGGAAATAACCCCAAAGGCTGGGAGCTGCTGCAAGATATTTGCAAGTGTGTCACATGCAATGACAAGGGCTAAGTGACGTCTCCTGGTGTTTTTACACTTTGTGTTGAAAGGAAGAGGTAGGGTGTTTTTACACTTTGTTTTGAAAGGGAGCTCATAGTTAGGTCAGCGTGCCATACAGAAAAGCTCTTGCAAAGGTCAGTTTCCAGGTAGCACACATTGCTGGAAAAGTTTTCTATGGCTTGATTCCGGCCGAAGTTTGCAAGTGCAGGAGAGTAACTTTATGTGGAGTCTTGTGCAGAGTCACTAGTTAGCTCTTTACCTAATACTGTGCTGCTAAAGTCAGCTTGAAAGGACAGTTGGAGCATTTTAAGCAATGCAGGGGCAGGCAAGGGAATGTAATCAGAACCCAGCAGCCTTTCTGTTTCCCTACTCTGGACATTTATTTATAGTTCATTTATATCAGCATTTTATATGTCTGTAGACCAACTCATTACAGAGGCATCTCAGAAATCCTCATTACTGACCACTGGTGGGAGATCACATGTATGTGAGAGCAGAGGTGTAGAAGAAAAAGGTTGGAATCAGCCAAATTTGAAGGCCTCTGTAGCAACAGGAAGGATAACCTCTTCAAGCACATATCTGAGATGCAATGAATAGTGAATGCAGATCTATGGAATCTCAGCTAGAATATCCCCACAGTCCATTGCCAGGGAACCTTCTACCTCCAAAGCAGGTCCCTCTTCATACTTCTCTAGGTTTTAGGCAAGTGCCAGCCTCTTCCTCAGCTATGGGTGTCCTGCACATATCCTGGCTCCTGACTGTGCCACTGGTCTCCAGAGCTGCTTGTGGGAGGTAGAAGCTGGTGCATCTGCTGAGTTAATAAAGAACTTCCCCAGGGCTTGCAAGGTCCTATTGGAAAGTCATCGATCCTTTCTGTATGGTGCTTTCATTGATGCTCTTCAGGATCCTCCTTATAGAAAGCTGTTGGGTTATGGGTGGAAGGCAAGGAGGGATTTGGAGAATGCTAGGCATTGAAGGTGCATTACCATTTTGAACTTGGCTTAAAACATTTTAACTTTCTGGCTTTGGCCAAAAGGCTGGAGAAAGTTGCAGTGAAATCATTGAGTCCCTTCAGTGCAGTTGACATTTACACAGCAGACAACACTCCGTATCATTTATGGGAAGTATTTTCAATTAGGTGATGGGGCAAAGGAGAGATTTTTCTAGTCTAGAATCTGATGTTTATTGCTCATTTCAATATTGTGTTCTCATGCAGCTAACTGGCTCCTCATCTTGTATATTCTTGCTTGTGATTTTTGCAATAAATGAATGGGATGGACAGGCAAAGTCAGGACATTCAGGGCTCGAGCAAGGTTATCTGCTGGAGTCAGGTATTGTGCGGGCTTAGGGGAAAAATTATTTTCATCCTGTACCCTGGGCATTGTGTTGCAGAGAGGACTGATGGGTTTAAATGGGCAGACCAAGAGACAGAGGAGTTTTACTTAGGCAGTGAATATGCTTGCATGCCTGGAGAATGCTACAAAGCTAGTGGGCCAGCCAGATCCAAAAGAGAGGCTTATCTTTCTAATACCATATAGAACTACCTATTTGCAGTCTGACCCATAAGCACTTTAAATCAATTACAGACTTTCTGGTGTCCTTCCTCACTCTGCAAAGAAGTTTGAACTTAGGGCTGACACCTTTAGGGATTAAATATGTGATTTAAGACACTGAGCTGGGAAAGCAAGGTTTCCCCTTGTCAGGATGAAATAATGGAGCTGAATAGATAGAGGCACGTGTTTGTAGGAGAGCTAAGGAAATTGTGCTGTAATCCACTATTAGCACAACTTCTATTGTGCTAATTATCTACTACTATTATTCCTACACACTAATAGAGGTTCCTGTCCACATAACCTAGAAATGTTCAAACAGCTGTTGTGCCTGCTTTCCAGACTTGCCTGGAGTTGCATCCATCCTGATTTTGTCAGATAGGACAAATTAACTTAAAACATCTTCATCACCTTCTTGCTCTTATGTTACAAACATGGTCATTATTAGGCATGTTGTCCGGACTCTGGTTTTTACTGGGTTTACCTTCTCTGAGTGGAAGCGCATGCAGTTTATTAAGGAAGAATAGAGCCCCATACAGAAAGGAGTTTGGAGAAGACATGCCCCAAAGCTTCCCTGGTACTGTTCTCTCATCACGTCTTCACGGTTCTCCAAGCAGAGTATAGAGAACAGTCCTTTTTTCCCCTAGAAATACTGGTGAAGATTACAAGGAAGAAAACTAGGCATCTGGTGAGAAAACAACGGTTTGAACCCAAAAAGGATGACACCCCCCCCCCCCACCACCACCTCTTTGCCAACAGTTTCCCAGGTTGTTTTCTGCATGTAATTTGCTTTTTTGGAGACATTTAAAGACTACCAGATACAGATGACGGCTGCTGAGCGCGCTGGTTCACAGCCTGGGAAAGCACTCTCCTAAAAACCCCAGGAGGGAGCCTTCTGAGCAGAGTGCTGCCAGCTCTGGGCCCACAAGAGGAGGGTCTCCATGGGGTACCGCGCTTTCAGGCAGCCGCGCTGCACCGCGGGCTGAGGGCAGGCAGCAGGCGCCTGGCACAGCGACTCCTCTTTCAGAGGCAGACCACGAGGAGAGCACACAGTAGATAAAGGCTGTCCCTGGGAAAGCTGGTGTATATCAAAGGAGTCTATGAAATGCTTTTCCCTACTGTTCCTTTAATGTGGAGCCTGGCAGCCTCAGGATCCAGTGAAGCATGGCCACACTCCATAGACTGTGGACTTTCAAACTTTATTGGACCTCAGCAGATGATCCATCTACCCTTCATATTTTTGTTGACAGCCTCATGGGTTTTAATGCAGTTGTTCGATGTTATTAGCAACAAAGCTGCTGTTTCCAAGTGTAGAGGGAAATTTTCAGCTGGTCTGATACTGGTTTTTCCCTGCTATATTAGTGGACAAGCCAATGGTCGCAATGGACCAGGAGATAGGCTCTAATGTGGAAGTGGGACAGGCAGTGCCTGGATTACAATGGGGAATGGCTGGTGTCCCTCACAGCAGCTTCCTCACACAACTGTCTGCATCAGGGAAGCTGCTCCACAGCATCATTCTCAGCCTCCTTAGCACTAAGTCTTACAGCTGAGGGGTATTTACAGCAGTGCACATCCACTTTACATTTGGTTTACATGGATTTAACGAGCTCAGTAAAATCATTAAGTATTTTTTGACTTCAGGTAAAATGGATCAGCATTAAACAGACATATACCACTCAGAAATACTGTTACAACTTTAAGGTAATATTACCTACTCTTCTACTATATGTCTCCTCTCATTGTGTGTGAAGGTATCACTTTGGCTGTAGATAAGAGTGTTGCTGTGCCATAGTCTCAACCATGTAGTGGTGATCAGTTGAAAGCTGGACTTGATGATCTCAGAGGTCTTTTCCAACCTAAATGATTCTGTGGTTCTGTGATATGAGCGTTAACAGGTGTGGTGCACTGGCTTCCTGGGGTTAGCCCTTTAGGGAAAATTTTGCAAGAGTGCCATTAGGGAGACATTCCCAGTTACTTCAGTCCTAATCTGACTGCCTAGGAGCTCCTGACTCTCCTCAGCACAGGCAGATGCATATCAAGTTCCTAGGATGGCAGTGACATCTTCATTGTGGAGTGCTGGGGACAGAGGTGTGTGAATCCTTAACATCAGGGGGCAGGCCCAGTCCTAATCTCTGCTGAGGACCTCAGCAGTCTCTGAAAGACAGAGTTTACCTTGGGTGAAGAGCAAAGTTTCTTATGGCTATTTTTCTTAGTGAAATCCACAGCAAAGTGTAACATATGTGGATGTGTGAAAGGCTGGCAAGAGCTCTTATCTGCAGAGCAGCACATAGTGGTTCTGCTGAGGTGGATATATTGCTGTCAGTTCTCCTCGGCTGATACAGGCACCCTGGACATGGGAACTCTCCTTTGTGGTGCCATTATCTTTGAGTCCCTGAAATCATTTGTGTGACTGAGCTGCTGCAGAGACCTTTTGTTGTCCTGTCCAATTCCTAACAACAATAACGATGTGTAAACAAATACCATTCCTGTAAATCAGCATTTAATTAGTGTAGTGGAAGGAGTTCGGTGAGATGTAGCCTAGAAACAAGATTTCACATAGAGGTTTCTGTGGCTTCATGTCTTGACCACATCTGTCTCTGCAAGCAGGATGCTGAGCCCATTGGGAAGACTGTGCCAGACACTTGCTGAGTGCCAGGATCACCCAGAGGGTCCCAGCAGAGGGGTCCAGTCCCAACTGTGCAGCACAGGGACTGATCATCTGCAGGCTGCTTGGTGGGAAACTCCCCAGACATGCACAGTGTTTTTCGAGTACACCTGAGAACCACACCAAGGGGTGCCAGAGGTCTCCTTGCCTTGTAGCTACAGGACTTGCAGTGGCTCATGCAAATACACTGACATCCGTGCAGCAATGGCTGCCTGTGGCACCTTGGAATTCAGGGTGATGTAGATGCAGATTACTGCAGATATTAGTATCAGCATCCCACGAGGCTTTGGCTGAGTCCTGCACTCATTTCCCATTCTGGTCTGTTCTGGGTTTGCATTCACCTTGCCTCCATCCTGAGGCTGTGCAGGATTATGCCATGACACCACCTGTCTTTTCCTCACTAGTGATGAAGGTGGAGTGAACTGCCTCCCACACGGGAGATGATTTTTAAATCAATGTGTTTATGTCCTGGGATGTATATGGAAATGGATACACTAAGTTTCATTGAAGAGGACTCTCTCGTTCACACTGCTTCTGACCCCAAGAAAAAGGGCAAGAAAGTTGCTAAAACATGCAAAAGACTCAAATCTTTCTGTGAAGGACACATCGCAGTTCCTCCACTCATCACTGTTTATTTCCAGACAGTCCAAATTCTATGTGCCAATATGACTTGCCTTTCCCCGTGTTCCTCCCTCGTTCTCTAACACAAAGAAACAAGATGGAGTACTGACTTCGAGAGTTATTTCCAGACTGTTGTATTTTCTTTTCAGAGGCTCTCAGCAGAAGCAGGGAACAGCCTTCTGTACGTGTCAGCATGAACTAGAACACTTCCTAGCTTGACCTGCTTCCAGCAGAGTAAACACAGATGCCTGAAATGTGAGTTAAAAATTGTACTGTGCACATATAAATAATCTTCTAGCTATGGTAGTAAAATAACACAGCTGTGCTTCTCTAGAACTAAAAGAGTCAGACTCTCGTGAGTAGATACACTGATTTAAGTGGCTGCTTCTCTGGTCTTCTGTTTTCCTGAAAGCTGTTTTTTTTTTTTACCATGGAAGATCAACACAGCCATCACTTCTTGGTTTTGGGGGCTATGATGTGCTGGTCCGTAGTGGTCACCCTGGACATTGCTGGCTGCTGCCCTGTGCTGTGCCTGGGGGTGGTGTTGCTTCCTGGGCTATGAGTCTGTCCAGTGCTCCTATAGCAGCAGGTGTGGTGGACTCTCTTGGACTCACCTTTTACCTGTGTTCTGACTGGTCCTGAGCTGGATGCGGCCACACACACTGACCTGTACCCAGCCTTCTGCCAGCTCTGAGTAGGGTTGCTGCAACTCAAGGCCCTCTTGCTTTAGTCAGCAAAAGCTGCAATGGAGCAAAAACCCCACACCTCGGTTGTGCACAGCAGAAATGCTGTTGCAGCAGTGCCAAAATGTTGCCTCCCCTGCGATGGTGAAGAATGGGCTTTAACCCTTACTATCAGGTGCCCAGGCCGGGTTTAGCCTCATCTGCCTTCAACTGGGTTGCTTCAAGTATTCACAGTGCTGTTCAAAACAAAGTTCATAGAACAGCTGGGTCTCAGAGAACAGTCTTTTTTTGGTTATGTCTCAGGGGTCAGTGAACTACAGAGCCCAGGGCAACACTTAGAACACTGCCTTCTGATGCTGCCCTAAAGATCCTCTGTCATGGAGAAGGAAGGGGAAGGAGTTTCAGAGCCGGCGTGTATTCAGTGCTAGCTGAGTCAGGGCACTCCTTTACTTGCCTCCTATCTTTATGTTAATCACATTTTATAATTCTTATGGTTAGGAAAAGGAAATAAAACCTTAGAGACATAGAAAACCCTGAACACAATGTCCAGGCAAAGACACCCTTTTCTGGCTGACATAAATGCAGCTTCTTCTGTTAGTTACATCCAGGCTTTGATCTTCCTCCATGTCAGCTCCTTATGCTATCTGCAATAAATACACATTTTGATTTACACCAGTGCAAATAAGAGATACTGTCCAACAATCCTGGTGCTCCATTTGTAGGAAAAGTTTGGCCTGCCTCACATTTCAATTTCTTCCAGAGCCTTCTGGCTGTGGCGGAATTACAGTGAGTTGATGCTCATCTGCAAAGAGGAGCTCTTTTCTTACAGTCACATTTGCCAAATCATAACACACTAAATGGTCCCTGAGTTTCATCATGACAGGGGAAATTCCCCCAAGTTTCCTTTACTACTCTAACAGAAGGCAGTCTCATAGATTTTCACAGTTTTGGAGAAGCTTACAAGCAAAGAATTTATGAGGGAGGAGAGAACTCACGAGTTGTCAGAAGATTTCTTCTTGCTCTTTTCAAAACTCCTGGGATTTCCCTGCTGGTGAAAGACTCTGATGTTTTCCCAGCTTCTCATTTCTGTGACTCCCTTAGGTCTGGGCTTGTCAAATCTGCAAGCTGCAGGTAATACAGACCCAGTAGATCCAGGAGGGATGAGCTCCGGGGGAGCAAGCACAATGGAGAGCTGGTGGAAATATCCCAACACAGTGGCATACAGGCTTCTGCTAACAAGCTGTGTGGGCAGCATAACACTTCCCACATCCAGCTGCAGCTGCAGTTCCACCTGCCTTCATGGCCTAACTTAAGCTCCTGCTACTGATTATCTTCCTGTCCCTGGGTCACAAGGAGTCTGGGCTGCTTCCCTCCCCTCCGTTTCCTTCCCCAGCTCTTTTGCAGCCTCCTCAGGTAGCTGAAAGGTAACAGGGGAGCCAGTGTTTTGGCTCCAGGCATTCCTTGATGAGACAGACATCCTGTGGGCACCTCACAAAGATGACACTGTCACAGGTAAGTATCCTCTCCAGCACGGATCTGGCAGATGGAGTATGCTCACGGCACTTGCATGGAAATTGTATGCAGGACAACTGGAAATTCATACTCTGAGTGTAGGTGAAACACCCAGTCTGACAGAAGCCGATTTCTGTTCTCTTGGATTTGGGTGCCTCATTTTAGGCAAGAAGATTTCAATAACAGAGCACCTGGCAGTACTTTGCCACAGGTAATGACCTATTTACAGAGGAAAGGAACTGTGCTCCCTTCTCAGGCACTTTCAAACAGGAGAAAAAGTTCTGTAGCATCATAGCAATCTTGCCAAGCTGGGATAATCCTTTTTACAGTCTAAATTAGTTGATAGTGGCTCTCCAACTATTAGAGTTACCTTTTCTGTGCCCTCCACCTGTTTATCTGAGTCCTGGGCTGCAGTCAGTCTCTCTTCAGCACCATTGGCATGAAGAGCAGTTGACTTTACTTGCATTTTTCAGAGTCCTACCTCAGAAGTGGATGTCTTCATTTTAGCTCAGCCATGAGCCTGTCATTTTGCTTTGATGAAAAGTTATGTTTTTCAGAGTGGGGGGTTGGCATGTGCACTTGGCAGGAGGGAAGTTCCTTTCCTTCCTCTTCTTTCCCCCTTTCTTCCTTGAGTTGAATTTTTTTAGTCTCTCTTAAAAATGGCTTTTTGTTTACTCATAGCCTTTACTCACATCCCTTCTTCATACAGTCATAATTCATCTTTCTTCTTTATGAATCTTCAGTGCTGTGGTTTCCTAAAATATCTGAGCAGAACCTCTGAGTTACAAAGGAAGGGGGAGATTTGGCCCTCTTAATATACAATAAATAAAATGCTGAGAAAATATTTTATTATCATGAAGGAACAGCCACAGCTACTTCAAAACAAAAACCCTAAAGAAATGTTTTCACTTAATGGTAGGCCTTTAAGGCCAAGATGATATTTTCTGCCCTGGGTTTCTCCAGAGGTTTCTCCCTGAAGCCAGCTGAGTTGCTGTTCATTTCCCAGCCCTCCTCGGGTGGGAACAGAGACAGTGGTGGCAGCAGCAGGCAAAAAGCTGAGTGAGCTCAGCCCCTTCTCTGCCCAACCTAAGGGGAGACACAGGCCTCCACCACCAGGGCTTCAGGTCACAGCCTGTCCTTAATGGCTGCAGCAAAGCCAAAAGGGGGGAAAAAGGGGGTTTCCTAATGGTGAGCTGTATCTGAACTTGGCTGTTGTTGGCAGTGGAGCTCACAGTGTTAAACAGGAGAGCTGTACTTGAAGCTCGCGCATTTGTTTTAGTTCAGCTCATTAATCTAACTGAAGCATTGCTGGCTTCAGCCACAGCGAGGATTAAGTGGGGCAGCAAAACAAACGGAAGTCTGAATATCTGCCCAGGTTATCAGCACCTCCCTTCCACCAGCAAACACCCTGGGACTGATCAGTTAGGGGGGCCCTAACCCCTACTCTGTTGTCTGACTTCTTTATTACTAAAATTCCTCTTCAGGTTTTTATTGTGAGGAATATTGACCAGGCAGACATGAAATACACAGAAATGAGAACAAATCATTACCTGTGCTGCCAGCCAGAATTGAGGACAGACAGGGTGGTTTCTCAGTTCATACTGATGGTTCACTTTTTCTCTCTTATGTACAGGATTGACAGTTCAGCATGACCTGAATAACACCATCTGTAGATAAAGGGCAGGTGCTGCAATTTGGTGAAGGATATTCTGATTATTTTACCCCCAGAGCTCTTGTTTCCTTATCAATGCTCAGAAGATTTCCTTCTTTCAAATTTATCCTTTTATTTATTGGGAGGTGAGGTGATTTGTAGAAAGCTTTCTTCTCCTGAATGGCTGAATTCAGATAGATCACGTTGGCCCCATTTGTGGCTGATCCTCTGTACAATTCAGAGCTAAAGCTCAGACCCTGGGAGGATGATGTGCTTTTAAATCAGTGAAGCTCAGCTTCTCTCCAAGACCTGTACAGATGTTGCACAAGTAACTGTATTCCTATCAGGAGGGTTACACCCATGCAAAATAGACATGAACAATGGGGACAACGGGGCTGCACAATGACCAGGAATAATATCTGTTGACCCTCAGGGTGCAGTTTCCCATTTAGGCTTAATCTGATCTGACCATGGACTGCTGGTGAAAGGGTGGTCCTGTTCTTCCTGCCTGCTCCTACCCATGCATTCCTGGCACCTCCCTTGCACTGGAAGTTGAGATCCTAGAGGCTACAGAAAGAACCAACAGAATTCTTTTTTCTTTTTTTTTGGTAAATTAGTTTTCTGTAGAATTAACAAGCCAATCCAAATCACTGCCACAGCAATACCCCTAGGTACAATGCAGGAGATCAACAGGTCAGCTGGAAACCTAGACTCGGACTGGACCAAAGACAATCAGAAAACAGATCATTCAATATCCACTCTTTATACTATAGCCTCTGGAGAACCACCCCTCTCTCCACCCATCAATGTAACAACACAAAGTGAGTCCTGCAGGGTAGCCAGCAAGAGAGCAAGGGACCAAGATCAGCCCCAGTTCTTCGTCCTCACCTGTGGTGCCCACAGCAGTCACCTTGTCTGCATTTCCCATGCTCTATCCTCAGCTGCAGTTCCACCTGCATGCAGCACCAACCAGACAATGCCCTTGAGGGAACCTGGGACACTTCCACAAGCTATTTCTCCTTCAGCTGTGGTGGAAAAAAGAAATAGATGTAATAGTTTGATCTTGTCCTCTGCAGGTCCTTGGGAGAGGGGATGGCTATGGGGATGACAGTGATGTCCTGATTCCTCAGACTGGAATACTCCTGCCTGTGATGTGGCATGGTGTGGAAATGGATTTCTCCCTCAGCCCTGCTGCTGCCTTCCTTTCTGAGCATTGTGCTTGCACGGCAGCCCTACTGCACCAGCTGTCCCCATGGATGGCTGCCACCCTGCTGCCTTTGAGGCATTGCAAAGGGACAATAGCTGCAAAAAAGCCTCTGCAGATGTAAAGGGGTTTGTGAAAAGGTGATGGCCAGGCAGGTGCAAGCGCACAGGAGAGCCAAAGCCATGGAAGGGGCTCTGAGCAGAAGTGTATTGTCCAAGGAGCCCTGTGGGGGAAGCTCATGTGAAGAGACAGGCTGGCAAATGCAACCTTTGAGGTGTATGCATGTCCTGCAAAGAAGAGACACGCATGCTCAGTAACAGAGTTTGCAAGTGGCAAAACCCAATGCAACAGCTCCTGGATATTTTCCTCTGATGTTTTCATGCACTCAGTCGTCCATTTATATTCTTAAAACTCAGCCTTCTGTGTTTCACGTCTGACATGGGTTTCTTCTCAGGTTAATTCCCTCTGGCTTCTAGGAGAGCGGGATGTGACCCCTCCTGACATTTGTTTAGTGAGTTATGCTCGCCTTCCGGAGAACACAAACAAGCTGTTGGACTTCCTCCCTTTAACTTTAGCTCTGGTCCAGCTCCTTGCTGCACTTACTCTGGCCTCACGCCGATGCAGCGGAGATTGGCATCAGACTCCTCAACTTCTGCTTGCAAAAGTGCCAGTGAGATTTAGAGTTTGTGCTCTGTTTTCAAGAGGGACTTATGTCCAACCATATTAGAAGACATGTAAGTATACAATCCTCTTGATTTCACTGAAAATGAAACAGCTGACTGTCTTTAAGGATCTGGTCTTAATCATTTGAGAAAGTCACTTGGATTTAGGTCTGCAAATAGGGATGTCATTTCTCAAAATAAGCCCTATACTCCAAAGGCACCCTGACAATGCCAACATTGTCCCTCCTGTCCCACCCTAGCCAGCAGGTAATTTGAGCACTATTATGAGAAAAATAGAAATAATTTCCATCTCACAACAGCCAGATCTGAATGTAATCACTGATGAAACTGTAAGCCCACCTTCACAATAATGTCTGGAAACCAAAATGAAGCATCGTCTTTGCTCATGGGAACAGAAATTGTATTCACATAACAAAGAAATTAGGTAAAAGGAAGTATATTGAGGAACTCAGGAAGTGAAAAGTCTTTCACTGCTATATTCTTGCAAGAGCTAATACAAAGCAACATGATTAGTCTGCTCTTCGGCAGCTTCCTATTTCCATCACCAGACTACTTTAATCTTTATGGTACTGAACACTGTTTTTCTGAAGTTAATCTGGATGAATTTGACGCCTCACAGTTTGCGTCCAACTGAATCTCTATGCACAGGTGTATGGAAGATCTGGTGGTGATCAGATTTCAGAGATATCTTTCACACCGCCCACCCACCCCCCTTGCTCTCTTACGTATTCATCTACCTCAGCCACAGCATCTCTTTGTAGAGGTGATATTTCTTGCATTTTCATTACTGTTTTTCAGTGCTACTTGACCACGGGATGAGGAGCCTATTGATGTGTTACATCTGAGCATCCCAGCTTTCGGACAGGCTGACAACATTAAGGCCAAAATACTGAACTATTATTAATGAGTAAATTAATTCCACTTCTAGGACCATTTTGGTGTGTGCAGCAGGGGTTGGCCCAACTCTCTTCTTCTCTCAAATGGAGAACTTATTTCTTCTTTCCTTCTCATGCCCACAGATTCTAGAAGTAAAGGCTTCTGTACCTTTCCTCCTCTCGTGCCCTTGTGGAGGACACTGCCCAGACACTTGTGATTTGAGAGTTTGCCTGAGATGGGAGGTTGCAGCCAAAAAGTCCCTGGAGCAGAGCTAAAGAGCAACAACCAGGGTTTCCATATTACCTCTTTCTTCCCTGGAGAGCAGGGGTTCAGTGCCAACAGTACAACTCATTACAATAAGGGTTTTCTTTATTGTCAAAATGACTGTCTATTTCTAAGGCGATTTCTAATGAAAAGTGTTTACCAACATTGCTTTCAGAAGGGTGGAGGACGTTCTGCTTTCTCTCATGTTATTTCTCTTTCCCTTCACTTTAAAAAATGAGGATGGAGCAAAGAACAGGAGAACTGGAGCTGGAGGTGAGGAAGACCATAAACAGAAATGTTTTCAAAGGGAAATTTTCTATTTAGCTTTCTTCACCATATTTTGCAAAACATTCGCATATTTGAAATGGAAACACAAATTGAAAAGGCCAGGCAATGTCCTTAGTGGAGACACACTGGCTCTGTGCCAGGCTGCCCCCACAGTAAGGGACCCTGGCTGGCAGTGGCAGCACATCAGCTCCTACCCTCCCTTCTGTTCTGGGGGACAGCACATCCCAGCCTGGTTTGATTTGCAGAGGAGGGGTAGCACAGGGACCTTTACACTGGTCACCGTCTTCCATAAAGCATCTCCATATCTGGGCCAATAATTTCAGCCAAGCCACTTCTCATTTATGATGATCTGACAGAAGGAGGATGTCCTAAAGATACAGGACCAGACTCCCGTGGGCATAGGCTCATTTCAGTTGTGTTCAAGGCAAGTAGGGACAAGGTCTGAGGCATGTGTGAAGAAGAGAATGAGGAAAATTGGGCTAAAAGCTAAAAGGACATCATAAGAATTACAGCAGTGGTTAAAACTAGCCAGGTACAACAGCTGCCCCTGCTTGCAGACTTGCAAACAAGGCACCTTCCATTCTTCAGCACTGCAAGCAGGGAGACAATTGAACACCACACACAACCCCCCTCTAAAGTTTAATAAGGACCTTGCTGTGTAAGAAGAGCCAAGCTGATGTGAGGGTTCCCTGCTAGCCAGTCACCTGTCCCTGCAGCCAGCAGGCTGGGCAGGGGCAGTGGGTGCTAATCGGGCTATTGTGCAGCCACCTGGTACAGCAGTGGAGAAATCATCATCCCTGGAGGCTGCTACCACCCAATTTCCCTTCACCTGTTTTACTGAGACTCACCTGACTATTCAACACTTTCTCTGTGTCCAGTTTGAGATGGGATTACAGATCATTTCAGGTGGCAGAAGTCATTTGAAATTATGTGTTTCCTCACATTCATCCTGTTCAGACTATTTCTAGTTGGGAATATCTCCTGGATGAATCTGACAATAAAATTGATCAGGCTTAACCCAGGACAACAGTGGCTGGCATGGCTCAGCCAGCAGCATCGATCTGAGTCCTGGGGCTCCTGCCCCGGGAGGCCATCTGGCTGTGCAGCACCTTCCATCTGCAGGGGGAAGATCCTTCTGAAGCAAAATATCTGTAACATTGGATCAAACCACTCGTCCCAAAAACCCGACACCCCCTTTCTGGCAATGGCCAGCGATGCTTCAGAAAAACAACACCATTTAATATCCCCCTTTCCCACAAACCAAATAACTGGCTGTATGTGAAGGTTGTCTGTTTTGAGCTGTTTTCCTTGTCCCTGGGCTTGATGAACCTCTGTGGAGTGGTGGCATTGGTGGGACAGGCAGGAGCTGATCCAGCATACCCAGCCAGTGCCACAATGCTGTGTCAGAGAGGGCACAGCAGAAGTTCTGTATCCCAAAGCTAATCAGAACTGTTCCTGAAGTGAGGCATTTCATCATCCTTATCTTCCTGGCTCAGCAAGTGCACAGATGTTACAGCTTTTTTACAATATTTTGGTACTTTCATTTTGGGTGCCAGCTGAAATCGGGAAGTGTGGTGGGTAGGAATATATAAGACCTCAGAATCTTCAAAGTGAGAGCCTGAAAATGGGAGAGGTGTCAAGGCAGGTTAATTTAACAGCCTACTGGTGTTGGCAGCATTGCTCTTGTTATTCCCAGAGCCATGCACCTTCCTTCTGACCTCACTGACGATGCTCGGCTACTTGCAAGGAAGTAAACAAAAGGGACTCATGGGGACTTTGGTTCCATAGAAACAGCAGGGAAAATGTCCATGCGTGCCAAGTGGAAAAGGACTAAATCAGTGGGGAAGGAAATTTTATTGTCACGAGTTCAAAGGGGATGTTACAAACAAGACAGTGGGGGGAAAAAAGAAAAGAAAAAAAAGGAGAACTTCAGAAAACAGTCCCTGAAGTCAGATCGCAAAATACTACTAATGAAGCCTTGCCTTAGAGCAGTTGTCAAATATGATGTGTTATTTACATCAACAGTGACTCAGGCAGCATTTACTATTTCCCCTTTAAACACAGCAGGACACTGCCTGCCCTCAGAGATTTGTGGATCCTAACCCTGCAGATGGATGGATGGACCCAGGGCTGGTGAATGGAAGGGAAAACAATGCACGGGGCAAGGGGATGGGAGAGCATGTGGATCAGCAACCACAGCTCCACGTCAGTGTTCGGTGTGAGGGAAACAAGTAAATGGTGTAATGGCTGTGGTGGGCAGAAAGCCTCGAGACATTTCTGCACTGAGGGGCTCTGCAGCCAGGTGAAACATGCTCCTGGTTCCCAGCCTGACAGCTCTTGCAGAGCAGGGGACTCGCTGTGGTCTGATCGGGGCTGGTGTGGTGCCAGCAGTGCCTTGGGGCTGGGGTGGGATCGCTTTAAGCTATGCCATCTGGCCACAGTCCCCGGGGCCACCCCAACCGGGGCATGCTGGAGGGGAGCAGGCACTGCCAATGCCCCTTTCCACTCTGCCAGTGGTGGGAGGGATGGCATCAAGGCTGTCTGGCACAGCCCAAATGGGACTCCAGGGTGGGGTCCCCTGAGACACAGCAGACCTGAGAGTCTGGTCATTATATCGCATCCTAGCAGTGGCAGCATTCGAGTAACACAGATTTGTAAACAGGAGAGAATATCCAAAGGTTCAAAAGGGGAAATACCTGAAGACTCTGATGAATTTCACCGTGGGCCAAGTACAAACACGACTTTGCGTCTCTGAGAATGAGATTTTGGGTTACAAATGCAGAGGGATAGTATAGCTGGGCCACTGATAATTCTTTTATTTTCCATTGCCTCCTCCAGTTGTCGAAGACCTTCACAAACATGGGAGCAGCAGGACCCTGTGTTTCAGAAGACAAAGGGCTCACTGTATTTAAGCGCAGCTGATGGCAATGGTTGCATGCATCTACTTGTTACTGTACACTTCATGAAGGCTGAATAAAGGTAGTTTTCATACCCCTCATTTTCCTAAGGTCTTGAAAGGTGAAAGAGCGAAGTGTTCTGAACAAGAGGGCAGCCCTTGGGTGGGCTGTGCCCTCCAGTTTGTGGAATAGCACCTGATTGGTGCCTCCTTCCTCCAAGGAGCCCTGAGCTCTTCACAACCCCATGGAGCAGTGACATGGTTCAAGGGATCAGCAGGGAAATAAAATACAAGGTCCCTGCCTCTCCTGTTGCCATTTAACTGCCACTGCTCGTCCAAGACAGCATAGAGAAGGCTTTGTAAGTAGTCATTAATTTTGGTAAAGCTTCCAGGCTATGCTCCTCCTGCTTACATCAGTCTGGTGGCTGTCTACAGAATCTGTGAGCTCCTTAATCTAGACTCTGAAATAAAACCTGCAGCTGCTCATGTTTGAGTTGGTTCAAGGGTCATGATGCCGAGGTTTGCAACACGCTGCAGCAGGTCTGAGTCACAGCAGCAGACTCCATCTTTGCAGAGTGAAACTCCACCAAAAGCATCTTCATTCCTGTAAAGCTGCAGGTTGGTCTCGTACCTCTCTTGGAAGTTGCTCCTGCTTGCATATTGGCAAGTGCATGTGGACACTCACAGAGAGGGCACAGGAGGAACTTTAGAGGCTCCTTTTGACCATCAGGCTTAAAGACCTTTGATCTGGGGCTACGTGCTCTGAAAGTGAGAGGATATTTTCCAAATTATTCATGCCGAATTCACTCTCCTTTCACCCTCAGCGCAGCATACGTGACTGAGCTTGTTATCTTTTCCTCTCAGATGATTATTTGTTCACATTACTCACTGAAACTTTGTGGCATCCTAACACCCTCCATAAGGATCTCTAAGAATCTTTACCACAGTGTCAAAAGCACAGGCATGTGCTTTGCAGTGCCAGACTCCTGGAAAGTTGTTTTAACAGGCTTCTGCTTTCAATTAGCAAGTAAACTCCTTGGGGCACGAGTCTGGCTTCCCGTCAGTCCTGGCAGGCACGCTGGTACTTTCTAAGCAAATCATCCTCATTCTCATCTTCCTACTCAGGTTGGCAAAAATCCAAAGATAGAACAGATTTCAACCATCCCAAATTCTCCATCTGAAAGGGATGTAAGATGTTGGTGTCGGGGCTTGTCTTACAGAGAGGGACATCCCTGCACCCTACCTTCAGGACCACTCCCTATGTAACATAGCATTTGAAAGAGGGTTTTTTGGAATCATATCTCTCAGCAGTGCAAACAAGATATGAGAAAGATGTAAATCACACCTCCATGAGCACCTGTAAACCACACCTGGCTAGGCTTCTCCCCAGCTTCTCCAATTTACTCAGCTGCTGATGCAGTCAGGTCTCACAGCGCTTGCTAGAGCTTTAGCTAATTCAGTACTTGCCTGCTGGGATTTTGACCCCTCCCATCCCCCACACGTTTGTTTGAAGAGATAACTCTTCATATATATATATATATATACTTGCTCTTTGGACAGTGGGGAAACCTTTATTGTTGTCTCTGAGCTTCTGCAGCATAAAGTTCCAGGATTCCTCCATTCCCAGCTGCTGGATTCAGAAAGCTTTTCCTTTTCAAGCTTCCTGTTCACACAGGGTGGGGGTGGGAAGTGGGGGATGAGGGGGGAGGTTAGGCATTGAATAAAAGGAATTAACCATTTCCCTTCTCTGACCTTTGGGAATTTCCGTATGTGAAAGTGGCAGCTTGTGTGTCTAAGAATTATAAATGATGGGACCTTGCAAGTTACTGAATGGATGTGTGACCAAAGACCACAGGCTGCTCCCTGAGCAGGACTGGGAGTGAGGAGGGCAAAGGGGATAAAGAACAAGCAGGAAAGGCTGTAGATACTGGAAGACCGCACATTTTATAGGAATGAAAACTGCTTATTGTGCTTCAGAGAGTTCATGCAATTGAAGCTTCCCTCCACCATGCCTTAGTTCATCTCCTGTTCTCAGTATACAGCAAAAAGGAGGCCAGGAAGTAAGTTTCCATGAGAAGCTCTCATGACTCAGATCTCCCTCCTGTAGGGTTTCATCAGTTTCCCTAGAACAGGGTCACCATCCTGAAAGGAAAAGAGCCATCCTGACTTGTGTTTAACTGTATGTGTGTTCAATAAACATAGCGTGTGTGTGCACAATTCTTTCTAGGCCCTTGAAATGGGCTTGCCAGTGCTTGAAAGTGGAACTTGCATTGCTGTTTTTGAGAAACCAGTGTGTGTGCTCTAAGCCCCCCTTGCTGCTGTTTCCCGGGCACTAGTCAGACTGTCAGTGCACACTCCAACAGGCTCACAGCCACTCCTGTGGCACACCTGTGCACACACGTGCAGCAAGGCCATGGAACTTGCATTCACCAGCACTCATTACCACTGTTATTTGTGAGGAGCACCAAATATCCCTGCAGGGGCACCCTGGTGAAATGAGACCTGGTGTGGGAGTAGCAATTTTATCCAAGAAGGTTTCTGTTCTCACTTTTTGTGCTCTCTCCCCCTATTCCCCAGGGAAATTTGCTCTTGAGCTTCAGTCTCTTTTTCCTAAAGCCACCGAGGCTCATGGGAAAGTGAGAGGAGTTATATAAGCCTGGAGGGTTTGTCAAGCAGAAAGGAGATGGCAAAGACTGGCAGATGATGAGGGTCAGCAAGGCTGGTGCGAGTAGCACAGATGGGGCTTCAGGCATGGCCTCATAAAAGCTGGTCTTGGCCTCCCAGATATCACATCCGTTACTCAGTGCTCCCACAAACACACATAAAGTGGTGGGATGTACTGCAGGGCTTCAGGCAGAGAGAGCCCACAACCACCTTTTACTTTCAGGAAGCTGTCTGGGATTGCTGAACACAAGGCACTCGCTGTCTGAGTTTGTGTCACATTATTCCATGTGCCTGAGAAGCGGCTCCAACCTAAGCATGCACCTTCATGCTGACACCCAAAGCACACCCAGCTCTTCCTTCTCCACCAGTGACGGCAGAGAGATTTCCTAAACACAGGAGAAAAAAAAACCTGCTCATGCTCACTGCTGGCTGCAATTTGCAAGACGCAGAGGAAAAAATATGTTGCTCAGCAGGGCCCCTGCTGTATCCTGTATGGCATTTCTGTGGAACTAGCCAGGCCCATCTGTCTAAGCGTTTACAAATTGTAAACCTAACAGGGGTGACCTGGGGAGTCCCAGGCCCTGCTGCTTTGCCAGGATGACAGAACCAGACTGAGGACGCTTTATTCCCTGCCAGGCTACCAGGGGATGGGGATGGAGGGAAGTGGGTGGCCTCTTGCCTTGTAGGAAGCACCCAAACTGAAGCACCCAAAGAGAAGCACCCAAACTGCATTTAGGGGGAGCCTCGAGGGTGGTTTAGGAAAGAGCTCCTCCTCACCCTTCCTTTTCTTCCTCTGCTGTGGGGATGATGGGGACAGCTAAGATGGAAGCTTGTTTTCACGCTGTAGCTGAGCATCCCTTGTCCGCTGCCGCCCTCAGCACTTTCATCCGTCTGTAGATGCGACAGGGACCAGCCTGTGCATCAAAGGCTTGTTAAGTTACTGCTGTGCTGTGAAAGAAAGGCAAAAAAATCCTGTTGACTGTGACAAATTAGCGAAGTTCAGGGGTGGCACTCACCCTTTTATTGGAGAGCTGCTTGTGTCTGTGCACTGCTAAAGGGATTAAAGCAGCGTGTGGCATGTTTCTGGTTCTGACAGAAACTTGAACACGCTCTAGCAGAGCTATAAAGAGAAAGGCCATGTCAATGGCAGGAGGGCTGAGGAGGGCTGTGAGTGATTAGCCACACTTGGAAGGTACGAGGTTTGTGAACTGTACATGCAGTATTAACTGTCGAGGTGCTGAATTCTCCAAAGCATTGTTTGCAGCCAGAGGAGCTGGCTTTCTTTTCCCACCTGTGTTTTTGGGCACAGCGTGCTCTCTCAAGGCTGCTGGTGTTGTTGCCTCCTGGAGAATGAGGCCCCGGGTGTGAGGCTCAGCCCCTACTGCAACACTCTCCTCTAGAGATGGAGAGGGCTTTGGGGGGTAAGGGGTGTCTCCATTCCCATTCAAACCTTGCTCATTCAGCAAAGTCCAAAGTGAAAACATCAGATCTTGATATCACACAAGCAAATTAATGTTAATGTGATTAAAAAATGAAAATAAAAAGTCATAATTTGTTGGGAGGTAAGAGAGTCACCATGCCTTAGGCCCAGCATTCATGTGGGCTTCCAAGGCAACAAGCTGATCATGCATGGGGGGCTAACTTGTATCGGGTTACTCTGAGCTAGATTGCATAAAGGTTTCAAGAAAATGGCCATTTTGAATGTGGCACTCTGGGAGCCTGCTCCGAGAATGAGCTCAGAAACTAACCCTATAGCCTGATCCATAACCTGAATGGTTTATTCCTAAGGACACCTGCTCAGTAATAGGAACACGAATTACAAAGATGAAGATGTTAAGAGCAACCTGGCACAACAGACTTGGAGAGATGGGTCAGATATGTCTGGAAGGACATCATGTCAGGCACTGCTTTCCCCAAATGTATGCCTACAGCAGGATTAGTCAGGAGTTTTCCAGATGGAGGGGGCAGGATCCAGACTGGTCATTCATGTACTGAAATAGATTTACATCGGGTCTCCAGGTTATCAGAGCTCACAGCCAGCTGGGTCCAGCAGGCTCTGCAATTGATGAACTGTAAAACTGGAGATGAAATTTAAGTGGAACAAAACACTTCAAACCTCCAGGAAAACTGCTAAGAAAAAATGAATAGACAGGCCAAAGGGACAATGAATTCAAATCAGACTGAATAACAATTTTTAGCTGCTGCAAGGCATAAAGCCATTTCAAGAAGTCAGCAAAAACTCCTCATCATGTAACACACTTTTTCCTGCATTACGGCGTCAGTGACAGCTTGGTAAGTCTATCTGGCTTCCCAAGAAGCAAAGGTAAAGCAGAGATGACTAAAATACAGGAGACTTGGTGAAAATAAGGAAAGAAATCAAGCAACAATCTCTAGGAGGAGTGCTCAGGAAAAAGAGAGAGAAAAATGCCTGTTCAAAAAAGTAAAGTAATACCAGCATGAGAGGTAACAAGAGACCCTCAGATAACACCATTACAGAAATGTAATGCTCTGCTGAGGAAGTTGAGAGTAATAAACTTTCCCAGTAGCAAGGTGTAAACTGGAGACAGGGTTTTTCACATTCTGTGAAAATATTTGAGATTTCAAAAATGCTATTATTCCTATTTGTGTCCAAAAAAAAAAAAAAAAGAGACTTTCAGACAAAGATAAAGAGAAATAATCCAGTTCTTTCTTTTCTTTCTGTTGCCTCAACACAAAAATGAGAACAGGTACACATGTGGGACGGAGATTTGGGTTCATGTCCTAGAATGAGGTGAACACACTGACCTCCCAGCCACTAACCTATTTACTAATCTGGGAAAAGTCTAAATGCAACCGGAGAGACTGAAGGGTTAAAGTATGTCAAAGTGTGCTCTGGGTTCCTCATCTGTCAGCTTCATGGAGCAAGAAGGAGCAGAGCTGGACACAGCCCAGCTTGTCTGTCCTGAGTCCTGACAAAAGCAGACCATGGCAGAGGGGAGCAGGTCAGAACAGTTCAGAGCACCTGAGCTACAGGGACTCAGGAACTTCAAAAGCATCTTACAGTTAGGTAAAACACATGTAGATTTTTTTAGCTCGTTTTCACCAGAGACTTGGGAAATCTACCCCACAGAGTATTTTGGAACTCAAATTGCTCTGCAAATCTTAATTTTTAATGAATCATCTTTTGCACACACAAAATTTGAAACATTTTCAGAAATTTTTCACCCAGTTTTGTTTCTGGCAGAAATGTTTACAGTGAATCACTAATAATGAACAAGGGGAGACACTAAAAATACCATAAATCCAGAAAAAAAAATATATAGGGAGAGCATGCACAGGAGACACCAAGCACACAAACACAAAAGGACTAGAGCCTGGGAAATGCCTTGCACTGTAAGCAAAGACATGGGAGATGCAAGAAAAAAATTAAACGCACTAACTGAAAGCCTGTTGAAAAGTTTGTGATAGTGAATTCACCAGCCAATCCATTGTACCTTTCAGTGCCACTGGAGAAAAGCTCATGAACACTGGGAGAATGCTGCTCTAGTCAGCATTACCGAGAAAGGCTGAATAAACACACATCCCCTTTCGGAGTTTTGTGCAGTTTGTTTTTGTGGGCACCAAAGGAGTGATTTCGGCAAAATTAAAGGAAAAGCAGGCTGAACATTGACCTGAAAGATCAGATGCTGACTACATTTTTAAAAACACTCATCAAAGAGAGCACAGGATGGAGGAAATCACTCGTTGTTGCTCATAAGAAATCATTTGCTAGCCTTCCTTGCAAATTTGAAAAGTTAAAATACTAATCATCCAAGACATTGGTTAGCCAGGAAGACCAGCTGAGGGAATTCCTACCCTAAGTTCTGAGAAGGAAAAGCAATGAATGGCCCAGGGCTTGACAGTACAGACCCCTTGTGAAGAGCCTTCAGGACAGACACCTAGAACCAGGTTCAGACATCAGGCAGACTTTGAAAACATCAGTGTTCAGTGCATGCTTTTGGCAATGTTCCCAGAAGATATTTGAAAGTCTACAAACTACTTTCCATTGTTATATAAATTAATTACTCCACAGAGCACTTATTCTACACTTCCAGAGTTATGATTTACATGTTCAACTGGTATAAAACTGCACAACCAGTAGATAACTTCTTTTCCTTCCTGTCTAATTCTCCTCTTTCAAGTAATCATTATTCTAGTCACTCAAATGAGCTCAAATGAAGTGGTTTACACTAGCAGTCAGTAAGCAAATAACTGGGATTTGAGATCCTGACTTCCATTGAGCAAGACATTCAGGTGGATTAATACACCACTTCACTGGCTTGCTAGTAGCCTCAAGATTTTGGTAAGCAAGTGATCTGACCAATACTGAGCTATCAAACCACAGGCAAAAAAATTCTTTCAGCATTTTGAAGTCTCCCTTGGATGCTAGTTTCACATTCCTAAGAAAAATGATGCAACATATTATTTTCTGGTATTTTCTGAATTTGCTTGCTTTGGCACATTACATTAAACCCCTCAATTCCCAAACTCATATTTACAATATGAGTTGGGAAGTTTCGGGAAATGCACAGGGGGTTGCCAGCTGTGCGGAATTGGGGCATCGCTTGGTTTCTCCCTGGACATGGGAAGTGTCAGTGAACATCCCCTGTCCACTTATGGTCTTCCTTAGATGCTTTCCTCTGTTGCCTTCCCCTGCTCCAGTGCCATCCTGCTGGCTTTCACCCAGTCGGGCTTCTCAGCTGTCCCGCACTCAAGGCACCCCCCATGGCAGCAGAAACTTTGGCCGCCCAGACTTCCCTGCTGCCAGTGCCGGTGTCAGTGCAGGGTGCAGCAAGAATTCCCCCAGTGATGCCCCATCAGACCTTGCTGGGGGCCCAGAAATGTGGCCTTCCCCTAAAGCCCCCTGCGTCCAGGAGAGTGCAGACCCCAGCCACGTCAGCTTCCCCGCAGCAGTGTCATGTCAGCCCTGCCAGGGCCAGCTGGGTGAGCCAAACTGAATTTAGGCTCAGTTCCCATCCCCAACTCCAAACCATGCGTCAGGGTGCTCACGCCATCCGCCTGTTGCCGACTGATCACAGTGGAGGGGTGAAGCATGCCGTGTTCTGCCCTTGGGATGGGGTGCATCTGCTTCCTACAGCTAAAACTGAGCCAGAGCTACATTGTGCTATGACAGAGGGTAAATCGAAACAAAACCTCCCCCTGACATATTGCGTGTGGTCAGTCTGACAGCGCTGCGCTCTGTGTGCACGACACACAGCTACCAGGGAAAAGTACAGGAAGAGGTTAGGGATGAGAATCTCTCTGGCCTGCAATAAAACAAGAGGCTCTGGCTTAACAAGCAGTAAGTGTTTCCCAGCTACACAGCACATACTAGGCTGTGCGAAGTCTCATCCCCCAGAGTCTGTAGCTGACGCAGCATGGATTAGTGAAACAGGCATCAAGGATGGGATGGGTCAGGGAGCTGGGTGCATTTTGCAAAGGATGGTAGGGATACCGCAAGTGGGAGCTGAGTCTAGCCAGTCAAATGTGTTCTCCATGAGCATTTTGGAATCCTTCCCCTGCAAGCTGGGCTGAACATAGATGTTTTAGCTGAGAATGTGCTCTTCTTCCCCTGCCACATGGATTTTCCTCACCAAGCTGCCTTTAAGGCATCTAGTCAAGTAGTAGTTAACCTAGGGATCTCAAGGAAGGACAGGAAAAACACTTGGGTGATGGGTGTTTTAGAGATACCCCACTCCCAGAGCACAGCAGTGCCCTCAGTCACACACAAGCTATTAGTGGCCTCCTGGCACCAGAGGAAGGGCACTTTCTTGGAGCACTCCTTTGGAGCAGGTGGTACAGATGCTGTCTGCCACTTGGCCCCTGGCAGGTGTCCCTTCTGTCCAGGCCAGAGGGACTTTCAAAGGAGCAGCTGCTGTGAGCCAGGCTGGTTGACTCTTGCCTGCTGATTGAATGGTGGCATTGATTTTGGTGTCCCTCATGGATCTGACATCTGCAGTGGAAAGTCCTGTGACTCTGTGAGTGCACTAGCCCTCCCTCCGCCAGGGGCAGCTCCCAACACTGTCATGGGCAGTGCTGACTGGTAACACTGCCTGGAGGGTCTGGCTGGACAATGAGCCAAGGCAGTGTCTCTGCCAGCAAGTCCTACACAATTTAGGCAGGACTTAAAGTTCACCTCCCCAGAGACACTCAGAAGGGAAAACAGACATAGCAATACCTCCAGCAGTGGAAAGGCGGGTGAGCGGAAGATCTGGGAGGTGCAGTAGGAGGTCAGCCCAGCCCACGCCACTCTGCGCGCAGCACACGGATGGGACTGTGGTCTGTTTATCTGTAAACAGGGGCACTGTTCAGCACAAACATGCAATCAGCCTGAGCCTGGGAAGCTTCACATCCTTCTTGGTAACAGCATGATAGAAAATAAGACCTTGGCTTGTTGCCCTGAGTACATTGCTGAAACGGCTGGGTGAGGAGCAAGGAAGAGCTTTGAACAGAAAAGTTGAGCTTTGATTTTCAACTCTGGTTACCTCAACAATGTCATTTGGGCAGTCCCAGCACACAAGACCCTTGGAGCTGGGTGTCTGGGGAGGATGCAGAGTCCTAGGACAGCTCTGAAGAACTGCTTAGCACCCTGCTTTCTTTCTGGGAAAAGCTGTCTGTAACATCTCAGGTTGCACACAGGTATCACTTGAATAGGTAGTTACAAGGCATCTTTTACTCTTGTGTACAAGAACACTGTCATCCCCATCTGACAAGAGGGGACATGAGGGACAGCATGATCAAGTGATCGTGCAAGAGCCAAAGGCTCAAGCTCCACTGGCACAGCTGCTTAGTACAGATCAGAGCCATCTGTGTGAGTCCCAGGATGTATCTGCCCCAGCAGAAGAGCAACATCCATTTGAGCTCTCATACTAGGGAGACTAAGGCCCAGGCTATTAGGTGATATTAACTCACGTAACCCTGTGTGACCCCCTGCTCCTTTTCACCAAATGTGAGCATATCTGCATTGAAGAACTGTCTGCTTCACAGGGAACTGGCAGGAGCAGAACAGCACTGAGTCCCCTACTGCTGATGGAGAAGGGACATTTCAGTTTCTAGCTGGTGAGAAACTTTCTGCTTACCGCCATGGACACAGACAAAACCACTGGACATCCACCTATATGAATACAGCAAAGCCTAGGCACGAATGTAATAAAAAACCCCCTGATATGATAAAGCTTGCAATCCTGTCCCATGGGTTGAGTTAGTGTTTTCCCTGCAGCGATTTCTTTCAGTTAGCAAGCTTTAAGTTATAACTTGCATTCATTAGATTCACCAAATGCTGATAATTGGCTCTGTTAACACTCATGCACAGACAAGACCATGGTGTTAAGGTTTCATCTGAGGCATCAGCTGCATAGCAAACAGCAAGGGACATAACACTGACTCCTCAGGTGTGTGAAAGGCTGAGGAAGCTTCACAGTCCCAGATTTGAGCGTTGATACAGCGATCCTCTTGCTGAGACCTTCCGATTCCCCGCCCACCCTTTACCTGGGGAGCCATTCTGGGAGACAGACTGACCAAGGTGCATCCAAACCTGAGTTGTTGGTGTCAAAAGAGAGAATCATGCTGGTCACTTATTTTACAGGAAAATCCCCATTAAACCTCCATTTCCCCTCCTCCTTAGGAACATCCATGAGTGACTGGCTCACATTTGCCACAGTATTTCTAAGAGGGGCCTGTGAGCTCTGCAGTTCCTCCCCGGCAGGAAGCCAGAGCAGCACTGTGGTCTCTCTGCCAGGCCTTGAGGACAGAGTGCAGGAAGGGGGTTTTGGGAGAAAGCAGCCATATTTTTCCACTGCACACAGGTTGGTTTATTCCACACTTATTCCACTGGAGAAGTCTTTAGAAGAAGAGACGTGCATGAAATTTGCCTCCTTACATTTACCTTGGGGAATCTTTCCAGACATTGTCCCCAACAGCATCTTATTTCTGAGACATTAAAAAGCCACCCTATTCAAATGCAAATCAAGTCCTTCCTGACAATAACTGTTGAGTAATTTTGACGTCAATTCAAGCGCTCTAGCCGGACGTTCCAAGAATAGACCTGGTGTTTGGGAACGGAGCAAAAAGGAAGTGACCACAGATAATACACAGGAGCAACTCTTTAAAGGAGAGACTGTGAGGGGAAGACAGCACAGCTGGGAGTATCAGGTACCAATGTATCAGAGGTTTAGAGCAAGGGACACGCATGGAAAGCTAGACTGGAGAAGGCTGAGGCACAGGCTCTCCTCCAATCTAGGGTGAAAAAGCTGGGGCTTTCATCTTAGGTGAGTCCACTTGCCCACAGTCAACCCCAAGCTCTTTCCCTTAGGCTGCATTTTGACAAAGGTTTATACACTTGGAACTTGCTTAGGTGCCTCTGCTCTGTGCCGTGTTATACAATGTGCCCTCTGGAAGTTTTCTTCTGCCAAGTGCGTGCTTTTATGCTCCTAAGGCTGGTTGCAGACAGGACACAGAACTTGTTGCCTTCAGAGGGAAAGTCTTTCAACCAGAACTTGATACCAAAAAGTATATTCAGCCACAGCACTAGCCCACCCCAAGCAAGAGATGCACACAGCAGATATGGCTGATGGGTTGATAGAACAAACTGCTGGCCCCCCAAGGCTCTGCAAGGCAAATAGCATGCTCTAGAGCTGAAGTAGACCCCTTAGGAAACATGATCCAGCAGAGATGCCATTGATGTGCCTGCGTGATCAGAGGAATACATGCAGGGCTTCCCAAGTGCTGTGGCATTTGAGCACTATTTGGAATACAATGGCCTTTCTGCCTGTTTTGGAAATTTCTGACATTCTAAGTACAATTGTATTTGTAATGGTTACATCTGGCCTTTCTGATCTGCTTGCTCATCAGCCAGTAGAGAGCCCTCAGGTACAAATCTCCTCTTAGCTCTGCCCTGTTCCACTACTTCATCTTGTGCTAATTAATCACTGAGGGCTCCAAGCTTTATAGCATTAACCCATTCACATCTGAAAAACCTCCCTTTCCCATTCACAATGAGTTGCATTTTTATCTGCTAGGGACTGAGTAATCAGTGAAGCCTGAAACCACATTATGGTAGGCAATTATTTTATCACCATTCTTTTGCAAAGCTGACATCCGAATTCACAAGGCAAAGCAGTGACAGAGATGGGGAATAGACGTGGTGTTCAAACCTTGAGTTCTCCTGTAGCCACTAGCAAGCATTCTTCATGAAAATGCTTTCTCATTATTTCATGCAAACCCAAGCATAACCTCAGCAGACAGGAGCCCATCTTTAGCCAGGGGTGGGACCAGATTTATCCTGAGGGCCCTTCTGCCCATTTCTAGGAGACTACAGATCTTCTCTTTCTACTAAAAAGTGGCATCGTAAAATGCTAACGTGCTAAACAAAAAGGTGTCATCAGTCAGTTTATGCCCAGTTAAGAACAACGCATCAGTAGATGCCACCTTCTGTTCTTTGTGGCCTGTGTCTCTTCCATATCGTGGAGGACAACATCACATATCTACATCATGAGGGAGCTGCACTGCATATGCTCCCAAACATGTTCCCCTCTCCCCATACATTTTCTGTCACCTGTGGATTTCTTAGAGGGGATAGTGAGGACATGGTTACTTGGGCATGCAGCCCCTGTTCTGTCGCGGCCTTGTGTGACGTGCTACAGACCATGGCACAGGGTGACCACATAGCTGCACAACCTCCCATCCAGACCTGGCCCTAGCTTCTCGCCTGAACACTGGTGTTGCCACCTTGGCTGTGCACAGGGAAAGGAAAAACACCTTCTGGGTTTCCTATTTAATCCCTCCTTTCATCTTCATATAGGTTTGGAAACATTTCAGTACATTTAAAGTGAGGGGGAGCCATGTTTTCCAGTAAATGTAGCTTTATCAGGTGGGAAAAAAGAGAGACGGCAGTAAACAAAGAGCACAATTGCTGAAACACAGCATAAGGACCCCATAAGGACCCCAAAAGAAGTGCTGACCTCACCCTTTCTTACGAATATGATCGATATTGCTCATACAGAGAAGGCTACTGTCAGGAAGTGGAGCACCACCTAACCCTGCTGCGGATCCTCCTGCTGGCTGCGGGGCCCCTGGCAGCTAGACCCCTGCCTTGCCTTTGGGCAAGGAATGACGTGGGCTGTCCCAGGCTGGGGGGCTGTCTCTGGATGCCCTAGGCACTCTCTCATACACCTGGGCACCTCTCTGGGCCACTTCCAGACAAGGCCCTACCCTACACCAGGGTCCAGACTTCCTTCAGCTGTATAAAGAAGAGGGAAACCAGCTGCTGAAACCCTTGGCTGATTTTATCTGGACCCTGCAGGTACAAAAACTATCTCCAGGCTCTCCCAGCCCAGGCTTACCATCATACAAAGTTCACTTCATGTTTAAGGTGGGGAGATACCCCAGATGTTCTTCAGACACCCAGTTTCCTTCTCTGGGATGCCTCCAGAAACCCCTCTCATAATCTTCATGCCTGGGTGAGGCCAGACAGACGGGCATCCCCAGCCAGCCATTCCCACCGCTCCCTGCCGCACCCACGCTCCTTCCCTCGCTCCCCATGACTGCTGGTGTCTGCGGCATGTGGCCGTCCCCTCCCTGCGGGATCCCACGCTCCCAGGGGAGACGCAGGGCCGAGCCCAGCACACACGGGCGCCTGTGTGCGGCAGGCAGGGGCAGCGGGCAGGCAGCGGGCAGCGGGCCGGGCCGGGCGCGCAGCGCAGGAAGCACCTGCTCCTGAAGTGACGGCTCTCTTATCTGACCCCAGTCACATCAGGTGGCTTCCTTGTTTGCCTTGGCAGCAGGCCCCCGCGGCCCCCTCCGGCTGCCGCTGGCGAGCTGCTCCTCCGCTCCTTTTTTTTTTTCCTCCCAAAAAAAAAAAAAAAAAGCGTCCATTGATCTGAAGAGAAGAATGCCCAGAGACATTCCCAGTGCACAACTCTGGCCCCCACTTTCTCTGCCTGGGGCAACGGTGGGGAGCAGGGATGAGCGGCATGGGATGCAACCCCCTCAGTCCCACACTAAAGCTGTCGATGTGCTTGGCCACCATGCAATGCAGGTTCCTCTCTCTCGTGAAAAAAACAGAGAATGAGGACCCCTGTGCAGGGGTCGTGAATGGTGGGCGGCTGTTGGACCCATTGTGGGCAACGGGAGAGGGACACAACTTTCCGCAGACCGAGGGTCGTCACATGGGCCCGTGGCTACCTCGAGCCAGAGTGTCAGGGCTTTAAAAAATTAAATCAAATCTTGTGGTTCCTCTTCCTTCCCGCCTCGGTCCCTCTCTCGGTCTGGATGATTTCCTGAACGACGGCTGGTCCCGGCTGCAGGGCGGCCGTGCCGGAGGCTTCCCCCAGGCAGCATCAGGGGAGAGCCCACCCGGCCACACCGAGGTGCCGCATGGCATCCCGCCACCATCCCGGGAGCCTGGAGCTTTCAGGAGCAATTCCCCGCATCTCTTTCCAGCTCTGCCCCAGGGGCAAATCACAAGGCTGAGAGGGGCGTGGGCATTTGTGCTGATCTGCATTTCAGCCACAGAAGTTGGCCGAACTCCAAGACGGTGCCGTTTTCAGTTTGACATCCACCTCTTAAATAATTTTCAAAATAAATTTAACCACGGGGTTAGATATTGGCTCATTGAAATGTAGCACTTCTGCCATGTAAAGATAAGAACAGACTCAGAACACACACATATTTTAAAACTGTACACTGGTCAAGAGTCCCCTGCAAGTTTTAGATGCATGACAGAAATTGTTTGGCTTTGGATTTTATGAGACATGCAAAGAACAGTGAACAGTCTTGCAACATATTTTCCTTCTTTTTTTTTTTTTACCTAATCCTTAGTCTTAGACTCTTCTGAAAATAATTTCTCTAGCAGCAAAGTTTGCAATGAAAAAACCCACAGAAGTAACTTTTCATAGTTAACATACTATGCAAAGAGGACCAATAAGATAATAATAGGGCTGAATATTCATTATGTTAATCAAATGTTAATAAACCATGAGATAGTGTGCAGCTCAGTTTGGCTCTCATCTCCAACTTTCTTCCTTTCTTGTCTGCTTGCTTCTCTCCTCCTTTCTTCTTTTTTGCTTTTTCTCCTGTCCTAGGAGCAGAGCTTGGGGAAGCTATCTTGATCAAGATGACAAACATTCAGATTGAAAGCATTACTTATTTAAAAGAGTCTTGCAAATAGTAAACACTGTCAAATAGATGTGCAACATCTGTGTAGTTCAGGCAGTTGTTGAGTATTTCTACTCTAACCTTGGGGAAGCCTCAGGTCCAGAAACAGACAATAGTGGATAACTGGAGAAGCCCCAAGCAGATGTGTTCAGCTATGCCATGTTCAAGACATGAATAATTAAAAGTGAAGACTACCTCACACAACTGTCACCTTAAAATGGAATAATAGTTATGTTTGGGCATCAGTCAGCCTCACAGTTATGTGGACAGTATTTTCATTTCACTGTATTAATTATGTAAGAAAACAAAAAAAAAAACCAAACCACAAGGCAACACCCTCATGATCAGTAAGAGCAAAGGCTTGGGTATAATATCTGTAACCAGAGATGCACCGACATCGTGTGTCTCTAGTTTCAGATAATCACCTGGTGTCAAATCCTTTGTGCTGGGGGTGTGCCGCAGAGCAAGGGATAAGAGACTAAAGCAGTGTGCAGTGCTGAAATACAACCTGGCAGGCGACCCTCTTCCTCTCTCTCCAGCAGGATCCTGCCTTAGCTATACCATGTCTGCTACAGCAGCAGGCTTCCTCTTTGTCTCCTCCACGAGTAGCCAGCTGAGCAGTCAGCCAAGCGGTGTTACTCTGAACACAGTGTGTTGTGCCCAAGCAGCTGTGGGATGCCTCTTTCAGCAGCAGCCTGATGGCTGGGGGTGCTGTGTGCCCCTGGTCCCTGAGCTGGGGAATCCTCATGCTGGGGACATGCAGCTCTAGTCCCTTTTGCTCTGATGATATTTAGGTGAGTGCAGCATTGGTCTTGTTCTCTTTGGGCAGCGAAGAGACCGCTCAAGGAACAGCACAGACACAGCCTTACAGGTCTGGGAGGTGCCCATACAGTGCTTTAGCTCCTTGGTCCCCAGCGCTGGAGGCTCAGGGTCTGTCAGCAGCACGGTCTTGGGAGGCTTGGTCTTTCTCTGCCGGCTGAGCTCTGGGTGGCCGGGTCAGAGCTGCCCTGACCTGGGCTTTCATCACATCATGTTATGGGAGTCACTCGGCAACTGCCCCGTGGGAGATGAATATTAACCTCACTAAGTATGGCTGGAAAGGCTGCAGGGTCACTGCAGCAGCCCCGCAGGCTTGCTCAGGGCAGGCCACAGTGAAGGTCACGTTAGGAAGAGGTGGGCTGTGTTGGTGGCCCCAGTGAAGGCACAAGCCTTCTGCCAGCCCAGAGCAGGGAGCATGCAGTGCCACAGCTCACTGTGGGTGTTCATATGACTGCTGGCACCAAGAGACCACTTCCAGCCCTCTTGCTTCTGTCACAGCAATCCAGAACAGCCGTAAGGTACAAAAGGCAGCAGCGGTATGCAAGCCCTGCTTGCTTGATCTGCAGCTACGCTCAAAGAAGCTGTGCTCTCTCTGAGCCCCAAACCCTGAGCATCCCTCTCTGTGGAGAGACAGAAACACCAGCTCCTGCAGGCATGCTGCCTCCATAGCCCTTATTTCTTCTCTGTGACCATGCACATGCCCACTCCTCACTCTGCCTCTTGACAAAGGTCAACAAAGCACAGACACCCAGACTCATCGTGCTGCTGCCCCACACTGCTGCAGGACCTGCTCGCTATGCTGTGCCCACCGGGACTTCCCAAGCAGCAGCAGGGCATTTTCATCAGGCCAGCTGAAACCAGCAGATTTTTGCTTTCTGGATCCTGAGTGTTTGCGCTGCTCTGTGAGACCAGGAACTCTGCCGGGAAAGGTCCCTTTGTATTGGGGAAGCTGCCTGCTGGGTGGGCAGCCAGCAGACTGTGAAATAGCTACAGTTTTCAAGATTGTAGCTTGGGAGTATGCACTGGTCAAGGGATGGGAAGGAGCTTTGTACTGAGGGACTTGCACATGGCCTGGCCTTTGCCAAACTGACCCTGAATGAGTATTTCCCATTACGCTCAGTCTAGAACACATAGCAAAGCTGATCCATCTGGACTTGCCTTAATTTGTCACTGGCATTAGCTTTCTTGGCCATATTTGCTTTTCTCTCCCACTCTATAAAATCCACTTCACTGCCCATACTCCCCCTTTCCATCAGTTTCTGCCTCGGATCCGCTGGCTTTTTCATGTGGTTCGTGCTGTGCCCTCATCACCGTGAAGGTGAAAACAAAAAACAAAAAAAAGGAAAGAAAGAGAAAATAAGAAGACCTCCCAGGAAGATGTTTTCAAAATACAAACATCTTTTTTTTTACGCAGCTCCACTGCTCATAATTATTTTGGGAAGAAATCAGCCTTATCAGCTCTACACATCTTCCAAATGTGTAGGAATCCAGGTGGATGGATGCCAGACAGAGCATTCTTAGGCATGTATGAAAGCTGCTGCCCTCAGGATGCCCCCCAAGCCCCTGCTCTGAGAGACAGAAATGCTCCTGCCTTTCTTGATGCAGCTTCCAATGAGGATGAATATTTTAAATGTCCAGATGCTTTCTTGGGAACCAATGCCAGTCTAGCTGGATGCCCATGTGCATTGCCTTCACTTTTGCCTGTCTCTGATGGGCTGCCTGCCAAGGCAAGAGGTGGGACTACAGTGTTCTCTGTGTGATGACGTTAGCTGGTAGCTCTGCAGCGGAACAGTTTAGCCAAGTTGCTTGTCTAAACAGAGCCGATACCTGGATACCAGGGGCTGAAGGAAGGTGCTGGTGTGAAGCTGGGTGCAAGCCTGTGGCTGCTGCTGGGGAGGGCTTTGGAGTTTTTTCTTAGGCCAGGTTTCTGCATTTGTTTTGTCAGAGCTGGGGTGCTGGTGACACTGTGGGCAGAGTTCAGGACATCAGCAGAAACTGAATTTCTGAATTCATTTGTGTTGAAATAACAGAGGCACTTCCCTCTCAGCATGCCATGTTCCACCCACTCAGCTGGACTTGCTGAGGCTGTGGGGCTCTGCTTCCTCCAACCCATCCCTGGAGTCCCAAGTCTCCCCAGAAGCAGTAGGGGAGCAGCAGATACCAAGTTTCTTTGCTCACTGGGGCTGGAGATGCCTTCCTCAACCCTTTGCAGAACACAGGAGAAGAGAAGAAGCTCAGCCTGTCCTGATGCTCTTATAACACCAATCAGGTGCTCCCCCAGGGAATATCTCCACAGCAAGAAGAAGGGCATACAACCATAGCAGTTCCCTACCCCAGTTAATGTCACATCCCCAGGGACAGAGACAGCTGCGCTCAGGCCAGGTCCACCTCACTCATTGTAGAGGAGTGCAAAAGCAGGCTGGAAGAGAGTAAGCACACACTGAGTCACAGTACATTGCTGCTACAGGAGGACTCTGTTTCATAAGCAAGACAAGGCTCCATCCCTCCATTAGAGCCAAAAGCAAGCACAACTGCTTTGAAGGAGGTAGATCATGGAGTCCCATCTGCATCAAGTACAGCAGAGTATTTCCCTGCAGTACTTCTCCTCCATCAAAAATACACATACTCCTCTTCTGCCAAGCAGCTCCTGCCCTGCACGTAACACACCCAGCAGAAAGTCACTTAGGAAAGCTCCCTGTGTCCCCAAGTCCATGTGGCATTGAGAATACTGTGACAGTCAAGATACAAGTTCCCTGGCCATCATGCATATTCCCTCTCAAGGCACGTGGTCCTGATTCTCCATTTCTCATCCCATCCTTCTACTCCAGAGGCTTATTTGTTTTGCCCCTCACCAGAATATGCTGCTGCATGTTTAAGCTGAGCAAGCGAAACAGCTGACTCAACAGCTGCTGGATTTGGGAAAGGGGAAGGGAGGGATATGCTTTCAGTTTTGACTTTTAACCACAAAATGCACATTGGATTCTTCCTGCCAAAAGTGACAAGAAACAGAGCCATAGGTCTTTGCTGGAAACAGAGGGAGAAAATAACAGAGAAGATATTCCCTGATGCTTGTGTTTCTCTGGTGTTTTCTGGTAAGAGCAGTGAGAGGAGACAATGGATCAGGCAGGAGAAGGTACTACTGTCCTCCACTCAGCTGAGCAGAAGAGGGCTACAACTAAGTTCATACAGTGACCTGAGCGGTAGATTTGAAAGTGGACTGAAGTCCACTGTATCCTTAGGCCTCCTGCTTTCATCCATCTTCTTGGCTGTTGCTCCAAGTGTCCATACCATGCCTTGGAAGATCTTAGCTTTTTGCTCAGGTCTGACCAGGTTGGTGGAAAGCCAACAGGAGAGAGCTCAGCATCAGGTCTGATGTTTCCAAACCCTTCTATTGCTCATGAAGGGCATTACCTTAATGGCTCCAGTGCTATCCAGCTTACCCAATATTACACCCAAATATCCTGGCCGGAGAGGTGCCTGCCTAGCACATAGCCTTGTGCCGTGCTCTTTGCCAGGACACCCCCCACCAGATTATTAATTCAGGACCCACTAACACCCACCATTCTGCTTACTGAGCCTGAAACACTTTTTACTCTTTCCTCGCTCAGAGAATCATGTGCCATTTGAAGGCAGAGGGACCACATGATATATGAGTAGGCGTGAAGCTCTGCAGGGCTGCTGACTTGGCATAGGGCTTCTAGAGCGGTTTGTGTCCATAGATGAAGCTTTGCATCTGAACTCCCCAGAGATGCCTTCCCATCTCCATGGCAGTCAAGACCTATGGAAAACACCAAGTCGTTCACCCAGTGAGGATGCTAATGAGCTCTGATAGACTCTATGTCCATATGGATATGAACACCCTCATGGACCTTCTTTCAAAAGAGGAGAAATACTTTGTTAGCAGGAGAAAAGGCTGCTTCTGGGCAGCATATCCTTGACTGTCTCTGACAGGGTAGCACTACTCAGTAGGAAATGCTCTTCTGGATCCATTTGCTCTAAAAACAGAAACAAGGAAGGAAAGAAAGAGAGGAGAGAAGGACATGGTGGATGTGTCAAAAACAAAGAAACCCCTTAAAGCATGTATTTCTTTTCCAATTTATGGTGAGAGCTGCCTTGCAGACATAGGGCTATGCTTATATTTGGCAGAGCTCCCCAAGTCAGTGCAATTTGAGAGTGGACAAGGCAGGCTCCCCAAGGCTCACTCCCATGGGGAATGCAGAGGTTCTTCAGGCTCAAACAGGGCTTCCTGCTACAGTCCCCAGCAGCAGCACAGGGTGGCTTGTTGTCCCCACAGCTAACAGAGGGACCATGCCAAGGCTACGCACTCCAAGGATGGAGAAGGTGCTTGTGCATCTGTTTGTCCAGTGAGGAGGAAAGGGAGCCTGCTCAGGTCTCAGAGGGACTCAGTGATTGCCCAGCAGAGGGAGGGGTTATTCTGGGATGGGAGGAGGCAGAGGGACCAAAGTTTTGTCATAGCTCAGGAGTGTGAAATGGTGTAGATGTTTGTGCCCTCTGTTCCCCTCACATAGCAGTGCAGCAATCAGGTGTAGCCAAGCCACACGTAGCCCCATCCCACAGAGGAACATTTCCCATTGTCCCACTATTTTTTTTCCCGCCATTACAAATTTTATTACCTCAAAGGTATGGAATTAGGAAATGAAAGATGTGGAAAAATTCCTCAGACCAAAGCACTCATTTCCACCATTTCCACCTTGCCCTGGATTTCCTTCTCGATTAGTTCCAGCAGTGTCCTTGGTTCGAGCCTTGGAGCCATTAAAGTCTTTTTGAAGCTCTAGTGCCTTGCACTAGTTCTCATTGCTCAGCAGAATGATGCATCAGGAATAACAAAGCCCACTTTGATCAACTACTTCCATCCTTTACAGCTGCTTCTGTGGGGGTGATTAATCCCAGCCCTTCCTCCGCTAATAATAAGTGCAGAGCATCAGCTACATCCTTTGTTGTTGTTATTTTCTCTTTTCATTTCCCTTTCGGGGGAGAGCTGAGGAAGGGACTCGGTGACTTCGGTCCAGTCTTTGCCAGAGAGGTGGCCATAGCCATAATGGTGGTGGAGAGCATGGATACCTGGTGGGCTTGGGTGGACTGACCTCTCCCCCAGTCAAGGCCATGGGCTAAGCTCCCTGTGCACCTGTTCTGGAAAGCTTTGCAGCACCACTCATGCCTGAAATCCTACCTATGTGCAGGAGATTAGTGTTTCCTATTGGCAGGGAGCCTTTGGGAGGTGCAGGGCCATGCAATAGGAAACACAAGGCACAGGGACTTTGCTGGGAATTAGGCCACTTTTTAGTAAATCCTGCAGTCTCTTGGGCTGCTGATCTGGCACCTTGCTCCTCCATGAACTTCTCCTTACAAATAAAAATTATTCCTGGCCTTTAGTTTCTGTTTCAAGCCAACACTGAGCCGGAATTGCTCTTGATTTGCACAATTTAATTGAGAGAAAGAGGAAGCACACTGTTTATTTAAGGACAAATGCCAGCTAAAGAAGAGGAGGCTGAATTATCAGTGACCACCAACTTTTACGGATAAGATTCCAGTGTCTAGACCCACAGTGCACTATGTTTTGAGGACTGCAGAGATAAAAGTTTTGGATGTGGAAACCACCCCCTAGAAGAGCACTTCAGGGCAGAAGCAGAGCTGCAAATGCCTGGTAACACTTCCTGGCAATGGCTGATTCAGTGTCATCTATGCATTATGCACACTGCAAATGAGAAGAGGGCATTGTACCTTTAAACCTAATCTCTCTCTTTACTGAAACAGCTGCTACCTGAAGTATATCCTGGTATGCATACGCACCTCCAGTTATCTCTTCCCGGTCCCACTGTGAATATTGGGCTATCAAGCTCCATGCAGATTGGCCCTGGTATGATGAGGGAAGGATTGGGCATGGCTAGCAATAGGAAAGTGAAAGAGGAGAGAGAGGTGGTTACTGCCCCAGGCAGAGGTGAAACGAGGAGAGGAAAGTCCAGGTTCTGAAGGGAACAGATTTGTTTTCTGTGACATCTAGTTTGGGGAAAGACCAGCTTGGCTGAGACAGACTGTGGCATCAGGCTGTTCTTCCACACGCTTTAGGGCCTCTAACATATGGCTTGGAAGTGCACTGACAAACTGGACAGGATTTAATCAGGAGACCTAAACTGAAGAAAATAATTTGCTTTTTCAGTCTGAATGTAGCAGATATGCTTTGATTTCTAAGGCCATTAGGTCTCTGGAAAATGGCTTCAACTTCTGAGAAATCAGGAGAACTATGTAAGAAATGTGTCGTGCTTCCCACCAAAGTTTTCTAGTCGTAAACTGGTCTAGAGATAAACAGATAAAAACAAAATGGTCTGACAAAACAGGCTGAAATTCCCAACTGCTTAGGAAGAGCAAACTAGACATCCTTGGCAAAGTCCATGGCCTGGAGACCAAATGTTCCTCTTGTAGGGCTGGAGGTGGCTAGGAAGAGTGAGTAAGGAAGAGGGCACCAGCAGCCCTGAGAATTGGCTCGAGGAAGATACCATCATCATGGCACAGGTTAGAGCTGTTTCACATTCCAGTCACATGTGGATTTCACTTGCCATGTCACTGGAAAGGCATGTTCCAGCAGCAAAATGGCCAGCCTTTCTCAGGGATCTCTATTTAGAAAAGTGACAGTGCACTTCTGACATTGCCAGGCAGTAAAGCTGTGTATATATGACTCCTGTGTAAGTGCAGAGAAACGTGTACCAACAAACATTGTGTTCCATTCCTGCACATTCCTACATATACAGTTCAGGTTTGTTAGGCTGGAAGACGGGGACAGAGTGACAAACTATAATTCAGATTCACCCCTGGTCATCTTTGAAGCCAAAAGGAAAAGGATTATTTGGACCTGCTCATCTAATTTGGTCTAGTTTACAGAAAATGAGTGATTTCAAATCTGAGTCCAGGCCGAGCTTCCTTCATGGTAGAGGACATTTGGATCACGTTCCTGCCCCACTGCTGGCAGCACCCAGGAAAGTTAGTTTAAAGCAACATCAGACGGGTGGACATATCCTGACACTAATCCATGCCCAGTGGCTATCTACTTACAGCTGTAGTGTCTTCTCCTGAGTTTTTCACCTGAACAAACTGTCCCTGGGATTGATAATTCACACTTTTATACCTGTCCTGTGCAGTGGGAGGGTGGATGAGGGCAGGCACATCGCAAAATTGCTTTGTAAGCAATTTTACTTACTCCTTGTAAGGCCTGTTTGCAATACACAGTGATGGTTCAACTCAAGTTCCTCTGCTTGCATGCAGTGTCATCAAAGGTTAGGAGATATGACAGCTAATGTCCCCACAGGGGTGGCATCTGCATCAGCTCCTGTTGTCTGCTGGGCTACAGATGTACTGAGGAGGGTGTGATTGCAACTATCCTCCCTTTTCATGCACCTCAAAGCTTGGAAAGAGTGATTAAGTCAGCCTTTTTGATTTTTTATTACCAAATGTAGCTCAAGTCAATTCACTAAACTTGGTGGAATAACTCCCCCTCTGAAATCAGTATTGAGAATAGAATCAGGCTGATGTGCATTTTTCTGTCATGTGCTGACTTGTTCTGCCATCCTGTGAATGAACTTGTTTTCTTCTCCTTGATGAGACAGTTCCACCTAAACCAGGACTGGACACTGAAGTAAATCTGGTAGGAGAATACACTTCCCGTTTATAAAAATATCCTTCCTGTGTGGAAGAGCCCTCTTCCTGCAAACACTCATCTGTGTACAGCATCCCGGACCTGTTTCTGTGTGGACACAGAGCCACTGGGGGTGGGGAGTACAGCTATTATGGATATTCCATCAGCCTGAAGTACCAAAAAAATGAACATATTGGTTGTACCACCTCTGGAAATCAAACACAACCCCATGCAACCCCAGTATGTGCTCAAGATGCCATCCTTCTGAAATGAAGGGCTTTATTATTGGCTTACAGTTAAATCTATCTGTGATGACTTCCGGAACTGGTGTCTCGCTGCCATGAACTTATTTAGCCAACTTATACACCCTGTATCCACCTCTTGTGATTTGGTTGTGGCTCATGGCTCACCCGTTCACAGCAGCTGAGGATTTGAGCTGTGTGCATGAACTGATAAATTAAAAATAAAATTAAATCTCAAAAGGCGATGAGCTGGATGTTTCTATTAATATCCCTCACTATGGGTTTTCCTGTAACTTCTTTAAGGACCTCATTGAGATCTTCATCAGGCTGGATGTATTAATCCACTCTACCCTCAGGTGGCCTCTCCTCTCAAGCACATCAAGAGATTAATGGTGAAAGGACCACATCCCTCCATCTGCCATGACTCTCAACAGCAGCCTGAGACCCTGCCAAACTTCAGGGGTCAACAGAGAGATTTCTTCAATAACAAGTTTATGAAAGGCCCCAGCCACCATTTCACCTTTCCCCCATGGTTTCATCATCTTCCTCTACCCCTTTAAAGACTTCCTCTGCTTTGTATCTTTCCAAGTCCTTTGGTGCCTGTGCAGCACAGTGTCTGAAATAGCTTCTCATAGGCTCACCTGTGCTGTCCTCCTTTCCCTCTTGGATGGGTCCCCCTTGCACTGTTCTATGTTGGAAGTCAATGTTTGCTGTCACCGCCTAGCCAACATGTTCTGCCACCTCATCCAAGGTCTGAGTAGCACTCAGATGGTTAATCTGTTATCTTTTCCCTCATCACAACAATGTTCATTTCTGCAAATTCTTGTTGCCATTCAGGAAGCTGATGACCTCAATGCACCAGCATTTATCACTTTATGGCCACACAGTGTTGAGAAGTGCTGGCTGGAAGGCAAGGTACTGGGTTGAGGAAAGTTCACCTGGCTGGGGCAGTGCCTACTGTTTGGGTCTTCTCCTGCCTGTGTCACTTCCCACAGTCCTCATTGGTGTCCCCAGGCTCCCCAAATGCTGCTTCCCTGGGGATGAAACTGTCTAAGGGTGGGTGTTCCCTGGCTGGGGGCTCCTGCTCCGAGGTGGCAGGGCCATGGGCAGCAGACAGCCCCCTGGGCCGCACCTGCCTCGTGGGGCAGGTGTGCAGCAGCAAACCCTGCCTCCGCAGCCTGAGCCCTGCCGCGGCTGCCGGGACCCCCCAGTGCTCTTCCGCCCTGCTTGTCCAGATTTCCTTCACGGGGAAAACAGGATACAAGCGGAGGGGGAGGGGAGCAGAGCGTGCCTCCGGCTCATCCTGACACAGAGGTGACAAACACAAACATGCCCATCTGCACGGGGAGCACCCCTGGGTCCCACGCTGTATGTACACTCCCCTCTGCTGAGCCCAGGGAGAGGCGTAGGAGACCGTGCTCCTAAATTTGGTACCTGCATTTTGGCTTGGGGCCAGCAGTACAAACATCCCCTTTCACCTTCCCTTCCTGCTCCCCAGTTTTGAATAATTGGCTCCCCAGTCTAAGTAGCTGATGATTTGCAGGGTGCTCGCCCTCAGTTTGCCAAGCAACATTACTGTGTTCACTGGGCTCAGCAGCAGAGCCAGGATGCAGATGAAGTCCAAGTCCTTACCATACCACGTCTAAAGAAATTGAACAAGTTTGCTTGAGGGAATCAGGGACTGGCCTGTTCTCATGTTAGATGCCATCTGTTCGAAGTTCATGTCACGCCTGAGTCTGTTGACAATATCCAGGGGAAAAAAAGAGAACCCAAGCTTCACTTGGTTATTTGTGGGAAGACCAGAGGAGTAAAAAAGAAGTTTGTCTGGTTTTGGCTACTGAAATCAGCAGATCTGACTCTGAATGCACACAAGGATCAGATTGGGCAAGCCCTATTTATGCAAAAAGCACTCTGCAGAGGACAACTGCACTTTAACACTATTCCTGTAAAAAAGGAAGGAAAAAATGGCCTAAGCATTTGAAGGAAAAACACTTATTTCCTGTAAGGAGGTTCAGCCAGTGGAGATTGTACCTCTGCTGCCTGTATCTCACTGGTGTATTTTAGCCTCAGGTATGACTGTCCATGTGAAAGGGCAGGAGCTGTGACATCCTCCAAAAGGTGGCACATTTCCTGGTGACCTTTGTGCTCATCATCCTGAAATCAGCTGATATTATGCTGGGGTTTCAAAGATGCACTCCCATCCTAACCTTTGGTTTGGATTTGTGACCTTTATTCTGCTTGCGACACCTGAACGTTTCTAATCCTGCCTAGACTCCTGCTCAGTCCTTCCTGGACACCTGACAAACTGCAGCTTGGCAAAGGAAATTCACCAAGTTTACCTGCTGTTTGTTCAAAATGTCCAGGGTAACTTCTGCCCCCAAATCCATCTTCTCTTCTGTTCATAATTGTGGGACAGCTGGTGAATCCCTCTCCACTTGCAGAGACCTTGGCTGTAATTTGCTCCTGGGAAGAACACAAGAGGCTAAGCTGGCCCTGGGCACAAGCACCTGCAACACTGTCCACAACTGGAGCCTGGGCATGGGGAAAGAAACAAGAAATTTCCTTTAGAAAAGACATTTTAAAGCTTACCTCAAACTGTTAATTAGGGTCCCACATTGCTGAAACACAGCCCTGCCAGGAGAACAACCCAATAAATGTCACTTTTAACTTCAAGGAAAATTCTGTGAGAAACAGAAAAAGGGCTCTTTCTTCTTGGGTTACCCTGAGAAGTTGTAGCATAGGCAGCCAGCCTCTCCTGCCACAGCCACAAAAAATAATATAAACACCTTGATCCTATAAGCAAAGAGCTGGTCCTTGCTTGTGCTATGCTAGTTATGAGCAATTAGGACAGATATTGCACAGAGTCTGGGTTTCAATTGATAAAGAATGCTGAAGGGGCACCTCCTGCCTTTTATATATACAAGCGATTACATCAAAATTCCTGGCCACATTGCCACACTGAGACCATCCCCCAGTTACTTTTGGGAAGTGGGACAATCTGAAAAACCATGGACAGAAACATCTGGGAAGTAAACTGTCCTGTCCAAAGTTTACATTTCAGCTCAGCGCAAACTATTCAGATAAAATGAGAGCTGCCTCATGTTGTTAACCTCAGAGGCACTTGGAATCAGACATTTGTGTCAGATCCAAATGAAATAAAAATCAATCGCAAAATGCAGCCTAAAATGCAAATTAAACCAGAATGGAAACCAGTTGTTTAAAAGAATAATCACATATTGAAAGGACAAAAAAAAAGGCAGAAAAATCATGTTATTTGCTTGAGGAATCTTAAGAGGTTCCCCATCATTTCCTGTATCTAAAAAACAGGTTTTTACTCCCTGCAAAGCGAGGTAGAGAGGGGCTCCGTGTTGGCCCAGCTCATGCTGCCCTCAGCTCAGCTGTCCCATCTCTTCCTGTTGCTGGGCCTTAATGACTGACGCCTTTTCCAAGAGGCTGAATGAGCAAGACAGCAGTCCCAAAATTTGAACCCTAAGTCCCACAGTGCAAGAACTGAGACAAGAGTCAGAGAAGCTTTACCTGACTGAAACCCTGCCAGGCTCATGTCCGTGTAATTTAGTATGGGCTGGGGGCTGTTGTGGCTTGCACGAGGCCCTGTACAGGTATGGCTGCAACGAGGCTGCAGCCGTGAGGCCAACGGCTCCGCTTGGCTTACTTGGAGGAGTGTGGTATCCAGAGCAAGCAACAATGCAACAACGTGGAGCTTGGCATGGGCTGAAAAAGCCGGCTCAAAAGCTGGAAAAGCCCATGGGAGCTTAGCTCATGCTGAGGTCCATGTTGCTCCAGCTCGCCTGCTACTGCTGGCCAAGCCAGCCCGCCACTGGTGCTGGCAGGTCTGCATCGTGTGGTGGTGCTCCTTGGGTTGCTCCAGTGTGCAACTACTCCTGGATGCCTGTCTTGCCATGGGGCTTTAGTACCTTTAGCCCTCTCTCTCCCCGATCTTTATTGCCCCCACTGCTGACTTCATGAGTGCTATTCTAGAGCCAGGGTTGTCTGACGACATATTCTGAAGGATCAATACTTTGAAAAGTGCACATCTACACATATGAAAATCCAGGACTAGTTCTCTGCTGCTCTGCTGCTCTCCACCCAGATGAAACTTGTTGGTGTCATTCCTGACTGATGTTAGAATAAGTAAAAGCAGACTTGAGCCTTCAGTTTCTGCATGCTTAGAAGAATTTCTGTTTTCCTTCATGGAAGAAATGTTTGAATTAATTGTTACACTTGCATAACATTATGCTGAAGTGCATTTTTTCCACTGTATGATTTCTAGATGAAAAAGCAAAGTTAGAGTGAAGTTATATAAGACCAAAGAGAAAATGTATGAGAGAACTGCAGAAAATATCCTCATAAGACATTAGAAATACCAAAATTTTAAAGTTAAAAATACTGTAAAAGAACTCCAAATGAATTATGACAAATATTAGGAGAAGTATACACCCTTAATGCTGGCCCAAAATAATGCCTGAACAGGGAAGAGTGCGAAAGAAGTGAACAAATAAAAATTTACTCTAGGACTTTTCCTGAAAAGTGAGTATCAGGTAAGTATGAATTGCAAACACTCCAATGCCATTATCTCACTACAACTATTCCTGGAGCAGGTGGAGAGCTGTGGGCTGATCAAGGTGTTAGTAAACACGATTTCCCGAGCGTATCCATCCACTGCCCCGTGCAGCAGGTGCTGTGCCTCTGCCCTCCACGGGGCGAAGCACAGAGCTGGAGTAGGACAGGGAGATACGGTGCCTTGCAGCTGTACTTCGTGCCTTGGCTGACACTCCTGGTCCTCCTTCTCCCCAAGGAGCCAGAAGATGCAGTTGCACTTCCTCACAGCCAGGGTTGGGTATAAGGGACAGAGAGAGGAAACGCAGCCCTTCTGAGGCCATGCACTTACTCCGGCTTACATCAACTATCCTTATTTACCTACAGTCCCACAGGCAGGCTTATGGAAAGGACCTGTCCGCTTTGGCTGCACACTTGAGACACATCCTGCACACTGCTTTCCCAGCTGGGCCCATCCCATCCCGGCCAGTGACTCAACTGTGAGAGAGATGGAAGTGTCACATACCCCATCATCCTGAGTCACCAGCTATTATTGTCGCACGCAGGTGGACAGTGCTGGTGAGAGGAATTTCTCCAGGGTTGCCAGAAAAAGCAGGATCACCATCTCCACATCACCACTGTAAAAATAGACACTTCTCTTTGGGAATTGCTACTTCAGATTGATTTCTAGAAGCTTGTGGCCTCCTGACAAAGATGGGATTAGTTAGTCTCGATGTAAAGGAAGATCAGGGATCATGTCTTGGCAGTAAACCTTGGGGAAAGGTATGTTTGGAGGGTCTGTCTGGGTTCAGGTTCACTTGCCCTAAGCCAACCCCCACGAAGTGTGTACATCTGGATGCTGTATGGGACGTGTGGCTGTCTACAGAGCAGATCTGCAGTATCATGCTGTACGTGGCTTCAGCAAAGTTGCCTTTGCCAAACTGAAAACTTCCTGATTTATCAGCTTTGATCTTTTTGGCAGACGAGCATTTCAGCGGTTAACGTTTTGCAAGAAAGCCCTGACTACACTGGTTTCTGATGACGTCCCCTGCATTTTCATTTTAGGAGGATTCTTTTCTGTGCTCTCCAAACGTCAGTCAGGACTGCCCCGAGAGTTCAGGAGGGGACAAACAGGGCCATTTCCCCTCCAGATGCTGGGGACTTCCAGGTACACCGAGGGCTGCAGCTTATGCAGAGAGCACAGGGGGTCGCAGAGCAGAGCCCAGCCCGGGCCCGCGGCCTCTCCGCCAGCGGCTGCCTACGTGAGTTCCCAGCTCCCTACGGAGGTGCCAGGGAATCCCGGGCTCCGTTTCCTAGGGCAAGGTTTAAATCTGAAGCAGGTTTTGGCTGCGGGCTGCTCACGGGTCCCCAGCCGTTTCCTGAGGAAACGAAGGCTGATGGCACCGCTCCGCCGTGCTTGGTCCCGTCCTTCCTCAGCCCCGGGACACCTGGTGCGGCACAGCCGCGGCCCCACCCGCGGGGCCCGGCCCGGCCCGGCCCGGCCCAGCTGCGGGAGGCGCCCGCACCTGAGCCCCGCAGCGGTGCTGGGGGGGCCGCGCCCGCCGGCCCGGCCCGGCCCGGCCCTCGGTACCCCTCTAGCGGCCGCGGCTTCCCGCGACCCACCCGGCCCTTGCGGTGCGCCGGCCACTGGAAACACGATAAACCCTCTGGGAGAAGCACAGGCAGAGTCCTCTCCTGTGCCTGCAGGAGCGCAGGGCAACAACCCCCTGGCTGGACAGAGGAGCATTAGCTCAGGCACGGTGCCCCGCGCCTGGTTAGGCTGTCACCCCGAGTGTCCTTAAATCCGCTGCAGACCCTGCCCCACCCCGAGCTGCTGCCTTGGTGTGACTGAGGAGATCTAAGGTTCCCCAGCAGGAGCCGCAGGTTCGGGGAAAGGCTGTATTTAGCTCACAGAGGCCTTCCCCGATTGCACCAGGACTACGGCAGGACTCTGGCTTTTCCTGCAGTGCGTGACAACAGCCACAGACCCACTGCCAACCCCGACTCTGAGACTAAGCAGACATTTCCCACCCCAACGACCTCCTCAGATGTTACAGCATCCTACCTGTTTCCCAAGCAGAAACAAACAGCTGCATCTCTCAGATGTCTCTTGTTAAGAGGAGACCAGTGACTGTTACAATGTGGTTTTTATGTCCCTGGTTCATGCTCTCCCAAATGGGCCAGACCCTGACATCTCCACACAGGGAAGAATCATCCATCCCCTTCTTGTTGGTCATTTTTTGGGCTGCAAAAACCATGCTACTGGAGCTACTGCTCTGTTTTCTGCAAGGGAGAATGCATCTTCCTATGCAAGGCTGGTTCCCACGTCAGGCTGCACACTAACACTCATTTACCACCCCTTGACTCTCATTAGTGTTTGCTTTTTCAGCAAGCCTTCAACTGATGAGTGAGAAAAAAAGATCTTCTTCCCTACACTACTGTAGTTGAAGGCACGTCAGAAATGCAGTCAGGGAGCCCCTCTGAATGACAAAGTAGGTTTGTGCAACTGTGGTGGAACAGGACTTGTCTGAAACTGGGATTTGGGCAGGGTTTACTTTGCATTTTGTTTAGAACAAAGAGCAGAGCTGAGTCATATTTTAATTCCTGACCTGTTAGGCATCTCAGCTTCAACATTCCCCATGCCTAGGCAACATAAACCATCTACAAGCTCCTCAGATCTGAAGAGGATTTTTTTAGTTGGAGAAGTACAGGGTGCATTCTTCTCTACTTAGCAGCTTTTGAATTTCATGAACCCAGTCTATATTTAGCCTTAATTTGAAGGATGTGTAGACTGGATGTCCTGTTGGAAGCGCATGGAAAACTGCCTGCTGACCTGACCCATGCTTGCATTTCACCCAGCAGCTGCAGCCCGATTGGCGCATTAAACACTTTCAAGTCATATTCTCCTGTATAAAGAAATATCCTGAGTTGCGTTGGCTGTGAGCAGGAGGGAAAGTGACCTCTTGGGTCAGTGTTTATTGCAATAGTTGTAAGAAACCAAGGAGTGACTCCATAAGGAGGGACATGATCCCAGAACGATGCCTCTGGTAGGGTGAGAACCTCTCTCAGATCTCCCAGTTTGGAGAACCCCACCTGAAATGGCAAGGGCAGGGCTTGAGGGATTGCTGTTTCCTTCTGCCATTGGTATGCTCTACAGTCTTACACTTCCCACTTCCTTCTCTGTAAAGCAGGGACAATAGCACCATGTTTTGCAAGACCCCAGTGTGACTTAACTAGATAGAGCTTGCATGGTACTGTGGGATTCCTCACCTGCAACTCAGCCATGCATGGCTCGGAAGAGAAGGCAAGTCAGTTACTTCTCTTAGCTTGCAGTGACAGCAGTGCCAGGATGCAGATATTGCTTTGTGAATCCTTCTGAGACTTCGGCCTGCACAAACTGGCATTTGCAAATAGTCTCCAGCTTGTTCAGTCTCCACGTTCACATGTCCACCTCCAGTCTCTGAGCTAGAATTCTGTTGTCTTTCTACACACAGTAATATCATTCACATATTAGGCCACGGGCTTTTCAAGGTCAGTGCCATCAATATGTGGAAAGCACTAGAGGACAATAACAGGTTGATAAATCACATGGCAGATTAGGAAAAGGCCCTCAAGGGTTGTAAAATGTATCAGATCCACTTATCACACCCCTTTCACATCCTGCTTACAGTGCTAAGGATGCTTCCTCATTGTGCAGTAGCAGGCAGCTGTCAATCCCAACCACTTCTGATACAAACCTGACATTTTCCTTTCTTTCTCTTGACGGGAACAACTAGTGTCACTCACCCTGCAGAGCTGAGCAATCTCTTCTGCTTTCAAAGCTCATGGGATACAAGCGAGGGCTCTGTGAGGAAATGCTGCTGAATCCCCTTGGATTGTGCCAAGATGTTTCCACTTGTATTGTCAGCTCGATGTGCAGCGAAGGGCAAATGACCAGACACTCAGAGACACAGCAGGAGCCGATGATGCCAGACTTTGGCATGCTTAGACTGTGAGGGTATAAAAGCTGAGGGTTTCTTTTTTTTGGGGTCCCTCCTTGGAGATACCCAGCTCAAGTTGTTATTTTGTTGTTGCACCGTGATTAAATTATTTTAAGGATCCTGACATCTGAGAGTCTGCTATGGGAAAGCTGTGGCTGAGCTGGTAAGGAAACCGGGTCTGACTGGGGAGGGTGGTGTGTGTAGCCGTGAAGGGGCCTTGGTCCCATCTCAGATGGTGCAAGTGCGACTGCCAGAGTGGCTCCTGGGTGGTCAGACAGGGAAGCTTCCTTAACACACTCCTTGCTTTGCTCCAGGGTCAGTAGCTGAGACAGCAGCCAGAAGTGCTTTGGGAATGGTAGGACAGGGCAATACTTATCAGACACCTGTAAAACAGTGATGTGACTGGGGTAGTCTAGGATCTAGGCTCCTTTATACTAGTAAAATTAATGTTTCCAGGCACTGGTGTATTGCCTTCTCTGTCAAATAGAAGTGTCTCTTGCACAGTTTAGTCCTGTGCAGCAGCTCCAGGCCTGGTACAGGAATTAGCACAACTGGTATAGACATGAGTGGCTCAATGCTACCTGGCCTTGGTGCCTGAAAAAAGTCCCAGTTTCATTTAATTTAATAGTACAGATGTACCATATGGCTCCAGAGCTGTAATTTGCTGCCTCTTGGAAGAAAGAAACATAGACCTGTTACCTGTCCTAAGCATCTGATGCTTGGAAGGAAAGTGGCTCACCATTAAGTTTAGCAGAGCAGGGACTGACACACCACTGAGCAGCGCAGGCACATCCAGCAAACACGCTCCTTTCTACCCATCCTTGGGATGGGATTCACCCCCCCCGAGAACAGCTCTGTCTCCCTGCAGAAAGTGGAGAAGGACAGACACCTCCAGGAGATGGTTCCTCCCATCCTGGCCGATAGTAGGTGCCTAATCCGAGTCTGGCTGAAAGGAGATGTTTTCTCATGGCTAATGGGCTGGGATATGCCAAAAGGGTGGTTTGTGTCCTCCAGCCAGAGAACAATTCTCCCCGTATGATATGGACACAGCAGACAAGTGAAACATGCAGTGAGGAAGAAATGGCCCAGTTATCTTCATCCTGTTAGCTCTGTTCCTGCCACACTGGGTCCAGTGTCACTTGGAGATAAAGAGCAAGTACCTTATTATCACCACCATGTCTGCCCTTGAGGGTTTATTCTTTCACCCCCTCCTGTCTTTGTTTCTTTCCCCCTTCCCTGATTTTTTTCTGTGTTGTCTCCCTACTTCCTACCATGCAATTCCCACTTCCCATATAGGTTTCATTCCTACCCTGTCCCCATCCTGTCTGCTAAAATAATCAGCAGTGAAACCCTGAATATGGCTGTTCACATTGTTTCCATGGGACTCGGTGGCAAGTCTCCTAGTGCGATGAATGAAGGCAGGACGCACTTCTCAGAGCCATTGTTTCAAGCTGTCTGCCGTCTCAGGAAAGCACTGCCAGCTCCGTTTTTGCTGAGTCCTTGACTGGTGTGTTTTCTCCTCCATCTGCTGTGAGTAAGAAAAGAATCAGGCCCTTGCAATTTAAACAGTGGCTGCTTAGTTTGCGGAGGGCATGCTTCATTCATCACCATGCTTCCCATGGGCCAGAGTTGATCCATGGGGAGGATGTCAGATGAGAGCATCATGAGGTGGTCCTTTGTAAGCAGCCACAGACTCTATTCACTCCCTTCATTCTAATGTGCTTGTTAAGAGCAGGAATCTGGCTCATGAGTGTAGAATAGATTGCCAAACTTGAACTGAGGCTCTCCTCCTCCCTGGAAACCCTGATGTCATGTTCATCACATTTACACAGTTTTCAGTCAGCTGAAAGCACGGAAGGAGACAGCCCACATGTGTTTGTAGAGAGCTGCATAGACATCTCTTAACTCAGAATGACAGTAATGAAAACATGCTGCAGCACCTTGTAGCTATGACACATGGTACCTCCAGTCTGTGCTGGCCATTTGGAACATTTTAGTACATGATCTAAAACTGCCCACTCGGAAGCAGGAATTACGGTAGATGAACCTGGAAGACATCAGTAGGATTTGCAGGTTATGAAATAGTTTCTTTTTGGACATTTCAGATTGTTTTAATAGCTTCCAGGCTTCCAGCATCCAGAAACTGGCAGGACCTTGCCCAATGTTTGAATAGCTGAATCGTACAGTTTACAAACATGATTCACAAAAGGAAGACTAAGTGAGATCTGAATATGGACGTAACAAAAGTGAGTATGAAATGAAACATCCCATCTGCTGAGGAAACCAGTTTCCTGGTAATTTACCAGTTCAAGTACCAGTTTTCTGGTAATTGAAAATTCAAGGCATTCTCATCTATTTCAGTAAAAACATCTTCCCATACCAGGAGAACAGCTTCCCATCCATATCCTGCCCAGTGTTGCAAGAAATTTGTTCTGTCTGCTACTGCTCTTCCCCTTTTGACCGAAGCGATGGATCAACGTTCTTCTGTGCAGTTTGTATATGCTTAAAATGTGTAGATAGAGGCCCTGGTATAACAAAGCGTGGAGGGTCCCAATCTCCTATCCTAAACAAGAGATTCCCTGAACACAGGGGAGGGTGACACAATTTCTTGTAAAATGCCAGTCCTTTCACAACCACACATAGTCCCCCCAAAGCTCTCCTACTTCCCCCCACGTAGAATCAGGCTGCGACAACTCCTCTGTGGGCACAATGAGAGGGTTTCTCTCCTTCAGCCTGAGCAGGAGGCAGCTGTGCTATCCAAAGACCTCTGTGAGGATCTTCCAGCTCCTGTGATCACAGTTTGAAGTCCTGAGGCCTGGTTCTGGGTTTATTTCTGGTTTATTTCTTTTTCTGGGTTGTTTCTTGCTCTTTCACATATATTTCCAGGCTAAGATTGCAGACTCCAGGGAGAAGGGGGATTCAGCAGCCAAACCCTTCCAAGCTCGATTCCTCTGAAGAAGGAGGACCTAAATTACTGTGATGCTGCTATTCATTGCAGTCCCTGGCTATTCCCACAAGGGAAACGGCTTCAGCCTAACAGTTTAAGAGTGCCCTTTCTCTCCAAACTCTGTCACTAAAGAGGTGGAGCATTTGCCTGAGAGATGCAGGTCCAGGAGAGAGAGCCTTCTCCAGCTCATTCTGTGGACCAAACCACTAAGGACTAGAGAGCAGGCAACAGGGACAGCAGTCCAGTGGTTAGTACTCCTGGGTAGAAAGAGGGGTGGATGGGTTTAGTGTAGACTGTGATAATTGAGCACTTTGTGCTCTTTGTATGACAACTGCATATTTTACAATTACATCAGAATGCACAGTGCCCTCAGAACATCAGTGGCATGGCTACAACATTAGCTGAGTAGGACTTCTGCAGCACATGATTCAGCCTTGAGGCCTCAAGTCCTTTCCCAGACCCAAGCGCTTTTCTAGACCCAAGCCTAGGTGACTCATCAGTTCACCAAAATCAGGTTGCCTAGGGTAAATAGGCCTTTAACCACTGTGCTATCCTGTGTCTTTGTTATTTCATGATCTTTCCCAGGCTGCTGGCAGTTTCAAAAAATCAATTATTTTGTTAATGCAAAATTTAGTGATAATTATGGTTCCTGTTTGCTTTCTCCAACAGCTGGAGAAGGAGGTACAGGCGCAAAGCACATATGTGGCACTGTGGGTGGGGAGCGAGAAATTCTTCTGCAGTATTTGTAGATTAGAAATATGGCTGCCAAAAAGCAAGTTCCCAAGTGCCTGTGGTCCACATGTTGCATAAAAGCAGAGTACCATCTTGGCATGGAAAAGGAACATTGCATAAAGAAACCCAAAATCTCCCCAGGTCACATTGTCCTTACCGGAGATGAAAGCCCATGAGCAACAAAGTGGTACCCCATCAGCTGCCTTTGCCACCAGGCAAAGTATTTTGCTTTGACTGCTTTGAAAGCAAACCCCTTACAGGAAACATGTGCTGGGTATACAAATGCAGTGTTTCGTTTATTTATGACACAAACGCAAAACCAAACAGGCTTTCACAGTTCTAGGTCACAGATGTCTTTAACGAAAACCAGCTATTGGAATGTTAATAACAGCTTCTTGTATCGTAAGCAATGAGTCCACTCAGTCATGCTTTTAGGAAACTAACAGTTTCAACAGATCAACCTATTAATCACTTTGGCCTCCTAATAGTTCACGTAAGGGCAGCTCTTAAGAATTTGTTAGTGTGCTGCGCTGACAGTTTGCCAAGCAGTACATGGAAATGCCCCAGATTCTGCTCCTCTGAGGTCCGAAAATGACGGGGACTCCTCTGGGATAGTAATGAACAATCCATTTGACCCAAACGGCTTCCATTCATTCAGTCTTCAGTCACTTAGTTAACTCGGAAATGCTCCTGTGGCTGCAAAATATTCATCGGTGCTAAAAAGATGACAATTCATGACCCCACACCAGCCACTCTGGAAACCCAAGTGACAAGCTGGTATAAAATATTGTCCCTTGGTGCAGTCAGGGAAAGACAATGATTTATACTGGTCATGAGAAAAACTGTAAGGTGAAATTGTTGTTTTCTTTCATTGGTAAGAGGCAGGTAGTCTGGGTAAATATTTTTTAAGTGTTATCCCAGAAAAATTGTGGAGTTCCTGTAGATTGAATCCCCGTGTTTTCCTATTCATGGTTTGCTTCCTGTGCTCTGCAGCTTCATTCCTCAGAGCCTTCATGTCAAACTGCTTAAACCGATAGAGGATGATGAAACAGACAGTGACACCTGTGGGTTTTTTCCAATTTTCAACCAGAAGCATGCACAGCACTAAACTGCGCCATGTAAGCTCATTACTTCTATGTATTTTTAGACAGTCTTCCTTTTCCTTTATATTTAGACATTCTTTCAAGGTTAATCACTACTGTTGCCATTAGAAAGCCAGGAAAGACTAGCTACAGCTGGACTTTCCTCTCCTAAAGCTTCAGCTTCAGAAGTAAGCATAGGTTTTGTGATCAGTCCTGGTGCACGGCATGGAGTTACAGCCCAGAGAAGCTTTAGCTGTCCTCACTCTCTGGTTCCTCTGCTGCAGCCCCAGTGCTTAACATGGTGCCATAACTCCTCTCCAGGTCCCGAGGCTGTTGGTGGGTGGGTTAAGGTAAGACATGGTGTTTCCCAGTGTGGAAGCAGGTACATGTCATGGTGTGGGGATGGTAACTTCCGGCGCAGGAGCAGGGCGGGCAGCTGGAAGTCATAAGTCTGATTGCCAAACCTTTGAATCAGCAGTTGGTGGCTGTGCAGAATAGTGTCATTTATCCTCTCTGCTACAGGCATGAGAAATGCCTGTAGCAATTCTTCATGGGAGAATGCAAGGCAGATGAAGCTGCCCATTCTTTGTTCTATATCAGTATCTTACCCTCTGTTTGCTATAGTTCCCTCCCCTCCTCAGAACATGAGTGAGTAGTTATCTAATCGAGGTGACAGACTGGAAGATATTTTCCCTTTATTCCTAGTAAAAGACACAGAGACTTATTTTTTGGGCTGTTTTGGACTTGTGTCCTCCAGCTGAAATCCGAGGATAGCAGTGAGATGCTGCTACAGCAGCTTACCCAGTGTTGGGCAGCTGGCTCACAAGGAAGGACATGCTTTGCAATGGAAACAACATTGTCTACAAAGAGCAGTGCAGACCAGTACTCTGAGTGTGCAACCCTAGTCCTTTACTACACCTCACTCCAACAGATGCTCACATTTTTAATCAAGGCATTCCACTATTAAATGAGAAACCTGTCGTTAACAAGAGCTGATTACATGGTATAATCTAATACAAGACTGAATGCATGGTGTACCCAGGTTTTCTCCCCATCTCTACTCATACATACAATTTACTGCCCTCACCAGGTAAGCTGGTATATTTTCTTCATCCCAACCAGTCACATTCCAATCATAGAGACAACATCACAATTTACATCACAATGCTGGACTGCACATTTAATACATGTGTCTTGGGGTCTCTGTCCTAATGGGACATAAGCACATGTGCCTGCCAGTGTCACCAGGAAAGTTCTGTGCTTACCCCAAAGAAAACATAGCCCCATAATCTGCAAACGTGTGTGTATGCACATCTAGTAGGAAAACCATCATCTCTTTCCCAGTAAGATCAATTCACAGATGATAATTGATTCATGGAAAAGAAACAGGACAGGTAGGGAGAGAACTGCTGTAAAACGCAATGGTTTGCTACGTAACACTGATGCTTAGCCTGCTGTCGTCAAAGGTGAGAGTTTAAGAATGAAACATCCTTGCCTTCCCATGCTGCATGAGAAAAAACAGCGTCACAGCCCACAGAAGGCAGTTGTTTTTGTGCAGGGTTCCTGTTTGTTACTCATTTCCCCTCCTGTGTCCCAACACTTTGCCTCTTTAAAGCTCTTCCAAGATTCCTTATAGGAGAAGGTCTGCTGCCAGCTCAGAGCTTCCTGTTGTACTCTGAGAGAGCCTTATCTCTGCAATCTTCATGCAGACTGCAAGGAGATTTTGTGTTTGTTCAAACCAGGCCATTTCTATGGACTAAGCAGTCTCTCTGTGCTGACTGTGGTGGGGCACTTTGTCAGAAAATTCATTAAGTAGGTTTGTTTAGTTTACAGGTTCCAAATAATTCTCTGCCTCTATAATTTCTGACAAATTAACACTGCCAGGTTGTCTTATTTAAAAGTAGTTTAAAAAGCTCTTGGAATACCCCAGAGACATGCCTAAGGCTCTGGCAAGTGTGTCCCTCTGCCTTTCTTCGGTCTATTTTGTCTTTTGGTTTTCTAGCACAGCTCTCATCTCTGGGCCTCTACATCATACTTGTGCTCAGGAAATAAGAGCCTCATTTTCTTGTAGTTCTTCTCGACAGCAAGGGCGTCACTGCATTTCTCAGCTCCACTGAAAATCTGTCAGCATTCAAAGTTAATGTAAAAAAAGGCTTCATTTCTGAGATCTTCCCTTTTTTTAAATGTCTCCTTACCTCTGCACTTGTGCATCTCTGCATAAAAGCTGTATGAAAGTGAAGCTTTAAAAATATGATTGTATCAATAGTCCTTTCTTACTAAGTTCTACTCTGGCACTGAATAAAGATGGCTTTTTATGTCTATTCGGAGGTAAAAGTATCCTTCTGTTGGAAGGCAATTATGTTACTTCTCCAATGGCGTCCCAGGCAGCTGCCAGCCATGAGATAAGAGCACTGGCTGTAGCTGCCAGGACAACTTTTATCCTGGAGAAGTCAACTTGAGCAACAACACACGCTCCCTTTGACCCATCTGGGTCAAACTCCAGATGCTAAATTACTGAGAAGGAGGTAACATCTCTAAGGACACCTAGGACTGGGGCCCCCAGAATGTTCCACTTATTGCAATGGAGATTGAGCATTGATATCCTAGAGCATCTGATTTGTTAATGGCACCGAAGTGACCAACAGCAGGGTTTATCTCTCAGAAAGGTCCCTGCCAGAGCAGAATTCAGAGCAGGGAGTCCTGAATCTCAGCTCTGCCCTGTGCCCATTTCTCTGAGGCCATCAGATACATTTCACACATTAGGAGGAGGGGTTGTACCAGCTACTTAGACACTTCTTATGCTAATGAATAATTATGGACCTTCCCAGACAGTCTATATTAGGAAAGGATTTCTCTGCTATTGCTTACAATAAGAACAGCAGGGAAAGGCCTGATATCTTGGATCAGTTCTTCGTGCAAGAGGAGCCAGGCTGAGTTGGCTTTGCTCTCCACATGAATCACATACTTGCTGTTGTGACTATATCTAGAAATGAGGTAAGGCTGCCCTGAGGCTGCTCTTTGGGGAAGAGCTACAGTGTCCCAGTGCTGCCATGGAGAAGGTGCTTTCTTATTTCTGTTCTTCTGATGAAACTGGCAGTGAAAATGTTGTGGTGCACAACCAGGTGACAGTTTATCACCTGAGATGCTGCAGTGAGCAGCTTGGGCATGCTCACAGCTTTGGTATCAGCAGAGGCAGTGTCATCTACATATGCCAGCACAGTGACTCCAGAGATGGGCAGGTCAAGAGAGGCTGGAAGTGAAGAAGTGGCAGTTTGCTCTGTGTTGGTATGAGAAAGTGTCGATTCCAGCTTGTCCATGTGTCTGTATTCAATAAAAAATGGTGTGCTGAGTGGTAGATTTCCTTCCCCTTTGTGAGGGGAATAAAGGAGTTAGAGCAGCTCATGACACACAGCATGGATGAGAAGGTGGGCATTATTTCCAGGACTCAGAATGTAGCAGTGACAAAGCCTGCACTGTGTGACAATATGGGACCAGGGGAGGCTCCAGGTAATGCATGGGATGGCAAATGCTTTGTGTGTGCAAACGGAGAATGGAGAACTGTTAAAATCAGTGGAAGGAGAAGGAAATAATCTGCTGAAGGAAACTCGTGAGGTCCTAACTGGGAACTTGAGAGAAAAAAAAGAATATGGAAGAGGTGAGAAAAGTCCTTCTGGTGCTTGGGAGCAAATCAGCACAATGTCATGTGATATCTCCTCAAGTGAATTCTCAAAACAAGAGAGCAATATGTAGCTGAGAAGTGTGGTCTGGCCTCCCGCTTAACAAGCCAAGGGGTAATCATCATTACCAGGAAATCATTCATGAGGGCATGAGAGGGAAACATCAGCTTTGAACAGACCAGTCCAACTGAGCATGTTGACTATTTTGCCTCACAGAAAAAAAACTTGTGGACTTTTAGACAGCACTGACCTTACAACATGAGTTCATGCACTGCAAGGATGCTGTTTCCAAATAGCCTCATGAAACTGGCAGACACAAATTTTACCTTTCATTTCTGAACAGTTTACTCTTCTTTTCTGATGAGGTTGTTCCAACCGTCCTCACCAGAGACCTGTCAAGCCAAATCTGGGCAGGCTGTGACTGTGGCAGTGTCAGATGAAGAAGGAGCAGGTGGCCATGCCCCTAAGCTCTTTTCTTCCTCCACTGTCACCCTTGGAGAATGGTTATCAATGCAGCAGCCTTGCTTTTGGCATCAGAAGTTAATTTCCTAGCAAATTATTGAAAATTCAAAGTTATCCCCATTTCCCACACAGCAGCAAATAATAAACTATTAATATTATCCTGAGTTGAAGACCTGTGTGGTTTGCCAAAGCAAGATAATTATTTGGCTACTTTGAGCAGATGCCATCAGGTAGCCTTTTGTGACATTCATTTACTGCTGGGTCCCCAAAGCCTCATTATATGGTGCCCTGGGGAAGAGCTAGAAAACTCCCCTCTCTCCACTGTCAGCATAACACTGTATTATGAGGTGCTGAGCCATTACCTGCACAGTTCTTCAGAGCATGAACATGGTTCATCCCTCTGGCCCCAGACAGTTTGGAGATGCTGGGGATCCTCGGGGTGTTACTGGCCCTGGCTGAGGGGGATATCAGTTTAGCAGCTGTATCCATCTAGAGCACCGATGTCTGTATTCAATCTCGTTGACTAGACTCCTTTCTAACACCTGAAAAGATCAGGCACTTCTAATGTATGGTTCATCTCAGCCCAAAGCAGAGACCTGCAACAGCTCAGATGATTTGTTCTCTCTCCACTGACTGAAAAGATACTGTCTCATAAATTTGGGGGATAGGTTTGCTCTATTTACCAAAAAATTACTCTGACAAAGCACTCATCTGGGGGTCAGAATAATATTACAGTGTGACTTTTAGTGTAAAGTCCTGTGGGGAGGCAGATCAGCCTGCGTTGGGCACCCTGACTCTCAGCACAAAATGTGATGGGAGCAACATGCTTCCCAAGGGAGAGCTGCAGCATCACAGCCCCAGCAGGACCACTGCAGCACCAAAGCACCTCAGTTGCCACCGGCTGCCACCACCCTTATTGAGTGGGAGAAGGAAGATGTGCTGGGTGAAAGAGCAAGGTAGCCCAGCAGCCAAACCACTTCTGCATACGTGGGTTTGATCCCTGTATGGGCCGTTCACTTAAGGATTGGACTTGATCTTTCTGGGTCCCTTCCAGCTCTGACTGTTCTGTGATTCTGTAACTTCTGAATGCTTTTGGAGAGCTACCAGTATCACACTGATGGTTTTGCTTGGTCATCTGTAACCAATTCTTCTTCAGCCACCAGACATCTTTTGTCTGTAACATTTCCAGGTTTCCATTCCAAACATGAGCAACTAATCTGCTCTGGGCTAAACATGGCCCAGCCCTGTCAGCCCATGGAGGACTAAAAACTGCCAAGGAATATACTGAGAAGGGAACAAAGAGTGGTTCAAATGTAGGGTAAGTAAGGGCGTCTCCTAGATGGTCACATGAGCACCCTCACATCACACTCCCAGCTCCCATTTTCTGTTTGGCCAGGTTGGTCATCCCTTCATCTGAGACAGTTTTCAAAGCTGCCAGCTGTCCTGTGCTCTCAGCTTCATGACTCCAGGCTCCTTTCACAAACAATAACCTGGTGACAAAAGAAGGAGAGTAACAAAGTTCTCCTCTTCCACTTCTGACGAACTTCAATAATTTAATAACAATCATTAATTGGATTTTTTCTTTTTTTTTCTTTTTTTTTTTCATTTCCAGACCAGTTCAGAGAAGGGAGGAAGAAGTGGCAGACACTACTTTGAACAGATCAGTCACAGTGTGAGATGAAACCGAAAAGTTTCTAAGTAACTGAAAGGTCTAAGTCTCTTTGAATGTTCTTTAGATACTCAAACCCCTAAACCCCAGAGGAAGTCAGAGGAAATTATGGTCTTAAATGTCTAAATTACTTGATCAGGGGATAGCAGCTGATAAGTACACTCTGATACCTTGCAAAATTTTGCCCATTTATAAATGAGCTTTTTCCCTGGCTTTCCTCAGTGCCAATTGAGTGCAAGTGTTGGCAAGATCCACGCTAGTTTGTCTGGACTCTGAACCACTTTGCTGAATACTTAATCAAGCTGCTCGCCTCCCTTTCCCAACAGAGGCCATTTATACAGCAAGAGAATCAGCTGGTCGATGAAGCAGACAAGTGGAGCAGGGGAGAGGGAGCAAGCTCTTTGAATGGGATGAGAACAGAGCCACCGGCACCTCAAGAAAGTTTATCTGTCTCCAGTGCCAAGCACACACAGTGCTAATCTTTTGTTGCCATGAATATTCAAGCCCAGCTGCCAGCAACAGAGGGAGCAGCTGCAGTGGCAGAGCTGGCAGGTCCCCTCATGGTGCCCTCGCTTGCCGACCCTGGCATCTGGGTCTGTCTGGGTGTGGGGAGGGGGAGATGCTGCTTGCGTTGCAGACAACAGACAACGAGCCATTCAGCAGCCCAGCCCCACACTTCCTAAGCAGCAAGAAGTCAGGAACACACTCACCCTGGAGAGTCCAGTCCTTTCTTGCTAGCGTGGGTATGCCAGATGCTCCAGATGTTTGGGGTCATGTGAAGCCCTGGAGGGAAGAGGTGAGTCTGGGACAAGAAAGAGCAACAGCTGGGGAAATACAAGATTGAAGAACGTCTGCTGCTGCTTGGGGAAAATAGTGAGACAAAATCCTGCAGGCTCCCTGGAAAGCTAGACATACATAGCCCTAGGCAGACCACAAGTCTCATGGCATATTTGGCAAAGGTGCCTATTTGTTAGCAGGACAGGATGAGCTGGTGAAATGCCATTACAAGAATGCAGCACTGGTCACAGACAAGCTGGCAGATGAATGCTGCTGCAGTGTCATGGAAGGGTTGAAGGATTTTTGTCACATGAGGTGGGAAGCAGCAGTAGGAGGAAGCCATGAACTCTCCTCAGATGACCAGCTTGTGCTTCCCCACAATTTAGGGCAGTATTTCAAGGACAGGGCATTGTAAGAGCAAGTCTTTGCCTCAGTATACTCCATAGGGGCAGGTAAATGCTCTGGTACAAGTGTCAAGGGACAACAGGTCAGAGCAGACATCCATGCTGCCAAGGCATCACTCTGCCCAGCACTAAAGTCATCAGAGGCTGTAATGACCCTGCCTTGGCATGGAAGATCACTGAGACCCACTTTGCTTAGATTTCCCCTGTAATGCAGTGAAAAACGCCAGGGGGAAAAAAAGAAATGAAAAATACAAACAAAAAAACCAAAAAGAAAAGATGGTTGGGGAAGGCAAGACCAAGCTTCAAGAAACATCTGAGGCTCAGATTTCTTTCCACCAAACCCAGAGTGGTCACTGTCTTAGAGCTTTGGGAGGCTGGAGACTGCTGTTGAACTTTTTGCTTCTGTGCGTTGAAGAAGGTGGCTCCTGGAGCCCTTGCTATGGTCAGCTGTCAACTACTGACATCCAAAAATGTTCATTCCCATTCTTCTGAGGCTCTAATTCCCTTCAGGAAAACAGAGCCTCAGAGCAGCAATACATTCACGTGACAATGCCACGAGCACAACATCGCACAACAACCAGAACTGCAAATTTCCTGCTCTCTGGCACATAACTTTCCATCAAGCACAGGCATACAGCCACATAACAGACCAGTTATCCAGGCCTCCTTGGTACAGGACTCAGAACTGTGGAGTAGTTGATATTGCTAGAAAAACTACCAGAAACAGAGATAGACAGGTATCCTAAGAGAGGGAACAGCCTTTGAAGGCTAGAGGTGGATATTGTGCAGTTAGCTATTGATCTCCAAGAAACAGCGGACTGGAATTTTTTGGAAGAGGATCAGACCTGATGATCTGGGGGTCTGCATCCCCAGAACAATTTCTATAGGCAGCCCATAAGGAAAAATGAGCCATAGCCCTGCCTCTGGGATTTGCATTTTAGAATACCACATGGACCAGGGTAAGCACTCTTAAGGAAGCAGTTATACAGCACTGCAAAGGAAAAAAGTGATCTCTTGATGATATTGAACTTTCCAGTCCTCAATCCTGTCTCTAGCCTTCCAAATTTAAAAAGAAAGTCTATCCTAACTGTATCTGCAAATAGGACATGTCAGACAAAGAGGGGAAAGTAGGAATGAAGGCAGGAGAAATCACATCTATCAGAGAATGTTTCATTTCATGTTTTCTTTGCCTTTTTAATACTAATTTTTAAAAGATAAACTAAATTGAAAAAATTAATGACATATTTTACATTTAAGTAGGAGCCTTGATGGTAAACACAAATGTAATAGTACCTAGTTGAATAATCTGATTTTTCCTAATTGCAATTTTCCCAATTTTCTGGCAACACTCTTCACAGAGTAAGAGCCCAGACACCCCACAGTCCACTTGCCTGGCACACATCCCATTCAGTATTAGAATGGGCACAGTATGTAGGTGCTTCACATAGATTTATGGCTATCTTCGTCCCTAGATTGATATTAAATGATAAACAGTTTGTGAAAAAGAGCTTTATCCACAGTAAATCCACCTCCGCCTGCTGCTGCTTTTTCACACTAAGAGGTCAAGGGTTTAGAAACTGATTTCAGACTCCCAAGCTGTTACCGACAAAGTGCTGATATAGCAGAAGGAAGGGCCATGGTCACAAAAGGTATCTTTGTTTGCAAGAATTTAAAATCCCTTCTCATATTTCACTGCTACTGTATTTCCTTCCTCCAGGTTTCACCTTGGATTGAGCTGAATCCTTCTGGCCTTCATGTCATTATATATATTTTTCTCGTGTTTTTTTCTGGATGCGACTGCAGTGATTTGCATGAAATTCAGTGGCACCAATCTGTGCTCTGGGAGTCTGCATGACTTTATCCAAAGTGTTGCTGATGATCCCTCATTGCTTTGAAATGCTGCTCTGCACTCTTAAACCCATCGGGTGTGCACACAGCGATGCTGCCGTGCCACACAAGCACATTATAGACCAGATGAGCATAGAACAAGATCTGATAAAAGGAAAAGGTGGACAGAGCTGTGCCTGGGCTCCCCTTGCAGCACAGTGCTCTGGATTCAGTCTTCTCCAGACCTGGCCAGTGTCTGAGCTTGGCTCCGTGACATTTATCGTGTACAAATTCATCTGATGGAGTTGTAGGCCTGATTCAAGACTACTTCGGGATAGGAGAAGGGCCTGGTGGCTCCAGAAAGATACATTCCAAAATGAGAAAGCCCCTTCAAAGTCTCATGACAAACCACTGCAAAGGGGAGAAGGGTTTTAATAGAGAGAGAGAGCAGGAGAAGCTGACAATGCCAAGAAACAGGTGAAGGGTCCTACGTATCAGATTTGGGAAAAGATGGTCAAGGGAATATTTAGACTTTATTTTTACCTGTATACTACTAAAAACACAGCTGAAATGCCACCAGGGTATACTCAGCACCAGGTGCAAAGGGTTTTAAACCCATCTGAAGGAAGCTAAGGGACTTGGTGTAGCCACATCTCATTCCCTGATACCCAGCATCCAGAAAGGAGTTCAGATCCACAGGCTAGGGAGGCACTCTAAGTCTCCTCACAAGACTGCTCCACCTTGCAGAGGTAAATGAGATCCCCCACACTGGCTAAAGGGGAAGTGTGCACTTCCCACAGAAGAAGGCAGCTCAGCAGAGAAGGGGGTTTGGGCTCCCAAGGGGATGCAGAGTGAGGATCCCTCTTGCACTCCTCTTCTGACTCAATGGGTGTTGGGTTCTTTCCCACGCAGTGAAACTTTTTAATAAGAACCATCAAAACTGTTCCCCGGCATCCTGTGTCTTTTCTCAGCAAATACATGCCTGGGAATGGGTTAGGTGAGCTCTGAGGAAGGCAGGTACTAAGTTGTTCAGAACAACAAAAGCAAAGCTTTTTCTGGGCATGGTGATTTCTTTTAAGGGTGGGGAAAAAAAAAAAAAGGTGGATTTCAGCTAAGTGGGAGAGAAGAGTGGGAATTTCTAGGTTCCTGACCTAAACTCAGCTTCCTGAATTCTGCCAAACAACCTGTTCAAACACCTAACTCTTTACTTAGGCCAAACAAATAATGAGTACAGTTAATCAGCTATATTTGCAATCTGGGAATAGTTTGTACATGTGTTGTGGTGGGAGGGAGGGTGTCATGCAGAGACTTGCAGACTTACCTGTGCTTGGCATACACATTTCCCTTCATTCCTCCATTTTGACATAAGATTAATTACACAGAATGGAAAAATCTCATTTTTTGGTGATGTGGAACTTCTCAGCTCTGCATCCCACCCTCTACTTGGGGTCAGTTCAAGCAAGGACTGATGGGGGGAGCATCTGTGCTCGAACCCATCAGCTGCTCTTGGCATACTGGCTGGTCCCAGTAAATGGATGCAGCTGGCAGGAGCCTAGCGAAAGAGAAGGAAGAACTGATGGGAAATACGTGAAACGTATCTTGGGTGGCAAAATATCTTGTTGCAGCCCTGACTTAAGGGCAATCAGTGAGAAGGGGACTGATTCAGAGGGTTTCTTCTGCTGTGCTCGAAGGCAGGAACAAACCATACAAGCAACACTCCATTCTGCCCCCTCTCCTGAAATCCAGCCCATGGTGTCCTTTAGAGGGAAGCATGGGCTGCTCTCTGGAAGCCCCTTTTCCCAGGTGGGCTGGAAGCACTCCCTCAGCCCAGCGTGGTCTCCAGCCCACTGGCCATTTAAGTTTGCTAAGCCTCCCACTGCTTCCTGCATGTCTGATATCTTCCTCCGCCAGGCTTGTGTCTGGCCTCTTCTCCCTGTTTAAATACAGGCAAGATGTTTTTCTGGTAATAGTTTTGTAACAGTTTCTTAAGATATTTCCTGTTTGGTTGGTTTTTTTTTTTTTCATTTTTTCCTTTTTATCACAAATTGGGTTTTTATGCCTATGTATTCAAAGCAAGAACCTGCCCAACCCACAGGCCAAAGGGCATCTGTCTTGTTTTGCCAGGTGCCAGAAACAGCAACTGGACTGTACCCACTGCCTGGTGGGTGGCAATATTCTTCACAGTTTCTACAGCACTTCCAATTTCCAATTTTGTAGAATTCTCTCCAAGTCTGCTGTATAACACAGATGCTGCTGCAAATCACTCTGACACTGGTTTAACATCTTTAGTCTTTGGTGCTAGAGTGATCCAGAGAGCAGAGGGACTTTCTGGCAAATTTAACTGAGGCTTGGCACAGAAGGCACAAAGACTTTAATTCTAGATTTTCAAATGACCCTAGGGACTTCACATAGTAAAAGGAGATGTAACATCTGTAATTCTTTCTGTTTCATCCCCTCATTTGGAGTCCTCCAGAAAATCTGTGCCCAGAACAAAAAATATGGACAAATCCATACTGTAGTTGAACCTATAACAAACCAAAAACAGCAGCATAAATTTCTGACCAAGACTTATACAAAAAAAATCCAGTTCTACCCAAAAAAAATGGACAGACAGAATTCCTTGAGCCTTTCTGCTGTCACAGGAACAGGCAGGTGCTCCGGGGCTTTTGTCCTCAGTGGAATACAGGGCCACTGCCTTCTCAGATGCTGGGGAGGACAGGCTTTGCAATGTGCATAAATTAGAGAAGCAGCTGGAGGATGCACCTTCTGCACTCCATGTGTCAAGCAGTACTGAATCCCACGTTCATGAGGGGGCAACTCTTTCACAATCATCAGTCGGCTGTTGGGCCATGGAATATCACGAGCCAGCAACCACCCAACACGTGTTAAGACAGCTCAGGGCTGCCCATCTCACCCAGCTCCCCTTCAGCCCCAGGAAGCTGCTGCTGCATTCTCTGTGTGGACAAGCAAGCAGAGTTTGCAGTCCCCAGTTTTGCTCTCAATCCTGAAAGCAGCTTGAAGCTCTGGTGGTGGTGGCTCAATGTGACTGTCTGCAGCACACAAGAATGCTTTGGATTCTTGACAAGTGACAAAGCTTGAGTTTAGGCATGAGGAAAGGATGAGGGTGCATTGCAGGGCTGGAAAGGGATATTTCAGATACTCTTATGCCATCCCTACCTGTTGCTATCTGCCTCACAGGTGCTTAACTGCT